>OV815995.1:35927758-37177758 GCA_929113495.1 Andrena minutula
ATTATATTTAGCGTATTGTAATTATCGAATATTAATCGATAGCGCCGTGGACTGCTCGTCCGACGACCTGGATCACGGTGACCAGTGAAGATGCTAGAGGGGACGGCCGGAGGAGAGGCGGCGGTCGATGGACGAGCAGACCAGCGGCGCGTCAAGAACCACGATTTTCTGTATATTACTGTAGTATAATAATCAAACACTAAAGACTAATGCTTAAGGTGATCGATGAGAGCTTCGACGGGAGCTCTTCGAAGCCGCGTAAGTGTATTTGAGATATTACTATGCGCAACCTGAAAGAAAGAGCGACTACGAATGCGAAGAATTATGAATGTGTAATTAAAATGTTTGGACGACATGACAGAAAGTTTGAGAGTGAGAGAGAGAGAGAGAGCGCGCGAACGAGCGAGAGAACGAAAGAGCGAAAGAAAGAGAGAAAGGTACACGCAGCGGTACAGGCGTCACTGTGTTTTAAATGGTTAATAAATGCAGATGTCCGTGTATTTCGCTCGGACACTTTTTGAACTGAGTTCGCTGTGTTACGGCTGTATTCTTTTATCAAACGTTGCCCTTTTTGTCGCTTCAAGCGCGCACCACGCGTCCCATCATCCAGCGTCTGTCGTACCTTTCCGCCGACGCATCCGTTCTAAACAGATTTTGTAAATTCCACTTCCTGCTTTCTTTGCTTTCTGTCGCGATTCTCTCCCACGATATCGATATATCTCGACGGTACAGCGGAAAGAGATAGCGGAGACTTAGAAGAGGCGACTGAGAGGGGTCTGGACGAGTAAAACTTTTAGACGCTAAGGAGACAATGGGTACCGATCACTCGTAAAGTATTCGCCGCTAATGGTCAGCCATTAGCAGATAATACTTTGCAAAGTCATTGTTGTTCATCGACTCGGTTTCATTGAAATAAAACGCTCGTCCAGGCCGCGAGGTCATGTTCTGAAAAACGCTACATCTCAGTTCGGTCGTTAGAGTCTCAACCGAACCGTTCCAAGCGCGCAGGATCCCGGGGGAGAAGCTTTCGAAAGAGTTCACTACGTGCAATTGCGTACCTGTTGTATTATACTACTTTAAGCCCGCAATCAAAGCGACCGAAGCCCGATCGAGCACCAGCATCGATCGACGCGGAACATTTGATCAAAAGAGCCTCGCCGTTTGCAAGCCGATAGACCAAACTACGTTAGACATACAGCAAACAAAAGAATGATACGTCCCTTTTTTATAATCTTTGCGAATCTACTTTTAGCGAGCACGTACGCTGTACGAATTTGTTCTGTCGAACGGGGGCGACTGTAGAGCTGGCATTTCCGTAGCTGATGGAACGCATTAGATCGTTGTCGTAACTGGGTCGATAGAGCAAAGGATTCGTAGGGCGGAAACGCTGCGACTTGTACGATAAAACTGTATCCCTCGACCTAAGTCCTTCGCCGTAGGTTCTTGATCGTTAGACGCTAAGGCTAATTCCTCTGTCCTAAGTAACCGACCAAATGGACTAACGTTATCTTCCAAGAAGCTCGCGATGATAAGGCGATCGACCGCCAGCGTTCAGTTTGAAGCAAGGGAATGCACGTGATCGCGCGACGCGGCCCGAGTTTCTTTTTCTTTCTCAAACGCACCCTCCGACTGATAAGCGATCAAGAACGTGGCCCTTTACGGGCAGAAACACTAGAGCGTGTCTCGAGTTCTGCGTGACAATTTGAGAAATGAATTCCGCCGTGAAAATGAAGAAACATATCAACGTCGCGGATGGAAGATCGAGACGGTCGTGCTTGCATCGGGAAGATTTCTAAAGAAAAAGGAAGGCGAAGAGCCGCGGCTCGAGGATCAAACGCGGCGTTCCTTACCTTTCGTTCACACTTGTTCTCGATTCCTCGGAAGTATACCGTTCACCTAGATAGTACAACAAGAGTAGAAGTTCCTCGCAAGCGCGTCAAGAGTAGCGGGACTGGTTTTTCAATCGTAAAACGCATCCTAAGTGGCTCAGCGAAGTTAACCGATTATTAGATGTAGCGAAACGCGCGAAGCAATTAGAAAGAATTTCACGGTAGCTAGCGGGATATTTATTGAAATACGCGAAGTGCGGGAAGCTTCGAGGCGAGATAATTAGAATACAGTTGCAGTGTCCGGGAAACGAAATAGACCTTTAAGAAGTGGGTATCTGTTCCACGCGTCTCGCTGAAACTTTTCTTCGTTCGTTCCTCATTCCATCGACGGTATCGTCGGACAGCGCGTGATCTCGAGCGTATTTCTTCGACGAACGATATCTAAAATACCTTTGCATCAGGATCAAAAAACCGGATCACGTACGGTTCTAAGCATGCGACTGAATAATCAACCTGACATTATTACAATATCGCGTAACACGGTAGACGGATTCGATAGCGAACAATTGTATAAAGAGCATTGTTATATATAGAGATATATGTACATGTATACTTGTAACAATTGATAAAACCAGGGTAAACGATCACTACTATCGTCTGTGTGTAATAGCCGAGCAAGAGTCGCCTCCCAAACCCCCCACGTGTACGTTTTAATAGCGAGAACTGAGAATGTACATTACACGATAGCAGTGATAACGATAGAGACGCACGGCGACGCATCTTATTGTACATAACGGTTATAATTACTATTCACGCTCGAGTGCGTTCGCGTGAATGCGTGGAGAGAATCAAGACTAAAGAAGTGCGAGCGGGAAAACCGTAGCGTTGCGTGTAACGTGGAGAAACAGAGCAGAGAGAAGAGAAAAAGAAAGCAAGTGACTCGTAGACTGTGGTAGATTTTATTACTCGTTACTGCTCCTGCCTATTTCGCAAACTTTGACTGTAATATCTTGTATAAACACGTTGGACCAAGTCGTTGTGAGCACTAGCCGTAAATTAGAGACAACCCTTCGGCCCGAAGTTGCGCCGTCGTCGTCGGCACGCGTACCAGATTTAGCCCGAGCTCTGGTAGCCTGTATCGAGATAAATACTTACTGCTTCGTCGTATCAAAGACACGGTTTTGTATAATTCGACAGAAGTACACGCTCTTTGGACGATTGCGCCGAGAAACGCTGCGATAACGATTACAGAAGATGTGAAGCTTATTTGGTAAAGCTAATTTTTCAATGTTCGGATAGATTGAACAGGAATACAGGCTACGAAAGCATATTACGTGCACGCGACGCTCACATCGGCAAGGCTTTGCAAAACAGAAGACGTCGAAACGTTTGCTAGATCTTACTATCCGTTACCTCTCGCGAACCGCTTAATTGAATTTTAATGAGATCGTCGAGTTGGGCTGGTTTTTTGGAAAGTAGTAAAATCGCAATTAGGGGGATTGAACTTTCGTAGCGATAGCTATCTTCGAAGCACTTGTATTTCGTTTGTCCGGTACAGATACCGCCTAAGACGATCGCCGAGCGTTTCCGCGACGCTCCAAAACAGACTCGAGGGAAATGATTTTTCGACTAATTGGAAAAATTCATTCGCTGACGCGCCAGTGTCGCGTTCTTTGTATATGTAGAAACTAGTTTGAACAGCGAACGAATTACTACTGTCCGTGGTATATATGTATGTATATATACGTATATTGATAGATCGACGATAATAACATAACGATACTACTACAAAGTGAATGTTGCCTTTTGTCATATTGGTTAATTGTGAATAATGAGAAGAAGGAGACAACAAATGTCGATGAATTACGATTGTACGATTGTATTAACGATGACTAATAACGATTACTATCTACTGTATTTACGAGTACTAATTAACTGTGTACAACGTGGAGATTCGTACGATTGTAAATGATATGTGTTGAGTTGGTATGTAAAGCGTCCCTGTTTTAACACGGGGGCTGTGAAAATAAATCAACCAGACACTCTGTTGGCCTTCTGTATTGCCCTGACACACAGGAATATTATATATAGAAATACTTGATATACGAGTGATTGAACGATGTTTTTTATAATAAACACTAATGCCTCAGATTTCACGGTTTTCAGTTATCTTCATTTATTTTTCGTTCACAGATATAAATACTACTTTTAGTTGCACGAAGACGGAATTAACAATCAGCGGACACGTGAGATTTTATTCTATCAGTCGGTCTTTACTGAAACGATTACACTCGCCGACTTTCCCGGCTATTCGTTTCCACGATAGTTGGATAAGTTATGATGACCAAACGGTTCGAGGTATCGTTACCCCGCGGCGGTGGTGTGTACAATTCCCGGTGCAAGTTCTTTCGCGCGCATCGTAGTAGCCACATGCTCCGCAATAGACGCGGCAGCCACTTTCAATGACGAGCCGTGAAAGAAATACGACATAA
The DNA here is from genome assembly GCA_929113495.1 of Andrena minutula. Taxonomy (NCBI): domain Eukaryota; kingdom Metazoa; phylum Arthropoda; class Insecta; order Hymenoptera; family Andrenidae; genus Andrena; species Andrena minutula. Next base: position 35,932,080 of record OV815995.1, read on the forward strand.
ATCCTGCTGCCAGCAGGATATGCATTCCAAGGATGGCCACGATGTATATTATCCTATACCTTCCTGAAAATCGATTGACTCTATGAGTATTTGGCCTCGTTAGCAGGCCCGGCTCAAGCCCTTTTTGCGCTTTACAAGAGAATATCCCGAACCCGGAAATTCAAAAAATTCTGGAGCTTTGTGAATATGTAGAAAATTTCTTCCTAATTACAACGCAATTTTTGTTTGCTGCCCAATTCACTCTAAGAGGGTGTAATTCACCTCTGAATATCCGGTTATCTTCCGATTTCGCGTTATAACTCGTGAACTGTAAAATAATCATTTTACCAAACCATAGATCTAATTAAACGAAGTTACTTTTATCTTGAAAATTTTTTTCTATCTCTTACAGTTCGCGAGTTACAACACAAAATCGAAAACTGTCGAATTTGCAGGGGTCAATTTCAACCCCTTTGAGTGAATGTCGGCAGCAAACAAAAATTGCGGTGTAATGAGGAAATCCCCTACATATTCACGAAGTTTCAGAATTTCTTGAATTTTCGGGTTCGGGATCTTCCCCTGTTAGGCAAACTTGCAAAATTTCACCCTAATTGAGCTTTTTGATGACCTTACTCTGAACTTTGGTTCCTAGCTTAAAACATTTAGACTGCAACTGGTAATATTTCATTTAAAATTTTATTTTAAAAAATGCCCGCAATGAAAGACCATTTTGCGCCCCTTTTCAACTTTACGCCCCAGATGGCTGCCTAATTTTGCCTATAGGGATGAGCCAGGCCTGCTCATTAGCGTAATATATCAAACCTATGAAGCTTTATGTTTCAACATGTACCTGCTATTAGAGGCAACAGAGATCTTAATAAAACTCCACCAGACAAGAAAGTGGCTACTATAGCTAGACCCCATTGTAGCCAGCCAATCTGTATTGTCCAAAGGAAAGCCACTGGAATATAGATGGCTAGAGAGTAACCATAAAGACACAGGAGTTCCAAGAGGCCAGGTGTCGCGATAGTCTGAAATAAAAGTGCTCCCCTGTGAATCATTGTACAATATCGTCCAGCGATAATATAGAACGCCCTCGAACCTCGATTAATTCCTCGTCTGTCTCCCTCATGCTAGTGGTCCATTTCAGGGCGCCCCATAAGGTGATCGGCAACAACCACGCGTACAAGAATATACATGTAGCGGCATAAGATACTACGTGAAACTCGTATTTCCAATGGTATTTGCTGGAATTGGCTGTTTGCAGATAGTCAGCCAAGTTTCCACTGATGGCTATAGAAAATACTAATGTGACGCAGATCCAGAACGGGCCGTAGAGATCTGGATTCGGTCTTATGTGGGATATCAGATAGTTCTCGCTGCCGTGTGGAACCATGGACCGTTTAACTCGTTCCACTACATCGTTCGTGTTTACGTTGAAGAACTTCTGATAATACTCTATCGTCCAGAAATTGCGCGGTGACGTGGCTGCAATAGAAATATGGCTTTGAGGAAGTACGTGAATACTCGGCAACGTCGGTCGTAATATTAGTTCATTGTCAAGCTGACAGTATCGGTGGAATAGTCATACGGGGTTGAAGGAAAGCTTGCAAGGGCATGAACCTTCGTCTTTATCAGGCATCCCCTGAAGATCCTCGATAATACCGATTCCCGTGCTGTCATTTGGTAGGTTAGTAAAACCTTGATGAGTGGAAGTATTGACATTTAACTGTGCTTGACCGATGTCCCCATCGTGGTTTATCGAGGGAAAGTCTTGGAAGGAGATGAATTGCTGGTCATTGACGTTCGCTTGATTCCCGTCCATAATTTGTTACTTTCCACTCTTCTATTGTGCACCACTTTCGCGTATAATAACAACAGATATGTATGATGTCCTTCTTTATCGACTAATGAACACTATAGCCATCTAGCGGTGACAAGAAATAGTTGGGCTTTGGTTTCTTTTCACTCCCCGTAGTAGGAACACAATATGATGACCGAGGCAGGGTTTGGAGGACCCCGGCCTGGCACCACACCTACAGGAGCGGTGGTAATGTGTGCGTGAATTGATGCTGGCGCCAAGCCAGCCACGCGGCGACATCGCGCAACGAATGTGACGTCACAGGTGGACCCTGTGCCACGTAAAAAGTGTGCTTTGGAGGACCCCGGCCTGGCACCACACCTACAGGAGCGGTGGTAATGTGTCCGTGAATTGACGCTGGCGCCAAGCCAGCCACATGGCGACATCGCGAAACGAATGTGACGTCACAAATGTACCGACGTCAACGCCAAGCCAAGCCAAATGCGTGACGGACGCGTACAGGAACTACTACTCGATTGGAGACAAACCGACGCCAGCGCCAAGCGAGTCACACCGCGGCCAATCAGCGTCGACAACCTATTTCCCCGGCGACGCTAATTGGCCATCATTGGTTGTTTCCTTCTGACCAATAGCAGCGGTGGCCGGTGGACCCTGCCTGAAATTTCCAAGTGCCAGGCCGGGGTCCTCCAAAGCACACTTTTTACGTGGCACAGGGTCCACCTGTGACGTCACATTCGTTGCGCGATGTCGCCGCATGGCTGGCTTGGCGCCAGCATCAATTCACGCACACATTACCACCGCTCCTGTAGGTGTGGTGCCAGGCCGGGGTCCTCCAAACCCTGATTGTAGTAAGCCAATGTTTTTACCGACGGTCACAATGTCACAAATGGTTTAGAACATTACTGCAGTACATACTGCTATCGCAAAGGAGTGGATTAGCTTTTTGACAGTTCGAACAACACTCACCGAATTACGTATTTCTTAAGCACAGGTTGATACTAGCCAGTATTTCCCTCATAACGCTATCAACAATGTATCCGATTGTATAAAAAACAACTGATCTTGGACCGAGGTAAGACGCTTTTTAAAATTCGTATCTGGTTTAGCACATATGTTTTTTCTACAAACGCGCGCAAGCTTCAAAGCCTCGTTTTTCTGTATCTAGCGAAGAAACATGATTTATCGCGATGACATAAGCGAAACCAATGGCCATTTGCATATGCAACGAAGTATTATTTATTTCCAGATAGGTTAGGTGGTACGGGCTCTTTCAAAATTCTACTTGGTAGCGACCAGTATTGGAACGATGTTACAGCGATCTTCAAAGCTCCTGAGACTGCTTCACAACATTAGCCGTTACAATCACGACTGTTTGTACGTCTTTCAAGTGGGATATGTAAAAAGACACGCCAGTACCGTGATAACGTGCAACCATAACACAAGATACAAGTTACACTTCGTTACGAGCTCTCAGAAGGTTTTCGCTAACAAAAAAGTAGGGCACCCGGAGGCATGGCGATGGATACTCATTCCAATGACCAGGCCAGTTTCGACTGGCACGAAAACGGGAAAGGAAGAGACCGGAGCGTCGAACATCAAGCAGGAAGAGAACCCGCAGCAAAGGATCACGGAACTGAAAGAAGAGAATTTAGGGCAATTAAAGGAGAGAAAATTAGATGGCGAACCTATGTCGGCCAGTGACGATCAGAACAAAAAAGTGAAGCAGCAAGATCCCAAAACAGAAGGTACAGAGGGTGTTGCAACAATAAAAGGTTTTGTTTTTTGTCTTATAGAATTTTTAATTCCCTGCAATTCGTATTAAAGTTTTCACACCGTTCTTTCTATTTGTACGGCTGTTGCATTTAGCTAAGAAGAAGACAAAAGTGGAAAAGAGCACTTCGTCTTTAGAACGCAATTTCATTACCCCGGTCAGAGCAATGTCTGACTTTCTACTGAAGCCGTCTGACCTTGAAAACTTGCCTAAAACCAAGAGAAGATCGCCGTACGAATTCGAACCGCCGATCACAGTCTACTGGAGGAAAGACGTCGAGGCTAAGTAAGAACGTGGATTTTTAATTACGATCTGTCGAGGTGATCACCGAGGCTGTAAAATATTTGCAATGATATTCAGGGAGTTTCGTTTACTCTTAGAGCATTGGAAGTTTGGGGATCGAGAGAAGCCTTAATGAAGGAACTTCTCATGAAAGAACTTGAACAGAAAGCTTACCAGCAAAGTAAGGACGTTTATTCTAGTAAAAAAGTATGACCTATTCTGATCCAAGCTTCTACGAAGTATTTCGACAGAAAGTTGGTTAGCGTTGTGAAATAATAATTATAAACATTTCATCGCACGTTTCGCCGTAGATATATTCACTGTCAAACGAAGACTGAGAGACTACAGGCGGGAAATGGGCAGCAAGACCACCGAATTCGTCCACGAAAGGGAAGGTCTGTTTGGAAGATCCGGTAAAGTAGTTCTGACCGCAATCGTAATGTAAGTCGCGTCTTAATTACTCTCAATGATATCTTATCACTTACATAATACATTCACTTTCCCTCTTTTGTACAGCAACGCTAGTAATTTCTTGTGCAAACTGTGCGCTTGCATATTTACTGGCTCGCACAGTATGTTCGCAGAGTGCGTGCACTCTGCCGCGGACACTTGTAATCAATTGATATTGGCATTCGGTATTCACAAGTCGGTGCAGGTGAATATAAATTTGTATTGCGCGCGACCAATGTAAGTACCTCGGTGCTTAAATTCACGAATTATTTCAGAATCCTAATCCCGATCATCCGTACGGATACACCAACATGAAGTACGTTTCCTCTTTGATATCCGGCGTTGGCATCTTCTGCGTTGGTGCTGGTCTGTCGATTTACCACGGGATTCACGGCCTTTTTAATCCGTCCCCAGTGGAACCGTTCTACTGGGCATACTATGTCCTAGGCGGTTCCTTAGTATCCGAGGGAGCGACGCTCCTAGTCGCGATACAGTCGATTAAGAAGGGAGCCGAGGAGAAGCGAAAGTCGTTTAAAGAATACGTACTGGGTGGGCAAGATCCGTCCGTGAACGTCGTGCTCCTCGAAGACTTCGCATCTGCAAGTATCCTAGTGAACTATGTCCGAACACTTGTTCCGACGCCAGCAACCAACTCGCTAAAAACGGTCGTTTTAAACAGGTGGTTGGTATCACTACTGCAACTATTTGCATGAGTTTGACTTCCTACACAGGGAACCCGATGTACGACGCTGCTGGCTCGATCCTGGGCGGCTTCCTTCTCGGCGGAGTCGCGACCTTTATAATTAACACGAATACCGCGGCTTTGATCGGCAGAAGTATATCCCAAGACGATCTCGATAAGATCAACGCGGAATTAGAATCGGACATAATGGTAATGATTTTCTTGCCCAACCAGTCGAGATTATGTGGATAGATGTTTTTATATCGATTGATCGCGTATTAGGTTCGAGCAATTTATGATGTTAAAGGTATCGATATGGGCAATAACTTAGTCCGATACAAGGCTGAGATAGATTTCGATGGAAGGGAATTGACGAGGTCTTACTTGGACAAAAACGATCTCACCGCGATGTTAAAGGTTCGAGGCTCTTGTAAGGTGTTTAGGAAGCGTAACGCTGTAATATGTTACCGTTCGAACAATTCTATTTCGCAGGAGGTGCAAGCCATGAAAAACATTGACGAACTGGAGACATTCTTTTTAAAGCACGGCGAGGGTATCGTGGATATGGTTGGTGGAGAGATAGACAGAATGGAATTGAAATTGAAGGTATTGTACAAAATATTCTGCTCCGAAGCTGTATTGCTAATCTCCTAATTAGCATTTCTACTGTGTAATGTATATCTCGTCTTTCCTATTATTTGCAGAAGAAATATCCAGAAATCCGACACTGTGACCTGGAAATTCTTTAAACGCTTTTACCATAGGATATAAAAATAAAATATACATACACGATATAAGTTCTGATGTAAATACTGTGTAATAATATTTTGTGGCGCAACGGGTCGTATTTATGACGTTATTTATATAGAGATAGTACCTACACATGTCTACATTGGTGGGCAAAAAGAAGAGAAATAAAGTAAATAGGTTCGAATATCGTGTACCTGATTGTGTAGTGATTTTAACACAGCCACCTTACGATCCTTTCGCCACTGTAAGTTTAATTATCAGTCGCTAGTCGCCGGTTCCCTTGGATTATCGATTTTGCCGGAGCACCGCTCACGTTGGTTCGCCAACGACAACAAACCGTTTCTATGGATACTTGCGACGAGGAAAGGTGCCACGAGTTAGGAATCTCTGTTCCCGTCTCTCGCGTGTTGTGTTAAGAACCTATCAGGCATGAAGTGGTCTAACTACAGCGGCGGAGAGGTCGAACGTTTCTACGCGATTGGCGAAACGATTAAATGAGTCGGCCGAAGGAAAGGGTTCCGCGAAGGTGGAGGTTGAAAGCTTCTCAGAGGAAGGATTCGAGCAGCAGCGAGGAGTCTTCGTCGCCCACTGGGAGCAACAAGGCTTCGCCGTACGCCAAGACCACCAGCACTCCTTTGAGAAGCAGGTGGGAGTTGGAGAAGATCAACAGGTCCCCGTTGAATCATCGCGGTCAAGGGGATTCAGAAGAACCAGAGGATGAGTCCTCCTCCTCCGAAGGAGCAGCAAGATTTCAGGATCAGAAGGAGCTGCCGCAAACTAGCCGAGGAAGGCATCAGGACGATCACGAAAGGGTTGATCGGAGGCAGAAAGGAAGGCACAGTCGTCGCGGGAAACGAAGACCCGACAGACGCTCCGAAGAGTCTGAGAATGGAAAGAGCAAGGTAGTTTCAGGCTCGGAGGATTCCGGGAAACGTTACAGCGGAGGCGACGCTGAGCGGTCTAAGAGGAAGAGTCGAAGCTTTCGAGGTAAACGCGCGTCCACTGACAGGAGTATAAGATGTATGAATTATAGCGGGAGTGAAATTTATGCGCCGTCTTTTAAATATTCTGTTGCGAAGGGGAAGACGAATTGCCAATCACGGAGATCCTGAAGAGGAGCCAGGAGAGTACGCGCACCAAGTACGAGCATCAGCCGCCTCTCCCAGAATTAACGACAGATAAAGTTTACGTGCAACACAGAGGCGGCTTCAGCGCGATGAAGATTCATCGGCTAAGAGGTCCTCGCGGAGAAAGCAAAGCGGAACCAGAAGGAACCAACGATATCATTGAGAATGCGATTTCTCCGCCCATTAGGTTGGCCATCGCGGTTCAGAAACTGTGGAAGAGCACTGGCCTGGTGTTTCAAGGCCTTCTGGGTGGCATGGCTCTCATGCACTTCATCATGGTACGCCTTTGATTTATACAAGACTTATTCGATTCTATAACGATTACGCGATTACTCCTTAGCTATACGTGTTCTTCAACGCGTCCATGGAATTCGTAGCGGCCCACTCGGTGATTTGCGAGATCTACACGAGCATCTTCTCTTTTCTTATCGCCGTCTGCATCGTCTCGACCTTCGATAAGTACGCTTCACGTTTCCCAATCTTCGAATCTATATCACCGATACTTGCTCCGATTCAAGCTTTTGCCTGCGTATCTCTAGGTTCGACTTGGCTCGCTTCGACATGGAACACTTGCGCGAGATCTACTTCGATTACAACAAAACTGTGATAGCGATCCCCCTGTACCTGGTCGCCTTCTGCCTCCACCAAGCCTGCTCGAACACAGACAATCGCCTGGCGCTGGTGCACTACTACCACTTAAACGACAGCTTGTGGGAGAATGTAAGAGCCAGCGGAGCTTCCAGCTTCGGGACCGAAGCTCTCTACTTGTTCTGTTCCAGGCTACAGAGGTGCAAATACTTCTGAACGATTTGAACAGCTGGCAGAAGATGACGCTTTCGAAGGACGTCCTCGCGGTGTTTGCTTGGCTGTTCGTTTCCCTGGGGACCAAGGACGACGCGTTTCTAATCCACTTGCAATCCATGGAGAAGTACACGAGCGACGCAAACTCTGCCAGACAATAAATTCATTTAAATAGAACGCAACTGCGCCGTTCTTTCGTCTTTTCTCCATCCAAGCAAGGAAGCGCGCCGGGCGTACGGTTTCAATGTTTATTCGTAACAGAATAGGGTCTGATATGTACAATATTTATAAAGTTTCTCCTAAACACTAACAGATAATACACGTGTACATGTAATACCAATGAAGACAATAACGTTAAGAATAAAATAACATATGGCGTGATTCGTACAATAGTAAAATATGTTCGTAGACTTTGTCGCGAGCGCGGTGCGCAGTTGGAACGACGATCGCCAGGGGAATCGCTGGTTTTGAGTGGAGCTTCCGATAGAAAAGTGAAAGGACATTGTCGGGGGCGAAAGAAAGCGATGTAAACTCGTCGAACTGTTCGCTGGGAAAGGACAGGGGAAGGCGATCCTCGGGACGCGATCGTAGATGCAACCGCTCGTTGCGCGACAACACCGTAGCACTCTTTATAAATAATGCGCGGAGGCTCGTATTAATCTGCGAAGCAACAGATAAATATATAAATACTGTACGTACATTTACAACGCTAACGTACATCTCTTCTCTCCTCGAATTTACATCGACGATCATTTAAAATATATCTGGACTTAGCAACGCTACTCAAGGCACTGTTAACAGTTCTGTCCGAGGTCGACGAATGTATTCGAGTCGTCTTATCGGCCGCGGGGGGTCGATACGCGCCCTCGAGGCAAGCGAGCCTTGAGATTGGCCCCGTCTCTCGTGGAATACATTAAGGGAAGACGGACGGGCCAATCGGCGAATTAAACGAACCTCGTGGACGCGGGCGACGGTCGCGGGCGATCGGATCGTTGCTCGCTCGACCGATCAGATCTCTTTTGGTTTTTCTTCGTGAAAAAAAGAAGCAGGACGATTTAGTGGTCCGTTTCATCGACAAATGGGGACCGCGAGTCCCCGAGGAACTGCGCCGTGTCTCGGTCGCGGACCTTAGTGGCTGAAACATTAATTTCCTCCTCCTACCTAAAGCTTTAGAAACGTTTGTGCGGATCCGTGACGGCAGTATACGAATAGACAGCGTAATTCGAGCAGGGTGCGAGAAAAGGCGATGGCCACGGTTCTCGGGGGTCAATCCAGGCAGCTTAAGGAAACTTGACGAGAATTTTGCTTCTTTATTTCTGTGTGCTTCGCTCGACAAGAGGATAAAAAGATATAAAAAAGGCCCCCGTATACTTGTTTATAATGGGGAACCATGGTGAGGGGGCTGGCTCTCCCTCTAGCAGCAACTTTCTTTAGTTTAAGCGTAAATGATCTTTAGCTTGAAAACTCTTTGCGAAAACCATGACCACTGCTTTTAACGCATTCTGTACAAAATTTGCTAACAGGGGACCGAGTATCCGGTAGAATTCGCTGGTCGAACGATCGAATATCGCGAAAGACCATTTAGAAAAACGCTTCCTTTTCTTCCCTCGGGGGAAGAAGCGGGGTTAAAGTTACATTGAATCGTTGATCTCTGCGCGAAGGGGTCGCGAGCCCATAAAGTATCGAGTGAACACGTTCTTAGGGGTCAGACGGTTAAAAAGCTTTCTTTTAAAATCGTCATGGTTTGAGTTGTCGGGGACAATAGTGCGCCGGCGTGCTGGTTGGAGCTGAATAGTTCCCTTTTCGCCAGGATTAGCCTTTAGCTTCTCCTCGACCGACCAGCGAGTCGAAAGGGAGACGGGACCACGGTTCGCACTCGTTCCCCATCGTTTGCTGGCATTTCGACGACACGCTACAGCTAGTCTGTCTCTCTTTTTGCCCCCGCGCTTTTCGCAGGGAGCCGGGGGAGGCTCTTTGAAGACTTCCGTCGTCGCGAGGACGATCGCGGGCGGTGGCCTCCCCCCAGAGTGCACGCACCATCTCTCCCCTGCCCTCCTTTTCCGCCCGCTTTTTTCCATTCGAACCCCTTTGTGCGGCCCCGTCCGAGGAAAGGGAGAGATTCGGGGACGACGGGTCTTTGAGGCGCGGAGGAAGAGTCAGGAGCGAAGGAAATCCTGAATGGCGAACGACTGAAGACGGATCCCCTTTCGACGATCCCCCCGTTCCTCCTCCCCCTTCCGCATCGACGATCAAACGGCCCCCGCGTCGCGGTGCATGTACCTGCACCACGAATGGCCGTTGTTGTTGTTCTCGCGGACTTGAAGCAATCCTCAGTCGTCGAAGTCGTGCCGGAGCTTTATGTACAGGCACGAGCCCAGCACGATGCCGAACAGCTCCAGCACCGACAGGCCCAGGCCCACCGCGCCCAGGATGATCAAGTGGTCCTTGGTCGTCTCCAGGAACTTGTAGATGCAACCCTGCAACACAAGCATTTCGGGTCGGAATTATTCGTCGCGAATCCACTCGAGAAGAATCTGATTCGCAGTTCTGATTCCGCGAAACGGAAGTACGCACAGAGTTGGGCATTAGTCGAATAAAATTTTATTCGACTAAGTTTTCATTCGAACGAACTTGAATAAAAATTTCGAATAAATTGTAGTTATTCGTGAATAACGAATACATTTTTATTCGACTAAATTCTTAGTCTAATTTCGTTCACAAATTTTTATTTCAAATAATTTTTTGCCCATCTCTGCCACGTAGGTCCTTCGAATAACGAATAACGACTAAAAATTTATTCGATTAATAACACATTCGTTATTCTCGAATAACTTCACTTTATTCGAAATTTGTATTCGAGTTCATCGAATAAAAACTTAGTCGACTAAAAATTCATTCGTTGCTCACGAATAATTCCATTTTATTTAAAATAATGATCAACTCTGAGCACGCATCATCAGTTAATGGAACCCATGCACACATAAATATCTCAAGTGCGCAATTGCGGCGCGGTTGCGATTAGCCCAGACCGCATCAACTTCTACCTAAGTACCTAGTATTTTTACACGATGAAATCAAGAGGGTCTCGATAACGAGCTTCTTTTCTCAGGTTCCTCCTATCGAATTTATCTACCCATTGAAATGCACGGTTGTATCTCTGTGGTCCCCAGGGAATTAAATCGGAAGCAGCAAAAGCTCGCGTTTCAGGCTCAAACGGGGCTCGATAAACGGCCGTCGAGTAAAACGGTAAAAAGTTTTCTCGAAGGAAAATGGATTAAAATCTGCGTGTACCGTGTAATGGATGTTGGAGGGGTGGTCTCTTCTTCCGCAAAGGTGCGTCGAGGTTTTGCAGCAGCTATCGGGAACGAGACTTCCATCCTTGAGGACGTCCTCGTCCTTGTGCCATTCGCTCACCAACCAGTCCTCGAATCTCAGGGCTCCACAGCATTTGAACTGAAATTTTAACGAGGAATTACGTTTCCCTAAGGGTCCCACTAGACTCCACGTATCCTACCGGAGCGTTCCTCCGCGTCGCGAAGTCCTCTCCCATCGCGAAAATTCCGCCTCGAGTCGGAAAAACACTAACAAGTATCCCCCATTTATCCCGCGATTCCATTGTACAAGGAAGAATATCAGTGGACTAATGAACAGCCTCGCCAAGCGCATTCGCTCGCTAACGACTCTCGAGAACCTGATTGCCGCCGCTCGAATAAACAAAAGGAACGCTAAAACGATCGTTACCGCGTGCGCTAAACGGTCGAAGAAGGAGCCGAGGGTTCCGCGAACGCGGATAGGAACCGCGTTCGAATGCACTCGACGGGGCTCGAGGGGGCCGTCGAGTTTCCTCGAGCAGGCTGCGGGCAACGACCAAGAAGAGAAGGAAACGGATCGATGGGGCGAGGAGCGTTAATCGATTCGCGGAGGACGAACTGGGACCATTTTCCGGCGCGATAACGATGATTCGCCGTCGTAAAGTACTCGCGGCGTTGGTCGGAGGAGGCGTTGAGGAAAAATGGTTTGGCGATATCGCGGCCACGCGAGCCAGCCCGCAGCTATTTCGCGTGGAACGAAATTTAACGACCTTCTCGCTCTTCCCCTCTGCCTCATAGATACCGGGGAAAAAAAGAGGAGGGAAGAAAAACGGGGCAAACTGCTCTGATAAAGTCCTGTCGCGTATGAATGTCCCCTTAAACTGTTTCATTGGAGTAGCGTCTGGTGCGCGATGCATTCGCGACTGATCGAGCAGGGGGCGATTGAAGAGACGCGAGGCAGTGGTGATAAAGGAGTCCCAGGAAGCGCGCGATTGCTTGTAAATAACGAAACAGAAGCGGGTGGTTGGCTCTTTATGGCTGGCAGTGTTGGGTCTCTTATTCTCGAACGGGAAATCCTTCTTCCGGCACCTCTTGCTCCAGATGTACTCACCTCTATCTGCATCTGGTCGATCGCGGTAGTTTCCCTGCTCCTCACGGAATAGTTCTCGAGGAAGGTGCGATTAAGGTTCATCTTCAATTCAGGACCGACCTGCTCCTCGTAGAGCCGCGCCAAAGCGCCGACGCCCGCCTCCAGCACGAACACCAGCATCACCACGAACACGTACTGCGCGGAAAATGAATGCAAGATTAGCGGAAATAGGGAAAATCGTCGCGGGAACGACCTGTCGACCTCGTCAATCTCCGTCGATCCTTTCGCGAAATACACTTCGCGGTTTTCACCTCGCAACTCGGGAACCGCGGAGTATGCCATGAATAAAATGAATTGCACTGTTGGATGCAAGAAGGGCCTCGGCACAGTGCGTCGAAGTATATTTTTTAAAAAAAAAAATATTTTTTTAACACTAGTTTTTATTATTCATTTAATATCTGCATAAAATTTGAAAAAATATAGTTACAAAAATGGTAATAGATTGTGTCATCTTCACAAAATTTACCATAGCTCCGTCAATTTTAAAAATACGTCACTGAAATTTAAAGGGTATGTAGAAAACAATGAAGAATCCCATTAAGCGTTTTATGCAAAAAGCGTCTGAGTGTCCTGAGGCCGTTCATGAAAAAGAAATGACGCAGTTAAGAGGTTGATCCTTCGTGCAACTTTACTTGTTCACAGTGTATTGACTTATTGACGGGTCTGGGCAGTTTTGACAGGAAAGATCGATGAATACGTAATGCATATCACTTCTACAGGTAATACGAAAGTTTCTCAGGAAGCAAAGAGTGTGAATATACCGCGAAGACTAAGTAAGTAGTAGTAGTGCCAAAAGAAGTAGGTACACTCCCATCGACTCTCTTTGACGCTCCCTGGCTCGAGCACTGAACGCGGAGGTCGACGTTAAACATTTTGGAGTAAATTACAGTTTTAACTGATCGCTATAGTGGCTTTCTCCAGGGCGACTACCTCGTCTCGCTCCAAATTAATTGCCTCGAATCGATCATCTTCAGGCTGTCATAGCCCAGAGGGGGCCATCGTTAACGCTCGTTGACTCCATCGGCTTCAAAGACTTTATTAACTCCAGACTCCCCGTGCCTCCACTTTGCCATGTTAATTTCGAAGGCAGCTGGTATCATCCACACTGTTGCGAGATATTCCGACCCCCGCGATCAGAATTTCGCGTGCAACGTTCAGTGCCCCAAGAAAGAAACGGCGACAGCATCGATAAATTCCCTCTCCAAATGGAGCGCGCGTAATCCCTGGATCGCGGTCGCGAACACGATCGCTAACGACTCCCCCGCCCCAAAATCGCAAGATCGCGGCCGAAGCTCGCCGGCGAGCGTCGTAAATCGTCTACAAGGGACTTGCCTACTTTTGCGCCGCAGCGTGTTAACGCGAGCTCCCGTGTCACCAGCTTCTGTGCTTTAAAGCACGGCTAAGTACTCCGCGGGATCTGTTAATAATCCTTCACCGAGGTCCTCGCGTAATTCAAGCTTGGTAATTCGAACGATCGATTAATAACCACCGCGTTATTCGCGAGGACGTCGGCCGGCGAGCTCGATAAACGCGCGCCGGCAACCTGTTTCCTTTTCACCACGCGTCGCGTTCAATTATGCCGGGCTCGTCGACACCGCGACGGGTAAATCGAGTTCCCCTAATTCCCCAGCAAACAAGCCGCGGCTCGTGCAATTCTGCCCGACTGTTGACGCGCGGCAACCTCCCGCCACCTCGGCGATAAACTTGGAAAACTCAAGGCGCCTGCCATTGATTTCCGACGAACAACTTCCAGCCACTCGGCAGCTCCTCGCGGCAGTTTGAAGGATCAGGCGAACAGTGAGTTTGGAAGGGCTTCCGATGGAAGACGCTCGCGTCCAGCGTGTCCCGCTGGCAAAAGTGCACCGCGGAATGATCAGCAATTTCTTGCAAGAGAAAGCCCGCCTCCGCCTGCCCCGCGCGTTAAAGCTGCAAAACGCTGCGAGAAGCGTTTCGGAATTTTCATGAATATAAATCCCGAACGCGTCGGCAACCTGCCTCCATGAATATTCAAGCCGCCGAGCCGGGCACGGGCGATCGTTTGGGCGAAAACTTTCCAGCAAATCGCTCCGCCTCGAAGAGGAGCCCGCTGGTGCCGGGGAAGAAACCTTGGTAACTTTTTCCAGGCATAGAATTCTGTTCGAGTCGCGTTTGGAGGAAAGTTCTTCGCCCTTACCGCGGTGGCAGACTTTTTCCTCGATGATGATTTTGAAGTGAAGATGTTGCTCGGCTTTTAACATAGGATATGGTATACGGCTCGATCGGCCGATTTTGTGTAACGAGTCGATGTTACGAAATTATGTAACGGTGTTGTGTAATATTCACCTCGATTAGGTCTAAGCTTTTTCGTTCTCTCTCTCTCTCCCTCTCTCTCCCTCTCCCTCAAAAGGGAAGTAATGAGGGAAAAAAGAAAGCTAAAAAGAAGAAAGAAATCGATCACCCAGAGCTGGGCAAAAAATTATTTGAAATAAAAATTTGTGTACGAAATTTTTTACGATGGAAGAAAAAAGAAACAACTTTAAAGCTATAAGCCAAAGGCTATGTGGTGATAGCAGAGATGGGTAAACAAATTTTATCTCAAATGATATTTTTTTCCCATTTTTGCAAATTTGTATTTAATTTCGTACACAAATTTTTATCTCAAATAATTTTTTGTCCATCTCTGCTACCACCACATAGCCCATGGCTTAAAGCTTTAAAGCTGTTTCTTTTTTTCTTGCATTGTGTTAGGATCTCTTCTGCGTGAAAGTGATAACGCGCTCGAGGGGAGAGTACGAGAGAGATTTTACGAGAACTCGATTGGTCACGAACAGGACGCGTTGAACGAGAGACGACTGCGGAATTACAACGCCCGCACGCGGGCACGCGTGGCTACCAATTTAAACTGAATGCAGACGCGCGTGATATGTACATTACACTAGCCACAGCATCCGACCAGCCACGGCAATTGACAGTTTAGAATTGGACGGAACCGCTGACAGCGAATAGACGGTCGATCATGAACACTGACTGCGGTCGCCGCGATCACAGCCGATATCCGTCGACAATCCAAATACGTCGATTTCGCCGGCAGAAATTCGCGTCGATGGATGCCAGAAACGAGGACGGAAATTGAAGCGGGCTTTCGCTGCGGCTGGAAAGTTTCCCTATGTAACCAGTCTGAAAATTGACGAATAAATTCGCAGAAAAAGTGAAGGGGCGATTAGAGGATACTTACTTCGGGATTTCAACTTCGAGAGCGTTGTTCGCGGGTAAAAAGTCGGCGGAACGAGTCCTTGATCGTCGGAGAGGATGGATCACAGTTAAGAAAAAGCGAAGTCGATTTCTCGGCGAGAGTTTCCTCCGATTAGAAACTATCGAGGGATTCTTGATCCAGCCAGTTCGTTTGACCATTACTTTCTCCGAGTGGTTACGCGGCGTCTGCTTTTTCGTTAAAAATCCGCGGCGTGTTCATTATCCGGATTTACCTACCCACCGCGAGCAAAAATTTTAATTGACCGCCGTATATGGCCCGAGCTAATGAGACGATTCGCTCGTGCCATCGTGCGCGCAGGTGGTGAAAGGGAGCAAAAGACCTATGGGAAAGGAGAGGCAAAAGGTTGGCCGAAAGAGGCGGCGGGAACCTTTTGCGCCCAAGATCGCCGATAGTCTCGCCGTCGAGCAGCAAATTGCTCGCGGAATCCTCGATAAAGTTCCTCGAATCTCGAACTTTTTCCGCACTGGACAACGGCTGGAAATTAATCTTCAAACGTCTTCGCCTGGCCCTAATTGAAAGACGAACAAACGGGCGGATAATTGACATTCGAGATTATAATAGGATAAAGCAGCTGTGGTTCGTCGGCCGACAGGAATGGAGGCGGGTCGAGGTGGAGGTGGTGAAAAACGTTGAAATGGGTTGGCAGAAATAAAGATTCTCTCCAGTGGAGCGGAATCAACAATCCGATTGCAGTTCGCGTTGCGGGAGTGATACTTCTTATCAGACTCGCGATCCTGAAATATCGAGTGCGACGGAAATAAAGAGAAAAGTGCCGGATAATCGGCCGACGGGGACCGGATTCGAGGGAACCAGGCGCGGTATTACTGTATTCGCGAGCGTTCGATAACCAGCCGAAGAATTCATTACGGCGAGAGGAGAAATCGGAGCGTTCCGCTCGATACAAACGACGCGAAGCTATTCTTCTCTGTCCTCTTGTTATTATTCAGAGAATCGGAGTGACAGGCTTCTTTTTTAATTCATGGCGAGATGAACGAGGTTGCATACTGTCTTCGATTATACTCTAATTAGTAAAATGCAATCAAGGTTATTTTGCGGAATTTTTTGTAAGGAAACTATATCCACATGCAATGTTTTTAAAACATTCATGGTATGTTAGTACATACTTCGCGAAGTAAAGAAACATTTTTAGCTGCAAAAATAACGAGGTAATTCCAAATGGCGCAAGTGTTTCGGAGCGACTTCGGTGCGGAAGTTGTTCAACTGCGTGCAGTCTAGGGTTCGTTGTAGTGGCCCGAAACCCACCAACTAAATTGTTTTTCGTTTTTAATAAAAATATGCTAGGAATGGTCCTCAACCCGCATTCAAAAATGAAAATTTGAAGAATGAAAATACAGTTGCCTTTTTACTAAAAAATTTCACGTTAATAATTGTGCAATCAAACATTAAATTTAATAATATTAATCCGGATTGAGGTCCATCCATAGCGTAATTTTATTAAAAACACAAAACTATTTAGGTTTTAGGTTACTACAACGGATTGCAAGCAGTAGAACAACTTCCGCACTGATGCTGCCTGAAACACTTACACCACTTGAAATTACCGCGTTATTTTTAAATAAAAAAAATATTCGTTCACTTCTTGAACTAGGTACACACAACGACATAGGTACAACTGAAACTTTTAAAAACATTGCACGTATAATTTTCTTTAAAAAATTTCCAAAAAGAACCTTGATATCTATCAATACTCAATACAACTACTTATCTTCTCTCCGCTCGCCTCCCGTTCCTAGCATCGAAAGCAACTGTCCCGTTCCTGTCGCAGTTCCACCCGGACCCATCGTCCGTTACATTACATCGCTTTGCACGCTAATTACCGATATTCCCGCTCTAATCAATATTGAAATTGGAAAGAATCCGGGGACACAGTTGGCTGGCGTAGGAAGCGCGGCGGGGCTCGTTAAAGCGGCCGGTGGCTGAGCGGACGTAAAAGGAGATCCCTCGGAGGATCATCGGGGCGATATCTCCTTGTTAAAACGTGTCCACGTCGGGGAGTAACGAGCCGGCTCGATAGCGAATCTCGGGATCGTTCGTCGCTCCATTTACCTTCTAGACGCACGGAACGACGATATCCTGATCACGGTAACGGCGCATAAACTAACGGCCGTATATGGCCAGAAACTATGCTCTTGTATATCGGCCGCGTTATCCTGCCTTTTATATTTATTCCCATGAAATACGCTCCTCGGAGGGAAGATAAATGCGCCGGGCCGTTTTGCCCGCGCGCCAGCCAGCACGCGCTGCGCCCAACAAAGGCGGAGGGGTATCCTCCTTGAGGATCGAGGCCTCGTTACCGATATCCGCGCGAGTAGGTACGTGCTATCCACCGCGGAGGGCATCGTATCCGCGTGCAGACCGCTCGTCGATGATGGTAAACGGTAGGGAAGTTGCCCAACTATTTGCGGGAAATTGGCAATCCCGGGTCGACTTAAAAGCTGCGCCTCTCCCGCCGATAGTTTCAACGCTGGTCTTGTTCGTTGAGAGGTTAAAGAGAATCCCAAGTGAGCTTATAGTTTCGGTGAAGTTAATTGAACGGTTCAAGGGAGCCGAAACCCCGGCGCTCAAAGATTCAATATAGAATTCGGTGACATTTATCACACCACCACATTGTTCAGACTCAAGAACGTCGATGCGACGGCTCTCGGGGCTAGGACGGGAGCGTGGTGAATCGGGGGTGCTTCTTCCACGTCTCGCCCTCGCGATATTTCATTTCCTCGAGATAATATCGTCCTCTGGCGTATTTGAAACGCGCGGGTACGTCCCCGATGTATCCGGGAGGCTGTAGGCGCAGTCGGGCCAGATGGAGCGCTAGCCTCTTTTTGCGAGCACGCCTGTCGTCGAGGGTTCCAGCACTTTGGATTTAATGTCTTCATAATTGCGCGGTCCCCGACTGGACGAACCGTTCTGTCGCACTCGAGGCTTTCTTGCCGCGCGCGGCTCGATTCGTCAAGTGGAACGTGCAAATCATTTTATAGCCCCGTTAAGAGACTCTGGAGCGTTTGGTTCTGGTACGTCTGTCGCGTCGCGTCTCGTAGACCATCGACTATCGTAATCTTCTCGTTGAGATAAGCTGACAGGGGCTCGTTCCAGCTGGGCTTTTTCAAACGATCGAGGAGCTTGCGTTTCGTCAAACCCGTTAGACCGAAAGGAAGATACAAAAGTGAAGCAAAGATTATGCTGTCGTTCGTAAGTATTGGGACGGAAAATGTTATATTTGTTAGAGATTGATTACTTTTCTAGAATTTAAAATGAGAGTGATATTACTTTTTTCAGATATTCTCCATTCAAACTTCTGTAGATAAGTCTACTTAGATAAGTACAGGTCCGCTTTTTCTATAAGTTCGCGACTTCCTTCAGTTAGAAATATTAATATGAATATTTTTATTATGAGAAATATTCCAATTATATTTTTATTATGAGAAATATTCAAATTATATTTTTATTATGAGAAATATTCAAATTATATTTTTATTATGAGAAATATTCATATTCACATTTGTGTCATCAGAAATATCATTATCGACATTAATTTTTTCATTATAGAATATTTTTTCGCCAAAAATAGAAATAAAAACTTATCAACTCAATAACTACTACTTAAATTTTTTACATTAATATCAAATCAAAGCAACAATTTTATGAACACTTTTTTCTAATCTACTCGAAAATGGTAAAACTGGAGCTGCACCCCTCAGAGACGGGCAAAAAATTATTTGAAATAAAAATTTGTGTACAAAATTTTAATTTCAAATATTTTTTTGCCCATCTCTGGCACCCCTCTTGCTGCAAGGTTCTAAATTTTTCCACACAGAGTAGGTTCCCTAATTCCTAACACTTAGTAACACCAGTGTAAGTACATCTACGAGCCAAACATCGTAGACAGTTGCAGACGAATACGTTCTAGTGTTATTTGAAACGGTGGAATCGCGGGTGATTGCAGCCTCCGTCGTCGCGTCCCACCTCCGCCCCGTTGCGCTTTGGTATCCAGGCATAAATTGGCCGTAAGCGCCGCGATCGTCCGTCGGATACTTAGGATGTAATGCGGTCTCGCCCGGAGCATTTGGACCGCTGAAACGGGTTCGAAACCAGTCCGAGGCGTCGAGACCTGTCCGGCGATTCCAGCCCCGCGATACGTCATTCAAGCGGAGAAAAAAGTCGGCGAGCAACGGACGGACCAGTGTTCCTCCGCGCTATGAAAACTAATTGGATCGCAGTGCGCGGCGTCGTCGTTAATATTACGCCTGTAATTATTGCGCCAGCATCTGAAATATGCATTACGCGTGCTGCAGCCATAATGGCCGCCGACATCGCGCCGACATTGTTCGTTAACGTTCCGCGCAATGGAAAATGCTAATATCCGTACTTGAGGGACGTTTGTTCGGGCATTGTTGCGCAACGCTCGCGAATTTACCGTGGCTTTTATATTAAAGGTGTCCTTTGTTGGGAGTTCAAGCTCCATCGGACGGATAACTGTTAACTGGCGCTATTATTCATGGGGAATAATCGCGGGAATTGCTAAACGTGGACCGATCGGAGAAGAACCGACGATACCACATTTAAACCCCCATATCGTGCGATGGAATGCAATTCGAGCGACGCAGCGAAGCCCTAAATTAAGAAGGGATCTGCGCGACGGGGAGTCCGCGGTTTGCAGAGGCTGTTACCGGAATTTAACTATCATTTATGTGGAATTAAACGTAAGCCAGTCCAGCAACGTTACAGCCTCAATGGGAGCGCGAGATACCAGACACGGTGCCGCGCTAATTCTCGATTAAGTCCGATTTATAGTTTAAGAGGGTAGTTTTCAGACAGAGAAACGTGGGACAGATGGGAAAGTCGGAAATGGTAACTAGGTGTGTCTGTCGCAAAAGGTCCTATCCTTTCCAAAGGTCTTACTAATACTTTCCCTCAACTACAGCACTACTGGATCAACGTATCTTGGAACAAGGGTAGGTATTATAAATTATCTTCGTCCTATTTGTTCTACCTGTTTCCGTACGTTCGCATCGATGTCCATTAAGCTGCTACCGCTACACGAGTATACATCCCCTTTTCGCGAGTAAATATCCTCTAACGTGTAAGTAAACCGGCTTTCAAGCGTGCATCTTTCTATTCCCTCTGCCGGGCCAGTGTTCTCCTTTTTCTAAGAAGAGAACGCTGGTCAAACGGTTCGTCCACCGAAAAGCTTCCTTTGAAACAATCTCGTTGAGAGCGCAAAAGGAAAACTGTTCCTTTGCAGTGGCTAATCTCGTTCCCATGTGAATCGAGGTATTTTTAAAAGTACACCCCTATCCGTTGTTTGTCTCTTTACCTGGCTCGCTTTGAACCTGCTATTCGGTCGCAAGTAACAAGGGCGACTTTGCTGGGGTGTTCAGGCGCTAATATTCAGGGCAATCGACTGTGTCTTCAAGGTGAAGCTGGTCAGCGGACAACAATTAGCGTTGTGGTAATCGGGATAAAAATGCCCGTCTGACGGTGATTAGGAAGAGTACATCGAAATATATGTTCGATTCGAAACACTGCTTGAAGATTCTAGACCGTCTAGACGGGTGTTCAAATATTTTCTCACGCGACGAACACCTTTTTAAAACTTCCTTCTCGTCATCAAAGTGTCCACGACACAAGATCCGTAAGCCTCGGGCGATGATGCGGCCAACCAAGCGAGTCAAAGGGGATTTCACCCCCGACCGAGGAAGAAACGAGACCGTAGCTTCGCGTTGAAACTGTCTCGGAAACGGAACTTTATGAGATCTTACTTTACGCGAGAACCGCGAGATACTTTCCACGGTCGCTTGCCCTTCTAATTACCATTACACAAATCTCCAGGCACATTCAACCCCTGCTCACCCACCTGCTCGAACTCGTAAATAGAATTCTGCCGCGAAAGTAGCAGGAGCTGAATTGGAAACTGCTATTGCGAGCGAGTGAGCGACTTAGGAGCGACGTTCCGCTTCGCAACGAACGACATTCGTCGCCAAAATCGTGCCCCCCCGTTGAATAGGATCCGCGAAAGTTCCGCGGACGGTTTGGAGCGCATCTGGCGTCGGGGCTACAGGTAATTTCAAAAGCGATAGCTCTAGTTGCCCGAGTGGCTCGTTTCTCTATACTCCGTCGCACCGTCGACGTTCTAGCCTCCTTTAACCTCGGCTCTATCTCCCGCTCCGCCCCTCTCGGCGTCCGCCCGAGCGGGGGAATTAATTAATCAGACAATAGCGGCGCCCTGATAAATGGCCGGCACGGAAGTGCATGATCGATAAGAGACACCGTGCTACCGTCCGCGGTGCTATGCGCTTCTGACAATACGATGAATCCGCGGGAACGGATGGCACCGAGTTTTCTCTCTCATCGACCGCCCTGGGGATTATTGGTCGCGTAACGAGCAAATGGGAACACCGTGAAATATCTCTCTGGCACGTTCAGATTCAAAGGTTGATTGATTCCTTTCCGCGCGAGGTGAGGCTTTTTTTATTAGCCAGCTGACGAGGGGTCGTTCGATGGAAATGGGGAGGAATAAGAATTCTACTTTGTAGAGGCTAAGGTAGGGTAAAGGACCCAATTACTGGCAGCCAACCCAATTACTGTCACCTTAAGCTATTTTACTTAAAATAACGAATAAATGAACGTTTAAGTAAAATAGCGTAAGGTGACAGTAATTAGGTTGGCTGCCAGTAATTGGGTCCTTTACCCTAGTTGACCCAGTCGCCGATCGGTTTAGGCCTAGTCGTCGATCACTTAAATATTGAGATTTGATAAGGTTTTTGAACAATATTCTGATGATATGTGTAGGTAAAGACTCTTAAATATTAACTTGCAATTTAGTCCTTTACACAATATTGTTGAAAAACCTTATAAAATCTCAATATTAATTCAAATGATCGACGACTGGGTACCGATCGACGACTGGGTCAACTACCTTATAGAAAAGTTTGTATGTCGGATGAATCTGCTCGGCTACTCACTATGAGAAGGACGCATCTATTTTCAGAAGTTACACCGCCGCATCCGAGCCAGCTGCCGACCACAGCCAGGACACCTGCGACGATCAAGGCGTAGGCCAGAGTCGGATACGTCGACGTCGTCATCAGAGACACGTAGCTGTGCTTCGAAATCACCGTCCAGATACCGATCCCGCCCACCACCAGTCCAGACAGCTGTAACAAAAATAAAACCGTTCACTATCAAGCTCTGCGCCCTGTTAACCCTTAATTGCTCCTTGCCCGTCCACGCCGGCAATGATAAAATTCACTCCAACGCGTATACAGTATACACCTCTTGCTTGTTTCATTGCATCTCGGCGTTAATTGGACCCGATCGATACTGATCATTAACGGGGGGAAGCTCCGCGCGGAGCCTGAATTACTATACAGCAAACGACCACGCATCTAATCATTACACGTCGTTGTAAAAAAAATCTCACAATGCCGTTTCGTTCCAATTACTCGATCCGAAGAAGAACACGTGGTGCCCTTCGAGCTGCACGCGCAGCTTCCCGAGAACAGACGCGAACAGACCGACCGCGCTGTAATCTGCCAGCTCGGTTGTCCTCGATACGATCTCCTCGGACAGAACGCTTTTATTCAGCCGCGATATCGAGGCTCTAATCCCGGTGAATCCCGCGACGAAGAACCGCGCCAGATACCGTAGCCGCCCACGACTGACGCGGGACCAACGGTGCTTGATAACTATGCGCGTGTCAAACGTATTTCGCTATCGTCCCACAGCAAGATTTATCTACCCTTTTTTCCCTTCCTTTTCCCCCCTCGCAGATTTCCCCCATTCTCCCCCCGTGACATCGGGTCGCGACTCCCGAGCGGATCCCGCGGGAGCGGTGCAAGGCAGCGGGGAAATATACGAGCTACGCCGACGTAAATATCGGTCGACGCGTGATATTTACGGTATCGAGGAATGTGCGGTACGTGGGCAGCGCGAACACTGGTCTCTGGGCGCACAATGGTCAGGTTTCTAGACACGCGCGCTCCGGCGACGAAATACTCAGGGGTATTGCCTGCGTTAGACGCGTGCATGGAGGGTAGTTGGCCGTGACTGGTACTAATTGCGGCGTTTATACACTTTTTACGGATTAAATGGTGCCTGTTTGTTGGGGTTCAATCGAGTGACAGCTGCTAGCCTTCCGTCACTGATCTTTAGTAGGGCTGTGAAAGTTCTATCTACATAGCAGTTACCCAGGGCCCGATCTAGCTCTTCCGTGGCTCTGGGGAAAAATGATATTTGCTGCCATTTATATTTCATTGCAAATGATTATTTTAAAATATTTTTTACACAGTGAGGGAATTTTTTTTGTACATATTTGTTGAATAATAAAGGCTTTTATTTCATCAAACATTTAATGGTCAGGAAAAACAGAAACAGGAAAATAAAATATGTATAGGAGGTAGGGACATATTTTTAAAATCTAAAATATTGTTTAAAAAAGGATTTAACGGATGAAACAAAATATAAAACAGGTTTTTTATATAGGTAGGCACCTTTCGCTAACGGTAGTAGGGTAAAACAAACGGTGAATGACCGAATTTTTTAATTTATAGACCTTTGAGATTAATACTTTAATATACTTGTGTATAACAACAAAACAACTGTTGAAATTGCATTTAAATTTATTTTTCTTGAAATTTCTATAAAAATAATTACTTAGTCTTGTCGAATTTTTTAAAAATACGATTATAAAATTCAAAGTGTGTAGAAGCCCAGTAAATGACCGCATAGTTTTAATAAGAATTGTACTTATTAATGTTTGCTTAATACGCGTAAGTAAAAATATGGGATATTAAAAGTGCAACTACACTCCATTTATAAACATATAATAATTTTAAATTTATAATTGCGGCCAGTTACTGGTTGGTTTACCGGGTAAACTTTACCCAATAGGTAATAGTATTTATATGGAAGATTTGAAACAATTACCAATTTCCTTATCGCCTTTGTAAAAAGTTTAACTTTTTTATTGGACTCATTGATTTTAATTTTCTTTCTACTAAATTTGCCGCACTGGGCCCAGCAGTTCTAGAACACGTAGGCATAAACCAGCCCGCTTGTTTTCCATCTCAACGGCCAGATCTCGGGCTAAAGGAATCTCTGATCCACCCGGTTGTCCCAGAACGACCAGAAAATTCCCATCCTCCCAATCCTGCCCAACTAATTCCCTTTCCCTCGACAGGCGCAGGTACCTATGTGATATGATATTCACTTTGTCCGCGTCGAAGTGAACAGAAGTAATCCTCCCCCAGCATCGAGCATGCCTCCACTCCCATTCGTTTGAACATCAGCCAACGGACATGCCGGGAATTATGAAACACTGTCACCTCGAGGTGTACACACATGAGAAAAGAAACGGAGAAGTGTCTGACCTTTATCAAGATGAGGATGAAGTCTGGTCCCGAGAAGAAGGTGAACGAATCTCTATCGATCCAGTTGCTCGGATTTACCTCCGAGAGCCACCACTATTATTCTTTCATACCCCGCGCAGTAAATTCCGAGAGCGACGGAGGAGAGATTCGCGGGGCCAGCTGATCGATATTCCTTTATCATCGTCGCTGATAAAGGGCGCACCAGCGACCGTTTCGCTGATTCTTTCGGGGCGGATACAACGGGACCGCACCCACGCTTTGCGCCGTATACCCGCGGGAAAGAATCCGGCGAGGAATTCTCAGAGGCCGAGTGGATACGACAGCGCGTGTACTATATTTCTCCGCGCGGTCGAATCCAAGCGGATCGTGCGCGGCTCCGTAGGACGGACCTCGATACCGAACTCCCTGCGGGGAGGCTACACACGGTCCTCGCTGGACGAGGGGCAGCAATTTATTATTTTATCATTGTCCCGAGATGCCGAAGGCGGCCACGTATCGCCGCTAGGACGCCATAAATCACGGGGATCGGCGTCGATGCTCCGGTTGCCGCGTCTCCGCGAGCAATATCGATCCCTATCCGGCATCCACGAACAAACCCGCGTCGCCGTTTATGAATTCCCTGCGATACGTCTCGTCCGGGCCATCGAGTTGTGCCATTAGCGTATTAAAGTTATATACACACGCGGAGGGTATTACTCACGGGATGACGTGGTATTTTACGCCGTTCCGAGTCTCCGGGGAGTCTTCGTCCAGCGTCTGCATCCGCTGTGAAACGAGGGGGATGAAAGTCGACAGCCACCCGCGCTCCTTCTTTATCGCTCCGCCGTTTTTCAGCGGAGCTTTGGTCACTTCGGTGGCGAGTAAGGGCAGGTACACCGAGAGGGTATGGCGCGACTGGATGCGTGGAAAGGAAACGAAAGTGGGACCGTTTGTGTCGCTCCTTCCTTTTCGGCGATCCAACGCTCCTTTCCTCACGGCGGAGGGAGAACGAGGCAGCGATTTATGGTCGCCACTCGCCAGGGGGCATTTATATCACGGGCGGTCGAATATGATTTACGACCGCCTAATGCTAAACTTTCCCCGCGTGTGTTCCCAAATCGCTGGTCTCTGAATTGTTTCCAGTCTCTTCCGCTTTCTCTCCGTGTTTACGATTAGTGGCTGCAGCTGTCTGCGAAATGCGTGGTTTCCGTGTAATAGGAGAACGTGGGTGGTCCCTGAACCGCGAGGAATCGCGAAATGGCACCCGCGACCAATTCCCGGAGCACAATGCCCGAGCCGCGTCTCGGTTGTTCAGAACAATGGATCGTCATCAATGGAAATCGATCCGTCGGGCCGCTTTGACATCAGTCGACGAACCGAAAATAAAAGTCGTACGAGCGCGTGGTTTTTATCTAGTCCCCTCAATTAGGCCCGCTGGATTTGGTCCCTCTGTGGACTTTGTAAGAGCCGCAGGTACCCGTGCGCGACATTAGTCCCAATGAAGAGTTTCAAAGCACCGTTCGGACAGGTTTTCTGGAATTCTAGGGACTCGAAACGCCCCCGCAGCCCTCTTCTCCCTCGCCCTTCGTTTCACCTCCTTCAGCCCGTCGCCGGAGACGCGGCCGTGGCTTATCTGCCTCGAAGCTTATGAATTCAGAGAGCAAATAAAGAGCGGAGTGTCTAACGGTGCTCCGCGGTCCTCCTTTTACCGCGTTTTACGCGCCAGCTGACAGCCGATGGGGCAGAAAATTCATGTCCTCCTCGCGACGATTCGACGGCAACGAGGAAGCCGAACGATCGGCGCGATCGTTCCCGTTCGGTTATTCCTAGCGATTTAAACGGGCCCGCGGTAATCTTTTCCCTCCGACGTCGGTAAGATATCGCGCCACTAATTCCATAAATCCTGGCGTTCTCCTGAATTTTTGCCAGGATTTATGGGAACGGTAACGAGGCTCGAGCTGTGTAACTCGCCGGGCACGATTACGAGCGTAGAAGCAAGGAACACGACGACACCGCGTAACGTCCGCAAGGAAGACGAGATATTTCCCCGATCGTGTTGGCGGTTCGATCAACCGGCGCGTCTCAATCTCATCGTACATTCGCAAACAAACTGGTATCTTTATCGCGCGCCATATCCAGCGCGGACAGAGTAACAGCTATTCCCCTTTTTCGCTCTAACTGCAGCAGAGTGCATCCATGCACATCACGGCCAGCTTAGCGGATCCCACTGTTGGCGCTGGCGAAATTATTTTCGCTGCAGCCCCTTTAAAGAGACCCAGAGCAAGGTACAGCATGTTAATTATTTCCACATCTGACGTTGCACATCCTGCAGCGGAACCAGCACGGATCCAAGCAGTTTTTGCAGCGTTTACGCGGACCGTCGAGCGCCGTCACGTTTGTTTCTTTACTTTCACCCCGGAGCGGGCAGATTTTAATTGAAGCAGAATTTTCGGGGTTACGTAACCCGCGTGCTTCTCGCGTCCGATCACGTACCGGGTTAAACTATGCCGGGGATGCGTCTAATTTTAAATTCCGCTTTCTGCACGCAGTTACGAGTTACGCGCGCGTAAGAATTCGCGGGCTTGCATATGGTCGCTATATATACGCGCTTCTCTATTAGAAACGGGAATGCATCGAATGTCGGTCAAACGGTGGGCAGAAATGCTCGCTTCTTGGCAGCCGAGGAAACGTTGCTACGAGCGTTCGTTATTTTCCAACGAGATTCTTGCGTCGTCGTTTGTTTCCTAATCTCACACCCTGATTAGACGCGAGATTCTTGTCGTCGTTCTCCGATGACTGTGGAGATGAAGCAGCTTGCAGAAGAGTGTGAGCGAAGGAAGACACAGAGGCACGGCGTTGGGCGAGCAGTGATTCCTCAAGGTTCGTCGTCGGGGTACTTTCCGGCTGCAGCTGCCGCGGCCGCCACTGAGATATCATCGGCACACCATCGTGTTTGTTCCACTCCCTTGGCATAATACTCCGCCGGTATACATGCATATATAACCGCGCGCTTGCATGATTTATAGCAGGCGTTTTAAGGCCACCGGCGCCGCCACCGCCGCGTAATAGCATTAATGATAAACATTTTCGACGAGCTGCGTGCCCGTGTACGCGGTGCCGAGACTTAACCGCGAGCGCGGGTGCAACTTGGACGCGCCGGCTAATTTAATGGAATCGTTTGCGGCGAGCTAGCTTTATGATAATCGGCAAGCAGCCGCGGGAGGTGCTTGCCACCGAATCTTCCCTTCGAATCTTCGCCGGCGGCTTAAGCCCGCGAAGATTACAAGTCTGCCAACTTCCGCCTCGCAAAGATTCAAGCCCCTCCGAAATTTGCAAGCTAGAACTCTTGTCCGTGGCCTGGACAACTCAATTAGACTCGAGTGCGCCGATTAAGCGGGCAGAGGCGTTGGAACTTCGGCTCGTTAAACCATACGGTTCGCTCTTTTAAGTCGCGTATAAACCTCGAGCTTCATTCTTGCAATCTGGGATCGATAAGGGCGTGAGGAATTTCGAATCAGGAATGGCAGAGGAGTTCCACTGGACGCGTGACATTCCGTCCAGGTTTATCGACTCCGAGGATCCATCGATCGCGGGCTGGAAGCCAGCCGATCCAGGGGCTACGTGCACTCGCGTGCTGCACGGCGCATCCTGCTGCACAGCCACGGCATTAATCGGTGGAAGCGCGTTAGGCGAGAAAGGCAGCCTCTATTCGAGCGTTCCAAGGTGGGCATCCATTAGCATAAGAAGCCAGGAGATCTCCCCTCGAAGATAGCTGGTCCCTTATTTACAGCGTGTCAAGGATAATCATTCTGCTCGCGGTTCTACTCCGCGCCTGATCGAGACGATGGTGTCCTTTCAGCTAACACTGACGGAAACAATGAATACACCGCCGCGGACACCCTCGGTGCGCTTAAAAACGATTAGGGGCGAAGTAATTCAGTTTGCGCCAGGTGAACACTGGCCGTGGCCCGCGACGCTACACTTGCAACCCCCTGTACGAGTGTAATTACCAAACTTTCGCGACCCGTCGACTCGTCTTACCCAATTTAACTGGCTAACAGCGGTAAAACGTATTCAACGGCGAATTAACTGCTCGCAGAAACGGAGCAATGGATCCAAAGGCGATTACACATTCTATCTAACTTTGCGCCGGGGCGTCTAGTATGGAGCGCGTTGCATTAAAGGGTTACGGGACGATAAAGCCATTGCGAGGGTGTTCCACGGGAGGATAAAGGCAGCGTCGGTTTTCATTGCTGCGAACAAGATTCTATCCCGGGGACGTCGCTACCCGTCAGCGCATAAAGATTATTATTCCGCGATTGTGAGCGCGAAACTGGCCCCTCAGCCCGCTCCTGGGATACACCGAGATCCAATCTCGTGGCGGCACGTAAATCCTGCGCAGCCACTCGAGAAAGAGAGTGAGAGAGAGAGAGAGAGAGAGAGAGAGAGTAAGAGGCTGCACGGTTGCAGACAGTGGTTGTATCCCCGGGCGAAATTAGAATAATTACGTATTACTTGCTGTCCTGGCTATTAAGAAGATCCAAGCCTCGTCTGGAGCGCCCTCCACAGATGAAACTCCGCGGCATTCCTCAGCCTCTGCGGCCCCTTCTTTTCTCCGCCCCGCCGTTCCTCTGA
Source organism: Andrena minutula (assembly GCA_929113495.1). NCBI lineage: Eukaryota > Metazoa > Arthropoda > Insecta > Hymenoptera > Andrenidae > Andrena > Andrena minutula. Next base: position 35,961,458 of record OV815995.1, read on the forward strand.
CGTTCGAAAGATTCCAAGGAACGTCTGGCTTCCCTCCGCCAAGAATCCGTTTTTTCCTCGAGTACATACAGCGTCGAGGAGCGGGCAAATTGCGTTTGACACGCGACGCGTGAACAAGGATTCGCCTGGCTGCTGCTGGCGAATTAGCGGGGATTACAGCGCGCGGAAATCCCGCGGCCGGGCGAGTTAGCTGGCTGTGCCGAGCGACGCGTTTAGAGAGACTTACGAGTGGCGCATTAAACCGAAGCGCCGCGACTCGATTAGTCAGTTGCCGCCAGTTTCGAGTGGAAAATCAACTGGACGGATTCGAGGGGACTGCCAGTTGTTGATGGAAAGTGGACGCGAAGGGCAAGCGAGTTGTAAGTAGAAAAAGAGGGGGCTGCTTGTGATTCGGTGGAGCGTTTGGGAATTCTCTTGGCGCTAAGTAGTTCCGTGTCGAGGGTCGCGGAGTGCATCGAGGATAATTAAACGCGACGAGCGGCGGCTAATTCAACGCACGATCGCTGGCAGAGATCGTGAAAGGGATAGCGGGACAGTGTTGTTGTGAGAGTTCCCATTGCCCGGGGTCGATGTTTCGCGATCGGCAAACGCGTCAAGTGCGATCTGTCGCCAGCCGATGCACCGGCATGCACGTGCCTACGTGCGACAATCCTGCCTGCACGGAAACGCAAGTGCCCCTGGGAATGCGCTAGGTGCTCCGTGGTACACTAGGTCGCTCTCGGCCAATCGAGCCGGATGACGGTCATTTCGTTCGTTTAGAGGTTTAGAGGGTCGTTTCGATTATGGATCGAATGGTGACACTGCAGGTGATCCTTTCCCGCGGCGGAATAAAGTGGAGATGATTGCTCAAGTCCGTGGGAGTACTGATCATTTTATTCGTTTACTTGATTTATTTATAGGTGCGGGAAAATCATTTCGTAGATATAGAATAAAGGAAACTAGTAGTGGAGTAATACATAAAAGTAGAAACACAATAATGATCAAAATAAAGGAAAAAAGAAATATTGCCAAGATAAAAAATAAGCAAAAAAAGAATAAAATACAATGAAAGTAAATAAACCTCAGTAGATATATAGTAGAAACACAACAATGAACAAAATAAAGGAAAAAGAAATATCGCCAAGATAGAAAACAAGCAAAAAAAGAATAAAATACAATGAAAGTAAATATATCTCACTAGATACTCTTTTTTTGCTTGTTGTAGTGGATGACAGAAGAAATCAATTAAATCAGTTGTTCATGCCAAAGGCAGTAGAATGTTTATGCAGCACAAATAATTAAACATTAAGTTTAAGTAAGCTTAAGGGGCCGGACCCTTGAAATTGTGATTTATAATTTTAAAAGTATTAGATCAGACATAAGTCTCCGCCTTTCAAGAGAAAGGCAATCCAACATTGTCTCTTAAATTTGAGGTACAGTAATAAATTCACACTCGTCCACTTTTCCTCGTATTTTTGCGCTATGAAATTGGAAATAATATCCATCTAAGAACAAATTACCCAATTCAACTATTTAGTTGATTCATCAATTCAACTCCGAAGATTCCTTTGAACTCCCCAAATTCGTTCATTCCAATCGCGTGGAGGTGGCAATCGCATATTAATACTCGCGAATCCCCAATTAACGCGAGGCTGCTTAAGCGTAACGGCATTGCAAGGGATTAACGGGGATATGCGGGTGATTACGGATCAGGCTCGTCGTTCTGTTTTCGGTAGCGCGGAGCGGCGCAGAAATTACGCGACGTTAATCGCGCGATATTTAGGGACAGGGACGAGCAGCACGAAACTTCCGATGATGGGCTTTAAACAGGCCGCGTGGAACGCGGGAATTATAACTATAATGACCCCCGTGGCAGCGGCGGGTAATACGATTGGACCACGCGGTGAGATAATCGTATTTTATTACGCGAACCACCCTGCAGCACTCCGCCGCTCACGAAGGAAGTGCCTTGGTATTCATTATTAGCGATCGTTAAAATTAATCCGGCTTATGGAACTGGCCAGAGGATCGGAACAATGCTAATTTCCTTCGACAAACCGTTACCGTGTTATTCTTCCTCTAACGAGCAAACTTGCCCGGGAAAAGACGAACAAGTGCCGAAATTAAAATAAAGATTTATGACCCTGACTAACGGGGATAAAAGTGCCTCCGCCGTTCCGACAAACTTGCCCCCTACGCTCGCGATTGCGCCGTGAAAAAATAACAAAAGGGCGCATTGTGACGTTTAATTTCATCCCGGTTGGCGAAACGTGACGAGAACCTTGGCAAACAAACTTTTCGCGACGTTTTCCCGCGTTCTGTGCAACCAGAGATTCGCGCTCATACACGGTGGATCGACAATGGGAAACGAAACAGAAAAGCCCCGTCCGCGTTTCATGCTCGACCAAGTTTAAACCGCGTATTATTACGTCGCTGAATATAACAGAAAGAAAACGATGGTCGGCGATTCGAGAGGCGATGTTAATAATGTGTAACGCAGAATTTCTGAATAGAGGTGGACGTGACAATGAAAAGCGACTGGGCCCGGGGATGTTCCCGAACACGCCACCCCATTATTAATCAGTAATTAGTAGCTCGCCAGACGCCCCGTATAATTAAGCCGTCCTGGGCGCCCAGCGATTTCTCGCGAAAACTATTCGCGTCAGAACTGAAATTGCAGTAATCCCGCGTCTCTGGTTTTTGCGTAGGTATCTGTTGCGTGTCCCGCATGGATAATTCGAGAGGCGTTGCAGCGAAAGTTGCAATCAGAATGACGGTAAAGTAACAACGATGAACGGGGTACGATCCGAGAAACGACTATGTAGTTCGAGTGGTTATCAGCCTTTGGCCGCGGCGAGATCGATCCGCCGTGTTCTCAGTCTCGGCGAGTAATTAAATCATCGACAAAGCGATTAATTAACCGATACAGAGGGGATCGTAGACAGGGAGGAAGGAGTCGCGTCGCTTTTTGTGCCCTGTAATCGCCGGTTGTTAATAAATCGAATTCGCGTAATAACCTGCCGTAGAGCACCTGCTAATTGCTTAATTTCCCTCTCCCAATCGACCCTCTTTTTGTCAGCTTTCCTTTTATCCTCCACGGCGTAGAGTCTACGCGCTCGTCCAACAAGGGTCGATCTACGTCTGGGTCTTTAATCTTCTCACGTTGGCGATGTAAGTGGGCGAAACTTTGACGATCTTTTGCGAGGAAACTTCTTTTCAACCTTACCCTCTTACCATTAGAATAAATCGAAATTACACCTGCCATTTAAGAATCTCAGCACCAAGCAACATTCCAACCTCAATCTTTTTACCGAAATTCTAAACAATTACCACAGTGCTTTCCAACACTTTCTAACTTACTTAAAGACATCCAAGGAAAACCACGACCCACACCTTTCGTACTCCCAAGCATCCATTTCTCATTGCACGATTATCGCGCTACCAACGCAGCCGGCGATGAACTACGGGCGAGATACGCGAACTTCGGCCAGCAAGAAAGGCCCCAGCTAAGGAATCCCGTAATTACGTGCTCGCGGGCGAGAGACAGCCCCCCTCATGCCGCGGATAACACGCCGAATCCGTTGACTTCGGCTCGACAGGGTGACTGCACTAGCTAGCGCAATCAATGGGAGTAAACGCGCGGGTTAAGCGAGCTGGCATTGTTGCGGGGCCATTGTTCCCAGCCAGGTGATTGTTGCATTATTCCCGCATTATCGAGCCTTATTACCAGGCGCGTTTCAAGTCCGCCATTCAAAGCGGCTTACGTCGAATGCGACGACGATCGCGCGCGGCGATTTCGCAATCACGCGGAGCGCCCGAGTCGATGAGACGGCTGCTGCGATGGGACAGGTAAGTACACTGTATAAACTGTATTCGATGCTCGCAACACCTCGGCACTCGGGCTTCCGAGAAACTCAAGAGTTTGAGGCTGCCTGGGAGGAAAGATCGACGAGGACGATGACGAGTAGAAGGGGGACACGTCGAACGGGTCGAAATGGTGATAAATGAGGCTTCACGGAAGGACGTCGGCAATAACAGGGTACAAGGCACGAACAAGTTGCCCGCTCGCTTTTTAATCCCGAGGACGTTCCAGCCGGAGCTACTTTTCAACGAGGCGTCGACGTTTTATGCATTAAATCGCGATGCACCGCGGCTACCGATCGATTTGCACCGTCCTGCTCCTTTTGCGACCCCCTCGCCCCTCCCGACTCCCTTCCGCTTCCCCCCACGCGGTTTTATCCCGCGGCTACTGCACCTTACGACGCGAGCTTCATTAGCATTTTATGGAATGTATCCCCGCGCGGGTCACGATGTTCGAGCGGCTGCTTACACCGTCCAGGACCGCGGGGCGAGAAGCGAAAGCTTGTCGCGACGGTTTAAGAGCCTCCACAGGGGGGCTGCGCGAAAATTGCGCATGTAGTTTCAGCTCCGCGACTACCTTTCCCGGTTCCTTGGAACTCCGTGGCCATCTGCTAGCTCGCTGGCACTCGTGCGAATGGCACGAGGAGGCTCCCTGCTGCACTCTCGCGGGATCATCAGGGCTGCCGCATTCGACCAGCGGCGGAACGCAAGATCGTGGCAATAACAATTAAAAGGGAGCCCTCACGGGGGCGGAACGACGTCGTTACGGAGAACATCGACGACCGTGGAAGCTATTCCGGGAGCGCGTGAATGGTTTATTCGGAAGCTGACGGTGCGCGATTCCCTCGCTGGTGTCTCGCCCGATAACGCTCGCGGGAGACGAGTGTACGCGTAACTGTGCATCGGTACTTACGAACAACACCACGTTGTAAATGTGAAGGACGTATTTGAGGAAGTTGACGGAGCAGCAGCCGTCGTCTCGGGTCCTCAGCCTGGTGGAAGTGCCGGGCAGCCTCTCAGCGCTTTTAGCCATGATTGCTCGATTCGTTTCTTCGCGTGTCTCCGTGCTGGTCGTCGTCGTCACCTCGTCACCGACTCTGCAAGCACACGAAATTCAACCGGATTAGGGATCATCCCGCGGAACAGTCGTCCTCTGGGGGGATTGCAACCGAACGATCGAGTCGCTGCGACGAAATTGCATTTCTCGCCACGACCTATCTCCGACGACGACTCGTGCTCGGAATTCTTCGGGACAGCGTCCCTTGTAACGAACGAACGGTAAATCTATCTTCGAGCGTTCGTGCTTTCAGGGCCCCTGGCCACCAGCCAGTGGACACTACGCACCGCTGCACTTCCGGCGAAGTGCAGTCCTCGGCAGGTAAGGAGATCGCGTCGATTTCACTTTGCGTCTTATTCGAGTATCATTATGCCTCGGCTCGCTCCCCGGAGTAGTGCTTTCTGTTCGGACTCCATAGGCCAAGTTGAAGCTTAAGAAATTTGTGCAGCATGCGGAAAGAAAGGTGCGCAATGGAAGAGGATAAAGTAGTAGCGACATGCAGTCACTAAATCGAATGAAATCGGGAGGCAGGTTTCGGGAGGGAGGGGTGGAGCAGCGATCAAGGAACCGGAAGTAACTTGGTCGCTGCTCAAAGGGGAAGCTTTGGCACGGGACCATTGCTAACGTCGTTTCACCTTGCCAAGGAACGCCGATCTTTCTGTGTGGGTAGGAACACGTTGCTGTGGTCGATCGACCCCTCTTTTCCTCGTTTCCTTTAGCCTCCCTTCTAGCTTCGCGGTAACCCAGCCCCCGTTGCATAAAAAGGCGTGCTTACAGGGTCACAATTTTAGTGAAGAAATGATTGTTCACTCGCGATATTAGAGAATGGGGATCGATTAGAATGCAAGGAAAGGGAGAGGTTAGGTGCTGGGTAATTGTGGTGCCGCAATTGCAGCGATCGAGTATCCGCGAAGCCTGGAATGAGGGAGTAATTGAGCGGCGGGGGCCAAGGCGTTGATCGTTGCGGGCCGGATTTTGGTTAACCGCGGGGCGAATTCAAAAGGATAAATGCCGGGCTAATGAGAATGGGAGGAGGGGAGGGGAATGCCCAGACACGGGCGATGAGGAGGTGGAAGCTGGGGACGGTCGAGAGCGGAGAAAGAGGAAGGCGATTGCAGCGGGTACGCGGCCGAGAAACCCGAGCAGAGAAGATGAAAGAAGAGAAACCGCGAAATTAAATGGGTGTGACCCGTCTCTTTCGTGTGGGCGAAGTAGTTTCGACCGCGAGGAGAGCATAAAGGAAAGTTCCCTGCCCGGATGTGTGCGCATTTTTTTACTCTCTGCGCGAGGCTGAAGCGTTTAATGCGCCGGTAAGCTGGATAACGTTCACCGGTTATTGGCCCCCGGATGGTTATTGGTTATTATTCCCGCGCGCGGGGTGAATACATCTCGACGCGCCACAGTGGCCGAAAACCTCTGGGGAAATGCTCCTCTCGACTCCTTTCCCCACGTTTCACCGGCTATCTCCCTTACCAGGCTCTGAAAGCGATCGCACGCTCGCTTGGTGAACACATATCGCGCTCCAGTAGCGAGTTGGGGGATAGGTGATATAAAGGGGACACGTCTTAAATGGGACAAATCGAATTTTGAAAATTCTAAACGCATTACACATGCAAGTTATTTTCCTGTTTATGGCAACACTAGTGCCTAGTCATTTGACGTAAACTTCACTGCGGTCTCACTTGCAACAGAGTAGTAATCCACGGTTGATGTTTTTCGGCAGTAAAAGTGAAATTTTCATTAGTTTTCTGTGTCGTTTTCTGAGATCAAGATATATACAAAGTGTTAAAGGGGTAGATCATTAAAATAGCCTGTATTCAACTGAAACGAAAACGCTTGACAGGTAAGCTTAATTAATTGTTTTCTTTGTTTTGCGATTATTTTATATTAAACTCACTTATAGTCGTAGAAGGGACAGCATAACAAGTCTTAAATGGGACGACCGTTTTATGGCTGTCTCTCTCATACACGTGTACTGCTGGACACTATATGTATTATACTTTCCTGTAAAGTTATTAGTTGATGGCGTATTGTTTCAAATTTAAGAATTAATAAAGTGACTATTCAAAACGACCAACTTTATCGTCAAAAATTAATAATAAAATCTTTAATCTGCAATATGAAAACGTACCTACCTATTTTAGTACAATTGTTCTCATTTTTGTTGAAGTAGGATTTAATTTCAAACTATTTTATTATTTAAATGTTTTATAGATATCCATTGTTCTGTAACATTAAGATTTAGAATTATAATTATAATACTTATTAAGTTTATTTTTATTAACGTGTCCCTTCCATCACTTATATTGTCCCATTCAAAACCACCTCGTCGTAAAAGGGACATTTCCCACTTTTTCGAAAATCGAAGATTTTGTTATTTTCTATTACAATTAATGAGTTTGCAATATACTTTTATTGAAGGGAAATAAACACGCTTTCTTGCGATGTAGTTTTTTTTTTAATACATATAACGACATTGTCAGAAATGGACGCTAAACAAAAGTGTCCCTTTTATACCACCTCTCCCCTATCTCTGGGAACTCGTTCCCAGGACACATACCATCTCCTTCTACAAACACTCCTCCGCAGATTCGAACAGTTTACGAAATGAATTGAGATCTCCGAGTTCTGCTGTTAACTAGAGAGGGGGAGGATCAAATACACTCGGTAAAGTGAGACTCGCGAGTCCTGGGATTGTTTACGCAGCCTACTTTCGGCGTTCCATGACGAAGTTGAAGTGATCAGCTGTCTAGAACCCTGGCCACTGGTGGCTCATGTAATCTTTCACGTTCCCACCGTGAAATTGCGCTCGTTAGTTCTACAAAGCGTATCGAATGTTCCTGCTATACGTTCCTTATCCACTTCCATGCCGCAGAGTACCGTCTAACGATCCTTACCCTGGAAATTTCACAAATGGCAACTTTCGCGCCATTACGTTGCGACGAGCTCGCGGGAAGAAAGAAGGGCCTCGTAGCAAAGTTCCCCAGAAGTGTCGTCCATTACGACAACGTCCCGACTGGAGAACGCAGATATGGATCACGGAAGATTGTGGTAAACAACGTAGTTCTGCCAGACGAAAAACTCGAATAGATCAAGAGAGGCAAGACAGCTAGGAAAGAGAATCACGAGCGGAGAGAAACTTACTACTTCCGCTTGACATGTAGCTGCGGGGAGGGCCGTGTGCTTTGTCTTAAGGGATTGCTTCTGGGGGGAATATTTAAATGTAGCGTTCAGAGATAAGCAGCGAGTCTGGTGCCACGAATATCCCCGATCTATCCACCGAATAAACGTCCCTCTCTTTTTGAAACGTGGAGGACTAGCTTCCAGCGCGAGGCAAAGGTTTCCAACCGCATCGAAAAAGCTGCTCCAACTGGTTGCAGGCGAGCGTACCTCGACGATAATGGACGCGAAAATAATCAACGCCGGTGACAGGAAAAAGAATCCAACCGCCACGCGCCACTCGCCCAATAAGGCGCTCCGACTCGACCCACGTGCCTACGAACTTAGGCACACCGGACGCCCACGCGCGCGGAACCAGCGACCCACGTTCGCGATGACGCATCGATATGCATCTCGAATCTGTTTTTACAGACGGAGTAGAAGAAATAAACCGACCCGTATTGATGAGCCGGTCCGTCTCGCGGACAAGGCACTGCGCGCGTCCATGATCTCCCTGCTTGCTCGATTTACGACGCAGTCGATTAATTCCGATCGAACCTCGCGTTCCCTATCCCCAAATAGTACTTCATCATCCAAGCGGCTGCGGGCTTCGCGTTTCGCGAGATTTCATGGGAAAAATGTCCCACGGGGCTGGTTGGAATTCCGCGCGGATCTTTTGTCAGGATTACTCGCTATAATTCTTGGAGGGCTGCGTTAATCGTCAAGCTGACACGCGGGTGCCCGCCACCGCTTATCGAAAACCATGTCTCATAATATATCAGCGACGACAACGGTGCTGTCGTTCGATCCCTTCCCATCAATTTGCCGCAGTGCCGTGTTCCCAGCATAGACATATCCTCATTTATCCCAATGTCCTACACGTCGACAGCCAATTTGCTAATCGAGCCAATCATCCAATCGCATTAACCTTGCCGGCCACTCAGAGGCCCCCGGTGGCCGTTTTATTGGACGGTTCCTGCGACAGGTCTCGCGAGCTCGCGAAGCGTCGCCGTCCAAGGTGCAAAGCCTTCTGTTCCCCTCCCATGCGCCGAAAGGGCCCACCTTTTCGAAGCCCTTTAGGCGCGAGCAAATCTTTATTCCGGCCACGCTCGCGCCGCGGCTTTTTATTTAAACGAACGACTTTCGAATGGACTCAAGGGCCGCGGCGAATGGCATACTTGAGCAGGAACGCGTACGCGTACGCGTCGCAGATCATGCGGGCGGTAGGGTCACGTATCGACGGGGACGTAAAGCGGAAGGTGCTCGTACGGTCGATTTAAAACGGAACCGTAATCTGAACGCTCGCCCCGTTCCCTTCGTCCCGCGACCTCCGACCCCCGTAAAATTCCGCCGATAAAGGCGGAATAGCGGGGAAGAGTAACGGAGCAGATTGGCTGGTTTTACGCGATCGGTCGTTAAATCGCCAGTCGAACATTCTTTTGAGAAAAAAGGAATCCCTGAAGACAAAAGGCGCTCGTCGCGGGGAGAGTCGCCTCTTCCTCGGGAACAAAAGGCTCTATCCTCTCTATAGGATTCCGGCGCTCTTAAATCTCGCGAGATATTCCAGGCTCTCGCAATCGGAGATACCGAGCTATAAAAGTAGCGCTTTATCGTATCACCCTGTATATACTTTTTACGCGGCAATTCCATTCCCTTCGTATCGATCCCACGCGCCTTAGACTATTCTCCTCAGGCATCTGGCCCGTTCATGCTTACCTCCGCGCATTAATTACACTCTTCTCGATTCAATTACATGCGCGGCTATCGGCTGCGCCTTGTACGTATCATTCATATCGATCGGCCCGCTTGACGGGGACGAGAAAAGTGCGGATCGACGCGGTATCGGTTTCATTGCCGCGTTCGATTTACGGCCGGCGATTCTACCGCAGGTTGCGAGCGTGCACCAGCTGGAGCAGCCTGCACCGTTGCGCACGGAAAACTGCACGGGGACAGGCCGACGAACGAGCACGTCGGCCCACGCCATCCGCCTCTGCGGGCAATTGCACCGCGCTGCACCGTGGAAAATTGGATAATGCGGCCGTGCAGGAATAAACGGAATCCATCAGCGGCTATCGCGCGGCCTGGCTGTCTTCCCTGCACCTCCTTTTCCGCAGGGTCCTTTCGAATTTCCATCGATACCCCCCACGTTGATAAAAATCGCCTTCTCCGTCGCTTCCCGGTTACCCTGTGCACCCACTTCCATATGGAAAGGAAATTCCTCGAGGAACAACGTTCAATTTCGCTGCGCCCCTTTCCCCGGTTGCACGATTTATGGCCGTGCTGCGAGGAAGAAGTCGATGGTCCCCAGAACAGGCAACAAAGTGCGCGTTAATAACTTGTTAGCATCGGTGCTATAAGTTACCGTCGGCGGGGGCTTCTAAAATTCAAAGTGCGCCGTGGAAGTTGCTTCTTTTAATCGCGCCCCGGGCTGCAGGATGTGCGAAGAGTTAAGGACACCATTTCTCACCGTCCTCTTTTTAACGCCGCGCGCCCTTTTCAACAGAGGAATCGGGGAACACTTGGTTAGCGTCGCTTCCTGCAACGCCGAGCAAGGGGGACGTAATTAACGTTTATAAACCGTCGCCCCCTCCCCCGCGGAATAAAGTGGCCCCGGGCCGAATGCAGGCACGTCCGTAGGTGTGCGGAAGTTACGGCCGCGTTATTTATCACGTTATTGCGCTGAATATCGCCCACCACCTGCGCGTAACACGCGGGGGCATTTTGGCGATCGTAAAGGACACTCGTTTCGTCTTTACGCCGCCGCCGCCTCGAAATACGAGGCCCGGGGGTAGTTTCTCGCACGCTGCCCCCTCGTGAAAATCCCCCGCATCGTCGAGAGTCCTCTCTCGTGAATGGACCATTCCTGACGCGACCGTTTCGGGTCCTTTTCGGGCCCTCCATCGGTGCTTTCGCGATCCCAAGTCGACGGATGAATTTTTCCTGCTATTGCGTGCGATCCGCGAACAAATCCTGCGGTTTGTAGCCTCTCGTTTTCTCCCATCGCTACTAACCGCGCACGGGTGCACGTGTGCGTGGGTGGGAATGAAAAGTGTCGATGACACGGGAAAGACTTGCTCCTGGCGATTAGCCGGCAGGAATATCTTGATTACACGGAAACCGGATCGGAGAGTCAAGCGACCTTTCTTCCCACCGCGTGCGCGTTTAGTTTCGACGAGTCGATTAAGACAGTATTTCCAGCAATTAGGGACGATGGATGACGGTGACTCGCGTTAATCCATCATCCTTGGACCGTACGAAATAATTTAACGTCAAGGCTGACGCTTCTCGTCTCGTTAAATATTAAATCCTCTAAGAAACTGAAGAACACTGCCGTCCATAAGAATTCGTAGGTAATTACCGCGGTGTCTAAATGCAAAGAGTAATCGACACGGAGCAGGAAGAGAGTAGATCGCAGGGGGAAACGGCAAACAACTTCCGCCCGCGGGGAGGATTTCGAGTTTGCTAATATCGCGTGCTCGGGGGGCAAGCTTAAGCCGCAGGCCGCGGCGAGTACTAATTTAATTAAAACGTCCTGGCCGCTACTAATACTCGTTAAATAACTGCCACTACGTAATTACACGCGGAAGGAAAACAGTCGTTTACTTTAGCGCGGGAACTTGTAAGCCCTCGTTCGCGTTTTAATCTTCCGAGCTGGGTTCCTTCGCGGCGACCGGTTCCAGCAGAAAAATAGCTCAGTCCTTGCGACTTCTTCGCTACTAGCTGGTCAACACTTGATTCGTTTCATTTATACCCTTCACTGGGAAGATTAATTTCTTTCCTCCCATCATTACGATCCCCAATCAAACCTGCTCTTCCTAATTATTCGTCAATGTTATTCTATATTTTCTTGAACCCGTTACGCACGATTTCCATCACATTTCCAGCGACGTCTTGGGGGATGCGCCGGCGGGAAACTTGCGGGAAGAGGCGAGATGGATGTCAGAGATACCTCAGCTGTGACGGGGGTTAAAAGTTGAAGCGACTTCGGAGCGAGCGCGGGGCAATCTCGCCGGGGCGAATCGCGGGCCAACGACGCGGCCAACGAGTGCAATCTCTGCTTCGGGGATACAGTCACTTTCTTCCTCCCTCCCACGCCTGCTCGCCCTTCTCTCTCCTCTCTCGCTGCGAGGGACGTTAAAACGGGGAAAGTTGAGGGAAGAGATTATAGCGAACGGACACGAGACATTGCGTCGTTGGCTGCGCAGATGCTGCCCAACAACTTGCTCCCGCGTAACGACTTCCAGCAACATCCAGACCCGAGCGTACTCCGACATTGCTCGCGAACAGCAACGCGAAAGCGGCTGTTAGCGCGTACCTACAAATTCGCCGCGAGAGCTGGCGGTCCGCTGGTGCCGGACAAACGGCTGAAATATTCGGTGGGAGCCGCTGTTCGTGTATTTGCATAAACGAATGCTGACGAGCACGGAAATTCCGGGAAAAATCGTGGTCCCGGCTGGTCCCCTTTGTCTGCCTGGGCTACAAACAACATGTTGTCGATACGCACGCGGACGAATCAGAGAAGGCAAAACAACGAGATTTTCTAACGGTGAATAAATATCCAGAAATCGATTTTCCCTGATGCAGGTTGGATTCTCTGTTGTAAGCTGGTCGCACCGATTTGTCAAGAAGGTGACGGGGGATAGCGCTCGCCTTAGTTTGAGACAGTAGTGTGGAATTGGGAACACATATAAGAGGGAGTTCGGAATAAGAGATCTCGGAGGATCATCTTTGGCGACGTTGGTAAGGCAGAGATGGGCAAAAATTAATTGAAATAAAAATTTCGCAGGGTAAACGCATCAATAAATGAACACTTAAGGCTAATGAATGAACACTTTTATAAAATTATATTTGCAGCGCGATTGATTCCACGTGTTGAAAAAATTGTTTGGATGTGAAGCGAGAAACTAGAAGAAGTCTCTAATTAATTAGTTGCTTATTTTAATAACTTATTCTATTCATTTTAATAAAAAATGTCCATTCACTGGTGCGTGTTCACTTACTGGTACATCCACCCTACACAAATTTCTATTTCAAATAATTTTTTTCCCCATTTTTGTGGTAAGGCGGCTGACCAGTAGCGCAGATAATCCTAAGATCGTGGGTTCGAATCCCCACTGCCCGAGGTTCCCGGTTTTTTCCGAAACTCTCGAATATACAGGCATTAGAAAACGTATTTTCACAATACTGTACTATACAAGTACCAGAAGGAACCGCTGCATTTCCTCCTATCTAACGTCTTTCAACTTACGGCATACGGGTTTCCTCGAAGATCCCTACGATCGATCGTTCAAGTGACTGTCGAACGCGGGGTCAATAAGCCGATGCCACGTTGCGCAAATATTTGACCTGGCCAGCTGACACGTCCCGTCTACGTGTTGGATTCATACCGATGCTGCTGAATCTCATTCTCCGCGCACTTTGGACTTCACTGAATCCGAAAATCTGCGATCCTGCGAGTTTGCAGCTGAAATGTATGGAAGCTTACAACCCTCTCTAAACTCCACGGCCTAGTTTACCAAGAAGAGAGATGGTGAATCGATTCGTGAGTCTCCAAGATTGCCGAGGAATTGTTCTAAGACCCCGTCCATCTTTCACCAAGCATGTAGCAATTGTTTAGTCAGAAATAGAGCGTACGAGGAAACTCCTTCGCGGTAGCAGCCCCGCGAGAGAAAGAAGCCACGACAGGAGAGCAAACAAAACAGCATCGAGACGGCTGCTTGAAAGCAGCCTCCGAGTTCGCCGAATCCATTAAGTCTCGCAGTTTGAATACCTCTATACAGCATCCGAGTCGAAATGCCCGAGTGTACGGAGCCCTCGAATGGATCCTTCCGGAAGCTGGGCCAGGTTTATCGCTCTGTTCGTCGGGACGCTTAAAATTTCTCGATTCCTGTTTACACGGAACGCGAGCGATGCACGTAGGAACCTGGCTGAACACGCTCGACATTAGAAACCAAATCAGAAGCCCGACCAAATAATTGAAATTCAAATCCTTGAAATATGTCATCTTCAGCTTCCTTCCTCCAATCAAATCAAATTATTCAATAAAAATGTCCCGCCAGATTACAGAATAAATAATTCACGTTTCCCAGCCCTCGGCGCACGAGTCCCCCTGCAATGGGCGCGACTCAAGGGAGAAGAAGACATCCATGCCCCTTCGAGCCGCAGAGAGGAGAACGCTAATCAACGTCACTTACCATCCGACAAATTTCACCCGATCGCGGGGCAATTACTTTGCCAGCCTCGCTAACGAATTCTACACACGTCTCTCGATTCCCTCCACCCATGGCTGGGGATTGGAGAGGGAGGGAGCGACGAAAAGGGAGACGAACCAAGGTGTGCGAGCAGAAACGATTCAATCGGACTAAAACGAGGTTCTCTGCTCGCGGAGGAACGCACCAAAAGAAAAAGCACTCTTCCTTGGGTCCCCTGCCTTCAAGCAGGCACTCCTTAAGAGAAAAACCTGCAGATTTCCTGTTTTTAGGCGTGGTATTTAGGTATGCTTCCCGTTTGCAGCGTCCATTTCATCATCGTCGAAGCGCATTATCTTGATTCGCGGGCTGGAAATCTGTCGCTGTCGAGCGACGTTCGTTCTAAGATGGGAATACGTGCGGAGTACATGCACGGCCGGCTTACGTGTCGCGATTTCGTCGCTCTGCCGACAATAAGGTGTCGAGGAAGAGGAATTAAAATCTTTACGACCGCTTCTCGCAGCTGGTAAGAGGATCAGTCTCGTTTCGTCGCGCTTAAAATTCCGTTTCCGGCTTTGCATGCAAAGTTTGACGAGAGCTGGGGCGCACACCCTCCGACGTCTATTTCCCTGCAGCGCGAAGACGAAACTCGATAGGACGAGTTATCTCGAAACTTGTCGGATTAAGGGCGTAAAAGATGGAATTAAACGGGAAGGAACTTTGTGGCGTTTTCGAGTCGGAACGATAGCGCCCTTTCCGTAGACATTTCTCTCATGATTTCCCCTCGCAACTGTTTAAAAAGATTCTCTCATTTTCCAGCACGCGACGGTCGAACAACGAAGCCGCGTGGTCCCTTTGTAGTACGAGCTAATTAACGGAATCTGTATTCTTCGGCAGCGTCGGTGGGAACGTTGCAATTATGGGAAACAGTTGCCGGGGAAATCAGCGCGGTGAGAAGAGGAGCAAAGCGTATCACCGCGTCCATTGACACTTCGCGGAAACAAAGCTGGCTTTAACGAGGGAAACTTTAATTGCGTATTAATGCTCAGATAATTAGCCTGATTGTGAGCTGGAAACTTGTTAACTATCGGCTCTCCCCGTGGAAGACACCGACAGGGGACGCAGGATTACGCGCGGCTCCAGACGAAAGAATGGAAATCCGATTGGGGGTGTAATCGGGGATTACGGTGCTGAGTTTCCCTCGCCCACCTTTTTCCCATTCTAGCCACAAGCCCTGTGGAAAATCACTTCTACTTCGAGGGGAGGGATGGATGGTTATTCTTTCGTCTTTCAATCAACGGAATATTTGTGACATTTTTGTGACAAGGCAATTAAAAAGAATCTAATACTCCTGGCTTCAAGAGCCTCGTGTCCATCAAAATACAGATTATCTTCGCAATTTATCCTCGCTACTGATTCTTGTCCACTGCCCATCCGTCGGGAAACAAACAAAGGATATTTCATTCCGCGCTGCCACGGGGGAAGCACATTTGTTACGGGCTGTTTGAAACGGGGCGGCTGGTTCTAATCAAAACATCGCGCACGCTTTTGCCCCGTCATTCCGTAGGATTCGCCCCCGCCGACCATTAGGAGGGAAAATAAATAACCCGTCCATCCCTCTATTCAAATGGCGATATTTCCATTCGACTCCGCCGCGGCGCACAATGGGCCGGAATAAAACGCGCCGCGACAGCAGTGTGTATATGTATATTCATCGGAGAGGCGTGCCGAGCGGCGCATGCCCCGCTGCTAGGGAACCGGAAGAGCGATCTAGCGTTGACTTTCCGCGCGCAACAACACCCCGAGAACCACCCCTCCGAGGGCCATTACTCACGCGGACGTGTCCCGGCTGTCAGGTACAATTTGTTCGACTCGCTTCTGCGAGAAGAAACGACAAACCTCGCGTTCGCTTGGTGACAGATGAGCCGCGAGAGTCGCCGGCAGGAAAAAACTAAATCGTCCATGTCGGCGGGAAGAGGCTAACGCCGAGGAACGTCTCCGAGCCTCTGCTCTCATCCCAGCGCGCCGCCCTGATAGCAATAATAATTTACGTCCCGTCGAAATCAGGTATAGGTCTCCGGAGATTGATGACGAACGAGGAAAATATTAGTGATTATGGGAGAGTTGACGCGTTCGCGCAAAATTGTCACTGTATCTAAATTTTGCAATGGAAACTTATCGAAGAAAAAATTTGTCAAGGTTTAATATTCATCACCCTTAAAAAATTAAACCCAAAGACACTATTTTATCGGGAGAGACGCCTATGAAGACGATATTCCTAGATTACAAGGGAAGATATTAACAAGGATGCTAATCGACGGGGAAGAAGCCAACTCCCGCCATAGTTGCACAGGTCGATAACAGCTTCTCTTGATCGACAACGAGGAAATTACGCTTGAACGCTGTCGCTTGAGGGAAGAAGGCTACAACGTGAGGATAGAGCGCGTACGCCGCGAAGAGAAGCCCAAGAAAATAAGCCACCGGTGCTTTGTACAGTTCCGCGCGTTGACTTTCAATTTCTACGATGCTCCCGGTGAACGGCGAGGTGGATTAAGATTTCAAAAGAAACAGTGGCGTTCTTTGAGCGGGGTCGCGTAAATTGCGACAGCCGGTGGCGATTCGCTGTGGCAGAATTTTAAGTCTCGCTGCTGCTGAGGGGCTATCGGACGCTCTTAAATTGTCTTCCGTGGAGCGACGATCGTGAAACGGGGGGAGGGCTCTTGAATTTGAAAAGAAATACGTCGGGGTTGACCCACTCGGCGAGCGGCGGAGAAAGGGTACATTCTCTCTCTCGCGCGCCACCCGGAATAAACGTTAAGAAAATAATCCCCTCGGTTCTAAACGAAATGCCTTCCTGCTTTGGAGCCATCACGCCTCGGCATTCATCAGTACGCCGCGGAAGAGGATCATCGGTGCACGTGGATATTCATTCAACTCGGAATGCTCTCCACCTCTCCATTCTCTTCGTCCCTCTTTCTCTTCCGTTTCAATACGACCCGGCAGCTCTCAGATAGAGTTGTCCCTACCTGCTCCCCGGCACAGAATGGCTCGATTTCAGCCGGCCTTTTTAGAATGGTAATAGATTCACGTTACTGTACGATTTTCTCCTTTTCGCTGCAGTTATCCTCTTGAAAAATGCCTCCACGCTATTCCCGCAGCGTACAGCTTCGATAAGAATCCAAAGGCTCAATGGCACTGATACAGGGTCGCGAGTTACAACTCTCTCCGAAATTCGATTTGCTTCTGTCACCGTTTCATTAAACCACGGGGCTCACAGAGGCCCACGTTTTGAAAGCAATCGAATAACCCATTTCACTGTACACCGTATGCGATCGACACTGTCTTCAAAGCCGATCGATGATGAACCAGAGCGCCAACAGTGCTTTGACGCGTTGGCCAATCTCGGTTTAAGCTAACACGCTGTTGTCAAACGAACGCGAATCGAAACTCTGGCCGTGGACAGGAATGCACTGCAATCGAGTGTCCTTTCCGGCTTTCGCACGCGGAGAAAAATTTGCGTTAGCTAGAAGAATCACGTTTGCGGGAGTCATACATTGCATTTGAATTCTGAAACCAGCCATTCATTCCTGATCGTATCTACGACGCAACGGTCAACAAGCTTACGGTTCCGAGATCGAAAGCGTCTGTTGCTTGCAAACGCGCGTTGAAATCACGATTAGAAAATGATTCGTGACGAGCGATCGTGGCCCCAGCTCTTCCGTTTCCGTTAGCTCTATAAACGGGTCAAAACTAACGGTAGAAGCTTCCTAAGGTTTAATTGCGTGGCGAAAGAAACGAAGGGCGGGGAAGGAATTTATTCGCCTGGATAGGGGAAGCGATGAAGGGGCATTTAAAGTTTACGGACAAGTCGATTTACGCCCACGCTAAACAAAGGCGTCTACTAGCGAGGACAAAAGCTCGAAACTTCCCTCCATTCTTCTGGGGAAGATTCTGGGGGAGTGAAAAAGCTAGGAACTGGGGTGAAGGAAAGATCGAGACGTGTTTCCCTTCCAGGGACCCCTGGAGATGGTACCCTCCCTCTCCTGCAGCCTGTCCCTTCATTCTTCTTCTCGTCCCCCGTCGAGGTTGACAGCCAATGAGGGAGCTCGACACCTCATAGAGCAGCCCTTGCTCCAGGGACAACAGAGATCAGGGAAGTCTTTCCTTGTTTGGCTGAAGAACAGGTGCAGAATACTCATACTAATTACTCGGAGAATTCCTTTGAACGTTTGGAGAAACGGGTAGGTGTGTGAGGAGTCACAAGTTATTATCATTATCTTTGTTTTGGTTTTTCGCGCTTTTTTGTTGACTGTTATGTTTTTTTTCCTGCATATTTTCTGTTTATTTTATTTTATTTATTTTCTTATTACTATAAGCTATACCTATTGTAAAACTTTTTTCAAATTTTTGTATTCTAAAGGGTTCTCCCGTTAATTCAATAATAATAATAATAATAAAAAAAAGATTATAAGAGAGAACGTCTCCAATCCCAGCAGTGCACAGTGGTCTGGACGGTGGCCAAAATTCAATTTCCCAACTTCAACTTTACAATGTCATTTTTTTTATATGAATTGACAACTCTCCAGAGCTTCTAAATCCGCATAGTAGAGTATTTTTAATATTTTTTTTTAAGTCAGAAATAAAGTTAGAACTGATTCTTTTTCTCTAGTACAACAATGATTTTTAATTTTGCTATAAAATACCGCTTTCCAAACCACACTGCGCGCAATATTGAATCCGCCATTTTAAATTTTTAAATTTTTGGTGTCGAATTCGTTATCAGCGACCTCAAAAACCCTAAATCACCATGTTTCAGAAAGATCAGAATTTTGTCCGCTAAATGTAGATATCCCCAGACCACTATGCGGTGGTGCAACGATTTAATTTTTTTCCCAATCGCTGCTTTGGCGTTAACCGCCAACTATTCACCTACCACGTGCAGAACTGCGAGAAAGCTGGTCTCGCCAACTTCCTAATTCTTCCTCGCAAAATTCTCTCTACCCTCCCGCGATTCCTTTCACCGTTTCATTTCGTTCTGCAAAGTGGTGAGGAGGTTCTAAGAGATCGGAGGGGCGCTCCATTCACTCGGGCCGCGCGCTGATCCCAGGTGTGAAAGAATATCCCCAATTTTCTTCCACCGTGGATACGGTTCTTCAGGTGTTCCGCGAGTAATTTATCGCATCCCTTTGAAAATACCGATCCGAATTCCGCCGTTTCCAATATACCTTCCCCAGAGACCAATCCCCCAGCTCCGACTCGAGCTGGAATTCGTGGCGCGTTTCGCGCCAAACAACCCTCCTCCCTCTCTTTTCCACACGGTTCAACGCGGAAGGCTTGCACGCGGACGCGCCACCGTGCGCAGGCTGCAGCGACGCCTCTTCCACGCGGGTCCTTGCACCCGCGAAACCCCGCGAGTTATTGAAGTCGTGTTTCAAAGCTGACTTGTTACCGACTGTCGCGCGACAATACACGGCGCAAGCTGCCGTTTCGAGCACCATCCGAGGTGTCTGCCACGCGTTCGCGCTTCAAAGAGACACCCTCCAGACGCGTGGGGTACAGAGGAGCGTATCAAAATCGAGAAAGGATGCAACTGATCGCAGCTCGAGCGGAAGTTCATAATAATAGACTCGACATTGTTATGAAGACCTTTTAATCACCCTCCGCGCGTTTGCCTTCCCTCATCGCGTTCCCCATTAAATTCACGCACGCGGAAAATCATCCACGCGATCGTAAAACGCGTGGAAAATGATCCACGCGATCGTAAAACGCGTGAAGCGACCACAACTCCTACTGCATCCTCCGCGGGGAGCGGCAGGGAATTTCCACGGAGGAATTTCGCGGTGGAATGCGTTATCAGCGCGAAGGTAGGAGAACGAAAAAGCGAAAATTGAAGTTCGAATTACTGGTAACGGGGCGCGTAGTTTCGCGCGTTCGCGAATAAATGGAATTTCAGAGGAGGGCAGGAAAAAATCGCTGGCCCGAAGTTGATGAAATTCTCGTTTCGCCCGGCGAGTTCGCGCCAATTTAATTTCGCGCGTGACGAACGTGAATGCGAATTTTCATGCAGCCGATTAAAAGGGGAAAGGGCCGGCTCGTTTTATTGCATTCCGCGGGCCGCGGTTCCGAGGGAAGGCAACGGTTTTTCAAGAAGACAGTCAAAGGGAAACAAAGGAAGCCGCGGCTGGAACGAGCATAGATCCTCGGACTGATGAATCTCTCCGGCGTAACGACACTCTCCGCTTAAGGAGGCTATTTTTTCACTCCTGTTAAGCAATAAAGCGATCGGCTGAAGGACCAGGGATTTCCTGGCTGCTGAAAAGCGACGTTAAACATTGAAAGCTTGCCTATTGCGGCTCGTTTATCGTGCAGCTTCAAAAGATAGAGCGCCAAGTGGAGCATTTCCACCGAGATTTTTTTCGTAATTACGCAGAATTACGGGGAATCTGCCACCGACTGGCCACCGACTCGCCACCAATGCTTGTACAAGTTTAACTTCAAAGCCCTGCGCGCAAACTTTTTCATTAGTCATTCCTGTGGGCCGCACGCGAATGTGCTCGACGAATTTTTCAACGCAAACAGCGCTGCCCCTCGAGCTTTAATTATTTTCGTATCATGATGCGGTTTAAAAGTTAAAAATCCGTCGGGCTGAAAAGCCAACATTTTTCATTTAGCGTCCATATCGCGACGGTTCACAGTCGGGAACGGGGCTAGCGCAGTCAATAGATGCGCAATATACTGGCTCATGCTAGCCAAACTTTCCCATCGGATTCCTATTACGGAATAAAGCCGCCGCGCGTTCGGAAAACTCAGCGCCCCAGTCGCGGCGACCAACGTTTATTTGAATATTCAAACGTCGAAACGCAGGCCTTATTTTCCCGACTGGCGCACAGCTCGAAGGACTCCGAAACCGGGAAACATGGTTCGATGACCACGATAAAGCCACTGCGCTTCCGATATCGCCGCGAGAAGGGACCATTCGAGCTTTCGAATGTTCCTGCACGGGGAAAACGCGCTGGCAATATAATTTAATAGCCAGGGAAATAGAAGTATGAAACAGATCGTGGTGGAAAAAAAACGCGAAACGATCCCTCGCACACAGAGAGCCCGATAGTGCCTCGAAACTCTCATCGCTGCTTTAACTCGCTCCATTTACTAGTGTCTGCGCCGAACGCGTTCGCCAGGCGAGCGTAATTAAAATTTACAATACCACTCGACTCGAGGTCATGGAAGCAATTAACGGTGCAATGATCACGGCGCGGGAGAGGGAAATTAATTGGGCCATTTTTCATGTTCCCGGCGGAGCGGAGGACGCGTCGCGCGTACGGGCGAAGGAAGCGCCGAGCGCGAGAGGTTTGTTACCGCCAAGTATCGGGCAATCAACTTAATGAGCAAGGAGAAACGAGTCGATGAGGAGGGCGAAAAGGAGACATGCGAAGAGGAGGGCCTTTCACCTAATGGTTTGAGAAACGGGCTCGTTGGCCCGTGCCACGCGCCATTTATGGTAACGCCTGTCGAGGCTCGCGCGACGATTTCCGCCGAGCCTTCCTCGTTTCCCAGACCGAAGAGGGTGCTGTTACACTCACCCTGCGTCATCGGCGTGAAGCTTCAGGCCGATCTTCGACACGCATGTCCACTTTAGAATTTTCGATCCTTGCTACTTAGCCGATCCCGTGTACCTGAAACATAGAAAAGGAGCAGCTGGTTAGAGAGGTCGATTGAATTTCATTATGAGAGGAAATAATCCCTGCCTTGGAAATTCTTCTCCTATCCACTTTATCAAAGTCGTCGAGTGCGAGGTAGAAGCTCGAGGGAAACGCGGTCCTTCTTTTTCGACAACCCAAGGCACGTGTTCCTACCTCTCATATTTCCCAGCTTGCCCACTATTTCTCTCCGAACAGGAGAATGGCCCCGCAATTACCAGACGGCTCGGCCCGTTCGACAAACGAAGTCGGGCCACGCAGCCACCGCGCTTTAAACGGGACAAGAACGAGCGTCTCCGCGACTGAACGACTCGATGTAATAGAATTTCCCGCCTGCCGACGAAACTACGTGAGATATCTTTGGTCCCCCGTCGGGCGCGGAGCTGAGAGGAATCTTTGATTTGAGGCACACGCCTCTGTGATGAAATCTTTATCGCCGAGGCATGGAAATGAGATTGACAGAGGTTCGTAGCTGTCGACGGTTCAGTGAACCAGAGTTTTATTTAAATTCCGATAGAATTTCCCAGCGTCGTCGGTGCTCGATTTCTGATTCGCTTTACTCGGGAACATTAGCAAAACTAGATCCTCGAGAAGTAGACGCTAAGATTTATGCTCGTTACACTAGCGCACTGTTGTCCTTTTCCTTTCCAAATGATTGAATTTAACGCAGATGCCCCGGATCCCAAGCGCCCGTTCCTACGAATTATTCTTCACACTCTCATTACGGCGTCAAGCCTTCTCACGTAATTGAACACGCTTTCTACGGCAATTTCTATGCAAAAGACAGCACCTAGCAGCGGGCCGCCTTCCCGTCCCTCTGAAATACCAGTGTTTGACTGCTGTGCCCGTTAAATTGGACGACGCTCCTACAGCCGGCAAGATGGATCGCTCTTCCGAGACAATGAACCTAGTTGAAAAGTAGTTAGCGACAAACAACGCTGTAAGTCGGGGGGAAGATAAACGTAGCGGAGGAGCATGGGAGCGCAGTTACGATAAACCATCGAGAGCTATGAAAAAGGAGAAGAGAGGCGGGAGCACCATAAATCTCCCCGTTTCTCGGCGAGATTCGATGCGATCGTCGGGCTCCGAGGCTCGTGGCTTGGATTAACGCTCAAAGGGTTCTCTGCGGGGTGTCAACACGCGCGATAAGCTACTCTCTCGCCGCGAATCGTCGTCGGGTTTCGTGAACGGGGCTCGAGGTAGACGCGACCCGGGCTACAAACGACGCCTGGAACAGCGTAAACTCCGCGCTGGGCGCGGCGTGTAAACGCGATCAGATTTACGGCCACGGCATTTAACCGCGATAAGCCACGGCCCACTAATGCCAACCGTCTGCTGGCGCAAGCGGATTCAGCGTTAAGCACGCCACGTTCGCCGATGCAAACTTTTCCGCGGCTGCACGAGAGAGCCTGCTACCCGAGGATATTCAGCTAAGAAACGATTCATTTATTCTTAGGGTGGGACGAGTGCGTCTCAAGGGGCGTCTCAACCTTTTGGCTCGGCGCAGTTGGATTTAAGAAAGCTACAAACCGTTGACATACACATCAAGCGTAATAAAATACCTATCTGAATCTCTGAATGTCTTACGAGGGAACACCGCGAACCCGGACTAACCGATTGGATCCGCAAAAAAATGGATAGTTTTTCGAGTGTATTTAAAAAAAATTATTTTCGATCAAAAAATCGGTACGTAAAACTGAAGATAATCTTGTTTCAAAGATCCCGTCAAAATTTCAAGTCGATCGGATAAAAATTGACAGAGTTATGGATTCGATCAGTTAGAAAAATGTCGTTTCGAGAAAATCGCGTTTAAAGTTTGACTTGTGTTTGACTTGAAATTTTCAGAGAGTATTTTTGACGAGTTAAACATTAAGAAAGTGAAAAAAAGAATTTAAATTTTTTCAACTTTGACAGTGTTGTTCCTCTTTAAAGGGCGATAGGGTCCAAATGAAACATATCGTTATTCTTGTTTTGAGTCACTCTAAAAACCCACAAAGTTCCGTTCCAATCGGTGAGTCTGGGTTCGCGGTGTTCCCTTGTTAGCGATTTTCAAGAGGAGTGATTTTTCGAGCCACGTACTTCAAGCTTTTTTCAATACCGTTATACTGGTATACAGTATACTGTTATCAATGCAGATTACATACGATACCAATCGCAACAGTAAACCACTTAAATACGATAACACCTTAATGCTCGTTATCTTTGAATCGGAGCGAACTTTGGGCCACCAACAGTAGCCAGTGGGAACTGAAACGCGATTTTGAAGGTTTAAAGTGACTTCGGCCTGAGATCTAACCCAGACCACACTCACTTCGCTCCTCTTGCACGCCTGAATCCACGCCTTGGAATATTAAGCACGTCTGGGAATAACTTTTTTCACCGAAAAACTGGAGCGACGATAAAATTTGTCCCCATTGGGAGGAAGTAAACGGAGGCAGGGAAGTTTCCTGCTAATAAAAGAAGTCGTGCTTCGATCGCCGAGGGTGGCGAGCGTCTTCGCCCGTATAAATTCGATTCCAAAGTAGCGCGAACAAAAACTGCTTAAAAACTGCTGTTTCGCGATCAACGTTGGTGCAAACGATGCACTTTTAGCCACGGTATTTACGCAAAGCTGGCAACCTGCTGGAAGCTTCAACCTAAAGTTACGGAAATGCAGCTTAAACAGAGGAAAACGGAGTTCGTCAAAGAAGATAAAAGAAGCTGAAGCCAAGGGGAGAATAGGAAACCTTTTCCTCAGATGCTATGAAGCTCCGTAACTTTTCTCGCATCTATTAATCGTCAACGATACTCGACGTTTCCATCGAAGGAATTTCTACGTTCGATTTAAAAAAAACACGCGTGCAGATATTTACTAAAGCTCACATCACTTTCCTGCATATAATATAAATGCTTCATTGTTTTATTTAGGTCGTACTTTCTCGGCCCGAGTATTCAATCGTACTTTATACTTCACAAGAAACTACATTTCTGAAGAACGATCACTGGCACGAGTGAGGTTCTAAGAGGCCCTCCATTTAAAGTCGCTAAGTCGCCTTTCATTAGCGAGCCAGCTGCATAATTCGCTGCTCTCGCTCTCCGAAAATTAGGAGGTCGCGAGAGCGCGCAAAGGAAATTGTACAAGCCCCCCGAGACAAAAGAAATTATATCCCCACCCCAATTTTCAGCTTCCTTCCTCCGTTGACGCTGCTTCATTTTCCCGCGGCCAAGTAAATTCCCACCGAAACGTTCCCGTTTTAATTCAATCCCCGAATTACTGAAAACCAATTCCGCCTTTTCCATGACGCTTTCCGGAGAACGAGTGCCACCGGCAGATAAACATTTGTGCATATCCAGCGAATCTGAATGCGCGGGTCCTTTTTAAAAATAACATAGGACCGATGGAACACGGCATTTTGCAAGCCGGAACAGTGGGGCGGGTTGCTAGGAAACCGTTCGCGTAAAACGCGGCAGTTATACATTAAACACGAATATTATACGTCCGCGCGGGTAATTGTTAAATAAACATTTGCGGGAGAACATTAATTAGCTGTTTGCTCGCGCGATAGGACATTCGCTTACAAGGTCCATGAATATTTATGAATGAAACTTTTGTCGTCAGCAGTATGGAGGGGCGATAAATCTACTGGCGGCATTATATTAATTAATCAAACGTCCCGCGGTTTATCGCCGGGGCAACCAATTACACCACGCTTTATCGGTTCCACAATTGAAATTACACTTCGCGCCGCCAGCGATTCCGTTGGAAATGGCATCACCGGGGAGATTCGATGATGTGCTAAATGTACTTCTTCAAGAAACTGCGCGATAACCTAGACCCCCGCGAGAGAGACTCTGTAACTAAATCGAACACGGTTAATGGTGCCGTTTCTTCGGAGTTACGAGACAGAAAAGGGAAATTAAACTCTTCTGCACCTCCCGCGTGCACTTCCAACCAACAACACCCTATATTAACCCAGCCAATTTCATTCTCCAAGCCGGAGACACTCCAATTACCCCGAATAACGTAATTAACGCAGGAAACGAAGGAGCGGATAAGTTTCTTGGCTCTCAAACACTGCAGATTTCATTAATCAAATTAAAACGCGCCGCGCGTATCTCCTGCTGCGACGACTGTTGGTATCTCAACAGAGAGCCTCTCTGGAAACGGCAGTCCCCGATCGCGAGGACAATCCCTCATCGTTTTAAACCGCGGGAGCGGCAGCTGCCGTCTCCCACCGACGTCAGTGGTTTTTACAGAAAACAGCGGAACCCACGCTCAGACAATAGAGCTTCGTCTCATCTTTGACAAATAACAATATTGCTCGGCGGAATTATCCCCGGGAATCTTTCATTCGTCCAAGGATCTCGAGCCTCCGATTTAAAGCTACCGTGCGTTGCGTGGCTTTTAAAAATACATACCCAGGCGAGGGATCTCTACGGTTTCTCTGCGCCCGGAGAACTTCCGTGGACCGTTTCCAATTTTTCCGCGACGGTACGTATCGCCGCGTTCCTAAGGCTTTTAACCAATGGCTCTCCGACTCCTTGCGTCGGAAACGAAAAGACCGTCGCGGAATATTGACCGGCCTGTCGTCTCGAGACTTTCCTCCATCAATACTAGCCGCCCGAGGAATGCGAGCCACCCCCGCTTCGAGAAACTCGCGGAGTTACAGACAGTTCGATGCGGATGGATCCTCCTCGAATTATTTACAACGCCGACGATCGACAAACCCGCAAGTTCGATGGCGATGGGATAATGAAACCGCGTTTCGTCCTGGGGACAAGACCGCGTCAATCTCAAGAATAATCTCCCCTGGCAGGACTAAGTCAATTTTGAAAACTGCCGCTGCACAGTCGGGGCGCCCAACAATACAGCCGGCCACTGGAGCGTAATTCGACTGGCCAACGGCAGGCAGATAACCGCGTTACAAGGGATTTCAACCTGTCCCCACCCTCCGCACCCCGTGGAGGGAAATTTCAGCAGGGTAGCGCGAGCGGTCTCCAGGGCGCAATCCACTTACATAGCTAATACCCAGGCCGTCAGCCGAACGCCAACAGGAAAGGGATTCTATTAAGGAACGTTGGGCCATCTTATCAGCTACAACTCCCCGCAGGATACTCGGCTGAAAAGTCTCGAGTAACTTGGTCCTAGACACGCAACCTTCCGATATCCAACTTACTAACGACTTCCCCCGAAACCCTCGCTCGAGAACTTCCCTACACGTGTCGCGACTGATTACACCCGACTCCTGTCCGGGAGCGGAGGGAAGCCGAGGTGCTCGCGATGAATTTGGCAAGGGAAGCCAGTGGAAGCGAACCGGTGCTCGCACCTTCTTCTGTCCCGCGCAGATTTTTGCCGGCAGGCTGAATCAGTGTGGCGGCCAATTATCGCAGATTGCGCGACAGATTCGCGGAGCGAGACGGCCGTAACGGCGCTTCAATTGGCCTAATCGCAGTCACTTTGCCAGGCGAGTCCCCGCCGGGCACCGACGTTCACGACCCGTTTATTAAATAAGAGCAAAGGCCACGAACCATTTGCGAAGTGGGGCGAATGGATTAGATTTCCTGTTGCAATTCTACCCGCGTACACGTCCGCCTTCAACGACGACTCATGAATTCGCCCGGCGAGCGAGCGTCCCGCCCGGCCATTGGCATCAGGGTCGGCTCTATTGGCCGTGTGATCGGGCGCGGTGAAAAATTCTTAGCAATCATCGCTATCGTTAGTTCCGATCCGGTCGAATAAACTACAAGCGAAAGCATCCCGCCTGGCGGGGCAACGAACCGTGCCATTCTCCAATAAGGGATGATCGTTCGGGTGCCGCGACGCGCCACGGAGAAATCAAACGCTCGAGACACCCCCCGGGGGGGAGAGCGCGATTGTTTCAATTGAAACGCACCACCCTCGAGTTCGCGATTCGTCGCCGTGGGGCCCGTGATTTACCGTTCGTTAGACGGCCGCGGGAGATTGTTCGGAGACCCAGTCGAGCGAGGAGACTGACTTTTCTTCTCCTCTCGGTTATTTCCCCTGAAAGGGCTTCCTGGATTAGCGTCTTCATTAAGAAGAACGACTGGCTAGGCAAACCAGGGGCAAGCTCCCAACGAGTTCCCTTGTAAGCGAGCTGGCTCGACAAATTTTTCAGCGAGAACATCTTGTATCTCCGCGGAGAGGACGTGGCTCTCCGGAGAGGCAACGGCGGAGGCCAATTGGAAGCCGTTTTCTACTCGTCCTGGAAGTCACGAGAAGGAACGGTGACTAATAACACGTCGTGAGTCACGACGTGAACCGTGACATAACCTCGAATATCCTAGTCCACGGCGTCTCTCCTCTCCTCGTCGATCCAGCGACCCTTTCCCTTTCTCGCCCGCACCCACGCGGCTCTCCTCCGTCCGGCTCGCGGAGCGGCTTGTAAAATATTAGAACCGGCATCGGGCTGCCTCCGCCGACAACAAATAATCAGTCGCCGTCTCTCCCGTATCGCCGCGTAGGCGGAAGCGCTATTATCTTCCGCTCGGATCGAAGGGATCGAACGCCGATCGGCCGGATCGCGGGGCCGTAAACGTCCAAGCGAAATGCCGTTTCTTTGTCTTCGGGGATCGCTGGGCGTGCACCTGAAATTGTTTTCGCGGAAGGAGCGCCGAACGCCTTCGTTCCGAGGCAAAGCGCGCCTGAATCTGAAAATCCGCTTGATACACTAGGGTGGCCGTTGTTTTCAGCACGCGATTTCTTTTGCGAAAAAGAATCGACACAGATACAGTAGCGGACAAAAAAGTTACCACTTTTTCGAACCACCCTACTTCTATTACTGTTCAATATCAAATCAAAACTGCGGTATGTGTCCTAAAAGAGAACTAAAAGCTCTATAAAACCCAGTTACAGTTGAATTTATTTCACTAACAAACAAAATCCCTATTTAACATTAAGCAAGACAACACACTTTTAAAGCCAACAAAAGTTACCGCTTTTAAACATTATTAAAAAAATCTAATATTTTGTGGGAGACACCTTTTGCTTTTAGGACAAGCTAAAGACTTACTGATCGTGGTAACTTCTTTGTCGACCCCAAAAATGTGTTACCCTGTTCAATGGCATATAACACTTTTGTGTATTTGTTAAATAAATTCAATTTTAACTGGGGTTCATACAGCTTTAAATTCTCCATCAAAATATGCATATTAAGCATACCACAGTCCCAAATTTATGCTAAAAAATAAGAAAAATAGAACAAATCGAAAAAGTGGTAACTTTTTGTCCGCTAGTGTAGGTAAATAAGAGCCATCCTATTGGTACACACATCCACTGTAGTCTCCAGCAGTTCACGATGTCTATCGAGGCCAATATTTCTTTATTAAGCTTGCAATTATTCGCGAACGAGTAGCTGGAGAGCTAGCAGGGATCGGCTCGTGGATTAAATTAATTCCTCAAGATCGGCGCACTTAATACGACCGCTAACAGGTACCAATCCCGTTGCGAGCGTCGCAGAAATGGCGCAAGATTCTTGTCGGCTCCGTTGCTCGACGTTTTAGCCTGGTATGCTGCCTCGTTACACTAATTAGCGACAGGAAAGCCTCTCCTCGGTCGCAGCCGATGTATCGAGGATGAGCGTGTCGCCGTTGAAAAATTGATCTCGCTCGGCGGTGTACGCGACGATCGACTCCCATCTGAATCGGCTGCACGAGCTCCGGTTTCTGGAGCGGAAAGGCTCTCCTAACGGGCGACGGTAGGTGAAACAGGAAAAATCAGCGCGGCTGAAAAGCACGGAAAATGGAGAAGCAAAGTTGCCGCGCGGGTCGCAGGATGCGCCGGTAAATGCTCGCTGTTCCGAGAGGCTCGCCGGGAACAACGTTTCCAAGGGACCGACAGGGGCGAGGCACGCTCGAGCGTTATTAAAGCGATTCCTCAACCCCCGAGGTAGCACGATTCAGCGGAGGCCGTGGACTTTCAGCAGGGAGAGATCTTAATCGCGGGGGTCCAAGGTAAACGAGGCTAATTAGGATTTAACGTATGCACGGTAGCTAATGAAGCCAACGAGCGGGGCCCCCTTGCGCGGCCATAAACGGCAACCGGCAGAGACGAGTCGGTTTTCTCTTCCCTCGAAAGATGAGAAACGGCTTCCTGCCTCGCGTGTCCTCTCGCCGGCTGCCGGCGACGACAGTCGTCACGCGACGCGTATCGGCGGCGCGGCTGTCGCTGAATGGAAGTGTCGGGTCGATGATAAAAATCGCCCCGGCTCGTACGTGATTCGGCCTTTTAACGAGCTACTTTCACGGCTGATCTACGCCGCGCTCTCACGAGCCGGATCATTGTGTAACTGGATCACTCGCCGGCACATGCGACTATTCATGCTTGTCCAACGGCGGAGCGAGAATTCAATTTACACGCATTCCAATTGCGTTTTCACGCGTTAACACACGGATCACGCGATCCTCTGTAATTTTCACCTGTGACGCTTGTCGATCGCCGATTACATATCGGGCGGCTGCAGACGCCGCGTGCAAACGCTAGTCGCTAATTAAATCGGCTCTGTTATATCGGGATACCGAGGATGGGTATAAGAGACTCGGCATGGTAGCCCAACAACTGCGAGGCTGTATTAATTTCAGCGAAGTAGGAATAGTTGAGAAAGGTTTTTCAAACTTCCAGCAGTTACGCTTAAAAGCTCAAGTCGGTCCCACATCAGGCGCGTTGGTTACTAGGATCGAAGTTATGATTAAAATTGTTTCCAAGGAGGAAGTTCGACTCGACACGGGCGATCGGTAGAACTCCGCGCACGTCGGTGCACTTAATCAGCGACTTTAGAAATCAGCCGTTTAGGTGGAGCTAGAATTTTTAGACGCGGGGACGGGGACGGTGGACCTTCGATCCAGCCGGAGTGGATGTCCCTGGAGACGGAAGAAGGTAACGGGTAATTCTTTCTTGTCGTGCAGCACGCTTCGCTGAGGAGGATCGATGGTTTCCTTGAACAAGTGTTCCCGCGTGCCGTGATAAACTCCGAGCGGCAGGAAAAGTTTTATGGTAATTAAAAACGTCGGGATTCTTGTCACCGCTGCTTCCTTCCACCGCGATTCGCTCGTCGTTTTAGCAGACCATTTTTCCCCGGGTTCGCTTGAATTTTTACTGCTCCTCCCGTGCTGTATTCTCACGGCCGCTCACCACTGCTGTCCCCTCGCTGGTGTACCTGCAGATTATGGGACGCGGCGCGGGCCACCTCCAGAGCACGTAATTCTCTGTCCTTCCAGAGAAATCTCAGCTGGTTTTATTTCCAGGGCAGGTACAACCGTCCGCCGCTGCGCATACTTTCTACCGGAGAATCGCGTTCCGCCTCTAACCCCTGCGAACAATTCCCTTGGAATAGTGTCGCGTCCCCGTCGCAATGATCATAAATAATACGATATTCGTGCGGGCGCGTAACAGTTTTAAGAAAACGAAAAGTTCCTTCGGTCACTGAAGCCGGGGGCATTCGAATGCACTTTATTGCGGGCGACTCCGCGCACCGCGGGGAACGCGATTCCCGACAACAGCCGGCATCGATTGGGAATAACAAGCGATGGTTAACGTGGAAAAGGGCGAGCTTCGGAGCGGAATGTAGCCCCGCGTTTCATTCGCTGCAATTTATTGGATGTCGGTGATGTGAAAATTTCCAGGTCGGATTAATTGAAATGTCAAGCTGCCGAGGATTATTGGTCGTTTGCTGTTGGAATAAATATTCCCCGCTCCTTTCGCGCGCTGAAAGATTCTTTGGATTTCCTCGAGTCGACGACGAGGACAAGTGCTGCAACGATCGGCGACAGCCGTCGACGTTTCTGCGCCCAGCTGAGAACGTCGGGATTAATGTCTCGTCGGGCAGGTGGAGGGTGTCGAGATATCGTCGCACGCGCCTCCAGCACACGTGTCCCCGCATTCATACGTGGCTGGACTCGGCTACGTCGACGTACAACCATTAACGATGCAACCCTGACGGGAATACGGCCAAGCAGGTGTAAAACGCGAGATCTCGAGCTTCCTCTGACGCAATACTAGTAATCGCCGTTGAGATTGCGGTGGGGGGTGTGGGGAAATTCTGTGTTGCGAATGAAAAGGGTTTCGTTAAGGTGCAAATCCGCGATGAGAGAAAAATACCGTGTCTCACGTGAGAATTTAATCTCACGAGACTATTATTTTATTATTTTTTAATTACTTTGTCATTAGTTTAATGAAACTAGAGTTCCACATAGAGTAGAATATTCGAAATTACCTTCACCTTCGGTATCTCGAATTAGCAACATGGCATTGAAACCTAAAATTTCATGTTACACTTTGTATTCTCGAAGTTATCGCAAAACTGGCACGGAACCATAGAACAAACATGCAAATGAGTAGATTAACTGTTTAACTCTAAAGTTTGCACATATTTTAACCATAATTGGCACGATTGAATACGGGCTGAAAAAGTTTTGCAGATTGGCGTTTTCTTCCTCTGTGGATTAAGTCGAAAATGTAAAAATGGTGGTTCATCCACAAATGTCATTAGTCCCTATAATCTCCGGTGTTACAAATTAAATAGTGTTAATAGTTTATTAGATACTTCGGTATTGCAAATTACCAACAGTATTCCAAATATGCTGCAGTTCCTTTACGTACGCAGAATCCCGGTGAAAAAGGAAAGAGCAGAAGGAATTGAATCTTTGTCGCAAGAGCTCCACCCCCTCAAGCACCTCACGTTTCCGAGAATGCATTTCCACGAAGTTACGCAACAGCCCGAGCGTGTGAAGCAACCTTAGTTTTTCGAGGCGGGTCGCTGCCAGTGGATCGGAGCCGAGCTTCTACGAGCACCTTAAAAGGTGCACAGGCACGCGCCCACGCACGTGCGTGTCTACCAGCTACGAGATCTCTGATTCCAGCGCAACGAATTCTTTCGTCCCTCCGCTGGCGATGAAAGACGTCCGAGGAGGAATGTCCAGCCTCTCCTGGGACGGAGAACGTACCAGAATTTATGTCGTTTGGAAGGCCCGACGTGCTTCACCCCTTAAATCAGTGTTTCCCAATCTTTTTCGAGTCGTGATCTCTTTTTATAATATTCAAATAACCTGCGACCCAGCCTCTCATATAAGATAAATATTTCCTCCCTTCATGTATAAAATATCAGTGTTGCATCATTAATAAAATATGGCAATGTAAGCATGTTAAAATAAATAATTGCTAAAAATTTTCCCCAGAGAACACTTTGCGACCCACGGATTGGGAATCACTGCCTCGAAAGGCTCATTTCTCGATCAGGAAGCACTCTCTGATAATTTGAAATTTGAAAACGAGTGTAAAGAGTGGAGGAGTGAAAGGAGAATAACGCCGGCGACTGATCATCAAGTGTTCCCATTGGATGGGTCGTCAGAAATTGCCATCACGTTCGATATCGAGAGCGCCAATAATCCCACATGGCGGGCTACGTGTTTCGAGGGCGCAACAGCTGTGGAAGCTTGGCGATAAGTGTCATTTGCAAGCTGTAACGCGAATTGTTTTCATCGGGGATTAGCGCGCAGCAGAAACGGGATCGAGCTTGTTAAATAATTATTTTTAGAGGAAGGATAAGCGTGGACCAGTTGCGCGACCACGGGCCGCAACGATCGCCGATGTCACATCTATCAAGCGAATCAATTACAACGGCGTTCCTTGTTTCCTCGTGAATGAGAGCGTGGCCTTTGCTTTCGTTTAACTCGCGAGCGCGTGTGCTCGCCTACGCACTGCCTTCCATCGCCCCCCCCCCCCCACACGCGCTTTGAATTATTCAGTGGAATTATTTATGAAGTTTTCGGCCCGGGGGGAACGGGGATATTAGGCCGGGGCACGCGAGTCGTTCCGTACCGGGCCACTGCAAAGATTCTTTGAACTTCTGGTATCTAACGTCGTCAAACCCTCAGAATTTCTTGCGCAAAATGCGATAAGACTGGATCTCTTGTACGACACTAGTTAGTAGTTTCAGAGGGAATGTTGGAATTAAGTATATCGATGGTTCAGTGAACAAATATTGAATGTGGAATTTTTTGAAATTTGAGTATTTATGTGTAACAAATAGTTCTTGGCTGTTTCTTTATGCTGTATAAAAATCACATTTATATGTACTTCATAAATTTGTCAAAAGTTATATTTTTCTTCTTTGGCATGTGCTTGGAATGTTTTCTTATAAGTAAGAGAGTGTGGGGTAATCACGAACACCAAGGGTTTTGCTTTTTCACTATAAAGTTGATTTTTATTATAATTTTTCAAAAAATCGTCACAGTACTTTATACACGAATAGTTTCAGTATGGTTGTAAATAATAAACAAATTCATTTCTCATACAGTTTTCGTTTTGTGTACTTTTTTGCTTAGGTGTTCGTAATTACCCCACTCTCCCTTATAATATAAAAATTAACAATTTTATACTTGCTTTAAGTATCCTATCATAATATTGCATCTCATGCATTTCAAATTTGTATCCTTTTCCTCCTTTAATATATGTTAATTAGCTACCATTGTATGTTTAACCCTTAACTAGTATACTGTTTTTTTTTAAACGTACCTTGTATACTGGGGTCGTGGCAGAACCCAAATAAAAAAGGGCACAGAAATTTGTAAAATCGACACTACAACAACCTCTACGAATATTTTGTTCTTAGGTAATGCATAAAATAATAGAAACGTAGAAATGATTACAAAGTTAATTAGAAATTCAGTTTACAAACTTAGTCAACTAAAAGTTTCACATCGAACTCTGCGTGCCTGGGGTCGCTCGTGACCCCAGAATACCAGTTAAGGGTTAAACCCGTCTTTCCCGAAAACGTTAAAAGTGTACCTAGGTACAATATTTGTGCACCAAGCCATCGACATAATACGGGAGTAATAAAGATATTTCTTGCACGAATCCCTGGAGCACTCCAATCGTAAAACACTCTTTCGTGACTGGGATTTCCTTCAACATCCTCCTCCCTCGCGAGCAATTAATTTTAGCTCCAGAGGGGTCAGTTAATTACAGAAACTTTAGAGTCCTTCCCGCAATAAAAACGCCTCGTTCGACGAAATAAGTTTACCAAACACGCCACCAGAACCTCCTAACAGAGCAGCGAGAGGGGAAGAATGCTTACACGAGAGAGGAACGCAGGGGAGGATGGGAATAAAGGGGAGGTTATTTCGTTGCGTATCACCTACGAGGTAGCGAAAACATAGCCGGCGAGCAAACACGAGCGTGGCATGCGAGCCACACGAAATCTGCGAACCAAACACGCTTTTCTCTATTTGCACCCGCCCCTGCTGACTAAATACTATCCTCTAAAACAAATCCTCCCCGCCAACTCCAAAATCTACATTACCCAAAGCCCGCGTCATCCGAATATGTGCTTACTGAGTATTTACCAGACCTCTGCGTCGCGGGACCTGATTCATCCATTGGAAAACAATTCCGGAAACCATTAACCCCTGACCCCTACTCCGAAAACCCTCAGGAACCTTTCTCACCCAACTCATCGCTAATCTGATCCCATTCCCGCACTCCTTCCTGATTCACTTTCATTCCACTCTACTATAATTCCAATCTTTCATTTAATTCTATACCCAAAGCTTTGCCACGTCCTCGAACAGTTCCGCGTCATCGTCCTCGCCCACCAACCAGCACAGACCTCATCCCCGCAGAATCTATCCTCAGTGTCAACGTTCATGGGACACTCGCCCTTTACATACGAACCAGCAAACAGCGAGAAGTTTGCGCGAGGATGATAACGGGACGCGTATCTCGCCCGTTAACGTTCCCCGTCGAGAGTTCTCCTTTTTCTCCCGCGCAGGAAAGTAGACCGCGTCTTTTTCCATTCCCCGCCGTTAAACAGCTTATCCGCCCAGGTAGGTATTTATTCCGCGAAGTCTCTCTAATTCTCATCAAACGGGCGTTCCAGCGTTTCGGGGGAGCTCGCTGAACGCTCGAGGGCGCTCGATTTAAAAAGGCAACATTCCGTCGGGCGTCTCTCCCCCCTTTTTATTTCGCCCGCGCGCAAAACCAGGCCCGGGTGGTTTCTGCGTGCACGCCGAAACCCGACTGCCGGCCAGTCTCCGCTCGGAAAGGAGCGTTTTAATTGGCGGCATAGGCAGAGGGAACTGGTCCGCTCGTTCGTGCGGCAAATTTGCATTCAGGGAAAAGGCGAGACTGCCGGCAAAAGGGACGCGGAATGAGAGAAAAGGGGGAGGGGTGGGGAGAGAGTGCAAGACGAAAAGCTTTTTAAGGCAATGCGCTTCGGTTGAATCGGCGGGATTTAAGGCGAAACGTCTCGCGGCCGCGCTCGATATAGAGACTTATTAGCGTAATTAACGGGGCCGCCCCGTGGCGTTCGTTCGGCTCGTCACACGGCTCGCTTGATATTCGCGAAATGACAGGTTTAATGGCGCATGAACGCCGGTGTAATTGAATTAATTACTGTGGCAGATGGAGGATCCGCGGTGTTATTACGAATTGATATTGATTACCTCGAAAGAAATGGGAGATTCGCCCTCGCCCGCCATTTCAGCCGGCAGTGAACTGACCGTTTAATTAATATTGCTATTGATTTTGATATTACTCGCCGATTGCGGCTTCTCCGAAGCGATATGACTCTTTGGGACCTTCGCAGCGAACGGTTTCATCGACGAGCGCGGTGCTACTTGCTCGTAGCGCGCGGGAGAGTGAAACGTCCGATCGGCGACGCTTCCGTGGGCTATAAATCATCCCTGGGTCGTGGACAATCGAATGCCTCGGGTCGTCGAAGCGCGAAAACGCGTGCACGCGCTCGGACGGGACGTCCACCCACGCCTGGGCCGTTTGCGACTTGGGAGCGCGGGGACATTGTTGCCAACGCGCTTGCTACACGTGATTCTTTTTAATTACTTCTCGCCTGAGTGCCTGCGTGATTGCAACGTCCTTGCGATGTAATTCCAACGGGCAACCAAGTGCACGCTGCAATTGCTTCGTGGGGGAGCTCAATGTCGCTGTATTCTTGACCATTTCGAGGTGAAAGAACAGTGATCGGATTATGTTAGCGCTGCGATAACGATGCGAGGACTTGGGGAAATAGAATTCGAGGATTTTTGATAGCTCCGAACGCAAGATCCAAGATCGAATTTTGAGCACTGGACTCTTTTAAGGAGGAAGCCACTCTGAAAATAATTTTCTTCCGATTTTTCTTTTGGGGAATTTGCATAATATTTGGGGTCTCAAGTATATACCTGCACAATTTCAAAGTGGATCTCGAAAAATTCTGCGCGCAAAGTAGAAACAGAATTGAAGAGTAGAAAACACTAAGTGTCAACAATCAAATTTTGCAGGAGAGAGAAAAGACTTCTCTGACTTTAAATTATTTACGAAATTTGATTTGTTTTGATTGCTAAATATGCTTAATCTATTAATTCTATACTATAGTGTTACTATTGGCACGTAGAACATTTTTGGATAAATTTTTCTTTTTTAATTTTGACACTTACAGTGCCCTTCTACAAAGACCCCTCAATTCTCGAAGGTCCATGAACAATGATCGCCCATAACGCTGCGAGGCGTCCACGTACAGCGTGAAAGAACGCGGCAAAGTCCGGCGCTCGTTGATAAACAGTCCCGGTGCCGGTTTTTCATCCTTTGACCGCGACCAATCGAAGATTACATCACTGCTCGACGTTTCACGCGTGCCGAGCGTCGAGCACGCATCGCCGTCAGCCGACTTCCTACGGCGAGCAAGTCGGTATATTGTGCCTCACGGTTAAACGAGCGACTTAATAACGCGGAAAATCGCGAAATCGGCGAGCAAGCCGAACGGAAAATTCCGGCAGTTGCGCGAGAATGAACGCGGGCGTTGCAATCCCGCTGTGCAAACAGGGGCGCGTCGGGCCGAGAATAGTGGCGTTTTTAATTTTAATGCTTTCATTAAGGAGCCACCCCTGGATCCCTTTTTCTTCTCCCTTCTCGCGAGAAAATCGCGATCCTCGAGGTCTCGGCTAACCCTGAATAATTTTCCACTCCCCTCCAAAATAATAAACACCCACGGAGACCGATTTTCCTGGTCCCCCATTCCCGCCTTTGTTAAAATAAAATCGTGGCCGCTAACGATTCAACTTGTTAACTGGGTGAAAGTTTAACAATCCCACTCGCAGAGTCGGAGTAACTGCAGCATTAGGCCGCGCGCAGCAGTTATTGTGAACGGTAGTGAGTTAATCACTTTCAAATGATTGCAACTGCAGTCGTTTCTGGTTGAGAAATGGCCCAGTTAAGGAATCAATGGGACGCGGTGCTGGCAATCGTTAGTAACAGGTAGAAACGTGTCCCGACGTCGCAATACTTTGCGCCTTCAAGAGTCACGGGGTCGACGTGTTTATTGACCCTTGAGTTTCGACGACCAGCCTGCACCGATGGGGCCCTTTTCGCCTAGTCATCGCCGGGGACAATGAGGCATTTAGTCACGCGTTCGGTTGGACACAAAGGATCAGATTGCCAGGGTCGATTAAACCACCATTCCTTCGTTTTCTGTTACCTTCATAATTGCCATTTTTATAACACTCTTTTCCCTATGATCGTATTCATTCATTCATCACCGATGACGCTTCGAAGCGTCGTATCGTAGCGATTGACCCTCACGATAATGATTATTATTATCGTAGATGCATATTACGAGCCCCGCTGCTTCGTATTCTACGGACGCCTAGTTGCGAGAGACTTTTATATCCTCCCCAAGACGAGCGCCACCGAATGCAGAGTAGAAACGCCGACGGCGTGCTGATATACGCGCGGGCACGCATATAGCGGACGATAACGGTGATAACGAAGCACTCGACGCCCAGAATGGGAACATCCGTGCGTGCACTCGCAGAAATCGTTAACCCATATACATACGTAACGCCAGATCTCTTGGCGTCGCGTTCACGCAACGGAGGTCTAGCGAGCCTCGTTGCAAAACGTTTACCCTCGCCGTTTCGAGTGTGAATATACTTGAGAGAGACTGTCGATAAGATACCGGAGCGGCGAATTGGGTGGACAGCGTACCCAATTAATGTCTAAGGCGATCGCCTTTGATCGCATGTATATTCATCGATTCCAATTCTTGCCGTCTATTGGCACACGAGGCATACATATTCAAGGGGAGACAGTCGCCCGCGTGGCCCAGGTAATTGGAGGCCCCGTCGTCTACGTGCCGTAGCCTCGAAACGGTCGCAACTGACCCCGGCTCTCAGCCGCCGGCGGAGACTACACGCTTAATCCTAAATTGAAAACGGCACGGGGAAACGTGACTTCGCCGCTACCAAATTTCTACCGCGAGAGGCCGAGGAAAGACGATCCAGTTACACGCGCCACCGTGGCGAATTCTCGCCACGTCCAACCGTCCTGTTACATGTCGCGTAGCGCACAAGTTGCCAGCCCGCGGAAAGGGAATATTTCACCGGCGGAAGATAGTCGTATTTACGTAGCCGCGTTGCTCGAAACGCGAGCGTATCAGGTGAAATATTAGCATAGCTTTGTACAATCGCGTGGGATCGATAAAGTTCCTTTCCGTTACGTAGAAAATGATAAGGTAGCCCCCGTACTTTCGGGATCGCCGTCTGGCGAAATATTACTGTGTACTTTGCCGCGAGTCGGAGGTGAAACGACGAAGAAAGCTCGACGTTCAATCGCGCTCGTGCCCCGGAAGCAGGCTTGGGTATTTTACGAAATAATTCGTTTCCGAATGATCGGTCAAACAAATTTCCGCTGTTCGAAATTGCTTCCACTGCAAACAAATCGACATTTTATTTAATCCGAAATAACGTTACTGCGAATGGAAGAGTGAAACGTTATTCCCAGTGGTTGATTGCTGTTCCAATCACGAAACAAATTTCCCCGGGCCTGAGTGTAAAGCAATCGCGTTTAGATTGATTTAACTGAAAACTAGATTCAGTCTGCAAATGCTCGGGGGGCTTGAGTCGATGCCATGTTTTTAAAATTTTCGCACCCTATAGTATGCCCATACGATAGACTCAATCAGATTTTAACTACCGTTAGCTTCTATATTCTCACAGAGTGAACGGTGGATTTAATAAAAATTCGCAAGGTGATAACGAAGGCTACCAACCCACGCGGTACAGTTAACCTCCTCTGCGAGGCAGTTAAAAAAAGGAGGGAAACGAATTAACCTGAAATTGGCTCGGTATGGTAGCCAATATAGCACGCTCGTCTCGAGGGACAGCCACGAGGACGGCTCGTCAGATTTTTTGTCGCGGAGTGACCCGTTTGCTCCGATCCCCCGTTGTTCTCCTTTTCGCTCATCTATATCCCTCCCTCTCACGCCTGCTGTCCTATCCTACGCCTCCTTCATAGGCACCACGCGACGCGAACCGGTGTGACCGGAAAGAAGTCGGCGGAATTCTTTCTGGGATTGTCAAAACAAGTGCCCCGGACCGCGATTTAACGAACATCGTGACTCAGCAGCCTGTAATCGATCACCGTGCACTCTGTTTGCATGCCTCCGAGCGTTCGAGTCGCGCGAGAAACCGCACACCCTAAACTACGGTCGCAGGAATCCAGTCAGTCACTTGAGAATCTCTCGCGTAAACAGTCGTGCTCAACAGTTTCTCTGGAATGGCTACGAGAATCACTGGGCCGCAGTGAGACAGTTTATTTTCGCGACTCGCGTCGCTCTAGACTCGACCCCGAGCAACTTGAAAACATTTACTAACGGGCTGAAGGTCGCGGTAGGCTCGACGCGACGAGCAAAACACTCGCGAGGAACTGCTCGACGCGACGAGCAAAACACTCGCGAGGAACTACTCGACGAGCGTACGATGCAATGCTGGATCAACCAATATACAAAACAAGCACGTACTTAGGGCATCGCGAGAAACAGGGTTTCACGTCATAGAAATTTTCTAAGTATTAAAATCTAACTTTTGTTAGAAACACTTTTTAATGAAATTATCGAAAATACCTACTTAGAAAATCATTGGGTTGAAGTGATCAAAATGTTTCAAGTACTTAGGGCCTCTAAAGCTTTTAATCCAGCTCTGATACAATGCAATATTCCCCAAACCCTTTATTAAAATCTGACACGCGACGTATGAGTGTCTCTAAATCCAGCTCGACCGTAGAACACAATGAATGCATGTCAAAAGAACGACGCCATTTTCGACACATTACTGCGTCTCCCATAACCGCAGCGTTCCCCTACCGAATCCCCCGTTCGAATCCCCTCGATCTAAGGAAACCCTTCGAGTGAAACAATAACTGTCGACTTACCG
Organism: Andrena minutula; assembly: GCA_929113495.1. NCBI lineage: Eukaryota > Metazoa > Arthropoda > Insecta > Hymenoptera > Andrenidae > Andrena > Andrena minutula. The sequence continues at coordinate 36,002,599 of OV815995.1, forward strand.
AGGAATCCTCCAAGCGACCGCGTGGCAGCGAGGGAAAAAGAAGGCGACGGAGATGCACCGCAAGTTCGCAGCGTTTCCCGCGCGGGACGAGTCGAGGATGGAGTTGTGTAACGCGGCAACTTGTTCGCACAACGTGCTCGGGTTTCGTCGACGATGCACTGGTTCTGCCGGCCGTGCACACGTTGACGCACTGTTTCGGTTACACAAAGTGTCACGGAGCACGAAGAAGAACAATCCGCTTGTTTGTGAGTGGGGAGGGATCACCGTAGAAGTTAGAGGAGCGAGAGCGCGACGAGCACTTGCCACCACGACGGCTGGAGCGCGACTGACTGGCCGAGCGCGGCGCCGCCGGCTCACCGCAACGCGCGCGGCCTCGAGTTTCGAATTACGCGCTGCCTAACGACGTATAGCATTCTGCATGTCAGTCTTGCCGCTCCAGACGAATACGCGAGTATTACGCGACTGTTTTCTCAGCTTCCGTATGCACGGATGGTAAATATGAGAGCATAGCACGGTATTCAGTTAGATCACAGCCTCTTTATCTGTTGTTCTTCTCTTCAGTTACCCGATGTCAACTTGAAAGACAATTTAAAGCGTTCCTCGTGCAATTGAACGTAATTGAATGAATCGCACGGGGGGAAGGGGATGTTACCGGGATGGGGCTGTACAGAATAAGACTGACCCACGTAAATTCCATTGTGGAGGATCGTCTATTGTCCCCACGTTAGCTACGTTCCGGTGCAGCGAAACAAAGCGACAAAGGGATTAGCAAAACACGCGGCAGGACAGTGAGCAACATAAACGAATGAGTCCTATCAACCCCCGCGGCACAGTGGCAGACCAACAATGAACATTTCCGAATAAGGGGACAGAGGAAATCAAAGCACTGCGGGATTTGAATATTAATCGACATGCCGGCGGGTGGAGGGCCAAAATGGGGGACGTTAATGGTTCGGCGAGGAAGCGTTTAGAGTTGAAATAAATCGGGCAGGATTGGTAGTCGTCGTTTGGTAAATTTCGGTAATCGCAGTAAAGTTTTTATTACGAAATCCAATTCTCTCATCTAAGGAAGTGTTGATGATAATATCAGCATTAAACTTCGATAGAACGCGTCGCGAATTATATACATAGAAATGTGACAGTGTAGTGTCAATTCCGTGGGTCGTTCGATCTCATTCGATAGAAAAATATCCGTGGAATCGTTTAATGAACGCATTTATCGTGCACGGACGACGAGGACCTCTCGGGGGCTCGAGCAAACGCGCGGCTTACATTGTTGTCCTCCTCTGTAATTATCTAGAATGAGGGAAACAGGCAGCCGGCGACGGTGGCCGCGATTTGCTTCGAGCGGCGGCGTGTCGTAAAATCCACGAAGGTGCGGGGTAAGAACACGTGAAACGAAAAACGTCCCCTTTGCAACCTTTCTCTATTTCTTTCCGTTCTGTTTTCGCTGGCGCGCCCCGGGGCGCGCGTGACGCATAAATAGTAATGCTGACGCGTTGTGCATGACGCAGGGAACAATGATTACGATGACGATGATGATGATGGCGATGACGACGACGATGGTGGCAGCCAGCAACGCAATGGGCCGTCGCGCCCGTGAGTAATATGGCTCGACGCATCTGCAGCCGCACTCTGCGCTTATCCGTGTACGTTTTATGCAAATTCTGACGTCAACGAGTGGAAATTACATAGCGAGGTGGCCCTTCGTCCGTTCCAACTTCGACGAAGTTACGATGCGGGTGCTGCAAATAAAAAGAGACACGCTGCTGTATGAAGGGGAAAGCTGCCACGCCTCTGTGTTACAATGTTAAATCCTCCTCGAAAAGCGGAGGAAATTGAATTCTTTAGATCAATCGATTATTAGTCCTTTTAGCTTTGAGTCGTTGCTCCTCCGAGAGGTATTTGCTTTAACCCTCTCACCCTCTTGCGCTTTCATCGAAGTTTCGAGGAATTCCACGACTCCTACTCCGGCTATTATTATTAGCGTTGCTAGAACTATCGCTATTACTGCTAGGATTATTCTATCTCTAACTATTCATCTAAAATTATAAACACTGAGCTAGAAGTTAATGTTATCCTCCGAGTAGCGGCGAAGATGCAGAAATGAAGTCACTGCGAGAGTGACGAGTATATGGTTGAAGTTCTCCTTGACTCCCATGACGTTAAATGTCACCGCGGGTGCGATGAACTTTGTGATCGATGTTGCGATTAGTCATTTTCACTATATCTTTGAAAACATTACGTGTGAAGAGCCACTAGGTTTTTAGTCCTCTACTAGATCGTGGACGTTCAAGTTAACATACCGTAAATGGTGAACTTTGAGCCTCTTACTGGGCGATTGGGACTGACCGTCAGTGAAACTCTCACTAATAAAACTACCCTACCTAGAAGTTGGGTTGGAAAGAGAAAAGAAGGGATTAATTCAGAGAAAGTGGTCGGTGATTGAAAGAAGAGACGATGGATGGACGATGGGGACGAGCACGTTGCCTTTCCATTTCTTTGAACTGTCTTACTTCAAAAGTGACTGCAGCCAAAGTTCTGTCGAAGGTATGGAACAGAGAGTGATTGAAAAATGGAAAGCGGAAGTGGGGTAAGTTCTATGAATAATAGCGAGAAGAGATGACGATTCCTGTAATGTAAACGATTATTAAGAGCTAGGTGTGGATGAGGGTTACCGTCAGCAGGCGCGGGCGCTGGTGCAGCTTCTGCTGGGGGTGCTGCTGGGGGTCCTTCGGCTGGTGCGGGTGCGGGTGCTGGAGCAGCGGGTGCTCCCTCTGCAGGGGGAGCGGCTCCTTCGGCGGGTGGTGCTGCTGGAGCTCCTTCCGTTGGTGCAGGTGCGGGGGCGCCTTTACGAATTCAGAACAGTTTCTTATTAAATGCTCGTGAGAGATTCCACAGCCGTGGCAAAGGATTTTTAGCTGCTTAGAGTCACTGAGGAACTCCCACCTTTTGCCTCGACTGTTGGAGTTAGTAATTTAGTATTAGTGGAGAAGGCGAATTAACTCGTTGAATATACCGGTGTATTACCCTGAAGGAAACGAGTTAATTCCTCTTTAATCAATCTCACATGCATAAAGGGTGTCCCTGCTCGAGAGACGACCCAGGCAAACAGGTAAAACAGGCAGTTGTTCTGGCAATAAACGAGAGGACAGATAGCAGACGACGATGGCAGAGAAGTGGAGGGGTGATCGCAAAATTCTGGCAAAGATCACCTTCTGCTGGTGGTGCTGGGGCCGCGCCCTCCGCGGGAGGTGCACCCTCCGCGGGCGGTGCACCCTCCGCGGGCGCAGCTGCGGGTGCCGCTCCTTCCGCTGGCGGTGCACCTTCGGCGGGAGGTGCACCTTCAGCAGGAGGTGCGGCGGGCGCCCCTTCCGCTGGCGGCGGTGCTGTTCCATCCGCAGGAGGAGCAGCAGCTGGCGCTTCACCTTCCGCTGGTGGTGGTGCCGCACCTTCTGCAGGTGCAGCCGCTGGCGCACCCTCTGAACAAGTACATGCACCTGACAATCCTCTAGGTCTACTCTATATCTACCGTGAAAAGGACGGACCGCGGCGAACGCCATTTTTCGTTTCGTCCGTTGAACGCAGCTTCTCGAGCCAGCGACTCGCTCGCGTTGTTATCGTCACGAATATTGAAACACACGAAGAACATTAAAGATAATAAGCGACGGCGATGAAAGTGCGACTTATGTAGTGTTATCGTGATTTACAGGGTCTCCCACAGTGTTCTCGTCGCCTATTTATGATATTTCAATTGAGAATATTCAGGGCGGATTTATATGTGGTTAAGTCGGCCTAGGGCGGCAAATTTTTGGAGGGTGGCAAATTTTTATGGGCGCGGCAAATTTTCCAGGGCGGTAATTTTTGGGGACGGCAAATTCTTGGACGCGGCAAATTTTCGGAGGCGGTCAATTTTCAGGGCCGGCAAAATTGGGGGTGTCAAATTTTCGGGGGACGCAAATTTTCAGAGCGGCAAATTTTAGGAGGCGCCAAATTTTCCGGAGCCAAATTTTCGGAGGCGATACATTTTTGGCGAAAGAAATTGAAAAATCTTTAAACACGAAGATTTAAAGTTGACACAACTTTAAAAACATCAATTAACTTTCTTTTCATATAGCAAATTATCAATAATTCATATCTGAGTTGTCATATTGAACTAATTTCAAAATTGTCTCAATTCTTTTAAATTAAAATATGTGACGATATTTCATAGAAAAAACTGCACTCTTTAGTCAGCTTAGGGGCGCCAAATCTCCTAACCCGTCCCTGAGAATATTTCCCTTTAAAAACAGAAAACGCAGAGCACATTTCAAGTGGGAGACTCTGTACACTAAGAGACACCACGACTAGCGATGAAACGAATTGAGCGCGACGTTTCGAACCGATATACTGACCAGCCGGTGGCGCACCCTCCGCAGGGGGTGCCGCTGGTGCTCCTTCCGCAGGTGGAGCACCTTCCGTCGGAGCTGCAGGAGGAGCACCCTCGGCTGGAGGTGCTGGAGCCGGTTCTGGCGTCGGCGCTGGCGCTGGTGCTGGCGCTGGTTCTGGTGCTGGGGCGGCCGCTGGTGCGGGAGCCGGTGGCGGAGGCGTTGGCTCTTTCGCGGGTTCGGGCGGCGGAGGGACTTCTGCTGGTGGTTCCTCCTACGTAGCAGCGATATATCAAACCATTTGCATGGTACCCTAATTCCGAAGACATGTACAACGATCACATTACAACACCAATTGGTTTAGCGCCACTTGGCAACGTATGCTTCCACGGGGATTTGATAATCTCTTAAGACATCTTCAGAAAAGACGCTTCTGTGTCGAGCAACTGGTATTTCCGGTACGCGCGTTCGTTAGATCCAACGACGTGTTAAAAGAGATACGAAAAGGTAAAAAATACATGAATATACCTGAAATACCAGCCACGGAGCCCGAAACTTTCTCTTCCAAAAAGGGGACCTTTCTTAGTGGGACATTGCGCTGTTATATAAATAATACAGTGCTGGTATCGTTTACCTTCTGACGTTCTAACGTCGCTCGTGGACATTCGAAAATCTTACAATCCCGTAATCGAAACGCAGCAACAAGTCGAAAAACTGTTATTTTCCCTCAGCGAATGAAATAGCGTTTATTTTTCATCTGTTTACTTCACCGGAACTGGGTAAACGCAGGCAAGATAAAATTGCACCCGCAGGATTGTACTCGCGGACGAGGCCTGCGTTAAATTACGTGATTTACAGCCGCGGCCGAGGATTTCGCGAATGTACTCGCGTTAAGCCCGGCGTTTATAGATACATCATTTGTCCCACCGCGTGATAATAACGTTTTATGTAACGTTCAAGTGGCCGCGGACGCGCTCCTCTCGGCTCGGTTCGACAACGTAAATCAACGGTCATTTGCCAGCCCGAATATTGTCAAGATAATTAAACAATGGCGCCGAGATAATAAACACCGGACGAGCTAATTTCGACGCGTGTCGACCGAACGATGATTGTAGCGCTGCACTCTACCGCCCCGCGAATAATTCTCACGTCGAAATGAAAAATTCCCCGGTCAATCGGCGACGGTACTGTAAACAGTGCCGCAGCTTCGAAAAACACCATAAGCTTTTGTAATAAAATGATTCCCGCTGGACCCGTGATGTCCGAGCGTAAACAATACCAGCGACCATGGCGAGCGTACAAAAAGAGTATTTGCAATAAAAACGACACTCCGTAGCGAATCGTAATTAAGCGGAAGCCAATTAACGATGCACCTACCGTGTTTGCTGGCTGCTGGAAAATTGAATTTATTTCGATAATTGCGCGGAGCCCGCAGCGAAGCATAAAACCGTGGATTGGAATATAGATTTCGCTGGAAACGTGTCGATCGCGACGGGGAATTTAACGGGGAGATTCAGCTCCTTAAAGCGTCGTCGATATTTATAGGACGTGGCGTAAAATTTCTCGGTAGATTGTACACGGCCGGCCGTGCGCTCTACCATTTGATACGGCTCATTGAGCGTTCGACGTTGGATCGTGGTCTTCTCAAGGAGCAAAGGTTCGAGCACGGTAAAAGTCTGGCTTCTTGCGCGGAGGCTGATAATCGCGTTGTAATTGAGCCGTTCGTGGAATTAACAACGGCGTTAAGACGCTCCGCGCTTGGCATTGAGTCGAGCGCGACAAGGGTGCTATTACCTTCTCTCCGTGATCGGATCGAGTCGAAGACAGTGGGTTCTAAGGTCAAGCTAGTCAGCTCCACGATAATGTCATGGAACTTGCGTCAACGTAACAGAACTTTGTTCGTCGGTTAAAAACGATAGTGCGGGGTACACGGGGCTCGTGAGATTAGGGGACAAATTACACGAACAGGCTTCCACTGGAATCACAGTTGTTAGACCCTTCAAGGAGTTTACTTGAAGTTCCCGAAGCGTCGGTATCGCCTTCGATCGTAGAACAGAGTGGTCACAGATGAAGAACGGGATCGTGGAATAGGGGAGAGTGAACACACAGGTGACACTGTTTTTCATTGTCGTTAAATATTTTGCTTTACAATAAACCTTAAATAATGATTCCCTTGCCTGCTATAATTGCGTTTCATTTCTCCCTTCATCCAGTTCACAGAATTAATTACGTAACATGTACGGGGCTCACGTGTAAAAAAAAAAGAAAAGAAACAGAACATTGACAAACGGAAACGAACGGTACAGGGTTTTGTTCCTCCCTTTCCGAAGAATATGTACATACATGTATCTCGTGGGCGATAAAACTGGTCAGTCACGACACTTCTGAAAATTCTGGTTCGGCATTCTCAAAGATAGTGAACGTAAGTGATAGTGAACGAGGAACTATCGTTGGACAAATGACAGAGACAACGTGACATTTCTGCGTGCAGTTCGGGAACGGTAGACGTTCGATTAATTGACGATTAAAAAAAAAGAAGAATAGAAGAGAACGTAAATAATAATGAGGAAGTTTTGAGTTGTTGCGTCGAAGATGTTATCGGGTAGACGGATGGACGATCCCTTCTCGAAAACTGTCGAGAGTGAGTTTCTATTTCTCTCATGCCTCCACCTCTTCTTCCTTTACCTTCTTTTCCTCGCCCTTCTTCGACCAGTCCGGTTTCTTCTGCAAAATTCAGAGAGAACGTGTTAGCAGCCCGCGTTTCGCGAGCGTAACTCGATGAAATTTGCACACGCCAGGTCTGGGTTAGCGTGAGGGTAAACCTTCGCAGAAGCAGGGCCGCGCGTCGGGGGAATATTCTCTGTGGGGCGCGCGAAAAATTGCGAGTGCTGAATTATTAAAAACCGCTTGTATCTCCGGTCGAGCCGTTGAATGTGAAATTTCCTCTCAAAAATATTGGGACGCCTCGCCCGATCATTTCGTCGGCGACCCATCGATCTTCTCTCTTCGTCGTCATTCAAAAGCCGTGCAAACTGTTAGTGAAAAAAGTGGCGAGAGAAGAGTACGAGCGAAAAATAAAAATTAGGAAGAAAAAGGACAGATCCGTGGAGCCCTTCAACGACGGGACACGTTTGCTCGCAAAAAGTCGCGGAAAAAGTTTTCGCCGCGGGAGAAGCACGGCGAGATACCGGAATTATTTGAAAAAAAATCTTGCAATCTGATCGCGAGGCAGATTATCGCGTGTCGCATCGTTAAGGAAAGTAAGCGTTTTCTATCTATCCTATCGCTTTCTTTTACTTCGTTCCTTCACACCATCCCTCCTGCTCTAACATCTTTCTCTAACACGCACACACTCTCCCCTAAAGAAGCATGCCGATCTACGTGTTGATCGTTAAAGCATTACCTTATCTTTTGACGCATTCTGCGAACATAATGCAAGAGCAACATCATTAGTCAACAGATAAGACGTGGACAATTATTAGAGCGTACGTACTAATTAATAAACTTAACGATTGACAGCTTGTCGCTCGTGATTCATCAGCGACCGGGGCCTCCCTCGCTTTCTGCCATGAATCACGATCGACGATTGGTGGGCACGATCGCACCACGCGTCGATCATAGAAAGCACTTTCGGATCGTGTATGCCAGAAGTTGCATTTTCGTGAGAATTTTCAGATCGACGATCGACGCATGGTTGGGAATCGTAAGAAAAATTCAGACGGGGTAACAATCCTACACATTTACAGCCTGGAAGCATGGCAGCCGAACGATGGCAGTAAAGGCAAGCCGCAAAAGAGCTTATTGCATCTTGGAAAAAGAGACTTTAAGTAGAAATGTCCTTTTAACATGTCCTCCCAGATCCTGTTGCGTAGCGCGCGCCAATCATTCCCTAACGGAGCCTTCGCGATCAACCCAGTGCAGACGGAAGATAAACGAAATGTATGCAGACGCAAGTCGATAATTAGAGACAGTGGCGGAAGTATAGAAAAAAGTGAAAGACAGACAGAGAGAAAGAAAGACAGATAGAGAAGAGTGTGAAAGAAAAGGCACTTGTGAGTGAAGCGCTTCTGCTATTACGTACGAAATGAGGAAGAAAGTCTGTGAGTCTTAAATATACATTTGTAAGCCATTCTCACCTTTTTTCGCTTCTTATATTTTTTTTATTATTCTCTCTTTAACCGTTACTTTTAACCCAGTATTGGCCCCTCTATCGCGCCGATTACCGAGGTCATTACGACGAATGAGCGTTAGAAGTGAAAGAGAAGAGAAAGGATGAAACGAAAAGTAGAGAGGCGTTAAAAGCAAATTAGGCACCATCTCCGTTGACCCGCGGTGTCGTCGAGGAGCTTAATAACGGCGGAGAAAAAAGGAAAGTAAGCAGAGCTTACGGAACAAAAAATTAGTGGAGCTGAACGGAACGATGCTCGATAACCCTCGACCCTTCCCTTATCGGATGGCCGAAGTAATCGCCGGAACGGCGAGCGACTCGTTCGCTTCGATTTCACAAATTTCGTACCGGGAATCGTCGGGATCGAGGCTCTCGAGTATGGCTCCGCGTGCAAAATAAATGATTGATAAAAGAAAAAACTGTTGCGAGACGAAGGAAAACATAATCGTGGGAGACGACCTGCCGTTGAGAGGGTGTGGAATAGTAAGAATCGATTACTCGAGGGAAGACAAACCGACTCCTTTTGACAAGCATTTTCATCGATCGTTTATTCACGCAGCTCCTGTTCTTTTCTCTCTGGTTTATCGTGACGCGCGACAGCTCGCTATCTAATCGCCGAGAATCGATGAACCGGGTCGAGAATGAAGCCTCGCTCGCGACCTAAGCGATCGCTCGTTGAGTCTACGAATTTACAAACGGCTCGGGGAGAAGCGGTGGAACAAGCCACGCTGATCAACGTGAAATAATCATCGAATTAGCAAAGGAACGAGAAGGTTCCTGAGAGAAGTAATCGCCGTGATTACTTTGCTTATCCGACCGTCGCGCTCCGCGTTTCGGCTCGGCTGCACGAACACGCGAACGTGGACATTAATTTTATATCTCCGTATTAAAGCTCTCTCAACATTATCTTATATAACATGTTTTTTACTCTGTGTACGCGTGTGTTTGTTTTGCTTTGTGTTTCCTTTTGTATTTATCGTTTTGTTTTTCTCCATTTCATTTTAAATCTACTTCTTCGTCTGCCACTCTGCCTTCTCGGACTTCTTGGGCTGTGGAGAACAACACAATTGCCTAGTCAACTATCGCTACTACAGGGGACTGTACATATACGAAGAAAAAACGGATAAAAAATACGGTCCCTTCAAGGAGATCTACGTGACAACAAAATTCCGCCGTCAATTTACCGGGGCGTCTGAATGCGCTCAACGTTGCCGATAGCAGAGATTTCGTATAAATTGAATGAGAAAAGGGAAGGCCTCGAGCTAGTCGATCGATCTCCATGAAAGGACAACACTGAACAAAATGCTACTGATACAAGGGGAAAAAACCTGCCGACTGGGTTTTATTTACACGGAAAGAAAACCAGAGCCACAAAAACTGTCTTTCTCAATGGCTGGAAAAAACGTGAGTACAGGCCCGCCCGTCGCATGGCAAAAATTCAAAATCCTTCGCAAAAGTCAAAATGATCCGCAGAAATACATACTCCTTAGTAAAAAAATCGTACAATATTTCGAAATAGAATCTTGTATTCCCACGAATCTTATCAACGCGAGTAATTCGTCGAGCCCCAAAAAATGCAAAACGGGGCGCGCCATCGACGGGAGGGGGAAAAGATCTACGTGAAAAATTAGAGCATCGATTGGTCTTATCGAAAACGATCGTCCTTACCTCCTTGTCCTCCTCTTCGAGGGTGAACTCCTTCTTCTTCACCTGCTTAAGCTGGTTGCGGAAGTTGAATTCGGCTGCCTTCTTCTGGAGCTTGGCGAACTTGTTCTCGTACTTGGAGACCTTCTTCAGCGTCGGTTTCATGCTAACAATATCCACGAATTATTAGTACATCCATAACAAATTATATTCTCCCAACGACGGAACAGAAGTGGTGGGAAAGAGACACTGACAAGTGTATCGCGTGAAATGGTTACTTACAATTTACCTCGGAGGTCGTTCACTTGGCTGTTCAAGTCCGAGATCTGCAGCGAATCGAAGTTACCATTAGTTTTACGTTTGGGTCAATCTGTCGTCGTATAAGCATGCGAATCTAACATTGATCCTTCGACGCGATAAACTAGGAAGTCTGAGGGACGACGGCCACTGGATGCATCGGCTGGATAGGAAGATTAAATGAATTGGATCAATCACAATTCTCGAGATCAATTGTCGAGTTTCCAGAGGGCAGTCGTTCCTCAAATACATAAACGGGTGCTCGCGGAAGGGAAGCTGCTCCCTTTCGTCTAACAAGCAGAATTTCAGAGGTTGAATCGCAACACCACACGAAGCGTCGTGCCTCTTCTCAAATCAGCGCAGAAGAGCGCGAAACACAGACACCCGAAAGCACAATTGTTAACGGGAAGAACGAACGTGCATGAAAAACGTACGAGCAGCAATCGATTAGCGGACGAAAGAACGATAGAGCACGGGCGGAAATTAGCATGCTACCTGCGTGCCAGAAGCAGGGCGGGGAGGTGGGGTTCGCACACGGATTCGCAGCGAGAACAGAGATATTCGGTTAGCGGGCCACTCGACGAGTCGAGATTGACAGTGAATTGGCTTGCTGATTAACTGCAATGCCAGGTAACGGCGGTGGGACGGACGGGAAAAATGTTCGCGACCGGAGAATTGGCGGAGGTAGAATATAGACGAGGTTGAATGCACAGAGAGAGAAAAAGAGAGAGAGAGAGAGAAAAAAAAAGGAAAAAGAAAATCAAACTGTACCAACGGTTGGATCAAACTTATACATATACATATTGCCTCCTCAACGTCCCCCCACAAACACGGTCTGAGCAAACACATGGCAAAGAGTAAGCTACTGGCTAAAGGAGATCGGTCTGCTGCACATGAATGTATCCTCTGTTAAGACATTATTCTCCGAGAAGTTTCAAAGCAATTGAAAGCCACGTTGTTAAGCTCGTAAGAGTAATGCACTTTCGCGACACGTTGACCGAGCATAGAACAGACGTATCAAGCACGCGGAAAGAAAGTGAGCCTTGCTTGTAAAAGATTGCTTAACGTTCAACGATACGTCACGTCTATTCTTCTCCCGGTCAATCGTTCCGACCAGTAGCATTATACCGCGAAGGTCTCCCTTCGCCTTCGGAAACGTGCCCGCTTTTTCTAGGGGTCTTTCAAAGAAATTGATTCTCTAGTGTCTTCGGATAGCTTCCTCAAACGTAAAACTTCCTCCGGAAGCCACTTGTCGGATTCTCTCCTCCCTCTCGGATAGACGCTGCAACCTTTCCTTTGCCCGTTTCGTTCCTCCCTCTCGGGCTTGCTCGCGACTCGGAAAGATAGAGAGAGAGGGAGAGAGAGAATGCGACAGAGGGAGAGAAAGGATGAAAGAACAGGAGAGGGAGAGGAAAAGGCATACGTATTCCACATGGAACGAAACAAAGAGGTAAGGGGACAGGGGGATGAGAGAGGAAAGAGGGGATCAGCGATGATAGGATGTGAATTTCATTCTGGCCAATCAGAGGGAGGGCTGGTCACGATCAGCTCTTTGTCCACAGAGGGTGTAGAGAGAAGAAAAAAAAGAATTAAAACGTCCACTACAATCCCTTTCCTGGACCGATGGAATTCTGCTCCTCTCGCTGTTCCACGGATCTCTAATTCTTTAGATTGGAAATTTAATCGGGTCCGTCTGTATCCCCGGCCGCGATATCGGACTGTCATGATTGAACGGCTGCGCGTTATCGGGCGTAACGAAGTCACGTTCCCCGTCCACACCTGAAAATCATATTTCCAGGGGGAGGGAATTTATGCGCGTACAGGTCGACTCGTGTGACACCGTGAAGAAGACGAGAGACCGTCGAACAGCGGGTGTAAACTGGGCGAGGGGGGAGGTGGGCAGGAGCAGATTTCCGCCAGAAAGGATCCGCTATTTACAGGCCCAATTGAACACCATGGCAAGAGGACACTGACAGTCGGTGGTGCGTGCGAATCGGTGCAAAATCAATTTCGCTCGTTCCCATTTCGACATCGTAGACGCGTGTACGTGTTCACTTTCACGTCTCTTTCACAAGGGTAAAAGGGGGGGAGTCAGAAGGGGTGGGCCAGAGAGAAAGAGTATCGTTTCTTTTGTCGTTGCACGTCGCAGCAACGAGCGAGGGACGAGGGAGGGTAATTTACAGGGGCGAACGGTCGGTGGGTGTAATTTACAAGGGTCGCTTTTGTCAGACATAAACAGAAAAACAAAAAAACAAAAGACGAGGGTGACGAGGGAGGGGTGACTCGGAGAATTTCACAGCATGGCACTTCGGTCTCGTGATCTCTGAATCCGGTCTCGAGACGAGTCCACCTTCGTGAGAGTTAACAGTGGAGATAGAAAAGCGTGGAAAACGGGGAAGACAGACAACCAGTTACAATTTCACGGGGAAACACGATGTGGTAAACGAGAGAGATCGTTTCAAACAAGTGATGAGAATTCTAGGGCGGGCAGGGGGGTGGGGCAGTCTGAGAATTGGGGGGCAGCAACATATCTAAAGGCGGGTTTCTCGTTCTACGTATACCTTACTTTGGCTACCAAAAAATTCTAATTCGGGATGGTACAATTCGTGGCGTTCTTATTAATTAAATTTGATTCTGGAACGTAATGAGTTCGTCGTCGCTGCTGAGAGATTCTACGGGATAGCGAAACGTTTGCAGAGCGTGTCGTTATACGTTCGTTTTTCTTCCCCCGCGGGGAATATGAAGTGCCATACTTCCCTCTCGCGATGCAGCGGCAATTAAAATCGCAACAGCGTATGCAAACAGAGAGCACGATAACGTGCCGCTTCTATTATCAGCGATCGATCGAACCCGCGTCGATTCGCACCGCGTTCGGCCGAGACGAAGTTAATAGAAATGCTTGCGGTGGCGGCGCTGTAGCGTGAAACGTTCCTTCATGCAGTTAATTTAAATACCCTGCTGCTCGAAAGAATACAGTATCGTGGCGGAGAGCGAGACTCGAAATTGTCTGATAAATAATTGAACGGCTCGTGTATTGGTTAAATTACTGCGATCGCGAATGTCCCAACGATTTCCTTTGAAACATCGCAGAGACACTGGTGAGTTTCCGCGCTCGCGTTAAATCAAACTGTGACTCTGATCGATCCTTCCGACAAGTGATCGTAGTACAGACCCGTGAGAAGTTAATTGGTCGAGATTTTCATGGAAAGAGAATGTTCTAATTGTTTCTAACGGTGTTAGTAGGCGTTACAAGCCATGCAGGGTGTGTTAAGCGAGGGAAACAGTGGTCGTTTTAGCAATACTCTTACAATCAAGCTCGCAATGCGCTGGAGGGGGAAAGAGAGACAGATAAAGAGAGAGAGAGAGATATAGCAGGCAGAGAGTGAGAGAGAGGCGGTGAGACGAGCAGATAAAAAAACACGAAGAAGACGTGAAATGTACAGGTAGCAGCCGGGTAGCGATCGATTCGATACGATTCTTCCTCGGCATCCTCTTTTTTCCCTTTTGTCTATGCCTTGTCCATCTTTGTTCCGATTTTGCACCGCACACCCACGCACGCACACGCGCACACACACGCGCGTAGTCTCACGCACACGCTTGATTCTCGCGTGAGATCAATTAAAAAAAAAAAGGGGCACCCCGGTCCCTTTCTTGGTGTGCTCTTCTCCCAAGACTGTGTCTGTGTCGCTTTCGTTTTTTTTCCACAGATGACCAAAAATAAAAAAAGATAGGAAAAAGAGAGACAAAAAAAATAGTCGAGGGTAGCTCGTCTATTCGTTGGGACGTCGCGCCCTTCTCATTTCACGATTCTTCTTCTCGGCGAGAACGCGTGAATGCGGCGATAGAAAAAATTCGCCCCCATTTGCGATCGGCGATCGCGGCAAAATGATGCTCGTGGCAAAAAAAGCGATCGTCGACGGGACGAACGGCGCACGATGTGGCATCGATGGTGAATCGATTCGACACGATGGAAAACGTCTCCTCCATAAGCTTGCCCAGCCCTGACTCGAATCTCGCGGGAAGCTCTTGTTTTATTTCTCGTTGGCGAGTTAGTAGAAAGCTCAGAAAGCCTAATATAATCTGCATTAATGTTAGAGAGAGAGAGAAAGAGAAAAAAGAAAGAGAAAGAGAAACAGAAGAGAGATATTTTATAGAGAGAAAGATGCGTCTTTGCGTCTATAGAGAAGAGAGAAAGAGAAAGACGGGAAGAAGAAGATATAAGGCGAGCAAAAGTGTTCGACGACACGTCGTCGACGAAAAAAAAATGTAATGCAAAAAGATAAGAAGAAAAAAAATGAGCGATTTTGGCGAGCGTCGAGCAAAAAAATAGATATCATTGCGGCACTTCATATCCACGCGAAAAAAAGAAAAATATCGGTTAGGCCGCTGGCGTCTTCCTCGCAGAGCCAGGACTCCTCGATCCGAAGATAAAGTTTGAGAGAAAAAAAAACATTGACACGATTTGAAATAGGGAGTTGTGGTGGGGGGGTAGAATCACCGAGACAGGACTGACCAAGATTATACAGAATGTGATCGAACAAGCGTCGTCCAAGCGACGAATGAGAGATCGTGTTCCCCATTTTCTCGCGGCACAAAAAGCGGCCTTCTTGTTTTCGCCGCGATTTCTGGTTGCTGAAAAAGCCACTCGACGTGTTCTCCAAGAGAAACATCGTGAAAGAGAGAAAGAACTCAAAGAGGGACGTATGTACAGAAAAGAGGGGCGGAACAACGAGAGACAACGCGAAGAGAGAGAAGTCAGGTGCGGGGTTCTGCACAAAAGAAACGTGCGACTGACGGTTGCTCTCTTTCTCCTCGCATTGTTCGACGTTCTTTTTTCTTTGTTCGCTGCTCTCGTCGTTCCTTCTTTTTTTTTTCTTATTTTCTCCTGTACCTCATAGTCCCTTTTCCGAACTTCACGCTCCAAATCCCACTTCTGACCCTCACAAAGGTAGACGCGGTCGTAATACATTTGGCAAATCTCCTTCAAATCGTCTACAAAGAACATGGAGTGTCTCAGATATCTTCCATTCACGATACGTCGCGGTTTTTTTTCTCTAAATAGCCAGGAGGCAAGGAGAGTGGAAGAGAGAGCATTCGACTGGCTTGCTTCGGGTAAATAGATAAAATGTCGTCTGGTCTTTTGAAATAGAGAGACGGTGCGTTCTTTTTTAGGAGATCCCTCTCTTCCGCTCTGCTCGATCGATTATAAGAGTAACGCGAATCCCTAATCCTGGTATTCTCCTCGAGAAACTGACGCGAATGTGACCTGCTCTGAAATCTCTCCTTTTCGATGACATGGAAATCGTCCCGTCGGCCTCCGGCCGCATCGAAGCGGCGCAGCAGGGTCGATGCTCCTTCGAAACTTCGATCCGCATCGATCTACAACGACAAACCGATTGCACCGTGGCGCGTTGGCATGCACGAAAGGCTGAATAGAAGCCGGCCGAGAGGACAGTGGCGAAATATCGTTGGCCACGCTAGAGGGAGAGAAATTTCGAGGGTGCATCGACCAGGAGAGTCCGAGGGACCATCGACCAATCGCATCGAACACCGAAGACGTGACAAAGCTAAATTAAATCCAAAACGAATCACGTGGGAGGCCAGATAAAAATAATCTGTTGCAGGAGACTCGTTAGGCTTTCTTCGGGCGAGCCGATCGTATTTACCTCGAATTCTTTCAACCTAATTTGCCTCTCGAGGTCAATTTTATCGCCCTCGAGCGCGTTTAGCCTGTTCCAATATGCCGAGCAGATCGTCTGGAGCTCGGCTAAAAGAACAAAAGTTTCACAAGAACAGCAGAGAGTAAAAAACTGAAAAATAAAAGGACTGAGTATGCTTTTAACCATCCTCCTCGCCGTTGCGTGAAATTCTACCCTTAGGAAGGCTGTGGTTGCGCGAGCTACCCGTGGACAAAAATATCTCGCTCCTTTCGGCCAAAAACCAAAACGGTCCGCCTCGTTCCCAGTGTTGCCACTCGGCCGATCGACCGATTCTTACAGTCGTCGACGGTCATCTGACTATTTATGAGACACACCGTAGTTGGGGGGTCGATCGCTGACGGGGGGAAAAAGAATCGCAGGGGGAAATAAGAGAGAATGAGATTCCCGTGTTGGAAGCAAGAAGCACGAAGCTGATAACTGCGTGAACGTTAACCTGACGCGATCAGGGAAAATCCGGAAGGAAGAGGGGAAAAGGATTTACACGCCTACGCGCAATAAAACGGAATTAAAAAGAAAAGAATGGTTTGTTCTACTTCAAACCGCTCACGGAGGGATCTAGGTATCAGCGTTGCGATTATTATTTGACAACATCTACTTGCTGGCGATTCTACGATTCGCGCGTGCCTGCTTTTCATGTGTGTATGTGTGTGTGTGTCTGTGTCGTGATTTTTTATATCTCTCTAAAATTACCTACGCTCTACGATAGTTGTTCTAAGACTAGCGAGATATTGGCGAGTACTACGTTAGAGTTGATGCAATTAGGTGTGTTCAGCCTCGATGCCTAATAGTTCAACGTCGTTAAGTAACAGCCGTAAACTTTTTAATTCTCGCCCAACAAAAAAGGAAACCCAAAAAAAACGAAAAAACTGTATTACTCAGCGCTGCGCCAGCAAATCCCTTGCGCTCTAATGAGAAACAAAAATGGTTGCTCAGAGGAAGAGAAAAAAAGAAAGAAAAATCGGTGTGAGAAAAAGAAGAAAGACGGAACCAAAAACGACAAAAATGGAGTTCCGCTCTGTTTGTTAATTGCAGCCTTTGCCGAACTGTTCGCTTTTGCATCGAAAATCTTTTCGACCTCGAAATCCTTCTTGACGACTTCGTACTCAAGGTCGTACTTCTGCCCCTCGAGAACGGTGATCCTCTTATGATACTGGGTCAGAACGGACTTCACGCTAGCTGTCAAAATTCCAAGTCACCTTGAAAAATACTCGTCTATCGGGCGACGCGGGTCGATATTTGTCAGGCGATGTTACTCTACGTTATTATTTCCCCCCGTGAAACTATACCCGAAACGGCGAGTACGTGTGTTCGAGCGTGTTACAGGTAGAGACGCTCGTTCGCATCTCCCTACGAACCGGGTCTAGCGGCAACGCGCGAAAGCAGGGACAAGTGTGGTGTGAAAAGCTGAACGAACAGTTTCAACGTCGTCGAAACGGTGTAAGTGTCCCTGCGGACCGTGCGGCGTGTCCATCGATCCCACGACGAACGACAACGCGAGACCTGGTGCAAGTTGAAACTCGAACGTGGGGGGGAAACAGATGCAAGAACATAGAAAGCAAAGTGAGATTACGGGTACTCCGAGACCAGCTTTCCCTTGTAAACCAATCGGTTTACCGATTAATGCCGTTAAGTACTGCTCCAATATAAAAGTGTAGCGTGTGGCGACAACTTGTGAGAACACAACGGTTAATAAATACGCTGGATAAATACTCCACGGCTTTGTCAGATCACCAGTAAAATACGACGTGATAGCATTAAACGAAGAGCGAAAGACGTAGATCGCGCGCACAAAACGTAATGCGAACAGAAAACTGTGCGGAAAAAATAGAGAGAGAGACAGAGCGAATAGCCGTGTTATGGTGAGAGAAAGAGAGAGAGAGATAGAGAGATAGAGATAGAAAGAGAGTGAACAAAATAAAAAGAGATATGAAAAGAAAAACGGAGAGACGAAATGCGAAGCTATTTAGTGGCAACTTGCCCCGCGTTGCGGAAAGCGCCCCGGCAAAGAGCTCTCCTCGCGGGGAAGGTAAAGACGAGAATACGCGATAAAGATGCGCGACTTGGTCGCGGCGGTATAAATACGCGGCCGGCGCTTATAAATAATCGCAATGTTAGCGTTGCGCAACGAGCTCTTTGCCAGAGCGCGGCTCGAGGATACGCGGCTTTGCTCGTCATCGAGAGTGAACTTGCAAACGGGCAAGCGCGTCGACGGATTACTCAAGTGCAACAACATCGAGAGCAACGGTTACTGTATGCATTCCGAACGGCTCGTTATTTTTGCGCGTCGCGTAATGGTCCGCGCGCGACTTGTGTCTTTCTCAAGTACCTCGAAGTCCTTCTTCTTAACGACATATTCGAAGTCGAATTTCTGATCCTCCAATGCCGTGATCCTATTGTGGTACTCGCGCAGCACGCGCTTCACGGTCTCTGTGTGGGTCAAGGTGAAAAACATCGGACAAAATTCATCATACGCATTCGGAGCACGGGCGGGGGTGGGCAACGAACGTTTCTCTACAGTCCGCCCTCCTCCCTCCCCCCGCCCCCCTCGGAGCTGAACAGCATTTGTTATTGCGCCTCGGTCACGCGGTGTCACGAAGCTACTCTGTCGCCGAGAACTCGGTGTCGGCTATCCTTCGCCGGTGTGTACATGGGGGCTGTAACTCGTGCGAACGATCGGAACGGTTTTTAAGAGGACTCTGTCGGAGCATCCCCAGTCTACGTGATGCGTGACGAGGCGACCGCCTGCTGAGAACTGGACGGAAACGAGCGGAAAACACGGAAATCCGAACGAGCTTCTTACGACGAATTCGGAATCGAGCTGCTCTCTCGAGTGTCCCTCTGTACCGATAGTCCACTGGCAACCTTACGACCCTGACTTATCCACGTTATTATGCCTATTAAGTACGGCGTGCCGAGAGAACGCGATTACGTGTTTCGGTCGGTGAGAGTATGGAAAAAGCTTGAATGTACCTTCGCTGGCGTCGTCGACGTTCTTCGGCTTTCCGCAGCGCTCCTCGATGATGCGCCTCCTTTCCGCGGCCTTTCTCTCCTGCTCCTTCTTCAATTCCTCGGCGGCTTTCTTACGCAGCAACAACTGTATACACACGCGCGAGCGCGGAGACGTTTCGTGAGAATGCGATTCAATAAGAGATAGAATTTCGGGGAAGGGACCTGGAAGCGGGCTTCGGGGGATGCTGCGGAATAAGTCGTGAGATATGCTTGGGCGGGAATTCTCTCGTGGAGAGGAGGTATGTAAAGTTCGCAATGCTTTCGGCGTCTGTGACGGCCGAAGGGACGCTGGAAAAATAGTTGAATACAGGGGGAAGTTTATGCGTTGCAGCGTGACAAGTACTGGGGAGCGGGAGTGAAGACGTGGGGCCGCGATAAAGAATGAACTGCGGAGTTAAGTTCGTGTGGGAAGTTGCCGGTTTACGATGTAGATAGTGAGGGGATAAAATGAGCGCGAAGTATGTGGGGAAATATCGCGATAGGGAAATGTGTCGTGGGGAAACGGTGGTAAGGGAAATGAAGTATGACTGAAATTAGTTATTTGTCGATGAGAAAAGGTTGCAGGTTTCTGAAGAAGGGTTCGTTGAAAGGGTCCCGCGGAGGACTTCGCGCGGGTGATAATTATAAGTCCGTGATACAAGGAGGAATTACGAAAGTACTGCTATGTAAACTCACCCTAAGCTTCTTCTTCCTGTCAGGGGTCATGAAACCCTTCTTCGCCTTCTTGGCTTTGGAAGCCTCTTCGAGGCGGGCGCGGACCTCCGCCCTCTTTCTGTCGGTCTCCGCCTGTTTCCTCTTCTTTTCCTACATTTTCCGTGTGAAACTCCCTTAAAACATCTCGTCTGACAATGCCTCGAAGCAACGTTAAATGGAGAAACCCGAGGGGATTCTCTCCTACCGAGCCGGAAAGATACTTAATATTCTTACGACGGGGTACAGGTACAGAAAAAAAGGGGGGGAGACGCGCGGCAAATCGTTACTCGTTAGCGAATCTCCGCGGAAAGAAGGGAACTCTAAATGTATACGAAAGTTTGGACGTGGCTCGGGAGCAGCCCTTAATACGGGGGGCCGGTGCCACAAAAGCCGTTTGAGTAGCGGTGGCCCCCGACAAGTTATTGAAAAAGTTTCTCGCGAGCGATCGTCCTTTTCTACTTGACTTTAAGGTTCACCGATATTTCCCCCTCTTACGTACATCCTCGAGACGTTTCCTCTGCAAAGAAAAAGAGAGAGACGGATCGTTAGAGCGAAACTTTGCTGTCGCCTCTGCGCGAGCGGAAAACGAAACACGCTGTTTTAAACCTGTACAAGCTTTAAATAATGTTTCGCAGACGCGCTGAGAGAATTCTGTCAGGCAGCGTGCTTCGTGCTCCGCCCTTTGGAACGGTGCAAAGCGTTGAGAAAGCGATACTGTTTGCGTGGTGTGCGGCGATACGGGAACGTGTGCAATATGTGAAAATCTCGGTGAATTAGAAATATCGGTGGTGTGTGTGTCAATAAGGGTGGGCACACTGAACGGGAGAATAATCGAGGCGAGTTATGTTTAACGTTAGATTGGATTAAAAAGGAGAAGCGTGGGTGGCATGCTGCGGACGTAAATGAACGTCACGCGTCGCAGGACTCAGAAATATTCTGTCTTTCATGCGACCATAGTGTATCTACATTACCCCAGGTGTCTGGTTATCTACGTTGCTCGTGCTTGGAGTTCTATTCTATCGCTACAGAGTCTCGCTACAGACCGTTCTTGGTCGCATTAACGGGAGGGTATAACGATTGTTAAACTCCTCTACAGGGCGGAGGGCAGATTGGCGCAGAAGGTGTTCTTTATCTTCGAAGGAATAAAACTTTCTCGTTTAAGAGGAACTTCTGGCGAGATTTGCTTGGAAGAAGCCTGATAGAATATTAATATCTCCTTATCTGGAGAGCTGTGTCTTCTGTGCCAATTGGAATGCAAGGGGAGAGGGGAGGAGCAAAGTGGAATGGACAGGCTGTTCTTCGTGTTGGAGAGTATTAAACGTAGAAGAATTGGTAAATATTTCTGTAATGATGGAACGAAGTGCCGGGAGGCGAATTTACAGCTGTGAAATAAAAGGAGAAGGTGGGACAGAGTGTACCAAGAGGAATACAGGGCACGGTGGTAAATAATGTTGAAATAAGGGCGAGGGTGTGCCGATAAATCAGAGGGAGTCCACCCCACGGAGGCAACCGACACGTCGGTCGTAATACTTCCGGATCTGTCTCTTGCTCTCTGGGGTGAACGAAATTTCACGTCATGCTCCGAGGAACATACGTCCGGCCACGCGAGAGGGTGGAGCCTTCTCTTGAAATATTGCAAAAATTGTTCCCGTCTCTTCTAATTCAAAATAGTTCCCATCGACTTCTGCCCCGAATGACAGTGAAGGATCTACGAGAAGCTAAACTCGCGTTCAATTAGACAGATAAGAAAGGGACATTATTCCAGTGAAACATCGAGATAAAGTGAATGTAAAACGGTATCGAAGGATTTACTTCCCCGCCCTCCCTCCGCGGCGATGGACCGCTATTACGGTAATCCGGCGTTCCATAAAGAACGAGGAGATAAGGAGAGGCGAAAAGAAAATAGAGAAACGGAGAACGAGGACTGTGCGCAGGGATTTCGCGTGGTTCCCTGTAAAACGGAAAAATTGTGAGGGATGGCTACAACGAGGGATACACTACGATCCCCTCGTTATTCTGTGGGGCAGAAAAAAAACATACTACGACTGTCACACCGTGTGGATCACTGTCTACCACGTTTCATCTAGTCACATCAACATTCTACAACAAAAATAAACAAAAACCGCGCAGGGCTCGGTCGATTCAAAGCACTGATTCGATCGAAGCCTCCCCATTAAAGGGAGTCCCCTGTGCCCGAGAAAAAAGGTAATTAATCCGCAGCAAAATACAAAAGGTCCAAAAAAGATACGACTAGAAAAATCGTTTCGATGGAAACGTGCGTACAGACAGCGTTTGTCTATGTATTAATTGTATAATAAAATTGTCTCTCGGTGTAAGATTCTACGTCTGTGGTGGAGAAATTGTCTGACAAGCACATGGAGCAAAAGCGATGCGTACCTTTCAACGAGATTAACGTTACTGCAGGGTCCGAAGCAGAAGATCCCCATTGTTCGCCATTTTCGTGTGAAATCAAGAAGATTCGAGTGCATCGAGTGTCCACGATTAGGGAGGCATGAAAGGGAGAGAAAGATAAATATTAGAACGCCTGGCTCGTCACTCCCAGGATGATCGAAGAAAATTGCAGAAGCTACCCAGTCGCGGGGGGTGCTACCAGTACCCACCTGACCTCATCGTCCGCCATCGTGCTACCTGGCTGCTACACGCGTCTACCTGGAAATGAAGGACAGAAGGGGCTGCTTCACGTATCCGTGGCGAAATAACAATAACGTCGCGTTACGTCATTCGGCGGGAATACCGAACGTTTCTCGGTGACACGGATAGGCCAGCGGCATGCAAACATTGCACGGTTTAAATATAAACGCCCGCGAAAGGGGTGGGGGGAGGGTTGGTGGCCGCGGGGGCGGAGGAACCACCGATTGCGTCATCGGATAAATTTTTTCTTTCGACGGTCAGTGACAGCCGTTGCTGCGGATCCGCGCGATAAATCGTGCGTCCTGCGCGTAAATTTTCCCCGCTCGCGGCACGGCGCGGCGCGGCGGCGGGCCGTATAGAATATCCGGTGCTCGAAAATAGACACGCGCGCGGCACGGCGTCCCCACTTTCCCTGCCGTCGCCGACACGTCGGTACATCGACGATCCAAATTTGGATGCAACGACCCGGTAGGTAGAAGCAGCGTCTCCTCCGGCCGCGACTCGATTCCACGTCGAAAACGGAAAAGCCAGGTCGAACCGGCGGAAACGCCGAGCGGGGCGTGATGCGGATCTTCCATTCATTTCGAAGCTATTTACCATATTATAATGGTTTTACGATAACTATGAAGAATGGATTGCAGTATTCTAGAGTCCAGAGAAGTTGAGAAATATGGAGGATGGTGGGTGGTGCAGATTGCGTAGAAGGATATTTACGAAGCTAAGTCCTTTCTAGTCCTCGGAGACAGCCGTTTCCAGGAACACGTCTAATTACTGTTTCGATGAAATGCTGGATATTGTATCAGCTGAGTGAAGACAGATCGGAATCCTCGGAACCATGAAAGGAGGAGTTGTTGAAACGCCCACGTCGGGGAATATAAATACGAAGTTAAATATAGAAACTAGGGTGCCGTTGTTTGTCGAATTGAAAACAGTAATCGAAGGAGGATAGACTCGAGGGGGGCACGAATTCGGGCGCGAAAAAATGATGAAACGGGATTACGAATTATCAGGGAGCCAGTCGCGGACTGGTAAACGAGGTTGCATTCGGAGGCTGCGAGTAATTCATTTCCTTGGCGACCGTCTTACGTGCCGACGTGGAAACGGCGGCAATGAGTCAGGAACAATGTTTCAAAATAGCTTCGAAATTTACTGCGCCCGCGGATTGTGTAACCGTGTTTGTGTGCGCCGTTAATCGCGGCCCAGAGTGACATTCGGTTCTATGAAAGGGCGAGGGGCGCAGCTCCGCTCCGAAATTGCGGTAAAACTGGGTGACGTGGAGGATTGATCCTGGAATATCCTTGAATCCTTACTGTAGCCTTTATTCCCCGAATTCTACGGTCTTTGGTACAAACAGCTGCGATCTCCTCCGATTCCCTCCGATTACGAAATTATTTCGGGAAATGTCTATCTACAGAAAATTGGAAAGTGCACGTCCGCAGGAATTTCATTCGATCACTGGCGAGCGGCGTGACGCGTCGCTCTTTATATTTGTAATGGACGATCGCCTTCGCTAAGTATAGATTCTCTCTCGCTCGAGCCATTCCAAGACACGTCCCACCGAGACTCCGATGTGTGTCTCGTCTCCGATGTCAAAGAAGATCCCGGCACCGTAAAAATAGAAAACACGTAGAGTCTACCACGTATCATCCACGATACATCGCGGATGGGAATCGTGATCGTTCGATCCGCTCTACAGTATCCTCCTAAAACCGAGCAATGCGCCTTATCCAAGGCACCGTAGGGACATTTTCTTTCTTTTCTCGCCCGAAACTGAAAGGATACAGTTCGGGGGCGAATGAACGACGTCAAGCTCGAATGAAAATCAGAGTAGCCATTCTTAGAACAGATAAACGATACAGAAGCGTCTGAAGAAACTGTGTAGGTATGAATAACATCCGCGTAGACTTCGCTTTGCGATCGAAGCGTAACGACGCAACCACTGTTAATTCTATCAAACGGGGTATCGAAGAAGAGCGGGATATCGGGGCTCGTTCCTAGCCAAATCGATTCGAGGGCGAAGAGAAGCAGATGGAACGGAAGCGAGGTGCACCGGTTTTCAGCACAATGTCCGCGGACGAAAGGGGGACGTCGAACTCGGAAGAGACTAGGGAAAACGGGGAACACGAGGACTCGGTGTCTGTCACTTGGAGGCTCGCGTCACCAGCAGGATCTCTCACTCGAACGGTGCCGTTTCCCGCGCGAGGAACGTCACAATTCCTGGAGAGGCTTCGTATGTACATACGTCGAGGAACACTCGTGACCTTGAAAAGAGTCCCCCGTTAAAGCACCTCTCTCACTGACACTCGATACGACGGAAGGGGAGGAAGTCCCGCAGGAAGCGGTTGCTCGAAGGCGGGAGCCTTCGAGTGGTCCGGGAGCCGGGGTCCTGGAGGAGCCACGGCGTACGCGTTTTCCAGGAGCTGCTCCGTTTCGAGGGCGACGATTTCTTTTTTATCGTGGGCTTACCTTGAGAAGAACTTTTGCTGGCTGCGACTGGCCAACCGGACCTTAGGCAGCTGACTGTGCCATCGTGGATCCCTAGTCGACGTCGTGAACCTCCGTCGCGGGCTGTTCACGTGGTAGTAGCCGACCAATGGCCGCTCGCCGTTGGTCGTAAGCATTTTTAGGCGAGAGCTCTGCCCGCTCTGCCTGCTGCCAAAAATAATCGGAAACTGAAAACGGAGCCGAGCCTGCTTCGTTGCTCTGCTCGCCTGCAAAGCTCAATCCCTCGGTTCCCGTCCAACACACTCGATTACGTGTGTTAATCTGGCCGCCTGTGCGTGCCGAGAAGAAAGCAGGCTTCCACGTTTCCCTTTCGCTCGAGTAATGAAGATCAATCGGCCAGCCGAACGAGACACGGTGCCATTTAATTGGCACCGTTCTCATAGTGGAAGGGTTACGTTTGGAACGTCTCGCGTTCAAACGGTAGAACCGTACGCGTTCGCCATGCTTCTCGACGCTTTGTGGGTAAAGGGAGTAAAGGGGAACCGAGGTTTAGGCTTCTTAGATATTTCGACTATGGAAAAAGAATGGAAAAGATATCTGGTAACGAGGCTCGGCTAGGTAGATTAAATAAATAGTAGAGTTGAAACTTGGAAGTCACGGAGATCGT
This sequence comes from Andrena minutula, assembly GCA_929113495.1. Taxonomy (NCBI): domain Eukaryota; kingdom Metazoa; phylum Arthropoda; class Insecta; order Hymenoptera; family Andrenidae; genus Andrena; species Andrena minutula. Next base: position 36,028,261 of record OV815995.1, read on the forward strand.
AGGAGTATCAAGAATCGCGTCGAGGTAGAACGAAGATATTATTAACGTATCGTTCTGGATTTCGTATGCGGCAGCTGTTTGGCACTAAACGCGGTAACGCTGACGGAAACATCGCCGTCTAAACGTAACACTTACGATCCCACCCGATATAATATCTTCTCTGAATTTTAATATCTATACATTTTACAATACACTCGCAGCTCGTTTCGATATACCATCGAGAATTGTACTTAATCTCATTTCTCGCAATAAAGGAGATCTCTGAAAAGCGTTTTCAGCTCTGTCAAAGTAAAACCTAATAAATATGATTTCGCACGATGAGAGATTTAAATGAAAATTCAACTGCGAAATTCAAGGAAAGCACTTCGGAGTCTATAAAAAGTGACGGATCTGTTTGAGGGTACTTCTCGCTTTGTACCATCGCAGACGCGAGGGAGCGACGTTATTCTTCGGAGTTAAAGCCACACGGCTAAAGTAGAGAACGGTGGGACAAGTAGAATAGCCCCTATTCCACAGACACGTAGTACATATCGACGCTTGGTCGGGCGAGCCACGCTGATAACGCAGAGCTCTGGTACAGCCATTTCACTAGCAACGCGATAACAATCGATGCGCAGCCTCTACGAAAGATGGCAGAAGCTAATTGTGGCAAAAATGATGAATTTAAAGATAAGGGAGAAGTGCAACATACCATTTTTCCCTAAAATATAAATTCACTACTTCGAGAAACAGGACGCTTTACAGAAGAAAAGAGGAACGTCAAATAACTTCAAAACCTGATTCATAGTCAAAGAAACTTCCTCCAAATCTGGTTTCCAAATTTCAGTTCCAAAAAGCATGCATAAAAAAGCTTTCTTATTTTCCAGCAGATCTCATTGTCCAGCAGTGATTTCACATTCAATTTTCTTCGTACTTGAGAATACAGCAGCTCGACACGGACAGCGTCGCGCACACTACCCCGTCCAACAGGAGCAGCGCAGGTATGTGTCCTGGGGGGTGGCTCGGCTGTTCGCGGGGAGGAATAGGTGCGAGAGAGTGGTGGGGTAGCTCTGAACCAAGGGTGATTAACCTGGCGTCCCTGTTGCCACGACGACGATCCCGTGACGTCACGGGACAAGCCGGGGTTTATGGGTGACCCACATTCTAAAAATAGCCATCGCCGATCTACCACCACCCTCTCCACGCCGCTTTTACCGCCTCTTCCTCCTACCCCGAGCACTGTCGCCCGCTGAACCACCGACCCCGCCGTCGTGCCCTACCCCCTTCGAGTCTCGCCGAGTCGACTCACCCCTTTTCCCTCCCCCCGCGTCCTGCCATACTGACTCGTTCCTTGTTTTTCCTCTATCTGACGCAGGACCAAACGACACACTTCGTTCGCCCCATGCAAACACAAATGCGCGCACCTAGTGCACACGGCCATCAATATTTACTCGATCCCCTTAAAGACCGCACTGTTACTTCAGATATCCCCTTTTTCATGGTTTACTCGAAACCGCCGGATAGCCTCTATCATGCTAATCCATGCAGCTAGGACGCCTCGAGTTTCGGAGACGCGGCACAACGGTATTGGCAATCGATCCAGGGACGAGCACTCGTACATACTGTCATTGCTTATAGGGGGAGGTTTCGTGACTAACGAAGGTCACCGATACTCTTTTTATCAGCCATAAATTTCGCCAGGATAAAGAGTGCCTTCAGTGAAAATTAACCCGAAGGGAAGCTCGAAAGGAATTTTGACTCGAGACTCGGCCGCAATGCGGTGATCCGATAAATTTTGACGTGGGAACATCGATACAGGCACGGCAGTTGCATCGCGTTTCTGCAAGTCAAACGAGGTCGCGGCTAGACCCTTCGGTTTTTCTGATAAACGCATTAACCGGTCTGTAAATAGGTAAAAAAAGCGTTGCATCGCTTAGGATAGGGAGGAATCGCATTATCCTTATTGCCAGAGTTCCTTTCGCCGGGAAATTATACGCTGGCGGTCCAGTTTTTCTTCGGTTCGAATCCCAGCCGCTCTCGTACATCTTCGTCGCGGTTTATCCTTGCGCGGATGCGTCCAAATATACCGTGAAAATAGAAAATGCCACCCTCTTCCGTGATTCTAGCAGATGAGAGAGAAGCTTCTTTATCTTCTCGTCTGAGCGCCAGCTTTTCTCGCAATTCCAACGGAGTATCGTGGAAGTACGTTACGTCTTTCGGGGGTAGCCATGGCGATTGTCGATGCATCGGGCGACTTAACGTCCTGGGGAATCGTGGACGATACCTATCGCCGGTTACAGCCTTCGAGGAACTCGTGGCCTTATTTCTTTATCCCCTACTCGAGCCACTTCCTGCGCGTTAATTTCTTATAAGTCGTCTCGTTCACGACGAGGAACACCAACCAGCTTTACAATTCCAATAAAAACCCGAGGCCCTTGGGGTAACGATAAGAAGAACTCGCGACGACGGCGCCAGCCCTGAATGCTTCTCCAGCGTCCTCGAACGATACCAACGCGGGGGGAGAAGGACAAATATCAGCGTCATTAATGCAGACGGAAAGAAACGGGGGTGTAATATCAGGGGCAGTAACGAAACAGGGCTAAAAAATTGCCAACGATGGCTGCTCTGTATGGGGATAACTGTATTAAATCCCCCCCTATTTTTTTTCAATGAATCGAGCCATCAAGCCAGGGGGCAAGTATCCACGGGAAATCGACGGGGGTGCTTCGACCCTGCGACCCACTTTGCGCTCCCGTGACATCATCCCCGACGTCATTGCCCGGGCGAAAGTAGGTCGGGCGGACCCAGCCGGACCGCTTCAGAAGACGCTTTCGAAAGTTTATTGAGAAATTCCCCGGTCGGGGCTGGAACCTATTCACGCCTCCCCCGGCGCGGACTTCTTTCTTGTCGATGTAACGGGCCTCGATTTCGACCGCTATCACCAGCATCCGAACGATAAGACCATCACGGGCTTCTGGGCTACCCTGCGGTCTCGCGTGCTCGTCATTGACCTACCTCAAGGATCCCCAAATTCACACGGAGGGAGGCGCGACCCCACGCTACTCAATCGTCACCCTTCTCGCTGTCTCGCACGCGAGATACCTTGCGGTAGTCACATTTCTCGCTGATTTTGATTACTAGATACAGTCAACGGAGTCAGGGAGTGCGGATATTTTGAATGAACATGGAAATCTTGAGCGACGAACGCTCGCCAACAATTAATTAGCGCGTCGAGGGCGAGGTAAGGAAAGAGTAGAACGTAGAACGTCTACGTGTCCCAGCGGTGCCATTGTCGCGATGCATTCGCTTACCCTAGAAAACGCGAGGAAAAGTGAACGGCGGCCCGCGAATTGACAAACTGGGGGGCGGAAGAGGGACGTGTCCCTGTTCGACACCGCGGACAAGGGTGGCAAAGTTTCCGAAAAAGTCAAGAAAATGCGTGGAAAGTATGAAAGCCGAACGAACGGTTGGCAAATCTCATGAATGGCCGCGTAATGTGAATGAAGCTCCAGTGACCCAGTTTCGTTGACCGCCCCTCCATCCCCCGTCGCCGTTTTCCACCCTTCGACCAACCCCCCGTCGATTCCCACCACTGCGCCGCGTGGGCGTTACGTCAGGGACAGGTTATCGACTGCACCGCCGAGAATATTAATTCGCGACATCGATTGAAAATTCGAGCGATAAACGCACGTCAATCTTGTGGTCAGTGGAATTAACGGGCGAGACGCTACGACGAAATGATAAACGTTTTAAGGAGCCCGCGCAAGGATCCTTGATTCATAAATGATGAGAGGAATACCAGAATTTTATCTGACTTTGAGGAAATCCGTGAAACAGATGATACAACAGGAAAAGTTCTGGTTTGGTGAAAGAAATACTGGCTAAACATGAAAATTTCAGAAAGTCTCGAGGGAACCAGGTCTTTACAGATACTTATAAAAGACAATAATGTTATGAATCACGATCCATCACTGTTGGGCCTCGACAAGTCTACGGTCGTGCCGCAGACCGCAACGAGAATATTAGGCTGCGGTAGAGTTCCATCGAATTGGCACAGTGACGCGCCGATCGCACTCCCAACGACCCAGCTAACGAAGGTTCCGATCGCGATCAAGGGAAGCGTCGCGATAATTTAGCCCGCCGTTCGAGGCCAGGATATCTTGTTACCCCGCGTGCAGCCTCGCACGCAATTCCGTGCGTTCGGGCGTGCTAAATGCATTCCTGGATTATTCATCGACTGCACTCGTTGCCGTGCGCCAGCGAGGGATTGGTTGCGAGCGGGGGAGGGAAAGAGGGATAAGGGAATTTGGTCGGTGGAATCGATGAGAAGTGAAAAGCGCGGCCAGAAATTAGCTCCGCTGCAGCCCGGGGAAGAAGAGCCGAGGAGATACGATCTCCCTAATGAAAGCGAGGGGGCGAGATGGGAGCAATTAAAAATCACATCGACCCGGTCCTAAAATCTGACCTAAAAAACAACTGCAGAGCGAGCGGCAGGAGCCGGAGGATCCAGTTTCCGAAGGACGAAAACTTGCTCCGCCGAGCTCTCGGCATTTCATCGGGTAGGTACCGGCGAAGCTGCTGGCGAGGGGTGCGGAGGGCCAGGGCGCGCGAATGACGTCAGGGGACGGCGCAGGGCGTCGAACCCTCGTTGGCAAGCGAGCGAAGGGGTGCATCGACCTGAAACCCCCAGTTGCCTGGCTGGGTATCTGTCCATCCCATTCTCTCTCGCGCAACTCCCAGCATCTCGACCTCGCTGGAGAGGGACAGAGCGCTCGGCTCAGGCGGGGGACACCCGAAAATGTCAATCGTCAAAGATACGGCAGCTTTCCTCTTTCATTGATCTACTTCCATCGAGTGCACGCGTCGGCCGCCAGAGGAGCTCGATAAAAATTCGATGCCAGATCGATGCGAAGGAAAGAGCATCGTCAGGGTGTCGGAGAAAAATGGGGTGGGTTTGCCGAGACGATTGGTATTAGAGCAGCGGTGGTACGCGCCAAACTCCCGCGGCAGGAAGGGTCACAGCAGAGCGCAGCAAGGGAGAAAACTGGGTGAATGAGGTTGCTGGAGAAGAGCATCAGCGAGTGGTGGTGGGTTGTGTCGCCGCCGCCACCGTGGCTGCTCCTCCGGCGAGCTATTTTTGGAGTCGTCGAATTAGGCATTCAGGGCAAGCATCAGCTAGGTGTACGGGCTCCGGCACGAGGAGATCCTCTCGCGTAAGAAATGCCAGCGATCGAATCGCGATAGGGATCGATGCGACATTAATCCGGTGGCGAGCTAAAACGGGACGGTTACAAGGTGACCGATTATCGATTGGAAAATATTTAGGAAGGTCGCCGGCGTCGCTGACCTTCATCCGAGGGTATCTTTCCACGAAAATGGATGATGGCCGCCCTTTCCTTCCCACGAACGCTCCGCTGATCGCGCTAAATCGCGCCGCGCGGTCTAATCGATTCGCTCATTCAGGAAAACGAACCTCGAGACGCGTAACCCGCGATTTACCATTCAGTTGAAGACACAGTGGGACTTCGCAGTGGTCCAAGGAACTCTATCTACTAAATCTACTCCCCCGAATCGCGTAGGCAGCTTCTAATCCGCTTGGAACGAAGAATGTGGAAGAAGCGGAACCGGCGCTCGGGACATCCCTTCGGAGGATCCGAAAGATAGACTTGGTGTGCTCGGAACAAGTAGCCCTACGGAAAATAGGAAGACTCGAGGCAGACCTTAAGTGGTCGGTGTCGGGGGCCAGACGTAAGACAGATTCAAGCAAGTATCTCGTCCATCCCCTTGGCAAAGCAACCCTCTTCTAAGCAGTTTTCAACCGAGCGACAGAGGGGTGGGTGCAAGGGGGCACGAAAAAAGGAACGGGGGCTGGGGAAATGGTGGGAAAAGGAGGGAAAGAGAGGGGTAGAGGGGAAGGTTGGAAAGGGCCACGTGGTGCGGCGTGCGCGGGACAATCAATGCAGTGACGTCACTGTCCGACCGACCAATCCCGAGATAGCTCCATTCAAACCTGGCAGCCTCGGCCTCCGAGTGGAAACTCGTCGAGTTCCATCGGACTTTCGTCTGACTGCAGTTCGGCCTCGATCACTGAGACGCGCGAATTCGAGGCTGGGACCCGCTCCCTCCAACTCCTCGCTCTCGCCGACAGTCACGCATATTTATCACAGAGAACCTCCGAGTTTCGTTCAGAGATCATTGGGAATAGCCTCCTGCACGTCTCTGAGAGCAAGTAGTGGAGAAGCACCGTGGAAATTCTCACTTCTAGATCGTCAGAAATAAGAGTCTTTAAGCAGACAGAGGCAACGCGACAGCTTAGAGACAGATTAGAGATTTGGTACCTCGATAGACTGACACTGGTGGCGACTCAGAAAGCAGAACGGAAGATTCGAAGAATTCTAGTAAAAGGATTTAATGGTCCAGAGTGCACACTGTTCGAAAGTCCTCTCACTGATGGGGATACCGAGATGCTGTCTACTGTGCGGTTGGCTTCGTCGCTAGTAGAAGATCGTAAGTAGAATGTAGTGCGGTTCGTGCGTGAAAAGTCGACGCGTTTTTTATTTGCGGACAAGTAAATAGAAATAGATGGCACTTGTTTTAGAATCGGTCAAGCATTCCTACTAAGTTTCTTATGATTATTAAATAATTGATTTCGAAACTAATTTCAGTGTTCGTACTGTCAGTTCGTACTGTCAACCATTAAATCAACGCGTATAGATTTAGAGATAGGAGGAGCAGTCAGTGTACCGAAGAAAGTGTTTGCTTATTACACCGCATTGTTTTACGAGCGATTAAATAAAATCATTTCGGTATGCATACGCGAGTGCCCTGACAAACAAGCACGTGGGTCGAGGGAACCCAAACACACGCCCACGCAAAATTCTCGATAGACAAGCCCGCGGCTAGAATATCACGCATAGTTTTCGCTTTCACTTGGGACGCAGCGAGTTTTTTCTCGCCCCCTCCCGGAGGACTCGCGGATGATAACGCGAAAATAAATGTCAAGGACATCGTTTCGTTTGCTTTCCCGTTGATAAATATATCTCCACACTCCCGCCGACCTGCCCTTCCTTTCCCCCAGCGCTTTTCAGCCAAAACTCGCAGCACTTTCTCCCATCGAAAATGCAAAGGTCATTTTCATCGGTAAACACGTCCCTTATAACTTTTTCACAGGGAGGCTCCGCATCGGGGGCGGTTCGTTACACGCTCCCCGATGGTCGATTAGCCAGTTAACTTTAATTATTCATAAAAAAAATCCAACGGCCCCGCGAGCGTGACGCACCTCCAGCAGGTACCGTCATTGTCCTAGTTTACAGCCGGGCGCATTCGATTCAGCGAACTAACATTTTCATAGCGCCACGTAAACTTCTCCAGATTTGCATATCAAGAAAAGGGGTTAGCCGACGATTCATGGATTCCCGTCGTTTTCGAATCACCAAGCAACGAGAATAATCGACTTTAAATTGCCTCATAGAGACCTTGAACTTTCGATAAAATAAAGAGTCCAATATTTAGAGCTTCGAATCAGCTGGCCATCGAGCCACAGGAGTTTCTTATTTAATCCCACAGTCAAAGCTACCGCGCGGAGTGATAATAGCGTCGAAGCAACCCCCTGTAGCCATCGGAGAGAGCGCGCGTTATTTGAAACGGTTAAAAGAACAAGCAATTTCCACGTCGCTCGTTTAGCCTCGTTTATTCGATGAAAATATGGTGCACTACTTATCCTCGTCATCCTGCACCTTCCAGCAACCCCCTTTGTCCCTCGACAATCCTGTGCCCCGACCCTCTGCACCCCTCTTTTCCTTGGAATGCACGTCACCTCGTGGGGAGGTGATGACGTCGGTAGAATGCGGGCACAGGATTGGCCGCTACCTCACTGACGTCATACGGGCTGACTCTCTACATGCGCTTGCACCCCCTACCCCCGACTCTTCTCATGCTGGCTGCAATAGGCATCGATAAATGGTGCATGACAGTTCAAAGCCCCAGTTTCCCAAGGCTGTGCGAACCGAGAGGTCGCCGTACGTTTCACCTTCTTCGCCCTCTTATTCCTTCTTTTACCCGTTTCCTCCCTCCCCCCACCCCCCGGCCGCCTCCGGGCCTTTCTCTTCTTCCACTCAATCACCCGCGGCCGGCCAGCTTCTCGCAATTTTATCTCAGATCGATCTTCCTCGCCGAAAGATCTTCCCACCGTGGACCCGATAAAAGCAGTTCAAATCCTTCCATATTACGTCGAATCAATTACACTTGTCTGAATCTCTGGCTCGATTTCACCCCGCGCTGAGAGTCCTGCGCTTAGACTGATCTACTTCGAGCAATGTTTCCTCGTTTCTAATAATTAGCGTTACCCGGAGACAGATCTTTTGACGATGCTACTATTTCTTGCGTTAACGTTGCACAAGCTCCTCTGATAGAGGGAGGTGATTTAGATTCATGGACAGAGGAAGGGTAATTCGGTAAACGCGCACGGTCGGCAGCGTCTTTGTTTCGCGAGTGAAAACGTACCGCGAGTGATAGGGCGCTAATCCAGTGTGAATCTCCGTGGGCTTACCTCGTCCGCGATGAGCCCCGTTGATCGTATAGCCAGTCTGTTCCTAGGTACGTCTTTGGTTGTGCGACATCGGGTTTCATAAATAAAGCCCCATTGAAGAGGAGCTCACAGGGGATGGAGTAGCATGACCCGGTGACCCAGATTTCCCATGACTTGCGTCATTCACAATCTCTCCCCACCAAGCGCCGCGGCAACGACACGCATCTGAAACAGAGGGAGGAAGGGTGGAGGGGGGGGGAGGGGGTGCGGAAAAGGGACGAGATCAGGTTGATTGCGAGCGAGCGAGAGGATGACAAACAGAGAGTGCACATCCTGCCGAGCGACTTCCGACTTCGCTAACCACTTTCGGTCTTCTTTCAAGGACGTGCAGCTGCATCCGGTCCCACGGAACGTGATCCGGATCATTGATGAACGCCGCCAGTGCGTATCCGCGAGGAACAGTGTCGCAGTGCCTCTTCGACGATAAACCCGGTTCCCGGTCGATGGATCCGTTTCCCAGAGCACGAGGCGCACGGTGCGACTCGGACGCACAAGTTTCTCGTGTTTCGCGCGTGTGGTTACAGCGGAAGTGAAGAGGCTGATTAAAGATCGAAGTCGTTGCACTTGTGCCAAAATTGCCAAGGCCCATGGTGTGCTGTTGCCTGGCAACCATCTTGGGTCAATGGAATACGCGTCCATGGGAGAAACTGGGTCAGCTCGCGAGATCTTCTAGATGTCTCCTTAAGTTCTTTCGCTGAGAAGGTACAGGCGCGCTCCTCATCTCCGTTCGGTAAATAAACCTCGAATCTATCGCGCTGCGTTTCCCAATGTCACCCGGAATTCGGGAGGATCGCTCGAGCATCCCTCGCGACAGCTTTGTATTTTTTATTATTCATTCTCCACGCAGAGGTAAGTCGCTAGAACCTTCATACTTTTCCGAGCACGTCTTCTTGCAATTGCTGCGATCCGGGAGAGTCTCGAGTGTACCAGCGATTCCAAGCTCAAGAGCTTCTCAGTAACTTCGTGCATTTAGTGGTCACGCAAAGAGGCCGAGGGGAGAGGAAATCTGTGCGTCGTTGAAGAGCTTGAACAGACCGCCCTTGGCTTGCCTTCCACTGACCCGAATACCTATATATTAGGTGGCACGCTATTTATAGAACCACCCCCGATGAACGACCTCAACCACCGCGATGTAAAGAACTTTTGCTCTAAACACAGGGACGAAAATGATTGCACGTTCTTTTGTCGTCGCATCGCGACACACGGTAGGGTCGTGGTGCAGATAGTAGGAATGCCTGATTCCACCCCTCTGTAATGAACAAGTATGGTTGCATTTGAAATAGTCGCTTCTATTCTTTGAGTAGCTCAAGTGGAACGTCAGTTGGTCTTTAAACAGCTGATGACCTATTGCATCTGCACATTTTACCCTGTTAATTGACCTTTGGAATACGCCTGCACGCTCAGATTATTTATAACGACTTGGAAATTACAGATTTCGGTGTATGCATCGTTATTAATATTCGATTAGTGAAAGGGTAGCTCCGAAACGACGGAGCTACATTCTTCATTGTATTCCATTTTACCTGACGTCACGAATCTTTGCGATTCAAGCGCGAAAATTTCTCGCTTCAACCTTCGGTCTATCGCTCCTTTTTTTTGCCCCAGTTTCTCTACACCGAAGGCTGACGGGCCTCCCTCTTTGTGGCTCGCATTGAACGAGTTCACTACCCTGATACAGTTTACTTTCTTCAAAGTTCCCTTTGACGTCATGGAATACCTACGTCACTGACGCAGCACTGTCGTCGACGTTACTGTTTAACATACTGTCTGATAATTTTTCAGAATACCTTCAGCATCGTTAATTAAACTCATAAATCCTTCGGCACATTTCAGCTTTTGAAACGCTTGAAATTCGATTCGACTGATCTTGCAAGTCGGGAGAGAATTTGTAATTTTGTCTTTGAAAGGTTCCGGAGTAAGCTCGAGATAATTTCGTTCAGGCTGAATGAGAAACTGGCGTTGAGGTAAATAGTTTATGGCAGAAGATACGAAGGAGTTGAAAGTGGCCAGCAGTGAGGCAACAAACTGCAGTACCGAGGTAGGTCGATAAAAACACGGTACGACGGTAACCCTTGCATAAGGGTTGGTAAGGGAAACAGGTGGTTTGGTGGCGAGAGGTAAAGATGGTAAGAACCGGTTGGAAATATGGTAGGCTTTAGCATCGAGGCTGAAGGAGGTTCTGTTATTCGAAGAGCAGAGCGAAGCTGGCGCTCTGCGAGGGTTGTCTGACCGAGCGCGGAACTATTCTACTGCGAGGCAATGCGCTTGCACGCGGCACTCTATTGCACACTTCTTGAGAGATATTGCATGTATGTACTTCTGAATAACAGATTTATTAGTAATAGGTCTACAGTTTTTTAATATCAAACATGCACTGTTCTCATCAAAATATAAATTTAGTAATGCACTATTATATAATCAATAAAAAAGAACGTTTAAGATAAGGATTTTCTACTTAAATTTCATAGTTTAGAAACGTGCATCAATTTGAATAAGTCAAACTCGAGTAGTATTCCCCTCACGGACCAGATGGCAGTTGAAACTTTAAGAAATTGTCAAATTGTTTTGGCGAACGCTCGTAAAGGCTCAGTGTTCTATGAACCTTTGTAAAAAAATTGTCAAAAATCAGTCTAGTGGTTAATCAGAGTAAAAAGATATCGACTGAAAACGTGTGAATCGCTGAATAATCGACTTTCACTATTGGTGTAAACAACGTTTTTGAAAATTGAGTTTAGTACAGAGTACATAATCGTATTTTATTACAGCTGTAAATAATTAAAACCGTTCATAATTCAACTGTTACTGCAATGCATTTGAGCATTTCAGCAATGCAGATCTTAATTTCGTGTCTGATCAGACACTGTCATCCACTACTAATGCGTCGCACCTCGCATGCCAAAAAAAAATTTTCCCCTAATATTTTAGAAAGTGGATGCGATTTCATATGATTATTCAGTTTATTCACTTAACGACTGCGAGGAACGATGCGTCGAAATATGTGTGCGCGTGATATCAGCGACAGTCAGCTTCAATTATACTCTGTTTCAATCTGTTGCTTTTCCGAATGATCTGCGTGTCCGTGTCACGGAGTAGAAGCAACATATTATTGGCTGCATCCACTGCTTATTGAACTGATTGGCCGGGGATGACCAATGTCAACTGCGGATGCACACTGTCCGCGTGGAGCTGCTACCGTTCGCTCAAGTGAATTTACGCGGAAAGCATCGCGTTCGCAGAAAATCACTTCTTAGAACACAAATTGCGTTCACGTAACACGATCGTCGTAGGTTGCACGGCGAGTCCAGAGGAAAGTTAATACGCGTTGCATTTAACATTGCCAGGCCGAAAGGCACGCAGAAAATGAAACGCGAAGGGCGGTTGCAGACACGTACTTGCGTTACGTAATAATCATGAAATGGTTTCGTAACCAAAAATCAGTGAAAGCTAGCCCGCGCCTGTTATGATATTTCGAGCAGCTGGAAGTCGCAAAAACTAGGAGCGGAATCTCGTTAGCGCCGAAAAAAAGAATATTTTAATTCACAGAAGAACTCTATTTTTCTACGCCAATGAGATTGACAAGGCTTCGCGCGGGGTGGATGAGATTAATCCCGTTTACCTCAAGCAGATTTAAGGCTTCTTATGCAACTCCATGCGCGTACGTACGTATGCAACTGTCTATGTTTCTATATGCACCATCCCCCCTCTCTGTCAAGTATTCTTCTTTCCAACTAGCCCGCAAAATTATTGCAATCGATGTGGTTGAACGTTGTTCCTTAAATTAGAACATTTCATTTCACCTGACATTTCACTTAATTTAACCGAACAGCAAAGTACATTTTACGAAAAATACGCGCAGCTGAATTTTTTTAAAAAGAGAGTACTCGAAGAGAGGTTTACAGCCAATTACAGTAAACCTACGTATTGAACTTGTTATAAAGTATCGGAAAGAAACAGAGGAGCAGGTCAGACATCTTCGTAGAAGGGTTCGGTTTGAAATCCTCACTGCTGTCCACCCTTCTGACACGTAACACCTATCTGACACTGCGGCGGTCGGTTGGCCGCGCACTGTATCGCATAACAAATTCTTTGTACAATGGCGTCAGTAGCATTATTTCTCCACTGCCAGAGAATTCCATTCTTTCTCATTATCTGATCAATAATCTCGAGGTTGCTCTTCAACTTCGTACCTCGGCTGCAACCACTCTGCCAGCAAGAGAAGGATGCAACGATCTCCAGCGAGGGAAGCATGTACCATAGGAAAGCCGTCTTATGTTTCTGTCTTATTTCATTGTAAAATTCCGATATGAAATATGACATAAACTTAAGGTGGGTACCTATATGATCGACGAGCCTACACTCTCGTCGTGGGAAACATTCATTTCTGCCCAAAAGAAGAAGAAGAAGAAGAAGGAGACCGAGGTAGATGGACGTGAAGCTTTGTAAGTCTTGAGCCAAGAAATATGCATGATTCCTCTTTGTGTCTTGATGTGCATGATCGTTGAATTTTCTTAGCATCCGTGCCAGAATAATTAGAATCGAGCGAGAAGAATCGGTAAGAAGCAGTGGCGACTGGAAGTCGAGGAAAGAAGTTGTTGGTGACGGGAGGAGAAACGGAACGTCGAGCATCGGCGGAGTCAGTGGAAGAGTCCCAAGTTGGGCCAGGCAGACGTGAAGCCTGAGGATCCGGGGGTGCTAAGCCCTGAATCCTGAAAAGTGTTCAGAGCTTACTCGGCTAGTGTTACCCCCCGTCGCACCACTGTCCTCTTTCTCTTTCCTCGTCGACGTTGTCTCCTCGGCCAGAGGGAACACTCGGCAGGGGCGTAAGGTTGGCTCGATGGCTCCTCATCTTCATCCGCTTCTCGCATTCCACCCTTATTACCAGCTGAGCTCCTTCGCTGACAAAACTACCCGACTCCGTCGCTCTTCCCCCTTCCAAGTCTCAAATTATAACGAAGGGTTCTAGCCGAGGACTACACCAATCGATTATTAATCGCCGAACGATGATCTTAGGGATCAGTCTGCTCCTCGTTGCTCAACTTACAATGGGCTTTAATAAATATCCTCGAATACACCTAACTGTTGAATCTCACCGCAGAGCTTCGAGCCCTTCGTGCTTCTACCTTGCATCGATGTTCCTCGGACACTCTTCTAGACGTTCCGCCTGTCCCCGCACGATCTTTGAAAAACCTTCAGAGCACGTTATTATCGAACAACGAAGCTAGAATGGCACCTCGTGTCCTTGACGTCAGAAAACATCGGAGGGACATTTTTTAAATTACTGGCTACTGAAACCAACGAAGCCTGGATGAAGCGTAGAGTGGGAATAGAAGCTAGGATATTAGAAGCTTCTGAAGGGCGATAAATCCGGAGTTTAGCGCGACGCGGTGGCGTTCGATGCAATGCATAAAAATTAGGTCGTCCTAATGCCGTATCCGGCTATTTAACGAGCTGGGACGCCCGTTGCGCGTCGGTATGTATGTGGGATACGTTTTAAGGATTCACTTCTTCGCAATATCATTAAACACTACCACTAACGGAGCCACTGCCAACAGACGGCAATAGCCAGGTCACAAGGTGAAGCAAAACTTATATAACGAGCCAGGCAACGTTTATATAACCAACAGAAACATGACGTACTAGTCCCGAAAAGTATAATACTGAACCGCATTGTGCGTTATTTCCCAATGAATGCTCCAGAAGGGTAGCCAAAAAGGCGACGCAGAGGCTTTCTGCCTGACTTTGTTACCGGCTGACCTTCTTCTAATACATAACGTCTGCGTCCAATCTGACGAATGCAGGCTTAAGGAACGAAGTCTCGTAACGTATTAAACACGTTATTATCGCGAGGAAAATGGCGAGATTGTAAAGGCGAAATGGTATCCGAAGGGACGAAGAATGCTCGGGGATTCGTTATCACGAAGTGGCATCGAATATCACCTGAAACGCTAAGTAATCGGGTAAAAGAAAAGCTGGCCAAGCAAAGTATACCGTCTGCTATTCGATCGTGCAACTTCGGTAACGCAAATACGATTTCGCCCGTAATGCCTGTGCCCTTATTTCCCAAGAAACACGTGTCTTGTGGCCTTAAAGGGAGCCGTTGATTGGCCGGCGCAGCGTAAAGCCACCCAGCCATTGGTCGATGGATTAAATGACCACGTGGTGTCCTGGTATATAACCAAGGGTGAACTAAGAAGGTATCGGCAGTTGTGCTCGGAACATGGACAGAAGTGCGATCATTTTTTATTAACTTGCGCCTAGATTCGATCGCGTGGTGATACAAGACGCTATTCGAAGGGAGCATCGATCAAGTGCTATTTACTTGCAAGTTCCAGCGATTTGCTCGTTGCTGGCCGAGGAGAGGTCAGTGGGGGCAGAGAAATTACCCGGGAAATCTTGAATTCAAATATTCTGCGTGGATAAATCGTACAGGACTGAGTGAGTGGCGGAATGTACCTGAATTTATCGAAAGGTGTACCTCGATTGATGCATTCGTGTGAACATACTCGCGCCAGAGATTTCTTTGATTTTCCAACAGAGCTGTCGAGTCCCCGCGAGCCTATAGAGAACGCTTTCGAAATACAGCGGAAACAAGATCCTAAGTTAAAATTTCTGAAGCCCCGAAGTTGTGGACACGGGGAAATGAAATTACTGAGAACCTCACAGCAGAATAGGGTTTTTTATTACGGCACCGGTACTCGCTGCAGCGGTCGTTCGAAATTGATCTCGATCACTTTCGGTACGCTCTGCATTGTGTACCTTCCGATGGATGGAGAATAGAAGAGGAGTCCGTCTCGGCGTGCACGACTTACCGCGGTAAGTTGAGCGTAGAAATGCACGGATAGGAAAATCGAAGACGATGAATTTTGTATTCAAGTGGAACTATCCTACCAACCTATAGAGCCACCAGATGTCCGATCCCCACAGGTTATCTTGCAACGGGCATACTTTTCCCGCATTTGCATGCATCGCGTCACTTCGCCGCGATAACTAGCAGAAGTACGTTGCGTGACAAACCGCCGAGTAATTTTCAGTAGGTAAACCACTGTGCTTTGGGATGGAGTCGAGTGAAGTAACGTTAAAGAATCTTTGGAGGAGATTCTTCGGGGAAATTAAAGGACACCGGGCAATTTTCTTTTCGGGGTGTGGGGGTTGAAATGATTTTTTAACTGTTTGAAGCGTATCGCAAGACAACCGCCTGCTGTGAACGCAGGAGAATATAGTTCACATATTTGTACGTAGCGAAAGACGATGTCGGGCCAAGCAGCGAGACACCTATACATACTTGACTAGTTCGTATCCCACTTTCTCGCCTCTGTTAACGATCCCGACGTAAGTGGGACCTCGCAGATACTTTTTTCCATTAGATACTTTTAAATATTTTGAAAATTGAAGCTTGAATGTCGTAAGTAGCGAAAGCTTTAGCTTTAGATTTGTTTGATAAAGGGACGCATGAAATTTCTTCTCCCTTCTTTGTATATTTCTTCTGATTTTATGATGTGAGCTTTTGATTTGAAGACCACGATCTGTTGGAATGCATACGGTTCGATGGAGGACTAAGGATCGCGTAAGGAAGAGAGTGAAAGGATGATGGACCCCAGTGCAGCTGCTGGCCACTGCACAAGATTAGACATAAGACTCTTGTGCGTGTGACAGCGGCTATTATGGGGCTTCCAAGGAGCGTCGATGAAAGGGCGATACCTATACCCCAGCCAAGTGTGACTGCTGAATCTTTGAAGCAAATACCACGTTGCAGTTCAACGTGTTACGGAGACTTTATCGACTTGTATCGCCCCCCTTTTCCACATCAGTACTCGGTTTAACAAAGGGAAAACGCAATAGATAACATGAGATCATTAAGGAGGGTGTCTACCACCACACGACGAACATTTTCTACAAATACATTCCTGTTGCATTAAGAAAAATACCAGATCGCCTTAATTATTTCCGTCGCTCCTCTACCAATTCAAATGATTTTTTTTAAATACCTTGGTTTGTAGCGTACTTGAATTAGTATTGGTCTGTCAGTGGCGCACACAGAGGGGGGCCAAGAGCCCTGATACTCCCCAAAGAAAAAGGAAAACGGAGATTAATGTAACCACGACTGAAGTAATTAAAGAACCTTTTAAAAAGCAAAGAAAACTGGATTTTATTCTTTAAATAAACCTTTATAATCAACTAATGAATTTTATTGAAGTTCCATATTCCATATTTTTATAAATAATATTTTTATCCCTTCAACTCGGCATCCTCCATTAAATCCTAAATGCGCCACTGGTCACAGTATAAAACATACATATTAATACTCCCTATTAAATCTTCCGTTCTCCAAATTCACGTTTCAATTAGCCCCTGGGCAATGAATGAAATATGATTGTATTATATCCTACATACCACGACCTGTACTCACACACGTAATTCGCGTGGCATGTAAAGAGAAAAAAATATGAATTATACCAGTTCCAACACCTACTCGTCAATACTCATTAACCCACGGTCCAGCGGTATTGTTCATTAGTGCGTTCGTTTCGACATTGAAGGTCATGATTCCGGTGTCACGTTTTCGATAAGAGGCGCGCGCGGCCGCGCTTGCGTGCGTCGCATTCGAGACTTGTTCATATATACTCGGTGCAGTATGTTTTGAAAGCGCAGGTCAGCCTATCGCCTCTCTAATATGCGTTGCAAACCATCACGAGACCAGTGTCACTCGTGATCCTGTGCCTTCCGAAACTCACGTACCTACCGCACCGACGAAACGTAGATACCCCCGGACGACACCATGAGCCTGGTCAGGCAGAATTTCCACGAGGAATGCGAGCTGGCCCTCAACAAGCAGATCAATTTGGAATTGTACGCGAGTTACGTCTACCTTTCCATGGTTAGTCCACGTATCGATCACCTTGCGGCTATTTTTAACTCCCCGATTGCCTATTACAAAATATATTTCTCTCGAATAAACACACGATTGTGCGCTACCTCCCCCCGTCGCCCTTCCCCGAATTCTCGCCTGACGCCTGTCGCTCTCTTTCAGGCGTACTATTTCGACAGAAGCGACGTTGCACTGCCAGGGCTGCAGAAGTATTTCAAGGAATCCTCCGACGAGGAACGAGAACACGCTATGAAGTTCATGACTTATCAGAACAAGAGGGGCGGGAGCATCAATCTGACGTGTATCGAAAGCCCGGCAAAGAACGACTGGCTAAGCGCTAAGGATGCCATGCTGGAGGCATTAGACTTAGAAAAGAAAGTGAATACGGTACGTATGAAATTGTATTTTCATAGTGAGAATCTTTGGTGTTCGATGATAAGGCTTTTGCCACGCGTGAGAACGCTTGTTTGTTCACTTTAGTGATTTGTTGCCTGCGTACGTTCTAATCACCACTACTGATTCGAGTCTATTTGTTAATTTAATGAACATAGACGACCTAACATATGTCGCGTTTAGGTCAGTGAGCGGAGAAGTAGGTTCTTAGACAACGTTCTTCCAACTGGGGGTGTAACTCAGTGGTAGAGTGTCCGCTTCGCATGCGGAAAGTCCTGGGTTCAAATCCCAGCTCCTCCAATATCCTTTTTTCTCAATTTTATTGTCGAATAATTTACGATACGATTATCCAGGATCGTATATTATGTTATTTCGTCGGATTAAAATATTTTATAAATATTCCCACGTGTTTCAGAGCCTCTTGGAGATGCACGCATTGGCCACGAGGCACAACGACCCGAACTTTTTAGATTTCCTCGAGACAGAGTACTTGCAAGAACAAGTGGACTCTATCAAAGAGCTCGCAAATCACGTGACGAATTTACAGAGAGTCGGCGAAGGGCTCGGTGTCTACGTTTTCGATAAGGAGTTCAGAGATTAAAGAAACGAGTTACTGTTAATGTTAAGAAATACAGCGGAAAGCAGCACAGACTGTGCAAAGCAGCGAGAAAATCAAACATTGCATTATACAAATTCAGTAAACGAAAACTGCGTCCAGACAGTTTCTGCTTCATCGGAATCGATAAATCTAGCGTGAAATTATCGGGAACTTTCTAGGCAGACTTTACTAGTCGCATTACAGAATGTCAATTTCGAACTAAATCCGTAGCCTCTGATATATTAGCGTATGATAAACGTTGCACTGTGTCGCGCAGTATTGCGCTAAGTTTTATGGTAATAAAGATTCATTATTCTAAACGCCTGACTCTTATTTTTTTTAATACAACAGCACGATTGAAAAGAAACAATTGCGAATTAGCAGCATGACGTTTATGTCAACATGAGCTAATGATCCCGTTTGAGAATTCCTGGAATTAATAGTGTCACGAAATGTGTATATATATTGTGCGTAGTCATATTTAAACATGTTAAGGTTATTGAATTGCAAGAAAATTCTTCGTAATGTTTCGTGTCCTTGTGTTCGACGATTGTGCAGTAGAGAGTAAGTATTTACTTCATCGAAAAGGAAAGTTAGCTGTGTCAGTTGTAATTTGAGAAAATAACTAATGTTTCTCGAGAACATGCAAATCACAGTGCTTTGGAATCGAGTGCAATTCGAAAAGACGCAGGTCCGAGGCATTTCCTCCGAGATTTTATGTCACATCTTGCTCGAACGATAAATCTGATAAGTTCTGCATCGATAAACCGATGAAATGGCCCAGTGGGAAGCCGGCAAACTTTAAATTCAACGAGGAAACCGAGTCCGTGTTGAATGATCAAATAAATGCCGAATTAAAGGCTTTTTATTACTATCTATCCATGGTACGATTTGAAAAATTTCTACGGGTACCTTGTACGGACAGAATCTTTCTTTTCGTTATTGATTTTCAACAGGCTGCGTATTTTGGGCGTGCCGACGTAGCGTTACCCGGTTGCGAATCGTTTTTCGTACAAATGCATCACGAGGAGCACGAGCATGCTTTGAAATTTCTAAATTACGTTAAAATGCGCGGGGGCCGCGTTAATTTGTGCCCGGTACTGCCCCCCGTCGATCAAGATTGGAAATGTCCACTGCATGCTTTCAAGGTAACTGGTAAATGAATGATGTCACCACAGACGAGTTGTAGAATAGACCTAACATTCCGTGCATTTTTCTGCAACGGGGTCTTCCTCGATAGATGTAAATTAGAACACCTCGACAAGAAATTGGAACTTGGTATATTTCAATAAGGTGCTGAAGCAGAGAGGACTTTTAAATTTGTCAAAATCCCATCATGTTCCAGCATCTCGTTGAAATATCCCGGAGTATATCCTTCTATTTTAACATTGTACTACTCGGATTCTAGGGTAGGGATAAACCAACAACACTTCATAATTTTCCATAAGTATTTTTATTTCACATGTATAAATACAAAGACTACTTAGAACGATCTTCACTGAATGGGTGCATTAACTATAAAAAATTATATAGAATCTGATAGAATAAAAAATAGACTTCGGGGGTCATTCCGATTAGCGCGCCGATAAATCAGCGATTTTCAGGAATTTATTGTGACGAAAATAATTATAGTAATGGAATAAAACTTAAAATTTAACATTACATTCTTGAGGATATGTAATTTTGAAAAATGTTTTAAAAAGAAATCGATTTTTTCAACCCATGTAACCGAAATGACCCCTTAATGCAATCACAGACATGGTATAGGATCCTAAATAGAACCCGAGGTATACCTCGTCTGTGATACAATCTATATGCTCTACGTACAAGTATCTTTCTTTCTAATCTTTTCTTTTAATTATAGTAATTATGCTATCAACAATTGGATGAGAATTTTGAATATACGTGAATCTATTTAGACCGCTCTGGAATTGGAAATTGAAGTGAGCGAAAAGCTAGTATCAGTGAACACCGTGGCGGAGAAGCATGGCGATTTGAATGCAAGCGACTTTGTAATAACCGGTTTTATGGAAGACCAGATGAAGAGCGTGAATGAAATGGGAAGATTCGTGGCTGTTCTCTCTGGGATTGGCGATCAAGCACTGGCGCGTTTCATGTTCGACACTGATTTACTCGAAAATCACGTTATACCGAAATTTAACGTACTGCGAACGAAATTACGTCCGAACGGAACTGCTGCGTGATACTTCCGTTTGCAAATTTACGCATTTCCGTTTCCATGTGCAATCATGCAGGGCAGTTTCCAACCCACATTTTATGTAGCCACTTTGTAGATTATATTTTAATATCATTGTTGTATCGCCCCTTTTTGTCTAAAATAAAAGATATAGAACACAAGATAGATAAAAGAAACGAAATAATAAGCAGTGCAATGTTTATCAACCGATGCCCAAGCATCAAGCCGCATTCACAAGTCGCTGAACGTCGGTGTAACTTAATAAAATTAATGAAAACACTATGAAAACCCGAGTAGAATACAATCTACTGCCAATAGAAGGTTAAATTTTGTTCAGAAGACAGTCATTACGTTTATTAATTTACTGAATTCTACTAACAATAAGATCCAACCGTCCAACGTCGGAATATATCCATGTTAATGATCACACCAGACTCATGTCATATGCGTCATATGTTGGAAAAATCTTATCATGGCGGACAATGGCGGAGTTATTACCAGCTATTACATGCGTTTGGTTGTGAGAAGACTACTTTGGTAAAAGCAGACCTTGTGGCGGATAAGTTGTTTGTTCTTTTACATTAGAACCTATAGCCGTGCTGGATTAAATTTTTAACTCGTACGCTCGCGCCATTAGAAAGATTTTGTAGGGTTCGTTGAGGTGGTGTGCGCGCGTGCTAGAGGTTTAGATCAGTGAAAAGAATCACGGTTATTGTTAAACGCGTAATAGACTCGAATTTTCATGATTGGGTATTCGCCGCGTATTAGTATCCGTTTTTTGAGTGTCACGAATGGACGCGATTAGTTGTTTATGGTTCGAGGGTAAGTTTAAGAATGGCTAGCGATTTGTCGAGCGGGTGTAACGAGGCAATCGGAGTGCTGGATGAGAAAGAAGAAGGCGAGATATCTTTGGAGGATGTCAGTTCTTCCGAAGAGGGACACTTAAATTATGGATACGGGGTTAGGGTCGCTCAGTGCTCCAACTGTTTGTCGACGCAACACAATGCAGCGTGGTGTACAACTTCCGTCAAGTTCTATCACCCCAAGCCCTCTAACACCAGAGGTAATTTAAACAATAAGTCCTTTCTTCTCACACTTTTAAGCGCTATAATCGTTAGTAATATATCGCTGTTTTAACTTTAATTTAACGGCTCCGTTTAAGCGAACGCGTTTTTCACTTATTCCATGTATAACTTTATTTAAGTTCGCATGCCTGTATAACTTTCACTTATTTTAAAGTTCCTTTACGTTAAACTACGTCGTTTTCCATTTATACGAATTATTCTTTGATTCTCTTCTTATATTTTGAAATACATTAACGTCCTTTGATACCCAATCCATTATCATCATCGACATATCGTGTTCTAATCAAGTAGAAGTTAACCTTGTCCTACAAGATGCAGTCCAGGGAAAAGAAAATCGTCATCAGATCAATGAATCTGGATGTGCTGGAACAAAGCATACAGTTTCCACCCTTCAGGAGAAAAACGACGACCTCGTGCCAATTTCAAGCGACAGCGATATGGAAATTGTTGGTCTTGCAGATAAGTCTAAGCAGATTTTAATACGTAGTCTGTCGAAGAGTAAAGTAAAGACAAAGAGAAAGAAAAAGAGAGTACATACCTCCGCGTTATTAGTGGAAGACTTTGTTTCTTCCTCCACGACAGATGTATCCGTGTCAGGATCTGTGAGTACAGTGAAACACGAAGCGACGAAGAATAATTCACGATCGTACCACAGAGAAGTGAGCCCCGTTCATAGAAGCGGCAGATCGAATCCAACTCTAAGATCACCTCCCAGAAGGCATAGATCGCTTATAAGAGCACACTCTCCTTTTAAAAGATCAAAATCTCCCCTCGTTCGTGATAGATCACCAACGATAAGAAGATCTCCGAGAAGAGTCAAGTCCCCTAAACGATCGCCTTATAGATCGCCAGGGAAATCGATGCCTCGAAAACCATCGCACGCTGAGCTGGCATCGTCGTCTCAGAATTATATCGACACGCATAAATTACTGAAGAAAGTTAGACGCTTAGATTCGGTAGGAACGCATTCGCTAAAAGAAACGTTGAATAAGAATAAGGAGCATGCGTCTTCGTTAAAAGAGAAGCTAATGAATATGATGAAAGGAGTCGGTGACAATAATAGCGAGATGCTAAGTTCTTCTAGAGAGAAGTCGAATGTACACGCAATCAAAATAGAACTTAGCGATGCGGATGACGAAGAAGATCTAGCATTGCTGAGGCAAAAAGCGCTGGAAACGAAACAGAAGAAATCAATTAAACAGAATGATCTACCAAAGACTGAAATTGAGAAGAAAGTGATTGCGAGTATAGACGACGATCAGGATAAAGAAGATTTGGAGTTGAGAATGATTGCACTTCGCTCTGCGGTGTTAAAGAAGCATCAGAACAGAGTTCAAAAAGGAATGAAATCTGGGAAGTATAAGAAATCTAGAGCTTCCCGCAGCGAGAGCCCGTTTACTCAAAGCTTTTTAGATAGCATTCCCATACCTGGAGAGGAACTATTAATTTTTGCATCGCCCCCGCATACTCCGCTTCGTGTGAGCGAGAATAATCATACGGAAGATATGGAATTGGATACAGATGTAGAACGAGAAAAAGAGAAATTGCCGTATTCTCCAACGGATAAAATTATCGCTAATATACCTATAGACACGGAATTATTAGGTATCCAACCATCCGATGTATCGTTCATCAATCTTAAAGCGAATAATAATCCAAGTCTTAATCTATCGATAACATCTAGTCAAGATGAGCAAAAATCGTATCAGGGAAAGATTATCGAGAACCGAAGTTACTTACCAAATCTTGTGTACTGTACACCTCATAGCGCATTGTATACAGCACCAGATCCAGCTCCTAAACTGGAGTTCGCAAAAGTACAGAATGCCCACGTAAATGTTCATCGCTACGAACATACGTCCAACGTCCTCAAAAATAATAATAACACCAACTTTGTAGATATCAATGCAAGTCAAGAAATGCCTTATTCGCCGACCGACACTCCGGTGTACGATCCTGATCTGTCGCACGCGCTTCCGCAAGCTCTCGGTCCAAATGCTACCTCGAATTCTTCCTTAGTATCTATGGAAGCCTCTTTCAGTTTTAATATCCACGAAAATAGCGAACAGTATGTCCCAGCAGCGCAACAAGCACGACCTACGGAACAAATAAAGAATTCCAGCGAAGATGAAATTCTAGATAAAGTAGAAACACTTTCTATGGATGTTGCTGTTGGCTCTGCTGCTACCTCTGTCAGAGAATCAGTGTCGCCTAGCAGTTCAATGATAACGATCGACGATCTTCCTGAAGCTGATATGGATGCAAGTCCGTTGGCTGATTCGCTTAAGAATGTAAAAATTGCCGATGGCATTGCGAACAATTTAACCGAGAATGGTAAAGAGACCATATTGGAGCCCCTTTACATGAAAGGGATACCAGACGTTACCAAAGATGTAAATAAAATACCGACGTTAATTAACAGAACGCTTGTTCCTGCGCCGCTTTTGAAAACGAACAAACATTTGCAACAACCCTTGCCATCAAAGAAGCTTGCGACACAACAGGAGCCAGCGTTCAAGAGCGCGGTAATGCAGTCGGTTCTCATTAACGATGAAATTAGTACAAAAACAAACACTTCCTTCAAGCCGATGAAACTGATGTCTTTCCCACAAAAGTCTCATTCTGTTTTAGCGATACCCACTGTATTTCATGATTCTTCGCACGAAGATTTGGCTAACAATGTACCTACAAATGAAGATACTTTGCTAGCAGAAAGTAACGGCAATGCAACTGTGGTACAAAATAATGGGACTATGCATGAAAGAAGTTCAGATAAAGTTTGTGATAGCGTAAGCTCGACGCAAAAGAAAAGGAAGCTTTTAAAGAAGGGATTAAAGAGGAGAAGTACTGGTTCGATACAGTTGGTTACAAAAGATGATATAACAGGTACAAATAATGACAATATAAATATTGTAAATAAGGAAATAGTTAAAACTGCTGAATTTGTTGATAAAGATGATAAACAAGGTAACAAAGAATTTGAGACGTGTAAAAGTAACAAGAGTCTACCAGATACAAAAAATAATATTAGTGCTTCTAATTCGGAAGTTGCACAAAATATTATTAATCAAAATGATCGAATCCCTTCGGAAAAGAACGAAGACCAGGTACAGAGTAAAGATATTTCGTCTAACGATACGGTAGAAAAAATTAGAAACGCGGATGATAGACGGCAAAGCCTAGATGAAGATGAGGAAGCTCTAAGAGCAATTTTATTAGCTTCTTTACCGAAGCGTGTAAAGGCAATCAGCAGTAATTTAAATTCAAATACAACTTCAACTACGTCTACTGTATTAACAGTTGCATCATCCGCGATTAGCGCAGTCAACACAACAATTAGTAATAAAATAACACCTTTGCCAATCCCGCACACGAAATTCTACGGTTCGGAAAATGATAAAAATCAGCCAAATTCTGGAGAGCAAGTACGGAACATAATTACACCGGGGAGTGTGCCTGTAGAAGCTGTTAAGACGTTAGCTCCGATACCTTCTGGGAGGAAAAGATCAGTTCCTATGATTAAGGGTCCACAAAAGAAACTTATAAAAAGAGTTGCGATACCTGCAAGCACGAAAGTTGTAAATAATGCAAAGAAATACCAAAATGCGTTGGTCCAAAGGAAACTAAATTTACAAAGAGCCGCGCTTTATAGCAAACAGCGGATGGGAGACAGCAGGATTATTCAAAAATTGCAACCCAATAGCAACAAATGGTGTGCGAACACCAAGATATTGTTGTCTGGCACTCAAAGAATTATAATAAACGTAGAATCTGACACGGAAAGTGATTCAGAATCTGAATCCCAAAAGAAGAAGGCTGTTGGCTCGGCCAATTCTGCGACGCTAGAAAAGCAGCAAGCACCCATCAATTCGACGTCTGAATTTGAAAGTAACTTGGATCAGTTTTTACGAGCGGTACGGAAAAAGCAAGAATCTATGGCAGCGGCAAGACCAACTTCAGTACTACAACCACCGAAGAAGGATGCAGCGTTAATGGCGAAGTCGGAAAATTCGAATCCATCGAATCTTCACACACCATTGGTAAGAATTCTACAGTTAAATGCTTTAGTATGTACGAAACATATAATTACGCGATTATTTTCACAGGCTGTACGTCATTTACCTGCATCTCAGCAAGAGGAATATCGTCGATTAAAGCAACAAATACTAGAACGCGAGAAACTAAAATTACATAGAACTGTGCAAAGTAACAGTCTGGTAAAGAGCAAGAATGTGGAGGAATCAACGAAATCGGTTTTATCCAAGAGTCCAAATAAAGAGAACCCTCCGAAGATAAATCAAACTGTGTCTCCGAAAAATCAGAGTGCACATTCGCAACAACTTAATAAAGAAAATTGCTCCAAGAATTTAGATTCGATTAAGAATACATCTGTATTACATACAAACAACGTCCCGTTGTGTGCCAATACGGTGCATAGTGTTGATAAACAAGAGAATACAAGTTCAAATCAAACAAAACCGATGTCGAGAGCAATGACGAATCTTAATATACGTATATCCAATGAAAGTAATCCAAATAATGTCGCGAGCAAACCAGTTGCGAGTCCTTTGCAAGCAGTGATTACCCCCCGACAAGTTTTTGAATTGCCTGTGAACGAGAGTCCGGCGAGGCTCACAGGCTTGAAAGTCTTATCCATGGACGAAGTGAATCGAAAATGTGTACAAATTCAATTAAACAACAATGCAAACGAACGGCTAGTAAGGATAAACGACCAAGTGACCTTAAATAACAAATCAGTAATCAATGGAAATGAGAATATTTCTGCAACTAAAGATACTATTAATAAGGCAACGCGTGATCATGATATAAGTCAATTCGTACAATCCGTAGAAGAGGAAATTACTACTAACAATACTCGACTTGATAACAACGATTTTGTCGATTCAGACGCATCGACTATTATTTTAAATCCGAATGCAGAAAGGAGAAAGAGCGTTGATACGTCTGAATCAACGATCCGACTGTCGCAATGCGAGGAAGATAGCCGGTTGTTATCAATCTCGAATATGCAAAGCAAGGAGGAAAGTAATTTTTCGTTATTCAAAAATAATATATCGGACGATAAGAGAAGTATAGAGAAGAATTGGAACGCAATAAAAAGGGATGTGAAAACAGAGCTGAGTGCTCTTATCAATCTTCCACGGCCGGAGCAAGAAAAACACTTAGTAGATACGGAGCAAAACTTAGTTTTAAAACGGTAATTGCGATTGTTAGAGGCCATTTTCGCGATCTTGGAAATATCGAATATGAAACTTACGTATTTACTTGTGATATTTAGGTATACGATCTTAGACGAATTGGCGGAAATGCTGGGTAACATTCGCCAGTGGCATATGGAGCGGGATCTTCAGACAAGTCTAGTCGCTGAAGTGAAGAAACTCAGAGAACAGCTGAAAGTTGCCGAAGAGCGGCTACAGTTGCAGCGGAACCGTATTAACAGTATAGGCCCGAAAGTAGTAATGGCGCATGGAAAGATCAACATTGGGCGACAAGAATGTTTCAGACTTGCGACAATTTGTTCAACTCTGGGAAGTAGAGTTATAGGAAACGACTACAAGTACAGTATAAAGAGAATCGTTTATGTAAATTGCGAGAATCGCGAGCCCCTTTTGCGAAAACATCGCCGTCGATATGTTTCAGGGTACCTGAAGCTGGAGCACAACTTCTAGACTGTAAAATGAAGGAAGTGGCCAATCACACGCGGCAACTTTCTCGGAAGAAAGTACCGTTTATCGACATTCCCGATACGCACGATACAACAAAATTAGAAGAGATCGTGTGCACGGAAATCTCGCAGCCTGATAGCTTGCTACTAGAAGAGAGCAACGTAGATAGTTTTAATACAACGATTTTGAATGAGAATGAATGTTTGGCGGTACCGAACACAATCGGCAGCAATATAACGGTAGATTTAAGAGAAACGAGTAAAGAAGATGCGAATTCGACCGCAAATGATTCGTCCGTTAGAATTAATGAAGAAAGCATATCTGAAGAAAGCATCACCGAGAAGGAAGTATGCACGGAAGACCTACCTTCAAGTAGTACTCCCGGTACTACTCCTAGCGTTCCTGTCTCGAAGGATTCTCGAGATTCGGACCAGAAGGGATCTTTAGACGATAAGGTGGCAAGGATCGAGTCAAGCTTGGAATCTTGCAATCAGATTCGGCGTCCGACTAAGAAGACGATTCCACCCTACGAGTCAATATTAACGCACTTCAGAGTGCCAAGGTGGGTTTTGCTCTCTACATATTTCGCTAGCTCCTCTCTACTTCTCCTTGTGATTTGTAACATAAAAGCCCTCCACATCTAAATGCTACAAAACTGTTGAGCATTTTTTTGTGTTTCTTATCATTCTCAACCAGGAACGCGAATCCCAACGGCGTCCTTTGTCCGTACGAGCTGATGGGAACTTGCAGCGACGGGGACTGTCAATTCGTTCATCAGAGGGAGTCAAGCCAAGTAGCGTTTTGCGACTAAATTGGCAATATTGAGTTATACGTAAGGTGGTTTTAATCTTTAATCGTACGATTCAGAGGACTTTGCCAAATAAGAGTCTAATCAAGGCTTTTATTGAAAGCGATCGTTTTTCTTTGGAATCTCATTCTCAACCACGCAGTGGGGGAAACTTCGCCATCGCAGCTGAACGTTGCTGCTTTTACAATTGCAGGTATTTTTTCGTGACGACGCAATATCGAGCAATGTATGGACGGAATAACCCTGTTAACAACACAGAAGTCACGCCCGAAGATGGTAAGTTCTCTTCATCATGGCAGGAGTTTGTGCACAAATTGAAAATAACCATTCTATCGTGTAAGGCTCTTAAATTTTAAGCAAAACAAAGTTTTTAATACTGTGCTATTTCAAGCTTCTATTCTATCACAAGTTTAAAGAAGATTTGCTGCAAGTGTTTTATGTTTTACGTATGTAAAAAGTGTCGTATAAATCGCAAGTAATTAGTGTGGTTAATGTAAAATAAGAAATTAATAAAAAACAAGAAGAGGTTGTTGACCGATTGTTGAAGACAGCCGTACAACTGGCCAACGTCGGGCATTGCAGCATATATTCATTTCATACTTCTATATAAGTTACCTCATAAAACTCTTGTACATGTATAATAAAAGATTAATATTTTTTTCTAATCGTGGCTTTATTCATTCGTCCGATCTGGATTTACTACTTAGGCATAGAAAGCTTCTTCGATGTCCTACCTAATCCCCGTATTTAGAGCCAGGAAATTTCCCCTGTGTTTTATACTTATGCCACGGAAATTTGCCCTCCTCTCTATGCATGTCCCATTGATATATCCATTCGTTCGGGCATATAGATTTGTAAACTTGTTGGAACCAAGTACACGCGTCGGAACCCTCCCCCAAAATACGTTCGCAACGATGGAAATCGGTATACATCACCCAGCAACGCAACGTCTGGTTTTGTTGCTGAAATCTAAACGATTCTAACATTTACTTCGATCAGGGAAAGCAAAAAGATCAAGTGAAATTAATAACTTGCCTTGGATCTGAGCCTGGAAATTTCGTAGGAAGTTTTTCTTCCTTATCCTCCTCGATGTTTTTCAGACATGGATCGTCCTCGTCTACAACTATGGTTATTTTCTTCTTCGGAGGTTTATTTTCAACTGTTGCGGGATCATTAGTTTGCATCGCTTTATCCGCTGTTTTACTTCTATTATCAGAAGCCATAGTTCTTCAAATTCATATATCAATCTTCACACGTGAAATCCTGATTAATCATACAGTACGCGAATACTAATTGAATAGCTATATTATCGTACTTCGATATTTTAAATTTTTTTTAAATTTTTCAAACTCGATGCAAGGCTCGGAACGACCTCTTCTGTCGGTAATAGTCATGATAACATCCCAGATAGCACAGGACGTTTCGAAAACATCCAGTTTACGTCCATTTTAGGTCTGAACGTCCACGGCTTGATTTGTGAAAATGTACGTTTTTAAAACATTTTCTGGACTTTTTCTGGACATGTTTGGAGCATTTCCTGGATGTTTCGAAAACATCCATAAAATGTCCAGAAAAAGACCAGAAAACGTACTTTGCAGACGTTTTAAAAATGTATCTTGCAGACGTTTTAAAAAGCTTTGGTTGCGTCCGAACCAGGCGTTCAAAAGAGGCTGTGCGCCATGTGAGAAATGTGTTCATCACAATCAGTTCAAGGAAAGCAAGGATTGCAACCGCTGTCTAATCTAAAGCATCCACGAAATATGGATAGATCGCACAGGTACATATATATATACTGGGACATATAAATGTTTATGAACATTTGCTCAAAGAAACATTAGAAAAAAAAACACAAAGGCATATGTTTAAATGTTTCTGATCGAATGTTTGTAAACCGGTTTTATACAGTTTTTATATTGTTTTCATACAGTTTTTATACAGCTTTCATTAACGTTTTTGTATATTTGTTTCAGTATTTACGATCAAAGGTATGTAGTTCTAGGTTAGGGTTTGAATAATTTTTAAATTTTAGGTTAACAAATTGGCAAATTTTGATGGTTCCAATCATTATAATTTTGTGAAACGGGCGCTAACGTCGATGATGACCAATGGATGTTGCATTACTATTTAGTTGGCCTTGGCAGAAAAGGGAAAGAAGATTTCCATAAATTAAAGGTAGCAACAGTTTTAATATGTAACTATGGCCGGTATTCATAGTCGCTACTTATTCTTAAGCATTTGCTTAAGAATAAGTAGCGACTATGAGTACCGGCCTATCACCCTTATTTTACTGTTCCTAATATTGATTACTGTAAAATTCAATGTAATGTTTCCTCAAAATTCTTTTTTAAGGTGCAGGCAGAACACAGGGAAATGACAGAGAATAGAAAAAATACAGCGCTATCTGTTTAAGTGCACATCCATATCTATTTTAAGTGTATAGCCTGCATAGTTTGTATATTCTGTATATTGGACCTCGCACTAACATGTTCTTGTATCTATTGTAAGTGCATATATTCTGTATTATTTCTGAATTAAATAAATGAAATAAATTGTTTTCCAGTTTGATCTTCTTTTGAAAACGATTTACTTCTTTAAATTTTTATTTAATCGAATCAGTACCATCGAACGTCCCAAAAATGCCTGTTTCGGACATAAGCAGGACGTTTTAAAAATGTTTTTGAAACGTTCTGAAAATGTTTCAAAAACGTTCTGAAAACTTTTTACAAACGTCCTACAAAACGTCTGGTTTGTGAAAATGGACATTTTTAGAACTTTTTCTGGACCTTTTCTGGACGTTTTCAAAACGTCCTGAACGTCTGACCTGGACGTTTTAAAAACGTTTTGAAAACGTTTTTTTTGTTATCTGGGATGTCATTAAGGTATAATTTCACGCTAAAAACAGAAACCACAGAACCTTGAGAAAATTATATGATATGTAAAATGTTTCGCTGATAAAACGGCGAGTACGTCATAACTTATGTCCTTACATCATGGAGTACGTGATGGGCGAATTCCACTTACGCCCGTGATTAACATTCCAAAATGTATGAAAAACTCTTGAAATATGGAAGGGAAATCTGTAAATGAGCCATCATCGGGAAATACAGATTTTCAACTATAAATTACGACTCGAAAACAGGAACATATAATTTATGATATTCGTTTTATTACAAAAACTGAAAAATTCTACGATCGTGGGCGCGTGCGATTTGGGAATTCGCCCGATGTAAGTAGACGCAATGTTTGCTTTTAGTGTAGCCAGCTGCGAAGCAGAAGTATGCAAATTAATTACAAATACTCCGAGATTACGCTGTATAACCCGCCTGATCCCAGCGCTTCCGGTGGATTCGGCATCTTACTAAACTTTACTAACAAAATTATACCGCGGTGTATACAGGGATCGGCGGGCTTAAGTTACATTGATGGAGGGGGAAACACCTACAGGAGCGGTGGTAATGGATGCATGAACTGCGCCTGCGTCAGTCACTGTCAGTGTTTCCCCCTCCATTCGGCGTAGTTTAAACTCGCCGATCCCTGGCTGTATAAGTATCGGCGCGCCGGGAAAGAAACTATGAAAGTGTACACGTCGCTTGACGTTTTTTACAAAGTTTACTGACATTTGAAAGTTATTTAATATTAAGATGATACCACTGGGGTATTTACTTTTTTACACGATCTTATTCGCAGTAATATGTTTAATCGCGGTATGTTTCTAGGTTATATTACCATTTGCATGTTCAAATTTCTATAAACGTGGCAGTTCTATGCACCCTCCAATGTCTATTAAATAATATATTATTAAGTAAATTACGTACAATTAAGGAAAATTACTTAGCAAAAATGATTCCATTAACATTCTACGTTTCCAGTTCTCTGTAATATTATACGCAATAACGCGACCGTATCCGAAAATATGCCGAGACGAGAAAGAAAAGTGTTTCTACAACCCAAAGACGAAATCCACCGAACCTTTTCCAACCTTGTACGATAATTGGAGTGTACATCTAAGTGTCGTTGTGCCTGCGTACAATGAACAACAGAGATGTAAATATCGTTACGTTAACATCGCTGCGATAGAAATGTAATCTCGTAACTTTGCTTTACAGTACCGCTGATGCTGGACGAGTGTCTGGAATATTTGGAGCAACGTTCTAAAGGCAGATGTACTTACGAGATAATTGTAGTTAGCGATGGAAGCACAGACAAGACTGTGGACATTGCGCATGGTTACGCGTCGAGGAATGAGAATATTAGGGTACTAGATCTGGTGAAAAACAGAGGGAAAGGCGGCGCAGTAAGACTAGTTAGTAACGAGAAATATATTTATGATATTAGGAGTTAATGTTCTCTTGTAATGGTCTTAATCTTTATTTAAGGGTGTATTAAGCGCCAGAGGCAGCGCGATACTATTCGCAGATGCAGATGGTGCTACTAAATTTAGAGACCTAGAGAAGCTAGACAAAAGTTTGAGATCCGTATTAGGCTGTAAGTTATCTTTTGAATCTTGATTTAGAATACACGTATATGGCATTTAAAAAATGAGAATTATTTTTCAGTTGATTATATAGATAAACCAGTGGAAGTGAGCTCGTCTAATGCAGTAGTGTGTGGATCTAGAGCTCATTTAGAGGAAAAAGAAACCGCCAAAAGAACCGTTTTCCGATTAGTGTTAATGCACGGTTTTCATTTCTTAGTATGGCTCTGGGGAGTGAGAGGTATCAGAGACACGCAATGTGGCTTCAAACTTCTAACACGAAAATCGGCGAGGCTTATATTCCAAGCGCTGCACGTTGAGCGTTGGGCGTTTGATGTAGAAATGTTGTATATCGCGCAAGCTCTGAACATTCCAATTACCGAGATTCCTGTAAACTGGACTGAAATAGAAGGATCTAAGATAGTACCTTTCTGGACTTGGCTGCAGATGGGTATAGATTTATTTTTTATTTGGTATAAATATAAAATCGGGGCGTGGAGGATAAAGGAGTCCAAACAGATGTAATACCAGTGCTCGCGAAACCATCAGCGTATTTATAAAAAGATCACTTTATGTAATATTTGAACTGCAAATGTTAAGATGCCTTGTTGGGTATCGTGTTTGATAATACAGCAATTAAATATTTTTCCTTCATAAGGAAAGGTCATAAGCATAAGTGTAAGAACTTATAACATACTATTTTCGAGGACTTTTGTTATCGTATTTTAGGTTTTTTTGACCGAATTTCGTAAGGTATATTACCTTACATTTATATTCGATCTTTCGTGTTAACAAGGCTTCGCGATCTGTAATGATTATCATTTATAAACGTTTTGTAAGTGGAAAATATAAACTACTCATTCACCATAAATCGACCTGCTTATGGAAGCTTTGAAAGTATGACTAAGTGGGGGATGGCAGCCAATCCGGGAGAGACGGAAGATATGCGGTGAACCTATCTGTGTCTTTCGACTTCGTTTTCCACAAAGTTGATGTTTCAATCCGTGCGATGCTATCAATTGAGAATTGCCTACTGACGGTAAGAAACAGCGTTGTCGGGAGAAATTCCCTCTGAAGAAAATGCTATAACATCACATTATTACTCTGCAGAGATTTCTGCCTGCACCGCGGGACGTGTTAACCGCTGCCCGGTGCAGACGAGCGGTTTGCGGCAGTTTGCCGCCGCATCAATGTAAAGTGGTGTGCCAGTAGCACATATATGTATATGAAGACGCGGCGGCAAACTGCCGCATGCCGCTCGTAAAATAGCGCTACAGTATTGCCATCTCGAAGCTTTTAATTTTTGGATAGGCACTAGTTGCAAAATTTTCTTCAATATCGATTTGTTTACAATGGGAATCTATAGCCATCGACGAATACCTCGTCTGTGCTATGGCATTTTTAAGGAAATACTATAGATATTTGCAATTGCAAGTTTGAAATTTGGATAGGAATATGTAAAAGGTATTTCTGAATAATAATACAATTTGTTTCAAATTTCTTGTGTTCATTGTCGAGATTTCCATCATTTGGTCTACATACAGATCGTGTCCACGTCGAAATATTCTCAAGTTTCACCAGTAACAAGAAAAATATTTTTAGCAACCTGATTTGTCTATTATAGAAAGTAGGATAATAATGTTACAGCATCTTTAGCGTATTCGAACAGTCGCACCGAGTGCGAATTTCAGCTAATCGCAAGCGAAAAAGTTCACACTCAGTGAGCACCAATGCGACCAACTGAATACGCTAATAGTGAATGGAATTGTGCATCATGTTTCTTGAAATTATTCATCCCTATAAGATTTATTTAATTCACCGCTCCTTTTTCCCTCGAACCTGTTAACGCTGGTACCAAGTTAAATGGAATCCCTACTTTATCTTTAGGAATAAGTCGGTCTCTCAGTTTTCGCGACACCCCCTCTAACATTATGAAATAGGGTAAATCCCGCATCCTACCTAAGCTACTGTCGAAAGCAACTAGCATAGGGATTTACAGTTATTTAGTAACACGTCAGAGTTCTCGAAACTGTGACGTTGATTGCGATCTTGCGAAAATTCTTGTGCATATTATTCATTTCATGACGACGTGTTTCTTTCATTGTTATCATTTCTGAGATAAGTTCGGCTGACGTTACAGAATAACTAACCAACGTAAATATCCCTGATTGCGCATTTTGAAGAAACTCAGATTTAAAAAATGTCGTTTACATCGCCTATGCCGAGTCGAGAATTCCTCTGGGATGTTTTTCACAGGTAATTCAAAATCTATTTCAAGTTTGTTAATTAACTCGATCTATGTAACATGTATATTTCATCATATAAAATCTTTTCTCATAAACCTTCTCATGAAACTGAACGTTCTAATATACTTAACTACACCGAAATATGATACGAAAACATGTTTGTTCGTTCGCTGCGAATAATATACGCCGATTTGTTTGTCGAAGAGTGGACAAAGACAGATCTGGTTCCATCACTGCCGATGAATTGCAGCAGGCTCTTTCGAACGGAACATGGACACCCTTTAATCCAGAAACCGTACGCTTAATGATCGGTAAGCGTTTCTCGTCTCAGACGACCATGCGAATTAATGCGAACGTAGAGATTTAAGCTAGAACAGTTCGAAGTAGCGTAGTCGAGAATATAAAGTTACATACACCTGCATGTCTGCGAGTGCACTTCTGTGTAAATTTACGTGGTCCTGTGTCGTCGTTAATACATGTTTACTACGTTTTATTGATGCAGGTATGTTTGACATTGACAAAAATAATCCTGATTCTCCAGGTATGTTTGATAAAAATCAAAATGGAACAGTCAGTTTCGAAGAGTTCGGAGCTCTGTGGAAGTACGTAACCGATTGGCAAAACTGCTTCCGATCGTTCGACAGAGACAATAGCGGAAATATCGATCGGCACGAATTGAAAACCGCGCTTACAAACTTTGGATATCGACTGTCAGATCAAATTATAGATACTCTTATACGTAAATACGACAGAGCCGGTCGCGGGACTATATACTTCGATGATTTTATTCAGTGTTGCATAGTCTTATACGTGAGTATAAATTTGTACATTATTTACTATGGATTCAGTATCACGTTTCACGTTTAATAGACGCTAACTGTATTACTTTTCAGACACTGACTTCAGCTTTCAGACAGTTGGATACAGATCTGGATGGTGTTATTACAATTCACTACGAACAGTTCTTGGGCATGGTATTCAATCTTAAGATATAAGATCTTTCTATGGTTCGTTAGAGTTGCTCTTGCCTACTCCGAAGCTACTTTATGCGTAGTATAATCGTTAAAGGAACTTTCGATGCCAAAACTGATGATTTTTACTATATTTTTAAAAGTTTCCAGTCTGAATTTAAGATCTTGCGCGTCTGTCTTTACAAATATTCAATTAAAAGTAATAGTGGGTCGTGAGGATATTGAAGAAACATTCCTACGAATTGTGTATACTCAGTAAGCTTGAGCAGAAAGTGCATATGACTATGTAGCCTTTATACTTGTTCATTGTTAAAAAAAAAAAAGATTACGATTATCGCATGTTGTTTAATTATACATTCACTGGGATGTTATCGAAATGGTGTATATTTAACTGAAGCATATTAAGTGTTGCAGAAAGGAATGAATACGTTTAAACTGTGAAACAATAAATGATTCAGTCTCATCTTATACTTTCATAACTATAACATTCTTCATACTGTACAGTCTACCATATATTAAGTTCACAATTTCGCATACTTTGTACAATGTACAGAACAATATATGTATGTCAATTATAAGCGTATTGATATCGGTGTTAATCCAGTTGAAGTAGTCTTCAGTAATTTGCTAAGCACCACCTTTCTATCACGACACACACGTTGGAAAGATTAAACACGAAGTCGAATGGGGCGGTCAGAAGCTTCATATTAATTTGGCGACGCTTCCGAAAGTATGATTCTATGCGTCATATTTATTTAGTTATGTATATAATCTATATTTCTGTACTTTTCTATTAATATTGAATTGGTGAAAATAAATAAACGTATATTTTATCTGATTTACTTATTTGGTAATATGTTATCCTTGCATCATATTCCGAGACTCCACGCAACTGTTCATTATTAATTAACTATAAACTTACGAGGGAAGATCCCGAACCCGGAAATACAAAAAATTCTGAAACTTTGTAAATATGTAGAGAATTTCCTCCTGATTACAACGCAATTTTTGTTTGCTGCCCAAATGCACTCTAAATTGACCCCCGAAAATTCGGTTATTTGCCGGTTTTATTGTAACTCGTGAACTGTAAAATAATTTTTTTACCAAATGATAGATCTAATTAGAAGAAGTAACTTTTGTCTCTTGAAACTTTTTTCAATCTCTTACAGTTCGCGGATTATAACGCAAAATCTTGTTAGTTGCAGAAAAGCAATACTTAATTCCTTATTTTTCTCTAATAAGTTCTACTTTATTTAAATTGGCGCGATTTTGAAGCGAGAGGATATATCCCTCTCACTCTACTCATCTGCTATCCTCATCGGATACCTCTTTGCTCATGTGTTCCTGCTATCAGGAGCCAAATTTGAAGCCGTAACAGGCCAAATGACCGATAAAGAAGGAGATCGCACATACCTCTGTCATTGCAGACACCTGTTATAAATCGTAATGCAAATTTTGTAACAAATAAGGGTAAACATTGACTCAAATCGGATCTACGTTGTCATTATTAATAAATAAAATGATAAACAAGATGTGTAGGCTGCATTAGAAATGTATAAAGCAGTGCCATGCTTCGAGCGATCACTGTCTACAAGAATTCTTAATATGTAACAATTTAATTATAAATGAAATCTGTGCGGCATTTATAGCCAAATGTTTCTAAGAGTCTACACTTTAATGCGCAGCAGGGAAAGTGCACGAAATTGTTGCACAAGAGGAATAAATCGTTACGTTTGTGAAACTGTCCATTTAATTTGAATGGACGCCATTTTGAAATGAGAGTTATATCCCTCTCACTCAAACCATCTTCCGTCCTTGTCGGATACCTCCTTGCACATCATGTATTCCTGGTACCAGGAACCAAAATCAGGCAGCCAATATGGCGGCTGGAACGTTTTTTGGTCGGTAAAGAAGGAGTGCACACATACCTTCTATTATTACAAGCAATGCTTTTAAATTGTAATGAATTTTTTCATAATTGTATGAGAAATAAAGGCACATCGCCCTAAGTAATAGAATCCATAATTTATTAAAAATCCTGAGTATATATTTACTAAAAATCGCATTACACCCGTTCCACTTCCCGAAAAACGAATCCCTATAAAAGAATCCACAAATTTGTTTATAAAATTCTTTATTTCCAGCAACAATTCTGTTTTTGTAAATGGTTTTGCTTTTCCGCTTACACTTTGCGCAAACGCAGCGCCTTCACCTCTGCGAGTAACCCTACTCAACACCTGCTCAACACGATTTTCATTTCGTAAACTTTAATACGCCAGTGTTTGGTATGAATATAATTATCTCGCTTCTATAAACATGCACGTTCATGAAATCCAAGGAATTTGTTAAAATTAACGACCTCGAATATCCCTAATAGATCAAGCGCGCGTGTCGATACTTTGAGGGAAAGGTCTACTTCATCCTTAACAATGAGCTTAGAGAGTTTCTGCCAATCTCTGCCAAAAGTGGTATGTCTTTCCCATCTCTACAATTTGGATCTACACGATTGTATCGCGGTTACACCGAGCTGAGCCTGCTGTAGCCACACTTTTACATAGGCTTGTACCTGGTGCAAGCTCCTGTCTGTAATAGCACATTCGGCAACCTGCACTAGTGCGCAGTAGGTGCGAACTCTTTCGCTTCCAATTGCCTAAAATTCACACTCAATGCGCACCAGTGCGACCGTCCGAATACGCTATATGTTCCTTAAAAAACCTGTGAACCCATGTTGTATGCATCAAACTCGATTGTCTGCCCACTGCGTTCACTAGACTTCAGTCAACCTTGCGCTGACAGTGGAATATTCCTAAGCCGTACAAGCCACCAGGAAATCTCCTTATTCAACCCCAATTCCCGATATTCTTGCTCACCAGTTCCTATTTTTAAAAAGACCATAATATAAACCTCAGGTCGTACGGACCTTCTTTTGTGCTGTAAATATGATTAAAAGTACATCTGTTTCTTTATTTAATAGGAACTTCACGCCCACCTAAATGGCTCCCTAAGTCCAGCTACTTTAAAGAAGTTATACAAAATGCAAAATCCTAATGCAAAGGACTGTGAAGATATAGTCATGGACATTGAGAAATTCTCTTCATTAGGCGAGTACGAACGATAACTCTGCATACAGTTTTACCGCATTTAGCTGTACCATCGACACGATATATCGTACTAAAGATATAGAATAATCTTTTACAGGTGTTTCAAAGTATTCGACGTAGCGCATTCGGTAACAGTAACATCGGAAGCAGTTTTCCAAGCTACTTACGATGTGGTTAAAGAGTTCAAGGAAGATAATGTGATATACTTAGAACTCAGAAGCACACCGCGCGCCGTTGATGGGCAGATGACTAAGGAGGAATACATAGAAGCTATTATAAGAGCGTTCCGGTAAGTACAATTTAGCAACAATGCTTAATATACTAAGAAACTATAGAATTTTGTAATTTGGGACGGCTTTGCAACTTTCAGGACCTGCAAGACAGATTTCCCGGATATGCTTGTGAAACTGTTGGTCTCTATAAATCGTAAGCAAGGGTACAAGGCAGCGCAGGAGAACATAGAATTAGCGATACGTTTCTTTAAAGAGTATCCCGAGTATATCGTAGGGCTCGATCTCAGCGGAGATCCAAAGACAGGGGAGGCGTTTCTGGAGTTATTAAAGAAAGCAAGAACAGCTGGGCTCAAGATTGCCGCTCACTGCGCAGAGGTAAAGCTCAATTCACGCGTATTCATATAAATTAATTCACTTAATCCACCGCTTCGTTCTTCTCGCAAAGATCCCAAACGAAGTGGAGACAGTAGACATACTCGAATTCAAGCCGGACCGATTGGGGCACTGCACTTGCATTCATCCCAACTTACAAGGATCGAAGAGATTGTTCAGTATGCTTCTTAATTCAAAAATACCCGTTGGTGAGGATTTCGAAGTTACACGATTCTTTATTAATCAACTCACGTGCTTACATCTATCCTTTATCTAGAGTTATGCTTGACATCGAACGTTCAATGTAAGACAGTGCCTTCTTATGGATGCCATCAGTTCAAATATTTGTACGAAGCCGAGCATCCTGTTTGCCTTGCTGTAAGTGGTTAAAATTCATCGGAGCACTTATTTAATGTATAGAATTCATCTTTAAACAATCACGCGCCGTTTTAGACCGACGACAAAGGCGTTTTTCATACATCCTTATCGAGGGAATACGAAATAGCTGGTACAACGTTTGACCTGGGTCGAGAGGAGCTCGTGAAACTCTGCGTGGCATCCGTGCAATACGCTTTTGCAACAACGGAAGAGAAGAATATGCTGCTGTCTAAGATTAACAAGTTCAACTATACGCTTGCGTGAAATCATAAATAGAAGCTTGTAACACTCTCCACCGAGATGAGTAAATGAGCCGAGATCGGCAATCTACGTCGCTATATACGGGGATGCGTAAAAAATTATAAAAATTTCATGGTCACGAGCACTCGGCCAAACGTGAGAGATTAACACGGAAAGAAACGCGACGTGGCTGAGCGAGGTGGCAGGACCATTGACATAAAAGTAATGTGAATTTTATTCGTTACGATATTCGTGGGCTCGTTTACATAGGATTTACAGATAACTAAGCTGCTATTTATGAAGAGACTATAATAGTTAAGTGTCAGCGTTCTGTTTCTCATTTTCCTTCGGCAAATATCATATATGTATAATATATACAACATTCATAATCGTTATTACAATATCATGCCAGTA
The DNA here is from genome assembly GCA_929113495.1 of Andrena minutula. Classification (NCBI taxonomy): domain Eukaryota; kingdom Metazoa; phylum Arthropoda; class Insecta; order Hymenoptera; family Andrenidae; genus Andrena; species Andrena minutula. The sequence goes on from OV815995.1 coordinate 36,068,890, forward strand.
ATCGTGGTGCTGCGTCGACAAAGAAATCGGTAATACCTATGTACCAAATAAACATTAACAATTGCCTCTCGAGCTCCGTAGAAAAGATCACAATCGAGGCGCGACGAGAAGCAGAGGGGCGTCGCGTGTCCCAGCGAGTTTCTTGTCTCCGACGCGCCGCGCTTCTAATAACGTTTGCCAATCTCGCGTTTCGCAATCCGACCGAAAATAAAGGGGGCAAACTTAGCACCACTTGAAAAGAAAATATCGAAGAGCCGCGAAAGGCGAACGCTATTCGCGTCTCGTCCGTGGGCCGGGAAAGCGGGGATCGACGTCTCCCCGCCGTTCCCGCGCCAGACACGGGGGAGCAACAAGGATTCCATTTTTCATCTCGCCCTCGACGCGAATAATTCATCTTTTTTTTTCCATTTATTTAGAACCGTTACTCGCTATCACACTGTAACAAGGTGATAATAGTAAATAGCTGCGATAATACTAATAGTAATGAATTAGGAATAGCATTAATATAGCGTCGTAATATTAATATCGACGGTGACAATAATATCGTTCTTAATAACCATAATAAGAAAATTATCTCTACAGTATATAGAATATTCGTCCTATGTAACAGTCTTTTTGGCCTAACCTTCGAGCTATAAACAATAAAACAGTTTCATCCCTCTCATCGTTATCAATCCACTTGCGCAAATCATTCCAGATCGTCATCGAGAAAACTATATTAGATCCATTCCGCCTTCGCTGCTCGCCATCTGCCTGAACATCGGTGAACGCTCGCGAACTTTCCTTCCTCCCCTCCTCTTTCTCAGCCTGTTCCCTATACCCTATTGTATTTATTAAACTGTCGCGCGTGCTACACTGCTAATATCTTACCCTCACTAGATTCACGTATCCTAACGGCTATGACTAAGGAGATGTACTTTACTATCGGTTCTCTGCGCCTCGCGACTAAGCGTCGGTCCTGCGAAGGGTACGTGTGTCCATTCCGTAAGATTCTTTCTCTGCGCGTACATATAAGCATCTATGTAAGATTAACGGGTGTGTTGTGTAATGTGTTGCTGTCACTTATAGGTTTACAGATTCTCGCCGCTCGCTGTTCCACGCAGTGCGCGAACCTCTCGCCTGATAATCATCGAACTGGCCCAGGTCTCGTGTTATCCGTCGTCGAAGAGCGGGGACTCCGTGACACAGCGACGCTCCCGGAAACGGCGCGGGCGATCGACCGTTCGATTCCTAACGCAAGATTAAATGCTACCTTCCTTTGACTAACGCTCGTTTCTCCCGGGTGTCGAACGTCGCATGCACGTGACGCGAAAACGCCGAGAAGTAAAAAAAAAACAAACAAACAGAAAAAGAAACATAAACAGAGGGAAAGAAAGAGAAAGTTTCTTCACCCGATCGAGGATGCTCTTCGCTCGGTTCCGTGGCAATACTCGGAGACCTTGCGACGTCGCGAGCGAAGGGCAAATCGAACGGCTGCGAAGACAGAGGAGGGAAACGTGGAAGATAGAAGATTACCCGTTCACGGGTTGGTAATCTGTTCTTCTCTTTCTTTAAATCTAGCGGTAATTATAATGATAGTAGCTTATACTCTCGTAAATTGTCGCGCCGAGCTCTGCCCCTTGCGAGAGAAAAACAAACAAGAAAACAGGGAAAAATATGACTATGTACACGTTAACGAACGAGCGATAAGCTGGATGATTCTCTCTCTATTTATATGCGTGCGCGCGTGTGTATATATAAGTATATTTACTCTCTCTCTCACTCTCACTCTTTCTTTCCAAACACTCGTAGTGACACGAACACTTAATACGTCGCGGTAAAAACAAATGTACACGTGTCGATTTAAAATGCTATAAAACATCGGAAGTGGGTCGATTTCTCGAGCTTACGTGTCGCGGACAAAGGAGGAGGATGCTGTTAAATCGGAAATAATCGCGCGCGAGCCTCGGGGCGTCGAGAGATCGAGAAATCGCCGGCAATAAATAAGTTAGGATGTTTTGATTCGGCTAACAAAGCGATTAAAAAAAAGAAGAAGGAGGCGGATAAATGATGGGTGCATTTTTGGAAGTTCGTTTCTCGGAAGTGATTACTTTTCGTTCGGCCGAGTGCTTCCGGTCAAGACACTTCGGTGAGCAGCGCGTGTCTCCGGCCGTGGTCACGTCGCCCCGTGCAACAATTTCATCTTCGTCGACATTTCTGTTTTCCTTTTAGTTTCTATTTCCTCGCTGTTTCGCTGGCTTTTCTCTATCTTACGTCAGATGGAACGGAACGAAAGGCAACGCGAGATCGTTTGCGAGCGATACTCCCGAGAGTTCCTTGAACGAGAGGAATGCAAGGCATGAGAAATATAATTAAAAAAAAGAGACATCTTTTTTTTCATTGCACACAAATCATACATACATTACTATTCACACGATGACAATTGGATCGTTGTCGAAGCGGGGCAGCCTACCGCGAATAACGCGCGGGTGATTTTACCTATTCGTGACTTTAAGATTCGTGCGCGGCTCGACGAACGTAACGGTTCTAGCCCCTCGCGGGCGAGATTCCAGAAATTTAAAGAGACGAATAAGAAGTCGGGAGGTGAGAACCGCTTGGTTCGTCGTCTATTCATCGCTATCGTTTGTCGTCGATGAGAAGTCACCGCGAACGGTGCAGTCACCGTGCACCGTGAGAGGCAGGAGGGATTGGGAAAGAAGAGACCGGGGGCAAGGAACGAAGATCGGCTGGAGGCGCGACTCTATGTCAATACGAGTTCGTCAGAGCTTTACCACGAGCGACAAATAAGCGCCGACGCGAAATGAACAGCTGCTGGTGTCGGGGGAGGAGATTGGCGCGGGAGTCGAGCCGAAACGGAGCTTCCCGCAAGCTGGGTGCCGATAATTTGGGGGAAAGAACGATTTGGAATTTGTACAATTGTGAATACCATTTGATTGACGATCAACGTATGGTAGACTGTCTCGTCTGTCCACCAGCCGGTTAATATCGCTATGGGTGGATGCTACGAGCGTTAATTAATAGTTCAAACGTGATATCGCGGGTAGGCTGCGGCTCATCCGTCATTTTTATCATTCACGAGACTACGCTTCGAGACGCTTTCGTGCTATTGTTATTGTTGCTGGCCGCCGTGCTGTTGGCGGCCCTGCTGTCGGTTTGGGCGAACAGGACACCTTGGTACATGACTCCGTTCAGCTCCATGCTGACTACCAAGGAGTTGTCGCCGTTCCTTCCGTCCCCTGTAACCGAGAATAGTGTCTGTGCTCGTTGGTTCCTTTCAGAACGGATGTCTAAGGACAGGGGGAGAGAAACAATCAATCGACCCGCTAATCGAGCCTCTCGGACCTTGGATTCTTGCTCCCCAAGTCCCAAGCTTGGGTGACGGGGACAGTTTACCTCGATTGGAAATTTTAATGTGCGTGCCCACGGAGGCGTGCTTCTCCACCGGGCTGTCGTCGTCCGAGAGTAGCCTTTTAGCTGGCGGAGGTCCTGGAATGCCTGTCAGATCAGGGTCCCTCTTGATCTGCAGACTACCCCCCGAGGAGGGTGAACTCTGTCTCGCTGGCGACGCGGACACGGGTGACGACCTGCAACAACCACCGAGAACCTTCGTTACGTATATTTCTGGAATACAGTGGAACTCTGTAAAGTGTCCATGGAATAGAAAATAAATAATTGTTTTTGAATAATATCCTCCAGTATCCTTCTTCAATGCTCAACGAAAGGTGGATCCTCACCTGAGCCCAAGGTCCAGAGCCTCCCTCTGAGGTTCCGGGCTAGATGCCTGAGGGAGCGGCGAGTGGGAGGTCTGAGGCGATAGGGGTGGCTGGTGGCCGACGCCTGGATAAAGAGTGTTGTTGTTGTACATGTTCCACAGGGTGAGCCGGGACATCTCCAGGGCGCTGAATCCCCCGTCCCTCGGCGGCGTGGACGACGGCGGCGAGGCGCTCCCTTGCCGATGGATCATCGGGGGCGGCGTGCCCGCTCCCGCGCTCCTCAGCTCCTTGTTCAGCAGCTTCACGTACTCGACCATGCGCGCCTCGAATTCGGACGGCGCCATTCCGGGAATAGGTCCTGCGGCAAACAACCATCGAGACTTTCCATTAATTGCTCCGCGGCAGAAGCCTCGAGATATAGTCTAGCAGCGACGTCTGCTCGGGGCCATTGATCACACGGCGCTCGACGTCAATCGCGCGTTTAAAAGCCGACGTCGCGACGCGGCCTCGTCCCAACGGCAACCGCGGGGCTCTAAATTAAAACGGCGTCGACCCGTTGATTGGCGTCGTCCCCATGCGACGCGACGGAGACGGGGAGAGGAGGAGCCCGGAAAACATAGAGAGGATATCCAGAGGGAGGAACGTATGTCCGACAGTCGCGCGTGTGGATGAATTTTGCGGTTCAACGTCTCTACAGACGAGCTGTCGCAGCGCGGCGTTGCCTAGGTCTAGATCATTCGGTTGAAAAGGGGCTGGCTTGAAAGATATAATAGAATTTCGGGATAAAAGCTTGCCATTGGTCGGGGAGAAGCTGAAGCACCCGAGACGGACGCGACGTAAGCGCAAACGCAAATTCGAGGGGCGGCGCGAGACAAGAACGAGAAGGGGTCGCGTGGAATTGGTCCGATGTCGGGCTAGAGGGTGGCAAAAGAGGGCGAAAGGTAGGGGCTGGAAGGCAGAAGAAAGGGGTAGAGGGAAGTAGGAATGCTCGTTAGCGAGAGTCATCCGTTAACGCCTGTCTCCCGGAGGATCGTACAATCAATTACGCCTCCTTCGCTCTCGCATCATCATCTCCGGGGAGGCCTGGAACCCTAACTACCGATTTAAAATAAACCCGCTCCTCTTCCACGCTCCCCTCGAGGAAGAGGAGATATACCCCTCCCCCTCTCGCGGCTGCCTCCTCGCGCGTCGCTAACTTTTCATTTGGAATCTACGTAACTCGTTTCCGGCCCATTCTAGATCTCCCCTTGGCGAGGTATCGATTCAATTTCCAGCGGGGAGTCTGGGAAGGCTAGAGAAACAGATATCTGACTACCGAAATTAGAAAGAAATTCGAAAGTGACAGGGAACGAAGGGAATAGTTCATTCCATCTTCAGAAGTCATCGAGTCAAAGATGAGAATTCATCTGAGAAAAGAGTAGAGCTAAGTTAATCCTCCACTGACCGGCGTTCGGTGGCTGTCCCAGGGTTCCCTGCGGGTGCTGCGGATGGTGCGGATGATGCGGCAAGGGCGTGTGCGCGGCGCTTCCGTTCACCAGGGACTGCGGGCCGTGATGCTGTCCACCGGCCGCCACCGCCGTCACCAACGACAGCGGCGACATTTGCGCGTGCAACGCGAGCGAATTCGGCGTGTGAGGGTTCCTCTGCACCAAACCATCGCCAGCCGCGCCGCCACCGGCCGCGTACGCCCCGTAGCTGCTTCGCCGTCCCTCGCGCCGATTCCCGTCGATCGCCGCCTGGAGCTCCGCCGGCGTCGACAGCCGCCGCTTCTCGCACTCGTACGGGTACAGGTATTTCATGTATCTGGAAAAAAAAACAGCCAATTCAAAGTGTGTAGAAAGCGGCCAGTTAAATAGGTATTGATATTCCGCTGGGGGGCTCGAACTGTTTTACTGCTCGTTTCCGCGACGCTTTCTAAGACAACATCGCGCGAGAAAGGAGGATACAAGAAGCCCGAATGACACCGCTAACGAGTTAAAGCTCGCCGGAGGATTTCATGGGTGGCGGACGCGGAAAATTTACGAACTTGGCGGGTGAAATAAATAAGCGAAAGCGCGACGACCAGCGCGGCTAACAATAAAACGCGACGGGGCAAGAACGTGCGCGCGAATGTGCGCGCGTTATTAATTGGAATCGCGACGAGACGCGGTCCACGGTATTATCCCTAGGACACGAGGTAGACGTCGCGGTTCGCTGGACGCGAAATTGGCAAGGCAGGTCCGTGCGACGCGCGTCGCTCGATGAGTCGCTTAATTTAATCCCGTGTCTCTTTGCGCTACTATGTCGGCTTCCCTGTTCTGACCCCGACTGCGCTAATTGCGCCGCGTGTACCGATTGCGTCACGAGTCAGACTCCTCGCGAGAGGAACACTTCTCGGCGGGATGGAGTCAGGGGGTTGGAATTAGTTGTCGACGCGCTATCGAGCCCATGAGCGTCGTAGAAGGTAGAGGTGCGGCTGGTAGCTCGCGCACAGGCTCATGGGTGGTTGAGATGTTCGGGTACTCGGAAGAATCGAGCCGAGTTTAGCACAGAAATAATTTTTAGCATATATATATTTATATTAATATTTATCAATAAACCTTACTCAACAGTACTAATCATAATTTGTATTCATTTCCTTCTACTTGATTCCCGCAAGAATTTATATTTTTACAAAATTTGACTGCCTACTCTCTTTAATATAATACAGTTTAATATCACAAACAAATTAAATCAATTGCTGTTATAGTTTATTTTGAGTCGCGATAATTTTCAGTTTTTTTTTTTGTGATAAGTTGAAAATACAAATAGTAAACCAACTAGTAATTGACCGCATACCAGTGAATGATCGTTAGGCAAAGAAATGTCAATTACAAATTTAAAACTTACTATATGTTTATAAGTGGAGTGTAGTTTTACTTTTAATATCCCATATTTTTAGTTATGCGTATTAAAGAAACATAAATAAGTAAAATTCTTAGTAAAAGTATGCGGTCATTTACTGGGCTTCTCATTCAACAATTCGGTCATTCACTGGTTGGTTTACCCTACATTTCTACAATACAATAAGCGTTATTGGTATGAATATAAAAAACGATATTCATATTTCGCGTAAGGTGACTTGATATGTTATATTTTACACTCCATACCCAAATAATGAGTAGATACTTTTTCAGCCATAGCAATTTTTCTAATGTTATTTCAAACCGAAATAAAAAACATTCGCTCCTAGTTAAGCATAAGTTTCGTAGGTGGGAGATGCGATGCGAAATGTGTTAGCAGAGAACCTTTCAATTACTCCATATAGCATGGGCCATGAAAATTATCAATATACATTAGTTTAATTTACATTCGGTACTTTTAAAACGTCCCATCTACTCTAAGTAAGCAGACTGATCGACACGATGGAGCTACCCGAAAAAATCGAACTGCTCGAAAGAATCGAGCTATCCGAGAAAAATCGAGTTACCCGAAAAAATCGAGCTACCCGAGAAAAATCGAGTTACCCGAAAAAAACGAGCTACCCGAGAAAAATCGAGTTACCCGAAAAAAACGAGCTACCCGAATCCATTCGAGTCCCGACTCGACTGGAAAAATCGAATCCCGCCCGGTTCGCATATCAAGCAATTTACTCGAATATTTCGAGTCCCCGAACCGCTCTAACGGATAGACACATTCCTACAGGAGCAGCACGGCCTATAATTCGCGCAGGGATCGTTCAGCTTTTACGATTGTCTGCCAGACTGCGCCGAAACTAGCCCCTCGCTCGGTTCCTTCTCTCCACCGCTTCTTTCTCCCCGTCGTCGTTCCCCGTTCCTCGACGACCTCTTTCCGTTCGCCGCGCAGTTTCGCTAGCTCTGAACCTCCGCACGCGAGCCTTTGTGTCCAGGTGTGCCTCGCTGATCCCAGCCGTAAATCTCTCTTTCCGGGTGATAATCAAATTCGCGCTGCACCGGTCGAGCGAGCCTGCCGTGAAATTCGAGATCCCAGCCGCGGATGTGATCGGGACGAGCAAGAAGCGCGCTTTGAGATTCGTGAAAGTCGTGCGCATGTATCTCCCGGAGGTTCGTCGCGTCGTCCAATCGGTGGCTACGTGAGATTGGTATATAGAATTATAGACAGAGCGGGCAACGTTGCCAAGGAGGCCTCGCGTCGTTTGTCTTCCTCCAATCAACGATTCGATTCCGTCCAACCGCGTGACACGCTGCCTCCACTTCGAAATAATTCATTCCGGCCTCGGCTCCGGCCAGCATTAAATTTGTCGAAAACATCGCGTATCCTTCAGCGCGATCGGTGGACGCGCGCGGCTACCTCCCTCGCGGTATAAATAATTACACGTTGGTGGCGCGTGGCTCGATATAGTCGTAAGGCTCCTCGATATGCCAGCCGCGGCCGGCGTCTCCTTTTACACGTCGTTTCCTCCGTCTGTCCCTGTTCCGCGGCCGGAGATAACCGGTTGCCGGAATGATGGATGCACCTAGCGTCCCGACGTTCTGTCGCGCGTCACGCGCACAGCGTCGCGGGATTATTTTCACGTGTATAATTCGTATTAGCCCGCGCCACTTCTGATGTCTCCTCTCCTCGTTCCGCCCGCGTCTTCCTTTCCCTCGGTGTTTTCCCTGCGAAAATTGAAGGCGAGGGGAAGCTGGGGTGGCACTCGTTTCAGACGATCGAGTGTTCCGCGAAAGCTAGCACCGTGAACAGGTGATCGCTCTTATCTCGCTGGTGTATGGAGATTCCGTGGCGAAGTGGAGGACACGGGGAAATCATTTGCCTTCGACATACAAGGCTAAGTGTTCTTTCACTCGAAGAAATCCAATTATTCCAGCGAGGAGGGAGCACGAAATTCGCGAAAGAAAGCAGCTGTCGCGTGCACGTGTCTCCTCGAGCTGCCTGGTTGTCTTGCTTCTCGATTGCCCGAGATGTACTCGCCGCAGACGGATCTGCAGCCCTTGATTAATTGCCTCCCCCTCCGTGCCCAACGGCGTGTCCACGCGTCGCGAATCGCTGCACGAGAATAGCTGCTAGCGCAAATCGAGCGGCTTTGTATTAACTCGCCACGGAGAGCTGCGTAGACTCGCTGGCCAACCGTGTCCATTGTCATCGATCGCGGAGGTTGCTTCGCGATTTCGAGGGTAACGCGGACGACGACCGTTAATGATCGCGGAACGGCGGGTAAATCCGTCAGACTTGTGCAGATTTCGCGTGAATCTTGACGAGGCCGAGTGGAAAAGCTGGCGGAATAATGCTCGATTCAAACTTAACCCGGAAGCAGTGACGCACTAAGGATTTAATCATTAATTTTAAATGCAAATTGGATCAAATTCTTTGGTGATTATACAAATTTATTTGATGAATAAAATTCAAATTTATTTTCCTTTTACAAAGCCCCTTCTTTGGGGATGCCAAAGCTAATGAATTTTCATATAAGAACACTTAGCCTTGTACGTCGAAGGCAAATGATATTTGAATTTACATATCAGGCTCACAAAAAAAAGTTTAAGAAATATCCTTCACTATTTTTTTCGATATTCCAACCAATTGCATTTTTTTAAACGACAAAACACGTCACTCAAAATTAGCAAACTAATCCTTCTACCTTCTAAAAAAAAGTCAAGTTGTTTGGACCAATTTTAAAAAAGATTATGCGATTTTAAAGAGTGTACGATTACAGCTGCGAGCCTCTGTATCTTCGCCACTGCCCGGAAGCCCCGACTAATAATAGTAAGAACACTAACCGAGGAAGCCCCCCGGTGAGCTTTTGATTCCTCCAGGTTGTCGCGTACTTTTCCAAACACGTTCGAGGTGGCCAGCTATTGGAGAGGAGCTCGCCTCGCTCCAGCTCGACACTCTGTTTTGACACCCGCTCCTCGCAGCGAGAGAAGGCGCGGAGAGGCGCCTGGCGGACTCGCTCCGGCAGGTGACGAATGGGGTTAAATCGGCGCGAGCTCTCTCCGCGGAGTCTTTCGACGGTTTTGAGTGTTCCCAGCACGGTCGGGAGCGCTAATATTGTGTGCTCCCTCCGGCCGATGTTCTTTTGTGCGGCGGCGCTCGGTATATTTTTGTTTCGCCGGAGAACACGCCGCTCCTGATACAAGCCGCCGCCGTAAGCACACAAACAGTCGCACCGCGGTGTTCGTGCCTAGCCACCGGTAATGATGATAGCGTTTTACAAACAACGGCTGTCCCCGGAAGGCGCGCTTTGATCTCCCTCTCGGCGACGGGCCTCCGCGCGATTGTTTCGTTTCCAATCCCGCCTATCGCGCCCCGTCTTCCGCTTTCGGAGTAAACGCGCGGCGATTATACGGCGAGAGGGGTCAGCCTGCAAGCCTTCCTCTCTTTGACGGAGGTGGCGGATATCTCCTCTAGAAGAGCGCTGCTCCTCTAGCAGCGACCGCGGGCACAAAAGGCCGGGTTCTTAGTCATCGGCGCAGATTTCATGCTCAGATGGGCTTTCGTCCAGCGCGGGGACTCATTGTATGCGAATTACCAGCGAACAGGCACGGGCAGCCAACGGGGTCCCGGATGAGAAACTTCACGATCTACTTACTGGGTGCGCAGAGTGAACGCGGCGGAAGTGATGCTCGATGGCAGGTGGAGGCCTTTGATGATTTCCTGCCAGAGCTTCTTGTTGATCACGTCGACCAACCCGCCGCGGGCGATCACCAGATTGTACAGCTCGTACAGGTCCAGCACCGACTTCGCCATGATCGGCAGCCGATTGATCGGAGTCCCTGAAACCGAAAGAACGAGATAACACGGGGTGGCTTGTAAGAGGCACGAATGCAGAGAGGGTTGAAGCGCATAGTTCAAAGGGAGCTGGAGGTTCTCAAGGCTGCCGCCTTATCCGTCGCGTGATCGGCTCGAGCGAATTTTCGACCACGGCTTGCGCGGGGTGCACCGCTGAAATTTTACGAGGTTTGTCCAAGGCTTCCAGCGAGGAGCAATAACGAATTCGTAACGATCACGCGAGCGCCGTAGCTTTTACGATCTCTTTACCTGCATCGTGCGTGTGTGCGGTAAATAGAAGAAAGAAAAGGGCAAGCGTGGTTGGACGAAGGCGGTTGGCGGTGGTGGAGGGAGGATCAGAGGGACGAGCCGATCGAACGGATAATCCGATGTCTCGAGCGTCGCGTCTTTACGCTCGGCTTTCTCGCAGCTGCGAATCACGCGATTACTATGCGAGGGCGTTTGCTGACTATCATCCCAGCGGAGTCTAATAACCTCCAGGGGCCTTCATCGACGCAGCTGACAAGTACTGCAACAGTGTCGCTCAGTTTTACGAGGGCGTTCGAGATCCGTGTTAACGGGGTGTTAACAGGAGTGTCGACGCGCCCGCAGCTATCTCGCGGTTCACCTACGTGTACGTAAACGTCCGCTTTACGAGCTTTCGCGTTACCGTAATCCGACGCGTCGGCCCCGCGGCTCGCGGACCAAAATAATCGAGAGCATCGCGCGGATCTTGATTCGCGCGGGCTAAACTGCGCGCCGCGGTCCCTCGGCTACTCCGCTCGCTAATTTCATTTCTTTCTCGCCTACGTTCAAGCCGCGGAGCGGCTATCTAGAAGAGGAACTGGGAAGAGGCGAGGGGAGAAATTGGAGGAGAGTAGACGAGAGAGGAATGCTCTCCCGTGGCGATGCCTAGGCTCGCACTAAACACATAATTCCAGCTCGATTTAAGAGTCACGCGAAAATTCTCCGGCAGCAGTGGTAGTCCCTCGGAGCCGGTGGATTTTACGAGTTTGTCCAGAGGTTCGAGTTAACGGGGCGTTAACAAGGGCAATACTCGTGACTATCGCGCGTGCGAGCTCTCCTTTGCGGCTGTTTACGAGCTCGTGAACGGTTCCTCGTACGAGAGGCCTGGCTGTTACAGCAGCGGCAACAACAACAACAACAACGCGGGGCCGCGAAAGGAATAATAAGGAGAGGAGAAGCGGCGGAAATGGCCCCGGTATCTGCGATAATAGCAGCGAGACTTAGGCTCGCGAGGTGTTCAGCCGGGAGAACCGAGCCCGGTGGTGGGTTTAACGAGCTATCAGCAGCATTCAGGGATTCTCGAAAATGGTAGAAATAATAGAGTCGCGAGTTCGATACGCGGTTGCTGTATTTAAATTGTTTCATGGCGGAAAATTGCTGGAGAGATGGAGCCGAGGGTATATCGGCTGGCCGTCACTGGCATCGCATCGCAGGATCGTTTATCCGCCATCGAGAAGGACGAAGGGCGCTGCCGCCATTCCTGCTCTCGAGAGTGGAGGCAATAAAACGTTGCAGGCTGGGGTAGGGGAACCAGCAATTTCGGGCTATCGAGCGTGGCCCCTCCGGCTTTATTATTGGCCCTGCAATTATTGTTGATATACGCGCAACCCGGCAACCCAGGCATAATGCTCCTATATAGGGCGCGGCGATAAAACCTGCGCTCGCAAAATGGCGCCCGATTCTTCCCTGCCTCTCATCCCTGCTGTTCCTCAGTCCAGAACTTGCGAGCCCTTCTTACGCGTACAGAGGAATCGACCCTGGTGTTTTATATTTTTCTTTAATCCCCCGGGGCGTGAAAATCTCCAAGCGCCGAGAAAAAAAGCCGAAGAGGAATCGAAAGCACGGCGATGGTCACAGAGGACGCGGGAGCGGCGAGGCTGGTGTGGGAGGCGGCGAAGCGGAGGCTCATTGTTCCGAGGAGAGATCCGCGACCAAGGGAGGGAGGCAGAGAGAAAGATGCAAAGATAGGGGGAGGGAAACGGCGGGGGTGGGAGCGAAAGAGAAAGAGGAGGCGAAGGGAAGAGAGAAGAGGCATTTCAGGATGCGATTACGACTTTTCTTGGTAGGGCGTCCAATCAGCAGTTATTTTTATAATGGCCGCCGCCGCTGCGGCCGCGTCCCGTCAGCGTGCTCGAGCCGCAATGGTGGCCATGCTCGCTTCAACCGGCCAAAGTAGCCATTCGACTGGCGCACAGGCGTTATGTACCATCGCTGTACATAATTTCGCGGGGTTCCTAGGGGTGAGAGAGCGCGCGGCCGCGAAATACGAGGCGAGCCTCTCCCGCTCACCCCTATTAACCTTTTCGCTCGCCACCTTCGAGAAAAGAGGGAAGCGGTCGTGGAGAGTATTGGCCTGCGATGACGTTGAAAAAAAAATAAAAACACTAGGCTTTTCCGTGATCCACGTGACGACAACGCAATGGCGGACAGCGACTTTCCGCGCTATCGTGAAAAATTAATTCCTCTTTATCTGCTCGTTCCTAGCCTGCTGCATATTCAACGCACCGCCTCTCCCGATATTTGACGCGGCGAACTTCGGCGCCTCGCTTTCCACATCATTTTTTTCTGCCATCAATGACTGTCTTTCATCGATCGGTCATGTTTAAAGAACTCCTGAACGACAGACGTTAACGAGTGGACGCGCACAGGACGCGGGGCCCGGGACTGGGATAATGGCGAGGTTCTTTCTTCGCCCATCGTGATTGGCATCCAGGAGGACGATCGGGAACCGAAACGAGCGGTCCCCGATGCCGCAGCCGGCTACGATGCACCACCAGGTGGGGGTAATTGGTATACGAAACAAAATGTTGCATTTTATGGGTTATTGCGAAGTATACGGGGCGGGCAGGATCCACCGGCCGGGGGAGTGCCCGATCTAATAACGATCGACTATGTCGGAGGCCTTTATTAACCGACGCAGAAACTCCGGCCGGCCGTGGGCCGACTGCGCGCCCGCTTTAAAAGCCTTTCGGAGCGCGCGCGAAACGACTTTTCCCAGAATCTCGCGTGACGACCCTGGAATCTATTCAATAATCCGCTGAAGGAATATAACACTCCCTCGCGGGAACCACTCCCTGCTTCGTGTACCTCATTGCCCTACGCTTTTCGTTTCTTATCGAAGCATGTTTGCTCTTCCATCGAATGTCAATGAAATTGAAATTCTTCGATTAAATTCTTCCTCTTTCTTCCACAGCGATCCGGTGGAAAGACTATTTTAAACGGTAGTGATGCCTCGCTTTTAACGTGACGGAGGCTTGACGCGAGGAATCGACGCGCAGAGGGTCGAAGGGACTCGAACACCTCTCAGTGCAAGGGTCAGCGCGTCAGCGAGCAGCGTCGGCGCTGCGGAAGGAATTCAATTAAGCTAATAAGCAATCTCGCGGGCATCCCGCTCCGCTGGAATTTATTTTTTTAATTAACCGCCCGAAAAACGCGCTTCACGCCCGGCTCGGTACTCGGGGCTCGCTTAAGAACCGCCCGAGCAACTTTTCGGAGTTGCTACGCTACTTTTAGCGCGCGCTTTACGAGCTAATTTGCGGTGCTGCGGTTCGCGGCTGCTGGCTGACGAAAATTTAATCGAGGACCTGGGACGCGGCTGGATCTTTCGGAGGAATGGATCTCGATTTCGGATGAGAGAGAGGAGGGGTAGGGGAGAGTGGATGAAGAGGAACGTGGTCGGGGATCGCGGAAGGGGGGAGAAGGAAGGGCGAGAGTGGAAGAGGGAGACTCTCCTCGCGGGTTAACTTTGTTAGCGCTCGGTATTATCAGCCGAGCGAAAGACCGAGATTGGCATTGCGAGGAACAGCCGGGAGGGGGTGGAGTTTCATATGAAATACACGCGACATTTACTGCCTCCACCGGCTGGGGCCCCTGCAAAGACGCAAACGCATTTATAAATAGATCTCTCTTTTCCCTCCTTGCCCCTTTCGCACCGAATGATTCTCCCCCTCCGACTCCTTGGAGCTGCAGCCCTCCGGGCACAGGCCTCCAGGGTTCAGAAGGGTCTGATGGGTAAGGGAGAGGCGGGAGCTGCCGCCGCTGGCGGACAGTGCTACAATCTGCTTTATAATCTTGTTAGGATTTCGCGGAAATATTGGCGTAATTTACGATCCGTCTTAGCGAAGCTAACTGTCAAGGGACTCGCGATGGAACGACGATGAAACGACGCAAGGAGCTGGCCGAGGGGTTGCGCCGTGTCTCGCGTCAGACTCGACAAACGCGAGCTCAACAGACACGCGTCCCTTTTACTTCCCCCCCTCGCTCGTTATTAACTCCCCATCTTTTCCGCCTCTTTCGCGAGACCTATTGCGAACTTTAGCTGACATTTCGAAATTGTTTGCCTTCGGGGATCTGAGAGTATCACAACCGTTCGACCCTCCTTCGCTCTTCGCACTTTCGTCTCTCCTTTAAAAGTCACTACAGATTATTTGGAGTTTAGTCGAATGGGATTCGATCTGCGAGTGATTTTACGAAAAAGGATTTGAGGGGGAAGCCACTGTGAATTTTTTTTCTTGATCTTTCTTTTTGGGCATTTTCATAATGTTTGGGGTCTTAAAAATATTCCTGCACAATTTCAAAGTTGAGCTTGAAAGATTTTGGGAGATATGGAAGGTTTTGTATAGGTGCTGCAGCGATCATAATTGAGTGCACGCTTAGGTAACTTGGTGTCAATCGCTCGAAAAGTTTATGTCCAAGAATCCAAGTGTATTTAATAAGAGGGATTACGAGCTTATAAATTGTTTAGAACTAGGTAGAGAATCATTGACCACGACGAGACCGTATAATTGAAGTTGCAGGAAATAAATTCTGTCAAAACCTTAAACGCGATTATCTCGAAACGGCATTTTTCAAAAGGACGGATTAATAACTCAGTCAATTTTTATCGGATTCACTTGAAATTTTCAGAGAATATTCTTAATAAAATTATCTTCAATTAATCATACGCAAAAAGTTGTTTATATATGAAGCAAGAAATGAAGAAAGAAATGAAGAGAAGTCTCTAAATAATTAGTTGCTTACCTTAATAACTTATTTTACTCATTTTCATAAAAAATGTCCATTCACTGGTACGTGTTCATTTACTGGTACATCCACCTATCCAAAATTTGTTCAATCCAGAAACATAAAATATTATTTAACTATATGTATTTCCAGTTGGTAATAAAAATTTTTCGTAGAAAGTTACATTTCATTATAAAAGAATGCCTAGAAAATAGCCTTTATTTTTGACCGTCAGTGGTTTCAAGGAAAAAGGCCCAGGCAGCAAACGTTCTGGAGCACCCTGTATAAGTAACCGAATTACAAATAAATTAACGCGCACGTGCGTACTCATCAGCCGCCCGTGAAATCCGCGACTGTCCACGGGGTCTCTGTTCTTCAGGCGCACAAATGCCCCGAAGCCGATTATATCGCGATATCACGTCCAGCTCGAGTAGGATTATCAGGCTACGGGGCGATCCTGTCCGCGTGAGGAGCCCCTCTTCTATCGAGGCATCGAAATCTCCCCGACTAGAATAGAAGATCCCCCGCGAACCTCCCCGCAGCCACTTGTTGCTCGGCGATCAAATAATTGTATCTCCGTCGGTGGCAACCCCCCGGGCCGACCCCGGGAGTGGCTTATAATTCGTGGGTGGCATCCTTGCTCCCGTCCCCTCGCCTAATCCGGGAAAACAAAACGAGCCTGTATCGCGTGCCGTGTACGACAACAGGGGGGATAGTGTTATCCATCACCTCCGGTTCATCGCTCGATCTAAACAAATTGATCCTATCGCGGCTGGCTCAATGGACCCTGTTGAACGGAGTAATTGATCACCCCGCGCGGAAACTCAAAGATACCTCGACAAACCCCCGCGATACTTGGCGCGTTAACCTTGCGCGCTTCCCTCGTTCGTTCTTGACATTCGTCTCGCCGAGTCAGCCGCCGCGAAATTAGTATCCACGTCCGATCCCATTCGCGCCGCGTCCACGTCGCCTCCCGGGGACGATGTTTCCGGGCGGTGGACCCGGGACACATCCTCAGACGATAGACAAAACACGATCCGCAGCCAGGGCGTGGCAAGCGAAGGAATAATTCCGCCTCGTCCGTCTTCGTCCGCCCGTTTCTTCCAGCTCTTCTTTCTCTCGTTCCTCTGGCCGAGCGACTCTCTGTCCCAGCGACCTGGGTGGGCCACGAAGCCCGATATGCCACGACGAGGACCGCGACCTATATACGCGCGCTGGCTGGCCGCGCGACAATAAAACTGCCGAATAATACAGCGAGCAATAAAGCAACCCTTCTCGCCACGCTTGATAGACTTTACGAGGCGGCTCGATATGCCAGATTTGCGAGCTGGCTTTGATCAAATGGGAACTGAGGGACAACAGGATCTACCCTCTTTGTTTCTATTTGCAAAAACCAGATATTGGCAACGGTCGGGGGAGAAATGTTCCTAAAGATCTCTCTACTGTTTTCATCTTCGAAGACAGGATGATCCTCCGTTCGAATCGATCCGTAAAAGAAAGGTTCCGTTACGGTGTGCTGGAGATTGTCCTCCAGTTCGACGAGGTTCAGCCGCAGCCTGGGTGCCTCGCAGACGGAACGAGGAAAAGGAGAAAGAAGACGGCGAGCGTGTTCGTTTTGACTCTCGAGCGTGCTCGTCTGTTTGCCCGCAGACGGCTGGTGCGCCGTGGTCAGGATCGGGGGATGCACGGCCGGGAGGGCTGCCAGGCACTTGCCAACAATGTGGCGAGGCTTTGATGTGACGTAAAATGGCACGTTAACCGGTTAACTCTGTCTGCCGCGCTGCCCCCGCAGCTTTATTTCGATGCCTGCGCGAAAAACGTGCGCGACTTCTCTTTGACACGTCGCCGGGAACGAGGAACAGCTCTACGATCGACGGACGATTAACAGCCGTTCGGTTGGGCGATCTCGGGAGAGATCCTGCGCGTCGAAGCGGCTTCCCGAGAATCGAACGTTCCGAGAAGCCGCGAAGACGAAGCGGCTATTTGCAGGGTGATAAAATACCAATGCAGGCGGCGATACAGCGGCCCTGGTCGCCGTTATTGTCCGATGCCAGGCATAAATCAAGCCCCGTATATCGGTCTCGCAGAAAATAACTTTCGATTCGTGCTTGTCATTCTGCCAGAATAAGGCTTTAAGCCGCGACCCACCGTTCCTCACGACCTAAATACCCCCCCGGGCTACCATGCGCCGTGCGCTCTCTGCGCTCGGTGCCCTTAGTGCGCTCGCCACCAGATATTGCGACGCGGATTCGTCGGGGATCGTAAACGCCCCGATACGGCTGTGAGGTTTAACGACGTTAATCGCGGCGAGAGCCGGCTCGTCGCGCGGTAATTACCTTCGCCGCACGTAACTCGCTCGTATCTTTGAGGGTGAGCTCGTTAAACGACGTAACGCGCCCTTTGCCGCCGAATTTCTCTCGTCAATCTTCGTGAAATCAAAGGACTGGTAGAGCGCAGCGAATGGGAGGAAAAAGTACGCTGCCGCCTAGAATTCTCCATCGTTGGACGAGCGAGCGCTCAAAGGACTGACTTTTGGGGACGTTCTACCCTCCAAGAAGCTGAGCTTTATGTTTATTAAGGAGGGAATCTTATTTTTTGGACTATAAATTTGCATTTTTTATTTTTAAGAAACCAGTGATTTGAGTCATCTGAAATTTCGACCATGTTTTGATGCATCTTGGAGGAAGCTGCAGTTTTTTTTATTAATTTTTAATCATAAATATCGTAGTTATGCATGATCGACTATCAAGCTGTGCAAAATTGACCGGCCGTTGATATGCATGATATTTATCTACCAGATAATCTAAAACTTAAAAATGAAACGGCAAAAAATTTAATCAGCAGTGTGGAGAGTTTTCAAATTGAAAGGTCTGAACGTTTAATTTTTGCAATTCAATTTTGCGCCAATTTTCTTGTGCAATAAAAGAAGTATAGAGCTTAGTGGTATTCTGGTTCGTCAAATTGAAGCTACACATGTAAAAAGTAAAACGCCGTTTCAGTTTTCTGTTTTAGATTACCTGGGAGGTAAATATCATTCACACCAACGGCCGATAAATTTGCGCGGCGTGATGCATAACTCTCATACTTATTCTTAAAAATGAATAATAAAGAAACTGCAACTTCTTCAATGATGCATAAAAATATGGTCCAAATTTTAAATGAATCAAAATGCTAGTTTCTTAAAGAAAGTTCCTAAATTTTGCTATGTTTTTAGCCCATAAAATAGGATCCCCCCTTAAAGAGGGGCACACATAGCTCCGAGCGATCCTGCAGATTCCTCGAATAGAAGCCCAGCGGTCGCGTGGCGCGGAACGTCACTGCCAGTGGAGTAGATCGCGGTAAAAGCTGGCGCGCGTTTGGCTTGCACCGTCAGTGGAATGAGACCGTGACCAGCTAGTCCGTACGCTGTACCATATGTACCAGAAGGTGGTGCGATTCTAGCCACAAGGGAGGCGACGATCCTCTCCCGATTCAGGATACAACTGCGGCGAAAGGTACGCGGAGGAAGAACGCTGTAGCCTCGAGTGGAAGAGGCCAGGTCCGAAGAGAAAGAGAGAGGCCCGATGCCGAGGGTGGGGGAGGCGATATATCAAGAACCCCCAGAGCGATCGGCGCTGTTGTGAAATATTAATAAGCAAATTAGTTCAGACTTAGTGGCCCGCCAATACTAAACCGGCAGGATGGAAATGGCCGTTGGCCGTCTACAACGCTCGTATTTCACTTCCCACGTCTGGGTAGCGTCGAGGCCGCAGAACGCGGAACCCGTTCTCCGATTTCTTCCACCTTCGTCCCTCTGTCCAGCTCCCTCTCTCTCTCTCTTTCTCTCTCTCTCCACCCCTTCCGCGACGTGCTCACCTGAATCCTCCCTCGCTTCCTATCCCACGATCCAAGGGAGGAAAACTGGCCCGCGTAAAACGCGACCCCGCCCATTAATCAATCGTCGCGGTCCCCCCGCGGACGATAATTCTTGTCACGGACCGTGGAGCCGTGCGGGAGAACGCGAGGGAGGTGGAGCGAGAGAGAGAGAGAGAGAGAAAGAGAGAGGGCGGACAAGGGAGAAGTCGAAGGCAGACTGTCGGAGCAAGAATTCGACAATTACGTCACGGGAACGTAACGGATGATCGGGCGAGAACGGCCGGCGTCGAGACGTCTAGAATGTGCGAACGTCATCCTGCTAAATGCTTTTCGCTCGGCTCGCGTGCGCCAGCTATCTATAGCACTGGAACGTGCCGAAGAGCAGCACTGCCTCTCTGCCTCTCTCTCCTTCTACCCCTCGCCAGCTCACGGATGCTGGAAGCCACCCGGTCACTTGTCCGCCGCTGGAAAATGTAGGTCGAATTCGAGCACGAGCGGACGACTAATTGGACAGGTGTAGAGCTACGCTGCCCCGTCACTTCCCCCTGCAACGCTCCAAAGTTCCTGGCCACGCGCCCCGCGATTTCCCTGGGAAGTCCTCTAGGAGACGAGCCTTATTTTGGTTGGAGGAGCGAGAGGCTAATCGCGATGCAGCGTGGGAGAGAACGCTCGCCCGAGGCGGGACGTAATTTTCAAGAAAAATGACAAGATTTACATTCCACTCGGTTGCGTGGCACCGGGCAGCGAGATTCGGCTACCGGTCTCGGAATGTCGAAGGGCCCCGGTCCGATCTCATCGGATTCGCATTATAATAATTAATGTGGACGGGATTTCGGGGCTTCTGCACGAAAACGCGATGCTCCGGGGCATGGATCAGCGGGGGCACCGTCGTTATATCCCTGGGATTCCGAATAATTGCTGATGATTGCCCGCCCCTTTTCCTCGTGGCCCGGGCGGCGAGAGCCCGTTTCACGGGGCCACTAATCAGGGCTTATCACGAAACTTCTCGGAAGCCCGGGGACGATCGACAACCGTTTCTCCGATTCGGGAGTGATCGATGCGAAGAAAGGGGCCTCGTGAGCGTGCGAAGCAATTAAACGAAACGGGGCGCCCGGTGGAAAGGGGGTAGCGGGAACATGCAGCTTTTCAATTTCCGAATTCTTCGCGAAACGATCCTGGCACCGACCGAGACGGCCGGTATGCGCTCCCATTCCCCGTGAACTTTGCCCTCTGTCGTGACGGAGGAGATAGCCACGAAAATGCACGACAGAAAGTGACTCGACTCGTGGCGCTGCCAATTTCCATCGCCACCCTTTCGCACTCTTAAGGGGACTAGGCAGTCGACAAATAGATTTTTTTATTGTGTTTTCGGAAAGTAATATCTTTTCTGAATTAAATGCCGGTTGGTTTATAGTAAAATTCGCAAAGTTGTAGATTTGACAGCTAAAAACGTCAAGCGGCAACCTATAGCGTCGTCTTTGTCCAGAAACTTTAAACACGACTTTCTCGAATCTAGAGACGCGGTAGCGTCTCGACGCCAAGTACATGAAAAACACCCTATATATATATATGTCGAACTGTCGCTGCCGTGTACCTTTACTCGTCGCGGAGGCATTCCAACCTAATTCTGACATTTATTACATTATATCTCATCACGCCTGCAATATTTTCTAAATTTAAAGGCATTTTTCTCATGTAAACCGCATATCGGCTTTCGAATAAGACCAATTTCAATAAAATCGGTCCACGCATGACAGAGATATCGTAATATCGTCTCATGGATTAGTCGGAAATGGTAAGATTCTTCTTCTTCTTCGTCAAGGAATTTTTCGTCAAGGAATTTTTCGTCAACATAATACGTATACGCGTTATTATACGCACACCTTCAGCCAAAACGAACTAATACATGTTTCGTTCATCAATTCCTATCTTCACTAGGCAAATTTCGTTCATCAATTCCTATCTTCAATATGTGCAATCTATTCCAAATTTTGACAGCTTACAGTCAGGTTATATACAAAATTTGAGATGCCACGTGTTTTTACAAATATATATTATCGTTGTACCATTGAATTGGAATCAAAATGCAGTCTCACATACAATTCCATGAACCTGGAAACACGTACAATTCCATGAATCTGAAAACACGAAAATTCGTGCTAAATCTAGCGATAACCCCTTTAAGCACAGAAATCTGTAAACATGAAAATGAAAATTGATACTAAAATCAATTAGAGTCTAATAAAACGCATGAATTTAGCAAACATAAACAAATTAATTTAAAAAATACTATTCCATGAAATATACTCAGAAAATGACGTTATGAATGGAAATTTTAATTTTTTAACCACGAAAAACATTTCTCGATTTGATAAAACAATTCATGAAATTGTGCGTGCTTTCAGTTTCATGGAATTGTACGTGCTTTCAGATTCAAGGAATTGTACGTGCTTTCAGATTCATCGATATGTAAATTTCAACAGCTGATAATTATTATGCTGTAATTGTATAAAAAAAGTAAACAAATTACGTCAAGTACATGATACAAATAAATCACAAAATATAGAAAGTAATAATAATCACAAAAAATAGAAGATAATAATATCTTTGTAAAAAGAAGTGAGATCCCCATAAAAAACTTCAAAAAAGTAAAAAATACGCCAAGTACATGAAAACATGAAAATCACAAAAAATAGAAGATAATAATCATTACAAAATTAAAAAAAGATGTGAAATCAAAATGAGCTGCTAGTACATAAAGATGCTTTCCAACTGCGCTTTAGATGACACAACTACATATGCACAGCTAAAATTCCATTACTCATAATGGCTATTTATACAAAGAAAAAATGTATTAAATAATAGTATGCAGATATATTTTTATACAAATAAATATTTTAATACGAATAAATATTTGATTCAAAATACTTGGCGCTGCGCAACCGAAAAAATGTTATTTGCCTTAGTATTAATAATTTACAACTCCATTACAATATAAAAAACATATACATACACATACTAGAAACACAGTCCGATTTATTCTACATATATTTAATTCTAATGCCATACGTAGCATATGCACACGCATGCACGTACAAGAAAGAAAGAAGAGGATTAATGCAATTTATACATATTTATTGAGGTTAGCAACACCAATTCGGGGCGCAGCGCCAAGTATTTTGAATCAAATATTTATTCGTATTAAAATATTTATTTGTATAAAAATATATCTGCATACTATTATTTAATACATTTTTTCTTTGTATAAATAGCCATTATGAGTAATGGAATTTTAGCTGTGCATATGTAGTTGTGTCATCTAAAGCGCAGTTGGAAAGCATCTTTATGTACTAGCAGCTCATTTTGATTTCACATCTTTTTTTAATTTTGTAATGATTATTATCTTCTATTTTTTGTGATTTTCATGTTTTATTTTTTTCTCTTCGTTTTTTCCTGATTGCGAACGAACGGAGGTTCAGATCGACTTGAACAAATTACAGGATGTGTAAAACATGTGTCACTTCGCCGCCAACCTCTGATATGGTCCGTAAAAATTCGAGATTTTCATAAAAAAATTAAGAAGTCACCGGATTTTGGTAGCATAAAAACAAGAACGAATTTTTCTCGGAAAAAAACGCTGTTTTTCAGCCACCAATCGCATAATTTTGATTTCATTTTTGTTTTTATAGGTTTGGTATCTGTATAGTAGCAATAAACATTGGGTAAAAGGATACATCTGGATGTCCTTTCATTTTTTTACAAATAAATAAAGGACAAGAGTCTCTTTCTCACGAAAAACGACTGCCTAGTCCCCTTAAAGCAAACTTCTGGAAAACGGCTTGCTTTGGATATACTTATTCATTCTTAAAAAGCAAGGTGCGGCAATGACATTGTTCTACATCGTTAGAAGGGGAGAATTTGAGTGAAATCTCACGAGATCTCCCTAGGGGATGCTCGAGAGGATAGTTTTCACTGCTAAGGAATCGGCTCGGTGCAATCCTTTGGCCGCTACCAGAAGAGAAAGAGAGAGAGAGAAAGCACGCGGTGCGCAGGATCCTGTAATCCCGGGCATAATCCCGATTTA
Organism: Andrena minutula; assembly: GCA_929113495.1. Classification (NCBI taxonomy): domain Eukaryota; kingdom Metazoa; phylum Arthropoda; class Insecta; order Hymenoptera; family Andrenidae; genus Andrena; species Andrena minutula. The sequence continues at coordinate 36,092,278 of OV815995.1, forward strand.
AGACCCTCTAAAAACAGCGGGTGGCCCTAAGGAGCCTGATCCATGATCCAACAAGGACGAGGAGGGGAGCGGCAGTGGCGCGAATAGCTTGGAAATCCGTGTTCCCTCTCCTTCTCCTTCTGTCCTCCTCTCTCTCTCTCTCTCCGTTTCCGAGAAAACATTTAGAGGAGGTTTACGAGCGATCCGTCAAAGAGGAAATCCATCACTCGCAGGAACACGGGCAGAGTGTGTCCGCCCATCGTTGGGAGAGAAAGAGAGGGTGGAGGAGATGCGCGCGGGCCAGCGCGAACTCGCTAGGACTTTATTTCGTTTTATGGAGGTAACCGTGGATGGGTGTTTATGGACAAGCTGAATTGACTCTGTCTGTCGTCGTCGTACGTCCACGTTGGCTCGTACATTTGCTCGACAAGGTCGTAAACGCGATAAAACGACATTGGAGCCGCGAGCGGGGATACAAATAAAGGTAGAGACCCGAGGTGTCCGGTGGAGAAAGAGACCACTGAGTAGGAGAACGCCCACTATCTCTCTTTCTTTCGTTTCCACGAACGATTCCCACTAAAAATGCCGTTATCGGCCCGTATCTTCTAATCGTGCCTTAGCCACTCCGATTTCACGCGTTAACGGTGCCGATACTCGGCCGTTACGTTTACCGATTCAATTCACGAGATCGTGGATCGGTCCTCGCGGGGATCTTGCTCGGGGGCGATGAAGAATTCACGGCGAAGCGGAAGTTGATGTGTCTTCGGCGATCTTTTAGCTGGAGTACCTGTGTACTGATAATTTAATAACGGAAGGGAAAGTGTAGCGGTGGAGGCTAAGTAGTATGATCGAGTCTGCCAGAATCTCTTAATTAACTCATGGTCACGTGGGATATATCGCGGTCCAAGCAGGGGAGTCTGTAGACTTTTTTCCAAGGGGGCGAAGGCTTGTTTGGGATGATAGTAAAGAAAAATATACCTCTCTTGCTTTTTTATCCATTTTATAGTGCCAATTTAATTAAATATTTAAAACGGAAATTTAAAAATATTCCCCTTTTTAGTATAAACTTAATAAAGATAAGTTTTGAAAAATAAGCGATCTTTTCTCAAAAGCCAGGGACAACTGCCCCTTTTGCACCCCCCTCCGGACGCCCACGACCCCAAGACCAATTTTCGAGTTCAAATGTCATGCCTTTACGACTTCCTAAGAGGATTTATCGCAAAAATAGCTTTTATTCACAATCGACAAAATTTCTAGGAAAAGACTGTCAGAGCATTACGAATATGCAATTATCACTCAAAACTTAAAAGATTAAAAAATACGAAAATGGTAACTGAAAAATGACGCAGGGATGCAACCACACGTGACTAATTTGCGATTATAAGAGAGTGCGACCACGGAGGTTTAATCTAATGGATTTCAACGAGTCGGGGGTAGCTTTCTTTTTCGCAAGGCTGGCCCACGAAGACACTCGAGAGTGGCACGCTGCAGCTTGGCGCTGATCGTAAACCGTCCCGAGAATGGATCTGCTCGAATAAAAGTAAAATAGCGTCGTACTCGGAGGAGAGGTGCCTTTCGGCACACCGAGGAGCGTCTCTCTTCTCTCGACTTTTATAGCCGTCCCTTTAGGCTGGTCGAAGATCGATTCTCGGTAGAGGTGCAACCCGTATGAATTTTAATATTTATTACGCAATAAAGCCCCCCGAGAGACTGTTCCACATTTCGTGGGCCGTTTCGTCCAGCCTTTAATTCCGGCTCGCCCAAGGTAGCGACGCGGCCATGAAAGCTCGATCGCCACCGTCGACCACACATCGCTGTGCTCGTCGCCAATCGAGTGGAGGAAATGTCGCGTGCACCCGACTCGCATCAGAAACAGCGACGGAGGCGGTCCTTCCGGCGGCACGCGCGAAACTATTTTCGCGAGAACGTTGCTCGCGTTGCTGCGAGGTGAAGTCAACATTCAAACTAGTTGCAATGTGCCGTGACGACGCGCAGTTATCGAGTAACGGCGTACGAACGTGCTCCCGGCACAAAATACCGAATAATAAGAAAACGACAAAAAAATCACCGAGCTGGGAGAGCGGGCTCCTTCGCGTTGCATAACGGGAGCGCAATGGGGGTGCAGGGGAAGGTTCGCTCGCGTTCTTCGACGTACGAACGCGATGTGGACGAGAGTTTAAACGGCGTGGAAGGTAACGACTGTGCATCACGGTAAACTTAAACAGATTTGGAACGAAGGTTGCTGGCTTTACGTTTAAACCCCACGCGACTGGAGTTTGGAGTTAGGGTGATCGAAAGGTCACAGGTGCGAGCATTCCGCGAAAGAGAAGAAAGTAATTCTACTATTAAAGCAGGTAAATAAAGAAATTCGACTCGTACCGCGATCGAGAAGCCACGGCGACCAGCGTGCAGCGCGTTAGCTTCTAGGTATCGCAGAGGCTCCGTGCTCATTCCGTTTGACGCGTCGCCACGTAAACGGCAACTCGCGATAATCGACTCCCCGTGTGGTACAAAGTATCGAGAAGAAAAGAGGATTGCGAGAGGAGCGTAGCCAGTGGAACTCGTTGTGTACGCAGACGGCACGCACGGCGTGCCTGTTCACAAGTGTGTAGCGAAAAGTGTTCGTGCTGAACACGTGTTCCCAGCCGCTAATGCGTTACCGGCGGCGCGTAAAAAGGTATTTTTCACAAGAAGGCCGCAATACGCGACCGGTGCAACGCACTTTTAGACCTGCTGGCTGCTGCCCATTTAAATATTACCGCTGAGCCGCGGCGAGCCACTGGACACCTCGTGATTGCTCCCTTCGACGGCCGATTAGAACCTAATTCTAGTAGATCGCCTGGCGATAGCCGCTCGTTTGCAAAGGAAAGTCTAATTTCTCCGCGAGAGTAATTAGCCGGGACGGCGTGGAACGAGGGAAGAAATAGGACGGAGGAGATACGGTATCGCGCGTGAAAGCCTGTTATCGGCGCTCGATGGAATTGAGCGGATATCATTAGGCGGGCAGCTCGTGGGAGTGTTGGCTGGCAACTGCTGGCCCGCGATGAGGAAGACGCGCGGCCGGAGGGAGAGGAGGGGCCACCTCCTCCGGAGGAGTAAGATAATAACGTATTCGACAGAGAATGGCATTGCTCTCGCGCAGTCGTCCGCCGCAGTATGAATTACATCGGCGATTGAAACTCGTTCGCGATGAAAAAAGCAACCGTCGGGGAGAGAAGGACCTCGGGCTGTCGGAGGTGCCGGGATTTGCATATTAAATGGCTTGAGATTTATAACGGTCGGCCCCGGAGAGGTGCTAGCAATACGCGCGATAAATAAAGAACGCTTCTCCTCCAGATAGACGTCCGTGCACCGTCACTGCTCCTCGCGTCCAATAGCCAGCGCGTTCCTTCTGATTCGATTTGACGGAAGATGGAGGACGATGCCTCCACCCCTAATGAATCCCGATAAATCGCGGACCACTGCAGTCGTTCGCTTATTGTTTTCGATCAAGCCAGAAAAATTCCATCCACCAGGTCCTCGAGTCCCGATCAATCTCCTGTACCGATTTCAAACGCTAACTTTCACTCCATCGAGGTATAGATCCGACCCTCCGGATCTGAACCGCTAGTGGACGGAACCATCAGGTCCCTGGATCCCAGAGGTGTCGTTCCTCGAGGTGAACCGGTTCCCTCCAAGCATCCTATCACCGCCGACTACGCTCCGTTTACGCGAATTTGTGCGTTCCGCTTGCCTCGTCGGCGCGTTTGATATACACCGACGACCGGGACACTTGCTCGCGAAACGACCGCGTAGTATCCACTAGCGCGCCGAATTTAGAGGTCATCGGGAGATAAGCGCCGCGAAACGATACCTCGCGGCCCTTTCGCGGCCGGGCCGATAAAGCAGGGGGACAAAAACTCTCCCATGGATGATTAACTTTACGACCGTTAATTAAGATAATCCCGCCGTTACTCCCGGGAGAGCGAGATCCAGCGAGATCCAGCGAGATCCTCCGAGCGAGGCGTCCACCGCGAAAGGTAATCGGCGCTCGGCGTTTTCCACTTGACACCTGACGACGTAGTCGAGTGTTATGTGGCCTGGATCGCCGATGCTCGGGGCTTCCCGGCGCAGCTGTATCCCATTAGAACACTGTTTTGACATATCTGATGAAGCTACGTAACAGCTACGCTGGCGACACGTCGGGACGAGTATAGTTTCGATGTTTGAACAGTAGCCGTTTAATGTCCCAATCGGAATCCCTCGATGGCTCTCGAGTATCCGGCGAGTGGATCGCTGCGGAGCCGATTCACGGCAATTAATTCGAGAGGCGCGATGGCTGCTCGGAGGGAGCGTCGATAACAAACAGAGATTGCCGATGGCTGGACTAATGTGGCTGGATGTGATGAATGGTCTTTTATATACACGGACGTGGCCGAGGTGTTATGAATCGCGTTAGCGTCGAATCATTGTTCGCGTCGGCACAATAACACGCCCCGCGGGGGGTTCGCTCACCCGGCCTCCGAGTTTCTACCCCCGATACACGCTCCTTTATTTCCCCGTCTTCTTGTACCCATAGTGACTTTAATCGACCACGTAAATAGCGCATTACCGGTGGAACAAGCGATTGCGATTGGGGATTTGCTTCGTCGATGGTGCGCTTAGATTTTTTTATTCAGATATGAGTGAGGACTTTGGAGCAAGAGGGGTGCAGCTCCATATTTACTAACTAGTTTAGGTAGAAAGAACTGTTTATGAAATTATTGCTTTGAGTTAAGATTGAAAAGAGAACACTAAGGGAAAATATATATTTTCACAGGTTGATAAGTTTTTATTTCTATTTTTGGGAAATTTGTCAAATTTGGAGCATTTGTATTGCGCAAAACAGTAACGAGTGCAATTTGAGTATTGGCAATAAATTGCTTATTTGTTATTAGATTTGCATCAAACGATGTGGAAGTTTCTTACGTATATTATACGACATAACTAAAAAATTGTAATAAATAAATTAAAAATATTTAAAAAACCCGACTGTTTAAAAAGCGAATTAAAATGACAAAAATTATAATAAGATGGCAATTTAAATTAACTCAATTGGCTGCAGGCGGAGGCCTTAAATCTTTTGACGCACTTCTATCCCAAGTATGTACCGCAATGACTGAAGAAAGTGTTTTAAGCTGGTAACAGAGGTGGACAACATCAATGCAAATTCAAGCTGATAAGTATAGTGACATTTCAGCTTCAGCGTATTTTGTAACTTATATGTTTCTCTCTTTGTCCGTGTGGGAAATACAGTTAGTGTTTTTAAGAGCCCATCAAATCTAATTAGAGCGAAAATCTATACCCAATATTTATTAAGACAATATGTAATTTTCTATTTCGAAATAAATGTTCGAATGTAATTACATCAAATCATTTGCATCAAAAGATTTAAGGCCTCCAACTGCAGACAATTAAGTTAATTTAAATTGTCATCTTAATATAAATTTTTGTCATTTTAGTTCGCTTTTTAAACAGTCAGGTTTTTAAATTTTTTTAATTTCTTTATTTTTTACTTTTGTGAAAATTATACATCCTACAACATTCGGAACGCCAAGACATTTCTAAAGACACCTCATTTATCCTAATCGGTGACATGGGCATACAAACATAGCCTGATAAACACAATACCCTCTTCTGCGTGCTGCAGCCGGGTAAAAAATGAACCTGCACCCCATTTGCTGCAAGGTCCTCAATTCCCGAGGTCCCCCATGCGTCGATTAACAAAACGAAGGATCAAGGGGACTCATTAATTGATTTTCCAGCGGGTAACGAGTGCTGCAGCCGATCAGGCGAACCACAACGCTGGACCGCCTCGCGTCTCGCGGAGCAGGAGGAAACCTTGAAGAAGACGAACGGCGATGCCGATCCAATCTACTCTAATTATTGCCAGGGAGGTGGAGTACAATAATAGCACCGTCTCGGGCTCAAAGTCGCGCGACGGAGAGCTTTGAGAAGGGAGGAAAAGAAAGGAAAGAGGAGTCCTCGCATCGCTGGCGCGGTTGATTGATGGAAGAGTCACCGTGTTTATAATTAGAGGCCGTCGTTTCCGGTTCCCCAACTGGCACCCGATCCCCGCCGATCGGTTCGCCATCGAGCGGCCCATTGAACAATGGAAGGTATCCTTAAGAAACAGCTTCGCAAGATCATGATCCTTCAACTATCATGATCCACAGAGTGGATCAGAATGTTTGCGAATACAGCTGATTCCGTCGCGCAGAGTAGCAAGAGGACAGAGATCTTGGTGTTCGCTGCTCCGTTGTTTCGGCCGCGTTAGAATCTAATTTCGGCCCGTCTAGCGGAGGCAGATGCAACGTGTTATCGAACCTTTTAACCACGTGGACGTTTACGAGGCGCTCGGACACGCCGCGGCTAGGCGCGAAGCCCGCCGAGAATCCACGTGTTCAGGAAACGAGATGCGGGTCGCACGTGTGCACGGCTCTCCTTTAACCGTCGTCCGCGCCGCGGACAGCGTGAATAATGCCTCGTAATTTTCGCAACGACGAAACCCGCCCTCGTCGAATCCTCGATCCTCGGAATTCCTAGCGCCCGGCTACTACACGTGTTCCCAGTCGTTTACACCTGACTCCGTCGCCAGCTGATCGCTCATCGACCTACCTGTCCCTGCTAACCACCTTCCTCTACACCGAACGTTCCCTACCCCGTGGAATGCCGGATCAAGAGCACCCTGGACCGAGGGTTCGTTGCGCCGAGGATAGTTCCTACGGCGATGTCTCTGGCCAGACGGTGACGAGTTACACGCACTGTTCGCCGAATCCTAAATGCCTTGGCACGGTTTCCGAAGCTCGCGCGACGCTGCGAGTATAATATAATACAATGCAGTGGGTGTCGACAGGTGCTCGCGGTCTAAAAATAAGCCGCGGGTATCGCTTCCTCCTGCACGGTTTTTCATTCACCGCGACTCGGTTCCCTCGCGAAACGGGGATATACCGATCAGCGTGGGAGAGCGTGATCGATATCGACGCGATAAAGAGACTACTTAGGGGACGCGATTACCACAGTGGAATCGAGGATCCGTCGAGGGGAACGGTGGATGAGAAGCGTTGGTGGTCCGAGAGTTAAATCTGGAAGACTCGTTCGGGGATTTGGAGGCGTCCCTGCGTGGTGCGCTGACGTACGCTGGATTATGACAAAATTGCAGGCCCGCTCGGAACGCGAGTGCGTGCCAAGGGATCGCAATACGTCTTCGCCTCGGCGATGGAGACAAATGTGGGGACGGGAGAGGCTGCTTCGCGGACGCGCACGCAAGAATGGATCCTTTCCTCCGACGCGACGGTGAATCCGGCCTTGGACGTCGATCGGGACGATCAATATTTGCGAAATTAATTCCCGCGGGTGATTCGCGGATCGGGCGATAGCAAACTGCGACGCGGATCGCGACAGCGTTCCGCGTATTTCAACGACACACCTTTCTGTGTCTATCTGCCTCATTCATTCGAGAACAAGGGTGCTAGATAGAGTAGAACCTTCAGAGGGATCCTGAAAAATGAAGCACGAAGGTGGAGAAACTCACCGCGTTTCTGCATGTAGCTGAAAAGGTCGTCTAGGAACTCCTTCCTCTTCGGGTCGTCGTTGATCTCGTACAGCTGGAAAAGTCGGAGAAGAGTGATGGTAAATACGTTGCGTCAAGCGCCGCGGGGTCGTGTTTTCCTTTACCGAGAAGCAAATACGCGGCGCGATACGGCGCGATCGATTGCTCGATCCACTGCGTTTCGCGTGAAAGCCGTGGAAACTGGGAGGGAGGGGGAAACGTGCATTCAATTCGATATACACATATGTAGAATTTACGATCGCGTTATCTCGCGTCGATAGCAGGTATCCTCGGCTCGGCCGTACCACCGCGCCACGAATAAAATGTTACTGGGTCCGGGGCTAATAAAAACAGGAGTGAAACAAGTGTGCTCATAGCGACAGGCAGATTAGTTAGCTCCGATTATTAATGATTCCGTTTAACCTGGCTCATAACCCGAAACCCCCTTCGACCGAGGCAAAGCCAAACTCCCTTCGGGCTAGCGGCCCCGTATTATCATATTTGTTATGTACGATGTGCTATATCTAATCCGAGGCCCTCTAATTGCTTTTATAATACGAGCCTGCTCCCCTTCCCTTTTCACCGCCGACCATTCCGCCTCCGTTTCCTCCACGCCAGCGTTTCGACTATTTTTTTTTTCTGCCGCGGCCACTCGTAAAGCCGTTCCCCAAAGTGGCAGGATTGTTTTAAGCAGACGCTCGGAGCGTTACTTTGTAAACAGTTATTAGAAGTAATTGCTATTCTCGGGGCTTGGTCACCGAGTCTCGCAACCCGCGCGCGCCCACAATGGACCGTCGCGCGTTTCTTTATCGTCTTTCAGCGTCACCGTTCCAAGATAAAGTGGCCGAAACGTGACGACCGGCCGATTTCCTCTTTTAGAAATTACGTGTGCGCGAAGCGCCCTCCTCGGATCCCCGCGACACGACGGGATTTAAACGCTACCTGCATTCTTCCTACTCCCGGGATACGCCGGGTCCGTTTCGATTTACAATTAGCCAGTGTCGATTTATGAACCCCGGATCTAGTGTATAAAACACTGTCCTGGTTCCATCGCGTCCTGGCAATCCTTTAAACTCTCGCGTTTCCCATCCTCGTCCACCAACCGTCCGTCCCGTATCTCTCCGCTCGTAGATCTGCTCCGGTGATAAATTCCATTGAACGAAACGCGCTGCCTCGTAACGCGGCCTCACGCGGGGTGAATAATAATTAATTTGCCGCCAGGTCTTGACGCTCAGCCTATCGACCTGTCCGGGGAGAAGGGGCATTTTCCGGGGGAAGGTGGAGGGAAAAGCTACACGCGTACGAATGGCGAAAGAGTAGGGGTATGTAAGTTCGAAGAGGAACTCAGATTTGTAGGAGAAAAAAACTGAGCCTCGGGCACTGGGACTCGAACCCGCGATCTTCGGATCCACTGCTCCGCTGGCCAGCTGCCTTAACCGACTCCCCCAAACTCGACTCGCCGAGATCTCTATGTTTCGGACTCTACTTAACGAGCGTCAGCTCTGTCCCAATCGCACACCGAACTCCTACAGATCCATCACGTATCCTGCTAGCGTTGAATCCAACCCTAAGAAAGGCCTGACCAATATAAAGGAGCGTTCTGTACACAAGGAACACCAACCGTCTCGGAATCGACTGGAGAGGCAATCGCCAGCGCAATGTTTGCTTCCTACACGTGCACGGTGCACAGGTGCTTCCGGTGCATCGTCTATTATCCTCCGTTTTCCAGGGCCGCTGACAGGTGTCTTGGAATCGTAATCGCCCACGGTACCAGCAGATCTATCGATTACATCGCGGAATGTGGTACAATTACTGTCTCTGCACTTCACGGTCTAGCCAATAAACCTCGCGGTTCTCGTTAATCATCATCACTCGGCTCCAGATACTGTCAACGAGCACGCTGGCTCGACACCTTTCCAATGCAGTTCGGTAAAAAATGAACGGGACGAAGTTTCCAGTAGGTTTGCCGGAGCTGACGGATTACAGGAAGAAGGAAGAAGCTTTAGGAAGCGATCGTTCACCGAAATGGCCGCTATCGCGGCTCACTTATTCATGCATTCCACTCTGTTTTCATGGCAACGCCCCAGCCCGATCTCGTCCACCCTTTGCACACCTTAGGGACGAGCGACTGGACAAACGAACGAATGGACGGATGGGCGAACGGCATTTCTCAAGGGCCATTTTGTACCACTTTCTCGTGTTTTTTCTTTGGCCGCGCGAGCGATGAGCTCGTTAGGGGCAGCCGGAGGGGAGAGGACGGGGTAAAAGGTCGGAGGAAGAGGGACGAACGTTGTTGGGTTGGAGGAAGAAGGGGGCCACGTCCGAGGGTTCAACCAGAGTATATTGATTGATCTACAGTTAAGCGGACTGACGGCAGCCACGTGAAGATCGGGTAGAAATGGGCCCTGGCTCAGCCATCTTCCTCTCTCCCGCTCGCTGGCCGGCTCGGTTGCTTCTCCTGCAGTATCCTCTCCTATCCTTCACCTACCGTAAAATAAAGAGAGGCGAACGGAATTTGCTCTCGATGATGCATGCTCCGCGGCCCCGCCCTCTCCTTCTCATCGACTGACGGCCGGCTGAATAATAATTCCTGATACAGCCGACGTTGATCGGGTTACTTTCGTCCCTGCGAGCCGTGGAGGGACGCTGCCCGCTTCGATGATCGATGTGTACGCGAGAGCGGCTGCTAGAGGCCTAGCGCCACGTCCACCCAGATCTCCTCGCGTCCGGGCCCGATGCAATTGCTTCTCTATCGCCGGACGATTAACCGCCGTTAACAACCCCATCGTCGAGTCGTTTCTACTATCAATACGAATCTCTCGATCGATTCGAGCTTCATGAGATCGAAGTGTCAACGGTACCGAAGTATCTAAAACGCGGAGACTTTGCTATTAAGACCCGTTAAAGTCAACGTGTCGCTAAACGCGAGTCGAGATCCGTTCGAGGAACAGGCGTCTTCATCGCTGCATGAACTTTACGACCGCCAGGAAGATGCAGAAGAGAGCTCGCTGTGAAATTCATGGAAGAGAATGTCTGAGTAGGACCGCCACGCGTCGTTACCTTTACGACCAGTAATTATCGATGCGCGGCTCTTTCTGCCGCCCCCGAGATCCAGATAGCCCGCTCTTCCGGCTGATAAGAAGCAGCGATAACGGCCCTGCCGTGGCGAACGATTCGAAAGCTCGGGGAGCGTGTTTGCACTGTGTCTTTGCTAGATTGCGATCGTCGTTCCGGAGAGGTTGCGAACGATGCGCGGTGAAAGAGGTGACGGAGGAAAGATGGGGATCTCGAGGGAAGACACATTGAAACATAAACGTCCTCTCGTGAGATTAGAAAGCCACGGGGACGTTTGACAAAAGGATATTTCGATGCGGCCACTCGTTACCTCGGCTACGTAATTGCCTGCGCGTACCTGGCCCAGCTCGGTTGCTTTTCGCACGGAACGCGTGCTCGTCCAGCTCGCTCCTGCGCCCCCGCGAGCACGGCCAGGCTTCCGGTCGTAAAAGCTTTTATAAGGGTGCGTCTCGGGCTAAACGGAAACGGGTGCAGCCTTAAATAATGCGCCGTGCCTGTATACCGAGGTCAAGACGGAGTCGAGCCGTTTCTGGGAACGCTCTTGTCAGCCGGCACGTGAATTTCAAGGGGAAACACGAGCAGTTCGACTGGAAATCTATGAAAGAGAAGTGCAGAAAGGAGGAGTATCGATGGAAGGGGTACGATAAAGACGTGCGCGGAGTTTCAGCCGCGATCGCATGATGGAATGCTGACGAACCACCCGTCGATGAAGGCATCCAGACAGGATCCGCACGAAGTCGCGCCGAGGTTGGAAAAATACAGGAGACAGACTCCGATGACACGGGTCGGCGAAGCGTCGTCGCCGATTTTTTATCAGCCGGTCGAGGGATAATCTGGTAAGAAAATCGCGGTGGAAGTGGATCGTTTTCGCGACCACAACGCGAGGAGACGTAAACGTCAGCTACCTTCCCCGGGGAGCAGGCTAGTGGGGATATCAAGATCGCGCGTTATACGAGCGGCCATAATAGCGGCTGCTACTATTACCCGTTTCCAGGGCATTAAAGATAGCGTGCGCAATTATAATTATTACGATGCGAGCGACGAATACGTATGCGCTTCCATGGAAGCTCCATAACGCCGGGAAAACTTCTTGCTACGCTTAAATCAGTTTCCTTGAAAAACGCGTAAGAAAATTGCAACTCTCAAGTGCTAAATGCTGTCGACGCTTCGGTTGCCTCGCGATGTTGCTGCTAGATATGGGATTACATCTCGCGAACGAGGCAGAAAGTTAGGAAGCAGTGCTCGAGCTTTCCACGTGCATGTGGCTAGGTGGATTCGCGGAAGCTCGACGAAAGCGTAGTGCCAGTGAAATATCGAGGAAACGGGGGATTGTTTGTACTACCGCCAAAGAAGCAATCAGCGTGACGCGGAGCAGCCCCCTCGTACATCAGAGCAACCAGGGGGGAATTCGTTTATATCGAGCTGCTTTTGTCTCCGCGCAGCTTCTCGCGCGAGCGATCGCTCGGTCCGAGGATAATTGCGATTCGTGGGAAAGCCAGCTGAGGGTTACCATTCTCCTCCGTTTACCCTGCGACTTGAACCTCCACGAGTTCGAAGGCATTCGTGCCAAAAAGTTATCTCTAAAAAGCTTCTCCGAAGAAAAGAAGACACTGGCCGCGAGTTCCCATTATCGGGACTAAATCAATCGGCTTTATCCCAGCGATATCGTTCCGTGGAAAGAGAAGAGCCTTCCCCTCCTCCAATTCCCTGGCCAGCCTCTAATCCGAATGAGCTTTTCCTCGCGTTCATCCGCTTCCTTTGAACAGATCGCCGGGCTTCCAGGAGGAATCGTTGACGTTTCTCAAGCGATTCGCCCTCGACTGCTCTGAAAGCTCCTTCCGGCGTCCTTTCTTTATCCCCTCGCTGCGATTGCCCGATGATTACGAGGCATCCTCTCGCCACCTCCACAGAATAACATCGATGGACTTTCCCCTGGAGATTGTCGCCCGTTCCGGACAAAGCGCCTCCAGCTGGGATGAGCCTCCCAATTGAATCGAACGTTCTCCGTGGAAACACGAGGCTTCGGCAGCGGGATAGAGATATTAAAAAGAGAGGATACCGCGTGGCCATCGGGCCAACACCCGCGATCCCGAAACCGGGCTGGAAATACAAATACGGGGCTCGGTGGACGGCGACGAAGGAGGTCGAGAGCTTTTACGAGGCGAAGGGTATAAAATATAAGGAACGAGAAGGAGGTTGACGTTCGATGACGCCAGAAGTCGGCGTCACAAAGAGCTCGGCATAAAGAGCCAAGTTCGTGGTCCCTCCGCGTCTTTCCACCTCTTCCCTCTTCCTCCCTCTTCACCATTCTCTCTCCCACCCGAAGAGTCCTGATACACAGTCGGTTTTTATGCCCGTAGCTGGAAATATTAAATCGCACCTAAGCACGTTTTATGTCGACCGCCTAATAATCTCCGCCCGACTGTTTCTCTCTTTCCTTCCCCTTTCCCTGTCCCCGTCGCTCACACGTGCTGCGCGAGTCTGTCGTTTCGTCGCCGCGTCTCGCCCGGACCTCGTAGGATCTCGAACGCTGGCCAGCTTCCCTTCGTTCCTCGCTCTTTCAGTGGCACAGTGATCGTTGGTGGTCGGCCTGCTCGCGGTCAGTTTATAAACCTCTCTTCCGCGAGAACGTCCCCTCCGGAGTAACCGCTGCTACTTTACTCTGTCACCCTTTTCCCGCGACCAACTCCGCGGGATTACTCATTTTCCTAGTTCTAGTAATAGCTTCAAAGGATGACTCAAACCCATGACCGAGTAATACAGTTATCCACGCTGGAAAAAAACCGTGGCACGAGACATGGTCCCGCAAAAAAGGCCGCGTCTAGCTCGCGCGGAGTCATGTGACGAGCGACAGCCGCCCCTTCCTCGCGTGTGCCCGGGTTTCTTCGTGACGGGTGGAGAAAAAAGAGAAAAGGAAGCAGATCTTTGTGCTCATTAAATCGTCCCACGTTTTCCCCACGACTCCTTATCATCGGGAACGCCGTCGTTGCGTCACTCGGCGAGCGCAAACAGCCCTATCGGAGCGCAAATATTTGATCGATTTCGATAATCGTTTAATATCTCCCTCGAGTGGGTATTAATTACGCGCGCTTAGTCATTGAATTAAGACACGACTCCCTATCTCAACCGATAACGATCTTGCGGCTGATACCGTCGAGCCAGGTAAACGGGCACAGATTTTACGGTCGGATACAGGAAACTGGGAGTGTAGGACAGTTTGTCGGGTCAGTGGTCGCAGACAGTGGGCACGTGGTTGCACTTACGTCCTGCTGCTGACCGCTTGGCAGTTCTTAGAAAGGACTTTTCTAGGCGATGTATTCGCGGCGCGCACGGCTCGAGCGCGCGGTCTCGTTTTAATTCAATTTGGACCGCGAAGGTGAGCCGACGGTCTGCTGGGTTCAGAGACCTGGTGCAAACGCGCGTTAACCAGCGCGTTAATCTCTCCGGTCGTTCGAGCACCTTTATCGTCGCGTCGCGGCGAGCCGTTGTGTATCGCGGCCAATAACTTCCACCGCGCTCGGTCCTCCGACGTTTTTTCCCTCGCCGCGTGACTGTAAATCCCGGCGAAGATAACGAGATGCCCGAGCGGAAGATTTACGATCGCGGAATTTAATTCGGTAGCCTGGCCAATTTGATCGCGATAAAGCGATACGGTCACACGTCTGGCCGCTGGCTGAGATTCCAGCGGAAATAAGAGCAACCGGAGCGCCGGCCAGCCGCGTAATTCAAATCGCTTTGGCCGTTAAACGAGAGATAGGATCGAGAAGCGCAGGGGCGCGGGTAACGGTGGTAAGATTCAATTTTCAATTGAAATTGAGAGCCCTTGATGACTGGCTTCAGGGTCCACTGCACTCGCGCTCCTCCGTTCGGATGGTTGCAATATGCACTTGCAAGCAGATTCGACTACGCCACTGAGGAGGGGGTTCGCGCGATCGAGAGTCAGCCGAGAGATAAAACCGCGCGAGAGGGTGCGAAGATCGATTAACTCGGCGACGTTGGACGTAAAATACGGCTTCCAAGTGGCAGATTCGTGGTCCGGGTGTGTGCCCCCCTCCTTTCGCGTGCTCGCCGTTTCGTTTCGCGGACCCAGCGCGCGGGCGGAGGAGCGCTTGGGAGATGGGAAGGAGAGGGACCCGCGCCTCGGTGCCGATCAAACGGAGCTGAGCTTCGATTATAATAAATCAAGGCGTAAATAATGGAAGAACCGACGGGGCCCGAGAGGGAGATAAAGGGTGGACGGTGAAACACGGCTGCAATCGAATCTCGGTTGCAACCGAGCCTCTCGCGGGCAACGCGAGTATGCGAGAGCGAGGCGATTAATGCTTCTACCCCGAGGGAGCGAGATCCCTCTCCGTCACCCGCGGAACGAGTTTGATTTTATATCGTAATTTATTTCAATGGACCGTGTAATGGGATTAACGTCCACGACAGAGCGGTTAAGTTTTATGAATCGCCAGCGCACCTCTGCCTCTCGCCAGCGATTCTTCAAAGAACCGCGCTATCGGCGGTGAAGGTCTTCTTCTTCAGCGAGGATGCAAGGGTCCGTTGAGGCTCGCAGCACTTTGGCGCGTGGAATTTATCCAGAGAACTCTTTTCAACAAATCCTTCACAAAGACCTAACAGGAGAGAAGAACGGTGCTCGCGACGGTAGCAAGTGAGCGATTCGAGAGCAGAACGGAGTCTACGACCTAGGAAGCCGTGGTCCCACGCGAAGACAGCAAAAGCCATTGTCTGCAGCGCAGGGTTACCTGGACTCAGCCATGGGAAGATTATGCGTCTGGCTTGAATTACGTATTAGTACAGAGGGGAGGGCGAGTGACGAGTCGAGGAGAGAGGCAGAGGGATCGACGGTCCGGGAAGAAGAGAAATACGCGGAGGGGAGGCTCTCTTATTAACGAGGAAGCGAAACAACTCGCACCGGCATGCTAATCGAACGAACATACAGAACGCACGGTCGTTCCCGGCCGCGGTATCAACGGCCATCTTTGTTCCTCGTGCCTCCGCGATTCACGACCGATGGGAATTTATCGAACCGTGAAAGCATCCCCACCTCCGTATCTCGATGCCGGCGCACAAAAATGCGCGGCCTCTCGCGCCGCTTATGAACCTGTACGCGTATCGGGATCTAACGAGCGCGCGTTTGGCGATCGAATTAGAGAGTGGCAAGTATTCTAAGGCCCCGCTAATGGTCTAATGTCCCTTCCTCTCTATCTTAAAAATTAAAATCCTGCTTGGAGTACCGCTACCACTTAAGGTCTTAAGACACTCCGACTTCCTCAGCGAGGTGGAACTCGATGGCTCAAGGTCCGTTGCCGCTGGTGCTTTGGGGCTTTTCGGATGAAGCTTCGTTCTGGATCGACCAGAGAGGTGATCGAGCTCGAAGGGAAACGCGGAGGTGGCGATCGAGGTGCGCGAGGGAGGCTGGAGAAGGAGAGGAAGGAGGAAGAGGGTTGGAGAGGACGGTCGGCGTCAGCAAGAGGAGGCAGTTAGCGCGTGTTTACACGACAGCGCTATGTAGCCGGCGACCTCACAGAACAGTCTCTCGAGCCGAGCGAAGTGAACGTTTCTATTTGTCCGAACACCTCTTTCCGTCTCCTTCCCGCCAACCTTCTACCCCCTACCAACCTTCTCCAACCATATCTCACTCTTTCTCCCTCCGTCCAACAGCCTCCTGCTCGACCCCTGGACGCATAATGACCCTCGGTCCAGTAGAGCGAGTTAGCACCAGTTGGGTCCAGCGGAAGATTGATATTTAAATGCGACCAATTACCCGGCGACTGGTCCCACCTTTCGCTATCTCGCGAGATTCCGGCGCGCTAATGGGGGACAAGGGGACCGAGGTGTGAGAGCCACGCAACGGCAGATTAGACCCAGGAACAGTGAATTAAGAAAGACAGCACCTGCTCAGCCTCCCTGCAGCAATCTAGAAATCAGGTCCCGTGGACATCCCCTGCGTCGAAACCGGAAGCCTCGTAGGCTCCTTGAGAAACCACGTGGAACATCGGCTCAAACATTGTCCCGCGTGGGACAGGATCTCGCTCGTAAAAGGCGCAGTCGATTCGATCTGCTCGAACGGCGTAGATCCCCGAAAACGTCCCCCTTTTACGATTCGGATACGACATCTAAAAAGCGATGTTTACAGGGTCAGACGCCGATGGGAACGTTTTTATTAATAATTTTTAGTGCGTCCCGCGGCTGGTCCTCGTAAAAGACACCGGTCGCCACTCGCCTCGCTCGGCTGCCTCCTGTAAAAGATATCCGCGCGGACGTTTGTCGACCGTGTCCATCGAAATTAGGAGGCCTACCGCGGGCCTTTATGGGATCTTAGACGAGTTTTACAGCGGCGTCCAGTCGCGCTCCCTCGGATGCCGCGTATCGCCCGATGATTAAACGATTACCGTAACGAACAACGTTTACAGCGTCGTTTAATCTTTATCGGTGGCTCGCCGACTAGCCTCCGAGGAGGGAGATTAATAAAGCCGAGGTCCGTGGTAGCTTGACGATAGTTCCTGCTGCCCGCGATCGGAGGAAAGCGCAACCACGAGCGTTCCACGAATCAAAGAGCCGCCTTCGAACGCGCCAGTCTTTTCAAAGTCTTACCCGGTGCGCGCGGTACAAAGGCGAGCAGCAGCCGAATTTATTATCGAAGCCGCGGGCTTGTCCAGCACTTTGGTAGCGATTCACCGTAACCTTTTTCGATTTCAATGCCGACACCGAGCGCTTCACCCACTTTCTTTCATCCGCGCCACGACACCTCTCATTTATACGTCTGGTACACCTATTAGTCTATATTTTCGAGGGATAAGTGGCGCGTAATGTATTCCACCGGCTCCATTTGTCACGCGCTCTCGTCGAACGAGCTGGCGCGTCGTCAAAAGGGATTTCGAGACGGTGTATTGTCGCGCGAGCTGAAAGGACGAGGCGAGTAGGAGCGGGCACATCTCCCCGAGGGCCGTGCAACGAGAACGAGAACACCGTGGACTGAAAATTAATACCGTCGTTTTGACCGTAAAACGCGGCGTCTCGCCAAGAGGGCCCGAGAAGAGCGGGGCCGTGGGCCTCTCGCTGGAAAATTAATCGGGGCCTTTGGTGAGGAATCGTCTTCGCCCGGCGGAACGAAGAAATCCGCCGGGACAAAAAACAGCCGAATATTTCAATAACCCGTTGACGGGGAGGGGGCTGCGAAGGGGGATCTCCCCTCCCCCGAGAATCGTATCTGTCAGGCGAAAGTCTTCTATGTATCCTTTCGCCGCGTCGTTACGCGCGGCGATATTTTACCAGCCATAAAAAGACGATTAATCAGGTGTCGCCGTTCCCCCCGCCCAGCCCCCCTTTCCCACAGCGATCGAGCCGAGCACATCCCAAGCTCGATCATCTTTTTATATTATATCGTCATGCCTGCCGCTCATTTGTTAGAAATAAAAGTCTGCCGTTCAGCCCCGCCAGCCCCGCGCAACCTGGCTCCCTACCTGCGCGATCCAGGGACCAACACCTGCACGAAGCCAGCCAGAGCACCGAGAAACTTGTGCGCACACACTCTCCGGATCCCCCCGTCCCATACCTACACCCCCTTCTTCCACCCCTTTCGAGACCCCTTCCGAGTTATGACGTGTTTAACATATAAATGAAAATCAGGCCTATAAAAGTTTAACGCCCGCGATTATCTGGCTGCTCGTGTTCCCCCGTGCCACCCCCCGCCGCCCCTCGCCCCGGCCCTCGCTCATTTACGGGCTGCTCCCCCGGACCGAGATTTCTATTTCGGCTTCTTTTCGTCAGCCAGTTCGTGCCGGCGAAACGGGAGCACGCTCTGCCTCGTCCACGCAGCGACGTGCAGTTTGATTGAATTTTTTATTTAATTCACTGTTTGGCGAACCACCCCCTTGGGCAGGTTTTCGCGTTACGCGTCGGCGCTTGACGAGCTGCGTAGCTAGCTCCACAGGCCATTGTTTAGGTTACCGGGAGCAGTTGGGACGTTTACCTTGTGCAGCAAGTTCGCAGTAGTCTCTCTGCCATGCTTCATGGAGGCACTGCACGGTGGAATCCTATTTTGGAGTTGCAAGGAATGCAAGTCGTCCGTCCACCCCATTGACGACGAAGCGAGAGGAGCACGGGGCACTGGAAGCTTCTCGCGGATAATAACATCGAGTATAACACCACGGATCAGAGGCACCCCTCCCTCTCGAGTCGATTAAAATTCCCCTGGAGTGTCACGTGCCACGGGAAAACGTGGCCTCGTTGCGAGGCCGCCTATTGAAAACTGGCCTCCCGAAAAGCCAGCTTCGAGACTTTTCGTGCCCCTCGTCTCCCACCGTCGCGCTCCCTAAATCACCTCTCTTTCACTCTCCTTCTCTCTCTCTCTCTCTCCGTTCAGGGCAGTTTCTTCGGCCTGCATCCCCACCAAGCCGTACCACCCTCTGTTTTATCTCGCCACGCCCGAAATTCGGCCGACCAGCGTTCCTCGTCTATCGCTGTCTCCCCTTTGTCTCGACCTTGTCACCGTGTTTAGGCGTAACTAATCGTCCCTCCTCTCCCCTCCACGCATCTCGAGCACTAACGAACCCCCGCGGGTCGGCTTAAACACCGTTCCCGACCCCCAACATCGGAATTCATCCGGGGAAATTGAATCGACGGACGGAAGAATCGGCAGCTATCGCGCAGCAACGGAGAAGCACCTTCCCTGCAGCAATGGATGAGAAGGGGATGGGAATATTTTTGTGATTCAAAGGAAAGGAGGCTCCGGAGCCTGTCGTTTCTAGTTGGCCCTTGTCTCCGTCTACCTGACGATTTCTAATCCCTGGTAAGAGGCAATCCGACCTCCGCCGGGGAATTACCTTTACCTGGCCGCAGGAAGCTGTTTCTACATAATTTATTGCTTCTGGATGTTAACATTGTTCCAAAATCGCCGATACGGACGGGCCCCAGGGACCGGGGAGGCCGGATTAAGGCGCACCTTCGTCTCGGGCCGGCCGAAGGGACGACGGGCCTCGTCGAAAACGTAATTAATCAAGCTCAAATGCGGTCTAATGAGCTCGTACCGTACACGGACGGATGGACGTTCCTCGAATCGACGATCTAATAGCGCCACGTCGTCGACTGGAGCGCCTCGTGGAAGCCCATCAATCGAAGTCTCGCTCTCGAAATCTGGATGGGACTCTTGATCCCTCGATAGCTGACCAACTCCATCTTGCAGACCACTGTAGGTGCCTCTGGATTAAATAGATTGCACAGGGTGAAGCGACTACTCTTCAATGAAGATCGAGTGCGGGGGGTTCGCCGGAATAGAGCCATTGACATCGTGCGTTTCAATAAAACTGCCAACTTGGGAATAGAAGATCGACAGGTAGCGAAAGCCACGATCCCTTGGTAGAAACCCTCGATCATCCCCGGCCGACGTACCCTCGAGCCTCGAAACGGGAACACGGCCGAGGGACATTTGTTTGCCTTCGGAGCGACTTGCGTGCGCGACTTTTCCTTCTTTCTTTTTACCGTCTGACGAACGATGAAAAGCGAACGATCTTCATTGCCAGTCACTCGAGGTTCTCCGGCGATAAAGGGAGGAGTAGCCGGTTACCGGAGACACTGAAGTGATTCTTGGTAGATGCGTGTCGGACGCGTTCGTGCTTAATTTTAGAATACCGGTACAGACGGCTCTCTCTCTCTCTCTCTTGCCTCTCCCTTTCCTCTCCCCAGTTCATTCTTTCACTCTCTGTCTCCGCGCGAGACGGCTGAATCTCGAGTGCCCTCGTCGAGTGCATGAGCAAGCAGGCCGTAAGTAGGTAAGTATGAAAAATTGGGAGGCGAGTGCACGCCTCGCCGTGGCTGCACGCATCAGGTGTCCGTGTATCGTGGAACTGTACAGTACGGGTGTACAGTGTCGAGTACTGTGCACGAAATACGCGTCGAGGCAACTCCGTCTGTCTCTCTGGAAGGAAGCACCGCAGCGCCGAAACGTAATTGCCCTCGGAACGAGTATCGTGTCCCGTCCCTCTGGCTCGGAAAGAAAGTGGGGGTGACGTGGAAGGCGCGAGAAAAATTAATGCTATCGCGGGCCTCCTCAGTGTTTTCGCCGACTCGGGGGCGGCAGGGTGTTTACGGGCCGCGAATTGGCAACTCCGGGCGAGATTTACGATTCGCCTCGGATAATCCAATAAGGCCGCGAACGACGAGGCGTGGGCGCAAATGATGGAAGTCCGCCAGCTGGTACCGCGCAACCACCGTCCTCTACGTCTAGATTTAAAGCGGCGTTAGCCGTGCGTGCGCTATCGTCCGCGTGCCGCCAGGAAAGCTGCATTGTCTACTCGCAATAACGTCGGGCGTCGAATTCGAGCACGGCGAAAATGATAAATCACGCCGCGGCCGGCGATCGTATCGAGCCTCGTGGAAACCTCGCCGTCCAATAAATCTTGGGCGCGCGCGATAAAAAAGGATCCAGTCGCCGGGCCGAATAGCATTCCGCGGGTAGGATAGAGCCGACAATGGTTTGTATCTCGCGAGAGCTTTGTTATCGCGGATGGAAGATGCGAAGGTAGGTAAGTAAGTACTTGATGCAGACTGGAGTTGCTCAGGAAGTGATAGATTTTGCCGTGCGTTGGTACGGATCAGAGGTAAAAACAGGGAATGCCCTGTGGCTTGGCGATGGAATATTAAGGAGGAAAGAGTTATAGGAGAAGCTACCGAAGAAAATTCCAGGGACGAAGGAGTACTCGCTGCAGTTGCAGCATGAAAAATGGATACGTTTCCCCGTTCGGACAAGCGCTTTGTCGGGTGAAGCGTGCACGAAGCCCGATATCTCTTTCTTGCCGGGCAGCGGCGTGCTCGCCCGAGCGAATCGCCGTAAAAAGGGGCGACTCGTCGTCGAAGGGGTGAAAAATAATAATTACACTCGTTGTCGGTGGGCGCTGAGCTGGTCGCGGGGGTGAAAGCAGCGGCCGGAGGGCGATGGAGTTACGAGGGAAGCGATACTCGGAGAAAGACGAAGAAGAAGGAGACGGAGAAGGCAGGAGCATCGAGTTCGAAGCTACTCGAACACGGTCGACCGACAAATGCCCGGGCCAGAGGGAAGAAGGAGGGACCGAGAGGAGGAGGAAAAAGTGGAGGGTGAGGAGGAGAAGCGATGGCGTGATAAATGATCGAGTATTTAACACTCTTTACGGATTAGCATATAAACTACGGGCAGTCCATAGATCTTCGTGGCAACGCATTAACGGACGAGGAGCAGACCACGGGGATGATCTCTCTCTTCCCCCCACCTCTCGAGCCTCCCCTGCCACTCTCGGAGCGTAAGCGATCTCTCTGCGGATCGACTCGCCTCGCGAGTTATTGTTTTGCGGTCCTCTCCCTTCGCCCACCCTTTCTTCATCTCCTCTCTGTCCTCCCCGCGGCCGTCCTCCCTTCGCGCCGCTTCTCGCTCGCGCTTCCCCCGAGATTCGAGCGGACGAGCGAGTCGCGCACCGCCGCGAAAAGCTCGTTAATCCGACGATAACGAACGGGGGCCTCGTTACGCGCCGCGAGATGCCTGTCGAGATAACGCTAGCCGAGGATTAGAGGGCCCACGAGGCACGGCGAGAAGCCGTAATTATTTCATCCTAATTGATATTTGCAACGATTAGGATCTCGCGACAGTTATTTCCTGCGCCGTATCGCCGAACCAGAGATCCCCTCAGTGGTTGAAACGATGAAGCCCCCGTCGATTACCGTAATTGACGACAAACGCGCGTTTATATCGTTTGAGGAGGCGCGAGAGCGTGGTGGGCCCCGCGTCCACGCGACCCCCGCCTTACAAGACCGATGACGAGCGAGATATAAAAGACCCAAGTCCGCGGCCCGGCGATCGATAGACGCGATACGGCGGGGCTTGTCCTACGAACGAGCCACTTCCGTCGAGAAGACCACGTATCGCCCGTAATTAAGTCCCGTGTCGGAGTTTATTCCCCCCGGGGGTGGGAACGCTCGACGAGGCGGCTCCACCCTCCCCATCTTCCCCTCAGGGGGAAGCAGGCCCTTAATCGGCCCCTAATAAACCGAGAAGGAGAAAATTACGTGGTTACACGGCGCAGATAAAAGCGAGATTCCCTGATTAATTGATTAGGGAGGCGCCAAAGTCCGCCCCGCGCATTATACCGGCCCGTACCCCGTCATTAAGGGGCGCTCACGCACACACGCGCTCACCATCACCCTCTTGTACGTCTTTCTTCCTCGTCGCGTACAGGCCCGTGTTGCAGTCTGTGTACGCGGCCAGGCGTCGAGCGGACCCTACGCTTTCGAGGAAACGAGAACCAACTCCCTCGATCTATCCACCTTAATGGCTTCATGAGCGTGCTTCCCTCAGGCCTGCGGCTAGCTGCGACAACCCTTGCGCCAGGCGGTCTCGAAACCTTCCACTTCCGGCCGGGCCAGCGGCCACTCCTGTTTCCAAGATCCGCGCGGTCGATTGTCGCCGTGGAAGAACCTTTCCGATCGAGCGGAGATCGTATCGCGGTAATAAGCGAAAGATACCAGGGGTGTGTCATCGATGAGGACGATACGCGCATCAAGTGTCACAGTTAGGATTGTTGCGAGAGGGGCAGCACCCATTAATTTACCATAAATGCAATCGCTATAACGGAACAATCAGACGTCAGGTAGAATTCTTAATAAAGAGAAGATATGTAGGGAAGTGTACACTAGAGCGAAGGTGGATTTGAAGATTTGGTGTCTCTAAGCTAACAAGCATCTACCGCCTTTTCAGTGAAGTATTAGCACATATTTTAATTCTAAAGAGCCGAGACAATTTTGAAATTAATTTAATATGGCAAGTTACATCTGGGTTATTTCTAGATCGGTATGTGAAAAGAAAGGGAATTGTTTTTAATTTTGCCTCAAGACTCTGTGCTTAAATCTTTTCCAATTTCTTTCGCTCAAAATTTGGCGCTCCCCAAAACTTGCCATTTCCCAAAGTTTAATGCTTTCTACATTTTCCACTCCCCAAAATTTGATGCTCCCCAAGATTTTCCACTCCCCAAAATTTTCTACTCCGCAAAATTTGATGCTCTCAAGATTTTTCACTCCCCCAAAATTTTCTACTAAAAATTTGATGCTCCCAAGATTTTTCACTCCCCAAAATTTAATGCTCCCCAAGATTTTCCACTCCCCAAAATTTTTTACTATCCAAAATTTGATGCTCCTCAAGATTTTCCACTCCCCAAAATTTGTCCAAATTCTATAGCCAAATCCACCTCTACACTACATAGAGAAATTGAGAGCACACAAGAGCACCGAGCGTGAAGTAGTCTATTATTAAGATAGCAGCGAGAATTAATCGCACGACGATTACGCGAGTGCGCTGCGAGACACTGTAAGCCGCAGAGTGCAAGTACCTATCTCTAAGATTGCCCGCACATGTTTCAGCTCGTCTACATCAACGGATAGCCCCGGGAATCGCGAGGATAGAGCGAGGCGTCGGTTGATGCAACTTTTACCGCGACGTTTGTCATCCCCTTTTTCCCCAATTAGCAGGAACGGCCGGCGGAGTAAAGGCAGAGGAGCAATTGAGCGGCCGCGAGATTACATGGAAAATTGAATCGCGCAATTTGGACGGGTTTCAGATGGCGGCACGCCATCCATGCCGGCGAGGGTAGCCAGACGTCGTCGGCAAATCAGCGGCTACGACGATCAAACGGGCAAGATTTGTTTCCACGGGGAAAGGCAGCGGGCGCGCAATCGAAACAAGCGCGGCGAGCAGCGAGGCGGGAAGGGCGGGGGCGGTCGCTCGAGCCGCTTGAGGACCCTACTAAATCGCTGAATGGTACCAAAGTCCGAATGTTTACACGCTGACGGAGGGGCCGCGAATTCTTGGTACGCATAAAACCCGACTGATGTACGCCAACCGGGGCCAGATCAAAGACGCGGCTTTCAAACAATGTTAACGCGTTGCCCGCTCCATCCAGAGCCGCCCTTCCCTCGCCGCTTCGGCTCTCGCGGCCGCTCGTTTCCTCGCGATGACCTCAAGCCTTTTAATACGATCCGCGTCGACCAACAAAAGGTATACGCCTCTGCTCCAATGGGACCCAGGTGCGAGCGTCGCGTAGACTCTTTTGCCAGGGCTTGAAACGCCTCGTATCGCTGCAAATAAAAATCCCCAGACGTCCGTGAAACCAGCTAGGACCCATTGTGACCGTTCCCGGAGGGACACGCCTGATTCTAGGCCGCGATCTCGCCTGGTGTCGGCTCGTAAAAAGTAGAATAGCGCGCATGGGCCTTGCGATACAACGTCGATCGGCTTTGCCCACCCGTGATCGTCACGCTGCCGGCTCCACGGCCCATTCAGGGAGAAGAACGTCCGGCTTTATCGACTACGGGGAATTTTCGCGGCGCGAGAGAGTCGCCCGTTTCGAGAGGCGCGAAATGGACCGCGGAGACTCGTGCTCGAAACAATGCGCGCGGTGTGACATTAACGAGTCGGGCCTCGGGCAGCGGCTGCGCCGTTGACAATATCGTTTTGTCCGGCGAGCTTGTCGGTGGTCACGAACCGTCGTATTTCCACCAGCCGAGGATCATTTGTCGCTACCTCGCCGCTTTCTACGAGCGCACTGTTTCGCGCCTATACATAGTAGCGCAAAGTGTCGGCGCGGGGGAGAGAATCGCGAGGGAAATTACACGGGGAAACGTGAGCTTATATCGTATCCGATATACAGGGTGTCCCATCTAAGACTGGACAGCGGGATATCTCCGAACGTATTGGAGATAAAAAAATGAAAAAAATATGGCATCGCATGGTTCGAAGGGGCTGATCTATTAGCGCGAACGAATTTTTTTTTCGATTATTATTTTAAAAGATACGATGGTCAAGTTCGGTTTTTCAAATGGAACTATTTTTTCTGAACACCTGAGTTGATAGTGCGTTCCAAGACAAATTCAATGAGCATTAATGTATACACTTGATTTCCACTGGTTTTTGAGATATTGCGCTTGCAAATTCACTGATTTTCCCTGGAAAAAAGCCTGCTGAAATAGCAAGGACAGTGGACAGTCTAGCTGACGCTACGGGTTGCCTTGCCTGTTGAAACCTATACCTACCTGCTAAAGGTCTACGTCAGAAATGGCAGGCCCAAAGGCTGGACAATTCTTTTCCGCCAAAAATGCCACTTAGGTAGGTACATCTGCGGTATCGAGAAGCGCACCGTTACTTTTATTTCGCACTTGCTTCTACGCTCGGATGGCCGGTTCTTCTTGGAGGGATGCAAGCTCGATTGATTAGGTTAGGAGGTGTGAAAGTTGCTAGACTAAACTTCAACTATAGGGAGCAGATTGTATTAGAACCAATCGGATTTGCATCCCTCACAAACGGCTGCTCTCTTCAAGAGGCCCTCGTCACAGCAATAGCTCCTCCCCAATGCCCACCTTCTCTCGCATGGAATACGTCAACGCATGCTTTTCTTTTAATATTGAAGCTCGTGTTTATACTCGAGAGGACCACGCGTCGACAGCGGGCTACCCCTTTTCTTCCTGTGTCTCTCCACGAGGAGTATCAACGGTGGATTGTAGGAGCGTAGATGTTGGGATGCTAGTTATTGAATTCAGGAGACGATAGAAACACTTTATTACAAAACACACATGTGCTATAATAAATGATCGAACTTGCGCCCCACTTCGCGCAGACCGATTACAGGGTGATTGGCTCGGTACGCCTAATCCGCCTCGCAACCGTGACGAGGTCAAGCCAAAAGGTATGAATCCTGGGTCCTTTTTCCGAAGGAAGCCATAAAATTCGATGGGCACTGCGGGGTGTTGTCGTCCCAGCCACGGGATGAAACGCAGAATTACCCTGTTTCTGTTTCAGAAATAAAATAATTCTTTATTCTTTATCGTATGGATATGGAAGTGTTGCCGATGAATTCCTTGTGGTTTTCCGATGAAAATCGTGCCAAATGTCGCGTAAATCGGACTACTTTTACATAAGGAATACAAATAGCTTGTGTCAAAGTAGTCCGATTTGCATGATATTTCGTATGATTTTCATCAGAAAAACACAAGGAATCCATTGGCGTCACTTCCATATCCATGCGATAAAGAGTAAAGAATTATTTTATTTCTGAAGCAGAAACAGGGTAGTTCTGCATTTACGCCCCTCACCACGTGGGCAGGGACAACACCCCGCAGTGCCCATCGAATTTTATGGCTTTTTTCGGAAAAAGGTATGCATCCTCGGCCGACCGCGGCAAACCGGGGTCGGTGCCTCGTAGTCAAGGGGTGACATCTGTTTCAGAAATAAAATAATTCTTTATTCTTTATCGTATCGCAGGGGAAGTGACGCCGATGGATTCCTGGCGTTCCATCGATTAAAATCATACCAAACATCATGCAAATCGGACTACTTTGACACAAGCTATTTGTATTCCCTATGTAAAAGTAGTCCGATTTGCACGATATTTGGCATGATTTTCATAGGAAAACCACTAGGAATCCATCGGCGATACTTCCATATCCATACGATGAAGAATAAAGAATTATTTAATTTCTGAAACAGAAAAAGGGTAGTTCTGCATTTGCGCCCCTCAACACGTGGAGCAGGGACAACACCCCGCAGTGCCCATCGAATTTTATGGCTTTTTTCGGGAAAAGGTATGCATCCTTGGCCGAACGTAGCGAGTGGAGGTCGACCCCCGCAGTCGAGGGTGAAATTGTGAAATATTCATTTAAGCGGATTAAGAAATTCTTTATTTTTTATCGTATGGATATGGAAGTGTCGCCGATGGATTCCTTGTGGTTTTCCTATGAAAATCATGCCAAATATCGTGCAAATCGGACTACTTTTACATAGGGAATACAACTAGCTTGTGTCAAAGTAGTCCGATTTGCATGATGTTTGGTATGATTTTAATCGATGGAACGCCAGGAATCCATCGGCGTCACTTCCCCTGCGATACGATAAAGAATAAAGAATTATTTTATTTCTGAAACAGATGTCACCCCTTGACTACGAGGCACCGACCCCGGTTTGCCGCGGTCGGCCGAGGATGCATACCTTTTTCCGAAAAAAGCCATAAAATTCGATGGGCACTGCGGGGTGTTGTCCCTGCCCACGTGGTGAGGGGCGTAAATGCAGAACTACCCTGTTTCTGCTTCAGAAATAAAATAATTCTTTACTCTTTATCGCATGGATATGGAAGTGACGCCAATGGATTCCTTGTGTTTTTCTGATGAAAATCATACGAAATATCATGCAAATCGGACTACTTTGACACAAGCTATTTGTATTCCTTATGTAAAAGTAGTCCGATTTACGCGACATTTGGCACGATTTTCATCGGAAAACCACAAGGAATTCATCGGCAACACTTCCATATCCATACGATAAAGAATAAAGAATTATTTTATTTCTGAAACAGAAACAGGGTAATTCTGCGTTTCATCCCGTGGCTGGGACGACAACACCCCGCAGTGCCCATCGAATTTTATGGCTTCCTTCGGAAAAAGGACCCAGGATTCATACCTTTTGGCTTGACCTCGTCACGGTTGCGAGGCGGATTAGGCGTACCGAGCTAATCACCCTGTAATCGGTCTGCGCGAAGTGGGGCGCAAGTTCGATCATTTATTATAGCACATGTGTGTTTTGTAATAAAGTGTTTCTATCGTCTCCTGAATTCAATAACTAGCATCCCAACATCTACGCTCCTACAATCCACCGTTGATACTCCTCGTGGAGAGACACAGGAAGAAAAGGGGTAGCCCGCTGTCGACGCGTGGTCCTCTCGAGTATAAACACGAGCTTCAATATTAAAAGAAAAGCATGCGTTGACGTATTCCATGCGAGAGAAGGTGGGCATTGGGGAGGAGCTATTGCTGTGACGAGGGCCTCTTGAAGAGAGCAGCCGTTTGTGAGGGATGCAAATCCGATTGGTTCTAATACAATCTGCTCCCTATAGTTGAAGTTTAGTCTAGCAACTTTCACACCTCCTAACCTAATCAATCGAGCTTGCATCCCTCCAAGAAGAACCGGCCATCCGAGCGTAGAAGCAAGTGCGAAATAAAAGTAACGGTGCGCTTCTCGATACCGCAGATGTACCTACCTAAGTGGCATTTTTGGCGGAAAAGAATTGTCCAGCCTTTGGGCCTGCCATTTCTGACGTAGACCTTTAGCAGGTAGGTATAGGTTTCAACAGGCAAGGCAACCCGTAGCGTCAGCTAGACTGTCCACTGTCCTTGCTATTTCAGCAGGCTTTTTTCCAGGGAAAATCAGTGAATTTGCAAGCGCAATATCTCAAAAACCAGTGGAAATCAAGTGTATACATTAATGCTCATTGAATTTGTCTTGGAACGCACTATCAACTCAGGTGTTCAGAAAAAATAGTTCCATTTGAAAAACCGAACTTGACCATCGTATCTTTTAAAATAATAATCGAAAAAAAAATTCGTTCGCGCTAATAGATCAGCCCCTTCGAACCATGCGATGCCATATTTTTTTCATTTTTTTATCTCCAATACGTTCGGAGATATCCCGCTGTCCAGTCTTAGATGGGACACCCTGTATTGATAACAATCCTCTCTCAGGGGTTAGGCCCAATAACAGTTCTGGCTGGGCCTCATCTTTTCATCATCCTATGTAGGGAAGACCGGAGTAAAGTGGGACGAAAAAAATTTGGAGTCGAATAAAATTTTTCCCTTTCAATAAAAATGTGTGGAAATAGATTTGTAATATAATTTAAACATTCCTATTGAAAAATGACGAATAGCAATACTTAAAGTATTAAGTATATAATTTAATTTGAAAAGAAAATGAGACCTTTAATTAAGGATATAGGTAAATATTAACCCTTGTCCTGGAATGACGTGTGTAGCACGACAGCATCTAGCTTTTTCACACCGTGGTTGTCAAAAACTTTCCATTTTTTCAAAGAATTCCCATTTTTCAATATCTGAATGTGCACAATTATCATTGTGGCATTATACACATTTATTACGTCACCAAAATTAGTAAATATATTCTATTGTTGAAGAATAAATTAAGAAAGTTCATTTTACCCCGAGGTTCACTTTGCCCAGTCTCGCCTACCAAAATTGGTGAAATAAAGACGGAAAATAAAAGAAAAAAAAAATAAAATACTTCTCGATAACTTTCCACGGGAGAAAAAGCTTTTTCACAGCAAAGGGTGTCGCTTGAGCATTCGATAAACGCGAATAACACGCGAATGCAGGTGTGGCACGCGACCGCCGTTGAATTCACGCAAGCTCCACGCACCAGGCAGCTCGGAGCGGACCTCGGCAGGGCAACATAGTGATCGTCGCCAGGCCTCGTGTCGCCGTGTAACGCGATATCGCGTTAAACCGTGCCCTTTCGCCTGCCCGCTATTTCCTACCGACGATTTTTTTCTTCCCACCCGCCGCGTTACCGCGCATTTCGCGTGCCTCTCTGCTCCCTCTGCTCTCTTCTCGGAGGACGTTAAATGGACCGCGGTGAAACCAAGGACAGAAAGGGTCGCGTCGTTTTAATATCCTTACTAGCCACGTGCTTTCCGTGGAATCGAAGCAGTTGGCTTCGTCCGGGAAGTCGACCGAGTACATCTGAATCTAGACTTTTAAAGTCTCATCCCGTCAGAGATCTTCCCGCCACGTTCCTTACCGAAAGGTGCGCGTGGACGAAGCGTGGCGCATGGGAGATTGACTCGCTACCGAGAACGCGCTAACGATTTTAATAACATTATTGAGAGCGCCGGTGGACGACAGGAGGAGAATGATTTGTGGCGTGTTCCCAGCGGCAAATTGGACAATTAGAAGGAGGAAGCGTGGTGCTCGAGGTGTTGGGGTAATTCGGGGCTAACGAAGGCCCGTGGAACGGAGCAAGCAAGATCGCATCGGTCACCGTGGCGGGGTGCGAGGCACTTGATTGAAAGCGAATCAAGCTCGTGGGAAAGCAGCCCGCCGCCCCGGCCTTAATTGCCCCCGAAATTTGGCCGGATCCCAGAGCGTGCCAGGCGTTCGACAATTCCCTCAAAACTCGCCAATTTATCGTCGATCGTTCACGCGATTCGGTCGAGCCTGCCACGAGAGCGGGAGCCGCTAGCGAACGAAAGGTGCCGTACACAAAAGAGCGTTCACTGAGATAGCGATCGCGAGACGATGCCAGAAAATTAGGGAGGGATCGTCGCTAAACGGTGTCCAGGGAACAATCGAGCCAGTGTCCGCGATGCTCGCCCATGTATACTTGATCGAAGATAACGAACGATGATACCCCTACGACCACCTCTGCGAGACGATCAAAGGAGGATCGGATCGGCCGACGTCCCCTCGAACAAATCGCCGGCATTTGTCAACGCGGAAGCGAATAGCCGAATAGTGGACCAAGAGGAAGGGACAGGTAAGGGCGAGGATTTTGTGGCACGTACGCGCGGAGATTCATTGGACGTGACGCGCGAGGGTACAGAGGGCTCCGTTCAAAGCATGGCCGACGACAGTGGCATTCTTTCGCGCGATGACGGACGCACGGAACGAATTCATGCAGATGAAGAGTCGCCTGCCTCTCCTGGCCAGCAACGGCGAAGAAAAGGGGAGTTGGGACGCTGTGGAGCCGTATTACGGATTCACCGAACGATCTCGGACTCCGCTCCATTATCGAGCCGGCTAATCATATGCGGCGGAGCTGTTAAATCACGGCACAAAAGAAGACCGAGGGCCACGGGAGCGGTCCAATGGCAGCGGCTCCAACAGAGGGACTTCGATTTGTCTCGATCGCCGCGACTCGAATATCAATTTCTCGCCCGGAGATTACGGTACCGCGGAGACGTTTCTCGAGACAGTGGCGCAGGTAACAGGCACGTGTGCGAGGAATTTGGATTTCGATTTCGAGTGGCCAATTCGTATTGCATTCTGCTTGGCCGGAGTGGCTTGGAATATTATTGGCTCGCATCGATCACCGCGCAGGGCTGGAGAATAGCGTCGGAGGAGATGAGATGTCGCTCAGGCGCGTCGATAAAATCACAAAGAACGGGAGAGAAGGAACGAGACGTGGATGCGCTGGCCGATCATTTTTCATCGTGGATCGCATTAATTACCATCGGGATCGCTCGATCGCCCGGCGCGGTCATTAAAGCGATCGATTAAAGGAGGGGGAGAGAGGTCACACCCGACCGCTGCTAATAGTATACGCTGCGCGTACGTTTAGCGCGATCGATTAAAGATACACTAATGATTCTCTCGTAATCCCTCGTCGCCGATATCGCGCCGATCCGCTCGCGGTGCCCCGAGGTACCTCGAGGCGAGGCCGGCACCATTTATCATTTTGCATTACAAACGCCGGTGTCTCGATGAAATTCGCGAACGCGCCCTCGTTTCCTGCTGCAAATTTCCATCTGAATCGAGGAGCGATCGAAGGTGGGCCGGGGTGGAGGGGCAGAGTCCGCAGATCGATATCATTCGTGTATCTTAACGGTGCAGCATAATCGTCCAGCGCACGAACAGCGAGCGTCCTAACAGGCTTCCCGAGAAAAGGGACGCGCAGGTGAACGCGCGAAATGTGCACGGCTCCAGATGCCCTTTTGGCAGAAACGTCCCCGGAAGTGTCAAGGAGGATCACGGAAAAACGACTCGGGAAACGGTCGACCAACGATTTTACCAAAGTGTTCTCTCCAACTGCCTCGAAGATCGGCACCGATCGATCCTCTATCACGCGATCTCGCGCGAGGTATTGCATTTACCTAGGTGGCTAATATAAATAACAACGCGGTATCGGTTTGTTTTGCGACGCAAACACGCGCCCGCTTGATTTACGATGCTTTTTATCGATCGCGGAACGGAGGAGCCGCGCCGCAGAATCTATCACGGTCCAACCAGGACTGGTATGAAGGTTCGTTGAGGAAGTTATGGCCGCTACATCCGCTTCCGTCCCACGCTCCTACATTTCCCTTTTCAGTCAGCCTCGCTGCTACTCGCTGCCCGATACTTAACGGTTTACGACGCGCGATCTTATCAACCCCTCGATGGCTCCTCGAGGGCCTGCGGCGCTCGGCCCTTCCCTTAACCGAGCGCGACTACCCTGCTCCCTTTCCTTCCACCGAGGGAATTCTTCAAACGTCGAAATCTTTTTACCCGGTTACCGATTATCCCCGAGGACCTAGCTCTGCTACCACTGGCATTCCTGCGGTAGCGAGGCACTTAAGGGACTCCTAGCTCCTTGTTCCACAGGGGGCGATAAAAACCGCGTAAAATGTAAGACGATCCAGTTGATGCTTCGCTGATAACCCTTATCGCTGCTTCTACAACTTGTTCAGCGAGAGAAAACACTCTGCCAGTTCCGCTCTTCCTATCCCCTTGGCCTCGCAAACTTGGAGTAGGTGCCTCTTCTCCGAAAGGGGTGCGGTTGGAATATTCGTGGAGCGCAGATAGAGATACGGAGGCATTACTTCCGAGGCGCGGGATCGACAGCCCACAGTCGCCGGCCTAGAAACTTTCTGCTACCGTGTTAGCCGAGGCAAATTGCAACGCAGCGCGCAAATTAGAGACAGCGACGCGCCGAGACAAAGCAGGCAGGCGGTGCGCGTTGGAACGAGACCACACGGTGCACGACGAAACAAGATGTTCACCGGGGATAAGGGATCTCTGGCGCATTGTGCGGCGCATCGGTGCACGCGACGCTGCACGCAATCGCAGGTAGGTACGTGTACCTGTGCAAAGGCGGAAGCAACGGTAGCCGCGACTCTGCGCTCGCAAGCTCCTATTAGCGGTGGCCGTTTATTCGAGGCGTGCGAGCACTGGATCTGGGAAGATGGTTGTAGCAGGTGGAGGCACGAGGGGGTGACGGCAGAGGGAGGACCGATTCCTCCCGGCGTCTAATTGCTTTCGCACTCTCGTAACTGGCGTGGACGGTCGCGAAATTGCTCGACTGGCACGGCTCAACGCACTCGCCACTCCGTTTATCGAGCAAACCCGGCACAAAGCGCGGCACGTGCTTCTTCTTCCACCGGGGATGCCACCCCCGAGGAAACCGGCACGCTCGATTGAACTCGATTCTGTCCACGATCTGGCTGCATCCACCGCAAAGGGGACGCTCAGTTGTTCTTTCAATTAGCGAGTCGAGAAGAATCTGGGATAGCGGCAGCAATTAATTCCAAGTCGTTAATCACTTGAATCGAGGCAAGTTCCACGAAACGGGAGCAGAGGTCGAGAGAGCTTCGGCGTTCGACAGCCTCCTACCAGGTGATAATCGTAAAATATTTCCTCGAGGGCAATCTCCAGCATCTCAGTAGGTACGCAAAAAGAGGATAGGCCACGCTCGGATGCGAACAATATCAACGTAGAAACGCCACGGGACTCGATCGCCATCCGTATATCCTGGAAAAGTCACTGTAACGCAGGGACGGGCAATCCGAAGCCCGCATTTGGCCCTTCAGCCACTGACCTGAGGCTCGCAATTGTTTCACTTGTAAATCTAGGTATGTCAAAAATAACAAATTCACTCTATAAATTAACATTCTTTGATTAATACTGGCTTCTAATATTAACTTCATGTAAAAATATAAAATTTCGATACTTGAAGTTTTCATGCGTGCAATTTTGTTAAATTTTGACTTACGTGGTTAATTCTGACACCTGCGATAGCGGTACTAATAATGATTAACAATCAGTTTGATTTTTTTGTTTCAGTTGAGTCTCTGAGCTGAAATCACTCCCGCCGTCTTTTCAAAGGCTTAATATTTAACTCCAGATAACATTAAAAAACATAATTAAAAGTGTATTTAAAAAATTGTACCATATACATTATAAGTAACCCAATAAATACAAAAAAGTTTAACATTATTATTTATTGCATTCACTAACAAAAAAATAATATAATAAAAAATAATATTGCGGCCCGCGTAGAGTATTAATTTCTAATTTATGACTCACTACGGACCAGAGGTTGCTCAACACTGCCGTAATGGACGCTGCACCCTTTCGAATCCCTTGATCCTCCGTTTTCCCGGAACCTCTGATTTATTCGAAGCCAGATAACGCTGAAAGGAAAAGCTGTACCGCATTTCTGTGAAGCGGGGCCAGGAGCTTTATCCTTTCGCTGGATTTCGCCGGGGACAGTCCCCTGTTCTATATATACACTTGCGTCGGGTGATATCGAAGCACGGGAAAAGCATGGTTTCCCTGGTTTCCCTTCTAAAATTATCGGGCGCCTGGCGCGCAACAATGCGGCACGGTGCTGCAGCGATACACGTGGACCGCAGCAGTCTGTTATCCTAAAATTATCTCGTCCTTAGGATCGGCATGCCGTTTTACTGGAGGCTTGGACGCATCCGAGGACGGGTCGCGTGCCGTCACCGGGGACGCGTCCGATGGGTCTCTCCGCCGTTTCCCGTCCTGCTCCGTGTACGGCGGTGTGGTCGCGCCGTCTCGCTCCAGTCGACTTCCTAACGCCGTCTGGAACGAGCCGTGGGCCCGTCGCAGCTGCGAGCTGCCGCAGCTCGTAACTCTTCTCCCGCGAGAGGACGGTAATTTAAAACGAACTATTGCGTCTGCACATGGGAAAGCCGCTAACTGCGCTCGTAACGCAGCAGACGAGGCGACGAGGAGACAAACAGGGGACGTCAGTTCGATGCACGCCTCGACGGGGCCGCGACCTCTGAGCAAGGCGACGTTACATTGAACGATGGCCAGAGCTACATTGAATATCAAATTGTCGCGATTCAGAGACACCGTTGACGGTTTCTATAAGGAGAGAAGGAGTAGGCTGGATCCGAGGCGAGGATGGGTCTTTTTGCGCTGAATGCGGCTCACCCCCTAAACGCCGCCGCTTTCATTTAGAGTCTAGACGTCCCCTGGGCCGGGTTCCCGGTATCTCTGATATTTATAATCGCGAAACTCGCCTCGCATTAAAAGGCCCGATTCTCGGATTAGCGGAAGCCAGTCCAGTCTTAGATCTCGCGGCGAGAGACGACCGACACATGTCGTGTCAAAAGCCACCGCGCGCCCCGGCCTCCTCTCGCCACCCCTCTCGCTCGCCCTCCGCACCCCTCTATTTCTCTTTCTTCCCGCGGCCCTCCCCGTCGCCGCAGCCCCACGACATCCCGTCTCTCGCGCCACTCCATCTCTGCTTCCCATTTTCCGTTCTCCACTTTCAAACGTTCCGTAAATACCCCGGAACGACATCGTTTTCCCGTGCATACTATGCGACGCCCATCGAAAGATCATCGGCTCCGAGCCCCGCTGGGGGGCCAACACGGCTAGATCTGGGGATCTAGACCTCGTTTGCAGGAGGTCACGAATGTCACAAATGTCACGAAGCTCAGCTCGCCCACGGCTCGAAGGGAGGAACTCGAGAGAAGCCATCAGGCATCGAGTTCCTCTTCATATCCTGCTTCCAGTTGCTACCCGAGATCCGGACACGTGAGTCCCGTCGAAACGATCCTCGCTCTGTTTGCCGAGGGTGGACGAATAACGCGAACGAGCGTGTCTCGAGAATAGCGCAATTAAGCAAATGCCGCGTCCCACGCGAAACCTTTACCCCCAATATCCGTGCGATTTCACCAGAGATTCCCCCGAGAGGCTCGCGCGCAGACAAGTCGAAATTAATATAGTTCGAGTCGCGAGTTGGTCGCGGAGACAGGCCGGAATAATTCAATAAACGGCGCGACGACCTTAAGCCAAGGCTCGTTTGCGGTCTTCCACCTTCCCTCCGCGCGATGGAAGACCCGAGACGCGGCGGCTAGATTCCTCCAGCGGGGACGTTAATTGTCATCGCCCATCGCGGTTGCGAGCGAGGGTAAACGCGTGTACGGAACAGAACGATACTTGACTGGCAGTAACCGTCACTTTTCGGCAGCTGTACGCTGTGCACGCTGCGGGCCATTATGTGTAATTTTCGGGGACGAGGTGGCAATGTCCTGTCTCTCGTCAGTTTTACGAATTTCCGCGCGGAAAAAGGGGCACAATTGCGCCGGGCGTGCCAATCGCCGCACTTGCACCGGCCCGAACTCGCTGGCTCTGCACCGGCGGTACGTTTAACCGCGGCAGGGTCCGTTTGCGCCTGCTTTTCCACAGCGAACAAAGGCCCGGGCGACACCTGCAATCACGGAAGTGGAGGCGCGCACCAAGTACTGGCGGTTGCTGCGAGATCTCGGCTGGATAACCG
This sequence comes from Andrena minutula, assembly GCA_929113495.1. Taxonomy (NCBI): domain Eukaryota; kingdom Metazoa; phylum Arthropoda; class Insecta; order Hymenoptera; family Andrenidae; genus Andrena; species Andrena minutula. Next base: position 36,128,991 of record OV815995.1, read on the forward strand.
CTCCGGAGACAACGACGCGCAAGACTCGGGGGACGCGCCGGCAAATGGACGAGGCTCGTGGCTCTTTTGCAACAAGCTCCGGGGACACGTCCCGGTGACGGTCACGCGCGACTCCGCGTGTTCCTCGGACAATGGCTGTCGTTATCGGCGAAGCGGCTAGCGTAATGACGGAGGCTTCGAAAATTACGTCAACGGTATCGGAGGCACGCGGTGGACATTGAGGATACGAGGTCCGTGCGATGTGGGAGCGTGGATAATCGCGCTCTAGGAGGATCCGAGGCGGTAACGACAGCGGCGCAAGAGACGTTATAGAAGCCATATAAATTACCTGTCGCCGACCACTGCATCGTGGAATCCGTTCGAATGAGACATTTGCATGAGAGAAAAAGGCTGCATTGTGCCGGAGATAATTAAAAGGGACGGCCGGTCGCCTGAACATCTCCTAAGGAACCGAGGAATCTCGGTCTTTTACGCGCATTCCGGCTGCTCTGTGTCGTCCACGTGACGAAAGTGCAGAGCGACACCGCCGGTTGTCAGGAGAAAGGGTCGTTCCGTCGGTGTCGCCCATTCACGGCGAGAAAAATTGTCCGGGAGGTTTTGATACGGCTACCACGGGCAGGAGGGTGAGAGAGGGAGCAGCGGAGGCGAAACGATCTGTAATAGTCGCGCACGAGCGACACGGGGGGAGAGAATCAGCTGACAAAGAACGATCGGAGATAATCTGCTTTTGTGGCCGCGGCTTGAATCGCGAGACACCTTTGTGCCGCTGTGGAACACCAGACCGTGAATGCGCCGCGGAGGAAGAAAGCACGAGGATCCCGACATTTGTCTCCTCTTTCCACGCGGATGAACGAGACCGAGGGGCCGAGGGTGAAGCCGGCCGGGGGAGGGACGATATTTTACATACACACGAGTACGCGCGAGTGTGGACGGTGAATGAATACGGGCGACACTTGCACCCACATGATTCATTGAAATTCAAATGATATCTCCGCGCACGGCTCCCCCCTCCTTCCCCAGACGACTGTTCGCTAGCATCTCTCTCCTGGACCGGGCCGCGCGAGTGTGCGAGTGTCCGATACGACGGGACGCGCCTCGTTGTCTGAGACTCGGCTGACACCCCATGGAAACCCGCGTTGCTTTACATATATGCTTATAGGCCGACCGAAAGATATTCATTATAATAGCGAGCACACGGCCCGTGTAATATAATGCAGCTTTGGTATGCTAACCGGGGTCAAAATATAACTCTTCCTACGGCGTCGAGATTCGTGTCGGTCGTTCGTCGTCCGCGCGATGGAGACATCCACGGCATTCCTGCGCCGGCGAACGGGCGAACGTGCTTCCTACGCGGACACCCTCTCACGCGAGCACGAGCTACCGAGGTTTCATAAGTTCGCCGGCGAAGGGAATTGCGCGCTAATTGCGCGCAATGACGATAACTCCCGGGGGTTAATTCAGATTTGCGACAAGTAGAGGAGGAGAATGACGTTCGCGAAGGAGGACTGTCGGTGGAAAAAGTGGAGGAAGACGGTATTGCTCCTCTCATCTCGTGGCGTGCGCGAGGGAATTGGCACCACGCGATTCGCGAGATAAGAAATAGACGAGCATCGTTACAGGCAGCGTACTGCAGGGGCTATATTAGAAGGCAGGATAAAACCATTGATGACCTAAGGGAACTGCTCTAGATAGGGTAAAACTATACAATACGCACACCATTATTTTACGCACACAAACCAGGATGCATCGACGCGATCATCAGATTCGAACTTGCCTCAGTCGGCTATAACTGCCGCAATAAAAATACGAGCAAATATTACGGCTTTTACTAAAATATACAAGAATTTATAGTTTTTGCCTTCAGATAATTTGCGGTGAGTAGGTATGTGCGAAATTCAATTTTCTAATTTTGATTTTTAATTAATTAATTATTTAATTATTATTATTATATTTTTATTATTTTTTTTATTATTATTACATTATATTATATCATAATTATTATTATAAATAAATAAATAATTAATTAATTCAAAATAATATATTTTGAAAGAACACAAACTAACCTCTTTAAATCGTTATTGTACAAAATCATATTTTTCACGAGTAACGTATTTCTTTTCTTTTCCCTGACGAGTATTAAATAAGGTAAGTTGTTAAAATTTGAGATGCCACGTGTTTTTATAAATATGTATCGTTGTGTCATTGAATTGCAACCAAAATGCAGTCTAAAACACAAGGTAAGTTGGCAAATTTAGACTTATTTATGTCGGGGCGTTTTGTCGCATAGGTGGGGCGTTTTACCTGACGACTGTGTCACAAAACGCCCCACGTAAGGTTCAGGAAAATGATTATTTACAGTTATTTCCAGTTATGTTTTTTTCACAATTTCGATGTAGGTGTGAAGAGTAATGAACACTTAATGTGTTTACACAAAAAAAAATTAAAGAATTATTAAAAAATATTGATTTTATAGATGTTTCTTTAATAGTGGAGCTGTATAGTATAATTTTACCCTAGAATCTACGGTTGAACGTTATCCTTCGACTCGTATTCCACACTCTGTACACGATCGTTGTTATTGTATCTGATCGAGGGAGGAAGCGGGAAAATTGCAAAGTTCCCTGGAAGCAGAAGGGCAACTGTCTCGTGACGGGAAATCTCATTTTCGAGCGGCGTAACGAAGCAATTTACCCGGCAGCCGAACGCAAGTATCGCCTCGCGATCAATGCGCGCTCCGGGCCGGCGATTCCTATCTCCGTGGAATTACGCGGAATGACGGATTCCTCGTCACGACAGTAACAAAGTTAAATATCGTTTTGCGCGAGCGGCACGCGATGGCGACGCCGAGATAAGCCTCCTGACGTCTTCCTCCAACCCCGAAGCCAGCTCGGGGCGCAAACACCGCGGACGGAGCTGCTCGCAACGCCGCAATTGCAAGGCTCGCGAGGCGTCTCGCCGCGGGACGGGTGCTTCGAGAAGAATACGTTCCGAGTGGAAGGCCAGGCTGCACCGGCGGAGGAGAGGGTGCTCGGTGGTCTCGAGAGGCGCGAACGAGAGTGAACGCCTCTCTCAATTGGCCGGTTCTAACGAGTGCGCGCGGAAAGCGTAGGTAGCTTAATAGCCGTATTTACAGCCTCATCCAATTATTGGGTAAACACGAAGAATCCGCGGGTCAATACGTCGTTTCTTTCCTCCCTTTCCCGTGGCCGAAGGAAAACAGGTGGCGGCGGGCCGTTTACGGGTAAGCGATGCAGGTGTTGCGCGCGGAGTAAGCAGATTAGTGTGGCACGGTTCTGAGACGCAACACGGCCACTTGTAATTTCGCTTTTCCAGCCCCGTCGTCGCGGAGTTTCTTTGTGATTGTTCCTTGGGAGGAGCCGAGGGCTGTCGCCGTGTCGTGCGCGAGGCATGCCTCGGATTCTTTTGAAGGAGCGCGCTGCCGAATGCAAGCGAGGATTAACAAACCGTTGCACCGACGCTCGGAGAAAGGAAGGGTGCCACAATGGAGGCAAACGCTCGGACACAATTCCCTCTGCGGCAACGAGCCTCGTTCCAATGGTCGTCCCGCTGCACCCTCCCGTAATTGCGCTTCTGCATGCATGGACCCGCTAATTGATCGATACGCGGGAATACGGAGATAATGACCAGCGGGAATGCCGGCGGAAAAAGAAAGTCGACAATCCGCGAGCAGGGATATTAATCGATCCAGCCGCGTTCCAGCCGCTAATTAATACGTCGCGACTGGGACAGAGTCTCGCCCCCGTCGCGTCGATGCATCCTCCGTGGAAATATGCTTAACCGCGCAAGATTTACGGAGGATCGGATCACCGCTGTCGTCGCGATTACCGCGGCTTGGTGATTGCGAAGTGTTCGATAGACACGTGGAAATGCCCATGCAGAGTACAAGTGCATTTATATGCAACTTTTGCGCTCGTCCGCCTCTCCTATCGCAAGGACATCGTGGCTCGCAATACTTTGTATCGCGAAACTACGACGAAAAAATAATTCTCATTATTATCGGTAGTCCGCAATTTGCGCGGTGTAACTATTTCTGCTTGTAACGAAGCCCGCGTGATCATAGACAATTAAGCAAAGTCACCGTGATTGGATGACTGCTATAGAAAGATGTAGAAGCTATTATCGACATGCAATGTTTTTGTTAATAGAAAAAACGAGAAAGGAAAACCCTCAAATAGGTAATGTGTACTACTTAAGTAGGTTTTAGGGGAACATTGGCAGTTACTCAACGTGTATTAAAGAAGGAAAGGGACAAAAATTTTATGCATTTTCATACTTGTAGTACAATCAGAAATAGATAGAGTAGACGGAGATAAAAGTTTGCACCATGCGAATTTTATTGCTTGAGTTGTGGCAGTTGCCAATGGTGATTGACAGTGAATTGTCAATCAAGGTAGAGTCACCAGTTAAGAATTTTGTAGCTCTGCTTCGTTTTGTTATCGTAAAATGCGGTAAGTACTGAATTCGTTAGTTCTGATGTAATATTCTCAGTTTTAGGAATCAATATTATTCCTATAAATTGATCAGGAGTTATTTTAATCAATGCGTAGTCTGAGAGAGCTGAAATTCTTGTATTCAAAAGTACTAATAGAAGTTTCCAGTTCTCCTCACAGATAACAGGATTTATTAAACAATGAAAAAGCGGCTGTGGAGGCAAGAGTTCGCAAAATGCAGTGGGGCAAGAGTTCGAATGCAAACTCCCCATTTAAAAATCAGTTTGAAGTAAATGGAGTGATGAAAAGAAAATCTGAATTCGAATGTGCAAATAAATAATTAGAAAAGCAAAAAAGAAATGACATCTAGTTCTGAAATATGTTTATAAATGGTTGCACTTTTAATATCCCATATTTTTAGTTAGGTACGCGTAATAAGCGAAAATTAATAAGTACAATTCTTATTAAAAGTATGCGGGCAGTTACTGGGCTCCTACACGTTTTGTATTTTATAATCTTTTTTTTAAATTACGACAAGAATAATTAATTATTTTTATATAAATTTCAAGAAAAATAAATTTAAATGCAATTTCAACAGTTGCTTTGTTGTTATACATAAATATATTCAAGTATTAATCTCAAAGGTCCATAAATTCAACAATTCGGTAATTCACTGGTTGGTTTACCCACCCAAGTTCTGATTAAAGTTGGTAAAACTTTAGCCGCTACTTACTGATATTTATATGATATGCCTACCGAGTTCCGTTTCCCCTACTTTTCCCAAACCAAACCACACCGATCAACAACATCAACCCAGCCGACCACCACGAAGAATCCTATCCCCCTTGTCTCCGACGCGCCGATGGCTTTGCATAACGATAATGCGCTTGCATAATCGCAGCGATAACGCGAGCTGGACCCGGCGAGCGGCTGTCGTTCGTCAGCTCCAAAGTGTACCAAGAGAAGCACGCGAAACCAGCCCTGCGCGCTCAGGCCTCGCTCGTGGGTGTGCATTATACATGCCTCGCTCGCTCACCAACACAACCGCGCGCCAACGGTGTAAAGAGCCAGCCCGCGCACGTACACGCCAGCGAAATACCCGGCAATTTGCAGGTTTACGAGTTATTTCACAATGGCTGCAAAGTATAGTGCCGAGGCATTATAGTTGGCCGTGGTAGCCGGAGTGCACGGTCAGTGAACGGGTGTTGCGCGGGGAGGGATGATGCGCGGCAAGGCGTACGTGTAGGTGTACCCGCGGCCCTCGTAGCTCCGACGCCAGCGTCTTTCTGGCCGTCGAGCTGCCTTCGCTCTGTGTGCAGTAGACGCGCGAGGGCTTTTATTGAAACGGGCTTTAAACGGGAGAGCTACGAGGGGGTCCCGACCTGGTACCCTATTTCAAGAGAACGACGGACGGACTACAAACCCGTCGAAGCACTTTTACCCCGATGCGCGAGGCGTCTCGTTACGCTGCTGCGAAGCTTCGAGCAAAATGGACGCCGAGCATTATCGTGAGCTGGCGCGGCGATATCGGAATAAAATATTCAGATAACCCGGGACCGTTGGCTACCTTTATCGCGCAATAATTTGCATCGCTCCATATTGTTATCGCTGCTCGATAAAACCGGCCGAGAGCCGCGACGGCCATTGGTTCGCTCGGAAACCGTTCGATCGATCCGAGGATGAAGGGGGGAGGCGAGGTTAAATTTGGCGCGTGAGATCGAGCCAGGCCCCGTGTCAGCTCGGGAAAGGGGCGAGATCCTGGGGGAGACGGAAGGGAAGGAGCGAGCATCTCCGCGAAGAGGAAAGATTAAAGACCCAGCAAGTACGCCCCCACCGGAATGATGGATGCGATCCGTGAGACGCGGGCGCCGCTCTTCGAGTAGGTGGAGACTTCCATTTTCATTCCTCTGCGCTTGTTCCCCGTCTCTCTACCGTCGCCCTCGCGTCCACCCGCGTCTGTACGCTTTAATCAGCGATACGGCTCGCGCAGACTCCGCTGTACGCAACCCCTCAACGTCCGGGGGCCTCTCGTGGGGGGCTTGGAGTTCTGAAGAGATCGACGAATGCACCGAGATGAGGAAGAAAGTGGAGAAGGTCGCAGGGGTAGGTGGTAGGATTGCCGAAGGTGATGCGATGTTTGGAGAAATGGTAAATGGACCAGAGGAAAAGAAGCTTGCCAGGTTCCAGCAAGAAACTAATAGTAGAACGGATGGACGCGCGAGGACTCTTCCAGCTAGCGTTCGATGAAGCAGGTTCGTTGCAGAGGGACATAGGTGGACACTCCGCGCGCGAACAACAATCTAAATGGTAATCCAACACCACACCCTCTTTGCAAAAAGTGAAATGCTCGCTGGTAGCGGCTGACCGGCCGACAGCGGCCAGGCAAAAATATCCGCGCGACCGCAGAGGGTACGAGGGGACAAAAAGCATTAACAAGGCTGCGATGCGCGTCCAGCTAATTCTATAACTCCGTCCCACCACTCTCCTATCCCTGCCAGTGTTATTCCTTTCTTTCACCATTTCACCCTTCCTGATTGCCCGTGTCTCGCCCCGGCCGCCATTCTTCCACCCCTTCACCCCCTCCCTCCACTCCTTTCGCGTCGAGAAACGCCGTCCGGAGTCGGTATTCGGGGACGGTCGGTGGGTAATTATCTCCCGGCCGTGTAAAAATAATAATTAGCTCCCATCGTTGCATTAATTAAAGCCCCCACTACCCGCCGCCCGCTCCTTCCACCTACTTCTCCCGCACACGAACAGTTCGCCGCCCGTAATTACGCGTCCCTTATGCCAGTAACCACTGTCCCACAAAGGGCGACCGCTTTACACGCCCACGACACTCGCGCCAGCTCCTCCAGCACACGCTTGCACGCTTCCACCGTCCACCGCGAGTTAACAGAGTCTCCAGCCTGCTGCGACACGGCCTTTCCCTTTCGAACGTTCGTCGATTAGATGTAATCGATGGGATCGTTTCACGATCTGCAGGTAATTGCGAGAGAGATAAGATCATCGATACCACTTATAAGGGAGAATATCGAACCCTGCAGATTTGCAGAATAGGTAGTGACAAATATTTGTCGCGTATTTTCTGCTATCGGCAATCAACGATGTTGAAGGGGTAAAAAAGCAGCCTCTGAAGTTGGGGTGGAAAACATATTTTATGGAACATCTAGAGAACTATTAGGTGCAGGAAAAAAAAATTTCTGAGGTGTCAGTTTGTTAAAGACGAATCCAGTGCAATATGGGTTAGGGAAGACTCTGATTACCACATTTCGTTGCCCAATGTCCCACAATTCCCCCTGATAGCTCCGAAGGGAATGGCACCTACCCCACTATTATGAAACGAGTTGAGCCAACCGCAATCATCGAGGAACGACCCGATTCCCCGATAAAGGGGCCAACGAGAGCTGTATTTGTACGTAGATCTTAGGTACTTGCCTGACGCACCTGTTTGAACTGCTCTTCGAAGCTCCAGCTGGTCTGCTGCTGGTGGTTCGTCCCCGTCGAGTTGTTCTGCGAATGATTGCTGCCCTCGCGAGGCTCACCCCCGTTCCTGGCGCTGCCCTGCGACGACTCGCTGGAATGCGAGCTGCCCGACGATGTCATCTGATTCCCCACCATGCCGCCCATCTGATTCCCCGATTGCGAATGGCTGTTGTTCTGCGCGTGATGCTGCGGCGTCAGAAACGCTGCTGGCGGTGGAAACGAGAACGGCAGGTTGAAACCACCGCCCCCCATTGCCGCTTGAAGCGCTTCCAGGCCGCTTTTGTTGTTCAACGAATCCACGTCGTTTTGCTGTGGGAATGAAAAATCGACGTGACCATTTACCACCATCTACCGGATGAATTTGCGCGCGAAAATCTCTTCTAAATCGTTGCCTTGACGATAAGAATCGCGGTGGGTGTTACTCGCGCAAGAGACTACGAACAATGGCCCCGAGTCGAAAGCAGAGATCGTAAAAATTAGTAAGCTTCTCTGTTCGTGCAACGAGGAGAAGAAGAAATGAACGTACCATACAGCACACTTCGTCGCGGCAACGTTGCAGAAACGTTGCAATAGCCTTGCAGTGTTGCATGGTTGCAACGTTGCTAAGACGTTGCCGTGCAACATTGCACGGGGCGGACATAGCATTATTGCTGCAAAGTTGCATGAATTCTGCGTTGCAATATTGCACGCCAATGTTCCTGTAATATTTCTGCAACGTTACGGCAACGTTTTGCAACATTTCCACAATGTTGATGTAACGTTGTTTAACCTAAAGTGTTTAAACCTAAAATATTATTGTTGTTTTTAATGATATGAGAAAATGCCTAAGGAAAAAAATGTTTGCTTCGGGAAGATAATTATTCTGATGGAGTCGATTGTTCTCTCAAGGTTATATTTCACGAAATTTCAAGATTATAGATGGTTTTTTTTAATGGGATGACGTATTTTCATTACTGTACGTTATAGCCAATAAGAATGCATATTCAACCACGTATAATATGTTGTCCATTTTGTCTGAGACATTTTTTCGAATCATTAAAAACAACGAAGATATTTTAAGCTTAAGTGTTAGGTGACTCACCCTGCATATTTTAATGTGTAGAATGACACAGGGTGGAAGTCGACCCAAAACCATAATGGAATTTGTCAAAATGAGCCTTCGTTTATAATAGTACGCTTAGGAGTATAATATATTCTTTTGATCACCCGTGCCTGTAAAGTCTGTTATGTTTTCTGTAGTAACATGTCTCTACGATATTCGATATATTTTTTTGTTACCAAATGGGTTTTACCCGTACAAGTGAAATAAATAAATAAATAAATAAATAAATCAATAAGTCAGAATAAGTTATGAGTCTTATTAATCAGTGGTTGCAGTAACGGTTGCTGCGGCGGTAAAGTGTAAGTTTACGGCACTACAGGTCGTCGGTTCGAATCCCCTTGGGGCGAAAAAAATTTTCTATAAGAAAAAGAAACACGGGCCTTTGTACTTCTATGATTCTCAATATCGTCGCGTCCGTCACAGACAAATATACAGGGTGTCCCATCTAAGACTGGACAGCGGGATATCTCCGAACGTATTGGAGATAAAAAAATGAAAAAAATATGGCATCGCATGGTTCGAAGGGGCTGATCTATTAGCGCGAACGAATTTTTTTTTCGATTATTATTTTAAAAGATACGATGGTCAAGTTCGGTTTTTCAAATGGAACTATTTTTTCTGAACACCTGAGTTGATAGTGCGTTCCAAGACAAATTCAATGAGCATTAATGTATACACTTGATTTCCACTGGTTTTTGAGATATTGCGCTTGCAAATTCACTAATTTTCCCTGGAAAAAAGCCTGCTGAAATAGCAAGGACAGTGGACAGTCTAGCTGACGCGACGAGTTGCCTTGCCTGTTGAAACCTATACCTACCTGCTAAAGGTCTACGTCAGAAATGGCAGGCCCAAAGGCTGGACAATTCTTTTCCGCCAGAAATGCCACTTAGGTAGGTACATCTGCGGTATCGAGAAGCGCACCGTTACTTTTATTTCGCACTTGCTTCTACGCTCGGATGGCCGGTTCTTCTTGGAGGGATGCAAGCTCGATTGGTTAGGTTAGTAGGTGTGAAAGTTGCTAGACTAAATTTCAACTATAGGGAGCAGATTGTATTAGAACCAATCGGATTTGCATCCCTCACAAACGGCTGCTCTCTTGAAGAGGCCCTCTTCACAGCAATACCTCCTCCCCAATGCCCACCTTCTCTCGCATGGAATACATCAACGCATGCTTTTCTTTTAATATTGAAGCTCGTGTTTATATTCGAGAGGACCACGCGTCGACAGCGGGCTACCCCTTTTCTTCCTGTGTCTCTCCACGAGGAGTATCAACGGTGGATTGTAGGAGCGTAGATGTTGGGATGCTAGTTATTGAATTCGGGAGACGATAGAAACACTTTATTACAAAACACACATGTGCTATAATAAATGATCGAACTTGCGCCCCACTTCGCGCAGACCGATTACAGGGTGATTGGCTCGGTACGCCTAATCCGCCTCGCAACCGTGACGAGGTCAAGCCAAAAGGTATGAATTCTGGGTCCTTTTTCCGAAGGAAGCCATAAAATTCGATGGGCACTGCGGGGTGTTGTCGTCCCAGCCACGGGATGAAACGCAGAATTACCCTGTTTCTGTTTCAGAAATAAAATAATTTTTTATTCTTTATCGTATGGATATGGAAGTGTCGCCGATGAATTCCTTGTGGTTTTCCGATGAAAATCATGCCAAATGTCGCGTAAATCGGATTACTTTTACATAAGGAATACAAATAGCTTGTGTCAAAGTAGTCCGATTTGCATGATATTTCGTATGATTTTCATCAGAAAAACACAAGGAATCCATTGGCGTCACTTCCATATCCATGCGATAAAGAGTAAAGAATTATTTTATTTCTGAAGCAGAAACAGGGTAGTTCTGCATTTACGCCCCTCACCACGTGGGCAGGGACAACACCCCGCAGTGCCCATCGAATTTTATGGCTTTTTTCGGAAAAAGGTATGCATCCTCGGCCGACCGCGGCAAATCGGGGTCGGTGCCTCGTAGTCAAGGGGTGACATCTGTTTCAGAAATAAAATAATTCTTTATTCTTTATCGTATCGCAGGGGAAGTGACGCCGATGGATTCCTGGCGTTCCGTCGATTAAAATCATACCAAACATCATGCAAATCGGAGTACTTTGACACAAGCTAGTTGTATTCCCTATGTAAAAGTAGTCCGATTTGCACGATATTTGGCATGATTTTCATAGGAAAACCACAAGGAATCCATCGGCGACACTTCCATATCCATACGATGAAGAATAAAGAATTATTTTATTTCTGAAACAGAAACGGGGTAGTTCTGCATTTACGCCCCTCAACACGTGGAGCAGGGACAACACCCCGCAGTGCCCATCGAATTTTATGGCTTTTTTCGGAAAAAGGTATGCATCCTCGGCCGAACGTTGCGAGTGGAGGGTCGACCCCCGCAGTCGAGGGTGAAATTGTGAAATATTCATTTAAGCGGATTAAGAAATTCTTTATTTTTCATCGTATGGATATGGAAGTGTCGCCGATGGATTCCTAGTGGTTTTCCGATGAAAATCATGCCAAATATCGTGCAAATCGGACTACTTTTACATAGGGAATACAACTAGCTTGTGTCAAAGTAGTCCGATTTGCATGATGTTTGGTATGATTTTAATCGACGGAACGCCAGGAATCCATCGGCGTCACTTCCCCTGCGATACGATAAAGAATAAAGAATTATTTTATTTCTGAAACAGATGTCACCCCTTGACTACGAGGCACCGACCCCGATTTGCCGCGGTCGGCCGAGGAAGCATACCTTTTTCCGAAAAAAGCCATAAAATTCGATGGGCACTGCGGGGTGTTGTCCCTGCTCCACGTGTTGAGGGACGTAAATGCAGAACTACCCTGTTTCTGCTTCAGAAATAAAACAATTCTTTATTCATTGTCATATGGATATGGAAGTGTCGCCGATGGATTCCTTGTGGTTTTCCTATGAAAATCATGCCAAATATCGTGCAAATCGGACTACTTTTACATAGGGAATACAAATAGCTTGTGTCAAAGTAGTCCGATTTGCATGATGTTTGATATGATTTTAATCGACGGAACGCCAGGAATACATCGGCGTCACTTCCCTTTCGATACGATAAAGAATAAAGGATTATTTCCTTTCTGAAACAGATGTCACCCCTCGACTACGATGCGCCGACCCCGATTTGCCGCGGTCGGCCGGGGATGCATACCTTTTTCCGAAAAAAACCATAAAATTCGATGGGCACTGCGGGGTGTTGTCCCTGCTCCACGTGTTGAGGGACGTAAATGCAGAACTACCCTGTTTCTGCTTCAGAAATAAAACAATTCTTTATTCATTGTCATATGGATATGGAAGTGTCGCCGATGGATTCCTTGTGGTTTTCCTATGAAAATCATGCCAAATATCGTGCAAATCGGACTACTTTTACATAGGGAATACAAATAGCTTGTGTCAAAGTAGTCCGATTTGCATGATGTTTGATATGATTTTAATCGACGGAACGCCAGGAATACATCGGCGTCACTTCCCTTTCGATACGATAAAGAATAAAGGATTATTTCCTTTCTGAAACAGATGTCACCCCTCGACTACGATGCGCCGACCCCGATTTGCCGCGGTCGGCCGGGGATGCATACCTTTTTCCGAAAAAAACCATAAAATTCGATGGGCACTGCGGGGTGTTGTCCCTGCCCACGTGGTGAGAGGCGTAAATGCAGAACTACCCTGTTTCTGCTTCAGAAATAAAATAATTCTTTACTCTTTATCGCATGGATATGGAAGTGACGCCAATGGATTCCTTGTGTTTTTCTGATGAAAATCATACGAAATATCATGCAAATCGGACTACTTTGACACAAGCTATTTGTATTCCTTATGTAAAGGTAGTCCGATTTACGCGACATTTGGCATGATTTTCATCGGAAAACCACAAGGAATTCATCGGCGACACTTCCATATCCATACGATAAAGAATAAAGAATTATTTTATTTCTGAAACAGAAACAGGGTAATTCTGCGTTTCATCCCGTGGCTGGGACGACAACACCCCGCAGTGCCCATCGAATTTTATGGCTTCCTTCGGAAAAAGGACCCAGGATTCATACCTTTTGGTTTGACCTCGTCACGGTTGCGAGGCGGATTAGGCGTACCGAGCCAATCACCCTGTAATCGGTCTGCGCGAAGTGGGGCGCAAGTTCGATCATTTATTATAGCACATGTGTGTTTTGTAATAAAGTGTTTCTATCGTCTCCTGAATTCAATAACTAGCATCCCAACATCTACGCTCCTACAATCCACCGTTGATACTCCTCGTGGAGAGACACAGGAAGAAAAGGGGTAGCCCGCTGTCGACGCGTGGTCCTCTCGAGTATAAACACGAGCTTCAATATTAAAAGAAAAGCATGCGTTGACGTATTCCATGCGAGAGAAGGTGGGCATTGGGGAGGAGGTATTGCTGTGAAGAGGGCCTCTTCAAGAGAGCAGCCGTTTGTGAGGGATGCAAATCCGATTGATTCTAATACAATCTGCTCCCTATAGTTGAAATTTAGTCTAGCAACTTTCACACCTACTAACCTAACCAATCGAGCTTGCATCCCTCCAAGAAGAACCGGCCATCCGAGCGTAGAAGCAAGTGCGAAATAAAAGTAACGGTGCGCTTCTCGATACCGCAGATGTACCTACCTAAGTGGCATTTCTGGCGGAAAAGAATTGTCCAGCCTTTGGGCCTGCCATTTCTGACGTAGACCTTTAGCAGGTAGGTATAGGTTTCAACAGGCAAGGCAACCCGTCGCGTCAGCTAGACTGTCCACTGTCCTTGCTATTTCAGCAGGCTTTTTTCCAGGGAAAATCAGTGAATTTGCAAGCGCAATATCTCAAAAACCAGTGGAAATCAAGTGTATACATTAATGCTCATTGAATTTGTCTTGGAACGCACTATCAACTCAGGTGTTCAGAAAAAATAGTTCCATTTGAAAAACCGAACTTGACCATCGTATCTTTTAAAATAATAATCGAAAAAAAAATTCGTTCGCGCTAATAGATCAGCCCCTTCGAACCATGCGATGCCATATTTTTTTCATTTTTTTATCTCCAATACGTTCGGAGATATCCCGCTGTCCAGTCTTAGATGGGACACCCTGTATATACTGTTTTTATTTATATGTTTGGTCCCACTGCCGACACGTTGCGGGAGACACGGACATAGTAGGAATATTGCTGCAACGTTGCGTGCAACATTTCAATCTAGCACTGCAACGAGAGTGTGCTGTAGGTATAGGGACCAGTAGAGTCAGTCGGTTGCGACAACCCCTAGCTATTCGCAAAAGCGCGCGCGTCGCAAATTACAGTTTTTCCAAGCCAACGACCGCTTAATTCTCTCTTGACCAAGTTTCGCCGGGAACTACATCGATAAGCCTTCCAACGGCGCGTTTAAATGATAGACCGATCGTCCCATTTCTATATCGCGCGCGGTCCAATTGTCCTTGGAGAACGCGACACTTTCGACTCGCTATCGGCGCGCGCGAGCCACGGGAAATTGAAAGGAGCATCGGAAAAACATCGTTGTCACTGACCTCCATTTTCAGCTTGGCCAGAAAATGCGGATGGTGCGTGCTCATCAAGCTGTTCAAGTGTGTTAATGGAGTAGGTGTACCGGCCGGCGCGGATACATTATCCGAGGAGGAGTGCGTGTTACCCTGGAGTGGCTGCTGGGGTAACTCTTCCCCGCTCTCCTCGTCCTGGAGGTCCGGATCCGACAAATCCTCCTCCTGATGCGACTGAAAGCAGAGTACGGATTCTGGTTAGACTGGTTGCCGCGATAGCTTTCTGCACGCGATAACGCCGCGACTTATTAATTCCGCAACGCTCGATGCATGCGTGCGAATAACAACGAGCTGAATCGCGATCGACTTTTTGCTCGCGGCGGCACACGTAACTCCTGCGAATGCACGTGAAAAAGAACGCTCCGAGTTACGATGTGCGAAAGAATTAATATTTAACTGCAATGCGGGATTAATGGGATCAAGTCGCTATGGATCACCAGCGGATAATCAACGGATCAGCGTTTGGTAGTGCTCGATCGGAATTAGTGGTTTATCCGAGTGTCTAAGAGCCCCGCGTTTAAGAATACAATATTCCTGTTGATTTATTCTTTCTGCGCGCCGGTAGCGCCGCGAGTGCTAAGCAAATTTCATGCTTATTTGGGTTGAAAGAAAGCCTGGGAACGTCGATACGCGATATCAACCGAGCAGGTATAATCGTGAGTAAGGAGGGCAGATATCGAGGCATTAAACATTAATTAGGAAAATGGCGAATGAGGCGCGTTATATGCGGCGAGATAGCCGCTATCGGGCGTCATTATTATGCTACGGGTGTCATAAGTGTTTTACGGCTGTGCCCGTTGCACCGGTGCCGAGATAAAACTATACAAAGTGACATTACTGGGAACGGAAATGGGCATCGTAAAAGACACCGGAAAAAATGCATGTTTCGCAGTGCTAGTCGCTAATCGATTCCGTCTGACCGTCTCGACAATCCCAATTCTCCAATCAACGTGGATAATTGCCTTTGAATCGAGGCTCCTCCGTCCCAATTCCCCATTGTCGGCTGCGCAACGCGTTTTCGAGCGTCGTCTATCGAAACTCGCCAGCGGTTTGCATTATCGCCAAGCGGCCAATTGCTTTCTCACGATCGTATCGCGGAGTTATTAGTTATTGCCACTTGCTGCGGGTAGAGCGAGCGCAAAACGTACAGACACGACTCGATAACCTGGTCGTTGCTAGTCGAATACCGATCCCAACTAGGATACGCTAAATAAATGAGTTCTGACGACTCTAGCGAAACGAAAGGGGCATCTAGCTTCCAGATTTCAGAATCATCGACCCAACTCTGCCTCGATCGTTTCACCGAGACTCATCATCCCCAGAGAGGTTCCCCGCCCGCACTTTCCGAGGAGACAGAATTCGAGGGGCGTTCACCGCGTCGCCGAGGTGTGCCCCCTTTATCTACCGGGCGCAGCATGCAAATAGATTCATCGAATGTTCGAGTGTATTCAAATGGCTCGGTGAGCGTCTACCTGAAAAGGGCGGACTTGGATAAACACTAGCACCTATCGAATGCAGGTGCCGCGACGCAGGGTGTACCTGCGATGGCACCGATCTCGGACGGATCTGTGATCGAGGGGGAGAGAAGGAACGGAGGAGATACAAGGACGGTCCCTTCTGTCGGCATTTTGAGCACGTGTGATAATATTGACCGTTCGCGGCGATGCATAGCCGCCGCACGGTAGATGGAATCCTAATCAAATACGAAACAAGCTCGTCCCTATTCCGATCTATCCTGGCGTGGAACGATCGCCGAGATTCCTGCCCCCTCGGTTATTAAAAATTAAACCACACACGATCTCGCCCGCAGTCTTCGACCAAACCCAACCGTTTCCGTCCGTTTCCGATAAGAACCGCCGTGAAAGTTGCCGCGGTGCGTCGCAAACGTTTCGCGAAAAGTACGCGCGTAGAAAGTTGGCACCGAGAGAAAGAGGCAGGCGTGAAAATGAATTACGGCAGTTAACGCTGCTCGCATCGGTATTCCCATCTCGCGCGAGGGTTCCTACAAATCATATGATTGAAGAGGCGCACGGGGTGCTCGAGGACGATGCCCGTCATTACTATAATCACGGCAGAGGCGTCCAGGCAGCTATTGTTCTAACGCGGGCGTAGGTGTCGGAATATCTGGGCAAAAGGGCCGTCAACGGTCCCCGCGTCGGGGACCTAACCCACGTTTCTCACCTTGTTTCGGGACCGTTTCGGGTGCCGCCCACGGCAGCGCAGGAATTCGCGACATCGATTCTGCGAGCTCTCGAAGAGGATGTCTCTTCGCGGCTGTGTCGCCAGGCTTCGCTGGCCAACACTCTCTTTGCGAGGAACAAACAGAAGATTTATTCCTCTCCGACGTTATCTCTCCTCCTCGTTCCCGATACGGGTTTAAGATGAATCGAACGAATCAATAGAACGCTCGGCGATCCTCGGCTCGTTCCTGGTCTATAAGCCGTGCCGCGGGATGCTACAGGTAAAAACTGTTATACCCTCGGCAAACAAGTGGGCGCGGCCTGTTCCTCAGCAAGAGGAGAATCACTCCCACGTTTCTGTCACCGGGGGATACCTGTAGGTGATTGTGTCCCTGCATAATTCGTGGGTTCGCCTACCGAAAACACGTTTCTTCGGGGCACTCGTGCCGAGCCGTGGGCAGTTAATCGAGTCACAAGAGCTCTATTCACGCTCTCGACGCCGCTCCGCACCGCCGACTGGGCGCTCTCTTTATTAGCCACAATGCCTCGACACCTGTACAACGCGACGCATCAACGGATTCGTCCTCCTCGAGGAGCCGAATGACGTCGCGGAACGAATCGTCCATTTATCGGCTACACGACTATTCTTAACTTTGCTTGCACATCGGAGGGCACGGCTGAGTGGCTTTTTTCAGCTTCGAGGGGATCATTGGGTATTCGAGGACTCCTCCAAGCGATGTTTATTGTCCCGTTGCTCGATGAAATCAAGCCGTATCGGGAATTGAAACGACGCTTAGGTATATGGATTTAGGAATCGCGCGAAGGACACAGACACGTAAACAGAATAGTGGGTGTGAAGTCGCCTCTCGGCCTCATGAAGACATTTTAACGAGATTTAATATATCCTAGCCGCGACAATAGCTAAATTTACCGGAGGCCAGGCCGCGACGCGTTATCCCTCACGAGGGAGCCGCCAGGCAGATAACCGAGCACCGTCTGTGATTTATCGCCCGCGCCGCCTCGCGGTGCGATTGTTTTATTGTTTATACCTTATAGTTTGCACGCTCGGTGTACCCGTGGTGACTCGGTTAACAAAGGCCCTGGCGACCGTCCGCGCGTGCACGCGTGTCCGCTCGCACGCCTGCCAGTAAATCATCGCCTAAACGCTCGAGGCGCCCCGCGGTCGCCGCGCGTCCCTAAATATTCTAATTATTGTCCAGCCTATCGCACCCGTTCATCGAGAGCCATCGACGTTTCCCGCGAGATTCCTCGCGGCGCGGCTATGATTGATGGACAGCTGAATTCGCGCTGTCTTCGGTTTTATTGATCGCGCGGTGGCCTCGCGGAGAACAGGGGAGTTATTAGCAGACAAATCGACTCTAATACCGACGTGGCAACGGACTTCGCGCCCGCAAAGTTCAAAGATCCTTTCTCCTCGATCGCGGCGAATCGATTGGCGCGATAGCCGCCGACTTATTGCGCTGCGCGAAGCTTTCGCAACTCGACGGGGAAACGCGACGTAGAACCGACGTGTCCGTGTGCTGACGACACGCGGGGCTTTGGAGGAGGACGAAATCACGCGGTTGGCCGAGCAACGAAGACGAAAGGGACGAGGGCCGAGGAGATGAGCGGTGTTCGGGCTCGCTGCAAAGCGAACGCGACGAGATTAAACGGAGTTAAAGGCTGCAGACTAGCGCCTGGGCGCTCGTGGGTGTCCTCGTCGTGACGAAGTGCCGGGTGCAAGCTGCTGCGCGGCTCGAAAAATCGAGGAACAGTACGATTCCGGGCGTATTACACGGGCGATTAATTTCACCCCACCGAGAATGCCCGCGAGATATATCGCGCGGCTAGAACACCGCGTCGTCATGATTCGTCGATTATTCGACGCATAGGGTAAATCCGGGAGACGCGGTCGGGCGGGAGAGTTGGGAGAGTCGCTATGTTTCAGACTCTCTACGTAAAAATGCGTTAAAGTGCAGAGTAATTGCTTCTCTAGAAGCCCAACAGTTGATTGAATAGCGTATTTAGCTTCCTTCTGTGCTTTTCTGAATTTATAGGCTTTAAAAGGTAAATTGAGGTTAAACTCAAACAACGATGTACAGATTCGTATTTAAAATATATTTCTAAATTTATTTTCGGTTAATGTTTGGGATAATAAGATAGTAGAGATATTGAAGGACAATGCAGTCAAAGTATTTGGTCATATTAACTCATTATTTCTTTACTTTTTATTATTATTTTATTATTATTTTTGTTTATTTAGTTTATTTATTCACTTTTGTATTCATTTGCCTTGCTAATCACCAGTAGGTACCGTAAACTGGGGGAACATTGGCAGGTTTTTGAAACATTTTGTTATAATAATGTAAAAAGCAACATGTTTACATTTGCTTTAAGTATCCTATCATAACATTGCATCGTTTGCGATTATACTACAAGTGTGAAAATGCATAAAATTTGTTCCGTACTGGCAATGTTCCCCAGTTTACGGTAGTTCACATTTTCTTTTACGTGTTCTTTAGTTGTTTAGCGTAAATAAATTAAATATCAATAATTCCGTAGTTGTATTCACTCATAAATAAGTTTGCTGTATCCTTTGCTAATTTTCCATGAATAATTATGTGAGTGGTCTCTGCCAACGACGGAAACCATTTCTCCCAGCTCCTCGACAGAGGTGGTCAGATGTCATGACTTCAGTTTTCAACCCGATTGACAGTAAATATTGTGTTAAAACAAATATCGACCAGTTTTTCTGAATCAGCATAAAATTCTGAGCATATAGATTTGTTCTGATAAAATAAGTACCTAGTTTCTACATTAGTTTCAATAGTCATTTTATATTAGATCGACCGCGTCACCCGGATTTACCCCAAATTGTTCGCGTGTAAAAAACACTTTCAACGGAAACAGTGTCCCGATGATTTATTTTCCGAGGACCCCTCTCCGTTTTAATTGTTTTCCCAGCCGCCTGGACTTTCCCGCTTGTAAATCGTAGGTATGCGGAGTGGGTTTACGACCACGGTCAAGGCTACTAATATAGAGTACCTACCCCCGACCGTTGTACAGAACCAAACTGTTTGGTGGATATCGCTGAATAATCAATAACAGCGCCCGTTTACCGAAATAAAATACTCCGCTTAAAAATTTTCTCACAACAAACGGACGACAGTGACTGAAACCAAGGTAGCCAACGGAATGACTGCCGAAGTGGAAAAACAATAGCACCCGCGTAAGCGAAACACCGTCGAGCACACGTGCGCGTTATCGAGAAGCAAATAACTGCAAATTGGAGCCCCCATGTAGCCGCTTCCTCGCGGCGCGAAATCTTTATTGGAGAATGGAAACGCGCGTTCCCATCGGCCGCGGCAAATTGAAACGCGTAAAATTCGACGTGCGATGAGTAACGTGCGAACCTCGTCAAGCGGGACGCGTTATCGCGAATATTATCGGGCTCATTTCCGCGGGAGGAACGTTCTAGGCACGACGACCGAGCCCAGGCAACGCGTTCCCAGCGGAAAGCTTCGTGCCGGCCGTCCAGCTGCCACCGTCTTCACCCAACCTCTCGAGCGCGCGAGGAACAGCAGAGCGGAAATTAAGAGCGACTGTGCAAACGATGATTAATCGCGAATGAGGAAAAAATGTAAATATTGCCGGCGTCGGGAGAAAAATAGCCGCGTGTTTTGCCCAGACCTTGACTCACTCCGATTACATTGCTTTCGCGCCCGTCCCGCAAGGACAAACTTTTCCGCGCTGGTCCGGCGATTTTCGCGAGACAACCACCTCGGAGCAGAATTCTCCAGCTACGTAGCGAGAAGAAGAGTGTACGCGGGGCAACGATTTAATGAATGGCCACGGCGTTCATCGACGCGCAATAAAAACGAAAGTTTAAGTATCTACACGAGTTCCGTTCCGACCCCCTGCGGTGCTCCCACGTAGAGATCACGGCTTCATCACCAGGATCTCTCTCTCTCTCTCTTTCTCTCTCTCTCTCTCTGTCCCGCGTGTGCACGCGCAACCAGCATGCACGGGTACTCGTGAAATAAATTCATAAGTGGCCGATGATAAACAGCCCCGAATCCAAGTCGTTTTGGCAGATCGATCGATTTAGATTGAGAGATTACCCCTGGCGGTCACAGTCGTGCCCGGGGATGAAAGGGGAGGGAGGGCCAGGGGGCTGATGTATCGGCCCGGCCAGCGCTCTTGTCAGGTATATAAATTCATTGACCATCGGAATCGTCATCGCTGTAATCGCCTTTATTTATCAATATCGCCGGGAAGGCGCATCCATCAAACCTGTCTATTTAGGTGAAGCTTCCTGCGGGACACCTCGCTGGGGAACATCGTCGCGATACCTGCACACGCAACCGCCGTGGAATTCGATCCGTAGAAGGGAGCGCGGGGTCTCGAAACCGTGTCCCGATACACGACGCATGGTTCCCGACTCGATTTCGCGAAACTCGGCGCGATGCCCTGTGACGAGGGCCTAGGATCGATCGTGGGTCGCTTGTGCAGGGTTCACGACGCGCCTTCTGCGAGCAGACAGTTCCACGTGCTCGCCAGATTCCAGATCTCTCAGCCACTCACCGCGGGCACGAATTATTTTTATCAATCCGCTCTTATGCAACGTCGCCCGCCCTTGGCAGGGGGTGCCTCCAGGAGGAGCAAGCAATGCGATATCTAATAACTTGCTGAGGGAGCCGTTGACGAGCGGACAATAAGCAAAATGAAAATAGCTTCGGAGGAAACTCGATGTTCGCGACCGCTGATACCGTTCAGTGGAAATAAATAGGCGTAGAGGGAGGGTGTCGCGTCTGGCCTGTGACGACCGCGGCGATATCTTCGATCAAAGCGCAGGAGGGCAAAGGAAAGCGAGAGGAGAGCTGACACGACGTGGTACGTGGCACGCGATTTGTTTGAGCGCGGCCGAGAGCCTCGTATCCAGAGGTTTCGGAGTCGCGAGAAAAGCTGTCCCGATCGGCGTGCACGTGAGGGAGAGCTTACGCGTATCCCCGGCTCCGAGGGCGGTCCGCAAGATCAAGTTCGGGGAAAAGGGTCCCCATCGCGAGAGCCATATTTATAACCGTGGCGCATTTCGTGTAAAGTAAATCGGAGACGCGGTGGAAAGACGGACGGACGATGGCTGCTCCGCCAGATTTAATTAATGACCCGCCGAGTTTGATCTGCCGCTACAAAGACCGAAGGGGCAAGACTCCGATTCTCTTTCTCCGTCAGCCGGTGCAGCCGCCACGCACGGCCACCAAGCCCGTCGAGCCACCAAGCCACCAAAAGCCACCAAGCCCGCCGAAGGAGCGAGCAGGAGGGCCAAGGGGCAGCGTTTATTTCGGTCTTGGAGCGAGCAAACGCGAGAAAGGGCGGCCCCCGCTCTCCTTCCGTCTCTCTTATTGTTGTTCGAAAGCGCCCGGGGACCCGGCCCGCTCTCCACCAAGCCTCTCGACCCCTTTTTGCCGTTTTATTACGGCCCCGGGGACCGTGCTCGACAAATTGCGCAACCGACTCTTTTGCATTGAAATCCGACTCTCTCCTTCGGCCCGGGAATTCGCCACGACCGTCGATAGCTACAATGTGAACGTGCTGGCGATCAGAGAGCGATGGAGGGTAGGTGCTTTCTCAAGAAGTCTCTCGCGCAACCCGGGGAGGTTTCCACGAGTGCGCTCCGTCGCGCGGAATCCAGTATGAAATGGAAGTTCGCGGAAGAGGAGGCTCGCACTCGGGCAGAGTAAACACGAAAACCGCGACAGACGCGCCACTTGGGAGAGAGGCCACTCCGGTACCGTATAGTTATTTCGAACTTGACCCACATCCCCGGCTTCCTCGAAACCGCGCTTTGACGGATAGCGACTCAGTCAAGCCGACGCGACGCGACGGACGTTCGTCTCTCGCCGTTTCCCGTCAGCGTCCGCGGCGAAAGAAGTAGATTGATCGATCAGGGTCGTCGAGACGGGGAGCGTCTTTGTTTCAATAAGAATCTTGGAACTGACCACGTAGGATTTATTCCCGCGTCGATGATTTACGCAGGCAGCGAGGAAAGGGATAATCCTTCGTTAAAGCAAGTCTCCTGCGCAGCGAGCGTTTCGGTAACGACGGCAGACGCGACGACAGTCGAGGGCGCCCCATCAAATCTGACGAGCCACGATGGAGATGATTTCTGGTCGGCGTGGATGTCGAGAGTGGAACGAGGAACGCGGACAAAGGACGGGCCTCGCGAGAAGCGGAGCAATAATTGTCATCTAAATCCAAGAGACCCGTCCATGCGAATTCCGCGGATGAAGAGCGCGAGAGCGACGCGACGCGGCTGGGGGGCGGGTGTACCGCGTTGGCCGCCGAGGGGGAGGGTATAGAGCAATATTAATAGCGTGGGTGGTGGCGGAGCGTCGTGGAGGATATTGTTAGAACACGGGGGGCTGCGTTACGCGGTCCAGAGGGGAGCTCCTTGCTAATGGGGTTTTAATGACGGCCAGCTGTCCGTCCGTCACACACTTTTAGACAACTATTCGGTATTTCTGTATCGCCATCTCTCGATCCGATTCCCTCGACGCGACGGCACAGGATCACGCTACGCGACACTCCCACGCGTCGATCAGCTAGAAGCTTTTTCGCCGGGGTCGAGGAGAGGGCTCGATAAATAATAGCGCGGCTCGCGCGAACCAGCTCGAGCCACCGACACGTCTTCGTCGGATATTTAGCGTCGTTGCGTCAAACGTCATCCCGCGTTCGCGGTGCGCCGCGACAATGACGGATTTCGAGCTGACGATTAATTTATTAGGTATTATCGTCCCGCAATTCCGATGTCCATTACGCGAGCTTTATTTATAACGCTCGACCAGCAGCTGGGGCCGCTTGGGTCGTCGCGACAATAACGCCAGGAATTAGCCGTCTGCATATACCTAACAGCATTGCGGAAAGGAAAGTGGAAGACTCTGGCGCAGACCCTTTGAAGTCCTTCTTCTAACCGAGTTGCATCGATTCGGGGCTAGCTGAGGAGAAGGAAGCGCAGGCGAGAGGTTCCTGGGGATTTCCAACGATCGATCGATCGACCTGGACGCAAAGTCGCCCGCGCAGACCTTGAGGTTTTTCAAGAAATCCTCGAGGGACCCTCGGCTACCTGAAGGACTAATTACGCTTGACCCAACGGTTCCGAGTATGCCGAACCGATGACTCACGCCCACTGGACGGACGTTCCAGGGTTCCTTATAACGCCCTACGCTTTTCCGTCGATGTGGTTTATCGAGGACTCGCGATTGCAGTCTCGGGCCTCGTGTTTGCTTTGGCGATGAGCGTGTCTCTCCCCGGGAGGGCCGGAAACACCAGGGCGGGGGATGGAAAATATGAGATTCCCGGTAGTATGCACGGAATGTCCATTAGAGCGAAACGAGCGGGCCATCCTGGCACCTTTTGTCTTATCTCGCCCGTGGCCGTTCGCATACATCACGAATCGCCGATTAAGATGGCGACGGAGGCGCTGCGCCCTAGACACCCTCCAGGGACGCATCGTGATTTCGACTTTATCTAGGAATGCCCTCGCGTATCGAGAACTCGCATTCTCCTCGCACCGGAGGTTTCAGGTGCCTCGAAAACAGCCAGAGGATCCGCACGATTTATCCGAGAAAAGCACGACGGAGCGTAATAATTAAGCGAGGAATCGTTAGGGCGTTGGACGAGCATCTTGTCGGAGCAGTCCTGCGGCTCGAATAAACGGGAAATCCCGAAAATCTATTGTCAACGAACCGGGAGGCCACCATCTGTCGACCACATGATCGGTCCGCTCTCTCGCTCCTCCGCCCTCTCTCCCTCGCTCCCCCCCTTGTCTGTCCTAATCCCCGATTTTCCTTCCGCGAAAGCACCCGTGCCCCTCCCCTCCGTCTGTCTTAGACCATAACCTAGAATAACCGAGATGCTTGTGGACTCCTTAGCCGGCGCCGGTAAGAATAGCACGGCGATCGTTGGAAAACCGTTCGAGGAATTTAACGAGCTTATCGGCCGCGATTTGCCCATTGTTTCCCCGAGGCTCCATCGAGTTTTCCACCACACTCCTCCGGACCCTTTTGTTCCTCGGATCCACAAATATTTACCCGTCGCCGATTTTCATTCTTTACACCGCTCGATCCCCACCAGCTCCGGCGACAACGTGTAAATGCTGCGTGTAACAACTGTACCGGGTCGGTTAAGAAAATAAGCCGAGATACGAAGAGGCGGTTTAACATCGATACGCGGGCGGAACGGTCGAGCTGAATACGCGTAATCCGCGCATTTGTCATCGGCGACGAAAATAAAGTAAAAAGGCTGTCGCCCGGAAAGCAAGATCGATTGCCGCGCGAAGCGGCGCGGCGACGAGCGTTCTGAAATAATGCCAACGACATCGGATATCGGAGGAATTTTTAACGAACACCCACGAGGCCTGCGTCCACGTCCCTTCGATCCTCGCCCAATGGAACGACGGAATCCAGAAACTGGTTCGTCGAGGCACCACGTTCTCTCCACCCCAAGCTTCCAGGACCACGGTGCCTCGAAATTGGAAGCTGGATATCTTAATTGGACGCGGATAGACGCCAAATCGAATAGAGGAGCAGAATCCGTATCTCTCTTTCTACAGAGCGCGGAGGATAGAAAGCGAAAGTGCAGGGAGGATGAACGGCTGTCCGGTCTTAAGTGTTCCCCCTGTAATTTCTCCTACTTATCAGCGACACATTCTCCGATAAGGGGAACATCGTCGACAAGCAGCGTTTTCCATTTGACTCACCGGGAAACATCTCGCTGGTAGTCGGTCGAGATTACCACCCCTGCGCCAACCGAGCCTCTAATTCCAAGGGAGATGAAACACAGAAAAGATGAACTCTAGGGATGCAGGAGATATTGCACGACGCGATGCGAGTGTAGCGAAGAGACACTCTCTTCGGGCTCGGAGTCGCGCAGTTAATTTACTGCCGAGTTTATCTCGAGACACACGCTGCGCCGAGGTTTTCAGGAGGAACTGGAGCACGAGGGTCTACCAGATGCTCTCGTGGAAGGAAATAGCCTTGACCTTGGCAGCGTCGGAGGAAGAGGAACGCGTGCCTCCTGCTTATCTGCTCCTAATTCTAAACATTCTGGAGAAGCTACTTGCTCCCCTCGCCCCGATGCAACAGCGTGCGCGTTGGAAAGCTCGCAAACACCTCGAGGAGACTCGACATCCGAGGCGTCTCGACTCGGAATTTCCATAATAATTCCAACACGCGCTTTACGATGCGACAGAACCGCGAGAGCCCCGCGGTCGATCGCGGAAGTTGCGCAAGCCCATCGCGTCGGCGATAAATACAATTTAACGAGTTTACCGCTTCCGCCGCGTAACGGGGCCGTCGTTGCAGAAGATTCCCAGCGATTCCCGCCACCGTCCGTCATCGGTTGCTGCAGCTTACTCCCGGGGAGCGATATAAATCCTCCGCGTTAGCAAAAATTTCTGGCAACCAAACGGATGGCCGATGCCATCTTCGCCTAAACGCTCGCGCCGAATCGAAGAGGCGGGAGGGTGCGAATTGGTTGGCGTGATCCAAGGTCGCAGGGAGGTAAATGGGGGAGAGGACGAAGGGGCGGCGGGGAGGGGAGACTGGACGATGACGATGATAGTCGATCGCGTGTCCAGCCGAAAGAACGGGAGCCGACAGTGGCTCTTTTGGCTCCTTGAATGAATAATCGGTCGGGTGTTTACCGCTCTCGGATACACACGGAAATCCACGGCCCCGGCGAAATTACGCCTGCGCGTAACCGTTTATTTAACGTTAATTTAATGATACACGAGCCCCGGCAAAAACGAGCAACGCGCGCGGGGCCCCTGTTCGCGGAACGGCCCCCTCGATACCGAGGAATTTTCGGTAGAATCGCCCGGAGCTGCGCCTAGGACGTGTATCCAGCCGAAAGTGTACCTACACGAAGCGTCTTCGGGACACAATTGAATCCAGCTGGATTCCGTGGGCGATTGAAAATGGGAGCTCGAGGGAGGACGACGAAGGGGTTGGTTGACGGAACGTCGTCGCGTTGTCGCGTGAGAATGTCGCGTGTAGCAATTAGGCGGGCCTGGGTGGTGCATAGGTATCTCGCCTCTCCGGAGACAAATGCATCGTTTAAAGGCGAAGGGCGCGATAAAAGGTGCGCGCGGTTTGGAGGGATCGCGTCGGCCGTGACGGCCGCAGGCACCGCGAACGAGAGACACAGTCGAACGGAACAGGGAGAAAAAGAGCCCGGCGTTCCAGGCTTTTCGACTAACGCAATAAAGGCGCGCGCGATAATATTGCGAATAATAAATATCGGGATGTAAATCCGTTGGCAAAGGTAACGTCGGGCATAAATCAACGGCGGCGGAGGGGGCGGACGAGGACGGGAGCGGGGGCCAGAGGGGGGCGGTCGGTCGTCCGTCCGTTTTGTACCCTCGTAGAATCGCGTCGTAAACTCGTCAAACTCGCCTCGCGAAATAGCATTAACTACCGGGATAATACAATCGTCGTTCGCGTACATGCGCGGGAAGGTGGAAGGAGATCGTGGCTCGCCCATCGGGCCCGCATCGGGAGAGGGAAGAAAACTACACAGCAATCGACCAGGTCATCTTTGCACTCCCCCTCCGACAAAAACTCGAATAAATCAGGTGAATTACAAGGTAATGCTGGAGAGGGTACAGCACAAATTTTTACGGCTCGCCAACTCTGTGCTGGGTAGAAGTAGGGGATAGGTGCTGTAAAGGGGACACGTCTTAAATGGGACAAATCGAATTTCCAAAATTCTAAACGCATTACACATGCAAATTATTTTTCTGTTTATGGCAACACTAAAATTTTATACAAAATATTACTTTGTAACTAAAAAAGCTGCTAAAGCATTAATGATCAGTCACACTCTATAAACATAGTAAAAAATATTGATGATTTATAGTACAAAGAGTTAATTTTTTCATAGATTCCATTGTTTGATATCGTTAAGATTTACAATTTAAATTGTAATACTTAATAAGTTTATTTTTATTAAGGTGTCCCTGTCATGACTTATACTGTCCCATTTAAAACCACCTAGTCGTAAAAGGACATTTCCCACTTTTTTTAAAATCGAAGATTTTGTTATTTTCTATTACAATTGATGAGTTTGCAATATACTTTTATTGAAGGGAAATAAACACGGTTTCTTGTGATGTAGTTGTTTTTTAAAATACCTATAACCCCTTCTTGCGGAATTTGCTGCTTGGTGAGATTGACTGTCCTGACATACTAGGTCTGGTGGGGCTCAATGCTCAGGCTAGGTCACTCTGTTTTAAACATCTTTTTCATACAAGTTTCTTTAGATCGAACCTGGGGGAGACCGACCCGATAAACAGAGTCTGTAATACGGCTAACCAGCTGGTGGGTAATTCCGACATTTTTGCAGACTCTCTGAAAATTTTGTCCGTGTTAAGTGACGCAACTTAGGCAATATGAGTCGCAATGATCAGCGGCCGTGGTGAAATAACTGCGATGTCAACCATCTACTCTAAGGGCTTTAATGCTTATCGCTTTACTGCAATTGTATTTTGTATTAGTGAATTTTATTTCCGTCAAATAAACTATTATTATTATTAAATATTTGCTTGCTCAAAAACCAGGCTTAAGATCTGGCTCTCGAGATTCCCGAGGTAGGAAAGTATCGTTTCGGGGGGAAATCGCTGCGAGGAGCTACGCCGCTACCGAGAACAGTCTTCGATAGATTACAGGGATCGTGTCGACAAAAAACGCTAATTAATCCAATTACCGTGGACGCTGTAACCTACACGCGGGATCGAGGATGATCCTTGTGCAGGTTATTATATACTGCCCACTACCAGCGGTCCAGGAACACACCCGCAGTCACGCAATGTCTCGATAAAATTCGTGGAATAACTTTATACGGAACTTTAACCTTCATCCCGTGAGAGAGAGAGAGCCTCGTCGCGGATCGAGTATCAAATATGCCTGGAAGTAGCTAGAGGAAGTATATTATCCCGCACGGTATCTCGAGTTCAAGAGAAACGCGATGTACACCACTCTTTCGTGAGTACACCCGCTACTCATAAACCCTCTCCACGCGAAACTTCTTCGATCTCTTGTTAATGATAGTCTCCACACACGTACTTACACGAGAATACTAAGAGTAGGAAAATATAATACCACCCATCTGTCCCTTCGGGACCTCTATCCGGAGGCTAACGATGCACTCGTTTCGTCATATTTGAAATGTGCGAAACCTCGGAATACGCAACGCAAGGCGGTAGAAATCGGCATAACATTTGCACCGGCATTCCGCGATACCAATTAGAATGCCACAGTTAATTCTCAGACCACAGAGCGTCCAGTAGTTAAACTGCCAGCTCCAATTGCCCGCGCTCGTTTAACTGTGTTCGACTTCGATCTGTCTCCAGCTGAATTATACAACTCATCCTGGATACACATACGTATCACGGTAGGTATGTAAAATCTCGGTCGAATTCGAGGCACGATACACTCCCTCGTAAATCGCGACGGCACTAACGATCCCTTCGCGAGCCTTCGTCTGTTAGATAATGAAAGAAGGTAATTAGTAGTATACATATCTGCCGCGCGTTAAATCACCGCGGCAGCCACCCACACCGCTCTCCCCCGGACACCGCGGACTAGTGAAAAAGCAGACTCGTGTCTCGCCGCGCTCGAATGGATCGAATGAAAGGGGACACCGGGCATAAATCGCGAACGTAACCCGTTGAATCAGTGTTATGGGGGCCGGTGCTACCGAGGTGGTCCCTCCGGTCCGCGGAGCTTACGCAGCGGCTTCGCGGAGACCGCGTAAAGGCGTGTTTATAATAAAGTACGGGAGCGCGAGCGCGCGGCCGCTACGAGTCCGTAAACTACGTGTTCGTTCGGTTGCCGCGCGCTGCGAGATATGTGAGCGGGCGAGAGAGAGGTGACATATTGGCCTGTAAAAGCTTCCAGGGTGCTGTTGACGTTGCCACGTCAAACACCACCCCGTAACCCGTATTTACGCGGATAGATGTGCCGCGTCGGGACAAACCGGCTGCTGCTATTTTAGCGATGAAAGTATCCGTGGAGGGGCGATCGGGAGCATCGCCGGCCACCGCGGATTTAAGTGACATTATTCCAAACACCGAGCGCCGCCCGGTTTAATTTCGGAGCACCCGCGACTGGATACGCGAGATAGCGAAAGCAAACAATCTTCGGGTAGAGTAAGTACCTTTTGCCGGGAGCCGCGGCACTGCGCCGCGTAATTGCGAGTAGGTGGCCGCGATATCCGTGGCGATCTGGACCAGTGAATGAATACGACTGGCAATTCGGTGTATAAATACGACCGCTAGGAGATTGAGTCTGCGTCGCGTGCGTCGACCACTATGAATTTCAATTACGAGCCCGATTGCCTAGGTCCGCCGTGACACGCTTCTGACAGGGCGATCTGCGCACGTGGCTAATGAAATATCGCCCGCTAGCTGCGCTTTTAATGAAGTCCTAGCAGCCTGTGTTCGAGTGCTCGCATTAATTGCGCAACGTCCACGGGAATTCTTCCTCGGACCGGTGTCCCTTTCGAATCTGGGAGATTCATGGAAATTATTAGATCGTAAATCATCCGCGCGCATCTCCTCTGACCTGTATCAACAAGCCTAAGCCGATTCCCAGCGACTCGTGCCAAGTGCGCGCGCGCAGGTGCGTGCACGGTGGCCGCGGTTCTCTTTGAAAATTGGTCGTCAAGCTGAGCGAGACAGATTCGTAGCCAAACAACCGCGAGCCGCAAGCGGACCGCTCGGTTTCCACGCTCCGTTCGATTGCGCGCCGGTTCGCCGTAAAATCGCTGGCTCGAGTAGCGGTGCAGCCGCGTGCAGAGAGCAATTAGCTATAGTAAACCTCAAATCCGACGCGGGATAAGGTAGGTACTTCACCTATGGATGCCACTGATCAAGACACATGCTGGATGGATCGCAATCGAGGGGGGAAGAAACGGTTCATGGGAGGAGCTATCGTGGTATGCATACTCGCCGTCGGAGAAGGCGCTGAGATAATTGAAGGCTCGCTGTAATAGACAGTTTAATTGCACGCGGCGGCGTCACGAACCCCGCGCAGTATACCCTGCTTTCGTATCAGAAGCTAGCTAACCCATTGATCGATTCGACCGAGTTGGCAGGACGCAGGAGCCGCGAGGTTCGTATGACGCGTCGCAGCCGAGAAATTCGCGAGCAGGGTGCGAAGGAGGTAAACGAGAAAGAAACGGGATACCGTAAACACGGGGCTTCTCGCCACAGACTTAAGAGGTCTGCGCGTTGGGGAGGTTGTGGTGCCAGCACGCGACCTCACCTACACGCACCTCGTGCAACAACGACCGTTTGCTCGCGCCTCCCACGAGTGCATCCCTCTCGCACGAATTCCTCGCCTCCCTCCCTTGCGATCGTACGAACTCGACAACAACTCTCGGCGACGCGCGTCCACCTCTCCCCACATCCGCCGGAAATAAACCATCCCGAAGTCGATCCCGTCCTCGGCCGCACGTGGTGCTTCGTCTTCTTCGATGATCCCGAGGAAAGGATCTATTTTTAAGAGGCGTCCCTTTCCTCGATAGTGGCATCGCGTTTGATTCTCTCCCTTCTCGAGTGGAATATTTTAAGAGCGAGTTGCACTAATGTCACGATGGCAGAGGCAACGCTGCACAGAAGCCACCACCGGTGGAGGATACCTACCCACACACGGGGGATGTTAGTTTCCCCCGAGATCCCGGGTCCGCTGGTTATACCCGCGTTTCCCCGCGGCGTAATTTATGTTCGATTTACGAGGCGCACGTACGCTGGCGAGCGAACCTGGGCCGTCTAGGCGGTCGATCGTGCCGCCTTCGTTCGCTCGCAAGAAAACGCAACGCACCCGTCTTGCTCGCGGTGAGGTAGGTAATATCAAACGAGGCGGCCTTGTACGGATTCTGTTACTAATATGCCCGGGCAGCGGCAGGAACCCCTGCGCTGCATATTATCCGATACCAATAATGCGACTAATCGAGTTAGCCTTACCCCCTTAAGCTGATATGCAGCTTTATACGAGCTCAACCCGTAACGATTGCAACGCGATGCGCGCGGCCGGATAGCCCGGAACCCTTGGATTCCTTCCACCCACTGCCAGGGATCTAACTTCCCTCTATAAATCCCAGGGATATGTAACGCGGAACGAACAGTCCCACAACGTCAGGTAACTAGTAGGAAACGCAAAGGAACCAGGCAACCGAGCAACGACGCGATTTCCAAGATGAAGGGCCTCCCTCCTCTCGGTTTACGAGCTAACGAGGCTCGCAAAAACTCACGAGATACACGCTGCAGAAGAAACGAAGACGAGGTCCGCAGCTGCGGTGAGCTAGGCGCATGATAATTCTCATTGAACGCGTAATTACATTAATTGTCGGCTTTCGACGGGACAAATTGCCACTTTCGGGTTACCCAGTGTTCCTGAAAGTGGTGAAAAAAACTTCAAAGATCGAATGCAAGACCGACGGAGGCAGCTGTTGCGCTCCGTGTGGACCAGAAGTGCTTACGTATTTACATTCGAGTGGAGCGACTCCTGTCGCCATTCCCAATTACTCATACTCCGTCCTCCGGCTGAATGATTAGCGACAGGTAGTTTCGGGGACGGACAAAAGACTTGCTACCTTGCTGTGTAATGAAAAGGACAGATAACGTGGTCCCGAGGATATGTTTATTTCATTCGCGGTTCGTAAACGAAAATACGAGGAACATTGGTAGACAATAGAGGCCTGGTGTCGTAGGACGGCAGAATTTCCGCTGTGGAGCTGGAATGGCCTACGAGCCGTCGTCTGTGCGCGTGGAATTCGGCTATTAAGCCGAAACACCCAACGGCCTATAAAATTCGTCTGGTCCCGCGTTGTCTGCGGACGTGCGTTAAACCCTTGCGGTTATATACTCCGCACAGGTGTTGCAGGGTGCGGAGCAGGCCCTGGTCGAATATCTGCTCGGAGCTGGAGCTGCAAACATCGGCTCTCTTTCTTGCGCGAAGCCCTCGACGACCGGGAGACTCGCGAGAAGAGAACGTCCAGGATATATCGGGTCGAAATTATAGTGATCGTCGTTGAACAAAGTTTCCTTCGAACTCGTTGCAATCTTTTCGCCCGGGCGTCTCTTGAGTATTTTCTCATCGAGGCGCGAGAGGCCCTCTTCGACGCTTTACGATCTCTAATTATAACGATTACGCCGATGCTTGACGGGGGGAAGTTTTGTTCCTGTTAGCTGGATGTCCTGCTCTCTGGGAAAGATGGCAGGAAGAGGGAAGAGGATGCCGGGGGAGCGAGCGTGGAGAATCAGACTGGCGGCGGATCCCTCCAATCCGAGCTCGAATCCGGAATCCTGGATCCCGTGGCGGTGGTCTCTTAGGGCGGCGCGATTTGGCAGCCCCCAGCGATATATTCAAAACGATCGTTCCCTCCCTCCCCTGCTTATCCCCCTTTCCAATCGTTCCCCCCTTTGCTGCGCCGTAAAGCCGCCACTTCCATCTTGGATACATCTTCCCGGTGGTGCCTGGCTTCTACCGATGATCATGCAGCCTCGCGAGTCACGGAACTCGGCTCATCGGCGCCGTGAACGCGGTCAGCGGCGAGAGCAGAGCGAGATGCAAGTCCTCCGGGCGAAAATGTGCTTCGAGATATTACAGGGATTGCACTTTGCTTCCTGGAAGCACCATGCACGTGCTAGTCACGAACATTTGTAGGTATGTACACACGGCTCAAGCGATTGTGGCCGATCGAGATTCGATTGTGGGAGAAGCTACCATGGTTGGATTTTTTTCGTCGCTAAGATTCTACGGTAGATATTTTATGTACATGGTTTAGGACACCGCCATGCAGAGTTGGGAAAAATTTAATCTAATTATAACTTATAAATTACGATTAAAATGTAATTGTGTAGTTGATTACACATTATTTTCTGTAATCGTTACTGTAGGTGGTTGAAACTAAATAAAAGCTTGTAAAAAAAAGAACTTGACTTATAATTCAAAATACTGATGTATTCGTATAGTATTTGAATACTGAAATAATCGAGCAGTATTCGAATATTCGAATAGTATTCGAATACTTGAATATTCGAATTATATTCACCAAATAATTGAGCAACTGAACTATTCCAATATTCAAATACCAAAAAATTCGACAAATAGTCCCAGCCCTAGTTGCCAGCAGGAAAGTGAACATAATCGAAGCAATGTAGGTAAATTAAATTTTGAACGTGTCTCATATTAGATGGTGTCAACAGTGATGTTTCCCCACAAAATCTAAGTTTTCTAGACGGGCACCTGTGACTTGACAGTGCCCTGAACCAAAATCAAGTCTAGATCACCCACAATCGTTTGAGCTGTGGTGCTTACATTATTCGCGGCTGGATCGAATCTAGATTTGTCAAAGCAACCGTTTGATAATTCTGCCCTCGACAGAATCCTTCTTACGCCAATCGTCTTAATAATCCTGCACAATGCGAAAGGAGTTCGAAAAGAAACCAGACCAGCTTTAATGATATTTATACCTCCCAATAATTTTTGTAAATATTTCATGTAGGAACCCTCCCAACTCTTTCACCGTCTCCTCAAACTCATCTCCGAGACACATGAACATTACTTATCTTGCTCTCCGTGGCGAGCAGAGTAGGGGAACGAACCGAACTCGACCAATCGTTTTGGAATTCCGAATGGAGTCTGCAGAGCGAAGGCTCGAGCGCCGCTTATCCTCGGGGCAAGGCGATGCAAGTCGATGCAAAACACTTGGACGATATATCCTCCGTGGTCTCCCCGACCCTACGAACTGCATCGCGACTACCACAGCACGCCTCTCGTAAACGCGAGCCCTGGATCAACGGCGATAAACCACCGTGGTAAAAACTTGCCACGGACGATCCATGGAATCCATCGGTCTATAAATATTCGTATGTAATTCAAGCAGCTAGGCTCGCGTGGTTCGCAGGACGCCAATCGACGAGCGGCTACAGCAGCGTGCAACTCTCTAGCAACTAAATCCCCGGCAATTACGCGTGGTGCGCCATTAGCGGCGCGCGAGCGCTGCTCTCGAGCCCGCGATAGGTACAGCAGTAGCCGTAACTCGAGTTTTTCGACTGGCGAGTACGTTACGGCCGCATTCCGTAACGCGGCGCGACGTCCCGCGCCCAGTAAGAAGCGGACGACGCTCCGCGCCCGCTGATAATGCCGATACCGGGCGCGCGCCGCTACAAAGAAGCGCCTGCCGAGTTACGAGAGCCCGTTACGCGCGTTCAGCGGATAGCACGCGTTACCGCCGCGCGATGGTAGTCGTGTGCGTGTCGGTGGTATGTACCCGCGGCGGAAGGTACATAAGCAAAGGTAGAGGAGGGCCGAGAGAGGATGCACGGTAAGTACATAGGATCGGACGTTTATATACCCCCGACGATGTCTATAACGCCTCGAGTTACGAGACGCCTTTACGAGCGAATGCAACTCGCGCCAGACGTCAAGAGGCGAACCCCCGTTCCGAAGTTTGATGGCGCGACACGGGCCCCGAGCGCACAACCTCCGAAATATCTCCCTCACCCCCTCATTCGTTCTGGGCCATCCGCCGCCCCCTCCTGACCCCTCCATTCGAGCCACGGACCTCTCCCCGCCAGAGACGAGGCCGCGGGTTTCGCGATTTTTCTCTCCGTGGAAAGCTGCGGCTTCCACGCCAGAGTGACTGACGAGACGTTTCGACAACAGGTGCGTCCTCCTCGCGCTTATGCAAATCACTCGCGAAACGGCAGCGATTTCAAAGAACACGCCGGTCGAAGAAGATTGCCCGTGCAATAATAGTTACAAACTCGCCGTGTTGTCACGCTATTTTTTCCTCGCCCGACATCCATCGCGGCGCAGAGAAGAAGAATTTCCAATCGGACGTGTCTACTTCCCGAGTCGTAATTCCCTCGCTCCGCTTCGAGTAGCCAGGCCCGAGCGGTGGCTCTCGGCCATTAAATCAATAATTTGTGGTCGACAACGGCATTGTGAGATCCGATGCAATCGTTATAATATGCAGGATTTTATTATCGGCCCCGATGGCGTATGCTAATTTACTGCTAATTGTATTCCGCGGGCGACAATGATGCCCCTCAACTCTACCCCCCTCACACACTCTCTCTCTCTCTCTCTCTCTCTGTCTCTGGCGTTGGCAGAACGCAATCGCTGCTTCAAACGAACAAACGACGGCTTTTGCCAGCCAGGGGAGCACAATGCGTGTACCGTTGCGCGATTGTTGGGAATTGTTCGGCCGAACGAACGACCGCGAGCGCGCGCCAGACGAAAAAAAATAGCCGCGTCTACGTGATTTTCACTGACGCGCGTGAAAAATTACCAAGTGAAATCCTCCGCGGAGGCCCTGTTATCGTCTGGACGCGACGAACTCTCAAGGATCTTCTATAAATACGATAGGGGGTAGCCGCGAAAATATAATACCGTGAGGCTAGATCGCGTCTAAAAGTACCCCGAAGTGCTGGGCCGACGTGTTCGATCCCTCCGCCCGCATCCAGTGCATCAATGACAGCGGGCCAGATCACGGGAACGGAAATCGAGTGGCCCTCCTCCGAAATCTCCGAGGAGGAGAGCTTTGGAAACATACGGTCGGCACGTGCGGCTCACCCTAAAGTCCCTTTTGCTAGATACAACTCGACCTCCAGTGACTCTCATCTTTTCTCCCGATGCCCTACTCAAGCGCTACGCATGCATAATAGCGGAGGCCACTTCTGCCGATTGTCAGAGGGCCGTGCCACGGTATCGTTCTTCTGAATCTTTGATATTCCAGATACCAAGGCGAAGAAGGTAACGCGAAAGAGAGTAGGGGAGAGTGGGGCAATCGCGGTCTGCGGGCAATGATGGTCAGTATTGTTAGCAATTTGAACTATTGGATATTGTAGCTTGATCTTTTAGGCACCTACTATTATATGCTTAACCTTTTGTTCGGAACAAATTAATTTGTTATGTGTCTTTTTGTCATATACTGTAAAAGGTACGATTTAGGCAACCAGTCCCCTAAATCGTAACTCCACTAAAAATGGTATCAATAACAAATAGAGGAGACAATTTTTAACATAAAGCAATGATTATTAAATAGATATAATCTACATTACACCCGCTTTTAGAAAAATACAAAAGTACAGGAGAGAATTGCATTGTTTGATTATTATCAGCTAAAATAAACTGGTAAAAAGTTACATCAATCATACCCGATTTTTTTAAATGTTTGTAGCACGCAAAAAATAAGGTGTAAGCTCAAAAGGTTTTGTTTTTATTTCTTATTTCGCATTTACTTGATATTTTTATTATCAGGTGTCGTTTACATTCATTAATTACTGAGAAATTGGCAACTCTCCCCTATATCTTGTTTTCATCACACTTATTGCTTAACTGACCGTCATTATCAAGTCTCCCCTACCTACCGTGATACCTACAGGAATTAGTGAACACATTTCTGAATCGTGTACCACGTTGACGGGAGCAACGCGTGTGGCGAGTAAACAGCGAGGATTACGCCCAGGAAGGAAACAACGAGACGGAAGATTCGAACGAGAGGCAAATAACGGTGCCCCACGGTTGTCTTAGGACCCCCTGCGGGGAGGGTCGCCCGATCGATAATCCCGAGGAGATACGATGGCTCTCGATACACAATGACTATCGATATCGTCGCCGTCCATCTAAACCCTGCGATCGTGCCGCCCATCACGGCGAACTGCTCCGTCCCGCGTGTCCTCGCCAGCAAAAGGAAAAACTGCCAGCCAACTCTTCCCTTCCCCCTCGAAATCCTACCCCCCAAACTCTAACGGGACCGTCCCTTGACTTATAGTCGTTCGATGCTAATTCCCTCGACCCTACCGATCTTTCCGCTACTCGCCCGCCACTTTTCCAAAGCTTTACAGGCGAGTTTTTTCTCTCCCCCAAGAGGTAACTGCCGGGTTTAATTGCCCGGCAATCGGATCGTAAATCATCCCGAGATCTCGGGGAAAATCGCGCGCGGAACGGCGCGATCGTAAAACGCGGCCAGCCCGGGCGGTTGCCGGCGAGGGAGCGCGACAAAGTAAGTAGTATTCGCGGCCGATATGGAAACGGCATAATTAACGGCGAAGGCGAAACCTCGTGTCCCCGTTCGCGGGAATAGATCGCGAGGATGGTACACTTGTACGTAATCCTTGCGGCGAGAGACTATCCCATTACGGGTGGCATCAAAGCCAGCGTTACCCGCGCGATCCGCGGGATTTATTAAGAGGAAAGTAGGGCGTGCGTGGTGGGTCCGGAGCGCGAGTGGCATCGCCGGGCGACTCGCACGCTCCCAGCAACCGTCCAACCCGATTATTATATCTGTGCTTAGCAAAATCAATTGGCGGTAATAAATATCCGTAATTACACGCTCCGGCTTCGCAGCCAGATAGCTAACCGTCGCAGCTGCACGCCGCGCGGATAATTATTGCAGAACGGCCGATAATACAGGTGGATGCGGTACGATACTTTGCTGCCGTTACAGCTGCAACGAGGGCCTCGATAACTTTCGCTGCATAGAAAATCTGGAACACCGGGTCTCCCGACTTGTAACCGCGCCGATCCAGTGGCGGATTCGGTCGAGCCGTTCCTATCGCCGCCTCCAGCGGGACAATGAGAACGACAATTTCGTATCTGCGACGGGGCACAATACTAACGATGGGAAATAAACATCCCAGGAACCCTCGACAGGGGATCGGAAAATACGAGAAGAAAGCTTGTTACGACCGCCGTTACCCCGGGGGAATGGGGCGCGGGGGAGAAATGGCAAGCTTTATGGAGCTACCTGGTTGCCCACGGAACACCTTTGGAATGAAAATGTTGTGACGTCACGGGTGGAAAAAAGGCGAGGAAGCACCCCCTGGCTTGCCGGCCTTGCAGGAGTTATAAAGTCATCAGGCTGACCTGACTGGCGACAGGGCACTTTCTACGGAATTATTCCTATTGTTTGAACAGGGCTACGGGAAAAGGAGAGGAGCCGTCCGGATACGCGCGACTCCTTGCCCTCGGCCGTCCACGGCTTCGAGGAAAACCGATCGGCTGAGATAATGGTAAAAGGGCCCTCTTCTTCTTCTTCTTCCTCACCCTTTAATCCTTTTGTCTTTCGATGCTCCTCGGAGATACGCGCACAATACGGAATTCTAATTGTCCCCTAAAAAGTCACGAATCTGCCAATACTCGACCTCCGAGAATTTTGCCACTGTATTCAGCGAGATCTCTATCTCCATAGGGTGAGCAACACCGGAAAAAGAAGAGGTTTTGTTTTATTGTTTAATTAAGTACCCTATTTAAACTTTTCAATTATATCTTTGTTATTTTGCGTTGTTTACGAAACCCTTTAATAAATATCGTTTTCATTAACCTATTTGTTTTATTATTTAAAAAGTTACGGACCTAGAACCTTAAGTATACGGTTTTGGACAGGTTTTCCCTGCATAGAGTGGCGATAAGCTACCGTTGTTAAAATTATTTCGCAGGCGCTCCTTTTTCCCCAGCATTCCCAGGAGATCGCTTCCGATCGAAACGGTACCGCGGAGAAAAACAATTGCCTTCGGAGATACGTATTTAGGTTAGAAACCCGGCTAGAGATCCAGGATCGTTCGGGCATTAATAGTCACGGAATAGAAGCCTTGGCTCGGATCGTAAAAATATAATTGCGCGCGATTGCAACAACGTTATCCAGCCAGCGGCGCGGATAATGATACGTGAATGGGCGAGTTACGGCACTCGCCTCGGCTCGGCCACCTCTCTTTGGTCCGTTTAAGCGTGCAGGCGCTCGCCGGAGCACAATCGAGAGCTCTCGCCTGCGCGCATCCGAGTGCATGCAAAGTGCGTGGATTGCGCAAACCGCCGCTACGCTCGGCGCGCGCGTTTGCATGTCGATGCGCGCCGACAGCCGCCGCGCGAGCTTCTATAGCCTATTCTACTCCATTAAATGTATTAGCCGAGATCGTTTCGCGATAAATCATCGCGCCGTGACCCTTTTGCAAAACGTCCCTCGCCGCGACGCCGGTTCGCGGCTTCTGAAAGAAATCGCGAGAGTATCTGGCACGACCCGAGCGGATAAAAAGCTCCGTGGTACTTTCCGTGGATCGAGCGCCGGCCCCCGCGCGCGATGGATGGAATCGTTTGGCGGGCCCGGTTCATCAAACACGCAGAAAATTAAATTAAACGACTCTTTCCGTTTCTCGCGCGGTTCCACGAAGCGGCCGGCAGGTAAGAAGTCGACGACCCGACCGACCTGGAGGCAGCCGGGGTGCCGAGGACTCGGCCTCGGACGTGGGGAACGACGAGGAGGCGTCGGGGCGCGAGAGCGAGAGAGAGAGGCGCGAGTAAAGTTGAAGAGTCAACAAGAGGGTTCGTGGTCGGTCGTGGCACGTCTCTGGCTCACGGTGTTTGCACGAGTTCGACGGTGAAACCCGTTTCGCCTTTTTCCTCCGCGCCTTCCTCGTCGCCGGGCATGCACGAGCATCCGCGAGAGTCCATCGAGTCTCAGTTTACTTAGGACCGCGCGATACACAAGCTGGCTCAAATTAAATATCCCAACCGGGGAGGCGGGGGCGGGGAGGGGAGTTACGCCCGAAAATACGCACCGATTTCCCTTTTCGAGGTTGCCGGCACCGAGTCGCCGTGCACCGACAGCGACACGCCTGATCGACGTGGTTGTAACGCGAATCGGGGAGCACAGAAATGGGAGGAGAGGCGATACTTGGAAAAGTTGCGCGCCGGGGGAAAATATCCACCATTCGCGTGTTTATTCGTGGTTAATGGATTCTGCTCGTGCGGCTCGCGATGTCGGGACAATTTGTCTGCCCCTTGCGCGACAAAGGAGACCAGCGGGATAATACGGCGCGGAAGGAGGAACAGGGAGCGCGTCGTAGCGAGAGACGGAGGTTTTGTGGAAAGTTGTTCGCGTGAAATCGGCTTAAGCGTGGAAGCGGCGCGTTTACAAGGCGGCGTATACGCGGCCGGGCAGAGGGAATCGGTAGGCTCGTGCCAGGCCCATTACCTGCATGGGGTCTTTTCCAGCTAAGAGGACCCTACTACGACCACCTTGGTGGCGGTAGCCACCTTATAAGTCTTTCCTAATGGTCGCTCGTACCTTTCCCTCCGAGCTGGGACAGGGTGCGATAGCCAATTGGGTGCTAACCTTAGAAACTTCCACTTGACTCGTGGAACACAACAAACAAACCCGAGAGACAGCAGCCGTACCTTTCCAGAATCTGATCCGACGTCGTTCGACGTCCTCTTACACAGTGTTCTCTGCTACCCTCGCGACTCCCTCGCAGTTCACAGGTGCTTCTTTCGAGGGGAGACTTGAAAACATGGTTCTAGAAGGTGATACCGAATGATCGACGATGGTGAAAAGTTAAGGGAATATTCAGCTTCCAACGGCACTACTCAAGCTCTCTTTGGGTGTTATAAAAGACCTTGCTAATTTACGAAGCGAGGTTCATTGAGTAGAGACGAAAGCGAGGCTACTTTAAATCTTACTTGCTCCGAGCGTCCGCTAGTCGAAGCAGAAGAAGACACAGTCTGATATGTTAAAGGATGCTTTTTGTGTAACAGCCCCCGAAATGTATGAATTCTTTTTGAAGAAACTGTTGTTAATATTGCATTAAACACTTTTGGGATTTAAGAAGGCGTCTTTACAAAAGATTTGCAATTTTTTGCATCTGATTGGCAAAAGAAGAAAATTTTCTTCAAGTTAAATAATCTACGCCGGTGCTGGACCTAAAATTTTAATTTCAGTTTTTATTTATAATACTTTTTTCGTTGATAGAAAGAGTTTGCAGCGCGATTGACTCCATGTCCTACAAAAATTGTTTGGATATGAAGCAAGAAATGAAAAGAAGTCTCTAATTAATTAGTTGCTTACTTTAGTAACTTATTTTACTCATTTTAATGAAAAATGTCCATTTACTGGTACATCCGCGCTAACTCTTTCAACTTTTAATTCTTTTCTTTAAAGTGGACCAATCCCAGCGTAAACTATCTAACTTTAAGAAACTTCTATTTGTTTTTTGCAATCAAATAACTGTGATGGGTGCTAAATATCCCGCCAACAGGAGTTACATCTTCGAAGAGGTGGACAAGACTTCACAATAATTAATAAATAATAAGAACAGTCGACACAAAAAAATATTTTCCTCAAGTTTAAAGATGCCTCCTTACATCCCAAAAGAGTTTAATCCAATATGACCAACAGTTTTTTAAAAAAAAATTCTTAAACATTAGTTACCTACTTTTTGAGGCTGTTAGACGAGAATTCTCAATTAAGGGCTGTAGGAGCGCAAAACCATCGCCAGGTGATCAACAACGGTACTTACTTACTCGACGAACCCGTCGAGGCACCGTGTAATTAGTAGATGCACTCATGGAAGGCAAGATCCTTGAGGTTGCAATCCAAAACACAGACGTGACGATATAATAATTGAGTTGTCGTGCTTGGAGCATAGCAGCCCTTCATAAATTCGACGCTTTCGACGATCCTCCAAACCGTCCGTTTCAAAGTCACTATGTTGCTACCGATTATCCGCAGCGTTTCGTCGAATTTGAAAATAGGTCGCGAGCCTTCAGGCCACGCGCGAGGAAAATCGAGGGAAATTATGCATTGCTTAATACGTATAATTATCATCCTGATAGCAGATGGATAACGCCTTTGCGCCGATCATTTTTCGTTTCAATTGCAAATGTCACGGTCAGCATTGCGTCACTTTTATGACCGTGGAGCCGCTACTATTGGTCATCGGGAACACGTGTAAGTCGTTTCGATAACGCGATGCGATGCAGAAACCCTATCGAGACCGCATTAGAATGAAAATGCGTCGATAACACCCGCCAGATACCTGCGACTGCCACTGCCGTTATCCAAAAATGATAAATATACTTCCAAACAGAACAGCAACATTGAAAAAGCGTCGCCAAAAACCCCGGTTAAAAATTTCAATGGTACAAAAATCAGATTACACGATCCACTCTGGATTATCACCTCGTATCGACATTCAGGATCGATTCCCCTCTCTCCTCCTGCCACAATCCACCAATTCCCTGATGCATATTAACGTGTAGCGATAAAGGCGCCACGAGTAATTCTGAAAAAAATATAACCGAGGGAAGAGCGATTACTCGGCCTTAATGGAAATGCATGCAGCAATTTGGAGTAAACGGAGGCACGTGTCGCGGACGAGCAGCCATCACGTTTCCTACGCGAGAAGCCAGGGAAATCGGAATCGAAATCGAGCAGGGGGACATCGTCGGTTTTGGCGTCGCATCGGTGCCCAAGGGAGCCGCGCGGCGCGGAGCAGCTCAGGCGCATAAATAAAAGCAGGCGTGACCGCGGCGCGAGCGTGGACCAATCGCGATTCAGCCTGTTCCGCCGCTATTTTTTTTTCTTACATTTCATTCACTCTTCCACCCCCTCTACGCTGGCCGGGCCGCCGTGATTCCCCACCATCGAGGCCTTCTGCTCGCCGCCGCTGGATCGCGATCACGCGCGTTGCGCCTGCACCGAGGAATGCATGCGCGAATCGCGTCCCCAACGATGCGCCCCGATGAGCATCGTTCCGACGCGCCATCGTGGCCACCGACGCGATTAAATCTACCGCCGCGCGGACACTGGCTGCGCGGGTTGCGAAGATCGCGCCGCGTTTCCTGATCGCCGGCGATTAACGGCTGAAGCACGGCTTCATGGAAACGATTTTCAGCCCGGCGATAATTGCGCGCCACGCATGACAGCGGTGGCAATTTTTAAAGAAATTGTTCTGGGAAACGCCAACTGTCGTGGTAGATACATAGTCCCTGGCGAAAGTTTCACTTATGGTTTCGACGGACGCGATGCGCAAGTGTGTCCCTTTTCCGATGTACCTAATTGAGATAATAACGACTAAGAAATCCCGCGGATCGTTAAGCCACGCGCGAAATTCGATCCCAATGTAAACCAGTATGTACTTCCGCTTCGGCCTCTGCGTTATCGGCAGACCGGTGGTGTAATGAGTTTTAGTTGCACGCGCCGCGCAACGTGCCAATAACTGCGCGATAGCGATGAATCATTAAATCGATAGATAATAACGAATGAGTGTGCTTCGCGTTCGTAAGAGATGCTAATGCAAAGCCGCAGCGATAACCGAAATACGAATTGGTAGAGAACTACTTAAGAACAAGTAGACGCCGACCTGGGCCGCTACAGATGCGTCAGAGGAATGAAGAAAAAAGGGAGGAAGAAGAAGGGAGATTGGTGTTCGCAATTTTGGGCCCAGGCTGGCTGCGGAGCGTCCAAGGGCCGAGCCAGGATATTACCTTCGAAATCTAATTATGAGATTTTTATAGGGCTATCGTAAAACGGACGAATAATAGTTCGCAACTCTTCGAGGGGCAGCGAGACTCTGCCCCGGTGAAATCCT
Source organism: Andrena minutula (assembly GCA_929113495.1). NCBI lineage: Eukaryota > Metazoa > Arthropoda > Insecta > Hymenoptera > Andrenidae > Andrena > Andrena minutula. Next base: position 36,173,228 of record OV815995.1, read on the forward strand.
CGCCCAGGATAATGGGGAGTAGCACGAGACCAGGCCCTTGAAAAAGGAACGCTCGGGCATTTGGAACTCGGTGCTAGGGCGCACTGCCAAGGACGCTCTCGAGCAGACTCCTAATCAAATCCTCCGCCTGGCTGTAATTAGGCGGTTCACCCGGGAACGGTGGTTGGAGAACTGAGCCTGACACCTAAGTAGGCAACGTGATACGCGCGTGTCGTGGAAGATGTGTTTTAAATTATCGAAAGATTTGTATGAGAGAATTTGAACCTGAATGTGGAGAAGTCGAGTGAAGGAACGAAGAACAGGTGTGTCTAAGAAGACACTGAATGAGGCATTTCTTCCAAAATTTTAGAAACTAATCAATTTCGAACAATAAGCTCCCATAATATTCATATTTCCCACTGAAATTGGCCGTTTCTAATTGTGCCCCATATCTTCAAACAATCTGCACTCGTGGAAAACAGTAGGAGATGTAATTTGAACGAAAATTCTGGAGAAAACTCGACGAAGTTTGGCACAGTGCCCTCCTCGTTGCAGGCTGGTGCTCGCGGCACTGCCACGGCGATGGTACCGCGCACGTTTTCCCTGGTCCCGCCGTAACAAGGCATGACGTCACGACATGGCGTCTGCAGGTGAAACAGCGAGGCCGGCAGCGTAAGTGAGCGCACTCGCTAGCCGATCCGATTGGCCGAAAGAGGAATCCCCGCCCTTGCGCCTCGCTCTGCACATCGTTTGCCTGGCGTCTCAACCCTCTCCGCCTCTCTCTCTCTCACGCGTTCGATCACCTCGCTCTCTTTCCCCTGCACTCCGTTTTCTAGCCCCTCGCAGGGCACACATGCTCCGAAGCCTACCCCTCCTCTATTCGTCACCCTTCGTTCACGGTACCGAGCACCTTCTACCGAGTAATCGCCGATTGCAACTCTACTTGAACTCCAAAATGTGAGGATTTCACATTTGTTGATGATTTAAAGAGTACAGAGTGGATCAAGAACACTGTCCACGCGAAACATCTGTGTAACTCTGACGTGAGAAGTACGAAGGAATCAAGAAACCATTCACAAAATAATTTCTCAGATAGATAATAATACTCTCTGCACCCACCTCTATCCGTTATTTTCTACAAAACTCGGCCCCCGGCGCGTCCAAAGGTGCAAATACTCGACGCACAGAGTGCCACTGGGACACAGATTCCGCGAACCCTGGCAGAGAGAACAGACGAGGCTCGGAATCGTGTTTACACCTCTCTCCTGACGCAAAGACAACGCGACGCGTCGCATCCCTGCGCGAGCGTTCACCGCCAAGGAGGATTCCGCAGGAAACCCTCGTTAACCCGCTCTTATCTTCGCTGTTGACACTGCTATTATCGTTCGCCCACTTTTCCCTGGCGAGGACGCGTAATAGGTATCACACAGGCATCGAGCAACGTTACGCAAGGTTTGTTAAACGTATTATTTATCGAGAGACATATCCCCGCCAAGATCGAAAGTTTTCTGCGCCAGGAATGATATATCCGAAGAGAATAAACGTCGACAAACCCTCGCTACGGGTCATTATTATTCGAAAGGCTTCTGATAGGATCACTGGCGCGTGATACAAGGAGAGAAGTGAAAAATCGTGGAACGGTCAACGATGAAAGCTTCAATAAGCAGCGCGGTGTTTTATTACAGGGAGTAACCGAGGGACAGAAATCGACAGCGACTATTAAGATCGGTGCCCGGCGAAACGGGCGTTAACCGAGCACTTCCCATCGGTGTAAATCGCGATCGACGGAACGTTTCTATAGGGTCAGGTATTGCCTCGTAATTCATCGGTCGCTTATTTCGTTCGTTGGCGGATCGAGCGCGGCAGTAGGTATCTCCTTATCTCGTCCAGCATCGACGATTTTCATTAAAACGGGCTTGACGATCACGAGGCGCGTTGCTTTGCTCAAATCGCTCGGCAAACAACCGCTATTTTTCATATACCTAGGCTGACGTCAGCGACCCGAACGGAGAATAAGGGCACGCAAGCGATAAAACTATGGGTGCTTTGTCTGCTGCTAATAGCAGCGTGACGTCACGATGAGTTACGAATATTAATGAGTCAGCGATTAATATTAATTGGACAGCCATCGCTCTTCGATATCTGCTCCGCGCAATTTTTCCTAAAGGACAATATCAGGTGGTTATCTTAACGGGCAATGTTTACCATTCGAAATGCATAATCGAGCTTGCGTTATCGTGATAATCGATAGGTAATGATAATAATTAACCATCGAACTGCTGGAAGAAGAACGAGAAGCGAAGCGCGGGCCAACGCTGTCGTCAAAGGGTGTCTTTAGAGATTAAATCAACCGCGGACAAACGTGCCAACAACAACAGCGCTAATACATACCAGTGGGAGAACGTTGGGACCCGTTGCCTTTTTATTCAAAGTAACTTTATATCGCGATACCCTCTACCAAGGATAGTACTAGTTATTCTTAGACAACAGTTCAATTCCCAGTTGCAAAATCGCCGTCATCTCGATCCACGAAAATAATACACTCGGACGGACTTATCGACCTGCCATCTACGTGCTCATTGCGTCTCTGAAAAGGTTCCTTCGAAGCAGAGATGGGCAAGAAATTATTTGAAATAAAAATTTGTGTACAAGAAATTATTTGAAATAAAAATTTGTGTACAAGAAATTATTTGAAATAAAAATTTGTGTACACAAATTTGTGTACAAGAAATTATTTGAAATAAAAATTTGTGTACACAAATTTGTGTACAAGAAATTATTTGAAATAAAAATTTGTGTACACAAATTTGTGTACAAGAAATTATTTGAAATAAAAATTTGTGTACAAGAAATTATTTGAAATAAAAATTTGTGTACACAAATTTGTGTACAAGAAATTATTTGAAATAAAAATTTGTGTAGGTACACAAATTTTTATTTCAAATAATTTCTTGCCCATCCTCGCTTCGAACATGTTTGAATTTTTGCAGGCCACGTTCGCTGAAAGGGAGGTCATTAAACCCATTCGAAGCCTCTCGGTCGCGATCGCGGTATAAACAAAGCGAATGTGACTTTTATATCAAGAGATGTTGGTCACATGCATAAAACTCGAGCTCGAGATACAATAAAAACCCGGCCAGCCGTTGTTTGTAAACTCTACAGCCTTCCGCTTTATGTCTACCGACGCGTTAACCCGAATATGTAAACCGCTGTTCCTTATTGACGACCAATTTTATCGATCACCCAACGACCAGTCGCTAACTCTGCCAATACGATACGACGCAATTTCACCGGGCTACGGAATAACGCGAGCGCGATTATTTTCAGGTGGATTGTGAGCCGAAGTCCTTCGTATTTCTTGGAAGTAGAAAGAAACGCGCTGGCAACGCGTGTTTACGCGAAGAGGTATCAAGGCGTGAATCAATCGATCAAGCACTGTGCTAAGTAGTTATAGACGGACTGTTTTCGAAAAGAGACACAGATTTTTCCTTGGAATACATTCTAAACTCGTTTACAAGACCGTTACGAAGCGTGGCTCAATAAATTCTAATTATTTGGAATATGGAATTCAATATTATTATAGCAAATCGCCTTATAAGAAATTACTTATAGAGACTTTTTAATTATACTCCACGTTTTTCGTTTCGTTGAGGTCTCCAAGACACCAAGGTCCACCCGCGCAATTCTTACGCATGCGCGGTGATTAAAACAATATGTCCTCCACGAGATTACGAGGACATTCAACTAAATAATACCTAAGTAAATTATCATGGCAGGAAAAGTGGCCGGACGTTGCAACGCGTATGACGTTTGTAGCAACAGATTGGGCGAGACTTGCGGACCGCTGTGTGTCTATACCGAAACAGAATCGGAGCAACGGCTCCCGCCGCGACAGACTGTAAGCGGTAAAACTGTGGAAAATCACTCACCAATGGGCTGTCCGGCGTGTGTCGATGATGTGCCATGGGTATGTTGGCCATCGTCACTCCTCCCCCGGGGTTCCCCATGTCCTGATACTCGTCGCTCATTTCCATCGCGTAGGATGGCAACGGCTCCCTGTTCTTCACCCGAATTTTGGCTGCTTTACCGCGAACGCGGTCGCCACGACACGAGAGACACCCCCGCAACCGGACACGCTGCCAAGGCGCGTACTAATCGCGATCGGGATAGAGAGAGCGGAACGTACGGCCCGATTCCGACGTTCGAGCACCGCGTTTCGTCGTTCAAACGTTCCCACCACCGAACCTCTGCCCCGCGTGCTTTTCGCCAGAGAAGGACGCGACGAGGCCCGAGGAGGAAGATGCGCGAAGTGACGCCGTGCGGCCGGACGGGATCCCGCAGACACGTGACCTTTACGACTCTTGGCGACGCACCGGCCGATAATCGCACGTGTCCCCGGAGCGAGGTAATTGATGGCGGTGGCCTCGGTCGGTAAGTGTCCGCGTTACCGGTGAAAAAGTCGAGCTATCAGAGCGGGTATCATTGGCACCACTGCGAGCACTGTTGCTTTGCTGGTTACGTGTCCATGTCTATGGGGAATTCACTGGCCATCGATGGGAGCAGTGGCCGATTTCCAGCAGCAGCAGCAGCCTGGCGTTTCCCACCGCAGTCCCGTGTCAATTATCGGCGATCCCCTACTCCCCCTGGTCAATGTTCTCGGAGTTGTCACCGACGTGAAACGGGCACACGCGGCGCGCTGCTGGCTGACATGCGTGCGAACTTTTCGAACTCTTCGAACTTTCTGCGTTGATAGAGTTCGGGTGGCCGTCGACACCGCGGTGACTGCACAACGACGACACACAGGACGAGGCGCGGGAGAGGCTGACTCGCGAGCGGCACGGTGCGACGCGAACGTTACTTTTTGTGACGCGGCCCGAGTTGTGTACGGCGCGGAGGTAATGCGTGCACACCGCGAAACCGAGAGGGACTGACACACCGGAACGGAAGGAAGGAAGAAACGGGCGGGCAGGAGTGGGGAGAGGGGATAAGAGACGTCTCGGGGAACGACTCGAGGGAGGGATGAAGGAACGGCGACGGAACACGACGCGACGAGCAAGCGGGCTCGATCCTCGGTGCCACGAGAATACCCGAGAGCGTTTACCGATTTTACGCGCGCGACGTTTCGCCGTCTCCGACTATCCTCGACATCGCGGTGGACGTCAACTCTGTGACGCGCGGGAACGGAACGAGAACGGGACCGTCGATATCGCTGCCGTGCGAGGAACGATGGAACTTAGACGAAGACGGAGCTGACACGCGCGCACACTCGCGTCCCCTTGCGATCTGAAGCTCGGCGACTCGCTCGCGCTCGCGATCCCCTCTACTCTCGCGCGGCTCCACGGAGGCTCGAAGCGTTCGCTGGCGGACAGGACGCCCAGCCAGGCAGAATAGCATCCTGTGGGCGGAGGCCTGCGACGCCGACGCCGACGCCGTCGGCTGCCACCGCGTATCGGGCCGCGGTAGGCGTGCGGCCGATGGTTACGCCCGGTATCCACACCTCCCTCTCTGCCTCTCCTCTCCTTTCTGTCTTTCTCCCCATCCTCTGCCATCTACAGCGCGCTTTCCTCTATCGCGCCAGCTCTGTCTCTATCTCGCGCGCACCCTATCGGATAACGACCCCTGCGCTGCGCGAACCCTAGCCTCCGTCGCGGAGATTTTCGGCTGCGCGAGCGATTTCCCTCGGCGCGCAGTGTCCCCGCTTCCGTTTTATCCTGGGATCCGCTCGTGGTACCTGGCTGCGAGGCGTGCGTGCGAAGGCTACCTGCACAAACAAACAGCTCCTCGTTAATAAATAATTATCCCCTGTCGATTTCTCTTGTCGGGGATTCAATTATTTAGCAATTGCGACGATCGAATAATAGGGCGCCGGAAAGACGCGTGTACTTATGAATCCTTCGAGTGGTGTATTCAGGATTTAATCTTGGGGAGACCGAGTTGAAGGGAAATTGGTAAATATTGGTAATGCAAATTCAATGAAATTCATTATGTGATTAGTGGCGCAGTTCCAATTATTGACACTTCAGCCTTTATATTTTATTATAAATGTTTTCTGTTCAGAACTGGCGTTAAAAGTATTGAATTCACAACGTATAATTATGTAATTAATCAATTTTTTCATATGTTTCATCTACAAATCAGGCAAAAAGTAGTTTCTTGTTACCGAACTTAAGAACGGCCAAATTTTAAGGATTAAGTATTTCTTGCATAAGTATATTAATGTAAGAAAATTTATTCAAATAAGTTGAAAAGTAATTGTAAATGCATTATTTAAGAAAATTGCATCGAATTTTTTATTAAATTCATAGTATTTATGGGGGTCAATAATCGGTACTCGTAAAATGTATGAATTCCTATTATTGACACAAGACGCCACATTAATCATCTTTTTCTTTTTCCTTTGAAGGGTGCTAGGTCACCTTGGTCCTCCCTCCGTGTCCACCACCGAATCCTTCAGGAATTTACTCCATTTTTTAAACTAAATTCTTTGTGAAAGGAGGTGGATTCATCACATATTTTCCTCAGAGGTGGAACTCTGTTAGGAAAAGAAGGTAAGACCAATGTGTTACCTTTGTCAGAAAGCTTGCTGGCGCAGCAGTCCCCGTCGAGGTGCGCGGGCCTCTTTGCACGGTTATTAACTCTTGCGGGGATTCGATGGAAACACGAGGACGTCGCGATTATCCTCGCGTTTTCATTGGCGTGTTCCATCAGGGGGATGTGCGAGGTTGCCGGTAATTGACTATGATTGCACCGATCCCTCTACGCGATACCACTGCGAAAGATCGCGTTTCAAGATCCTCACGGCATCCACCCCCTTTATAAAGCTCGAGATCACTACTCGCGATAAGAGAGTGTGCACTGGGCAGGCGAAAGAGACACACACGGCCCACCATTATTGTTTTCCTCGAGGAATCTAGAGAACGTACGCGTTGGTCCGTGAACTCGCGCATTCTGCACAGTGTAACGTGTCTACATATCCAGCTATTCACTCGTGAACAATCTCTCCCGTGTTTGCTGACGCTCGCGCGCCCATTTGACGCGCGTTCACGCACGGCGAACCAGGTGAAAATTGCTCGATTACAAATAAACACAGAGGAACTCAGACATACTCGATTCCCCACGCTGAAAGGTACTTCTCTGATTAATTCCGCCGATAGATCACGGCTATAAGTGTCTACCTCCATTACACGGTATCGTGGAAGAAGCTCGAAGGGGGTAGGAGAAGCGAACGGAGGGGAGAGCGAGGAACACGAGCCCGGCTACCAAGAGCCAGCAAATGGTATTAAACTCGAGGTTTCGTTTCACGTTCATTTCCGTTGCGAGGCTGTTAACACAGGCAGTTAACACTCCAACGGCTGTTTAATCCCGTGAGTAATAAGACTCATCCCGGCTCGTTTCGCTAGATACATCCTCGCCAGCTCGTACTCTTCCTCTCCTTCGCCTCCTCCTCTGCCCAGCCTGGATTCACTTCTCTGACACCGATTTCACGCCAGAGTCCAAGCGTCCATTCACCGAGGCTTCTGTCTCCTCGCCGGCGGAGCCGGAATTCCAGAATTGGAATTATGCAAAATCGTGGCGGGAGTGGCACCCGAAGACGTCTGCGGCCGGCATCCACCCCCTTCGACTCCCAACGCGTTTCGCCCTCCATCCTTCCCTGCCGATCTGCCTCCGCCCTGCGCTCTCCTCTCTCGCCCAGCCGCGCTCCCTCAGCTTCTCCTCTTCCTCCAGCTTCGCCGTCGCTCTCCCGCGCATCTGCATGCGCCCCACGTCACATATACAGCCAAGATGGCGTATACGGTGCTCGTAGTACAAATTGCAGGTAATTGCAGGCTCGCGGAGAGGGCTCTCCTCCTCCGCCCGAGGACGGCCGGGGCCCGCGGGGGAGGAGGAGGGCCGGGCGAAGCCGGGACCGTGTGAAACTGCGAATTTTATGATTTACAAACGTGATCCTTTATAAGGGTATATGGATCTGCGGGAGAAACGAGTCGAGGAGCGGTTCAGGGCCCGCCCCTGTGACCTCGCGGACCAACCGCGAGATAATTGCACGCCACGGACGATGCACGATTTACTCCTGCGATTTACGATTCCGCTCGGTTCTGCGAGCCGGGGGAATATCGAGCGGCCCGAGGAAACCTCCTTGCGTCGAGTGTTCGGCTTCAATGAGACGCTTCGATTTCATAGAACTCGGGAGGGAAAGTAGTGTAAGTCGAATGTGATTCGTTTGACTTCAATTTTATTCCAAGACGCGCATTTCAGGGGACGGAAGCGTTGGACGGTTGGTCGGCGCAAGTGAAAACCGATCGGGCAATGAATTTCCGAGGCGATGGGTATCCATTGTCCGTTACGGTGTTTCTCGGAAGGTCACCAGACCTGCCGACGGTCCTCCGTGGTCCCCAATTGACCTCTCTCACTTCAATTTAAACCGTTACGATTTCTCAACTTTTATAGGACAGCTGTCAGGGGCGAAGCAAAGCCTGTTTGCACGTTCTTAAACAGTTTTCGACGAGTTTATCCGTGGACAATTATTACAGTACCGTGGTATTTACATTAATGCTCGCTGGGTATTCGGAGCAGGCTCGCGTTCTTATCAATTTCGCACAGTGTTGGCATAAATTATCTATGCCGCTGACGGGCAACACGTGAAAGCACGTAGCGCGCACACGTGTTCCCTGCGCGTCCGCCCGTATGCTCGGCGCGTAATCGAGAAATTGTGGCAGGAAAGCCGAGGCAGTCGTGAGGGCAGCGACTCTCGTCGTATTACGGAATCCCCAAGCACATTAGCCGAGGGGCCCAAGGATTAACCCGGGTTTCCGGAATTAAAGCCTGGCCATGGGCCTTCGTGTGTCCTTCGATGCGCCAGTAAATACGCGCCATTACCGGAGATTTTCCCTTATCTCCATCGTCAAATCCTTTAAAAATTAATTACCCCGTAAATCTCTGTGCGACAGCTATCAGGCTTCTAGTATCTATCCAGTCTACGTCTCTATGAAAGTGAAATTTTGAGCAGCGATTGGAACCAGGGACGAAAGCGGATCAATTTTGTAGGTACCGTTTCAAGATGGGTTATCCGTCCGCTCTGGTTTTGCCAGACGACATTGTAACAGTAGAATTGAATGCAAATTTTTGAGGAGCGATGAAGCTTGGAAGCGGCAAATTTTTGGGAGCATTAAATTTTGGGGAGTGTTAAATTTCGGGGAGCGGGAAATTTTGAGCAAAAGAAATAGGGGGCGGCAACATTTCAAGGCGGCAAGAAATCGAGGAGCGGCCAATTCTGAGCGAAAGAAATTGAGGAACGGTAAATTCCGAGCGAAAGAAACTGGGGAGCGCAAATTCTGAGCGAAAGAAATTGGGGAGCGACAAATTCTGAGCGAAAGTATTTGGAGAACAGTAAATTCGAGGGGAAAAAAATTGGCGAGCGGCAAATTCTGAGCGAAAGAATTTTGTGAATGACAAATTCTGAGCATAATCGCCATTCCGGAGCAGAATCAAATAACAATGAAACCCTGGTCCTGAACCTCCAATTACAAAATCCTACTTCAGATAACTCAAGAAGAGCGTAATAGAGTCTCGGCCGTAATTACACGAGGCTGGAGAACATTCGCGGCCCGGTGGAATGGAAGGATGTTTGAGAAGCCGCGCCTCGGGACATTCTCTGGTTTCTTGGCACCTTCGATTGACAATTCTCAGGCCCAACTATTTGCTCTTCCTTTCTCCGTTCCACCGTTGGACATCGCCCTCCTCTTCGCTCCTCTCCCGCGCTCTCCAATACCTCGCTCTTCCTCTGGACGAGGCGCGGACGCGCGTTGTCGCCGCTACATAGACGCGGCGAGCAGGGATGTAGATGGAACGTAGAGTTAACTATTACGGGGTTTTATAGCCCACCTGGGTGGCGCGCATACCGCCGCCATCTTGTTAGCCACGATTAAATATTGATGCAAGAACGGATATCCAGAATGGAAAGGTTCTCCGTTCGCGGAATCGGTCCGCGGGAATCTGGGACGCCATTGTCCAATCACTGGCGGCGTTTCTGAGCCAGCTTTTTTCTTCGATGAATCACAGTGTCCGAGCGACTGGCTATCGCGTCCCGCGGATTTAGTCGTTTTACAGGGCGTTCGAGGGGCGCCGATTGGACGCGGCTAGCCGGGGGAGCCCACGCCATCGCAGCGTTTCGCTCGAGAAATCGCGGAACCGTACGTGGAACGTGCAAGCGTGGCCGGGCCATTAGAATAATGCAAATGACCTCGCATTATTATAGCCTCCGAAGCGGCCGATTCCGTTTCTAGCCGAGACTTCTCGGAACGCGATCAATTCCCTGCTAGCTCGTCTCTCCCTGTTTCTTCCACTGTTGGCCGGAGAGGATCGGGATCGAAGGAGCCGCGACGAAGCGTGCGTGGACGAGGGCGCGCTCTGTGCACGCGGGCTCCCGACGAGCTGCCGATTCAACGGCTCCTCTCCGCTAATTTGTTGTTCGCCGGTGCGTGTCCATTATTGTGCAAATCGACGAGCAGATTGCGGGAAAAGGTTGACAATGGGGGGATCGCCGCGTAAGTCTCCGTGGTCCCCACGGGGCGCGCCTGCCACCCCATCGTTAGCGTGCCGAATCAACCGGAAATTCCAGCTTTCGTCGCTTCCGTATTCACTGGTCGTGAACGGAGAGCGAGCACGTGGAGCGTGGACAGGTCGAGGGAGAGAGAGGCGAGGAGTGGTGCCGATGGATCGGGATGCTGAGCGGACAAGTTGCGCCGAAGGAATTAGCCAAGGTGAGATAATGCCCGGGCGCGCCACTCTTTCGCTCGATTGTCATGAAAATATTGCTGGGCTATTGGGGAAAGAAGGGAGAGAAGGCTCTTCCCTGTTTCCACGTAATTAGAGATCGACGGCTGCGAACGGTGGCCGAAGACGCCACGGCACCTGGACCGTCTATGCAAATTCTTACACGCTCCCCTTTCGGCTTCCACCGAAGGAGTTCGGTAATCCTTTGCCGTTGAACGGGGCTAACAATCGTAGCTGGCTTAAACGGCAGACATTTTCAAGCGTAGATTGAATAGCGAGGTGCTCCTTATCGCGGGCAGGATTCGTGTCTGCCGCGAGGATGAAATTTCACGGCGAGCAATTAAGGAGGAGGATTTTAATCCGCGTAACGAAGACCCCGCGCTGGGAGAAAGGGTCGGGGGCGGCGGCCAGCGAGACGGGGAAAGATTGCCCCGAAACGAGACAACCGTGAGTAGATCGCTTTTAGGATCATTAATTATCCTAGAAAGTGCGAGAACGAGCCAGGATACGACGGGAACCGTCCGCCGCGCGAGGGAGAGGCGAAAGGGACGCCGCGGCCTGGCCAGGGAGAGGGATGCGGTGCGAAGGAGACGACGAATGTCGCCACTGCAAACCGAAATTACCGTCCAAAGATTAATGATCGCGCGCTTTATTACAGGTATTTATAGCCGTGCTCCAAAATCCTCGCGCAGTTAACCTTTCGGTAATAGGAGCGATACCACCCTGCCATCCGAACTTTGGGGAAATACGAGATGTACCAGGCATTCATTAACCACTTCCTATCCAATAAAACTTCTAAAACCCTCTACAAATATCCTAAGTACCTAGCACATATTTCCAATCTTCGCTCCCTGTTTATCGTCTTACTAACGGTAGTGGCGCGTTTAGGATTTAATCTTCGGGGGAAACCGAGTTGAACGGATGAAGATATTTTTAATATAAATTTAATGAAATTCATTGGGTGGTGATAAGAATTTGTTTGAAGAATAAAATCCAGCTTTCTTTTTATTTTGCAAGGCCATTCTTTGGGGAAGCCGAGTTGAACGGGTAAAAATATTTTTAACGCAAATTTAATAAACTTCATTAGGTGATAATAAGAGTTTTTTTCAACAATAAAGTAGTTTACTTTTCTTTTTACAGAGCACCTTCTTCGGGGCGCCCCGTTGAATGGATAAAAATATTTTTAACAAGATATTTTCTAAAATTTATTTAACCTTTATTTCTCCGCTTTTTACAAAGCCCCTCCTTTGCAGGGTGCCAAAAGCCCCTTGGCCCCGTCTGGGGCGCCACTGACTAACGCTGGCTTTTTCCTATCGAGCTTCCATATCGAATCCTCGAGAGCTTAGACTTCTTCAAAACTTCTTTGAAACCGTTTCGTAAGATCGAAAAGAGCCGTCAGAGCGACGTACCTAATACGCAACGGCACGTCTCCGCGACGATATTTCATCGCTCCCGTAGCGTCACCAATACCTACTCCTCGCATTAATTAAGTTTAGTCGAGAGCGTTCGCTTTTGCGCGAGGCGAAAAGAAGCCCAATAAAGATGGGGGAAAGAAGGCAGGGAAGGAGAGACAACTAACGTGCCGTGTATATATACCTACACACATTCGTTCTTTAAATAAATCGCTTGGAGTGACGGATTGGGGAAGAAGATTAACGAGCGCCGGTGTGTCGTTCGATTCGATACGTCGAATTAACGCGGGACAGGAACGAAGCTCTCGGTATCGGTTATTAATGACTCCGTGCCTCTTGCCAATGTAAACGCTCGCCAAGCGTTTCGTGCTCGTGACTATGGAAAGCTTCGATTAATCGCGGCTGATAAATGCCCGCGATACCTGGCGATGCGGCGCGTTATAGCTGGATGAATTGCGGTTAATTATCGCCGGCCGCTTAACAAGCGGAAACGATGGAGGAATTAATACGGAAAGATTCCTCGATGGGGGCGACCTTTGCTCGCGCTTCCTACGCACTACGTGTGCCTCCATAGATAATAGTACTTTTAATCTTCTCCGGTGTTACGTTTGTAGTTTGCGTCGACATCGAAGAACCACTGCTCTTCCTACTCTGCGAGCAAAGTTGCTGGAAATTCCAGAACGAAGGTGCCCAGGGGGTGAAAAAGCCAAGCGTTCGCAGCTTTTCTCGGAGTCGCAGGACCCTTCATACAAGAAATTAATCATCAGTTACAGTGGCGTATTGCAAATTAGGTTCTCATAAAAATTTATTTAAAAAAGAAAATCCAGGGATCCACTGATCAGTTGTCCTCCCTTTCTTCGCGAGGGATAACGGCGAAAGCAAATAACAAGCAATTTAAATATTGCAAACGTTGACGATAAAGCTGAATGTGAAAGTCTTCAACCCCTAAAGCGTCAAGAGTTTTAAGATTTTTAATAAAGCAAGCAGGAAGGTGTTTCCAATCGCTGGACGCTAGGAAATTCCGAAACAGAGGAGACGGTGGGGATGAAAATGAGAAAGGGGATGGGAAACCGACCTGCGAATACCCCAAGGCAATACCGTGAAAGCGACGAGATCGTTAATCTTGCAGATGCTAGAGGCTTGTAGAGTGGTATTCGATGTGTATCGAACACCTACGAGTACACTTGCAGATACGCAAGTAGGAATGCCACACCCCTACGTGAGTCGGTGGTTGCGACCCTCTTTTGCGGGCTGAGTAAATATTGGCAGCGGCTGCCCGCGCTAATCGCCGGTGCGCAAGTACTTAAGACTGGATTAATAAATGAAAACACTTCCTAGCGTCGCATATACATAATGCATCCAATGCGAAGTATTCCATTTGTGGTTAATAACTGTACGCGGTAAATACTGCTACTGGCGATAACGCAGTATCAAGTCTGACAAAGTAAACGTCTGCCTGTGTCTGTCCCTTGCCTCTCTGTGCTTCCCCGAGTATCGCAGCCCCTTTCGCCATCTAGCGGATACAAAGTGACTCGAGTTTCACGTTGCTCCAACGCACGCGGGCATATCTCACGCTTTCAGCAAACGTGTTATCACGAATGACGCGATAAACGGAGAATCATCGTTTACATAATGAATTCAAACAAGCACTATCTCGTTGATTACGAAAACAGTTTCAGCATCGAATTTGCACACTACTTTGCGTGATGCTTGACGAACAGCGGAAGCAAGAACGTATGAAATCGCAGTCCGTAGGAAAATGTTCTGGCCTGCTCGGTAAAGCCGGAAATGCATTGTCGAAAGGGGGAAGGTAAAGTTGCGCGGTGACATTGCCGACGAGTAAGACACAATCGTGGCGCAGGCGCACTGTCCTCTTCAGTGACAATGCGACGAGTTCCACGCAAAGTGCGAGGAGGATAAAGCGCGACGATGCTCGCGACGGAGCATAAGCTCATCGGCGCTGTCAATATACTCTCGAGAACTAGTGTTATTAACGTGCTTTGACCTTTCAAGCTCCCGGATAACTCGATCACTACTTAGCAAGAACCCGCCGGAATCGAGGATGCTTGCCGTGAGCAACAGTGCGAAGAGAATCGTCGGCATCGTAACCTGGTCTTAAGGTACGTGCGACTGGCAACATCAAGCGTCTGGCTCTAGCACTCTACGAAGAAGAACTTTGCTACCAATTCTATCTCTATTTCTCTACTGCTGTTTCACACGATCCTCGTGCATCGCGAATTCGCACGGCCCTGATGTCTGGCGTCTCTGTCTTTCTAGATATCGGTAACCCTGAACGGGAGCAGTGCTACGATAAAGCGAGAGTCCGGCGGTGAAGCGAGAGGGAAAATGTCGGGTTCGAGCGAGCTGTCCCGGTCACAGGAATACCTCAGCTTTCGCAGCTCCGTCCCACTCAGAAAGATCGTCGTCGACGCTGACGGCACTAAGGTAAATTATAAAGCACGATTCGTGAGATCGGTAGCTGTACGTTAGAAGTTTTCAAACGGCCGATTAGACGAGATCGGTGCCGAGACTCGAAACGTGTCTAGACGACCTCGCGATTGCGATCGGTGTAAATAAATACCGAGCTCAAGGATGTGATTGAATAATGACTATGTAATAACGTAATGAATAGACGATCCGCTTCCTCTCCTTTTAACATTACGATTGCTTTAAATATTACCGAATTCTCCTTGAAGAAAGGAGATTTTTGTAGATAAATCGTTCCATTTAAAAATTTCTAGTAAAATCCCAGGAAAACAATTTCCGCACAAGACACCGTGTACAAAAATACACATTTTCAAGGAATACATAAATACTCGTTTTGCATTACGCCGCGATCCGGTTCGCACTCCGAAACCGGAATAATGCAATCGATATTATCTCTTTGCACGCGATTTAAACGGAACTCGATGTTCTCTCGTCCTCCTCTTCACTCTTCTACCTCTTTTTCAGGGATGGAAAGTATACGACTCCAATCCAAAGACGATAAAGTGCCCGTTAATATGCTTCCCACCGGTGAGCGGAACAGCTGACGTTTTTTTCAAGCAGATACTGGGCCTAGCGGCCAAGGGCTACAGGATCATATCGGTAAGCATCGCGAATGTTCCTTGAAAGAAATCGAATTCTAGGGTGTGCATATGATTTCAGGCCGAACCGCCAGTGTACTGGAACGTGAAGGAATGGTGTGACGGCTTCAGGAAGCTCTTAGACTACATGGAGCTGGACAAAGTGCACGTGTTTGGCGCTTCATTAGGTCAGAACGTACGGACGAACCGCATTATTTATTAATTACGGCGGTCGATCGCGACTCTGTATTAAACGTTTCTTTTTTTTTCAGGCGGGTTCCTAGCACAGAAGTTCGCCGAGGTGAATGCCCACTGCCCCAGAATAGTGTCGCTGGTACTCTGCAACACCTTTACAGACACTTCTGTGTTCAGTTACAACGATTCCGCGGCGGTGTAAGTACGTCGCTTTCCTACGTAATTACGCGTCGCTTCCGACAGGCTCCAATGCGAATCGAACTCGTCGTAGTTGACCGTTTTATTTCTCTCTCGTAACGAGATAAGTGGGCGAGTAACGGCGCGCGATACGTTATCTCGACTGCCCCGCATTTAATTACCACCGATCAATTCGAATCGTAGGTTTTGGATTCTTCCGTCGTTGGTGTTGAAGAAAATGCTGATGGGCAATTTCGTGACGGAAAAGGTCGACGGCGAGATCATCGAGGCGATAGACTTCATGGTGGAAAGGGTAAATATTTTTCTCTAAATCTCTCTGCTTACGAAACCCGGCAAACATCTCCGACTGATTTTCTTTCTTCGCAGTTGGAAAGCTTGACGCAACCCGAGCTAGCGTCCAGATTGACGATGAATTGCGTAAACTGTTACGTGCAACCGCAAAAGGTGTGCAATTTGCCGATCACCGTGATAGACGTCTTCGACGAGTACGCGCTGTCGAATTCGGTGAGAGAAGAGATGTATAAATGTTATCCTAATGCAAAGTTGGCCCACTTGAAAAGCGGAGGGAATTTCCCGTACTTGAGTCGATCGGCGGAAGTGAACTTACACTTACAGGTAAGCGTGACTCACTTTCATCTGTACAATCGTAAATACAATTCTTGTACTAGCAAAGCATGTGCCTTACAGATTCACTTGAGACAATTCGAAGGGACGGAGTACGCCGCCTCCGAAAGAACAAGGTTGTAGCAGGAAAAGCTGACGCCTATCACTGAATAGGGGTCAGAAACTCGCCGAACAGCCTGATATTTTATTATAACTCATCCCGAGACGTCCTCCAAATATAATCACCATCATTCATGTCAAACAAGCCGAAGTATTCACTGTACATAGCGATCAGCGTTACGAAACGTTTATTCGATTTTTATCGCGATCTTTGCGAAAATTTCGTATTGTTATATTTTTTTAAGAAAATATTTATCGATTATAAGGCACTGCGTTTCGAAAGGGCCTTTGAAACGTTCCAGAGTGCTCGTAATAGGGAAGAGAAGTGTTCACTCGACGTCCGTAACAGAAAAACGAAATCGGCCATACGTAATTAAGTTAATTACAATTCTGGCGCATCGCAGATGTATAACGTGCGGTGGGTATCAGCAATTAAATCAATATCGACGCTATACTTGGTCTCCAATTCGACGTGTTGTACATATACATCAATTCGGAATAAATATACTTTTGTAAGAAACGTGAGCGGTGGGAAGGATCGATAAAAACTACCGCCGGTAGAGCGGTTAATTGTATCAGCGTTGTCCCATTCGATGAAATACTTGCGGCGTTCGCGTCGCCCGTGGCGGTGAATGAACTCATGGGATGTCTACGTTTCGCGAGACCGTACAAGAACTTGCTCGGTATCGATTTCTCTCTGTACGCGTCCATTCGCGTTTCTCTCTGGCGGGCTCGGGTTACAGTGTCTTTCCTGCCCACCTACGGGATACCTTTACGCTTTCGCACACACCACGCGAGCATTAATCACCGTCCTACACCGAGCCACAAGCATACCACCCAACTTGTAGAAGCTCCTCGCGTCTTTCCAGCGATACTTCCAGCAGGTAGAACTTCCACCCTGCTCGCTAAATATAGTCGCTCTGCAAAAGCTTTCTAACATTAACTGCACAATAAAAGGCTTCCAAGTGGAGAACCTTCGCGCCTCGCCGAAGCCTCGGTGTTGTAATAAATAGATTATCAATTCCTCGATAATTGAAACTCCAGCAGCGACATTATGAGAGACTATCGTCGCATAGAATTTAATTTGCATCGTTTCTGAGACGAAAACGATTGTGTACCTATACAATTTGGCGTCTCAGAGGGAAATTAGTGTAATTATAATCCCACAGACCTGAGATTTTCCATTAGCAGCGCGATGCTCGATAAGATTACGGTTATCGCGCGTAGGCCCTTCCCGTGGCGTCGATTCGACGATAATCCTCGGGCCGCGAAGCGGGAAACGGCGAGCGTTTGAAAGTTCAGTCTCTCAGGTGCTCACGGAGCAGGTAGCCGCGTGCTTCGCTCGCGCTCGCGTAACTCTGTGCGCGTCGTCACCTTATCCTCCGGCGTATCTACGATCGAACCGTCCGATTTGCTCGTGGTTTCCGAGAGGCAGGTTCCGCGAGCCACCTCCTGCGTGAATCCCCTCGAGCGTCTAGCGAACGCACGCCTCGGTGGCTTCTCCTTTCGCGGATAGCGATCGATCGATACGCGGGGGGAGCGGGTAATTAGCGGTAACAAGTAGTCAGATCGCGGGTTCATCCGGTGACAATGTAAACGCACGGAATTCGATACCCTGTTACACGAGCGTGACGCGTTTCATCGCGGACGTGCGTCCTACGCAACGCCTCGCTCGCGATTCCTCCGTTCGGGGATGAGGACAAAGTGGCCGTGTCTCTTATGGTCAATCGATCGCGCGTTACATCGAGGCTAATAAGCTTCCGACGCGCTCGCCCGCCGGTCTACCGCCTTAAGCGGAATTCTGTTTCGCGGGTGAAAGGAAAGCTGCGCGCGACGTTTTCCTTAAAAAATCACACCGGCTGTCCGTGAATATCGGCCCTTCGTGCTCCTCATTCAAGAACGTTCAAACGTTCTCGATCGCATATTGGATCGAATAGCGAATGGTAAGTGATACGCTCGGGAGCTCGCGGCTTCTGGTGACGTTTCGGAGTGGCTAATTCCTTTTCCCACGCGTAGAGAGAAATTCAATTGAAACATATCAGATTCCCCCGTGAGGCAGGTCGTTCCCGCATTCGTAAGTGGGAATTGCACGCGTGCAGTGTTCGTCGAAGTGTTAGCAGGGCCCGATCTAGGGGGCGCAAGCGGGGCAACTGCCCGGAACGGCAGAATTGGTTGATATTGGTAATTTATGAATATTAAATCTATTATGAAATAAAAGGTTTCTGTTATTCAACGAATACCTACAAAAAATTTCAATCACTGTCTACAATTGTATTTTAAAATAATTATTTAGAATTAAATATAAATAGCAGCACATGTGATTTTTTCCCAGAGCGACGGAACAGCTAGATCGGCCCCTGAGTGTTAGTAAATATGAATCGCGTGTATCTTCCGACGAGTGACTTAAGGGGGTAGACACGGGTAATGCAGCGCGCTGTATACCGACACAATCTGGCCCGAAACATGGGTCTGGGCGGGCATGTTGTTTGTCCTTATATGATCAGATTTCGGGCTGAGTGACGTCTCATTCGAAAGAGGAAGCTTCAATGCAGACCGCTCTGGTCATGATTCGACGAGATTGTGTTGATATGTAATAATATGAGTGATCAAAGTAGAGCAAAAGTCGAGAAAATACACCCGCAAGAATCCAAGTATTTTTAGGTCACTAAAAGAGTTTTGTGACTCAAACGATGACCAGAGCGGTCTGCATTGAAGCTTCCTCTTTCGAATGAGACGTCACTCAGCCCGAAATCTGATCATATAAGGACAAACAACATGCCCGCCCAGACCCATGTTTCGGGCCAGATTGTGTCGGTATACAGTGCGCTGCATTACCCATGTCACGTGGCGTGTTTACGTCCTTAAGTATTTTTAGGTCATTAAAAGAGTTTTGTGACTCAAACGGTTATCCCAGCGCTCCGCATTGAACCTTCCTCTTTCGAATGAGACCTCGCCCAGCCCAAAATCTGCTCATATAAGAACGAAAAAGGAAAAATTTCAAACCCATGTTTCAGGTTAGATTGTCGGTATTACAGCGCGGTGCATCGCCCGTGTCACGTGACGTGTCTACCCCCTTAATAGACCTGTTCGGGTACTCAAAAAAACTGACTCTGCTCGAAGAACCGAGCAGCTCCAAAGAATCGAGTTTTTGTTTTCTCTTCGAATACTTGGCTCAGCTCGGTCCGAATTTCAAGCTACTCGAAATATCCGAGTACTCGACCAGTGCTAGTGACTATACCCTTACAAAGTTTGCGCTACAAGTGTCCGAAGACCCTGTCCACCGCTTGTATGCAAAGTACACCATTCTGGACAACGGTATATCCTTCGAAAGCGATACTTCGCCTTCGTCGCGTTTCACAAACCGGATGCCGAGCGCGTCGCGTCTCACTCCTGTGGCTACTAAAGTCGCCCAACACGTTTACACGTGCAGTGACCACTCTACTCCCGGAGCAAACGCTTCGCGAGATGTATCTCCCGCCGATCGTTACGCGACATCATGGTCATCGAGCAGCGCGGCTCATTATCCAGGCGAAACCAAGGTAATGGAGAAAGAATGTCGCTGATTCAGCGCCCGCGATAATATCCGATCGGCATTTTAATCGCCCCGCGATGAGATACACATTTCGAATTAACGTAATAGATCGCTAAGAAGATTAACGGGGCGGGATAACTCGCAGCTGTTATTAATATCGTCGGAGCAGTGAAAGAAGTCTAATAATACACCGGACGTAATTAAAAACTGGATTAACTATCCCCGGAACGTCACTGGAACTCTGCGTTCCTCGTCACTCAGTCCGCGCTCACGATCCGCTCCGCAGATCGCAGGACCACGATGATGAATTGCTCGCGCAATCGCAACGGATTCACTTGAAACGCCAGCCAGGAATCGAAAGTCGCTTTGAAAAGCCCCGGAGTTAGATCTACTTGATCCTACGAAATGGCGAGCGAGGCAGAGCGATCTCCGCTGCTGGAGAGGAACATAAGAGCGTCGATAAAGCTGGCGTACGCTTTGGGACACATATTCAATGACCTCACCGCGGCCATGTGGTTCTCCTACACCCTCATCTACTTCCAAAGGGTGGCCCTGCTGCGACCCATCACTGCCGGGGCACTCCTGCTTCTAGGTAATTAGAAATACTCTAGTCTCCTCGGCTTCGTATCCCTGGAGGTTGAATTTTAAGTCGCGGTATCTTCAAGGGCAAATCGTGGACGCCTTCATGACGCCGGTGTTCGGGGTCCTGGTGGATCGTTACTCGAAGAAGAAAGTCTGGCACATCGTCGGCTCCGTGCTGGTCACGGCCACGTTCCCCGTGATTTTCGGCGGCTTCGCGGAGCCGACCAACGCAGCCGTCATGGTCGTCTACGTGCTCAGCATCGCTGCGTTTCAGACGGGATGGGCAGCCGTGCAGATTTCACACCTGTCCATGATCCCCGCGTTGACGAACTCCTCGCTGGGGCGCGCAGACTTGACCGCGATAAGGTAAAATAAACTATAACTTCCCTCTTTCGTCGATTCTTGCTGTTATCGATGCGAATGAAACTCTATCGTTGGACAGATACTCGGCCCAAGTCGGAGCGGCCGTGGTGGTGTTCGTCGTCACTTGGATCGTCCTCCCTATGAGCGAGGAATCCGTGGTGCGGCTTGCTCAAGACGACAGTTACAAATTCCGGGTAAGTGGCTCGAATTAAGTGATGAAACCACTCAGCAGAAGGGAAAGGAAAGTGTTCTGTTCGAGATATATACTTATAATTCAAAGATTTCCAGGATTTCAGGCTTGGAAATTATGAGTGAAAGGAAACCGCTTAACACAGTTTCTCCCCCTTTCAGAACATCGTACTAACGCTCACGTTCATCGGCCTGATGACCACGATATTCTTCCACGTGTTCCTGAAAGGGAATCTCTTAGAGAATTCCGGCCGGCATAAAGGGAGCGCCGAGGAAGCGAGGAGATTGCTCGATAATCCTCAGAACAATCGGAGCTACTGGTTCAGTACAACGATTCTGTTAAGGGTGGCCATGCTCTACGTGGCCAGCAGACTGTTTATAACTTTGGCCACCGTGTATTTACCTTTATACATAGAGGAGACGGACGTGGACGGGAAAGCGGCTCTGGCCACGGTTCCCTTGGTATCGTACGTGTCCTCTTTTGTGGCGGCCCTGCTGCTCAAGTACATAAACAAATCGTGCGGCACTAAGGTAGGCTTCCATGGGTGGGAGCACGCGGAAAAGAGGCATTATCGTTGCTTATTCGTTGCTTCGCAGGTGTGCTACTTCCTGGGCACGCTAATTGGCATGTTTTCTGCGGCGATCACGGAGTACGGCGGAAACAGCGCGTCGATCATTTACATTGTCGCGGTTCTTATCGGAGCAGGAAGCTCGATCACGATGGTCACCGCGCTGAGCGTGACCGCGGAAATAATTGGCGCGCGGACGGAGCGAAGCGCCGTCGTCTACTCTATCGTCACATTCCTCGACAAGGTTGTCACGGGGCTGGTGGTTATCTTTATCGAAAAGTGGTGAGAAAATCAACGTCGCATTTCGAGGAGAAGTGGTTAAGGACTGACGGAGGAAATTACCCTCGCTGTTTTTTGTTTTCAGGAGGTGCACGCAACCGGAACTCTGCCCGAATTACAACAGAGACACTCTCTCGCTGGTTTGCGCGGTCTCGATGGCACTGGGGCTCGTTACTCTCTTCTCGATATCGCGATGCTTAACCTGAAGGTGTTCCCGACATCTCACTCTCATCGATGAATCGTACTTCTAAGCCCTTCCATAATAAATTATTCATATTGTTGGTACCTTGGAGCACATATAGGTACTTATAGACGCGGCCCGCTCTATATGAAGCCACGAGTCAAAGTGAGGCATAGATAACGGGGAAATGTGGCATCACTTGTGGGCAAATGATAATTCAAAATGGTTAGACCATATATGCAAGTGAGGTTCTATCTTTTTCTGTGAATAATTTTTGGATAATTATTAATAATGGTGCAAACATGTGTAAAGAATTGCAAAGGCAGTGATTAAATTGCATTTTTTTTAAGTATTTATGCATTGCTGGAACTTCCATCACTATTTTCATCATATCTGACGCCACGTAGATGATTTTATCTTCGCGCCAAGGCAGTTATCTGCAGCTGTGTCTATAAGTATGTATGGTCTAAGGTTCTTACAATAAGAGGGTTAAGAAACGTTCGTTTAAACGCTCCCATCATCCTCACGGAGCTCATTCCGTGTCAATTAACGGATAATTTTTGTATTTGTCTACTCTATCGTACAAGTTGCACTGCCAAATGTACCTAACAATAAAAGTTTTCTAGCAAAGCGGCGGTATAAGTGAGGCAAGTTTCTGAAACTCGTTAACTTACTTACGAGGGAAGATCCCGAACCCGGAAATTAAAAAAAATTCTGAAACTTTGTGAATATGTAGGGAATTTCCTCATGTTTATAACGCGATTTTTGTTTGCTGCCCAAATTCACTCTAAGCGGGTGCAATTGACCCCTGAAAATCCGCTTATTTTCCGATTTTGTGTTATAACTCGCGAACTGTAAAATAATTTTATTTACCAAATGATAGATCTAATTAAAATAAGTAACTTTTGTCGTGAAACATTTTTTCTATCTCTTACAGTTCGCGAGTTATAACACAAAATCGGAAAACAGCCGAATTTTCAGGGGTTAATTTCACCCTCTTCGAGTGAATTTGGGCAGCACAGAAAAATTGCGTTGTAATCAGGAGGAAGTCCCCTACATATTCACAAAGGTTCAGAATTATTTGAATTTTCGGCTTCGAGATCTTCCCTTGTTAGATGCAGAGCTAAAATTCAAATTCAATTTTGCGCGCCACTGTCATCGCACGATAAGGGAGATATCTTCCCTATCGATGTGACGGGAGGTTGCCATATCGGCGGGCAGGTGGCGCGGCGAGGTCGAAGTGGCTAGCCTCGGAATTTTCCGGAGAAACGGACCGGCGTGGTGAGACGCGCGAGTACGATGACCCGCTCGATTTACGCGTTACGTGGCGGGTCGCGGCTGCGTCGTAGAAGGCGTAAGACGAGATCCGTTGAATCCTGCGCGGCCGTTATGCCTCGTCGGACAATATAGAGGCCGGTATATCGTGCGGGGCCGACCGACGCGACGATAGGAGACACGAGAGCGTGAGCCTTGCGAAAAGGGAGGGGAACAACCTCGAGAGGCTAGCGAGCCTCGGTTAGCGCGACAGAGAGAGCGAAATATGTGAATCAAAGCGGTGGTGGGGGGAGAGGAAGGGAGAGCGAGAGAGGTGGCGCGCAGCGGCGCTACAGCACCGCACAGGGAGGAAGGGAAAGCGCGCGCGAGAGAGAGAGAGAGAGAGTAAAAAGGTGCGAAGGAAAGCAGTTTGGTTGGAGCACGAGGCAACGACAAACGGCTCTCGCACACACCGCTCGCGCTCGCGGGAATATGTCCCGGAAGGTGCGCGTGGCGCTACTGCGCAGAGTCTTGTTTTGCTCGCGGGGGGACGAGGGGAGCACGGAGGCGGACGCACGTTCACAGGGCATGGCGTGGTGCGCGTTCTAGTAAACAAGTTGTGCGCGACTCGTGCGGGGAATCTGCGTGGCGAGTGATCGTGATTTTTCTTACGGAACGGCCGCGATACGGCCGGCCAGAATGAATCGTGCCGTGCGCGGGTACAGATAGCCACGGACCAGCCCGTCCACCGTGTAGACGCGACATCGTGTCGTTGCAATATTTCACTCCCGCGGTCACCGGTCACCAGTCACCGGTCACAGACTACTAGACGAGACGTTCGTCAGTTACGAGCCACTGCGCGTAACCCGACCACCGCGGTCCACCGCGTGCGTCTCCTTCCTTCTGTCTCTTCCGTTCTTTCTTCGTCTACTCCGTGACTCTACGACTCTGTGACTCTGCTGGCGGTTCAGTGTGTATGTGTACGTACGTGTATGGTGTTTGCTGCGCGGAACACGCGGCGTCGCCTTTCTATACGCGGGAACAAGTGTTGTTGTTGACGGTGCTGCTCGCCCGTCGATTCACCAGCGGCATTATCGATCGACCCTCGATCGGCTGGTCTGCGTCTCGACGTTTCGCCGGGAGCATCCGGAGGGATCCTTCTACGCTACCCGCCACGGTAAGTCGATCCCCTTTCAATGCCTTTCCATACATGCCACACACGCTCTCACGTGCTCTGGCGTTTTCGGTGCGCGCGAGCGCCACCGAGAGCGCCCCTGTCCCGCCAAGCTCGCAAGTAGTCTATCGACAGTCCCATATTTTTCGAAGCACGAGCGGCTAGAGAGAAAAAGAAAAAAACGGAGAAACCGCGTGCCCCCGATACCTCTCGCGATAGATCGAGTGTGCGCTGTCCTCAGTGCACCGCGTTCCTTCCTCGTGGCGTTGGCGTTCGGCGTTCGAGAATGCCCGCCAGAACGGGCGTCCGCTTCTCCAACGTCTTTCGATTCTCATTCATCGACTGCCGTCAATCGGCGCCGTTCCCCTTCGATTAAATCGCGGCGCAGCTCTTGGTCACTTTCGAAACATTATAGTTGAACCTCGCGGCTACTTCGTGCTTAGCCGTATGAAGATACAGGAATCGATTTGTGTCACGATTCATTGAGTCGCACCGCGCACAAATATTTTCCAACGAACAGTTATTTAATCAAAGCAAAATGCGAAATTTGAACGACTACTGTCGGAACGGTTATTTGCTCGTCAATATTTCAATTAAAATAGCATCGAAACTGAGCTATTGTTTCGAACGAATCGATATTTTGCAGGCCGTAATCAAGAGGATATGTTTGCGGTGAAATCTGTTAATTTCAAACAGCACTCCCCAGCTTCCTGTTTACCTGCTCGTTTACCTCCGAGGCTGGCTAGACTCCCCACCTCCGCCGCACATGTTTTCTTAATCGTAAACATTGAGACAGTTCGGCCTTACGACCCACTTTCGTGTCTTTCCTCGTATTTTTCTTGCGTGTGTACCTCGATGGTATCATTCACTGTTTTCAATAGCTCTCATAACAGAATCCGCTGCATTCTCCACCGCGTAAACAGAGACCACCACGACCTTAACCCCTTTTTAAATCGCCTCAATTAGCCGACCATTCACGATCGTTGGCTGGCGACGTGAACGGTCCACGAGTTTGACGAGAATTTCTCTGCTGCTTGGGTGTCCCTTGAGAAAAATGGGTGAAACGAAAAAATGGGAAAATCCGCCGCGGAGAAAGAGGGGACAGGCTGGCGGGACACGGAGACGTTGGTTCGCGTTCGAGTTTCTCGCCGAGATCGTGGCGATCGGCGTGTGGATGTCGATCGACGCGGCCTGCCTCCTCGGTAAAAGGACCTCGGGACGTCAATAGAAGCAGAGAGCAGCGACGGCGGTGGCGGTGGCGGCTGTATCGCATTCCACGATGTTTCTCTCTTTAGTCACTGACCTCGCGACTGCTCGGCCAACCTCGTTTCGCCGCCACTCTCGCCTCTCCTTGTTTACCGCTCTCGAGTGCGGCACCGCTCCGTCCTCCCGCTCGGAAACTTCCTCGATATTGTCCCCCGTTTCTCTCTTCTCCCCTTCGCCCGGCTGACGAATACTTTCAGAGGATCCTATGCTACAACCACCACTACCCAGACACAGTGGAAAACCCATCCACTCACCAGACACGCGAATTGGCCGGCCATAGAACTCTTCTAATCGCTCTAATGATCACGGCTCTGTATCCGCTAAACGCATTCCACCGTTTTCGTGCTCGTCGAACCGGTCTCTCCGCGATAAACTAAAGGGCGCACCCGCAGAAAACGGCGACGCGACTAATCAGAGAACAAAACGTCCCGCTGGAACACTCGAAATCGGGGATCATCCGCGTAAATCGGTCTTTATTACCGTATTGTCAGCGAGATCCGTATTATTGGCCCCCCGTTCCGGTTCGGCGGCCGACCAACCGTGCGCCCTGCCGCTCGTCCCCCGATTGTCCCACGAGAAAACAGTGCGAAGGATCGAGTCAACCCTCCATGGACCGGCCACTGGTCCCGGCGCCTAATTGCGTTCTTCGAAAATGTCTCCGTTCCTTTCACCGCAGTTCTTTCGTACGTAAACGTCGCAGAGGGCTCGGAGGGGATTAAGAAGATTTCATGACCAGCGTAAAGTGTCGGAGCTTTGTTTGCAGAGCGATAAAACGAGTCATTCCTCGGTTAATCTAGAATGAAGTTTGCGTTGGTGTAGGTATTCCTAATTTACCAACAAGCCTTTATGGGCAATAAATCCTGTTATACGCACCCGTCATCCCACAGGGACGAATGCTACCTAAACAGGAGGCCGCGACGGCGATGTTTACATCTGGACGGCCTTGATTGCACCGAGTTATTCTAATTGAATAGGCATTCCCCTCTCGTTGTACGTTTGACGCGTTAAGTTCCGACCACTAACACCGGGGGCCTGTTGTTCCTATCGTGACGTTTAAGGGGACTCATACACGTGGCTATCTTCGACGATCCCGAGCAAAAGGTTTTTGAGTTGGTACAAAGAGGCGAAGGAGGTAAAGGGACAGATCGTTCCCCTCTTTGAGCCCTACAACTTTATCCTCGCCGATATGTCCATTCTTTGAAGGGGGCCAAAGATAGCCCAACCCTCAGATACGTCAGCCTCCGCGTCATGAACACGGACTATAATTACCAGCGGGTTCACGAATGAATGACGTGGAGGGTACTGTCCCTTAGGCACAGCCGTCTGCTCCCTCACGGCGCGCTTGCCTGTTTCTGCTCACACTGGGGTAGGCCACGAAACGCTGTATTTTTATTGCGTCGGGCACACGTGGCCCGCGCACGAGATTGCGTAACCGCGCGAAGAGGTTCGCGGGCCTATCGCGATTTCGTACACGTCGCAAACAAATCTTTTATTGCCGCGCTCCCGACCGCTCGTCTTTAGGTTCTACGCAGCGATTATGACTATTTTCCCGTGGCTTGCGTAAGAGAAAACACTCCTCGACAAAGAGACGTAGTAAATCTCTGCACTTCCACGCAGATTCCTCGTCACCGAGCGATAAAGTGACGTCGGACAAGTGGATCTCTCTCTCTCTCTGTCTGTCTGTCTCGCTCTCTCTCTCTCTTTCTCTCTCTCTTGGGCCTTTAGACATTAATGTCTCTCTGACAGTGATCCCTGTGACGTTTCTACAATTCGAGGATTCCATGTGGAATGACACTTCTATTACCAAACGACCGTAGGTACTTTTATCGCGAGAAACGCGCGTGATTCATGAATCGGTGAAGGAAGCCTCTGGGTTAGGGTTGCCATTGTAGGTACTATATTTTGGGCTAAGTAATGAGTCAGAAAAAGGTATAGTACGTAAAAATACTACGTATATTTCCGATATATTGATAAAATTCTACAATTTTTACTTATTTCTTTTATTCTATGGCAATATCGAAAATTTAATTTGCGAAATTAAACTTTAACTTTCAGTGCTATCAAACCTTTGTTATATTCGTTTAGAACAATAAATTGGTTAGTAGTGCAAAATGCAGAAAAATGTATACCTACATTTCAAGAATAAGAATGTTTTAATGTAGTTTTATTTTGTATTCCTTTCCTTTGAAAACTACTATATTCTTTCACAATATAGAGTGATCTGTCCAGTGAATGAGCACTGAAGTGTTTGATAGTTATAACTTTCATGAAAAGTCTGGCGGAGGAATAAATAAAAAAAAGGGCCAATGACTAGTGAAGAAACATAAATTTCTAATGAATGAATAATGAATGACTAACTCTGGACGACCTGTTTGAGCAACAGATTCAATCCTATCCTCACGATGTCTGCTACAGTAATCTTACCCAAATTTAGTGTACCGATTTCTCGATTTTCCTTTCTCACGACTATAAATAACAAGTTGCGTGTATCGAACGACGTATTTTTATCTTTACGTACAATTTTCACGAAAAATACGTGCGGTATGAATGAATGTTGAAATGAAACTAAATCTACAAGCTAGTGCGCACATCTTGTGTTTACAAACATTGCCACCGTGCAACCTAACTGGCTTAACAGGACGACCAAACACCAAAACATACGTGATATCCGAATATTTTTGCGACGTTAGAATTAGGCATTATTTCGTTTATCATCGATTAACAAAATAAGTGTATAAATTAAATACAAAAATCTTACGTTTTTAGCATACAAAATAAAACTACATTAAAACATCTTATTCTTCAAATGTAGGTATACCTTTTTTCTAGAATAAGTGTACTAAATATAAAAAAACTACGAATCCCTTATTTCCAGAATTACTACAGATACACAACAATATATTTCCAAGTACGACTGTATCCGAATATCAATGCGGCTTACTGTACCTTGAATTTGTGGAATGCCACGAGGATAACTTGTGAATAAACGGAATTAATGCCGTATTGATTATAAGTAAAAAAAGGGCTTTTGCGAGACATCGGTGGGTGTCTATTATAAATTTCGGTGTAAGTTCCAACGTGAAATTAGGTACAATAGGCGTTAATTTTTCGTATTATATGAGCAACGTTCATTCACTGGACAGGTCACCCTACGATACTTTTTATCACATTTAAACATAAAATACTATATTTTCCCTAACAAAAGTTAACAACCCTACTCTGGGTTGATTATGGCTTTGCCGAGGTTGCACGTTTCTGGGAAAGGTGAGACGAGGAAATCGAGAAATCAGAGATGTTGTAGAATTTCTGCTATCACTCGCAGAGGAATCCACTTCAGAAGAAGCACGAGCGAAAGCTCCCAATTGTGAACCTTCTACTTGCATTTAGATACAATTTCCTGGAAACCCCTTTCTTCTCAAAATTCCACCAAACATAAACGTCGACGAAAGAGACCGAAGCGTACCAGTGTCGTCTCTGGAAAATTCGCTAATAGCCGAAGAAGGGAGGGATTGGAAAGGGCAGCCACAATCAGGCTCGGCTCGCTTTCTCTGTTGAAATCATCGACGGATTTAGAGTCTGTTTACAATCGCGCTTGCATTGTAACCGAAGCGGCTGCGGAGGTTCGCGCATCCTGTTTACCAAAGGGTTGCCGTACTCGATAGCGATCCTCTGGCGACAATATTTTCCCCCGCGGTCGAACCGCACGCACCGTGCAAACGCTGTTGAATAAATCAGCGGCGACTCGATCGCGACTACGATCGACTAGCGCCAGATTAAATCATCGATATCATCGCGGAGGGATTATCGAGTGATTCACTGGCGTCGCGAGCGATTCTATGCAAACGAGCCTACGCTCCATTGCCGCGCTATCTATACGCGGGTGACAGTCTTAATTTATAATTAGAGCCAGCGTGCATCGCCTGGCGGTATTTCTGGCCAGCACGGCCTGGCGATCCACGCGTTAATCGCTGTCGTGGAAATCAGCGAGCCTAAATCGAGCTTATCGCGAGACAATGCCGAGGGAACGGGGGAAAATTCAACCACACCACCCGCAGCTTCCATCGCCGTGTATCCCGAAGGACGATCTCGCGAAATGTCCTCGTTCGCGGCGCTGACCCAGTCGCTTTGTCGGTGAATCCAATCGCGGCAACGTGCGTGGCGAGAAAGCCACTGGCTCCCATTTGCATCGGTTGCCTCGTAACTCGCGCGTCCCACCAGCTTCGCTTGAATTCTCTACCAATCCCCCGCGTCGTTCTTCCTTCAGCTCTTATCGCCACAGTGTCCGAACGCGTGATATAGTTATGAAAGTTCTGGTTCGTGAACGGGCGCAGGCCGTCTTCCTCTCCGAGTGATAGAATCGATAGTGATTAATTAACCGATCGAGAAGTTTGTGGCATCCACCCGATTTGATGTATTAAAACAATAAGCGAATGGAGAAACGTGGACGCGTCGGTCTACACGGAAACCGGTCGACGTTGATTAGGATTTTTAGCGACGCGCGTCGGAGCCTGTACTCGGGGATTGTCGTTTTCGCGTGCTCAACGGTGATACACGTTGATACGGATCGGTCGATTTGCGGGATGAGTGGAGAGAGGCACCGGGCGTGGTTAACTTCAGAAGCAAAAATCGTGAAATGCGGTTGAAGGGTGGATACACCGGTTGTGGCCATTGCACTCTTTTTGGCCATGTGCATAATTATCTTAATTTTAAATTGCTTGTAGATCATTATTAGTAAGGTGACTAATCGTCCTTCTTTAGGGAGGGCAGTCCTTCTTTTGTAGGTTCTGTCCTTCCTCGAAAAGTGTCCTCCTACCTGTCCTCCTTTTCGATATTTTAAAACTAGGATGAAAGATAGAGAGATAAAAGATGGGTGGAAATACTTAACCATTTAAAAAAAGAACACGTTCTATATGAAAATTTAGTTATTCTTGTTGAATTTACGTTGTGTTATCCTGGAACTAATGCAGTGATTGAAAGAGTTTTTTCAATTGGTAATGGTTTTTGGACAAGTGGGAAATCAAGATTGAATGTTAATACTCTCGCTGCAACACTTACCGTAAAATTCAATATGAAGGATATTTCTTGCTCTGAAATTTCCAATATATTGTTAGAAAATGATATATTAACAAAAATATTAGTTCAATGGAAAAATAGTTTAATTAAACAATTAAAAGGGATGTAAGCATAATTAGTGTATTTTTGTTTGAATTAATAAAATGTTTCCTTTATTTACGTTGTACTTTTTTCTTAAATTTTTTCATCCTTTTCATTGTAAAAAAAAATTGGTCACCTTCTTATTAGGTATGTGGAGAATTTCAAATCATAAATATTTCGTTTAGTATACCGCTAGAAATATAAGGTTACATTTATTGCTTACACGGAAGAATATTAATTTTTTAAGAAGTGGCCGAAACTGGTACAATACCTTAAAGTGGCCACAAAGGTGCATCCACCCTAAAGCGTGTGGTTGAAACGCGATCTCTTGGGTGGACTAAAACGAACTTTAGATGCGAAGGATTTTCGAAGATGACGCTTGGAAGCAGAGATGAGGAAAAATTATTTAAAATCAAAATTTCGTACACAAATTTTTATTTCAAATAATTTTTTCCCCATCTCTCCTTGAAACCTACCTCCGAGGCAACGCAGCCCTCCAAGGCGCACCCCTAACGACTCAGAGGCACCAAAAGTGGTTTAAAGTTGGACTTGAAGACACGGTAGACTCCCTTGCGAATAAACCGATTCCCTGAACAGCCAAGAATCATTTTCTACAACCGTATTCCCTTTGCCTCGTTCTTCCACCATCTTTCCTCAAGAAATCGCCACACGTCTCGCTGCGTCTGGGTCTCACCCAAATCCCGGGGCTCGGATCAAACGAGGTGGTTGGAAAGTATGCGGCAGGTGGGCCTTCCCGTGTACCTACTTCCAAGGTAACCGCGAGGATCCTGGATTAGAGGTGCGGCACGCAGAGTGCAAGGGGGCGGCAGGGCTCCGAGGGGACGCGAGAAACAAAGGGTGGGGGGTGGAGGTGAAGGAACAGGTAGAGAAGGAGCGTGGGCGAAGACGAAACGTAGAAGGGGCCGAGGGGAAGTGGTGCCCTTCCATCGGAGCTCGGCCACGTTAAGTATGCAAACTGCGGCTCTGTGTATGCGCTGCTGGCTATACCTTCCACGAACTATATTTCATTCGCTGCACGATGGGAACGCCGCGCATTCCGCGCGTGTACTCGCGTTCTCCCAAAACCGTTCGCACGGTCTGACGCGTCGCGAGGGCACACGCGGCCACTTGACGCGCGTGCGTCTCACGGCCGGCGAACTCGCCTCGTTCTCCACCGCGCTCGTCGCAAAATACGCGTCCCATTTTCAAGCAGAACTAGAACAGTCTCTCCCAACATTCAAACACTCCAAAAAGCTCGCGAATCTCCAAATCTTCTAAATTAATCGGTGCATGCGCCCGAAGGTCTAAACCTCGACCCACATACTCGTCCCCATGAGAACGCACGTTCGTCGGCTGGAACGAATTCCTCTTAAATTTCCCTCGGGAGTTTTCTAACTGCTGGTTGGAAGAATGATCGCAGGACCGGAGGCGGAGATCGCCGGCGAGAGTGGAGGTAATCGAGCGAAGAACCGATCGAGGATATCGGGTTGCGCGGGTGGCCGTGTTTCGGGCTGAAAGTCGGCGGCTCGAGCGGGGGCCCCCGTGACATTCCGTCGACGCTGACGATGCTGACGACGCTTCTCTGTTTACGCGGGCGAACGGGGCCACGACGGAGCGAGTTCGCGCGCGTGTTCAGCCTTGGCACACATACGGCCGGCGGTTGTGTTCGGAGAGCTCGCGAGCTCGCGCCTAGTTGCTCTGGCATTGCTGATCCTCAAAGGGCGGCGAATCGCGGACGAATCTGGCCGAGGGACACCGCTGTTGATTCTCCACGAGAGAAGCCACCGTTCCCTCCAGACCGCGGGCTTACTCGGTCAGCTCGTGAATTACGCAACGCGCTGGAGCCGCGCCGTTTGATTATTCCCCGGCGAATCGGAATATCTAGGCCGTTCACCGTCCGCGAACCTTCTCTCCCGTGTAGATCGAACGCCGGCGTCGGCTTTGCCAGCTAAACCCGAGCGCTATTATGCTCGAGCGATCGGGCGAAAACGCGGCAATGGTTCGGGGCATTGGGAGGCGTCACACGTGGACCCGCGCACCGGGGTTGCGTGCACGAAATTTCGAGTCCCTCGAGGACGCCGCATGGCATTGGCGAGCATTGGTGTGGGTGTACCCGAGTATTCGTAGCAGATAGGTGACTCAGGCGTGATCACCTAGCATTCCAACGGAATTAGACGAGATTACGTTAACGCAACAGCGGTCCGAAGTGTGAAATTCCTCTCGAGAGGCGGCGAAGTAGGTAGTGGCCACGGTGTTTCATATCGGACCTCGGCGTTACGCGAGACAAAACGAGGCTCTGGTCGTGTCCCAGATTATCGCGCTGCTAGACGCTCGGATGCAGTCTCAGCTTCGCGTCTGGGTGGCTGATTCTCTGGGAGAAAAAAAATGCCAGCTACGCTTCGCTCGTGGCGAGTCCGCCTCCGTGCGGGGCGCGATGAGGGGGGAGAGAGAGGAAACAGTTAGAGGGGGAGGATAATTGCCTGGCGTAGCTCTGCTCCTAGTAGATCATCCCGGCAAGCGATAGCGAAATGTTCCAATTATCGTTGCTCGACCGTCGATTGCGACGAGCGGAGAGAGAGTATCGGTTGCCAGAAGACGTTTAGAAATCGATTCGCTTCTAATCGACACGGATCCACGAGTCTTTTTCGCGCGCCTTGACACCGATGCTATGGAAATCTCATCGCGCCGCGGCAGATCCGTGTTCGCGATAAAGCCCGTCACGGAATCAAATAACGGTTCCATTCTCGGCTACCAGACATCGCTGATACAGAACTGTCTCGCGGAGAAGTCGCGTATCTGTTCTCCTATTCTCCCTCGGTTTTCTTTGTTCCCTATGTGTTCCCGGCGAATTTCTGTACGCCGAAGTAGCCGGGATATTAATAACGGGAAGGGACGTGACGCGACATCAGCCGACTATCGATAATCGATAAACAGGGAGGCTGATATAGACCCCCGACAGACGGACGCAATGTCATGGTCGTGGAACTGCGTGGAGGACATCCGCGTGCTTTCGACAGGCGTTGGTGGCCGTGCGCGAAGAAACGCGAGGCGAGCCGTGCTTTCCACGGCCGATCTACATATCTATCGAGCTGGCCCGGAGCATCGCGTAGGCGGAACGACGAGGCCACGCGACGCCTGGTCTGGCCGCGAGAAGAAAAGCCGGATGTGCAGGGCGTGCGTCTCGTCGCTTCGCGGCGTCATAACGCGTAAGCTGCGTGCGCGAGTTGCACGATACGAGAACACGAGAAGCGGCGGCAGGCCTTTCCAAGCGGAGCCACGCGCCTGCCTGTCCGCCACCTCCTCCTCGCCCGCGTCGTCATCGTTGCAACGGCCAAATCGAGTGCACTCGCTGCGTCAACTCGAGCGCACTCTTCTGCGCAATAATAGATATCGCTGCGTCCCACTGTGCTCGGAGTGTGCGCAAGCTAACACCGCGAAAGGTACTTGAAGCAAGGAGATGAATTAGGACCTACTTCAGAAGGAACTTTACCCGCGTCAAGGCTTTCCGTTGCCTATTAGGTGTTTTAAGCCACGCGTTGCTCCTTTGTCACTTAATCATTCCGCTTTGTTTTCCAATTTAATTAACCCAAAGCTGCGCAGCATTAATTACACTTCGCCGTGACCGGGAGGCATACTTCGAGCCGAGGCGTTGCCTGGCGGGCATATTTAGAATGCGAAGGGTTAATTGCGTTCCGCGAAACGTGTCGAGCACATGGGAACGTGAGGCGAATGCGAGCATATCGCAGCAATTCTCAACATTGTCCCGTAATAATAGCGAGTGGAAATCGCAGAAGAATCCACGATCCCCCTGGAACGACCTAATAAACATCGCCGAGGCAATAAGAACGGCAAAAGTTTAACGAGGAATTCATTCAAATCTGACCAGTTTACGAGCGATTTCGCCGTTCATGCAAATCGCCGGGCGACTCTTTGTTCCTTTATGGACGGAGCTCGAGAGGCAATCTGTCTTGGACCGGCAGGAAAGAGAAAATCGCTGAAAGGAAAATCGGGTAGCGGGCAGGAGTCTGGGTTCTAGAATCGCGGCGGGCTATCGATATCTCGAGCGTTCTGATATCCACGGCGGGAAGAGGGGCTTCTATCCTCGGCATCCCTTTCGCGCTGCCGGGAACCGAGGATGATGAGGGTCACCGGGAGAAACGTCGTAATAAGCGCTCGCGTTTTGCTCGTCCGTCACGAGAAACGGATTCCCTCTGCCGAGCTGCTGGGAGCATCGGAGGCGGGCAAGGCGCGGGGATCGAGAGAGAAGCAGAACAAAGCGGTGGAAGAGGAAGGGAAAAAAGCACACCGACAATAGTCCAACGGGCATGGGCAAAGGGACCAAAACAAGTGTCTCTCGCTAGCGTATAACAACCACATTCCAGCGCTGCCTCACGCCATATTTGAATCTTTCTCACTGCTCTCACTGCCCCCCTTCGCGGGATCTCCCCCTACCTCGGTTTCCTCCCGTACCCTGTTCGTCGGCCGACGCCAAGACCAAGTCTGCCCCCGTTCGTCTTCTCCACTTATCTCTCGTTTAGTCCTCTCTCCTGCCCCTGTTTTCCTCGCCGTTCCTCGCTCTTCCTCCTCAGACTCTGTCCAGGCGGGAGGGGCAGGAGGCCCTTCTTTGGACGGTGCCCGTCGGCCGTGGGTAAATACTCGAACGAGCGTGGCATAAGTGCCTGCCTATCGTGTCTAATCAACTCTCGCGTTATTGCCCCCGCAGCAGGCAACACGTTTTGCCGTACTCTCCACCTTCCCGATCTTGTTACAACTTTTCATCGCGGTGACATTTAGCGAGTCCTCTTTAATTACCAGCGAGGTAAATAACACGCAATGCCCCTGATCGCGTAAATCAACCGCGAGTAACGAAGATAAGCAACCCACTTGTTCCTCTGGCTATCATCTGCGAAAGCACCGGGCAATTAAAGCAACGCACCTCGTTTGATCGGAGGTAGGCGAGATTAAGAGTGCACAGAGAGCGAGTAGGGACAGAGGAATGGGCAAAGCAGGAAGTAGGCAGAGGCGCCACGTAAGACGTTCCTCGTCGATTCCAGGGGGAAAAGTTGCCACGATGGAATTCGACGGTCTTATCGGGGTGGAACAGACGACGCGTTGAGTTTTCGTGGCCGCCGTTGGATGGCGTTCCTTCTATCGCTACTAGGCAGAAGCTGGCACCCCGACGAGAGGGAAAAGTCCCTCCCACGAGGATAACTCACGACCTGCGCGAGTTTCCCTTTGGATGAAACCGAGCTTAAAATGGGAAAAAACTGTCACCCAGGTCGCCAACTCCTCTCGACTCGCTTGCGATCGTAACCCAATTGCTAAAGTTTCCAGATCGATCAACCTTAAACCGCTCGGATCCCTCGCGCGCCAGCTGTTACCGTTATCTTCCGCCTCGTATCGTCCGCGGAATGCTAATCGATCACGATGCGTCCTAATGTAAATTGCTCTGCTCGATTGATGATAAAAATGTCGTCAGCTGTCGCAATTTTCCTGGCAACAGGCACAGGCTTCTTCGGACCGTGGGCAACGAGACAGAGCGTCAAGTTGCGTGTCGTGGATCTCTCTTAAAAACCTCGCTGGTATTAACACATAGATCCCTGGAGGGAAACGGAGAAAGAGAGGGAAAGAAGCTGAGCGGCCGATCGTGTCCGAAAGCGCGTCGCGGAGGGTCTCTCTTTTCCCACGGTTCACCGGACCCTGGCGAACGCGCGCGGCCCTGGAATTCCAGGTCGAGATGAAGCAGGAACTACTCCGCGCACCAAAGAATGGCCCTCTTCTACTTCGACTTCGTTTGGTGGATGAGGCAAGCGGAGCCTCTGGATCCACTGAAGCTTTGAGCGCGCCGTGGCCCGATTCACGCGCTAATAAAATGAGAAATGGCAACAGTTGGAGCAAGCTTCGCCACGGGACCTTTATATTAATTGTCGAGCTGCGCGGGATTGCCGCGTTGTCCAAAGTTCACCAACAGCCCGGGAAGTGTACGCTAGGAGAAAGGGGACGGCGCAGAATCGCCAGGCGATAAGTGCGAACGCGGAGCTCATTGTCGGAAGCGGAAGACTCGCAATCCGTGGCGGATAGGCGTTGGAAGGTTGAAGAATACCAAAGGTCAACGCGAAACTCGTTCCTGGTGTTCTTGGGTCCCGATGCGTCACCCAGTGAACTTTGAATTTTAAGGGGGAACACCACTGTGACGGCTGGGAAGTAAGCCATTTTTTAGAATTTTTTTAGGAATAATTTACAGTCTTCGTAGAAAATTTTTTTTACTACCTTTAGCACGCTGTTTTAAGAGCTGTACAAAACAAAAATAAATAGAAAAACATCCATAAATTTTAATATATTAATTTATCTTCGTAACACCCGGCGTGAGCTGGACGAATGTGTCATTATGGAACAGCAAGTCCGAAATCAAATTTCAATTTTTTTATAATTTATATGAGTGTAGTCCTCGTTGTGCCTACTGATTTTTCAAACAAATTATTTTTGTAAAAATGACGCTCTTTAGAAGAAAAGTTTCGAAAGTCCACGAATAAGATGGACAGTTTTTCGAGAATATTTCGAAAAATTTGTTTTCAATCCAAAAATCCGTATGCACAACGGAAACTACACTCATATAGGGTAAGTGTGGATATTACTGCGGATTTTTAAGGTAGGTTAACTTTAGAACCCTCGATACGACGTTCAAATGAATGAAAGTTCCTCCTTCTTTTTTTAAAAGAAAGGTGGGACCTTAATAATTCCATAAAAAAATATAAGGGCGGTGTAATAAGCACTGTTAATTAAAAACAAACAGATTTGTCGATCAATGTCATTGCAGGAGTTACTGCGGAAATGGATGCATCACTGCGTGCCAGTTACTAACGAAACACCAGTTACTGCGCATGTATTACTGCGGTCTGATGTCAAGCGATATATAACCTTAATATAAACATCACTTTTATTTCTTGATTCCTTATTATCACTTAAATTTTTTCGCGGCATGTTTACAGAATTACTCGTCGTTGCACGCACCGTTGTTTACTTTGCAGGTTATCTAGACGTAAGTGAATACAGTCGTCGGTCCGCAGTAATACATGCACATGATGTCAAGTACTCCACCTAATACTGCGGTGAGAAATAAAAATTAAAACTAAAATGTAGACGACTGATTTACTGTTTTTCTGAAAAAAACAACTCTTATTCTATCAAGCAATAACGCTACATTACATGTATTACTCTTAATAACAAAAATATACATGTTTTTCAAGTAGGTGTTCATGACCGCCATATCGGGAATCAACCGAAGTTTCGCCTTGACGAATTTCACACTACGATAAAAGAATTAATAATAACTTTGTAGTACATATTTATTAATAATTACCTGTAATAGAGTTTAAAATAAGTTTAGCAAAAATTTTCAAGAGATTATGTACTTCCCAACATCAAATATGAACTGTTTTAGAATATCCGCAGTAATCGGGACATCCGCAGTAATACCCACACTTACCCTAGTTTACAAAAAAAAATGAAATTTGATTTCGGACCTGCTGTTCCATAGTTACACATTAGACCAGCTCGCGTGAGCAGGTCTAGAAGATTAATTAATATATTAAAATTGATGCATGTTTTTCTATTTATTTTTTTATATAGTCTCTTAAGACAGTCTACTAAAGATAGGTGTTAAAAATTTTCTACGAAAACTGTAAATTATTCCTGAAAATATTCTTAAAAATGGCTTACTTTTCCGGCCGTCACAGTGGTGTTCCCCCCCTAACTGCGCCCGATGACGTAACGGCAGAGGTGGGCAAAAGTTATTTGAAATAAAAAATTTCTGTACGAAATTTTCAACACCTTCGCGCCTTTCCAGGCGATCCTCATTCAGGGAATCTTATATTCTAGGGAGTCTTCTAGAGAACATCATGTAATGTGCGAAGTCCTATCGAGGGGGTTAACTCGATCACGCAGAGATGGGCAAAAATTATTTGAAATAAAAACTTCTGTACGAAATTTTTATTTCAAATAACTTTTTGCCCATCTCTGCGTGACGGGACGTCACGATACCACCGATCCGATACCAAGTCGCCTGATCGAGTGAACCTCCTCGATAGGACTTCTCACTTTACACGATCTTCCCTAGAAGACTCCCTAGATTCTAGGGCCTAGAATATAAGACTCCCTGAACGAGGCTCACCAGGAAAGGCGCGAAGGTGTTGAAAGTCGCGGAAGGAGGAAGTACCTACGTGCGAGACGAACCTGATGCTCGAAAGAACACCACCTACGGTGACTCCTACGCTTTTTCTCGGCAATATTACTATAGCAGAAGTGACGGCGGAACTCGCGGGGGTGGCTCGAGACGGGGGGTTCCAGATGCTAGCTGCTAGCTGCCTAGCGTCAGTCTGCCAGAGGAGTGGCGATAGGTG
This sequence comes from Andrena minutula, assembly GCA_929113495.1. Taxonomy (NCBI): domain Eukaryota; kingdom Metazoa; phylum Arthropoda; class Insecta; order Hymenoptera; family Andrenidae; genus Andrena; species Andrena minutula. The sequence continues at coordinate 36,212,512 of OV815995.1, forward strand.
AGCGCGGCGGTGGGGATCGACGCGGGGGTGGAGGCGATGGAGGGCGGGGCTCATCCTTTCCTTACTGCGCATTTTCTTACCCCTCCGCTGCTTCGCATTCAACCCTCGACACAGTCAGTGTCCGCGGTCACAGTTCGCTGCTACGAAAACGCGGCAGTGCGTCCATCTCTTCCTGCTTCCTCGGTGCGCGACGTTTCACCTGCTGGGCGATATCGCCCGATTGTGCGTCCAGTGCGTGTGCATGTGTGCGCGGGTGTGCATCGAGCCACGACCCCTGCGAATACGTACGAGCCGCCACGAGGTCGCCTGACGCGTCGCAACAGCGACACACCGAGGACACCGACCCTTCGCGTCCTCCACCATTTCCACGCGTACGTATCCACGAGGAGCAGCTTTTCTACCCTCTCGGCGATAGATTCTTCCCTTTTCCCGTACCCCCCGCAGTGAGTTCGCGTCTGGAGAAAACCTCCCCTTCGCGGTACAAGCCGCGTGGCGTTTTTCCGCGAGTATGGAAACTCGTCGCGGAAATCGACCACCGAGCCGCGTCTCGCGCGTGAACCACGCTTCACTACAAGACGGCGTGGCAGTGTTGTGGTTCGCGCGGAGCGCCAGCCCGCGGAGCTTGCGTACAGTTTCCTCGTGCCCCGCCTAAAACCACTGCACGCCGATTTCGCGGACAAAGCTAAGTAGGCTCGGGCGTTACGCAATCCTGCGGTTAACCGTCATTGAATTGCCCGCTTTGGAAGAATTACAATCGACCACGGAAGACAAACGTGCGTTTATTATTCATACTACCGTGAAAAGCAACCCTCGGCAATATCCAGGATCACCCATATTCGAGTCTCTGTATGGTGACACATATGCTTGGAGCGCTATCATCGTTACATCATCGCAACAACGTGTGCGCTGAGCAGACGGAGCGCGAGCAAGTTCATTCACCGGGCGGACGTCCCGTCCCCAGGAGTCTACAGTATCGCCTGCTCCCCCCACGCCTCGGTGCAATCGCGTTTCGGATCGGTGTTTCACACCCCCTCTTTGTTTAGCCCGCCGAGAATCGAAGGGGTAATGCGCTGGGCAGGACGGCGAGGCGCGCGTACCCACCTATTAATGCGTATTGTTTGGAGGGCGGGCGCGGGGCAGAGAGGCACCCCCGTTTCGTCGCGTCGAAAGGCAGGAGAGCTCGGGGGATGACGATGGAACGGGGGAAACTGGGACCGAGTCCGGGGATAGGGACGGGAATGTCGCGAACGGGCGAGGGCGAGGGTGAAGGGGGTCAATGCACGCTTGCCGAGGAGTCACTCGTACTTCGAAACTCGAACGAGGACAGGGCCTCGAGATGGCAGCGGTAAACCGCTGCGCCTCGTCCCGCGATTCCTCATCGCGTCTCCGTCACACGCAGCGTCCACAGACTCCAGCTTCCAGATAATTGGATATTAACCCTTCGCGAGACAACCACCCACCGCTGGTATTCTCCTCCCATCCATTCACCGTGACAAACAATCGATTTCTCCAGAAACTATCGCGGCCGTCTCTCTAAATATTACGACTTGGTACACGTTACGTAAAGGCCCTCGAGCTTTTCCCTCGACCTCCTTTTTCCAAGGAAATAACAGGCACGATCGCGTAATCGATCCGGACGAATTTAGTTCTCGCGATGTCAGAGGTCCGAGTCGTTAATTGCAGCTTCGATTAATCGCGATTCTCCTCGTCCTACCGCGGTTATTTCTGTCGCCTGCGCGACTCGTGGGACGCTGCTTGTGAGACCAGTCACCGAGGTCTGACGCATTTCAGCGTCCTCGGTCGCTGCGAAGTTTCAATGGAAACGTTTGCTTACGCGAGAAGCTGCTATCGCCGACGGGCGGCCTCGATCGCTCCTAGCCTTTCGCCTGCTGTCCATCGATCCCTCCGATTAACGCCCGATCTCCATTTTCCCGCCGTCGAGCGTCCTCTCCCGTTCCACTGGACTCGCTAATTCCAGGACGCGTCCACCGCCTGAAAACGACAATGGGAGTTCCATGTAAACACTGAAATCGCATTGCTTTCGAGTCTGGCTTCTGTGTTCCAGCGTATATTGACACACATCGCCGTTGCTTTCAATGGCGTCTCAGACGCCTGATTTATCGAGCAGGCATGTGACCGGGCGATACGATTAGTCGAGCTTCGAGGAAGTCGGTATTAAACGGAGGACGGGCAAGATTCGGGGATCGAAGGCAGCCAGAAACGCACGGGATGCTCCCGTTCGCGTACGCGGAATGACAATTCCAATTATCCGCGCGCGTGCCTCTGTCGCGCTGGTATGCATACTGGGTAATAGCCTGCGCGATCGAGCATGCTTCGAAACAGACTCCGCGTATTCGCCGTTGAATGGGGCATTTCGTACGGCCCATGATTCCGCATTGATCTCGTAAACAATCGACACGGACCGCGAGGCGTGCGCTGCATCCACGAGCGCGAGAATTCGCCCAATCATCCCCAGTGTCATCGGACAAATTAGTTTTTCCGCGTGGTCTCGCGTATTTTACACACTCGAATTATCTACACCAGTTTCTTTTCTCCTCACAGCTATCAGTTTACCACAGGGATGGGCAAAGAATTATTTGAAATACAAATTTGTGTATGAAATTTTTATTTCAAATAAAAAAATACAAATTAAAATTACTCAAAATTTATTTCATTTATTTAAAATTATTTCAAATAAAAAGATAAAAATTGAAATTATTCAAAATTTATTTCATTTATTTAAAATTATTTCAAATAAAAAGATAAAAATTGAAATTATTCAAAATTTATTTCATTTATTTAAAATTATTTCAAATAATTTTTATTTGAAATAAAAATTTGTGTACGAAATTTTTATTTCAAATAACAAAATTCAAATTAAAATTACTCAAAATTTATTTCATTTATTTAAAATTATTTCAAATAAAAAGATAAAAATTAAAATTATTCAAAATTTATTTCATTTATTTAAAATTATTTCAAATAATTTTTATTTGAAATACAAATTTGTGTATGAAATTTTTATTTCAAATAATTTTTTGCCCATCACTGGTTTACCACGCAATCGCGTTGCGACTCACAGCTCTCTATTCCACCGACAAACAGTGCTTTGCCTCAATTCGTCACCTGGGTAAAATAATAAAACGATTCCGACTTTCCGCCACGCCACAAGCGCCGATTACATTAGGCACAGTTCGTCTACAGTTCCTAGAGCCTTGCTCCTCCACCCGAGCACAGTTTTCCACTGTTCTGAAATTAGGCCTGTGATAAGCCGAACTCCGCACGATTGCCGCGAACTACCGGACGATAACTCAGTTTCAAAGCTCCCTTCCCAGAACCGTGCGTATGTCCACGCGCTTTATCGGTCCCCGTGGGAAGCGTATCGCGACTGCCCACTTCAAACTATCTGTGTACAAACTATCTTCTACTACGTTCCATTCAGAAGTTTTGGGGATCTACGATAACCCAACGCCTGGGATCTTCCAGTACTCGTCCGGAGCGAATATCAGATCCACCGGAGGAGGAGTAAACGTCAGCCGAGACGAGCTTGCAAACACCCCGGCGCCCCGAGATTCGATTCAATTTACATAATGCTCGCCCTTTGGTCAAGCTGTCCGTGTGTCGTCGCTCGTTACGTTCCGTACGCGCTCTCTTTGTTGTCGCTGGGTATCAAGAGCCCATTATCCGGATATTGTTCCGCAGCGTGGCGTCGCCTTGACACGCGTCCATACAACAATACGGCACAGCCGATACCGAGGGTTACGTAACGCGCGACGTTACGATTCCTTAATCGGCTACTATTGACGCGAGCGCTCGCCAGGACAGATTTCGAAACGGGGGAATTCGTCGGCGCTCAGTCATCGCGAACACTCCGCAGGCCACCTAATTCACATTTATGCGAGCTGGCCGGGCGACTCTGCGGCGCGCAACGTCTCCGCGCGGAATGGATTTTCACTCCGTGGAACGCTATTAAATAATTGGACCGGTTGAAGGGATTGCCGGATAATGGGGCAGAATGACGCTCGTTGAAACGATTTAACGAGCAGCAAAAGGAATTGCGCGCCAGTTTGCGTACCGTGGAAGAAGCTTTGCGACGTGTGCGCTCTGCTCCGTCGTTGGCCACGCGGAATCTTTTCACCGGGAGATTAAGAAGTTTGTGAATCGTGTCATCCTTTAGGTAATCGAGGAGTAGACTCGTCCAACACTTTTTTAGCTGACGATTTGCGATGGTAGTAGAGCGTCAATTATCGGAAGCAGAGTTGCGTCGTCGTTATTACCATCGTTTCTTGGAAGTATATAATAACTATGTATTGTATACGTATGCATAATATAAATTGCATTTAGAAATTTAATTATAAACTGGCTAAGTTCACGCATGCTTCGTTCTCCGAACAATTGGATTTTCCGCCCCGGTTTCAAATAGTTTGGATAATCGACGCTCCACTGCAATGTTAGGTTTGAATCTATTTTTTACTTCGAAACGCCGTTTAACTCGACCTGCAGGTGCACGGTAGGGCAGCGCTAACGCCATTCGCGTAATCGCGTTTGGGCAACGTATTCTAGCCTCGGAATTGCGTTAGAGAGCGCGGAGGAGAGCGTTTGCGCTGGCTGGGCATGTGGCAATGTTTTGGTCGGCATCGATCCACCACCCCTTACACTGCGGCGTAGTATCATACTTCCTCGCTTCTCCCACCAGCCGCGTAATCCACCCACGCCCTGGTTCACTCAACCACCCTTACAGACCAGTGGCTCTCAATGGAGTGCCTCCGACCCCGCCTGATCGAACGGATCTTCACGGATGACGGGAGCCTGTTCCCATTGTTCCCCGATAATTTCTCGTTACCACCAGAATGGGGGATCCACTCGAGTCAATCTAAAGCCTGCGTGAAACCAACGTCTGCGACGGATACATTTTTAATCCCCCACAGGTCCCTTCAACGCTCAAACAGAACATTGCTGTCGCAGCATTCCACGAGCGAGGTGGTTTTCTACGTTTTCTATGAAAGTTGCACAGCCTCGAATTCCAGCCGCGCTCCCAATTCCAGTTCCCTCCGAACCCGAACGTCGCTTTCTTCCGGTTGCGGCGAGTTTCTCGGATAGCAGGTTCCGACCAACGATCGAGACACCGGTTACCAGGTTCCATTGGAATTTGCATGGCGGCCCGGCGGCAACGCGACCGATTCAATTCCGATTAATTTATTCGTTTGTCGCCGCCGTCGTCGCGGTGTGTCGCGGCGGCGGTGGCCGCCCGAGAAAGCGACGTTCGAATTTTTCCCGCGACGCAGCACTGGCGTCGGAGCGGGGCCGAAAACCGGCGAGACGGGGCGAGCGGCCACGAACGCGGGCGATTGGCCCCGAGCTCGCGCGAGCAAAGCGACTTCGCACGGTTTCAGTGGTTCTCACGTGGGTGCCCGGCGAGACGGGACGAGACGAAAGTTTTGGGACGCGACGAACGCGGCGCGCGGGGTTCATTGAACGAGAGATGGACGCGAGGCACGGTTTACGCTCCGCGCGGCGGACCCCCGTATTGACAACGTGGGATCGCTTTGCCCGCGAACCGCCCCGCGAAGCCTTCGAAACGCCGAGCCGCGGCGAGACCCTGACGCTATCGAAAATTACTCGACCTCGTTTAAGTTCCCCCCTGTGCAATGCCACCGATGCTCCCGATGTATCGATCCTACGGTACCGACCGTTTTTCCTCGCGCTCGCCACGTAATTGGCTGCACGGGTTGCTCCCGACACGTGCACGCGCCCGGTTGTCGATATGGGACAGGATGCTTTTGACCCATATGGCCCCTGACCCGTGCACCGAGTCAGGACCGAGCAGGCGGATCGGGCATGGAATCGCTACACGCAACATCTTGCTGCTTTCCTTTTATTTTTTGCCCTTTTTAGTGTAGATTCATAGCAGTGTTTTCGAATGCTAGACTTGTAAAGAACGATATCTTAAGAGCGGTATTAAGAATGGAATAATTGGACCCAGGGTGGTCGAGGAATTCGAAGGGAGTACAAGCGCTCGCGCGCGTACACGCGCATACCTCTGCGGGGCTCTCGCGTAATTTTATTTGCACAATGATAGAGGCGTCGGTTGTGTTTGCCGCCACTCGAGACTGGCATTATATCTCATTACGTTGGCCTTTATCGCCCGTGGCACTCTAGCTTTCAAAACAAGCGGGCCCGTAACGAGTCGTAATAAAACTATCTATGTCTCGTGTTCCGGGCGGGGAGAGGGGAGAACGGCGACGTAATTGCATGGTCGAATCACTCGAACCTCACCCCGGAAATCGTGATAACGAAGCAGGCTCCTGGAATGCGGCGGGAATGTTTTTTTTTAGGGTTGAACGCTTATTTCTGGTCGCAAGCGGGTGTTCCCACGTCAATGATGGGCGATGGAGAGTGCGGTTGAAGTATTACACGTGTTAGTGTGTTGAAATATCCGTCTGTAACAAAGCAACAGCGCCCAGCACTACGTCGAACAACAGCCAGTCTCGTAAGGGGACGCGAAGAAGTCGGTTTTGCATCGCGCACGGCGCAAGCGCTATGCAAATTTATTCGAAGAAGAAGATGAAGGGGAACGGGATGACGAGGCTGCAGGAAAGTTCCGCGCGAGGAGCGCGCGGCGGAGTTTACATTGCCTCGCGGAGCCAGCGATGTAGAGCGAAAAATACAGCACGCCGAAGGGAGAAAGCTCGGGCAGCTCGACTAGCGGGGCAAACAGAAGTCAAGGAACGGCTCTCGGTGGGATGCGTTCGAAGATAGAACGCGCGTGGCGTGCGCGAATGCAGGCCGCCGCCGCCGTGAGAGGAGCCAGCCAGACAAAAAGGGACACGCGACGCGAGCCCAGCTCGCTACCAGCCGACCAAAAGGAATGGTGGCGGCTGCTCGGTCGTCGTCTTCGTCTTTTGTCCTCGTCGTGCCCCGTGGTCGGTAGCCAGCGACTTAGGAATGCGCGAATGCAGACCGCAGCACTGTCGAGGAGATCGGTGCATTTACTACTGCGTCGCGTCGTGTCGCGTCGCGTCGCGTTCGCTGGAAGCGTGCGCGATCCTCGCTGCCGATTGGCTGCACACCCGACTCGCTGGATCGAGGAAGAAGGAGAGCAAGCCGAGAGCGAAGAGGAGGGAGGGACACGAGGAGAAGAGAGCCGAAGGACGCGTCGCGGAAAGGAGTATCGACCATCTCCTCCCATTCAGACCGCTTCTCCTGTTCGCAGCCAGACACGCGTTGCGTGAGAAAAAGACGCTGCGGAGGCTAACCTAATGCGTCATAACACAGACGGTGGCCAATGGCCGATCGAATGAAAGGAAGAGAGCCTGCGGCCGTCTAATTCTACTTGCTCCCCTCTTCGTCTCTCTCTCCTCGTTTCTGCCGCTTCGTAGCTTCCTTTCTAGCCTTCCTGCACGCGCACCGGCCACGAGGCCCCGGCTCGAGCTGTGCTTTCGGTACGTTGAACGGGCACAAATTCACCCCCGTATTCTATTTTTACGGAGAGGGACAGGTCGACCGATGGAATGCGCGAATAAGGCCTCGATTCTAGGCCGTGGGACCGACTGCGTAGGTGATCGCGATGCGTAAGACGTTGTTTATACCCGCGGAGGTCGTTACCTCGCGCGACTAACTGGCGGACTAAAAATACAGTGCCGCCTGGCGAAAAAAGAAACGGGGGGAACTGCGTGGCTCCGTCCAGGCTATGACTCCTCTGCCGCGCCACTTTGCCGTGCGCGCCGTTGCGCTCGACATGGAAGTGGGCTCAGTCGTTCAACTTTGTATCGTCCACAGAAGAAGGGCGCCTTTGTTGCTAAAGGCGAAAGCAAACTCGACGTATTGCCCTGGACTCTCGCGACTGAGATCCACGGACAAACGATTACATTGTCGGCGCTCGGTGTGATTGCGTGCGACGTGACAGGTGATACGCGCGGAACCTCTGGTGGGACAGAGACAGCTGTGCACGGTTTGCTGGGCGCGTGGGGAGGGGCAGATAAACGTAGAACGGAGCGGCAAACGCGAGCACAAACACTTCATAGTAGAACGTAGCCGCGTGGTGAATGAAGCCTGCGGCCTGCTACCTCCCCCTTTCGGCCCGAGCCTTCGCCCTCTCTCTCCCCCCTCCCCCTTCCGAGAGAGCACATACATGACTGTCGCTGCAACCCCCTCCGCACTCTCCTCCAACCGATAGCCGTCCACGCTTTCCTCCTCCCTCGCCCTTCGCGCGCTATCACGCATTCGCCGACGTCGCACTGGATGCACTCGATGCATTCGGTGCTTCTGCTCGACCTCGCACACACAGACAGGTGCGAGCGCGTCGCGACGCGGGATCAAAACCGCGACAGATCGTCTGTTTCCGCTACGGTGAATCCGATCCAACTGTTTTTTCTCCTGATGGCTGAAACGAGAGCCGTTTGCGAAGCTCGTCCCTCGCGAAGACAAATGCGATTGAAGAGGACGCGGACCTCCTGTTTGCGTAGACCTTGGTCGACGACCCGTCCCACAACTCGTCCACCTCGTCGCGACTCGAGTCGCACGAGTTTGTCCTTCCTCCCTTGTATGTACACACATTTCCCAAAGGACGGTCTTCTGGGGACTAGCGAGCAGGAATCGATGCGGTTCAGTCGGCGCTTGACAACACCAGCTACAACCACGCCACTTTTTAACTCCTCGTACTTGTTCAGCACTGTAAAATCCGTAACTTCTCCGTCCACGCGCCCTCCCTCGTTCTTTGCACTTTGCCACTCCAGCAAACTGCACGTCGACTTCTCTTGGCGCGACACAACTCTCTTATGCATTCACACGTACATACACAGTGGCTCCGCAGTAGGTCACAGCGTGCACGTAAAGTCCTCCAATTCACTTTTTACACAGCGATCTACTGTCTTCTTACTTTTAAATGGCCATTGCTCCCAGCGCTTGTTTCGTCTGAAAGTTTCAGAAGACCCTCCGGTCAAACCCCTTAAAAAATAGGTGGTCTTTATGATTTTTGTACAAGAAGAGTTATAAGATATCCTAAAATGTATTTTTGGTATTTATTGATACCCTCGTTACGGTGCAAATAATTTTTTTTTCATGTTTTCGGTATTGATGTATTTTCTAAGTGGCGTCCAGACGTATTTCAAACAAATATGTTATTCGGTGCTGCGATAACGAATCCAATTACGAATCAAATACCTCGAGTTTTTTTAATCTGTTCATTAGTTTTGAAATCGTGGTTACCTTTTCGAAATATCGTGTTTCAAGTAAAACGTGATCAAAGTGTTCCCGGCTCATACCTGCGTTCGGAGTTTAAATTAGTTATGCGACTGTAGAATCTATACTGGTACGAATTTTGGTGAGAAACTTTCACAGGGCATGCTTGGGATGTTACACTAGAAAAATATATATACAAAAAGAAAACTATTTCTGAAAAATTTTAACCGGAGGGTTCTTAATACCGACGGTTCCCGAAAAAAAAAATTTCTTACCCTTCGATATGTGCATATTAACTATACTAAACAATACATTGATTTACTTGCATTGTTTGGTTGAGAAAAATTCCCGAAAGCACCCTTACTTTTCGGACCATCTTTATCGGGGGGTTCTTAATTTCGACGCTACCCGAAAAAAGAATTTCTTACCCTTCGATAAGTGCATATTAACTATACTAAGCAATACATTGATTTACTTGCATTGTTTGGTTGAGAAAAATTCCCGAAAGCACCCTTACTTTTCGGACCATTTTAATCGGAGGGTTCTTAATCTCGAAGCTACCCGAAAAAAAAATTTCTTACCCTTCGATATATGCATATTAACTATACTAAGCAATACATTGATTCACTTGCATTGTTTGGTTGAGAAAAATTCCCGAAAGCACCCTTACTTTTCGGACCATTACATTGGTCTCCCCCCTTAATATCCTTTTTCCTTTGGTGGGTGGCAGGGCTCCTTGGCCCCCCTCTAAGCACGCCACTGGTCGCAGTCGATGACTAATCCTAAACTATCTCGCCTCACACAGTTTTCCTAGTAACTATCAGTGCCTGCATTCCTGGTCCATTCCTCACCCATCAGTGACCTTTCGAATCAAATCACTGCCCGTATAGACACTAGCCTCTTGTTCAATTAACTGCAGAAGTACGTACACGCGATGACAGATGGTACATTCGATAGTTGCACAATTACAGCACCGATCAAAGTACAAAGGTATAAAGGCACAGAACCACGGCGTTCCACATTAAATTACCATGCATTCGTCAATGGGACGAATGAGAATTGATTCGAAGGTGAGAAACACTACAGCATACGACCCGATGCGAGCCTCCGCTCCTTATTGTTCCCACGTTTTTTCCATCATCCTTGTCTCGGCACCCCATGCGTGTCTGTTTGGCCCACTTCCCTATATCTCCTCCACTCGCCCCCTGCGTGGTCAGCGAAATCAGAGAAGTGCGTGGAAGCACCGAGGCGTTAAGTAAACAAGGCTGTCGAAAAAACGTGGGAAAATAAACACTCGAGCCTCGGTTAGGGTCGTAAGGAGCGTCGTGTCTCGCTCCCCGCGCCTCTCGCTCGCTTCCCGTTATGCTCATTGATAAATGCGCGCAGTGCTAAAATGGAGGCGTCGTAGACAGCTCCGTCGATCTTCACTCCCGAATTTCCCACTTTCGCCGGATTACCCCGACCCACCGAGTGTCTTTGCTCCGGCAAACTCTGCTACATATCTGCCAGCAAGTGGAAACACGCTTTCCCCCCACAGTTGCAGAGGACGCAGGGTTCGTCGACACGAGGGTGGAAGAGAGCAGCTTCTCCGCGAGCCTACATCGACTGAAAGAAGTCGGTGTCGATGGTCGAGCCGAATCGATTTCAAGTGGACCGTTTCGGGGGAGGTTATTGCACGGAGACGTGCACAATTGGACGTGGACGGTTCGGTGGATGGGTTATCGGCCGTTGCCGCGGTAAGAAGAGGCGCGGCGGGGACGGCGGAGATTTAATCGAGCGGATCGGTCGGTACCAGGGCGCGTGCTACCGCGTATACGGCCCGGGCTGACCCCTTCATACGCAATAAATCAATTATCGCTCGTTAGGAAGAAAAATGCACCTTCAATCGAATCACGTTACTTAACCCGAGTGTCATGGTAACCAGAACGGTGTTTTACAAGCACGCGACCGTAGACGGCTACCCTGTTTACCGAGCTACTTAACGAGAGAACGAGCACTCGTGCTCCCTGCGAGAGCGGGCCCCGGCATTCTGCCGCTCTGCTAATGCAATTCCGATGCCCGTAATGGGCATGCACGTTATTGATGACGTTCGAAGGTGTCAGAGTCGATTCTCAGCGAAGTAGACTCGAGGAGCTCGGTGTTCCCATGGCCCGAGGTCTCTCGCTGCTTCCTCCTCCGATCTACAGAGAAACGAGCCCGCTTCTCGGCGAGATACTACTTAGCCGGTGATCGCCGTTGAATTATACAGCGCGAGGTAGATGTGGCAAAGCAGAGCATTCCCATAATATCCTCGCTCGTCGGATTTCGCGTCGATCTATGAACGATCCAGTTGACGGGCTCCGTTCCGTCCAACCGATCGCAAACAATTACACGGACCGTGGGAACCGCGGCCAGTGAATGGACATTCCTCGCGAGTCCAGCCACGGCGCAAAGTAGAAAATCCGCTGGGTGTCTACCGATTCCACTCGCAGCGCGTTCTGCCTGGCCGAATATTTTAAAAATCAGTCTGTAGGCCCTCGTGAAACTTGGATGAGCCCAGCGCGCTCTATAGGGGAGACAGAGGCTGGTTGTCCCAAGGGGTAGGTTGACTGATTGTTAGTAACTTTGCACCGACGTATGATTTACTGCGGAAACATTCACTGTTGAAAGAAGCCATTTCTACTATGCCGTGCATTTATGTCCGACCCCGCGATCGCACGTTTTTTAACAGTCATCAGCGTTTGTCGAAAAATTGACTACTTAAGTAAATATTTTTTCTCAAAGATTTTATTTTTTCACGCTTGGTATAGTTACAATAGAATAAATGTTAAGAGACTATGTAAAAGTTTGTTTATTAGACGATCTATTGACATAGTATTTTTGTTTATACACAAATTACTGAAGGTTGTATAGATTATTGAAGTCAAAATGATCGGTCGGAGCTGGTTGACTAATAAGGTTTAAATTGTGGTTACATTTTGTTATTCATAAAGCGATTTTTATTTTTTGTTTAAAGGGTCTAGCTGGGTAAGCATAGGAAAAACTAAAAAAAATTAGTATTTATGTGTGCCAAATAATGCTCTTTGCCTAAGAAACTACCGAGAGAAATTTCAGAGCCTAACCCCCTCTCATTGGGGTGATATGGGGATAACAACCCTGAACTTTTTCAAGGTTTCAATTTTTTCAAAAAATTTTCAGCTTATTATTAAAATATGAAAGAAAGAAATTAATATTTTATAATGAAACAACTCTTGTGACATTGTGTTATTTTCTTACTACTAACATAAGTTACTAATAACATTGTCTTAACTGATTCTACCTACATATAGTCAATCTACCCCATACTGTAAGTCAACCAATCCCGACCAGCATGGAAGGTGTTAGAAAAACATTAATTAAAATACCTTAATAGTTGTCACATCGAATCAACGTTAATAATTGAATCAGATAGCTAAATGTATGCCCTATCAAACATACTAGCCGGTTTAATGATATTTTTCGCCGACATAATTTATTAAAAATCAAAAACTGAAAAGCTGGCCTACCAGCCCCGGTCTCCCCTATTCAGTCTGGGGGATACGATTTCATTTGCCGACGAACCGGTTTTCCTTTCGTTTCGTCGGGCAGATAATGTTTCCATGGAAGACGGGCCCGTTTGATTATTAATTGCGGGTCCCTGGGTCGAACGGAAACGTCAAAGGACGGTATTCACGGTACGGGGGGAAGACGTCGCGGAAACGCAGTGACGATTTCACGGTACAGCGGACCTAATATTAGATCGTCTCTGGCTCTAAGCGCGGCGGCGAGTCTGCACGCGCGGTCATAAGACGTCGCGAGCATCCAGCATTGGAGGCTCGAGGATTCCAGACACCCTCCCACTTCTCCTCACAATGGTGACCCCGCCGTGCCCGCAGAGGAGGAACGCATCGCCAATGTCTCGTGTCTCCCTCGCTTTCCGAATCATGCGTGTGAAAACTTTTTCACAGAAAAAGTAGCATCGCTCTCTCTCTGATGGCAATAGGTGGACGCGACCTCTCCGTGGAAATTACTTTAGTTGAGCGAAGAGGAGGGGCGATGGAGATATCGAAATTTTATTCACCGTGGAAAGGGGTGGTCGGGACAGCTTTTGTGCGTCGGACGACGCAAAGCGGGAATATTACTTGCTCAACGTTCCCGTCGAGTCGTACGGAGGAAATATAGAAGGAACCCGATTGCCTTCGGTTGTGGAGAAAAGTCGACCGGTTCGTCCCCCGCGTGCCCCACCGATTCGAAACTCGTCCCAACTCTGGCAAGAAGCGATTTTTGGTTCGAGTACACCCGCCCCCGTCCCCGCCCCTCCCCCCCCCCTCCCCCACGTCTTTCGCGGGCCGCCCCGGAAATGATATTTAGTTGTGTCCGTTTAACGATCGTAATTGCGTGCCTGAACACCGTCACGTTTCACCTTTCGAGTTAAGAAGAACCGCTGCGAATTGGACAAAAAGTGTCACTCTTCTCATTAGCCTTGCATTATGTCCGAGAACCTAATTGTGGTGATGCTGTTGTCATTTTAACGTTCGCACCAAGATTTTATCGCGTAGCGTAGTTGTTTCTGGCGACACAGATCCTTTGATTGGCGAATTGATGTATGAAAAAAGTTTGCGAGGAGTGTGCTCGAGGGGAAGGAAGGGTTCAAGACTAGATATTCATCGACGATACTCGATGAGAAGCGGAGAGGAGGAGACGGTAAACAGCTGTCGCACAGTGTAGGGAGTATATAGTGAAAAAAATCAAAAATCAAATTTCCATTAAGATAATTTTTAATATAAAATAACTCGATAAAATATATTTTTGAACATAAAAAAGTAAAACGGTATTAAACAGTATTAATTTTATTTTTTTAGAATTGTTTCATATGTTTTTTATTAATTTGTGTTTAATTTGTTTTAATTATAATATATATATATTTAAACACAAATTAATAAAAAACATATGAAACAATTATAAAAATAAAATTAATTTTTTAAATAATTCGTAGGTATTGATAATAAATGTTAAATTATTCATTCTTATTACACATCTTCATCACTATCAATTGAATCTGAAGGAATTCAAAGCTCACTGTCTTTTAAAAATTAATATTCGAGCACAGAATTGTCTAGTTTTTTCGTTTTATTATGTGTATTTTTCTAATCCGGGAACTTATAAGTGCAACAAAAATGCAGTGGGTAAATATATGCTGTGTATAGTCTGTGGCACCTTGCGTTTGATTATTCGACTTTCAATGTAATTATTAACCTTAAATCCGTTATTAATGTTACCAAGTTATGATGTTCGTATGTCGAGAGACTGTTTACTCTCAATCCCATGAAATGAAATAGAAAATTTCAAAACTCACATTTTTGCTTCTTGAGCACGTTCCGCGACACTGTAATGATCGGATGGATTAAATCACGCGCGGCCCGAGCCACGCTCGGTTTTTTTTTTAACTATTGGAATTTTCGTGGATAAAATTCGATCAATAATTTATTTCCTTGTATTTACATTGGCCGGTGTAAATAGCGAAGTATGTACATTGTAAACCCCGATAAAAAATATCATCGGCCAGTCTAGCTGTTCGTTATCCGCCCACGCGTTTCAGAGTTTGCTCTGAAGAACGGGTAAATATAAATAGCCAGAGGAATTGCCCGCGTAGAGGACGATCCTCGTCTCTCCACGGCTCGAATGATTCATTTTTGACTGATATTTTGATTGCAGGATCGCGAGTGACCTGGGAGGAGGATACAGGCGCGAAGGATCTCCGTTCGCCTGGTGTCGGACGAGAATTTTCTCGACACACTGGTTCTGTGGAAGAAAAAAGAGGCTAAGATTAAGAAGGAGGAGAAGGAGGCGAGAAGTAACCGGTGCGGTAAAAATCGTACTGACGGGTAAGATGATGCGCGGCTCGTATCTCGAGCGTGTATTGCGCGACGTGGTATGACCGTAACGAGAAGACGAAGAAAGAGACGAAGAGGAAGAAAGTGCACGGACCGTTCGCGGCAGGATTTAATATACAGTGCGAGCAGATTGATCGGTCGTGAGTTGCACTCGAAGATCGGGAGGGACAGTGAGCGCGCGAGCGAGCTAGCGAGCGGACCGCTCGATGGCGTCGCTTGAACCACCGACCGATCGGCATCGTCCTTCAACCTGGAGCGACTGATAGAGCTCGATCTCGCTGACCAGGACACGCGCCAGCACCAAGCATGCCATCGGTTCCGACCCTCGTGGTTACATCGGTCGGCTGCTCCTCTTGAATCGATCTGTTCTCGAGGACAGTAGCTTCGATTGGAAACGTTTGTCGGGCCACGGCGAGACATCGGAAGACAGACTCACTACCGCGGAAGATGATCGACAGGACGAAGGAGTCGTACAAGTACGACTAGACCTCTGAAGGGATTCCTGCGAGAGGAGACCCTGGAGGTTGGCCCCGAGCTTCAGACCAGGACACGGTGATCCCAGCGACGAGAAGATCGCGGGGTAGATCTCTCCGGCGACCGAGGAACGGAAGCATGAAGTCAGCCTGGTGCACGCGCAGGCTCGGTAGCGCAGCGTCCGAGGACGGCGCACCACCTCTGAAGCTTTCTACGACGACCTCCATTCGCCGTTCAAATATCGCGACCACTGGCACTGTGGTCGCCATGGCTGACGCCACCACTCTCTCGACGGCTATCGCTTGCCGCAACGTCGCCCTCACCAGCACCAGCTGCCATCGGCGTAGCCCGTCGACTCACGTCGCTCCCGAGCACGCCGACCCGTCCCATTCTCTTTCCTCCTTCTCGGCACCACCGAACTGGATCACCCACTGCGACCTCTGCGACCGTCTTCGTGGCCGCTGCGACCGTCTTCGTGGCCGCTGCGACCCGTCGCCGTCCTCCACGCGGCCAATGGACCACGAGCAGAGTAGACCGCGTCGCGACGCCGACCGAGCCGTCAGCCTCTCGAGGGCGGTCGAGCGCGCCGCTTCCTCGAGCTCCAGCTGCGCTTCCAGCGTGGTGCGGTGGTGGAGCCCGCCCCTTGGCAGACCGTTTCGCTGGACGAGCCAGAGGCAATTGCTGGCCTGGACGATTTTGTTCCTATCGGTACTCTTGTTCCCCGCCCTCGCGGATCCTCAGAAAGGGACGTCGAGGAGTTCCTCCAAAGAAGACGGAGGTGAGTCCAGATCTATTCCTTCGATTGCCGTTCCAACCACCGGATTCGCGCGCTTCTCCTCGCGAGACCCTCGCCCCGCAAGCGAACCGTGTAACCGAGCAAATTAATTCCGCAGCCCACGTTGCGTATTAATTACATTTGGTATGGCTTCAACGTGGCCGGGCTGCGGAAAACTCCGTTGAATATTTCCTTGAATATCTCCTGGACTCGTTCCGTGTCCGTGCATTTGCAACGTAACGAGAACACGGTCGGAACATTTCAAGCTGCAAAGCGAGAAATTAAAGAGTCCATCCATCCCCCTTTGAAAAAAAGTTCACCCGAATGATACGCTCCCGCGATCGATACGCCGGGCGTTAATAAATTACCGTGGCCCGGCGCAATAACTCGCTAATTGGCAAGAGAGCGCCGAACGAGGACCCATTAAGATCATTAGGCGATACACCGAATCGAATCATCGGCAGATGCTTGGCGTTTCCGGGCGAGGGGCGAAACGAGCGTATGTATAATTGAACCGGTCAACTCCGGCACGTGGATATTTCTCTTTGTGAATACAGAAAAATAGAAGCTAGGAACGGGGACCAGGCGGACGCGGTATGACGGTAAGCTGCAGCAGCGTTTCCGAGTTTCATCGGTGGAAAATGTGTAATCTCCTTCCTGTTTCCACGTACCTACATGTACGTACCGTGTACGTCCTCGAATCTCCTGGCATCCGCGCGAGAGCTTTAATCAGTACAAATTACTTTTGTGCTTGGTAACGGACGAGTGGTTGCTCGTGTAAAAGGAGATTCGAGCCCCGCAGGCGGTTCATTCCGCAGTTGCCGGAACGTTTTCCGTCTCTCGCGTGATTGAAGCAGAAATCGTTTGTGCGCTTCTTTCGCTGTGTGCGTCGGGTTCTGAAGGAACGGCGTGTGCCAATGCGAAGCGTATAATTAATTAGACGAAGAGACGTAGCCTCCCTTTGCGCCCGTCGATAATCATAGCTCGGAGTTCTCATTCTAACTGACAGGGGGATTCTTTCGCAAATTCAACACGCCACGCTGGACCGGCCGACCAGTTTGCCCAATTTTCCAACTTCCCCTCAGTCGTCCGAGGGTACCGACGAGCGGAGCATGCGGGGGAGGAAACGGACTGGAAACGTTTGACTCGACGCCCTCGTTCTTCCGGCCGCCTCGTCAAATTAGTGAACACGGGGGAACAGGCGAAAAGGAAACGGTTACGCGTCCATTTCCCCGGGCTTTTCGACGATTAAATTCAGAGGGCATTCGCGAATCGCCCTAGGATCGATCCCGCCGGCCGGCGAGGCGAGTATTTTTGCTCGCGTTTCGGGTGAAACGGAGCTGCGCCGGAAATTCGGATTAAGGGAATCGATATTGGCGCGAAGGGTGGAGGGATGTTCGGATTGATTTCGGCGGAAGTAAGTCCATCGCGGTGGAGTGGTGTGAAATTTATATAAGTTGGTCCAAAAGTTCAACTTTGATTCGCAATCGGTAGACAGGATGCGCAGCCCGGTCGGTTTTTTGCTGGTGTTCTGATATTCGTTCGCCGTTTAGCTTTTCAACGGTGCATTTGTTCGCTCGCAAAGTGTCCTGGTCTCTTCCTGTGCGTTCTGAAAGATGGAGAACCAGAAAAGACATTTGCGGCTCGTCTCTTTGGACGGTCGAAACAAGTTGGTGGCATTTTATGGGGCAGGTTCTACCCCATTCTTCTTATTCTCTGGACTTTGCCCTTTCTGACAATTACTTGTTCCGTTGCCCAGAAAATTATCTTCGTAATAAATATCAAGTTGAACCCAAAAGTTCTTTCATTTTCTTAATAAATATTAAGAGTGCAAAACTTCATGAACGATACAATTTATTTAAGTGTATACTGTGCTGCTCTACCACTATTCTCCATTTCTCCGGTAGCTCCGTGATGCCATTTTTCCAAAACTCCTTTGAGGTACTGGCAAAATACTGATGGAGCTGTTTTCTTGTGTCATTCAAAGAGTCATATTATTTATTACGAAGATCATTTTCTGGACAACGGAACAAGTAATTATCAGAAGCAAATATCAGAACACCAGCGAAAAACTGACCGTTCTGCGCATCTGTCTACCCATTGCGAAACAAAGCTGAGCATGCAAATTAAGAAAATAACTTTTGGGACAACCTGCAGGTTAGTGGCTACGCTTGCTTCGGCATCGGCGAGCTGCAAAGTTTTCGAAACTTTAAGAGTGTTTTACTATATATTCAGACAACAAGGAAACATTTTTGTATTCAATAATTTTCCAATAATTCATTTAATATTGTTTTATTGGTATATCTTTGTAGCGCTGCGCCACCGAAGTTGTCAAATTGTCTAAATCCTAACGGAGCCAATTTTTGCGCGAAATAAAAAAGGCGAAGTTTTTCTTAATTGACATGAATTTATATCGTCGATGTAATAAAAAGATAAGAAAAAAGTCTAAAATTGGCAAAGTTAGAAAACTTTAACGAAAAACTTTCGATTTGACGGAAAAATTTCAACGTTTTTATAAAAAAAAATGGTTTAATTTACTTTCTGCATAAATATTTTTCATTCGTCAACGATATAAATTCATGTCAATTAAGAAAAACTTTGGCTTTTTTATTTCTAGCAAAAATTGGATCTGCTGGAATGTACCTACATAATTTAACAACTTCGGCGGTGCGGCGCTACGAAGATATACCAATAAAATAATATTAAATGAATTATTATTGACTATAAAAAGGTTTCCTTGTTGTCTGAATAATACAGTAAAATACCCTTAAATTTTTGGAAAGATTCTCTTTACATTTGTTGAGAAAATAATTCTTAAAAAATCAGTATAAATATCGTATCATAACATCGCATCTTTTGTGAATGTACTACAAGTGTAAAAATGCTAAAATTTCGTTCTTTTCCTTCTTAATAGATGTTAAGTAGATGCCAATGTTCCCCCAGTTTGCGGTGCTTAATGTCGGGTATGGAAATTTCGATTAATTTGTCTACGTTTTGCGGCTCCGGAACTCGCCACCAAATGTAATTCCCGGTGCACGCCAGGCCCGTCCGCGATCCTCCCGGACGATAATTATATTCTTGCTGGGCCAGACGGCGGCGCGGCGGGCCGGGCAAACAAAATCGAAACCGCTGACCGGCTGGCGGAAGCTTGTTGTTTCCTGCTCGTTTCTTTTCTCGTGCCTTCTCCCCGGTCTCGGCCGAAAGATACCGCTGAACCGCGTTCAGCTTGCCTCCCACGCTTCTCGTCAGTCGCTCAGCGATCTTCTGCTCGCCTTCCGTGTTATTGTTTTCATGGAGATGCGTGGATAACGAGTGCCTGAATTTTTCACGGCTGCTAGGATCCCGGCGGCGCTCTTTGCCCACTAATATCGAGCGGACGTACCGTTTACTTCAACAGGATGTTGCTTCCGAAGTGCTCGCCGCCGAGTCGTAAATGCAAATCGGCATCTATTTGCATTCCGCGGCTGCCCGCCTCTTTAACGCGGTAAACAAGCTGCTCGATAACACGAGTCGCTAAAACCTCCATTGCTAATTAGTAATACTTTCGAAACTCGAGGTGCCTTCGGCCAGCCCCAGCTGCCCGGAGACTCGAGGACAGAGGCGGAAAAGTTCCGGCGGAAGAAGGATGGAGTGTAGAGTCGGTGTTGGAAAGCGCGCTGTCCGCTCGCGAGCACGCTCGAACCGAACTGCCTTTCCAACCGTCCGATAAGTATCCGTGATAATGCTTATCTAGAGGTGGAAGCACGGTCTGTAATTGGCGAGTCGATCGCCAGCCTAGCTTGCTAGCGACACGCTATCGAAATTTCTCGCGGGGCGGAAAGCGAGGCGGAGAGGGCAGAGGCGAATCGCAGCGCGATCCTCCAAGAGGAAAAGGTCAACGGAGCGTGGAAGGACGTAAAAGCGAGCCCTTGCATGGGCGTCGAAGCGTGTTTTACAGTCGGACCAGCTTTGCTTCTGGGCGACGCTGGAACGGTGAATGCAACCTCGCGCCGCGGCGAATTATGCAAACGAAACTCTCGTCGCCGCACCGCGAGCTATCGCCGGCTGCAATGAAACGGGGAGACGGAGGAGCCACGCGTAAAAGATCTCCTGATAAACGGGCCTCTGATGTTTATCCGCTGTGAAGAGGAAAACGCGCCTTCGGCTTGTCACAATTCTTCTTGGCGAGAGTTGGTCTAACGTGCGGACTCCGTCAAGGTTGTCGGACATGTTTGCCCCGAATAGGGAAGACAGCGTTGCGCGATTAAAGGGGAGGCTCGGTGGCGATCCGAGGCACCCTGAGCCGATTCCCTCGCGCACGAATGGAGCTGCGATCGGCGGTTATCTAATTGACACCCTTCGTGATCAGCCGCGTCGCGACGCCGCGCTTGCACTTTCCCTCTCTATTCCTCCGGCAACGACGACGCCGATCACGCCGACACACTGAACTCCCGCTCTATCGAGTTCATCGAGCTCATCCAGCTCCCTAGGGCGACCCGCTGCACGTCACAACGCTTCACGTCCTCCTCCAGATCTTTCGGGAGAATAGGTTTAGCGAGGTAGAGACCAGTGACCCAATAACGCGCTCTGAAGAAAATGCCAGTGCAAGTCGAGGCTTCGGACAGATGCTCCTGTATCAAATAGGTATTCCGCGTAGTCGTACCTGTGTCCCATGAAAATTAAGGCCTCCTTTCCTCAAGGCAATGGTCCCTCTCCTGGCAGAGACTGGCAAAAAATATTTGAAATAAAAATTTCTGTACGAAAGTTTTATTTAAAATATTTTTTTACGAAAAAAAAATCGACGCGTGGCTCGATTTCCATCACTTACTCCGCCCAAGCATCTGTTGGTCCACTGACAGACACTGAAATTGATCGTCGTACCGGTCTCGCGATCCTAATTGGTGAGCACGCGCAGGAAGCACGCGGCGCGCTCGAAAAGCAAATTAAGTCGCGATTATACAAGACTGCGCGGCTCGACGCGTTGCTTCCACAACACTTCCGCCGGAAATCGAGTACTCGCGCGTGGCCGTACTCACGTGAAACAAGATACCATTCACCGGGGATTCATCGGTGTCGAATGGGCTACGGAAATGCGCTTCTCTTACTGGCAATTATTGCTGGTAATCGTAGATTCGTAGGCAATTAACGCAGGCGGTCTAAGCCGAGACACTAAGGAGAAGCTTTCTTGGAACTTGGTCCCTCAGAAGGGCAGGGGATTAATAACGCATCGGCGTTCTATTTATTCCGGGAAGAAGCTGGCCGAGTCATCGAGAGATCGAGAGGAAACGCGCCAATCCTTTTGCGTACGTCAGGGATGCCCAGATGGGCGGTCCGGTATTACGAGCATTCATCGCGTTTTCCAAAGCTCTTTTAGATTTGAAACTTTACAGGCATACGTATTTTCGATGACAATACAAAATTATGAAGAAAAAGAAACCGCCCCAGGGGTTTAAAAAATTACCTACTTAGTCATCAATAAATATAATCCATAACCACAAATCCAAACGACTTGAAATCAGCCTATAACCACAAATCAAATCAAATTAATCGCAATGAAATCAGGATGTAACGATTACATGCTGATTTCAGGGTATAAGCCTACACGCACACTACTAGAGTTTTCTCCATCCGTGACATGCCCGCAACGTCATTGTTTTCGAGCACCCCCTTCCACGCGAGCTTTGGAAAACAAGATGAATGCTCGTAATACCGGACCGCCCATCTGGGCATCCCTGCCGTACGTGATTTCGAGCGGGCCCCGTTATTCGGTCCTGGGAATTCCTCTCCCCGATTTTTTCCTCGGCTTCCCGACTAGCTTCCATTAATTAATTACGTTCAATTAACGGTAATCGTATCGGGAAAGTTTGCTCGGTGTCTATCGGAGTCGCCGATGGTCAATGGACTCCACCGCTTTGATGTCGAAATTGAACGTGTTTGCCACGCACAATCGCGGAACGCTCGGAATGGGCAGCCTGTGGACGTTTCTCCACGCGATTCTAGGATCCACTAATCGCCGCTGGCTTTTCGAAGACGCGAATGTTGCAGGGAAGAGTGATTGATGTCCACGTTCTGCGGGCACAGTCGAGTGTTTACCAAAGGGTGAGCGGCGGCTGACAGTTGTTTATTTTCCCAGGTTCGCGAAGATTATAGCAGTTGGCGGCGTTAAGTACCGCCGAGAATAGAGAGACAGACGCAGAATAGCGTCGCGAGGAATCGTGCTAACTCTCGCTTATTTACGTATAACTTAAGTGTCGCTGTCCTGTCGACGCCGCGCACACGCGTATTCCCGCTCTAATGCACGCTGATTGCAACCTGCCAAGCTTAATTACTCGCTGCCTAATTCCGAGGAAAACAGGGGAACGTTGGGCGTTCCATAGAAGGCGACGGGATCGCGACTAATGCCAACGATTCCAATTTGTACTGTGGGACTACATCAAGTGCGAGTTCCGTGCTTTTAGATCCTTCGACTCTCTGTGCTCAGAAAGGGGAGGGATACGTAGGTGGGAAGGGTGGGCGAAGGTTAGCAGTAAATTTCGGAAAATTTTACCGTAGAATCCCGATGGCGGATTTACGGTGTTCGCGGGAATAAATTCCAGCGCTCGTTAGGTTACGTTCTGCGTTGATTATTGCGGATAATTGGGAGAGGGGGAGTGGCCGCGGCTTCTCTGCACGCGGTTGCATGAATTTCGCTTCCATCGGACGGCACGGCGTAGGTGGAGTGGAAAGTTGGCCTCGCGATCGGTCGGAATGAACAGAGTTGATAACTAGGTAGCCCCGGGCCAAAACAACCGCCACGCTTTCAACAATTTTCCAATGAACGCCGCCTAGAGCCTACCTAATTAGCGAGATAAATTAATTCGACGATACCGATGGGCTCGGCGCGCGCGTAAATATATCGCGGATGGCTCTGCTACTTGCAGGGAAAGCTAGGCAACCCGGAAATTCAGAAAATAATGCCACTTTCTGTGTAAGTAGAATGGTAAGACAAATGTATTTTTTGTGGTAACCATAGTGCAGTTTTGGGGGGTGAAATTACCCATTGAAAGAAGTGAAGAATTTTGTTTTTCGTGGAATATCTCGAGAACCGTGAGAGATATCGAAAAGGAGTTTCAACAAAAGTTGCATATTCTTTTTATATCTACAAAACTACATGAAAATTAGTATCGAGAAATCCATACTTTTCAAGTTACTTCCACTATCAATACTTAATGCGATAATTATTTTTATGCAGTTTTGTAGATTTTTAAAATAGATGCAACTTTTGTTTGAATCTCTTTTGGATATTTCTCACCGTTCTCGAGATATTCCACGATAAAAGAAAAGTCTGCATTTTTTCAAGAGTAACTACCGTAAACTGGGGGAACCTTGGCATGTTTCTGGAACATTTTGCTATATTATACAAAACTTAACATTTTTACATCTACTTTAAGTATCCTATTATAACATTGCATCTTTAGTGAATGCACTACAAGTGTCAAAATGCATAAAATTTTTTAGTTTTTCTTTTTAATACATGTTAAGTAGACACCAATGTTACCCCTTACTGCCAATGTTCCCGCAGTTTACGGTACTCTACTAGCACACAAAGTTGCATAATTTTCTGAATTTCTGCACTGCCTAATAGCGTGGAGCGAAATATAGGGGCAAAATATGTTTTTATTATTCATGACTTCTAATAGTGGCAAAAGTTGCCTTTTCTAATGGTATTTAAGCTGCCAAAGTTTGAACGTGATCAACAAATTTTTGAGGTGCCGCAAGCCTTTCGAAAGTTAATATCTACTAAAATATTAATATACCGCAAGCCTTTCCAAAAGTTAATATTTACTGAAATATTAATAATTGAAGAGCTTGCGGCACATCAAAAAATTTGTTGATCACGTTCAAACTTTGCCAGCTTAAGTACCATTATAAAAGGCAACTTTTGTCCACTATTAGAAGTCATGAATAATAAAAAAATACTTTGCCCCTATATTTCGTTCCACCCTACTGCCTAACTTCCCCTATTACTCAAGTGACCTCAAAACTTTAAAACATTGCGATCCGGGAGTACTTGTCGGTTCGCATACTCCAAGCCATCGCATGCGTCGTCCACCGAGAGGCGTCTCGGCTCGCGTTGCGTTTATCTCTCGAAGTCTCGCGTGGCGACATTTTCCGTCCATCGGATTGCGCGCGAACGGGACTGGACCTGGCCAGAGGAAGAGCAAAACGATCGAAAACTCGCAGAGAGATGTGCACAGCGGAGAGAGTGAGAGAAAGAGACAGACAGAGAGAGAGAGGGAGGGAGGTCTGGTTAGGGGCGAAGGGACGGAAGATTATCCTGCCACGTATGTGGAGCAAACGGGCACGACGGACCGTGGAATCATATCGGTTTATCCGCTGGCGGCAACCTGGCGAACGAACGCAGCCGCGTGAAAAACAGTTTTGAAAGCGTACATTTCGGCGTGCGCGGAGTAGTACGCGTTCCCTTCGAACGAACTAATGCATACCTATTTTCTGTCCGAGCACGGTGCCGATGCAGCCTCCAATCCAATCGAAAGCAAATTACCCTAACAGGGTCGGTAGATCCGCCTCGCACCCCCCAGCCCCCGGCCGCCGAGCTCATTAAATATTTAGACGTTACAGTGATATTTCCAGCGAGCAATCGATCCGAGGGCCAGCCGAATTAATTAGCTGATCGATTATTCGAAAGCGGCTGGAACGGGGAACGAAGGGGATGGATGATTGTTACACACAACGTTATTCGTCGCGCGGGCCTCGTTAATTTGCGGGGACGTCGGATCGATACGTCGGCCGGAGCGCGCGTGGCTCTTGTCGGGCTTTCATTAAAAGGAAAGGAATGCCCGGACGGGAAGGTGAACACGTCTGATTAGAGGCGGCTCGTGGAAACGGTTACGTTCGCCGCGACTAGGTGAAATCGACGAAAGAAACCGGCGGATTTCTCGCTCGAGTGACACGGCCGCAACGACCAGAACGTTACAGGGCGCACGTGCACGCTCGTAATCCGCGAACGACTCGTCAAGTCGTAAACTCGGACCGTCAGGCCGGAGAAGGGAGGAAGGAAAGTAGAAGAAGCAAACCTCGCGCCGTCTAGATTCCACGACGATGTTTCTCTCGGCGCGCGCTTAAACGACGTCTGGATCTCGATTGCACTCGCTCCAGCGGTCGCGTTCCTCAGCCCGCGGATACTGATTGCTTTCCGGCGAGACGTTTCATCTCCTCCATCGGTGGGATCCCCATCTGCAACTTTGATATTCATTTGCGAAAGCCACGTGCCCGTTACTCCTCGCACGCTCCAGTTTTCGTCAGCCAGACTGTCGCTATACAATTAGTGACACCGTGGCCCGTCCCAGACGAGTTTAATGCGTGAATCGACCGCGGGGTCGGGGCTGATTGATCGAAGCCTCGAAATTACCGCGGGAAATTGGGAGAAAGGCGATCGCGGGGGCATGAAAGGTGCGATGAAGGGAAACGGAGTAGTAAAGGGGCGTCGTTCATCACCTGACCGGACACGGGGACCCTCCCGAAATGTCGGCAAGCGATTCACGTTCCGGAATGCGGTTCGGAACGAGACCAAGGCGCGTTGGTCGCGGGCGGCGACGTCCCACGGCCCAAGGGCCCGAGGCGCGCATTCCCTTGGTTTCGTGCCGCGCCACGTGTCTCGGTGATCAGCGATGCTCGACAATTGCTCCGAAAGCCTAGCGTCTGTCGCCCCCTCGCTGCATGCGGCACTGCGCGATTAAATGGGTCAAGATCGATTGCCGTTTCGGCCCATTGTCGACCGCGCGCTACCGAGCCCCGTGCTCCGCTCGAAACTGGGCGTAACAAATGCCGGAGAGCAACAAATCGCGCAAGCCGCGGTTCCTTTTACTTCTTCCTCGTGGCTCTTGGTCAGTGGTGCCGTTGGCCAACGGTCGCACCTGTGTTTGGTAACGAAAACGGGATACCCGATTCCCTAAAAGGTGATGATCCGTGTCACCAGCGTTGCGAAGCTTGCAATCTTCAAATTAGGAAGTGTAGTACTTGGTGGAGATTGAACGCTTTTCGCTGTTTTTAATTTGAAATACTGTAGGAATAGGTTTCGTAATTTCTATGAGCCACGGAAGAAACAGGCCTCGGTCGATGGGACTCGAGAACCCACGATCTTCTGGTCCTCTGCGCTACTGGCCAACCGTCTTACCAATGTCGTCAAAGCCGATCCGAGGTCTCTTATTTCAAGCTGCCTTTTATAGGGGTTCGTGGTCCCACAATGCTGAATAGAGTAAAATTTGTTGGAGTTCTGCAATAAATTTGCAAGGTTTTTCACGATTATTGCACAGAGAATAGGTGGTTCGTTGTCGGGTGGCATCTAGTAAGGGCTTCCTTCGTGTTTGTCTGCTTCATTAGCCATTCTATGGTTTTTTCTGGAGCTTTTTCATCTGTTCAAGTATCCCTCAATGCACTCGATTTGAAAAAGGTGAAAAAGTAAACTTACCTTAAATATTTAGATCAATCAATAAATAGCATTAATAGACCAGATATGGCTGTTTTTACTTAATATATTTTAAATCGTTGAAAATGCAACATTCAGTTGAAAAGGAGGAAGAACAAGGTGACCGAGTTATTTACTTTTTGGCTGCAAATAAGATCGAAGCTTCTAACTGCACTATTGCATGCTCCCGAAAGAGAATTGCAACACGCAGTGTTGCGATAATGCAAACATTGCCACTATAACGTGGCAGCAGGCACAAATTGCCAAAATATTAATTAAAAAACTGACGTGATCATGTATCCCCGACGATCAACTACCCCACCTTTCCCCTGTAGCTCCTTTCCGAGCTCATCGCGCGTCCACAAGCAGACGTGCACGCGTTTCGGGTGAACGAGTCCCGGCTCGCCGTGCGTTGCAGTTTACGAGACACTTTGTCGCCGACAGCGAACTATTTTGGACGAGCAGCGAACCCGGGGCGGTGTCTGCGTCGGCCCAAGTATGATCGTGGATCGTAGCCGAATTTTCGTCGCGTCTGAAACTCCTCCGTTTCTACTATATACACCGCTTCCCTTCGAGTCGAACCGATCGAAGGCAGCTTATCTTAGCTCCGCTCCCCGCGTTTAATCGCTAGCGCCACCATTCGCGAAGAATCTAGCTCGGAGGAGACTCCGTCGGTCCCCTTTCCCTCACCCCCTTCTGTCCCGTTTCGCGCTCTCTTCCCTCGGCTGCCTCGAGCCTCTCGGGACGTTGACTCGACGCAGGTGCATTCGAGCAAAACAACCTCAGCCGCCAAAAGTGGAACGCGATGCGACGAATCCCGCGCAACTTACCCGTGAAATAATTAACCAGGATAATTGTCCCTCGCAACTTTCCATCCCTCGTAAATTCTCCATCCGACAAGCGGCAGCTAATTTACGATTTCCCCTTGCATCGGACCCCTGCCCCCGCGGAGGCAGCTTTCGAGGCAGAATACGGTGTTTGCTAGGGGGCCAGGCCTAGAATGGGGGTAGGAAGTTTGAGTGCCTTTTGGCACCGTCTGAAGCAAGTGCAGCTCGCGAAGTCTGAATTAACACCTACCAAGGATCGAAAGATAATTGGGTACGGATAGATAGATGAAACATTTGACGAGGGTTTCCAAGTCGCGTCCCAGTGGCTATGATTCGCAACAGATGTGGGATCGCGGCACGGTTTCCCTGGAAACATTCGGATTTGCAGGGCAACGAGACACGTCCGGCAAGCGTCGACCATTAATTGCATTTCGCGGCTGGCTCGTCGGCAGGGGTTAAATAACATTAACGACGCGAACGCGTCTATCGGCCCCCTGCACCTTCTGCCGGCGCTGGGAGGGTGACTAATTGTCCTCGTGTTGTTCGCTCGTTAAATTCTCACGAAATGTTTCGCAGCTTCCGTGACGATTCGACCGAGGGTGCGGGAATGTCGTTTCAAGGCAGGAGGGGACGCCTATCGAGCAGCGGCTGGTAGGACTGACCTCGTCCAGGGAGGTTTATGGCGCCGCGATGTTCGCCCGACGATCGTTTTCGTATAAAACGCGGCTCGTTTGTATTCCGCGGTGTCCCGCGCGTCGCTGCTGCGGGCGAAAGGAAATTTATGGCCCTGTAGGTTTCAGCCATTTATTTACGACCCGTGTTCCTATGATTTAACAGTCGTAAAGTAGCGAGCGATGTCGAAGAGAAATTAAAGGAGCACCGGTAGACATTTTCACGCCCGAATCGACGCCACCTGTGGCAAAGCGAGATGCGTGCAAGGCAACGGCGAACTTTGCTCGTTTCACTCTTCGATAACTAAAGTTGGGAATCCACCGGGAAGCTAAGCTATGCGATGCTATGCTATGCCATGCTACGTTTTAAAAAAATTAACTTCAATACAGTCTTATGGAACCGTTTCCACGAGAGAAGATTTCGGGCACAAGAAATTGGGAGTGAAGAAAAGAAGCGTCGCTACGATACTTTAGTGCAGCGATGAGCAACCCACTGACCTGCCCGCCTTTGTTTCAATCGTAAATCTATGTCAGAAATACAAAATTCATCCGATAAATTAAAATTCTTCGATTAGCGTATTTAAGTATTTAAGGCGTCATGCCTAGTTGGCAGGCGTGATTTTCTGGAATTTTTTGTGTAAAAGCGAATGTATATTGTAATAATCTCTCAGTAATTTTGTTATAGAAAAATATTAAAAAATGAACGAATAATAGCCACTCTCCCGGAAGCTATTTTTTTTTCTATTGTTCTATAACAAAATTACTAAGAGTTGGCGAATATATATACTTTCAAAATAAGTAAATAGTTGTACAAAATATACATCAGCGTTTCCACAAAAAATTCCCGAAAATCACTTCTGCCAACTAGGCAGAACCCCTTAATATTGCGGCCCGCGTAGTCTGTTAGGTCTTCACTTTTGCCCTACCACGGACCAATCACTGCTCCAGCAGTAGCGCCCCTCGTCTCCCAGCCTCGCTGCTTTGCGTTCGTGGTTTACGAGCGGGCAGAGGCGTTTATCCCGTAGAATAAAACTGGATACGTTCGATTTACGCTCCCGTATCCACTACAATGGAGCAATATCCGCGCTCGAGGAGCACGCGGAGGGCAGCGTGCGGGGAGCGGAGGGGCGAGAGGCAGAGGAAGATACGAGGGCGGAAAGCGGAAGTCCCACGCGTCTGAGATCATATTGGCACGAATTCAGCCGTCGACCCTGGGCTGGCTGTCCACTTATCGGACTTTATACCCGCGGCAATGACAATTCACGGGGCAGCCCTAAGTCCCGCAAGCTGTAGACCAGCGTAGACGATGGATAGGACTGGAGAAAAGTCGGTGAACTCGAGCAGGTCGATACTCGAGGCGAGATGGGGAAGGAGGCAGAGAAGCAGGAAGGAAAAGCCTAAAGGAGCCGGGCGGAGCAGAAGCGCGAGGAAAGAGAAAAACACGAAAGACACGTCGTCGTGTACAGGAGAGCACGGGCGCGTACGAGCGCGCTTAAGATCGGCGGGGAGGGGAGCGATGTAATTAAGGCGTGTCAGCCCGCATATTAAGTGCCAGGCCCGTTTACGGTAAGTGGGGACGGAAGTCGTCCGGTGACATTACTTAATGATTTCCGGCCGGGCTAAAGACACGGCGAAAGACGCCGAATAAATACGCCCCACGGCCCGGCGATACAGCGAAGCCGTGCACGAGTCGATCGGCGTGGAAATATCTCGTCTGGTCGCGGTCTGCAGACATACGACCCCCGAGGGGCAAGCTAGCCATTATTAAGGTGGTCGGTAGACCCACTTCCGGTTTACGGTTCACGGCAACGTGTCGCCCTTACGCCGCTGCCTGGCCGAAATTAATAGCCACCGCCAGGAACGCCTAAATTCGGTCATCACGCGGGCCCTACAACCACTTACTTTCCTTTAATCCCTCCTCGAAGCGGTGGTTGGCTCGGTAGAAACCGCGAGCGGCGGTTGGAAGGCAAGCAATCTTTCAGGAAATCAGCTTTTTCAAGTAGCCACGGCGAATGTAGGTTAACTGCAAAAAGGGCGAAAGGAGAGGCAGAAGCGCGCGCGTTGGGGAGCGATTTTCGGTGGGAATTGAGGTCAATCGAGCGCTCGCGCGTGCGCCGCCGTGCGTTCGCAACGGCTTCGACGGGGAACAACTGGCTACCGGAACCAGCGGAAGAAAGCAAAAAAAGGCATCGTCTAGACGGCAGTTTCCGGCATCGGTCGAGCACACAACGGGAGATCCTCGGCGGGGAACTCCACCTGGGCCTACGGTCATCGGCTGGCCAAGGTCGACGACCCGGTTCGCGGTGTCGCGGCCGCGCGCCGGCACGCCACTTCCCGTCCCCTGCGCGGAAATCCGATTAATATGTGCCTCGTGCACGCCGCCAAATCGATTTAATTCCTCGCTAATGGCTGCAACTTTTCGCCTCTTTTTTCCCCCCGGATCGATCGGAGCAACGAGCGCGGCCCTAATTGGCTGCCTTCGAGGAGCGAAGCTCGCTGTGAATTTTATTTACGTCTGTTGCGGAGAGCCGACGGCGATAGGAATCGTACAGTCACCCCATTAGCAATCGTTTCTCCATCTGAAATCGCTTCGTTACCCCGCGCACGAACGCCAGTCGACGGCACCCCGCACAAACACCACGGGCAGGAAGACAAAGGCGCGCGAGGTGTACACGTGCCCCACCCGCAGACAGTGCAACGTCAGCTGGACTTCCTGCACGGGGACTCCGGGCGAGGAAGCCGCGCCGGGCCCTCGGAAATCGTTTTCTAAGAGCGTGCGAGGTATTTCCACGTAACCCGTATCGCGAACACCTCTTTGTCAAGCAGCGGGTAGGTGCGCGCTGGCGACACGGGGAAGGGCGGTCCTAACGACCTTATCGAACCCGCTCGTCATCGTAGAATTGCACGGTTCCAGGCCGAGGGGAGGCAATCGTGGATTACACGCGGGAACACGACCGGCGATCCAACCCCGTAATCGTGTTTCGTGCTGCCTTGGCGACGAGCTGACGCGAGATTCGTGCGAAGCCGCACCGATAGACGCGCGGGCGCGTTCTGGCCTTTCGTGCGGCGCCCCGATGCTGCTTTCCGGCCTCCGTCACGGTTTAACGAGCCGAAAGCACGAGAATGACAAACGTCGCCGCGGCTAATTTATGCGGTCGCGACGCCCATTCTTCCAGGCCGTTCCGTTCGACCACTGCCGACTACCGAGTCTCCTCGAGCATGGAGTACACTGGCATTCGTCGCGCAGCGTGTCTGACACTGCAAGCCGCCGATCGTCGAAGCCACGGAAGCTGGACCATCCGCCAACTAGTGTTTTTATTATGACTCTTATCGCAAGACAGGAGAGATCCTGATGCAGATTAGAGAGTCCTCCCTATAGTGTTCAACCTTTGTTGCGCGCTACATGTGTAAACATAGGTGAGCTTCCATCGACACCGTAATCGGCCGAAGGCCACATCTTAGTTAACTGTGAATGGCTCGGGAAAGACCATCCGAGGGAAAGCAGTCTTCTTATTTATGAGGCTGCCTGGCAGACCCAGGTCTGCCGTACGTCCCGCCTGACACTTGGGACCGTTGGAGGGTGGTGAGGAACTAAAGCCTCAATGACTCTTTGTGTAGTCGACTTCGGCGGTCCCGGGGTCTGGTGATATTGGCCAGACGTCTTGTGTCACCTTAGGGCGCCTTGGACGACGTTTCGGAGACGGGCTGTTTACCCGTATTTCATTATATCGACGGCACTACGGTTTCCAGAGTTCTCCTTATCTAGGGGCTGGGTGGGCCGGTCCTTTGGCGATGCAACGACCAATTAGAAGTTCATTCGCTGTGGGGCCCACCAAGGAGTCAGCCTGGAAGGGAGGATTTCTGGCGCTTCACAAGAACGACTCCGTCGTGGAGTCAGACACTGTAAGACACCCAAATACATCGGATACGTTCCGAGACTCCACGGGGGAGTCGGGTATATAGTTTATTCCGGTAATCACGGTCTCCTCCGGAGATGAGGAAGACGTGAACTGTTCAGAGTCGGCTGACAGTTATATTACACACTCACTATTCTTGTTATTATTGTTGTTAACGTTTTGGTTGGTTAAAATATATATATTCAGTTCACTGGGTATCCATTATAAGTTACATGCAGTCTCTCAATTTATTTACCCTAATCACGGTAACACGTCGTTGGGGTATCGCGTAATTCCCGGTGTCGGCATTACCGTAGCGGGGCCTTACAACCCCCGTTGACCTGCTTCATTCAAGTCGGTCTCATCGAGGTTGCGCGATAAACATTGGTCCTTCGAGCCGGATCTCAGTGACGTATGGACTTCTACATGTGGTTTAGTGCAACAGAATTAGTGAGTGTTGGTGACCGGATATAGAACAGTGTCTCCATTCGCTGCATTTCAGCGGATGAAAATTTGGTTTACACAATAGTGCACGAAAAGGCGTGGCACTAAAGTGTTCGTGCATCGGTTTGGCACATCAGTGCCCATGCATGGAAATAGCACCATAGTATCGGTGCATAGTTTGGATTTTATTCGGGCGCAACAGCGCAGGTTTTCTTTGGTTTTGCCAGCGGCACATCAGTGCCCGGTACATCCGCTTCAAGAGACAGCGGATCGTGTTTATAGTTTGCATCACAGTGCAATCCCTCCAGAGGCTAAGTAACCTGCACAACCCCATAAAGCATCCATTCAAGGATGTCAGATATGATGGCGGACCTCAACCATTGAAGTCCTCGCTTCAACAACGAAAGAAGCATTGGACGCATCATCGGGGAAGTGCGACGGTCAGTCAACCAGCAAGCGATCACAAAGGATATCAGTGCCAAAGTGTCGCAGGGCCTCAACAAGGTTACGGAGGTGGGTGTCAACTGCCAACTAAGTGCAGCACCCCAGTTACATTCACGTGAGCTGTACAAACTCACGAAGAGCGGAGGACGTAGCTGCCTACCAAGTGCAGCAACCTGTCAGCTCATCCAATAGAGCAGAGGAACGAGCTACCCAGGAAACGTAGCAGCCTCTCTTCACACGGCATCAGCAACAGCGTGGACCGTCGGCAAGGCAAGGACGGGCCTTGTCACCGCTCAACCAAAGTCATCAGGGGACGGAGCTGCCGAACGAGCGCAGCATCCTCATCGGGACTTCATAGTCGTCGTCGGGGACTTCATTCCAGCGATCGACGATTTGCGAGCGTGTACATTGCCGACAACACATGCGTAAGTCCGTTTAAATTGTTAATGTCGGACTCAGTAATCTCGGTCTAAGATTTTGAACTTTCAATATCATCGGTTTCATTGGTAAATTCATTGCTATTCAGAATGGCAAGGTTAACGGCAGAACGCATTCATTATCTTAAATCCAAGCGTTCAGCGTTCAAACTTAGACTAGAGGCATTTAAATTGGTACTTGATACATATGGTTCGGATAGCTCAGAGCTATTTTATCACGTAGAAGATGCATGGCCTGGAATGATGAGCGAGTATCTCACATTCTCAGACAATCAGTCAGAGTTAGACTCGGCTGACGATTCAGGTACATTAATGAGAGAGAGGATTGGCCTCAAAACTCTATACACTAAATGTGCAGTTACGGTAGAGGACATCTTCCTTGGAGATGCCTCAGATGACGATTCACAATCGGGCTCAAGTTTAGAAGTAGGTGAATCAAGTGATTCAGATGTTTCTGATCGTGTGTCGGACGAGTACGGTTTCTCGTTGGATAATTTCGGGGTTGATTACGTATCTAATGACGGGGATACTTTCAATCATGAACTGTGCGATAGTAGTATCGCAACAGTTCCTCTTCATACGCTGACACACATCGTTCAATCAGAAGATGTCATACCGCATGTAGTCAGTCAGTTATGCGAATCCCAATTCACGGGAAATGTTTTAAACCCTCAGGTCATATTGAGCAACCAAGCAACTGGTCCGTGCTCAAGTAACAATATGTTACGAATTAAAAACGAAAGGATAGAGGACATTCAAAGTCCATTAATTTTACTAGCATGTACATCAGTGTTCATGCCTCTCGTGGCACTTGATCGTCAATTAAATGACGAATCTTTCGGAAGTGAGATTCGCGCATCGGCGGAATCATATTATTCACAAGCTCCAGAACTCGATGTTCGTATTGCAATATCTCCTAACTCTTTCATGGAAAGTAAGCATTCGGGAAATGCAGAGCTTGATTCGGTTCGTTTAAAGTCAACGGACAAAAACGGGTTAAACTCAATTTTCCTGGGCAATGGCAACACAATCGGTAATCATTGCACAGGTAAGGTTCAGGAGACCCTTCAGGGTCAGCAGGTAGCTTCGACGGTTGAGGCACCTGACAGGGCGTCGGTCCCAATCGCGACCGCGTCAAGTGTATCGCGGCACGATACGGATTTTTGGCTAGTTCCAACAATTACCACGACTACGGTTTGTCGTCAAACGGAGAACAACACAGTCGCGCTGCGGGAAATGCTTTCAAGCCTATGGCGTCGCGAACAATCGAATTGTTCAAACTGGGATACGCACAGTCAGGAACGTGCCTTTGGTAAGTCCTTGATGCATCACATCAAGTGTGATTTAATATCAACTCGCAAGTTGATGATTCCATTGCATTTTGTAATATCGACTGCGAGGACTTACGACCCGCGGAAAGGGTCACGCGTGAAATTCTCGGTATCGGAATATATCCGTGGAAGGATCATAGCTCTACACGAGCACAGGCAAGAAGGTGCCTTGGATAATTCCTTGATGTATCACATCAAGTGCGATTTTGTAATGATTTATACGTTCATGAATACATTGCATTTTGCAATATCGGTTTCGAAAACTTATGACCGTCGGAAAGGGTCACGTATGAAACTCACGGTGTCTCAATACATCCGTGTACCAATTATGGCTCTATATGAGCATAATCAAGAATGTGGCTTCAAAGATTTGTTGCTACAACACATTAAGCATGATCTGGCATCAACACGGGAGTTGATGAAGCCATTTCATTTTCGTATTTAGTTTTCGGGGATTTATAACCTTCGTACGGGGAAGAGCATAAGAGCTCATTACATATATATTAATATTTATCCACTTAGTATATCTAGGCAATAATTCGGCTGTACACAAGTCTAAACAGGTGTGTAGGAACGAAAGGTTAGTTCCATGGACTCATCCATGTTGCGGGTTTATGGTGGTTATGTAACAACCATTTGTTCCATATGAACTTGCAACCACACACGGGTATTATCTGATCACAAAAACATATGGATACATTTAGTAATACAAGGTCAACATAAACATACGGGTTTGATTTTGTTATACAATTATATAAGTGATCAACTTTCGGTTAGATAGTTTCATATAGCGTTTCTATCGCTCTGGGTATAGGCTCTCATTCGCTCTCTGAGAATCACGGACGTGCGCTCATGCTTGCATATAGAGGCGAATGTACGAAGTGCCATTGGTTTCTATAAAGCACAAGCATTTATAATAAACAGATTACGTGGAACCGACGAGTCCACCAAGGCCATAGCCATCGTACAGTTTGAACGCTGAACAAGTTCAATTCAGGTTTGAAATCAAAGATTTACGGCTTAAGTTCCTTATCCTCAAGTCAGGTGGATTTAAGAATTCATTTTACATCGTATTCAGGCTATAGTTCTTGTACGGTATAAGATCTAACGATGTGATCACCGGTAAAATGAATACATGTAAAGGAATTATAGGTGAAGAACACCATTGATTTATGTTTCATTCAGGATTCTATGGTTTCAATTATATTTCAGTTCAGGGTTTGCTTCTGTCGTTCTCAACATTTCATTCGGTTTCATATACTGGCAAGTTTACCCAGTTTCATTAGTATTCGAGCCGACATTAGCAATAACGAGACTTTGTATATACTCGTGTGTGCGAAATAGATTTAAGATATCTATAAATAGCGTATTTAGCCACCGTTCGGGCATAAGGGCCCAGGAGGAGCAGCAGTACCTGGTCAGAGGAATGACCATTGATTAAGCGATGGCCACGATTCATGAATCGTACATAGCGGAGTTCATCCCTTCAAATTGGACACGGCCGTCCTACCAGGAGATGACAAGGCCTCGCCATGCAGTAGACTTGAGGCAGGGTTCTCAGGGTCCATCCAAGTTCCAGCGGCATCGTTCGTATGGTACCGTTGAAACGGTTGCGGACATGCTGGGCCGGGTGATTGGGAAGTTCGTACTGCTGCCCCACCAAGTGCAAAAGGACAATTCATGGATACCAGCTTCCAAGGGGGAAGCATGGCAGCGCTATATATATATCCATAGTACTAAGTACACGCACACAAACAAACACATTTTGCGCTCACGGTTTTGTATTCGGTTGATCGGTGCCCTCTCAACGGGGAAGCATGTTGCGCGCTACATGTGTAAACATAGGTGAGCTTCCATCGACACCGTAATCGGCCGAAGGCCACATCTTAGTTAACTGTGAATGGCTCGGGAAAGACCATCCGAGGGAAAGCAGTCTTCTTATTTATGAGGCTGCCTGGCAGACCCAGGTCTGCCGTACGTCCCGCCTGACACTTGGGACCGTTGGAGGGTGGTGAGGAACTAAAGCCTCAATGACTCTTTGTGTAGTCGACTTCGGCGGTCCCGGGGTCTGGTGATATTGGCCAGACGTCTTGTGTCACCTTAGGGCGCCTTGGACGACGTTTCGGAGACGGGCTGTTTACCCGTATTTCATTATATCGACGGCACTACGGTTTCCAGAGTTCTCCTTATCTAGGGGCTGGGTGGGCCGGTCCTTTGGCGATGCAACGACCAATTAGAAGTTCATTCGCTGTGGGGCCCACCAAGGAGTCAGCCTGGAAGGGAGGATTTCTGGCGCTTCACAAGAACGACTCCGTCGTGGAGTCAGACACTGTAAGACACCCAAATACATCGGATACGTTCCGAGACTCCACGGGGGAGTCGGGTATATAGTTTATTCCGGTAATCACGGTCTCCTCCGGAGATGAGGAAGACGTGAACTGTTCAGAGTCGGCTGACAGTTATATTACACACTCACTATTCTTGTTATTATTGTTGTTAACGTTTTGGTTGGTTAAAATATATATATTCAGTTCACTGGGTATCCATTATAAGTTACATGCAGTCTCTCAATTTATTTACCCTAATCACGGTAACACGTCGTTGGGGTATCGCGTAATTCCCGGTGTCGGCATTACCGTAGCGGGGCCTTACAACCCCCGTTGACCTGCTTCATTCAAGTCGGTCTCATCGAGGTTGCGCGATAAACAACCTTTAATATGCATACGTAATAGATTGGTAGGGCGATGAACTACGGTCTGAACGACCCCAGGGAATCCTCCGTTCGTTATTCGCTTAAATTCGTGGTCTGTTTTCCCAGCGAATAACCGACAATACTCCGTCCTGGGGGATCGTTCGACGAGCAAGAGTGTTCGCTCGATTAGAGACTGCAATGCAAGGTGTACACGTAGCGTCGAAAGGTATGTATTTAGCGGAAGCGAAATAGAGGTTGATTGTTTGCAAGAAGAAATGCACGAAGAGAGACCACGTCGAACAGCATTTGCGGCGGAACGATTCAACGGTAAACCTGCCTTGTTTTCCAACCGAACAGTCAATTATTCCTATCGTACTATGCTAATCCGCCTCATCACAAAGTATAATCCAAGCTTTATGACGTTCCCGACTGACTAATTGCGAAAGAGTCTCCTCGTGTCGTTATAAAGCCCATTTTTATTGCATGGAAAAAACTGTGGATGGTCGCTGAGAAAACTACTTAGAGAGCTCCTGTGGAAGAGTGTGACTGTAGCTCGGAGCTCAAGTTCAACGCGCGCCCGCGACGCACGCACCGCGTGGCCATCGGCAAAAAATGCGGTTAGAAATTATCGACTGCGATCGTGTGCATCGATCCGCTGCGGGAGACAATTTGTTATCCGTTAATGCTCGACGCGTTTCCCGTCGTCTCGGAGCCAGTCGAGTGCCGTTTCGACACGAGCAACGACTCCGAATTCACCTAAATCGCGGCCAGCCGTTCAGGGACGCGCTGCATATTGGCGGCCGGGTGTTGCGGCTCTCCGAACACGCGTCTGGATGTATAATCGGTGTGTATCGGTCTTGCGGACAAATCCGGAATCACTTGGCAGGATTTACAGACGCCCCCGCGTCGCCTCGAGTTCAACAGTTCTGGTGGATCGTCGCAGGATCTGCTGCTAATCTCGACGCAACGTTACCGGGACTCATACCAAATTGCACAAGCGAGTATCTTGCTGAAGTTTTCCGAGAAACACGATACGGGTGCTCGACGAATCAAGGGTACCGTGGGTCCGACCGCGAAGCATATATAAATGGTACAGTGTCGTCGACCCATCGAGGATCTACTTTGTTGCCTCGGCCCGGCGAATACGAGCAGAAAGACGGAGAAGCTCGTTAATTCCGAAGCGATAGGCAACAGGTTCAGCCGAACCCCATGGGCCAATCTCCGCGGCGAGAAGCTGGAAGGGCGACCGCTTAAATATATGCGAAGGCGGATCATAATATTCCTGGATTGTCTCGTGTATTACCAGGATAACGGTCGTCCCTCCTCGTTCCCTGCTGCGCGATCGATTCGAGCAACAAAGAAGGGACCCATTACCTATGTGAATCGAATCCGCCTGGTCGAATCTTGGACCGTAACCGGTTTCGTTTGGACGCCACCGAGTAGCAGATCGTAGGAAGGACGTTGCCGCTGAGAAAATGTATTGTCATGCACCATGGACTCTCTCGTGCGCGGAACGAGGAGAAGAAGGAGAAGGAGGAGAGCGCGCCCCAACAAAGTTGCTGCTCCGGGGCCTGATCGCGGATGGCGGTCCTTTCAAACGCGCTCGAGACGCTGGCAACCAGTCGATCGCCGCACGTGACCGCCGACTCCGAGTTTCCAGCTGGAAATTTTCCGTCGCTGGCTCGGGTACCGGTTCGCCCTGAGGATTTAACGTGATCAAGGTCCAACGCGAAGAAATTCTTAGGGCATTTTCATACAAGTCACCTAGACAAGAGGCATCTAGAATCTACACAGATGTCCAATATCTTCTAAATAGTAGAAAATCGAAGTACACCGCGATATTACTCCTCTCGAGCTTCTCCAGATGCCCCGCAGACTTGCAAACACGGTTCTTAAGGTGGTCCAACTCGGTTGACCGAAAGTTCTGGAAGCACCCAACGTCGCTAGATAGGCGCGCAGATCGGCTCCGGCCGGTATAGGCCATCCGAGTGCCTCGGCCTTTAGGTGAATGGCTAATAACCTTGAAGAGAGCGCCTGGAATGCGGTGTCCGTTGCAAGTTTTTAAACTGGTTGCTCGATCCCCACCGACTGCATGGTCGTCCATTCGCTCGATTCCTCTCGGCTGCTCTCGCCGCCGTTAATCGCCACACAGCGGATCGCAATTTTGTTGCACTTGTACTCGCGTGCCGAGGAAACGAGGCGCTCGAGCACACCTGTCCACCGATCGCAGCCGCTACGTGCCTGCGACTGGCTTTTACACCTGTTAACAACGCTCGCTAATAGAGCCGCCCCGTCGATGGGAGACGCTCCACTCCTGGCCGGCGCATCGGGAGGAGAATATAAATACCGGGGGGACTTGTCAGCCGGAGCAACCGCCCCGGCGAATTCCATCCTTTCCTCGGCATCCCTCGGGCCTGCGGGACCGCACACCGCGTCGAACCTTCACGCATGGCTGACCCATCTTTGCCGCGCCGCGTTGGGAATCGGGCGTCCTCAGCGGCCGGCGACGGTTCCACTGAGAGAAGCATGCATCTGTGTTTC
Source organism: Andrena minutula (assembly GCA_929113495.1). Classification (NCBI taxonomy): domain Eukaryota; kingdom Metazoa; phylum Arthropoda; class Insecta; order Hymenoptera; family Andrenidae; genus Andrena; species Andrena minutula. Next base: position 36,252,562 of record OV815995.1, read on the forward strand.
TGTGGCGCTGGCGAGTGGCACATCACCGCCAGCCGCTGCGGCCGATCGCAGATAGGAAATCCCACCTTTACTCTTCGCGCCAATCCAGAGGTGAACAACTCCGCTGGATTGTGCACATTCACGCAGCCAGCCCGAGAGGACGAGGCGGTTTGTCTTGCGAGACCTCCGTCGGCGTACCTCGTAGGCGGCAGCTTCGACCACCAGGCAAATATTGCCGTTGTAGATTATTATTATTAAATCAATTGCGAAGATCGAGCTGCGACGATTCAGTTGTTGCCAGACTGGGAGACAGTTCTGGGACGCAGAGGGCCCTGCCGCCCTCTTCGATACATGCAGGAGCGGGGTACGTGGGAGGCGTGAACGGGACTTTGATCGCGTGCTCCGCAATTAAGCGGTTTCTTGCGCAGGTATGCGTAGCTTTCAAAATCAGGTTAGAAGCATTTTAAAAATGCCGCATTTACGACTACCTTATTATTCTGGAATTCATCCTTTCGAATTTGCAACCGCTGCACCGCTTTCCGATATCCGTTACTGCTCACTTGGAGCGAGCGATCGTCAGGTCTATCTTTGAACCAGGCAAATGGGGCGAATAGCTATATCGGGCATGAAACAATTCTGTCGGAAATGGTGGATGCTTTTAAGGCACTCCTCCAGGGACTCGCGAAGAGGCAATGGGAAGGCTCGCTATTTTTGCCGCGAGTAGATCGTGTCAACGATTCGATCGACCCCGTGGAACCTCTTTCGCGGAGCCGCCGCGTTTATTTTTACTTTCGCTCGACATCCAGTGGTCACTGCTTTTCTGTCCCCGGATAAATATAAGAATTCCAGAGAGATCCGTGAGGAGAAAGGCCGAGGGTTATAAACGCGGAACGAGCGCGAATCATGTGGACCGGAGTTATTTCAGAAAGTAGTCGATGACGATCGGAAACGTCCGATCTGTGGTATTTTCGCTACCGTTGACCTCTTTTACCCGCGATTACAATAGACACACTTTAAAACTGAGCAGCGTGCTTTCAGTAAAGAATCCCCTCAACCAACATCGCCGTTGCCCGACGGCAGGCCCGTTCCGTCGCGGGTTCTTTAAAATCTGCCTTACATATCGTCTGGCGTCGACCTCGAGCCGTATAATTAACCAACACACGACCGCGAGCACGCTCTTCCCGATACATTGTATCATTCTTTAGCGCGTATCGAAGCGTCGATCGAGGGCGCGTTAAATGTTAAACGATCGGACTGCTCGCGGTGGAAGGCGAGTCGATATTGACAACGGGGTACATAAGTCTACCCCGTCTCTGTTATTAAGGAAAATAAACATTATCTATGGGCGAGTATCGCGTCAGTTACGACTGGGCCCAGGTATGTCGGAGTCGTTGAGCAATTAAAAAAAGCTTTATCCGTGGACGGCGATCGAAGCCGGAGTCTCGCCGTCCCGCGGCACCAGGCATCCACCTCCGATAGCCGGCAGGAGGTCATCGATTCAGCGAAACCTAACGAGTTTCTTGCCACGGGGTCGCTCGTGGTTGCACCGTCCCCGGGTTAATTCTATGCGAGCCGCGGGATTAAAATCCTCGGAAGCGCCCCGTCACCCAAACCCAGGGGATCCGTCTGCCACTCCCTTCTCGCCGTCGATCCTCAGGCTTTCCAGGGGCAGAGAGGCGAGCGGGCGCGGTGCCGGACGATTGGGAAATAGGGTGGAACGAAATATAGGGGCAAAATATATTTTTAATATTCATGACTTCTAATAGTGGGCAAAAGTTGCCTTTTATAATGGTATTTAAGCTGCCAAAATTTGAACGTGATCAACAAATATTTTGAGGTGCCGCAAGCCTTTCAAAAGTTAATATTTACTGAAATATTAATATTTGAAGACCTTGCGGCACCTCAAAAAAATTTTTGATCACGTTCATACTGTGGCAGCTTAAATACCATTATAAAAGGCAACATTTACCTACTATTAGAAGTCATGAATAATAAAAAAATATTTTGCCCCTATATTTCGTTCCACCCTATTGGGAAACGCGCGACGTCGCGACGCTAGAGTATTTTTGATGTTAGAAGGGATTTTAACTCTTTGGCACGGGATCACTTATTTCTCAGAGATCGTTATTGCGTATTAATTGCCTGAAAAGGGGAAACAGGTGATCCTGAAGCATTAGCAACGACTTCCTGAGAATGCTTGAGAGTGGATTCCCCCGGAACGGAAGCGGATGCTCTCGTCTGCGAGCGGCGCACAGAATTATGGACACACCGTATAGTTTCGCGACTAACGAATCGCGGAAGACGCATCGGCACAGCTCAGAGCTGAGGGTGCATGTTTAAGTATCGGACGGTGTGTGCCGCGCGTTGTAGATACAGTTTATTGCTGATTGCGCGTGTACCGCGATCCAGGTGCGTAATTACTCGGTAATATCGGCAGCAATTTCGGCCCGAGCTTCGTTATTATTCGTTATAAAAAGAGGTTGCGGGGCCAACAGGGACAGACGGTTTGATGATGATGAAACTGTAGGCCGTGTTTCTCTACCCGTACCGAATTCCACGCGACCGAGACGTCGAATTAATGAGGGAACCAGCGCCTCCGATCGGTTAATAATTAATTTGTCGATGGAGAGTCCACTGGCCTGCACGGTCGGAGTAACCTGATCGGTTCGAACTGAAAATTCGCGACGAATTTCGGCACACGCGCCCGTTATCGCGGGTGGATCGCGTAACGATAACACAACGAAACAGGACACGACTGAATTAGCGCTGTTGGGTCGGTCAGTCGATCGAATTCCGCCTTTCAGCGATTCGCTATCACGCCACGGTCGATTGCGACAGCGCGAGGTAAGAAAACAAAGTTCAATTAGAAGTGAAGTTTCACTTCTATCGCAACTTCGCGATAAGATACTCGTTTCGAGTGGCCACTGTCTGTTTCTCTATTCCGTGATAAAAAGCGCGTTTGCAGACAGAAATCTTGCCTATTATCCTCCCTGATCGGCGGAATCGAGCGAAGGAGAGCAGAGGCGAAATGCACAACGACGTAAGATTTTGTGGCGGAAGAGTAGACGTGTGCTTGGAGAGCGTGACTACTACGCGGCCGGTTATGAATGGAAGCAGCGGCGGCGAGGACGCGTCGACGTCACAGCGCATCGGAGAGCACGCAGTGTTTCGCGCGAAGGCAGCGTAAAGGTGGCATTTCCTAAGCGCGGCTCGCCGCGGCGGCGCGCGACCGCGGCGCGCCGCGGTACACTGCTACAATGGGAAAGCATTCATCTGTTCTCCTATCTGCGACTTCGACCGCGCGCGGCTGCGGCAGATTGCTATAGTGTATGCAAGTCTGCTCCAGGAGTAGCCTAGGCTACTGGAGAAGCAACACAATGGGACGAGTGTCTGTTTTCCGCCATTTTGGCAGAATCTACTAGCCGCTCGACGGCCCGCGGCTGCCAGTCGCTACACTGCTCCAGAAGCAGTGCTGCGCGGCTGGCCGCCCCGCGGCCCATCGCCACAATGGACCAGAATCCCCAGAAATAAGGAAACAAGTCAGAATTTCAAAGTTATGGAATGATGGTTTTATATATTTTTGTAACCTAATAATATATGGTCTTAAAAACGTAAAAATATCATGGCAGAGCTACTTCTGCTGTATGTGTAAACATGTGTCAAAGTTTTTTTTGTGCAGAATTTTAAATCGAGTCGTTTAAATTTCGGTGATATAAAAGGAAAATATTTTTTTGGGGACCAAAATGAGTAGTACCTATCGATACTGCAAAGTAATAGCGAATAATTAGTTCCATTGTGACGTCCCACAAAATTTCGCTCGCAGATAAAATAATATTTCTTCATAAACCATTATACAACTCCTCTCAAATCTCCCCAAACACCAAAATACCCCTTCTCCATGATCTCGACCGCCTTGGCGATGTACCTTAGCGGTCCCCATCTCAAGACGGTCAATCAATGAATCTCCCTCACATATTCGCCCAACGCGGCACAAACTATTCCCTCCTATCGAATCTAAACAAGTCCCTCGCCCCTTCTATCTCTTAAATCGAGACCACGTCTCAAGCCCACTAAATGACCAAAGAAGTCAAATCCATTATCACCCCTTTCCTATAAAAATACCCAAAACCCATTCGAGGAGTTGAGCATTACCAAATCACATGTATAAGAACCCCAGAAGGATAATCGCGAGGATTATTTGGCGTACGTGCCGAAAATGCGAGTCCAAATATAGACCAACCTTTGGTCCTTACAAAAACCCCGGAAATGTTACTGCGACGCATATGCGTAACTATGTCAAGGTGCGTACTGCGCACCCCCCTTCAAGCCGAAAAGATTGTAATTAGTATAAATACGAGGAACCGCGAGAGCTCGCTCTCGTTCTACGGAAATCAATCAACGACTCGTTCTACGGAAATCAATCAACGACTCTTTCTACGGAAATTTATCATTGACGCTCGTTCTACGGAAATCTATACAAGTTACTTAAAGTATTATAAAATCAAGAAATTGTCACCGCTTAAACATAAATTCAGTGTTCAACGGCAACTACCGTAAGAAATTATATTACCATTTAAAATATTGCATATCATATCCATACATATTATTGTGTATTCCTATTCGTATTGCTTTCACATATTATTTTGTATTGCTATTCTAATCGATATTTATATTATTTCGTATTTTTACGCGTATTGCGTTCATCTATTATTTTGTATAGCTATTCTAATTGCTTTCATATTATATTGTCTTGTTACGCTATTTCTATATTATATTGTGTTATTAACGCTCATCTAAATCATATTTCATGTTCTTATCAATGCTTACTACTTATATCATTCTATCTCAAACATATACTGTATGTCACTCTCATAATCACATTTTATATATATTGATAACCATTTATATTAATGTTCTGTGCTAATGATTAATGTCTAAATGCATAATATATTCAACAAAGCACTTTCACAAACAGTGCCTATATTTTTGCCTAAACTAATAAAACGCTTTGCTTAACTAACGTTTCGAGTCATTGTGTTAATCCTTCGGCTGCGAAGATCCCTAAATCCACACGAGCTGCCGGAACAGCTGATTACGGGCAACGACCGCGGAAAGCATCGCGGTGTTTACCAACTTACTTTTACATAGCTCGCGTATAACCGTATGACTAGCTGATTTTGCTGAATCATTACGAGTGTCTTTTACCTCGATGCAACGGTAAATCCGATTACCAAAACCAAATCATAACAAGTGCTCTAACGGGTGTCCCCATAACAAGTACTCTAACGGGTGTAGGATTTCAGATCCTCGCCTGAAAAGCCATCTCTGATTAGAGTGTAGGATTTCAGATCCTCGCCTAAAATCCTTTCTACCCTCAGCGTGCAGGATTCAAGATCCTCGCCTGATTTCCTTCTGCCCACAGCGTGTAGGATTCAAGATCCTCGCCTGAACCCCTTTTACCCTCAGCGTGCAGGATTCAAGATCCTCGCCTGAGATCCTTCTTACCCTCAGTGTGCAGGATTCAAGATCCTCGCCTGAGATCCTTCTTACCCTCAGTGTGCAGGATTCAAAATCCTCGCCTGAGTATCATTTATAAACCCCATGTCATTGTCCCCAAAGACCTCCACCCGGGACGTGACACCATATAGTTCTTTTTCCATAACAAACTCATTGAAGAAATATTAGTATTGTCTGTTTAGTTACTTTCCGGGAACTTCCAAACCTTTTCTATTGTATAATTAATATATATTTGTCCTTGTATTTGGAAATATTTGCTAATGATGAAGTAATTACCTGCATTCTATATCGTACAGTGGAGCTGAATCCCAAGAAATAGGGAAAAAATGCAACATCCCATTTTTCGTACTGAAAATGCCGAATATTATTAAGGAAGTTCATAAAAGATTGTTAATATACAACTCATACGAACGTTTGACGTTATATAAAAAAAATAACAGCATCATTCCAATAAAAATAAAACAATTTGTTAAATATATAAATATATATTTTTTAACTAACCCCGCAGCCGGGGTTTGTTGACTTATTCGTCTCACTATTCTGAATACAATAAAAACTACAACTTAGAATCAATTAAAACGATTTTAAAATTTAAGCCTGTATACCTAATGAAATTTGTAAACTTTTGGTATACAGCAAGTCAACAAAATACTAATGGTCTATTTATAAAAATTTGAAATGTAAAAAATTAATAAACTGGCCCCGGTCTCCCCTATAGAAAAGATTGTACGCTCAAAAAATATTCTCATTGCAATACACACGAAGATGTTTTAAACTTTTCATCGACTTCTTGAGATCTAGTACTACATACTTTTATAGGCATCTTTGCAAAAAAAAACAATAACCTTTTGTTATAACGTAGCTCCATACGATTCGACATCTTGATTGGAAAAAATAGCATGATGAATTTTTTCTCTATTCTTGGGATTGACGTCATTTGTGCGTTGAGACAAAATCGAGCTAAGAACCAAGCGAGAATTCATTCCTTGTTTACGATCGGTAATTTCATTTTTTTTTTTCATACTTTTATACAAGCAATAAGGTAAAAAAATGCCTACTCTTTTTATGATTTGTATTGCTTCTGTAAAAGTAGTCCGATTTACATGACATTTGGTATGATTTTCATCAGAAAAACATAAGGGATCTATTGCTGTCACTCCCTTATCGATACGATAAACAATAGAGAATTTCTTAATACGCTGAAATGAATATTTCACCCTCAACTGTGGGTCGCTGACCTCGATTCGCTGGGGTCGGCCAAGGATTCATACCTGTTTCAGAAATAAAATATTTCATTATTCTTTATCGTATAGATATGGAAGTGACACCCATGAATTCCTTATATTTTCCCGATGAAAATCGTACCAAATTTCATGTATATCGGACTATTTTTTACGAAGCTAGCGAGAAATCATATAAATTAAGTTTTCATCCAGTTTCCTTCATTATGCTCCGAATTATGTCGTTCTTGGTGTTAGTATCATCGGCGAAACATACGGAATCGATTGGCGTCGTTTTCGCAAAGATCTGATGAGAAATGCGAAAATCATGGACATTTCTCATTACTTCTTGATGGTATTCAAACCAGGTCAAAAAGAGGTGGGTCGAAAGCCATAAAATTCGGTGTCGACGACGGTCCTCGAGACCTCAAACGACAATAGACCTTTTCAAGTGCTCGAAAAGAGCCAGCGCGGCGCCGCGTAGGGCCTTGGCGGCGACGCTTAGGTATAGGAAATACCCTTCGCGGCGTGCTGAGGCGGCGCCGCGCCGCTCACCGCCGCGGCGAGCCGCGCTTAGGAAATGCCACCTTAACTCTAGCTAAGCGAGCGGCGGTTAGCGTTACGCGATTCCCCGATTCGAACAGGCTGAGATCGCTGATCGCGGGTAACTTAAGCTACCAGCGGCCGCCCTTAATCCGAGCCAACCGCGCTTCCTCTGCGTGCGTTCCTTCCCCCAGCTTCAACTTCAAGGTATCACGTTTCGCACGGAATCGAATTCTGGCTGCGTTCGGGGAAAAATCGTCGATCTCGCATCGGATCCTATCGAATGACGGATCGACGCAGTGGATGCTTTTCGTGGGGTATCCGGTGTTTGCGGCTTCATCGAGGCGGAGAAAAGTCTAGAAGAATGTGGAAGAAATGTATCGAGACGATGACGGTTTCGGAAACATGTGGAAATCGAACCGTATATTCTGAACGATTAAATACTCTCCGTGTTAGGAAAAATCGCTTGACAAACACGCCGAGTGGGCGTGCACGTAGGCGTTGTCGGCGTCCGTGCGAGGTACGACCATCCAAGGTTCGATCAACCGAGGTGATTTTCGTGCGAGACGTTGTAGGGAAACGGGACGCGCTCGGCGGAACCTCGGCGCACTTGACTTTTAAAGTTGCCAGCGGCGGCGCGAGGATAGACGCAGATTCTGCTGGTGCAAGCCGTCTTAGTTTGACCTGGTAAAGATCAGCCAGTCCCCCGAGGCCCGATCGACCCACTTTCTTCGGGGTATCGGGATGATGCGTCCAAGAAGATGCTTAGCCAACGGAGCCAGCTTCGGAGATCACAGGAAACGTTCGAATTAGGGCTGGGACTATTTGTCGAATTTTTCGGTATACGATTATTCGAATACTTTAGTTGCTCAATTATTTGGCGAATATAATTTGAATATCCAAGTATTCGAATATTTGAGTATTCGAATACTATTCGAAAATTTAAGTATTCCAATATTTTAGTATTCGAATACTGATGTATTCGAATATTATGGTGTGAATTATAAATCAAGTGGAGCAGGATATGTCAAAATAAATTCATTTCGACACCCCATTCTGTATTAAATTGATTCATATTCTGTTATGATATATCCTGCTCCACGATTTTATTTAAAGTAAAAAAATACTATCGAAATTGTAGTATAAGAAAATAATTCTTTTGTACTTTTTAGTGCATTTTTAATAAAATCGTTTAACATAAAATTTTTTTATATATATTTATACTTTCTGGTTTTTAGTGTTTGTGGATTTACACTTCACAACTCAGAATTCTTTACAAATATCTTTTATTGTACTACAATTTCGATGGCGATATACTACGAACGCCTCCAAAGTTTTAGTTTTAATATTCGTACATACGTGACGGATCATATCTCGATAAATAGTATATTTTCGGCAATCACGATGCTACTAGCGTTCCGAACTTTTTATCGTTTTCGTAAAGAACGCGAGTGCCTGATTTCAAGTCGTTTGGATTTGTGGTTATGGCTTATATTTATTGATGACGGAGTAATTTTTTCACCCGCTCGGGGTTAATTTTTTTTTAAATATTGTATTGTCTTCCAAACTACGCACACCTGAAAAGTTTCAAGACAATTAGATAGTTGCAAGTGGCTTAAATTTGACTTCCCAAATTCAAACCATACATACATCAAACATACAAAAATACAAGCAGAGGATCAAAGCCGAATAAAATCGTTTTAAAAATCACAAAGACTGCCTAATTTTCGGGCAAAGAAAGTACTTTGCCCTCTTAAGCAAGCAGCTCGCTCTTTGATATTATACCAAGCACTCGAGCGAAGATGACCCACCCGCAAATTACCCTCGATAACCAACAGAAACTCAGCGTACCTTCTGGAATAGGCGGTGTTTTGTTTACGAGAAGAAGCGCGAGCCAAGAATATACCCGCGGGCAATTAACTGTAGGTTGGTAGCCAGCGATCTAAATGCGTGATGGTGGATGGAGCGGACTCGCGAGACGCGACGCGATGTGACCGCGTGCCTAGATCAGTCGCGCGCCCTCGTGTTTATCCCAATGCCAGCCGCCGCTGCGTATTTTTAGCGTGGCCCATTACAATCGGCGACTCGACACTTCGCCACGGTTGTTCTCCAGAGACGGGACGCGCCACGTCCCTGCACGTGGACGTGTTGTTCGTTCACGCGACGGCGACGTCTGCCCGCGCCACGATAAATTCCAAAGGCGCGCGTACCGCGGTCTTCCAGATTTCCAGCCCGCCGGCCAGCTTTCGCAAAACTGTCCCAAAATGTGTGCGGGGAAAAATGGAGAATCATCGAGCGATCGAGCTGTATCTTTCTCTTAAAACAATTAACACCTTCTTCTGGGCGTGGTAGCGTTTGGCTGAACGGAGGGAGTAATTGAACGTTGCAGCGAGTGTTTCACTTGCATTCGGTGCAGCACTTGCAGCAGGTTCGTTTACTGGTTTCCTCTTAACACCCTGGAACAGCTATAAGCAATTTAAATAACTTGGCCCGTGTTGGTCCGGTTTGCTCGGGTGGGGAGAAAGGGAGGCAACGGATATCAGCGATCTAGTCAGGTTAAGACAAGGTTGGCCGACCTTGCCTTCGTACAGCGTGTTGCGTTTCCCCGTGGTCGGGCGCTAATGAACCGTAATCACCGCGGTTCCCGTCCGCGAGATTCGTCTGTCATCCTCGTCCAGGGTGTCAGTTCATCCGTTCCTATCTAATTCGTTGCTCAAAGGAGCCTGCCTCCCACGACATTCCCGTGCGCTAAACCTGCCCCGTTTTCTGTTGCAGTGTGCCAAAGCCTAGATATAAGAAACAACGTGCAAAATTTGTCAAAACTGAAGGGATGCCGTACGGTGGAAGGGTCCGTGCAAATTCTGCTGATCGACAACGCGGAGCCGTCGGAGTACGCCAATATGTCTTTCCCGGAGCTGACGGAGATCACTGGGTACCTGCTGTTCTACAGGTAAAGCGCATCGTTTGGGAAAGTAGGGAACGACGCGGGAGATGCCTCGCTCGCGTTGCAGCTACCCAAGTGAAACAGACAGCTTGCATGTTAACGTACCTCCGCGCGAGACTCCAGTACCTACATATTAATCGTTCGTGGGCGCGGTGGGTTCCGGAGCCAGGGCTTCGCGCCAAATAGAGCTAATTGTCGCGAGTACATTTTCAATCTCCCGAACAGTCGCGCAGTTACTGACTACAATTATACAGACTGTAACGCGGCAGCGATAAAACATATCCGCGGGCAGTTTCGGTTCCAAAGTGCAGACGAGCAACAATCGTCAGTCTCGGCGACGACTTCCTCCTCCCGTCGAGGGTCACTAAACTTCCTGCCGGTTGCGCGTCATTATTATCTCCTCGCCGGCTTCTTCTCCGTTTCCTACCTTCCTTCCTTCCTTTCTCTCCGCCCTTGTTTTTTTATTCCTTCCGCAGCATCGCCCAACGCCGCGCATGCGGGATTTCCCATTCACAGCAGGCTTCATTCCGCCTTCCTGGCCGTGTTGCAGGGTGAAGGGGCTGCGGAGCATCGGTCGACTGTTCCCCAACCTGGCGGTGATTCGCGGACATTCTCTATTCATCAACTACGCCCTGGTCGCGTTCGAGATGATGAACCTGCAGGAGATCGGCCTCCACAACCTCACCACGATCGTACGTGGCTCTGTTCGCTTCGAGAAGAATCCCGCGCTCTGCTACGTCGACACCATCGACTGGGACATCATCGCTAAGGACGGCAAAGGGGAGAACGTCATCGCGGTGAGTCTGGCCAAAGGGGTCCTCTTCTACTTGTTCGGGGGGTTCTGCGCTCCTTCGAGCGTTTGTAGGACGATGGAGGTGACGAGGAGAGCAGGAAAGTTGCCAGGCGTACTATCCAGGTTCTCCGGCAGCATCAGCATTTATAATCGCCTCCATTCAGCCATTCATTCCCTCGTTCCTCCCGAAAGTAGAAGAAAGAAGGAAGCTGTTGGGCGCAACGATCGGCACCCCACTCCTTCCAACCGCATTCGCATTAATCCACAATCGGTGCGGTGTATTTATCCAGCCGGAGGTTTAATATCGTGGAAAGGGCAACTGCGGCGTATTATTCAGATGGTCGACGGTGCCGTTGGCACGGCCAGTCCGTATCCCGTATGGGCAAGAAGTCGCAACAGCGGCTAATAGCGGCGCCTTCTGGCGCGGGCCAAGTCGACACCGTCTTGCCAGAAATCCTCTATCCCGTACGAGCACGTTATTCCCTCCGCGGGTGCAACGAACCGCTACGACTGCCTGGCATAGCTGGCGTCGGTAAACAATTCCATTCGCCCGCCAGTAAATAATCGGAAGATAATCCCTATAATCGTGACCAGGCGGAATGCACTCGGACGCGCCGCTCTTCCCTCCCGTTTTCGCAATTACGAGGTCCCGTCGACCGCTCTTCGACGCTATTTTCTCCCGCGAGAGAGGCTTCTTTGTCCGAGAATACGCCCCCCGACGACGGGGCGAGGGCGGGTCGCGCTCGACGTTCCTCTCGGTCACGACCAATTGCTTCCGGCTCGTCGTTTCCCGCGACGATTTCGCCCCGGGTCGGAATCAATAATATCGGCCTGGTTCCAGCGCGAAACAGACGATCGCTTTCTGGCACCGGCCCTCGACCGTCTATTTCTAGCGTAGACCGGACTGTCCTCTCTCCCTGTCGGTGGCGGGGTAATAATATCGTCATCTTATCCGCGGAAAGGTGGCTCGGCTGGGTCGTTCAAAAGAGGAGAGGAAAACGTGGGGTCGCTATGTGCTTGGACGATGCTCACTCGCGACGGTGGGAAAGCTGGAGTGGAATGGGGGCGAAGGGGGTGAGAATAAAATGCGTCCCGTACGCGGAAATATAGTCAAAAGGATCGAGAATCTCCTTAAGGGGTAGGTCACCCTCGACAACCCTAACACAGGCCTTTTTTCAAACGAAAATTGTAAAGTGATAAATAACAATAGAGACGTTTTTCCTAGATTGAGTCGTTATTCTATGAGCTCTAACACAAAAAAGTCTAAATATCTGTATGTACTCATAAAAGTTGTGAGTAAAAACGTATTTAAAGGCGTGTACGCGGTGCACCGTTTGATGGTGTACATAAAATCTCGAGAACCGCTTCAACGATTTGGATGAAAATTTAAATAATGAGAGATGCTGAAAAACATTCCCTAGGATGCGTCCGGAGCAGATTTTCTAAAAAAAATAACCTGTGTTAGAGCTACCGAGGGTGGCCTACCCCCTTAACTATTGCATGGGTATTGCCTTCAGGCGAAATCGTGTCTTCGACATCCAAAGACGAGGAAGAAGCTCCCTAGAAATAGGTAGCTACATACATACGTGCAGACGAGGGTATCCGAGAGCTTTCTGGATTGAGAACCGTGACGAGTTCATTCGACGGCTGGATTCCTGCATCCAGACTCGGCCAAGAGTCGTAATGTTGCTCTTTCGAGAGATTACACCCGGAGCAATCTACCCTCTTAAAAAGTAAATCTCATTCAGCGAGGTTATCGCGCGATTCGTCACGCTGCCTGCCCTCGCTGGATGATGGCGGCCTGCTTTTTCGTCTCTCGCCGACCGTTTAAGAGACTGGATATCGTTCGAATCGTTTTGTGCAGCAGAGCTCGCCTCTACGTGCACGCTCGATTCACCCTAGCCTTGCTTTTTCCCCGTTCGAACGCCCCGCGTTCTTCTAGCTTGTCAGCAAGCAGCTTCCGCGGAACAAATCGGAGTCGGAGGCGTTTCCCCCTTGAAAAACCGATGGAAGCGTGACGGTGGTGCCTCGCGCAAGAAAGCTAGAGGTACGTGGAGAGGCTCGCAGCAGCCTCCCTGCCTTGCCTGCTCGCCAGCAGCAGCCGTGAATTCGTAAAATGTAACGCGTCGAGCGAACGGTTCGCGGCCTCGTTATCGCGGCCACGATATTCGCGCCACGAGTGCACGTAAGCGGCGCGTGGCGTGTCCAGGTTTCAGTGTCTCGCCGCGATTTCGACCTCGATCGCCCGCCTCTCAACATCGCGGCGAGGGCTCTGTGATTCGGTCGTTTCGCTTGCTCAATCTGAATAGTCTCTGATTTTAATATTCCGAAATGACTGCCACGTGCTGTGACTGATTCCCGTGGAACGCAATTTTTTATATAATACTTCCGCGCGTGTAAGGTTCTACAATCTACGTGGATAGAGAGGCAGGAAATGTGGACGTCGGGAATGGAATTATGAAGGGTAAGGGGGAAATAGGGAATGTCACACAACTGCGGTATCGAGAAAATTATGTTTTAACACTTTAGTTCATCACTAAAGAAACAAGGTTCAATGAATTTACTTTTTGTATATATTTTTCTTCTTAAGCGGTAATGTCACTGTAGAGCCCGGAAAAGCAGCCTTATCTTGAGAATTTTTTTATGCGAGCATAGTAAATGGAATGCAAAATTTGTTTGAAAGCCTTTATTGTACATACCTTGAAGTACGATCACAATTTTTTTTTTAAATTTTTTTAATACAGAAGCATCTTCAGAAAAATCTTTCCAGCCGCGGAACACTGTTTTTCAGAAAAAAAAAACTTATTTTGTTGAGCTGTAGCGCTGCCATTTTGTAGTAAAAAAATTTAAAAAAATTGTGATCATACTTTAAAGTGTGTACAATAAAGGCCTTCAAACAAATTTTGTATTCTATTCACTATGCCCGCATAAAAAAATTCTCAAAATCAGGCTGCCTTTCCGGGCTATACAGTGGCATTACTCCTGAAATAATTTCTTGTTTTACCTTGACGACAAATGCTCATGCTCAGGCAAAGTGTGGGGACATTCCGTATTTTGTTCCAGTGCAGAGTAGACATTTACTATTTTTAACCAGTATACCAAATCTTTGACGTTATCTTACAGGGGTATTTGAAGTTTATAACCCTTTGTGATTTGACAGTTCTGTAGTCCCAGTTGCCACCAATAAAATATGCTATAAATCGCAAAATCACGTGAAGTGGACATTCTCGGTTATTACCCTTCAAATATCTCTGGAAGAAAGTGGAGAGGCTCGCGACGCAGATACGATCATGGTGCCAGCTATCAATCGTCGATCAATGCTTCCAATCTTCTTCTTCTTTTAAACGATTTTATTCAGCTTCCACCCTCTGTTTTTTGTTTCTTTGTTCGAAATCTAGAAACTCAATTTTAACCCACTATCGGATAGACTTGAAACTTTTCAGACGTACGTAGTTTGGATGACAACACAAAATTATGAAAAAAAACAGATGGGTTTAAAAAATTACCCAGTGATCAATAAATATATCTAACCCATAACCACAAATCAAATCAATTCAATCGACATGAAATCAGCATATAACCGCAAATCGAAACTTAAACACTAAACAGTGAATAATAAAAAATACATATAAAACAATTTTAAATTAAACGATTTTATTTGAAATGCACTACAAGCTAAAAAATAATTATTTTCATGTACTACAATTGCGATGGTGTTTTTTCACTTTAAATAAAATCGTGGAGCAGGATGTTTGATAATAGAATATGAATGAATATAATCCTGCTCCACGATTTTATTTAAAGTGAAAAAACACCATCGATCGAACACCAGAAATCGTTTAGCTTAATAACTTTTCTTTATATATATTTTCTTATTTATACCTATAGACTTACGTCGATGCACTGCGATGTCCATTCCTAATCAGCTCGATTCCCCGTTTCGTATTCCCACCAACGCCCCCATTGGTTCGTTATTTCCGTCGCGCTCGGGTTAAATACTTATGCACATATATTAAATTCGGCGTCCATGCGTCGCAACGCTCCTCTCGATCGACCTCCACCGCCCATTTCGACCCACGGACGGCTCCGTGATTTCGCATAACGCTCAGAGATACGGAAGAGATCCGAGGAGCCTCGCAATTGCGACGTCGAATCGTGAATCATTGGTCTGTATCGCTGACTTGGTCAAGGGTTGCTCGATGCGTAGCAGCGCTGCCTGAATTTTATGGCTTTGATCACTGAGTGGCCAGGACATAACGCGCAAGAGAGTCGCTTTCAAACTGCTTTTATTCAGAATAATTCCACCGTTCAGGAAATCCCAAATCTTTCGCTCTCCTGCGTTGAAGGATGATCCAGCAGCTTCCTTCGCTCTTTCCTTGCCTCCCTTGAGCGTTATCTCGCTGTCACTGGGAAATCAGTGAATCGATCGATCGAGGAGGATTGAAAAGTCGAGTAGCTCTTAGCCGGACGATTTGAAGAACGGCGATCTTGTCGCCGCGCTGCTGGTACGTGACTCTGCCTTTATCGGATCTACGAAATCGCATCAGAAAGTGTCCCCTCTGACAAATCCCGTATACTGGATGATCGTCCTTCGAGGGAACGGTTTCCGCGGCGAAGAGATTCGAATCTGTGGAAAACAGAGGCTCGCGCGTTCCTCCTCCACTCTCGGCGGTAGAATTCCCAAGATTATCGAATGGAAGCAGCTAGACTTTCGCAGTTGCTAGAGCTCGATGAAGACTTCGCTGTAAACGAGAGGCGAGGGAACGATAAGCGGAGCACAATCACGGGAATTGGCGTCGACGCGTTAATCGAATACGCGTCACTTCACTTTCCCATCGAAATTTCAATTCGTCGTTGGAGCGTGTTCGCGCGGCCTCGGGCGTGCTGGACGGGGGTGGAAAATCCAACGCTCTAATTGCCGCGCGCTACGTTCTGAATAATTCCTCGCGCGCGTTGGGCAGAGAGTGGTAGAAATAAAATTTGGATTGTTCGCTAAAGCGAACGCGACGGGCGATCGTCGTCATCGGACCAGCGAAGGGACCTGGCCAACTATACCACTGCTGGCTTCTTTATCGATCGCTCCAACGCTGACGCGTACTTACATACGCCATTGTACGTAATACCTACCGCGTCGCGTGCTCGCAGTATTCGCGAGATTGATCTGTCCGTCGCCGTTGACTTCCCTGCACGAGCTAGCGATAAATCGAAGCACAGTGGACCGGCCGATACCGAAACGCGGTTTCTTTTCATTTATCCAGTGCTCTACTGCAGGTAGAAAGCTGTCCAGCTCTCCTACGCTAGAAAGTTGTCGCAGGTCCGCGATAAACGTCGCGTTTCTCCCGTTCCGGGTGAAAGAACGTCGGTTGGACGGACCGCGAGGGTGATCGATGGGTCGCGACCAGGTCAGATGGTTAATTAGCTCGCAAGACGGCGCGCAAAAAAATTGAACCGCGAGAGAAACGACCGGCTGTTGCGTGTGCGGCGGGGAAAATTAATTTACGCGTCGCTTCGGATCGGCGGAGGCGAGCCGAGGACTTTCGCAAGTTGTTTTTCGACCTCCGCGAGGAAAGGAGCGCGCGGGGAGCACGTGGACATCGAGCCGTCCTTCGAGGATACATACATACCTTTAACCTGATTCCCGTGGCGAAAGCGTTTTCGGTCGATCGATTACAGCGCGAGGGACACACGGGGAGAGATGGTGGCCGCGTGGGCATCGACGGCAAAACGATACGAGGGAAATTAGCTAGACGCACTTGATTCCTGGGGTGCTCCTCCCCCGACTTTCGAACGATCCACAAGCTGGATCTCGTGGAGATTCTGCTGGAGAAGGAGAATCAAGTGGGTCGGAGTTTGGGCTGGGAGAAAAGGGCGCAGTTAGGAGAGACGCGTCATGGTCCCCTAAGTTTATGGAAATACAAGTTCGGGGCGAGCCGGGGAAATAGTACAGGGCGGCGATGAAAATAAATAATAGCAGGCGCCAGACGTATCGATCCGTGGCCGCTCTCTATAAGCCCCGCGGGAGTTAAGGAATTCTTTTACCCCGTGCGTGGCTAACGACTATGTAAAGTCTCGTTCGCGTTCCTGTCAGAACAAATGCCCCCCTTAAGTGCTCCTTCCACGTACACTGTCGACGAGCTTCAACTTTCCACGCTCTCTCTCGCCGAAATGCCAAGTGGTTTCGACGAGAAACGACGTGTCCCGGTCCTCCCCAGCCAGGCAATCGCGGGACCGGGACTCGCGAGCAAATTCCATACCGGTAGAAAGTTGGAGATTAATTTCCCCGCTCTTCTGTTCACAGGGAAACAATCCGAAGAACGGGTGCCCGGTGTGCGAGAAGCACTGCCCCCAAAGGCAGACCAAGAAAGGCGAGACTTTGTGCTGGAACCAGCAACACTGCCAACGAAGTAACTTCTTCTCAAGTATCGTACACGCGAGCGCCAGCTTTCATTCCGAAACTCCGACGATTTCAGATCTCGGGTTACGGAAACAGCTTCTCTAACGAGTTGATCGACTTTTCGCGCGAGTCCGCGCAAGGTCGATGATCAGTGAAAAATTCAGTTGCAGCGTGATCCCCCGCCGGAAAGCCGATTCCACCGCGAGAACTTGGGCTGGAAATCGCGCGGTGGTAAAACTGGAAAGTTGGAAATTTGCGGGCTGACGTCGCAGGGGAAATTCCCGACCGACTCCCCTCGGCCGAGGCGTAGAGATAAAGGGACACGCGTTGCCAGCGGCTATCTTCGGACGAGCGTGTCGGCGGCGTCGACGCCCACGCGCGAGCTGCCCACTCGATGTCGCGAACCTCCCCTCTTCCGAAATTACCCGACTTATTCGTTGGCCTTGTGGAAAATCCTGCCCGTCCCGAGGGAAAAGGGCGAGGGACCGACGGCGTGCGTCGCGCCGACCACCGTGGGCGTTTTACTTATTCTACCAGTTTTACTCGTTTTACTCGTTTCACTCGTGAGCGGTACGGCTCTAAATTGGGCCCGTGTCGCACGCGAGAGACGTCTTTGCAAGACTTCCGCGCGAGTAGCTTGACGGGAAGGGGTTTTCCAGACGCCAGAAGGGACTCTTTGGAATTTCGCGAGTCCTGTCCTCCCTATCGATCGCCAAGGGCGTAGCTCGTTGGTTGCGGAGCAAGCGTTCCCTCTAGCCAGAATTTCAGCTCGAATGATGCTACGCGAGGAACGTGACGGGGGAGTTGTTTACCCGGAAACGCGAACGGGCTATTCGCGAGTACACTCACGAGGCCGATCACTTTTTTCCTGGGAAACGCGCGGCGGGTCCTCCAAGAGGGGTGTTTTTGGTACACCGAAGGAACTTGATTGCCGTGTGTACAGGGCGGTTCGAAAGAAGTGCTTGAGTAGTTTCAGGTTGAATGACCACTTACGCGATCAGTCGATCATTTCGTATGAGTAGGAAGCATGAGAGCTGCAGTCGGGGTTATTTCAGGGAAGCCGAGTTTCTCACTCGCGGAACGTCCTCTCGATTTCAGTGTGCGACCGGAAATGCGAGAACAACGCCTGCTACGAGAAGGACAAGTGCTGTCACCCGTCGTGCCTGGGCACGTGCTGGGGACCGTCGCCGAGCGACTGTGCCGTCTGCAAGGACGTGATGACCGGCGACAACGAGTGCAGGGAGCACTGCCCGAGCGGGACGCTGGAGTTCATGAGTCACCGGTGCATCCACGAGGACAGTTGCCGCCAGATGGACAAGCCGCGGGAGGCTCTGAACGTGAAGAACTTCTCTTACAAGCCGTTCAACGGCAGCTGCGTGATAGAGTGCCCGTTCGGGTACACGGACGAGGAGGTGGATGGGAAGGCGTCGTGCAAGAAGTGCGAGGGACCCTGCCAGAAGGAGTGCCCCGGCGCCAACGTTGACAGTATAGCGTCAGCTCAGAAGCTTCGCGGCTGCACCCACATAACGGGCAGCCTCGAGATCCAGATCCGCGGCGGCAAGAACATCGTGAAGGAGCTCGAGGACAGCCTCAGCACCATCGAGGAGATAGACGGGTACTTGAAGGTGGTGCGCAGCTTCCCGCTGATATCCCTCAACTTCCTGAAGAATCTGCGCGTGATACGGGGCAACGACAACGATAACTCCAAGTACTCCCTGCTGGTGATGGACAACCAGAATCTGCAGGAGCTGTGGGACTGGAGCTGGCACCAGGACATCAAGATACTCTCAAGGGGCGAACCCGGCAAGATATCCTTCCATCTGAACCCGAAACTCTGCCTGTACAAGATACAGACGCTGAGCGAGAAAGCGGGCCTGGCCCCGTTCACCGACTACGAGGTGGCGCCGAACAGCAACGGCGACAAGATGGCCTGCAACGTCACCGAGCTGCGCACCTGGGTGGGCAACAAGTCGGCGTGGGGCGCGGTGATCGAGTGGGAACCGTTCGTCCACCACGACACAAGGTCGCTGCTGGGCTACGTGGTGTACTTGATCGAGGCGCCCAACAGGAACGTGACAATGTACGACGGCAGAGACGCCTGCGGTGGCGACGGATGGAAGGTGGACGACGTCTCCGCCAGCACCAACACCAGCGTCAACTTGAAGCGCGTGTACAGCCATTACCTCTCCCAGCTGAAGCCGTACACGCAGTACGCGTACTATGTCAAGACCTACACCATTGCCACGGAGAAGTCCGGCGCGCAGAGCAAACTCACGTACTTCGTCACCTACCCGGAAGCGCCCAGCTTGCCGAGGTCGCTGTACACCTGGAGTAACTCGAGCAGCGAGATCATCATCAGCTGGCTGCCGCCCATCCACAAGAACGGCAACCTCACGTACTACCGGATCTTCGGTCGCTGGGAGCCCGATGATCCCAGCTTCATCGGCCAAAGGAACTACTGCAACGAACGTGAGTGAGGCATCATTCAGCTTCTAAAGAATAATTTAAGGATATTTTCGAGCCAAGCTCCGACGCATCTTTCAGCCATACTGCTGCCGGACAAGAAGGCCAACTTGTTCGAGGAGGAGGAGAAGAAGCGATTGGAGGAGGAAAAGAAGGAGCAGGGCATGGAGCAGAAGGCTGGGGCCTGCGAGTGCACCGATCGCGAGACCGATCAGTCTATCAGGGAGAAGGAGGCGACCAGCGCGATCGCTTTCGAGGACGCTCTGCACAACCAGGTGTACGTGAAGCGGAGGTCGAGGAAGAAGCGCGAGGCTGAGGAAATGTCCCTCGTGTCGGCCGTTAAGATGACGAAGGGCTCCTCGGACCGCGATCAGGTAAAGTAGTCACCAGTTGCAGTTGACTAGTTTTCTTCGATTTACACTGCCCTCTTTAAAACTAACTTCATTGCATCTTTTTGTGCTCTTCCGCATGGCTAGCCTATCCCAGACAAGCTGGAGAATGGCACGTACGTGGTGTTCGAGCGGCAGGTGCCCAGCACGAACCTCTCGTTCGTGATGAGGAATCTGCGTCACTTCGCCGCTTACAACATCGAGCTGCAGGCGTGCAGGGCGCCCGAAACGGTCGACCCGAACAAGAAGTGCTCCACGAAGAGCATGAAGACCTATAGGACGTTATCGTTGGAGAGCGCTGATAACATTCCCCCGAATACGTTCAAGATGAGCATGTCCGGCGAGAACAACAGCCTCACCATGGTCACGCTTCAGTGGGAGGAACCAGCCCAACCGAACGGCCTGATAATCACCTACCAAATCGAGTACAAGAGGGTGGACATTCAAAACGTGAGTAGAATCCAGTATCTCGTTGAATTCCTGCTTCGAATAATCGGATTTAGGGGGTGGGAGATCTGCCGAGGGGCTAAATACCTCGATCGATAGTGCTCTTGTCACGGAGGGGCACATTTTCGCGTCCCAGGAACCTGGAGGATGACGATCAAGCTTGCCTGTTTCAGTACAATCCAACGCTGGTCTGCATCACCAGGCGTGACTTCACGAATGCTGGGAAATCGTACGTCTTGGAGAGTCTACCCGCTGGCAACTACTCCGTGAGAGTCAGGGCGACGAGCTTGGCCGGGTACGGGGCCTACACTCAAGTCAAGTACTTCTACATCGAGGAACGGAACTCGATGAGCACGTTCTGGGTGATCTTCTGGCTGGTGGTATGCGCGATCCTCGTGGCCGTGGGCTTCGCCTCGTTCTTCGTGTACAAGCGAAAGTTCATGAACGACGGGCCGAACGTGACGCTGATTGCCACGGTGAACCCGGAATACGTGAGCACGCCGTACGTGCTGGACGAATGGGAGGTGCCGAGGGAAAAGATCGAGATGCTCCGATCGCTGGGGAACGGATCGTTCGGCATGGTGTACGAGGGCATAGCCAGGGACATCGTCAAGGGCAAGCCGGAGGTTCGATGCGCGGTGAAAACTGTGAACAAGGACGCCACGGATAGGGAGAGGATAGAGTTTCTCAACGAGGCGTCTGTCATGAAGTGAGTACAGCAGATGGGCGACGTCTTTGTCTTTCTGTTGTGTCGATTCCGCAACAGTCTTCAACACCTGCGTTCCTTTTGTCACAGGGGCTTCGACGCTCACCACGTGGTGAAGCTGCTGGGCGTGGTGACTAGAGGTCAACCGACGTTAGTCATCATGGAGCTGATGGTGAACGGCGATCTGAAGAGGTACCTGAGAAGCCACAGGCCCTGCGAGAACATCACGAACACGCCTCCGAACTTGGACAGGATACTGCAAATGGCGATCGAGATCGCGGACGGCATGGCGTACCTCTCCACGAAGAAGTTCGTGCACAGAGACCTGGCCGCGAGGAACTGCATGGTCGCCGAGGACCTGACCGTTAAGGTCGGGGACTTCGGGATGACGAGGGACGTCTACGAAAGGGACTACTACCGCAAAGGCAGCAAGGGTCTCCTCCCAGTCAGATGGATGGCCCCGGAGAGCTTGAAGGACGGGGTGTTCAGTAGCTACTCCGATGTCTGGAGTTACGGGGTGGTGTTGTGGGAGATGGTCACTTTCGCGTCGCAACCCTATCAGGGTCTATCCAACGACCAGGTGCGTGCAGTTCGATTAACACCTAAGGGATCCTATTCCGCGGGCAGTTGCAACATTCCTTCGCTTCTTTCGCAAGGTTTTGCGGTACGTGATCGACGGAGGAGTGATGGAGCGTCCAGAAAACTGCCCAGAGATGCTCTACGAGATGATGAAGCAGACTTGGAGGCACAAAGCCACCAGGCGGCCCACCTTTATGGACATCGCCACTATGCTGTTGAAGCACGTCAAATCGAAAAGCTTCGCACCAGTGAGCTTCTATCACAGCCAGGAGGGAATCGAGGCTCGTAATCAAAACAAGTCCAGCTCGCCCCAGGCTGACCAGTGAGTACACCCACCCTTCTAGCCTTGTAACAGTGAAATGAATAGTGTCTAACGCTTCCATTCGCCTGTTTCTGCAGACACCTAGACATATCCTCCCTGCAGGAAGAGGAGAGGGAGGGTAACGAAGACTCTCCACTGCGCCAGGACTTCGACAACTTCGCGAGCTTCGAGCCGAGCAGTCTGAAGAACAGCTTCAGCCCACAGTACAGAATGGACTCGTACGGCGAGAACTCCAAGGCTACCGCCAACTGCCACGACATCAACTGCTCGAACGTACCATTGAAGGCTGGCTTCGACGACTTCGACGGCGTCTCCGCGGACTCGATCGCCTCCGGCAGGGACACGCTGAACCTGCCCTTCGTCGAGGATAGCCTCAAGTCGGTCAAGAACTCGCCCTTCATAAACGCCAAGAGCTCGTCCAGGAGCAACCTCAGCCAACTGTCCATGGGCAACAAGTCCGTCAGCCCGCAGAACGCAGGCAAACGGAGTTTCCTGAGCAGCCCGAACTCCGCCAAACTATCCGTTCCCGACTATGAGAACGGCAGCCCCGAAATCCTCTCGGCTGCAGAGAAGAGGGAGACGGTGCCGTTACGTGTCGATTTCCCGTCCATGGACGCGATCGACATCGACAACGGCATCGACGACTCCATAACCACGGCTACGTACGTGAATAAGCCAGAAACGCTGAACAACGGATACATCGGTGGTACCACCACGTAGTAGCATTCACGCGCTTCTTCTGAAGCTCCGCGATTCCCGGAGCCCACCACCTGTCGATGAGCTTTCCACCAATTGAAACACAAGTGAGGAATCATTCGTGAAAGCTCGGCGCAGGTGGTGAATGTACTCCAGTGTCGAATGGCCGTGCCGAAAAGGGACAGGGTCTGTGAATCGACTCGTAAGCAAACGTTCCAAAATTCCTGACAAATAGGACGCTTCCGATAGGTTTTGCCTCCTAACCTATGCTTTATGCCCTCGGACGCGATTCAGTTCTCAATTCTGAACGCCTCGACTTCGTCTCGAACAGCTCGTTGCCTTCAAGAGACTCGGAAATTACTCTCGTGGCGGACACTGCCCCTTTACGAGCCTGCAGCTCCGTACAACGAAAAGTGTGACGTAGTCAAAACGCTGTACAGGTGATAGAGTAGCAACGAGGACTATTGACTATTGACTAGTGACAAACGACACAAGCGTCAGGTAGACGCTAACACGTAGCAGCCCATTTTGCGGCTGTGACCGATATACGTAATTACATCAAAGATTTATGTTAGTTGACGATTCGCAGCGCACGTGGACGCGTAGGTTGGCTCCCACGAGAACATCGACGCGATCGCCTTTGAAGACTGAAGGCGAAAGCACTCGAAGGTAATGATCGTTTGCTGGAGTCCGACGAACCAAACAAACATTTCTCGATACCTTACAGATTAGCGCGTTCCGATAGTCTCTCATGGTAATCAGACCTACACGCGCGTGCCACGTGCGCGCACGCGTGTATATGTATTCCGTTACACTTATAGGCAAACTAGAGATGCGCTCCTCTTCGTTCGAGCCGACCGTAAGAAGGAAACGTCCGCTTCCTTCCATTTCGTTGGCGTTATCGTTCAAGTGGCAATTAAGCGCGCCACCTCTGTTGCCGGCACGACGATTTTATATTTTAGAAAGAGTACGGGGACCGCGCTTGGCCGCCACTGTGCACGATCTTAGGCTTTCTCGAGTACTATTATCCATAAGCTAGATTATTCATCGCTCGTTGGAGAGAGGATATACCCGGAGAACATGGCTGGAACGCTCGATCAATCGCGGTACAGTTTCCTCGGCGTGCTTCGACATTCGCATCCTTCTTTCACTTCTGTAACCCTCTTCGAAGCATCGCCGACGGGAATTATACGAAATCAAAGACACGACGTACGCTCGAACAGCACTCTCTCTCTCTCTCACTCTATCTCTCTATTTTATTCCGTGCAGCTGGAGACAATCGACAAAATGACAAAAGCTGAGGAGGCAGGCTTGGATCGCGCGTGCCCGCCGCGCTCTCCGCGCGTGTATCCTTTCGAATCACCTCGGCGTGGACACGAGAAACCTGGTCCAGTTCCCAGCGACTCGGCTAATTCGAAATTCCTCCCCGAATCGTGCAATACGCTCGCTCGCGGTTCGCGAAGCGATCCCTGCCGGTCTCGATTGGTGCTAACGCTGACGCGGCCGCTTTGGAACGGACCCAGCGGCGGGTTTCTCGTGGCGGTCCACGCGCGATCGAGGGAGACGAATGAAAACCGACACCGCTCAGAGGCATCGCCGTATGCTTTTGATGTAGACGAGAGAACGTAGACTGTTTAAATAGGTCCCCCGGGAGTGGAGAGTCGTCGGTCGATCGACGGGCGAGAAAGGTCGAATCGAGAGCGGCACGCCGCGTCGTCGCGACGGCTGACCGGGGTCAGGCAAAACGGAGCAACCCAGAACACCTATCGCACGAGCCTCTAACACACAAAGACTGATTAGCTAATCCCGTTTTATTACGCCCGTATATTTCGCCGAGTAAGTTTAACGTTATCGAACGAAATGGTAGAAGTTCCATATAATAATAATACGTGTGTATACATGTATAGTTAAACCATCTCTCTTTCTCTTCTTTTTTTCTCTCTATCCGCGAAGGCCATTCTCTTCTCCGTTTCTCATTCACGCTCGCGCCACCTTTCTCCCCGAGACTTGTATTTCTTTCCTTCTTTCTCGCGTCCCCGGCAGGGTGTCCCTGCCAGACGGGGTGAGAATGGAATTCCACCGGAACGCGGTAACCACACATACGCCGAGAGGTGATCGGGGAAGCGTTGCCGGCCGAGCCAAAACCGTTGAAATCGAGACATTCGTGGGAACGAGAACTCGCTGCTGCCCGGCTGGTAATCGGTCGGTTACTCGCGCGGAACAATTAGTCGCGGTAAAAACCGATACGATGCGTACGCCCGACGCTTGTTCGCGAGGGCTTTCTGGCATCGCGCGCGTTTCGAGAAAAGGAAACTGGAAGTGGATTCATCGACGCTTACGGTGCTCGGCTGTTTTCACTTAAGGAACGCTCGTTCTGCCCTCGCGGTCGCCTTACAGGCTGTTTCAGAACTCTGGTGCAGGCTTTGTTCGCTGGCAGAAGGCGTGAAGAGAAAGTGTAAGAGTTTTACGAACGTAGGCTCCATAGGTACTTGTTTCTCAGGCACGATTGATCCTGTTTCAATTCCATTCGAGTCCCCCAGTTTCATTTTCTAAACGATCGCGGGTTGCAAGCGATCCTATTACAAACAAGCATGCCTCGCAGTTCTGAAGCAACCGGTACGGTTCGTCGAGCTAGAAGCTAACCGTTGTATAACGCGATTCGAGCACCAGTGACCTAATGCGATCTACCTGCACCGTCTGGCGACGCGTTTCACGTTTGTACCGTGCGTTAGGTGGAAGTACCGACGACCGTACGAACTCGCGACGCGCAGAAGACTCGTGGCTTTGGGCCTCGCGTTCTCTTTCCTAAAGCGAACCGACTGTGCGCGTTGAAAAGCGCGCAGACTCCGCCAAAACCGTGCCCAGCTCTTCTCGATTCCGCGGACGATCGCGGGTCGACTCTCCCCGATTCGAGTCCTCCGTACCACGCTCGTTGCCCCATCGTCGAGTCAAAGTGCCAAGCTGGAGGATCCTCGCGAGCGATTGGCCGCGCAGTCGAGGGGAGACGCGCGGTTCCGCTTGTCACCGATCGGAAAATGGAAATGGATCGACGAGCCGCGCGATCGCTCGAGTACTTATCGCCTCTGACCACGGCTAAGCTTTTTTTTCGCCCTTCGCAGCTCTCACAGTCTCGCCTAGCGTTAAGGTAATCCCATCGTTGTCGGTCCAGCGACAAGCTCGAGGCGTTCGAGCTTCCGCGGGACGCGACGTTCCCAACTTCTCTACGTTTAAGTCGTTAAGGATGAAGAATGGAGCGCGACCCGGACGCCGGTCGCGCGGCCAATCGTTGTATTATAAACAAAATGTGAAGCCTCGCTCGTATTCTGAAGTATTTAGTGTAACACGGTTAAACAGTTGACGCTTAGACCGTACGCATACCTTTCTACGCGTGTGTACGTTTCAAGCGTGTACTGTAGGCGAAGCTAATCGGCTCTTGGCCACTGGTAGCTCGCGGTAATATGTATTTCAAGGGTATGTACTCGCATCCCTCGGAGGGATCGGCTCTGATCCTTGACGAGTTTGACGGAGGAGACGAAACCACGCACAATGCGTTCAGGAGGATACATTTTATTGGGGAACGAAAAAGAAACAACGGGGGGCCAGCTGAAATTGATCCGCCCGCTGGTATCGAGCCGAAGGTACCCTTGAAATTTTCATTACTGCAGTAAGCTGTACTGGCGAAGTACTGGCTGAAAAGCCGATTTTCTTTCTGATCCAAAGTTAATCGCGGCTAACTCGAGGGAACTGTCTGTACACACGCGCACAGGCCGCGTATGCGTAAGGCACTGTAAGATTTAACCAGAAAATATGTTTCCTACAAAGTGACGAGTTCTCTCTATATCATACAAAGCGGCTCGTGGCTATAAAAGAAGAAGTTTCTTAGGCCTATATATTATATATAATTTTGAGATCGTGTAATATATATACGTGTATGTATATGTATATTAAGGACGACGAATCTGGTATTAAGGAGATGTACGCGTAAGAGGAACGACTGCACGTATGCGTGTGTGTGAATGGATAAGTGGCCGTGTGCGTGCGAGTGATTGATGAAAAAGGAGATATCGTGCCGCGATGGCACGACGACTGCATATAGAACGAGCGCGTGCGGGTTACGTGAACGCGCGATACCGATACTGGCGATCGCAGCGAGATGAAAATTAGCAGCAAACGACATCGATATCTGTATCGAGCATCCGATAATTAACGCGACTCGCGGCGCACCGAGGGGATAATCGAGCATCTCCCTTGAATACCACGCGACACGTCATTCCGTGAATCGAGTGTTTTCGGCCGCAACCACGTAAATTCATTCCCCGATTCCTCTCGACGCTGCCACCTCCTCCCCTCCGACGCCCGCGTCCCAAAAGCACGCCGCAATTCCTCCCAAGACCTCTCGAGAATCAAAGCTGGCAGATTTCCGAAAGGGTTCACGAGCGATTGTACCGCGCGGTACCTCTTCGTTCTCGAGTCTTCGCGTGGGCGTAATTTTTTTGGTAAGAGGAGACGCTCTGGGTGACACTCGCGCACCCTTTCGCCTTTAGTTTTCCTAGTTTTCGTTTCGAGATCGACCAGCGTTCACGTGTTGCACCAGCGGAGAGCGCGGTATGTAGTTTAAGGTACGATATACGTCGAGGACTGTCCTCTTGTTCCTATTCCGTGTCGTTTCTTTTATTTTCTTTTTTTACTCTTGGAACCTGCAATCCACGTACGATTAGCCATACGCGCGACGCGCGTGTAACCTAAGACTTTCCCGCGACATTGCGTTTAATAGAGTTAGATGATAGTAGGTTGGAGTAACGAGCGAAACTCGACGGGGCACCCTTCCTTCCGACCTCTACCCCCCCTCAAGATATCGCACACGTCTGATCCTCGTTTTCTATTCATTTCCATGGATTTTCGCGCTCGAAGCTGCCTCGGGCACCTCGATTCTGTCCAAAAGCGACCCCTCGCACGACTGCTCAATATTAGATTGCTCAAGCTCAATGCCCGATCTGTGGATAGCGCGAGACCGATCAGGCAACGTCTCCGCGCGTTCCACGATGGCGTCGCGGTGCACAAAAGAAAGGAAGAACAAATGGTTGCGGGAAGGGAACACGTCCCTTTCCTACGACAGTCTCTCTGCCTCCATCCCCTTCCTACACACGTTTCATTTTCGAATCAGCCCTCACACGTATCGTTCAACCACTCGACCCCCCCCCCCCCCCAATCCCTCTTCCTTCTTAATTTCCCTCGTATCCGCGATCCCACTTGCGCATAGTTTCCGCGCGAACGCGCTCGTAGACGGGAAACCGACCGACTTCCTCGGAGAAAACCACTAATTTTTATAGGGATTTTTGTAGCCAAGTTTTTCTACGCCGAAACGTATTTTGCATAAGGACGAGCACGAGTCGAGAGAGATATTTTAAAAAGTAATCGCGTAATTGTTAATCCGACTGTTAGAATTACCGTACGTCGTAGTATTGTTACGTTTTAAGCCCGTTTCGAAGATCGACGGACGCAAGCCCGCCTCACAGTCCCGTTCCCTCCGAACGCTGGCTTTGCCCAAACGAATCGAAAGCCCCCGTTCGTTTGCCGAATGCCCATTTACGGAGGGAACGGCACGCGAAGTGACCATTTTTACTCGTTCGTAAGACGGACGAACGGTTTCTCCTATTATTTATTTTTCATTTTTTTGTATATACGTTTATTGTCGTATTTATTTGTCAATAAAGAGCTTGCGTTACGCGGACACAGGGATGTTTCATCGTGCACCTGCTCCGCGCGACGGACACTCCGAACGACCACCAGTATTCGTACGCAGAAAATAGTTGGAGGAGACACGAGGATCCTTCGTTAGTTTAATCTACTCTGAGTTAACGTAGAGACGTGGCTCGATGTTGGTGGTGGTACGGTGGCCCGCGCGTTCCTATTCCGACCAGCCCCGATCACGGCGCAGTAAACGACGGCCCTCCGGGCTCCGAGAATTTTCCATTTTCCAGCCATGCTCGGGTAACACCAGAGCTGTGTCGTTGACCCGCGTCGACGCTCTCCGCGAGCCTCCCGAGCACGGTCGCGTAATTATCTCGCCACAATACCGAGCGTTGCCGTTTTCAAGGGAAAGTCCTTGTGCCGCGTGGCCTACTAAGCGGGAAAACGCCTTTTCAGGACGACCATTATATCCGAATAATAATCGCGGGACACGCGACACGGCTCGGTATTTCGCAATCGCGTTGATTGTCGCCGGAATGGGACGAAATTATTTCTCTCGATTCGAAAGCTCGCGATCGACGGCGAGGCGACGACGGGGAACGTTCTACGAGTCGCGTCTGCGATTTGAAAGCGAGGGATCGTTTGCATTCGGAATATTTGTCAGATCTCCGTCGCGGGTTGCTTTCACTGTCGTTCTCGCTGCGACGAAAAGAAAGCCGCCGCGGGTCCGTCCCGGCCGTTTGTCCAGCCAGCGACCGTTCGATTCCGCTCCGAGGCGGCACGATCGGGGGCGAGGTGCATTTTCCTCGCGGAAAACGGAAACGCGGGAGGGAAGGATAGGTTGCGTGGATCGTCGGTGAACGAACGGCTGCGCAGCGACGTAAGACTGAAACGAAAGTCGAGGCGAGACCGACGAGCCATGTCGCGAGGACTGGCCAACAACAACCGGTGCGCGTAATCGTAACTATGCAATTTGGTGATTGTGAAGTTGGGACGGCGGTGCGTCCGTCTAACCACGCTGGCAAACGATCGATCTGTTCTACTCGTATCCGGCTACCCCGTTAACTGTAATTTACTATTACGATTATAATCGTTACGCTGTACGCAAAGTGGAGACAGAGTCTTATTTACCAAATACGAGTTTTTTAATAAAAGGCTTTTTTGTGAAGGAGAAACTGGCGATTTGTTATTTATACTCGTTCAAATCACGCCCTCATTATTTGTACAGTAGAGCTTGTATTCGATCGGGAGATCGGAGGGAAGGGCGAATCAGTGGACTCCTATTATCCGAACTAACAAGGGAAGCTTCACACATGGCACTCGCCGATTTCAATGGAACTTGTGCGAGGTGGTAGGTCAATATCTAACAGGTGGCGCAAAAGTCATCACGCGATGTTAATACCTCCTAATTTTTTTAACTCAGGTATATGTCAGAGGATGTTTTTACGTTTCAATAGAAGACACTCGCGAAATTTATTGTCCGTAGAGATGAATAATAGGGTGGAACTAAATACAAGGGCAAAATATTTTTTTATTATTCGTGACTTCTAATAGTGGGCAAAAGTTGCCTTTTATAATGGTATTTAAGCTGCCAAAGTTTGAACGTGATGAACAAAATTTTTTGAGGCGCCGCAAGCTCTTCAAATATTAATATTTACTGAAATATTAACTTTTGAAAGGCTTGCGGCACATTTTATGTGTGATGAATGTGGAAGAAAGAAGACAAGACAATTCAATTTAAAAAAGCAGAAATAATATCTGTACCTATTTATATTTCCAATTTTATTGTATAATTGTAGATGCACTTTATAGTTGTACAAATTAAAAAGATGTTTCATGTTACCTTGCTTTTACTATTTTCTTAAATAAAAAGTTAAAATTAACAAGTTCAAATGGAAAATTAAACGTTTTTCAAAACGCGGCAGCACTCCCGAATATGCGGCATATCTCCTAAAAAAAGGATGTTTTAGTTTCAATTTTTTAAACATGACAAATATTAAAATTTTAATTTTCTTTAATGCCAAATAGTAGTAGCGCAACATCTTCAACTATTAATAATACGTATCCATAGAAAAAATTTCATTGCAAAATTTAGACACGGTGACAATTTTGCCAAGGTGCGGCAACTCTCCCATAATTACCCTATCTAAGGCGCCCCTTGTAAGTCCTACTACACTCGTTCCAATCTTGTCTCGGTGCTCGGGTTTCCAGGTTTCGCTGAGACCTGTCTAGCGACAAACTGATCGCTCCGATATCAGTATCGCGTCGAACTGCTTAAATATATGATAAATGCACATCAGCCCCGTCGCTAGCTGCAGCCCGCTCACCAACCGGCCGACCTCGATTCCACGTTTCAAGAACGTGCCTTTTCGCGTCACGACTCGGAACCATCCCGACCTTTGCGATCCTCTTATCCCACGATGACGATTTTACCCGCCGCCTGAGCCACGAATTCCAATCCCGATCAGCGTTCGATCGATTCCATGCACAGCTTACGCTTGGACAACTTCGCCGCGAGTAACGAGTTCAAAGAAATCTGTGTCGGAGTCAGTGGATGGAAGGAAAACAACGAGCTTAAACGATGCATATTTAGAATTCCAGCCACTTGCCGGACTTCGGAACACTGTGAAGTGCATTGGCACAAGGTGACGACCGATCCACGTGCATTTCTGCATGACGTACTTCGAGAGCTGGAGAAGCTTTCCCTGCTCGACGATGTTCCCTGTATCGAGAGCTTACGGTGGAATTAACGCGAGTTGCCAAATGGACGACAAGCTGGCTCCACTGTTGTCGAAATACTGTCAAGCGGACCGCGTGAGACGATTCTCTTGGCGGGTGGCTGTCGCGCGACGGCACGAGAAACTGTCGCAACGCTGCGCGTAATAATCGCGTGGCGTAACGAGGATTTAATTAGACACGGTCTCGTTAAAATATTCTCGGAGATAGCGGAGGTTTTACTAGCGGCGAGGTTCGAGCGTCAGCGACATCAATCGAAGCGAAGAATCGCGAATGGGCCTATTAAGTCGAGCGTCACCGAAAAGCGATATTCAAAGTTAGATGCCTGAGGAGATAGCCTGAACCAGCAGGTACCGTTACTACCTGTTCCTCCAAGTATCTCCCGTTTTATCTCCGCGCTCGCGCGAGGAGGATGAACAGCCTCGGCTCCTCTCGAGGAGCCCAGCTATCCACCTCCTTCTTCCACTCGTCGCGCCTCGACCACCCTCTGCCGCAGCCTCTCGCGTACCGATCCCCGGGGGCCGCGAAATTTCAGGGTCGTTCACCCTTGAAACCGAGTCGTTTCCAGGGAAACGTCTTTTTCTTCGTATCGGCGCTAATATCGTAAGCTACCACGATCTTCCCACGAGCCTCGCGAACTCGAGGAGATCCTCCCAAAAGAGACAGTGTGCCTTCAAACGTACGTTTGAAAAAGTATGCTGAATAGGCAAGCGTTAATCAGCTAGCGGCTTAAGATTAGCATTCTAATATCCACGCTTTGAGACAAGGCTCCGAAGACTGAAGCAAAACTTGTGAAAGACTCAGATGAATATTTGCAGATTTCACCTTGCACTGAATCCGTGCCCGATCTCGAAGCATTGGCGCTACTATCACGGGTGAAAAGGCAGTGTAGTGTGATGGGGCACCGATGGTACGATTCCAAAGAGACATACGGAGATCGTTGTCCTCGTTCGAATGTGGGCGCACGAGTGCGAGCGCCTGCCGGCTCTGATCAGAAAGTCACCTGCCGCATACCTTTTGCTGGATCGCTGGAGGCGGCAGCCTCTGCTCTTTCCCCGACAGAGCGAGTGGAAAGAGAGAGAAGGCTCGCGAAAAAAAGATTCGCTTTCACGAAAGTCCATGGGGTCTTTTCATTTTTCCCGCCTCGTCCCATATTCGTCGGGAATGCCGCGCGTGCCGGAGGAGATAGCACGGTGTGAAAGGATCGCATGCGAGATCTCGCGCGCATTACTGCGTGACAGTATATCTGTCCCTAGCCGTTGCAATAAGGGCCCCATCGATTCCCTAGCCGTCGACGAAACGCAAAAAGGAAGGAAAAGAACGCCGACAGCTCGAGAGTCGCAGACACCGGGCGAAATTCTTGGCACGCAGCGCGATTGCACCGTTGCTCGAGCTGTCTGCCGGCTCCACGCGACTCAGGCCTCTCGTTACAACTACTCTGTTACAGTATTCCGGTCGTAGTGGCTTGCAGGCGATCGACGGAATCGGCAATTGCTAGGCGAACCGTCGATCGCCCTCGATACGCGGTCAAATTGGAGTCGCTGGAATCTGTGCCTCGATTTGCACGGCGATCGAAGCTTCAGCTCGCTCCGCTCGACCTCGAAATCCAACTTCCTCGCAGTCTACCCGTGATGGGACCTCCTGGAAGCCACGCAGCCACCGCGATTATTACGCAAACTTGCCACGAGTTCTGTTTTCAACGATACTGTCTTATTTCTTATTCGATAATTAAAAACTAATGCAAAGCGCGGCAAGTTATTAGCGACGTGGGAAACGAAACCGCGAAGCGCACCTTGCG
Source organism: Andrena minutula (assembly GCA_929113495.1). NCBI lineage: Eukaryota > Metazoa > Arthropoda > Insecta > Hymenoptera > Andrenidae > Andrena > Andrena minutula. Next base: position 36,285,779 of record OV815995.1, read on the forward strand.
CTGCCTCTCGCTCCAGCAACCCAGATCTCCGCGCGATGGAAATATACCGTTAAAACGTGCCACGGGCCCGCAGCCGTTACTCCCGTTCGACGAATCCTCGGCCACCGAGAGAATTCTCGCTCCCCCACTGCCGGCGACGATCCTTCTGACCGCTGGCTCGCAGGATATCCGGATTGATCGGTGCAACTTTGTCTCCTCGCGAAGCCGCGACGCGGCAGCGTCGACAAATGGGTCGACGGTGAAGCATCCTCGCGGAGAAAGCGCCTCTGATCTTTCCCGCGAGCTCTTCCACGCGCCTTTTTCCAACATTTCTTTCATAATTGCTGCAAACGCGTTCCGCGAGGCGCTCGCTGATAAATCCATCCTCCACTCGCTCAGGACTCCAAGCTCTTCCAGAGCTAGCAACTCTTTCAGAGGCTGCTCGCACTCGTTGAAAGGAGGGTAGACTATTTTTTTCAATGCTGGAACGTCGATTGCATCGATGAAAAGCGTTTCGGTTGGTAGCTTCCGCGGTATCGATATTGTAATCACCGGGCTGGCGAGCAGAGCCGCGGTGAACGACTTCCGGCGCGCTTCTTACGGCCCTACTGCATATTCACCACGCAATGCCGCTCGTCCATGAGCGAAAGTACTTTTAGAGGAAAATTATCGGCACGCGGCACGTCAACGACTCGTCTTTAGATGGTATTGGAATGCTTTGTGTGCAAGCGGCTCTCGCACGGACGGCTGGCTTAGTAGATGTAACCTGCACCGTCAAATGAGGCAAGTTTGACCACAGAACTAGATTTTAAGAGAAATTACTCTAGCATCCATTGCGTAACAGGTATTATTCTCAGACAAAGTGCCTCGGGTAGCTTTAATTGCCTACTTCGAGATGCAGTTTGTCTGGGAATATGTAATACCTGTTATGCAATAGATGCTATAGGCGTTTCTTTTCAATTCTAGAGCTCAGTCGAAGTTATCAGGACCGAAGTGGGACCTTTAGAGACCCTATTTAAAAGATTTTGAAGCCTCTTATACAGGGTAATCAACGCAATGTACGATTTCTTAGGCATTCCTGATATAATTTGATTAAAAACAGTTTCTAACAGAAGTTATATTTTAAAATTCAGAAAATTTCTATGGTGCCCCCTTTCTCCTCATGCCCTAGACTCAGGTACCTAAGTAGTAAGTGCGTGTAATTTGTCGAGCTTGCAGAGTCGAGAAGAAGCAAACTTGTGGATCGGAGTGTTAACGAAACAGCCAAAAAACCAGACTCGTCGGAAGGCTCGACTTTAAGTACAGCAATGGGAAAACGGCGCTTGCTACCGCTTTGTCCAATCAGCGATCCCAGTAAACGCGCAATGTTCTCACGATCGTCGTCACTTTCCGAGCGCCTCGGCGCATTGTTACGCCTTTTGCATAATTCGGCTTCCGGCATTCCGTGGTTTTCGCCCGCGTATCCAGCGAGCGGCACGGGCTTTGCCAGCGAAAGTGGCTTTAATGGGGAATAATGAACGACGCCAGGTCGACAGTGGGAGAGAGAGCCGTGAACGGTCGGTGGTTCATCCATCGGGGTTCGCTCGCCCTCGGAAGCCACCGGTGGATCTGCGGTTTCGCGAAGGGGGCCAGTGGTATGTCGGACACGTCTGACAGGATTACCCGCGAGCTGAATATCGGTGAGAATCGAATTGACGTAACTCGAGCATCGCGATTTCCCATGCCGACAGCATCTCCGCCACCGGGAGCTATTACCCACGGCTGGTTTCGCGCGTAATCCTTCGGCGTCGCCCCTCCCGCGGCGGATTTGTTGAACCCGTCGGGCGTTCGCGAATGAATTTCGTCAGGAGCACGAAGGGGCCTTCGGAGCCGACGTCTAAACAAGGGTACGCTTCCTCGAGGCGGGACAGGCGGAGGAGTAATAACAGCGGAGAAGGCGCGCGGAGAGCTACGCTCGCGGCACTTTTCTCCTGGTTTAATCGTTATGGAAAGTCCGAGGATAATATGGGACGTCGGCGCGCCGCAGAATCGCGAAGGATAAACGGCGCCGGAGAGGCAAGTACGCTCGGAACAAGTGGCTTCGAAACTATGCGACTCTGAATTTCGGTCCTGCTCTCCGCAGGGATCAAGAACACTCGCGTTAACTCGTTACGCTCTTATTCGATCAACGCTGAGACCTCGGAGTGCTCCAGTTTGAACAGGTGTATCTCCGCGAGGGGCTCTTTAATCAGTGTCTGACGCCGAAATACGCTGCTTCGGGAGGCAAGGGCGGGGGCAACGCGCAGGTACGCCGGCGAATCTCGATGGAACGGGTTGGATCGTAGCCCACATTGCCGAAGCAAGGTGCGGGCCGAGAGTGGGGTCGAGGAGCCGTCGGATCGCTTCGAGTACACGAGCAACGTCGCTCGAAGTGGAAAAATCTCGTCGACGCTTGGAAGAGATCTGTGAAACTATCTCTGGTATCTCTTCCTCTAATCAACTCTTTATCAATCCCCACTGACAATCGTGGAATAAGATCGCGTAACCAAGCTTGCGACGGCGAGAGACACCAATTCTACTCGGTCGAGGGTATTCGGTAATAAAGTAAAAAAGAGTTTCGAATTTTAAGAGCAGCTCGACCTTCGGCCAGGCTGGAATCTGAAACGCCAGCGGATCACTCTGTTGCCGCGACGAAATCGCTCGAAAAGCCGCGAGAGAGGGAATCGAATGGGCATCGGTGGGGCGGAGGGGGGCGAGGCGGATGGGTGCTCCGCTCGCGGGTGAAGGAGGTTGAGTGAACGGGGGACGCGTGCAGACAGACGTGCACGGAGAGAGACGGAGAGAGAGGGAGAGAGAGGGGGGGGAGACGGTGTTTGTAATCAAAGGGGCGATCCGCGGCGCGGCGCGGAGCGGCGTGGAAGAAAGTCAGCCTACTGGCGAGCCAGTCCAGCACGGCGCGTTGTCCCGAATGCACGTCGAACCATCGATTTCCGCGTGTCGTGGCCACGTGATCGCGATCGATCGCCACGCACTTGTCGAGCAGCGATCCACTCGCGACGCGGCTCGCTGTCACCGAGCGATCTCCAACGGCGGGGCGACGGCTAGCTTCGCGGATCGCGAGTCGATCGCGTGATCTACGCCCAGATACATCCAGGCTTTAACGGTATCCAACGGTGCCGGTTGCCGGTGCGCGGCCGAGATAGCCGGGGTATTCGATAGTCGAGGCGGGGAATCTAGGATCGAAGATCACGTGGCGAGATCGTCCCCGGATGCACGGGCTCGGCTGCTGTTTCGGCGATGAAAACGAGTGGCGAATGAATGGTGAGTAGAGGTAATTGTCGTGGGAACTGGCGCGAATGCTTTCCCTGCCACTGCGAGCGAAGAAATCGCGAGGGACACCGCGGCTGCCAGGGCGAGTGTTACGGTTGCAGGGTTTCGAAGGTTGGTTCGCTGAAGTGGATCGAGGGAAATCGATGGGAAATCGAAGATACGCGAATGACGTCGCGGCTATTACTCGATACGTTAGTCAGAGAGCGTTGGGAACGCGATGGCACCGTGATCCGAGAGACCCTCGCAGCAGGTGGAAGAGTACGCGCGAGAGCGGGCATATTGGATGCGACACGAGGCCTCCCGCGATCTGCCAGCTCCGTGTCGAAGGAGCAGTCGCTTAATCCGCTTAACCGCTCGCGATTATACGGCTTCGATGAACGTCACGCTGATATGAGAATTCACGCTCGCTGCAGGTGAAGCTGAAACGAAGCTGGACAGCTTGAATTTGCTCCGCAGAATTTGGGACACCGTCTGTCGCGGGTTTCTCGCCGAAAGGAGCAGCGGTTTTCCCGCCGCAAACTTCCTTCCCGCGGCGGGAGTAAAAGGTTGCCGGGATAATGCGCGACGACGTTTCCTCCGATCGGCAAGAAATCTGCCGCGAAACCAGTTTTCGACGTGCCGGACAGCGCGGGGCCTTTGAAAGCCGATGGCATTTCGCGCTTTTTATCCCCCGAGCGGAGAGACGGCCCTCGCTCGCGGTCGCCCGCGTGCCCGCTTGCCCGCCGCGATTTCCTAGCTCCGAGGTATTCCTAGCCGATGCATGGATAATTATTCCCGGGCCCCCTTCCCCGTGAAAGTTTCGACGGCTAGGAAGCGCCGCTTGCCAAACAAACCACTTTGCGCCAGCCGATCCCTTTCATATTACACGTTTTCAACGCCCTGGTAACGCTCCGATGACACGCCGCTTCTATATCCACTGGCAACTCGGCCAAACTTTTTTATTTTGTGAAACGCCGCGGGGCGAGGAGATCGCTTCTGCTCTTTTTAATCGAGGTCGAAGGTGCAGGGCAACGCAGGAGGTTCCACAGAAATTGGATGGAATTGCACAGGATTCCTGGAGCATTACGAATTGCGTGGCCGCTGTCTAGGAGCATCTGTCCTTTCGTGACCGAGCCGTTTAAGGCGACTTGGATATAAAAATTCAGGGAATTCGGGTCTGGGGAACGCGTGGGCTGGATATTTTAAGAATACCACGCTCCTCTTGTCGCTGCAGAGACACTGTAGGTACACGGATCGTAAAGATACTGATTACGATTTACCATCTTAGATAAGACACTTGGAGTATCGTGTTTAATAGAACGGCTAGGCGTGGAAAGAATCTTTAGAGTTTGAAAACAAAGTTTGGAGGTCGACCGGTGGATCGAGTGGAGTTAACTCGTTAATCGGGACCAGTTTGCCTGCGTGGGAAAACATTTGAAAAACTCGTGGAATGACAATTGGCTGGATTGGCAGATTTGGAATTTCGAAGTGTTATTGTTTGGCAGCGCGGTAGAGAAAGGAAGAAAGAAGAGATCGAGGGAAGGGAACGATTAATCTTCCACGGCCCGTGCTCGCGAGGACAAAAAAAAACGGGACGAAATATAATGCCTCTGGTATCCTAGATGAATGCAGGAGGATTTAAATAATGAATGGAGCACGCTGTCAAAATCCGCGAAGCGTGACGGAGAACGCCGCGGTTGCGTAATACTGCCGCATTGTGGCGTCGTTTACGGCTGGGAAAATGCTGGATTCCAAAGGGTTACGAGCCTCGTTTGGCCGAGTGTAAACATTTCCGCGGCGGAACGCGTGCTGCCTCCGAATAAGGGCGACCGTTTCCCTTTCGTCGTGAAATATATGCACGTTAAAATCCATTAACGACGCTCTTCCGCGCGGTGAATCGCGTCGATTACGAATTATGTATTCGTAAAATTTCCTCGACTGATATTACACTTCGTTATTCCGTGTCATCCGAGCACAGCTCTATGCTCCGATTACTCCGAGCGTCCTTAATGACGCTTCGTCTGATTCGATATTAAAAGCTCCTGCTCTCCTTTCCCATGATCCAGAAAAACCCCTTGGTCACCGGCAGAGTCGCAAAGATGCGCCAGAATCGGCGGCGGTCGCGAGCGGCGCTAAAAGTAGAATGTGTCGGTTCGAGTTAGACCGCGCGACCAGAATGACGACGCGTTGTAGGTCAGTTTCGAGCGGTTTATCAATTCGGAGCAGGTTTAGCTGTCCCGGTTGTTTGACAAACCGATTACCTGCGTGGTAATCGAGCCATGCATTTATTAGGATGCTGTACAGTTTTGGATGTCAAGGCGGACGAGCAGTTAGAGGCTTCCCTCGGAAAGCAAGCCTTGTGCTCGACTAATTTCCTCTTTGGAAGCCTTTGGCCGTTCGACAAGCGTTTTCTGTAACGAACATCGTCCCATTTGGTCGACGAAAGGAAATTGGAAACTGGCTTCAATTAACACGCGATATTAGCCGGGGGTGCTGGGTCTGTTTGGACCCAAGTGTAATGTTCCTCAGTGGGAGAACTTTAGAAATGGGAAAATTACTTCCTTACTGTTCTCAGAAAATGCAAAAAAGGCATAGAATAAAATAAAAATTATAATTCTGAATATATTAGATTTATTCTGTTAAAATAAATAATCTCAGTATTATTATTATTATTATTATTATTAATAAACGGGGGAACCCTTTAGAAAACAATGATAAATTACAATATAGCATAATAGAAACATAGAAAATAGTAACAAATAAAATAAGATATAAATAAACTATGACAGAAAATTACTTTCAATAGTTCTCAACTTACCCTGTAGATAGTTCGAACCGACCCAGTCACCGACTTCCGTTGCTATCACTGGGACGGTCCACCGTCCTAGTGTTAAGCTTGCGAATTCGAGAAGTTGAGAAATGCCTGTTTTCGGTCAGCTCGGCTGTGCTTGATTTCTGTGTCAAGTTTGAAGCGGGAATGGAGTATCCAGGGCAGATCCGATCGATGGAGCGCATCTCGCGAATCGGAACAGGCGGTTTCGTAATATTTTCACGGGGCTCGGCTGGTAGCTGCGAGCCCCAGCGCGAGAGCAACCGTGTATCGAGAATGTGCTGCTCGACCCTGCGGCTACGAATTCCGTTACGCGCACTTGTATGGCTCTTCGGCTTCTCCCCCGTCCCTCTTCGCCCCTGTCCACGAATACATTTTTTGCCAACCTGTCGGCATCGGGATCCACGGCTCGATCCAGCGATCCTTCCCTCCTCCGTTTCCTGCGACTCCCCTGCGGTACCCAATCTCGCAAACTTCAACTCCATCGGGCCACCGAATTATTACCGAACCGATCGACGGATTCCGTCACAAAGTTACTCGTCACTGGCAGAGGAAACGATGGAGCCTAGAAAGTTGCTCGAGGTCGATATTCAAAAGCGGCGACTGTAAGCGTCCACCATTTGACAAAGTCACGAAAGCGTGAGACGATAATTCAGCAGGCTTCCGGTGTTGAATGGAATTTCTGGTCCGCGATAACGCACCGAGAAGAAAGTCCGCCGGCGGTGCACTCGATTATTCATGATCAATGACGGAGAACCTACTCCAGGAATCTCGAGGTAACTGTTAACGAGCATAACGTCGTGCTTTTTCTCGGTAGGACCTGTTGAGAAAGCCTGCCGGTTCTCCCGTTGCCGCGGCTGTCTCGAGAGCTTTCCAAGTCGCTAATTCCGGCTAATTCAAACGACGAGGCGCGCACATTTTCCGGAGAACCGTTGGCGGCTCGGTGAAGGACGCGTGGAGTGGTTAATCGTTCGTCTTGTGTTTCAAAAGTCGGAGGAGTTGAACACTCGTACCGTTTCTCTTTGATTTGTTGCTGTAAAGACTCTTTGCATCTGCCATAGCTTTGCAGAAGTATTAATACACACCGAGTGTAAGGTTTTCCTGCTGGATATTCCTCTCTACAAGTCCCCCAGATTTTTATCCCCCTCGTTCAGAGTTGAATCGTCCCGCAGACCTTTCGTCGTTCCACCGCAGAGGCTCCGCGCTATTCAAATTCCTGCATAACGTTGTACTCCCCGCGAATTCCAACCAGGCAGAAGCGCGCCGCGAGCTTGCATATCAATTTATTGTTCGCCGGCCACGCGAAGTGGAGCCTCTACGAAAATCCAAAGCGCGAGGAACTTGGGGCACGCGCAACCGTCAATTTCGACACCCATTATGCGCGAGGAGCATTCCGTTTGGTCCCGCGATCATCGCTCTCCGCGGCATCGAAAGCAACCGAGCTATCCGAAGGCTGCACGTGCCCCGGGAGCCTGGATGTTTCGCAGCGGTGATTTGCGACGCTGGAGGAAAGACTTTCCATTCTCGCGATTTGCGTGAGAGGCTCGCCGCGGAAAAAGGCCTTAGGAATTATGAAAAATCGCGGCCGTGATTCGAGGTCTCGCGGCGCTCGGAGTGGGGCCACTGGCGAACAGCTGATTGCTCGCCAGTGACCCCGAGGGGTCAATCTGCTTTCTACTTCTAACGTTCTACGGAAATCGGAGGCGGAGGAAAGGAAGCTACACCTTCCTAATCCAGCGAGTACACTTTCTCGGGACGAGAGGAGCGATCATACAGAGTGATCCGTTGTCGATGGCACGGCATTCGCGAGGGGAAATATTACTTCGTGCTTCATGGGATCAAAAGTGTAGAAGCAAGAGTTAGCCTCTTTATATTAAACACTCCACACTCGGGACTCCTATTCTCCGCGAAGAATCCCGTGTCTGGTAGCTTTACCGTCGACAATCAGCCACCCTGTACGTATCGCTGGGCGATCGGCAGATGCTGATGAGTGAAAACGAACGGAGGCGGTGAATAAAGAGTCGCGGCGTCGCCCCGCGAGGACGCATTCGACGGGGCCGTCGCGGGAATCTCTCGGCTCTCCGCGAGATATTCTCTCTCTATCGTGAGAAGAGATCTCCGGGCTCGACGCGGAGAAAGATCGCTAACGACGATTTTTTTCTCCTCCCCGGCTGTCGTTCCGTTCGGATACGCGACGCGATAGTGGCACGATCGTAAATTAACTTTCCTAATATAAATGTAAATTAAATGAGTGGAGTGAGCCAGCGAACACCTGGATGCTCCCAAGAAACCGTAGGAGTCCCCGGCGCGCGTTTTATACTTCTCTGCAATTTGCAGGGTAATCGTATTGTAACGGACAAACGTGGAAACAAGCAGGTACAGTGGTAACATGAAAGTTGCGCGTTAAGTTGGTCACGCGAGTACGCCGGCATGTAGTTAAGATCGCTTAATGACCGGCCGAGAAGATGTTGGTGCTGCGTGACACAGTTCGTCGGCATCTATTCCAAAGCCGCGGCTTGGTGCCAATTCGCGGGATTTCTACGCGACGACTGTACACGTCCCCGCGTCCACCCAATTGCGTAGTCCTCCGATCGTACTTCCGTGTTTTTTTCTCGGGCGTTTCGTTACATGCTGGTGGATCAGACGAGATTCATATAATAGAGGAATAAATAAATAACAGGTATCTTTACCTGTTATTTATTTATTCCTCTATTATATGAAAAAAAAACTGATTTCCAGTATACGATAGCTACCATAATCGAATTAACAGAGAAAGCGATAATAATCTCGTCGGACGGCTGGTTAGGGAAAAGAAAGCCGGACGATGGTTTACACGGCGGGACGGACAAACTCGTGAAAACTTGTCCATCGATTACGACACGCGGATTGTCTACAATGGCGGGGACCTGCTTTCAGGGAGTGGCCAGCATTCCGAGCAGCAAAGATCAACGAGCCAGCGATGAATGGAACGCTTTAGGAACGATCCGGAAAATGGATGTCGCCAAGAGCGGAGCGGAGGATTTCGTGACGGTGGTGAGCGTGGAGAGCCAGCCGCCGCCGCCGCCGCCGGACAATTTCGTGACCGTGCTGTCGATCGGCAGCGGGAAGAAGGAGGATGAGCCAGGGAGCGGTGGGTCGACGAAGAGCCCAGCGAACGGCGTGGACGGGCCCCTCGAGGAGGAGGTCGAGGTGTTCCGGCTGCCTGGGGAGCGGCTGGGCTTCGGGCTGAAGTTCGAGGGTGGGAACAAGACGTCGGAGCGTGTGAGGAGGCTGTTCGTCCAGAGCTGCGCGGAGCAGAGCCCCGCGAGCAGGGCCAAGTGCTCGTGGGGCAGTTTGGGAGAGGGTGACGAGGTAAATAACGTTCGGTTTCCTTTGAGAAATTCAGAGACGCGAGCATTCTAATAGAAGCTAGTTATCCGTGCCACCTATAATTCCGCCTATAATTTTCGAGACCCACTTGCCGCGTAACGATTCTCATGAGAGCCGCGGCGCGGTTTGTTTAGTATAGCGCGAGAGCCGCAAGAAACGAGCCCGTCGTATCTCACGTGCGCACCGCTCACGCTATGCCGTCTCTCTTTTCCAGGTACTCTCGATAGACGGTGTACCAGTGACACACATGACTCGGCTGGATTGCGTGAGGAGATTGAAGGAGTCCCAGCTGGTTATCAAGCTAATGGTGAGGTGCAGGGGAGCGCTCAGGCCCGAGGTGGTGAGCGCCGAGAAGAAGACATCCCCCGAGAAGAGCAAGGTGCCCCCCGAGCTTCCCTCGGCACCTCCGCCGGTCCCACCGCGAAAGCTCAGGCAAGCCCGGGGGCTGGCCGACGGCGAGGCCAACCCCGGTCCCGTGAGGAAGTCCTGGAACGGCACCAGGTCGCAGAGCAGCTCGCAGAGTAGCTCGCAGAGCAGCTCCCAAAACAGCTCGCCTGGCTCGAAAGCAACCAGCCCGCCAGACAGCAAGTCCACCACCTACGAGAGCTGCGAATCCTCGCCGAAAAGCGCAACTGGATCCGCGCAGGACAGCCCGAAAGGATCGCCCAAGGAACGCTCGCCGGAGCTTTTAAAATCGAAACAGGTTCAGTGTGCAATAAGAATATCCGGTTTTTAGTTTTTCCTCCATTCAGCCGGATGTTTCCGTTCAAAACTGATGCTCCTACTTTTGCAGGAACCTCCAGAGGCGATGGTGTACGTGGACGCGAGATCTCAGTGCGGCTCGACCCACGGAAGCACGTCGGACGACACTGGGAGCTCGATGTCCACCGTGATAGACAGATTCTCAACGTCCGACCGGGTGTCCACCATTTCCACTGCGTCGACAGCGTCGACCACCTCCGAGCAACCGAACGAGTTGCTCGAGACCTCGCGCGCGGATCAGGACTTCGATCGATCCTCCGACCGAGATTTCCAATTGTCCAAGGCGATTTGCCCGTTCGACAACCTGGACGCCGATTATCCGTCGAACCCCCCCGACTACTTGCTGCGCAGATTGGCCAGCTCCGAGGCGATGACCCACGTCGAGTCGCGTGGGGAAGTCGAGAGGATCACCGCGGTGGTGGCGCCGAACACGGTGGTGATCGAGGAGACGATCACCTTTCAGCCGCCGCTGAGCTTCCAGGACGCGCCTCTGAGCTACGGCCACGAAGCTAGGCCCGATCTCTTCTACACGGCCGACCTAGCCGCCGACTCGACCACGCACTTCAGGCCAATTAAGGACGACGTGGAGCTGGTCGAGCGCGTCAACGGCGCCCACGAGCAGCTCCACGCTGCAACGTCCTCGCCGGAGAAGCCCAAGGAACCTTCCTACCCGCGGGACAGGACCCCTCCGCCTCTGCCGGCCAGGAATCACGTTAACAGGATCAGCGTCAATCAACCCACCAACGAACAGAAGCTGCCCGAAGCTTCGGAAGCGTCCGAGGGCCAGCAGGACGCACCTGTCCTGCCACCCAAGCCGCTACCCAGGAGGGACGTGAAGGTCAGGCGGAAGAGGCCACCCCCACCGCCTCCGCCGCCCGCCATCGCGCCCCGAGCAGAGGTCAAACCATCCTCGTTACCCGAGTCCAGGCAAACGAGTTTCGAGAAGCTGGACGACGAGCCGTCGCGAACAAAAGCCGGAGACGTCTCCGCGAAACTGGAGGAAGCGATAGTGCCTCCCGAGGACAGGCCCAAGATTCTGGACAGACGAGATTCGGAAGAGAGTTCCACGTCGTTCAGGAAGACTGCTAACCAGAACAGCGATTTGGAGAAGAAGGCGAGCGAGGAGACTGAGGACACAGAGGACACGAAGGATTGCGATCTTTACGAGGATGATGGGCTCAGGACCAACAAGGTGCTGGAGATAATAGAGATACGGAAGGCGAAAGCCTTCTCGCCGCAGAAGACCAACGCGAGTCCTCGCAACGAGGAGAATATTGTCGCGGATAGATCGAAGTTTGGTAACGATGGCGAGGGAAATGGAGGGGAAGAAGAGAAAGGAAGGGTGGAGCGAGTCTCCAGCAACGAAAGGCTCAGGGAGCTTAGAGCTGGAATTACGATCTCGACGGAAGCGGAGGACTCGGAGGCCGAGAGCGACGAAGCCGTCACCAGCTTCTGCGATCCCGCGAGCAAGCCATACGATAAGCAATCGGACAGTTTGGATGGTCCGATAGATTCACCGTTGAGGAAGAACATCTTCGGTAGACGAGAGTCCGATGACGAGGACTCCTATCGATCCTTGAACGACGTCGATCACGGTCCGCGAAATTTACCAGCGAATCATAATAGGAACGAAGAGAGGATCGAAGAGGACGACACAACCGACGAGAGCGACGAAGAGGATTACTACTGGCAAAGCAACCTGGCCACGATCGGCGAGGAAGAGGAAACGAATTCACTCGAGTATACTACTGCGTAAGTTTCCTTTGCGAAAATTATGCAACGAGATTATGTGCGACCGAAATATAATAGCTTTGTACCCTCCGATAGAATATCTAGCCCTTGATAGATTCACAGGGTTTCCTCGAGTGAGTGATAAGACAGCCGTGCTTCCTCTCTCGATTTTTGACAATGGTACCGAGGAACCAAGGGCTAGCTTCGTCGAAGGCAGGCGACAGATATTTTTCGAGCGTTTAATAATATCTCCCCGGGCGAATACGCGGTTCAATCTCTCGGAACCAGTTCTCAAAAGGGGGAATAAAAGGAGCGTTTATACGCAACGGGTCGATCCCTCGCGAGATACCTTTCCTCGCTACTTGATTTGGTCAGGAACTGGTCCCCGTTCCTTATTACGAGTTATCGAACTGTACCATCTGCTCGGCTTCACTCGAACGCAGCTTTTCTCGCTGATCTGCAATCTTATCTGTCGCGCGACGCGTTCGCATAGGATGCCCGCGTGCAGCCCGCTATAAGTAGGTATAAATTTACAGTACATTAATTCGCGAGCATCGGCCGTGGCGAGCTGGCAGCGCGGTGCATTCTCTAATTGTGCTCGAATTACGTTTTTCCGCGAGCAATTTCTCCTGCTCGCCTCGATTGAAGCAGCCGTAACTATATACGGTTGCAAAATGGTTACACATATTTATATATAGCACGCCACGCCCACCGATTAATGCGCCGCAGATTTAGTCTCCCGGTTTAACGCGTTCCCAAGTGGGCTGTTTCTATTTCGCGATGCCTCGGCGAAAGGGTAGAGACATTAATCCCGGCGCATCGCGCAGAAACGTGCTCGTAACACCCTCCAACGACCCGAGAAAATCGAAAGCCGCCGATTAACATTCCCGTACGTCCTCGCGGATCCGCATTCGCGAGGCAGTTAAGTGAAAGAGCGAAATTTCACGGGGCTGTGGTTAGGCCAGCTAATGGCACGCTCGGCCGTCGTTTGAAAAATTTCAATCGCCCCCTTTGCGAATGTGGGTCGCCCCGGCGCGGGAAAAAAGTTAATTGACCACTTGGCTCGCGAAAAAGGGGGTTCGATTTGCGAAAATGGAGCGGTATCGCAAGAACCCCCAAAATTACACGTATTATCGCGTATTATACAGAAATAGCCCGGTACCCTAGGTAGAATTTAGAGGCTCGCTTCTAGGAAAATATTCAAAAGCATTCATGTACAGAAAAGGGAAACAGAATTTTTCTAATTTTGCAGGAACAAGGACGCGACCGATAGCGACGCGAGCTCCGCGGAAAAGTCACCACACGAGGAACCGCTGCCCAGCAAGAAGGACGTTTTCATTACAAATGGTAAGTGCGCACAGAGAACACGAATAACTCTTCAATTCTTAAATTCTCGCGTGCCCAGTGAATTAAAAATCGCGGTCAATAGAAAGCATTTAAGTGCTACAGGCTGAGGGGGTCAGTTAACTGGGACATTCTTCAAGCAAAACCACCCCCTTCTTCTTTACCATAAAAGAATGCCCGAAAAAGAATCAATTGCTTTCAATGCAGAGGCATTGTCGATTGACGAGGGTGACGCGTCGACACCGATGGCGATGATCCTCGCGGCCTTGAATCCCCGTTAATTATCGCGCGGAATGTCACTTCCTGAGAGCGTCCGCGATCCCTCGGCCAGGGATTCCGTTGAACCCGCTGGAAAGGTTTGAAAGCGAGGCTGGCGTGTCGAAGGAATTCGCTGGAGTGTACGCCCACGCACGCATCCCGCCGCGCCGCCTCGCGTCGCGCTTCATAAAGGTTACGCATTAATCTCGGTGCGTTACGCGCCGCTAAGGTTCTCCGGTTTCGCGCGTGCACTCGCCGGCGAGCGGGCATTCGAAACGGAGGCAAGCCAGCCCTCTAACGCGGAGACAAAGGCGTTGCTGCGGCGCACCTTCGTCGCCGGGAATTCCTGCTCGCCCCGATACACACGGCCAATGGATCCCCGCGATCATTGTCCGCCAAAGATGGATCGCGACTTACGTGGGAAATCCAACGCGCCGGATCGACCAGCCTCGCGACAATAACGTCGCGGCGCGCTCGGTTCAGTAGAGGGTGGGGCGTGATTCGTTGCAGGACCGAGAACGGTGAGTGGTTGTCGCAAAAGAAATTAAAGGACCTCGTTCCCGAGGGAACTGATTTTGGAGATTCACTTGAGCGAGAGTGTTTGAAGGAGAGCTGGGAAGCGTGGCTGTCTATCGCCGGGTGACTCTACTTGCACTGCTGTTCACGCGAAGTAAAAATGGGCAATCTTTTATTTAAATAAAAATTCGAGTAAGGAATGAAAGTTGAAGAAATTATTCGTCATTCGTTCGTTAAACCGAGCTAACTTTATTTGACACATGAAGAATAATTCTTTTAACTTTTATTCAGTATTTGAAATTTTATTTTAATAAAAAACTTGCCCATCCCTGGTGCGAAGAATTGCCGCAGTTGGGTTACTTTGTAACTGAGGCATTGGGAGCAAAAAATGACTAACCTTCATCTTTTGCAAAATTTAATTAGTAGCACTAATGTATTCCAATAGGCTGTACAAATTATATGAAATAAGAAAAATGATTTTTTTTATGTGGGTTAGTTGTTTTTGACTCTTAATGCCTCAGCTCGTGTCCCATATTTTGCAAACGCTATTGAGATCCCTTTCCTCTCTAACTTCCACGGCTTCGCGAAGTCTGATCGCTCGAGTCCGCCAATTGAAAGCAAATCGGAGCCGAGACGCGCGCCCCGGACTTCATAAATAGTTTCGATATAAACGAGATACGTTTGTTTATGCGAGGGAGACAAGGGGCGACGTTACTTATGGTACGAGCCCCGATAGAAAAGGCGCGCGGTAATTGCTAGGCTGGATGTACCGGATGTCGATTATCGTGGGCGTACGCTCGCGTACGCTCGCGCGATCATTTACACTCGGAGCCTTATTACGAGCAGCCTCGTGATCCAGTAAATGTACGGTCGAGGAGGGTTTTCGCACCTCGCGCGAGCACCGTCCGACGAGCACACAGACACGTCGTATTTCAGCCCGGCGTTAACAGAGAGGATGTTAAGAGGAAAACTAAAGAGCAGCCGGCAGGTTCTAAATACGGAGCCCGGCGGATCATTTATAATCGAAGGTCCGCGAGGGAAAGGGGGCCATTAATTTTTGCGCGGCGAGGGTCGACCGAGCGTCGCGATGTGAACGAACCTACCCGAGGTGCTGCGAGTCAGATCGTTACCCCAGGGTCGAAGGAACAATCGACCAGTCCTCCCCACGAGAGAAGCTGTTAAATTCAATCTACCACTCGGAATCGCCAGGAACAGATCGCAAAATGGTATCGAGCCTTTTCCCCGTTCGACAGCCCAGTTTCGCTGGGTCAGTGAATTTCAGGAGGCTCTCGACTCCTTCGCGTTGGTGGCTGAGCGCGAGGTCAGCGTTCCTCGCTTGTTTCGAAATCTTGAGCGAAAGATCAGCGTGCCCGAGGGACGGGAAATAAGGAAACTCCTTTCGATCGGCAATCAGCGCACCACTCCTCGAAGGTGGATGCTCGATCGGGTGGGTGTGAGAGCGAAACCGTTAAGAATAATTGAAGAAGTGGCGAGGCGAGGCCTCGGCCAGCGCTCAGGTAGCTAGTTTGCACAGCTAACGAAGAGAGGCTGCCTTTGAGGATCCCATTAAACGCGAGAGTTTACGACGCGAGCCCTTCCGCGGGGATAAACGTTGCGCGCATTACCTTCAAACGAACCGGCCT
This sequence comes from Andrena minutula, assembly GCA_929113495.1. Classification (NCBI taxonomy): domain Eukaryota; kingdom Metazoa; phylum Arthropoda; class Insecta; order Hymenoptera; family Andrenidae; genus Andrena; species Andrena minutula. The sequence goes on from OV815995.1 coordinate 36,301,499, forward strand.
TAACTTTCCACCCGTATTTACCGAACGAAACGCGAAATTGTTGACATTCCTCTTCCCTTCTCACCGTTCCCTTCACCGTCCGCCTCGGCCGCTCCTCAAATAAAACCGTACGCGCCTCTCGGTCGTTAGCCCCGCGCATTTTCGATTTCGAGCCTTCGACCTGGAATCGGGAATCGGAGCCGTGAGCCAGATTCCAGGCTGATAGCCGAAATGGGCAGGGTACCTATCGTTCACCCGCAATCTGCCGATCGGGACTCATTAAGAGGACCTTATACAGCGCGGCTCGTAACCTTTATCGCCGAAAGAACATAACACCCGGAAGCCGGAGAGCCCGATGGGCTTAAAGGATCGTACACCGTCATCTGGTTACGCAAACTGTCGGGTAATCGAGGGGAATGATAAATGGTCGGCGGGAATGGAGGAGGAGATATTCGCAGGCGGTCGTGTCACCGCGTTCCGTCAGGTCCAGGCGTCACAGGACTCGGGGGAACAGCGAGCTATGGTATCCGAGTGTGGGTGGCTGGTCAGGGTCTGTCAGGGCATGGTAGTCACAACAATATGGCGGTCGCGCATACCCGGCCCCAGTGTTGGCCGTCTGCCGTGGCTCTCCCCGCAGTGGCTGACCGCGCTCAAGGTCCCATTCCCCCTTAATCGCCTTCCTTTTCGAGATCTTTCACTCGGTTCGCTCCCAATCGAACAGACCGCAAGCCCTGGCCAACGCTGGCGCATACGCGATCGCCGGGGACGGCATTCCAACCCGCAACCTGGATGCTGCACGCAGTATACTGACCTAAAGATAACTGGCCTGCCCTGGAGCCCCGCGGCGTCATTGTTCGGTCACTCTACCATCCAGCTAACGACTAATTGCACCGACTATTCGTTTTCTAAGATGGGAACTTGAGGAAAGGAGCTGGGTAGGTGAAACCCTCTTGCGGGGAAGACTGGAGAAAGGGGGACACAGAAATTTTCTGAGTTTTAAATTCTAACTATTGTTAACACTTTCTAGTCGAATTATCGGAAATGCCGAAGAAATTGTATATTGCTGAAGCGATCTGTATAAGGGTGCCTCGAAATCTTTTAAGTGCTTAGAGCCTCTAAAGGTCTTAATTCTACTCTGAGTAGGGTGCATCGTGGGTGAAGACAGCCACGGTAAAAATCGTAATTAGCTGGTAGATCCTAGGCTGCCCATCAAACTCGACGATTGCATCTTCCAGCATCTCTAGAGTCTCTCAGAGCGACCAGTTGAAGAAACAGTACGCTAACCATGCGATACCTGCGCCCGCAGATCGAAAGCAGTCGGATTCATCTCGGCAATAATGATCCCCGGACTTTCTCTCGCGCTCGTTTAATATTCATGCGCGTAATGGACGCTGGGCTCGCTCTGGAAAACGTCATCGTGGCTCGGAACAGGGACACTGCAGCGCGCCGGAGCACAGGGTGCATTAACCCAGGCCCAACGATAACCTCCCTGGAATCGTTGTCTATTCGGTTCCACGGAACTGGTCACGAACGGTGATTAGCCGAATCAATCATTCGGAGAAACTATCGACGGGGAATCGCTCGAGGAGAGGAAACAGATTCGTCCCGATTCACTGGGGGATAACCCCAGAGGAGCGCGGCTGGTCGCGCAATTATAAAGTCACGGTCAAATTGTGAGGGTGATCGATGCTCTTCCAGCGAATCACGACTCACCATGCCCTCCCAGTTTTCCCTCCTTTGTCCGCGGAACTGAAATTAGATCGTTCGATTTTATTTATTGCTCGAGCGACGCGAGTAACTCAGTCGCGATGACAGGATTGTTTCGCCCGTGGAAACCGGTTGACCGCACAGGTTTAAAAAAATTTCCCAGTCGAAAGGAGCGTTGTTTATCCGTGGCCCGCGTAATCGTATGATAAATGCGCGACGGAAGACACGCGGGGGCATCCGCGGCCTCTTTTGACGGACAGCGGCCGAGGATTATTGCTCCGGCACCGATTTAAACCGCATTAATTGCCGGCCTTGGTCGTTAGAGCCTAGTAAAACCATCCTCGCACGCGACGATGTGTCTCAAAAGGTACCGATTTAACTCCCCGCGCGGCTTTTATGGACACCCGAGGGCTGGCGAACAGTGTGTGAGCGAAAAAGAGTTAACAATTCCCCCAATGTCGACTCACCGATGTTACTCTCTTCTCAACTCTACAAATACCTAAATTAATGGGTGGCTCTTATTTACTCTTGGTAATTTTTTTCTAAATTTTCTTTGGGGTACCCTCCAGAATAGTTCCAAATAATTAAAAGAACTTCGCAAAAATATCAAAGATATATATTCAAATTTCGGTCCCAAATTTTCAGGAAACATGAATGACATATCAAACACTAAAAATAAGTAAAAAATTGTATTTTTTTCGCATATTTCGGTATATGCCCCCCTTAAACGTTTAAAAAATAGTCCTCAAAAATAAAAATTCCAATTTTTTGTTCGTCTTCATAAATAAAAAGTGTTCTACAAGCATTTAAACTTTCAAAATTCGAGGGAAAAAAGTTTTGTTTTTAGTTTTTCGGACTTTTTTCGAAAACCGTTTGTCGCGTTTGGCACCCTGTCCCGTTGTACGATCTTTACGCAATTTTTTTTAAATTATTTGGAACTATTCTGGAGGGTGCCCCGAAGAAAATTCAAAAGTCGAAAATAAGAGCCACCCTAGTGGGCACCTACAATGGTGGAAAAAAGATTCCCCTTAAAAATTGCGTTTTCCTATGGTTCGAAAATGGAATAGACTGCATCGCTCACGGAAACGCCCATCGATCTGCGATCGGTCTATTCGAATATACTGCGAACGGATAAACGCAGCCAGGGACGTTACGAAAGCACGATGATAAAAATGGATGCTCGTCATTACCTGGATGGAGAATGGTGGCAGCCGCGTCTGAAAGGATCTAACTCCGCGCCTACGTGCGGCCAATATGTCCGTTTGAAGCGACAACATTCCAGCACGGCAACCCGGAAGGTGCACGAGTGCCGACATCGATTCGATTAGCTTCGATAAGTCATACTTGAACTCATGGAAATGCGCGCGTGCCCCGTGGCCCCGCGGTACTCGATGGATCGGCGTCGCGACCACGGGCAACGATTTCACCGTGCATGCGTCGGATCGACGCGAGTGTAATCCGATTGAAGGGAGGCGGGCTCGACGGGAAACGAGACAGCTTTGCCATTCTATAAGCTATAGATCCTTGTTCCTAGATGCGATCGGTCGTAATTGAAAATTGAAACGATGGAGGCAGGTCGTGCAATGGGGTATCGAGCAAAAGTTAGCACGGAGGATGGTCTTAGGAAGACGACTGCCTCGAATGGCGCAAGGAGGATCGTGGAGTGAAAGAGGCTGAGGATTTCTAACAGAAATCCATGCGTTCTAACACTTCTTACAAATTCCCAATCAGTGACAACCCCTGCGGCCACAGGTGTCGGACCTCCCGCGTGCATACCGATCGGCTGCCACGCGCGGATCGGTATCTCGAATTATCGTGGAGACGCACACGCGGCCGAAAGCCCTCGCGAGCGTCGAGGAAACCTGAAGCGTCCAGCTCGCCGTGGGACGCGTATTTTTGGGCTTTATCGTGGCATCGCGCGGCATGGGACACGGTGGAAATAAATTTTCGACGGCGGGGCAAGCGACTTTTTGCGCGCCGCTTCGCCGAGATCGAAACGAGGCAGGATACGTCCCTTTACAGTTACTCCCTGGTGGCTCGGCTGACTTATCGTCGACGTGGCAGTAACCCGGCCTCTCGACTGCGCCCGCTAAAACACACGGTCGAGGGAACGAGCCACGATCCCGTCAAACACGACGCTCGCGATCCAGAGCGCGCGCGCTGCAAAGCACGCGGCCCAATCAGCGAGCATTTTTACCACCGAGGAATGTCCCCGCGTTGCTGTGCGCGGCGACATTGCGCGGATGCCTCTTAGACACCAGCAGAACATCGGTTTCTTTACGGTCCAGCCCGCGAGGACGACCACTTATCGATAACCTTCGACTTGGCCGCGAGCGATCGCTCTGCCGATCAAAAAGTGGTCCAGCTGCAAACGCTAAATGTAGAACTGTGCATCCGATCTAAACGTTGTCCATTAAGATTCTCCAACCACCAGATCCAGTTCGATCGGCCAATCTCGGTGTCTGTGGTCATCAATTTCTCGCATATGGTAGTTTACGCATCGCGAAAATAGAGATTAGGAGGTGGAATGGAGGAGAGGTCCCCGTTGGATCGGAGGCTGCTTCTAATTGGAGGGTCCTGCTCCTCGGACGGCCAGGAGGAATTCGTGCAAGCTGCAGATCCCCGCATTCCGCTGATGCGCGGCCTCCAGCTTCTCCCTCCCTCGTTCCGCGTTTATAGAGCTGCTCGCGCCAAGTTTGAACTCGCGAAACGGAAGAAGCTCGACCGGTTTCTTTTTTGTCGCGCGGCCACGCGCGTCTTAGAACGCCGCGGCCATCGGCTCGCCTGCCCGCGAGCTGATTCCAAAGACAACGGCCGCGACTCCTTGCACCGCTTCTCCCAGGACCGAGAGTAACCCTATCGCAGTTAACACTATCGTTTTCAACGTTTTCCAAGGGCTGGCGATCCCCCTCGATCGCTCGCCCGTGACGAATAGCCGAGGCTTCGATGGATCGCGATTTTTCCTGCGAGTCTTCTTTCGCGGCGTCCAGCGCCGCGGTTTCCCACGCGCACCGCTCAACTTTGCACAGTCAACATTCTTGCGCCAACTAATCAACAGCGCGTGACCCTCCTTTGAGCCGCCGCTGAAGCGGCGTTCGCTCTTCTTGCCCGTTACCTTTGATTCGCTATCTGTCGAAAAGTGTGACTGAAAGAAGAGGCAATGAAAGAACGTATGTACCGCGATAGAGGGATTCTAGAAACTGCGCCGAGATGCAGCTCTTTTCTATGGGATGACACAGAAAATTGGCTGACAATAAGGAAAATCCTGCAAAATATTTGCGAACAACGGCGCACCTAGAGGGGGAGGAGCAAGGAACCCTCACACCCCCGAAAGAAGGGGCTTTGTAAAAAGAAAAGAAAATTGAATTTTATTCTTTAAATAAATTTTTATAATCACCTGATGAATTTGATTAAATTTGCATTAAATGAAATTGCACTGAATTCTTAAAAATATATTTATCCGTTCAACTCGTCTCCCCCCATGATTAAATCCTGAGCTCGCCACTATTCGCGAATACACTACAGCTTTTATGAAACCCTTGCAAGATTGCAACCAAGTAGGTACGCTGAAATTAATTTCCTACAGAGATAAACCGAGATTCCCTCTAGATTCTCGCACAATTTTACTTCCTCTGGAATTTTCTACTTTTGCAATACGAGGCGTACGCGAGGCATCCCAAAGCAGCCAATTCGTATTCGCCAGTCCGTTAAGCCGCGTTCTGAATCGCGTGCCACCCAGTCGGCGACCGTTCCGCAGCCGCGAATTTCTTCGATGTACAATTTAAAATCGCGCGTAACGCTGCGTGACAATGAGCAAGTCGGCCTTTACAAGTACGCATCCGTGATTTACGTCACGTTCGTCATTGTCAGGGGTATCGAAGCGCGCGTCGGCTCGCGTCGCGCATGCAAATGCATCGCGGATAGCGGTAATTCGTGCACGCTACGCGTTACCGAATAACGTGAAAAACCCCATACCGCGCCGCGACTCTGTCGTAATCTCCTACACGCAACGCGTTCGACCGCTGGTGAAACACAGGTACGCACTTTGCGCCGCGTTTCCAGACGTTGTTGCAACGCGTTGTATCGTACGCGACGCGTATGGCAAGATTGCACGGTAAAACGGATGCTACAAGGTATTTCGTTCGTTCGTAAGTGCGATGCAAATTGGCCAACAGCGAATCGAACGAAACAGGATAGAGACAGAACCACTGGATCGATTCGTTTTACGCGTAGAGTTTGGAAAGTTCTTTAATGAGAAGGGTAAAGTCTTAAACTGTTAAGTGTTAAGGAGACCCAGCGCTGCTTGGGTCCCGTGGTGCCTCGATTTCAGGCGCAAGCCTCCATCGGCACACACGAACTCGAGGAAATTCGAGCCCTCAAAGGCCGGCTAACTCCTTTTTTACCGGCCACTCGACTCCACTCGCCTTATGGCGAAACACTCGACAGTGACGCTCAATCCTACCCGAGGGCGCCTCAGCATCTCGTTACAGTGCTCCCCTCCGACCAGAACGCATCGCGAGGATTCTCTCTTTTTTTCCAAGCGAGACGGCTCGAGTTTCGACGAATTCACGATTGAAACAGGGCGACGGCGTGATGCAAGAGGGACTGGGGGGAACGAGCGACTCGCTCGCGATCCCAGAGACGATCGATGGAATCGCGAAGACGAGATCTTGCTGGACAAGGTCGCTCGCTCGTTCTCGCTCGCTAATTACACCCCGAGACGTTTCGATGAAAGTTACGTTGTGAACTTGCCCTCCCCCGGAGCATTCCTGACAAGCGGAAACGCGGCCGTTTTTGCGCCAGGAATTCTTTCGTGTTCGTGGAAAGTTTGCGGAATGGTGTTAAGGGACACCGGCTGGCAAAAAGCTTTTACATCCCGAAGGTCTCGGTTAGTGCTTGTAACTATGCGAGCATCGGTTACCGAATAGAATTTGTACTCGAAATCATATAGAAATACGTTTAAAATTTCCTACAGCCCCTTCGAAGACACGCCTGCGAGCGTAGAATGTTACCAATTGCGCGTTGCCAATCCCCTGTTACTTTACATCGAACGTTATTCTATGCCGCATGCATAAACGCGCGCACGACTTCCTAAAACACGGTTGCAAAGACGATTCTATTCAATCCCAGCGCCATGAAAGATTTATGAAGCGCGTATCGACGACATGGAATTATAACTCGGAACGCATGCAACGTGAAGGGATTCTGCACTTACCCGTTGGCATATGGTGCACCGCGACGCCATGTTGGTAACAATGTTGCTCCTCGAAATTCCTCGTTCACGTGGATAAGAGTCCCTCTCGTTGAATAATACATCATCCGACATCCTTCCGTACGAGATTCTTCTTTCCATCGCGGAAAAACTTGCCAAGGAGTATTGTTGACGGACCTCGGCCACGTCCATATCGATGCTCATCCGTCCAGGTTTGTAAGGTTAACCCTTCTGGCCCTAAGATTTCGATGACTGGTGTACTCCGTGTGAGGTAATCCGTCATGGTATCCATATGGAGGTTATCCAGATGCACTGCAAGCTTATAAGCTTTCAATGTCCACGCTTCACTGATCTACTAATGTATTATACGTCTTCGAGGTACGGAGAATGATTTAAAAGTCACACTTTCCTAACTCGCGACGCGATTGACAAGTTCTAACATGACCGGCGCGATCCTTTAATCGATTTGATGATCGAAACAATCACCTCGCGACGCTGCTGTCCCGCCCGATTGTAAGGTTAATCCTCCTGGGCCAACGATTCCGGCTCGTGGTGTATTCCTTGTGTCGTAATCCGAGATGACACATTGTTATTCAGACACACTGCAAGCGTATCAGCTTTCAATGTAAACACTTCACTGTTTCACTAATGTATTATATTGTACCAGAGATACAGAGAACGATTTATAGACTCCACTTTCCGAACTCGCGGCGAGTAGACAAGTTCTGACACGAACGGGCGCGATCCTTCAATCGATTCAAACGATAATCGAAAGAATAATCGAAAGAATAATCGTAACGACCACGCTGCGGCGCTGCTGGTCCCTAGCGAATTGTTAGGTTAACCGACCGGTTTTCCCGAAATCGGGACTCCATACGTAACACCGGTTAGTTCTCGTGTCACTATTTAACCCGCACGCAGAGGAAGATTACACGAGCAGTCGGACAGGATAGTTTTAAAAAGCGCGGCCACCCCATCCGCGTCGCGGCGCTGACGGTCCGTCCCGTCTTGTAAGGTTAAACAACACAACAGTTTTCCCTCGAAAATCGAGCTGGGATGGATGTAACTTGCGTGGAACGTAATTGTGCACCATCCTGAGCTAATCTCTGTGGGATCATCGTTTCAAGAGTGTAGTTGTTACGTTCGCTGTGTGGTCACGTGGAATCCTCGCGATTTGTGAGGTTAAAAGGAACGTTCTCTCGAAAATCGCGGGAGACACGGGAGATGAGAGCAGCGATAGGACGAGCCACGTCTGATCGCGGAAAGACGCCACGAGTCACGCGCGATCAACAAACGAAGAAGACGCGAGGTCGTAGAATCGTGTAAGTAACTGGAAGATACATATATGTCTTAAAGAAAGCGTTTCCGCGACGGAGCTTGCGGCATTGTGCGTGCTAGGCGCCCCGCGGCCATCGAAATGGATTATCGAGGTTCGATCTCGCGGAGAATAGCCTCGACTCGAAAACAGGCCCCTTTTGTCCGCCGCGAACTCGCGTCTCGCGCACAAAGTGTACACGTTCTAAATCGATCCGATACACTTCTTCATTTCATTTCATTTCATTTATTAACGGGAAGACCCTTTAGAATATAGAGATATAAAGACATAAAAGATAATTAAACTTATAAAGAAATAAAAATAAGTGACAAAGCGTAATTATACAAAAATACAAATAAAATAAACAAGAAACATAAACACAACAACATAACAAAACACTTTACTGAGGTAACAGACTCTTAAATAGTGAGCTTTTAAACGAAGCAAGAGAGACGGTGAAAAGATCTATCTCTACAGGGCACTGGTTCATAACCTCCATGGCCCGATTTATAGGATCGACAGCATAATGAAAGTAGTCAGGGACACTCGCTACAAAAAGAGGTCTCGGACGCAACGACCGTTGTGGTGCGTGAAATGAAACCATTGCAACGAGATCCCGACAGTTAATCAAACCATTAATTATTTTGTAGAGAAATATCAGGTCGGTACAGACACGGCGATCGCTAAGACTCGCAAGTCCAGTCTTACGCATGGCAGGACCATAATCATGATCATCAAACCTCATAGGGCTACCAGTAAGTCTCATGGCAAGTCTAAGAAACTTATGTTGCACCCTCTCTATTAGTGTGACATATTGCTTATGCCTAGGGCACCAGATAGCTGACGCATATTCAACCAATGGCCTTACAAGTGCAACATATAATAACTTCGCAACAAGTAAATACAAGTATTTGAGTAAATACTTCTGACCTGTGTCAAAGATTGCACGCCCAGGCCAACTGACAATAATTGTTTCGCGCGATCGATATATCGCCCCGGGTGGTTCGATGGCCGTGATGCATCTGCCTCGCGGCCCTTGCGGTCTAACATCTTATTGGTCATCCGATATGCACAGGCACGTTTCCACTGTGCATTTAATGTTCCGTTTGAATTAAGCTCAGCCCCCGAAGAACCTGTCTTTTCCATCATAATTTATCGTCTTTCTTTTCTTCGTAAATTCAATTCCGCTAAGCCGTGTTTTTGTTGATCCTCTCTGGAATTAAGCTGAGCAAACATATACCGCGCTTACGTGCGCGGTAGAAGATTTTTCGCGTCTGCGCTATAAATATCAGGCTGTTCAGATTCGATCCGCATCATTTCGCCTGCAAAGTGAATGTCCCTATTAGCGGCCACGTCCTCTTTAATGGCCAGCTGCTATTTTCCATTAATTGTGACAAATAAACGGACGGGTTAGGCAAGAGGATTAAAAGTTGAAATTCTCATCATCTTGCCTATCAATTTACTCGCGATTTGACGTGTTATTAAATTTATAGAAGATAGCCTTGATGAACACGAGGATATTAGAATATTCATTAACAGAGCAGACAATGTATTTTAACAGTATTTCATTTAATATACAATTGTTCCATTGCCTACGTAGAAAGAGGAATGCCACAAAGCACAGAGCAACCATAGATTTAAATTTTTGCTTACTAAAATTGCTGAATCCTGCGAAACAAAATAAATCGATCTGGAAGTCGAGGCGAGGTACCGTTTTTGGGCATTGTCTCGCTCGCTTCCTGGATCAGACGATCTGATTCGACGCCATTAACCGGGCAGCCGTTCGAAAATCCTCGCGATTTTCGAGATCGGAAGAGCGATTTATATGCACGCGCACGTTTACGATCCTATCGAGTTAACTCGAAGGTAACCTATCAAGAGTAAAGGTACCCTCGGTCTCTCTCCGTGAGACCAGTAAGGAAGCCTCGTCATTGGTGGAAAGGGATGCCCAGCGATGTCCCAGGCAGAGGCAGAAAGGCGTTCGCCAGTCTCCTCTCGACGCTCCGAGTCAAAACGTCCCGCGGTCCCTCGTCCGTTCTGCCTCCTCGCGCCTTACGTACGCGGCTTGTCAAAATATTTTTCCACCGATTCCATGCCGTGCGCGTCATCGTGCCCGCGCGTTTTCGGAGGGAGCATACCATCCGCCAGACGGAAACCTCGGCGATCATTAAAGCTGACGATCGGCGAATCGTGAACGAACTCTTTCACCGTGCTCGTGACATCGAATCGGTTGCTGCGCGGGGACGTTGATAAGGAACTGGCAAGAGGTGTGAAAAGTTGGAAGAATCTCGATCCGTGACTGGCAGCTTGCGCTCGGCGACGCTCGTTTCCCAAAGTGCCTTTATTCCACCGAACTCTTTATTCGCCGAAGGTTGTGTAGGATCCGTGGGATATTAAAAGGCGACTGGTTTCGAGGGATCGTGTTACCGTTCCACGAACCGCAGCTACCGAATGCTCCACGGGAAAGGCTCGATTGCTGCGTCGAAAAGGTATTTAAATATTTACTCGCCCGCTGGCTCTCGATTTCCGCGCGTCTGTTCAGCTGGCACGGTTAGAGGCGTTCGCGCGAATTACGCGCGGAGAGGAGCTCGCATTCCGATGCTAATAGCCAGCGAGAAGCTGAGGCGAGGAGATTTCGTTTCGACGACCGGCCGGATAAATGGGATAATAGTGGCGCCCGACGCGAGGTACGCGCGTAACCTGGATGGAAAATATTTATGTAGAGATCGTGCCGTAGCGAGACAACGCGGGGCGGGAAGCGTTCGTAGGTCGGATCGATTTTGCGATCGGTGGGATCGAGTAGCTACTTAAATCTCGCCGGCGATCACGCAACGATTTGTCCCCGTGAATCGCGGCAGCTCTTGCAATACCGGAGCCGTCAATCTTAATGGCGAATTAGAATGTTAAAAGGTACTCTCCTTCAGCTCCCTGGTTTCACGTAATCCAGTGAATCATTGGCCATCGATTCCGTGCCTGACTCACGAATTCCATCGCGTCAAGCCGGCGAATAAAGTAACGGTCGAGAGGAAAATCACCATCGACTAAACCGGTGGCAACGGCCGATTAGCAGATTTGAAATTACGATCCAGTCACGTCGGCGACGCGAGAACGCTTTCAGAAGCAGGATGTGGGACATTAGAGGAGCACGTTCTGTACAGCTTCGCGGGTAAAAAAAGATCCTCCCCCGGACCGTGCGCCTCCATCCGGATCGTAGAAAAAGCTCGGTGTAACAGGGGACGGAAAAAGTCACGCCGAAATTATACGCGTCCTCTGAGCCGTTCGTTCTTTTTTTTTTAACTCGAGTCATTCCCACGTTGGAATGTTCCGCGAGCGAAACGAAAGTGCAAGGTAGAAGACGAAGACGCCGAGCGTTTCTGGAGCGATTGGAACGGAACGAGATGTTCGTTAAGCAGATCTGCCCGGAGGATGCTGTTACAAAAATTGAATTTGTCGCCCGCGCTGGCCTCGAAGCCGCACTTTCACTCGCCACCCACAGAAAAGCGCAGCAACAGCTGCCTCTCGCCCGCTCGACCGCCCGCGCACACGATATTTTTCGAATCTCAAGGGTAGAGCTCGCCAAGGGCTTCAGACGCTGGCAGCTGACACTGCAGATGGGCTACACCTGCCTTCAACTATTTACCGTCCCACTCGGTGGTTGTTTTTCACGAGAAATCGCAAGCCCCCCCAGCTTCCCATCTCCCTGATTGATTACAGAAATTTTTATCGTAGCTTTCGACGCCGAGCAAAGCACTCGCTGCTCTGCGTGGGAAATCAGAGCGCCGAGTCGAGATCTCTGAACCATCGAGCAGAATAGGTGTCCTCGTTGGCCTCGCGCGCCGTCAATCAGTCGAAATGTTTTTCCCCGTTGATTTCGCAATTGACGCTGGCGCGATGGACGGGGAGGCTGATAGACGACGGCGAGTAGGCCGCGCTGGAATAAAAGAGATAGGGTTCGCGGCGTGGAAGGCACAATTAGCTCATTCATCGGACGCATCTTCGCGTGGCCGCGTGCGTGCGTACGACCCGTGTACATATTAAATTCCCGCACGACACGCACCGATGTGTTCGTCCGGAGCGGGGATGGTGTTATCGGCCCAGGCGCCAACTATGCATGTGCACTCCGGCCGGCGCAGCTCGCCGGAGTTCGACGTATGTAGCTCGCGTGATACGCCATCCGTTAGCCCCGCGAACAGCCGGGGCAGCGTTTATTCGTTTCACGTATCGCGTGCCACCGTGCGCGGCTTGACGATTGCCTCGCGGCGAGAACCAATTCGACCGTGGTTTTCGGGAGCGTTAACAGCTCGATAATTTCTATCGCGCACGGCGAACAGTGCGCTCTAATTGCCGCCGCTGCGCCCGTCGTCGAGCTGGTCCTCTTCACGCGTTGGCAGAGACGGTGCACACCGAATGTGCTATTATGTAGATACACTTTGCGGGAAGATGAGTGATTTCTCCCGCATCCTCTTCCATTCCAGTCTTGCATCGGAAATGGTTGATCGACCGGTTATCCATTAGCGATCGGAAATCCTAACCGCGGGCCCGACATTGAGCACCTATAAATAAATATCGCCGAGGCGCTCTGGGCGGTATCGATCGAGCTCGAGCGGTTCGAAAGAATTTCGATCCGCAACCTCCGGGCGGAACGTGCCCTGGGAGTTACTGGGTCGAGGTCATCGCGTGATCGACGGATCCACGCCACTTCGTAAAGTCATTCCCCTTTGTGTCCTAAGCGTTAAATCTTCCTGGAATCTACTCCCTCGGTTTTGTCGCGGAACAGCGTGACTCTAGCTCGTGTCTATGGCTAGAATCCGCCGCGGTTACGTAAGAATCGGTTGCGATCGCGCTACTTTCGATAATTGATGTGGATCACTGTTTTCCACCTACAGAATGGATCTCCGGCGCGTATTTTTATTTTTTTATTTTCCGTCGTTATTTCGACAATTGCGCTACTTACATGGGATGGTGAAAAGGCCAGGTCCAGATAAAGCTGTTATTAAGCCTAACCTCTGTATTAGTGTAAAAGTCCATAACACTGAGTACTTTTGTATTAGTAAAATTAAAGACTAAAACTAAATCCATACTAAAACTAAAAGATAAAAGCTGAAACTTAATAAAAACTAAGGCAAGACTAAGTCTTAAGTGGTAATGCCACTGTAGAGCCCGGAAGGGCAGCCTGATTTTGAGAATTTTTTATGCGAGTATAGGGAATCGAATACAAAATTTGTTTGAAGGCTTTTATTGTACATACTTTGAGGTATGATCGCAACTTTTTTTTAATTTTTATAATACTAAATGGCGACGCCAGAGCTCAACAAAAGAAGCTTCTGAAAAACTGTGTTCCGCGGCCGGAGAGATTTCTCCTTCAATTTTTGACCTAGAATAAAAACCGAAATTTTTTTAGTTGTATATAAGATTATCTCGGGAAGTACACGAGGAAATAAAAAAATACTGATTTTTGTAAGAATGGGTCGTGATTGAACAAAACACAGAACTGCCTCAACCTCAAAATTGTTGAAATATTTTGTTCAATCACTATTCTTACAAAAAACAGTATTTTTTCATTTCCTCATGTATTTCCCGAGATTATCTCATATAGAACTCAAAAATTTTCGGTCCTTTGTTCTAGGTTAAATATTAAAGGAGAGATCTTTCCGGTCGCGGAACACTGTTATTCAAAAGAAGCTTCTTTTGTTAAACTGTGGCATCGCCATTTAGTATTAAAAAAAAAATTTTAAAAATTGTGATCATACTTTAAAGTATGTACAACAAAGGCCTTCAAACACAGTTTGTATTCCATTCACTATACTCTCATTAAAAATTCTCAAAATCATTATCCCTTAAGTGAAGTTGCGGAGGTGGTAGAAATAAAGGTACTGAGAGTAGCAAGAGTATCCTCGAATCGACGTATCGACCTGTACGTGACTCCCCCACGAATCACGGGGATTAATCGCCGATACACGTCTTTCAATCACACGATTCCACGATTACCCAGGTAATGGCCGGCCTCCCGCGGGTTTAATTGAATCCGCGCTAATTAATGACGGGTTAATAATTGCGAGGGAAGACCCGCGGTGCCCCGTGGCCGTGTTACGCCCGATAATTTCGCCGCGCCTCCTCGCTCCGCGGGCTGCATTATGGGAATCCACGTCGGCCCGTAATGCGCGCTTTTATCAGAATGCCAGCCGTCAGGAGCGCGAGCGCGAGCCCAATTCCAGCACACGCCTCACACTTCTCCGGCTGCTGGCAGCGTAAACGAGTTTACGATTTAAACGATCCCACGCGACGTCAGCGTCGGCGTGCTCTAAGCTTCGCCTCAACGAGCTGGAAAGTAACGTCGCGAATCCAACGGAGGAGGGGCAAAAAGGCTGAGCTGCTCGAACGGGACGGAGACAGGTGGGCAGGCACCTTTAAACCGCTGGAATCGTCCTTAATTGCGGTTCGTGCCCCGTGAGACCGGGCACGGCCATTATCGGGGCAGTTTGCATTAAATCGTCGTTCAAGAGTGGCTGCCCACACGACGGGACAACGCACTTCCGGCCTGCCGCGCCTCCGCCGCGATGAATTCGGCTGATCGTCCAGTGCAGTTCACTTTACCGAGATTCTTAGAAATTTGACGTGGACCTACTTTTGATAATGCTCTCCGAGTTATCATTCTAAGGGGAAATACTTTTCTCCTTATTCATCTGAATCTTGGTTGCGTGTCCTAGCCCATGCCGTACACTCTCGTTGCAGGATGATTGCAGTGCAAGACCGCAATATTTCACGCAACGTTGCCGCAAGGGTGTAACAACAATTCCATGTCCGCCTGCTGCAACCATTCGGGCAGTACGGCCAAAATTATAAATAATAAATAATGGTACATATATTAAACCTAAAATATCTCCGTTGTTTTTAATAATACAAGAAAATGTCTCAGAAAAAAATGATTGCTAGGTAAAAAGGACAACATATTATACATGGTTCAATTTGTATTTTTATTAGCTATAGCGTTATAGTAATGAAAATACGTCATCCCTTTAAAAAAATCATCGATGATCTGTAAATTTCGGGAAATATAACCTGGAGAATAAAATCGTCTTCGTCAGAATAATTGTCTTCTGAAGAAAACATTTTTTTCCTTAGACATTTTCTCGTATCATTAAAAACCACAGAAATATTTTATGTTTAAATGGTAGTTGCCGCAATACTGACGCAACGTTACAGCAACATTGTGGAAACATTGACAAATGTTGCCGTAACGTTGCAGGAAAATTTCCGGATCGTTGCAGCGCAACGTTGTGTCCACCATGATCGTTGAGTCCATCTCATTCTTCCATCATCGCTGCCCAAACCCGTTTACCTAGGGATTACCGAGAGAAGTGTTTGACAATGCGCGTGCACCGATCCGATACCTACTTGGATTCCACTTGGAGCAGTGGCGTGTGGATGGGTGCAGGCGGTCGAGTTCCTCCTCTGGCATCGCGCCTGTTCGCCCCCTGTGCCGTTTTCAGCGGCAGCCCGCAATTTCTCGTAATTATTATGTTTATCTTTCTCATTCACTTAAGCCGGTGCAGCGCCGCGCCGTGCCGATTCGACCGAAACGATTTCGCGGCGTCGTACCTGCGGACGCTGACGCCGCCGCCACGCGTCAACCATTACGCGGCTCGAGGGGCGGCACACGGCCGATCCACTTTGTCAAACTCGATTTGCGTGATTCCCTTTCCCGCCCCGATCGCCGGCCGGCGTCTCCCTCGCGCAATTAGTCGGCGAAATTATCGTGTCGCTGGGAACCGACGGAACGGACGCTAAACGCTCGCGCCGCTGCCACGGCTCTCGCGTTGAAAGCATAAAATCGCGTGGTTTCGACGCCGCTCCAGATGGTCGTGCGGTCGCGCGACTGACGTCGAGGATTTTTCACGCGGCGAACGAGGGACCGACACGCGCTATTACGTGCTCGACAGGCCCGGCCCCGATGATCCACTTTGTCAAACTCAATTTGCGCGATTCCCCTGACACGAGCTCGCCGTGAAATCCTCCGCGGCACTCGAGCGTCTGCGGGCCTCGGTGCGAGCGAGTGCGCGAGGGGAAGAGCGATTCTCTGCGACTCCTGCATTCTTCGAGGGTAGGACGGTGACGATGTCGGTGCGGTACCAGGGACGCCTTCGAGCAGGGTCGGCGAGGAGTCGCGGAGGAGAGTATCGCGAGGAGCACGATGCGAGACGCGAAGGAGTTCTTCGTTTCCCCGATTGAGTGTCGCCTGGTTCCGCGGTATGGGTAACGTCTTAACGTCTTTCTTCTCGAGAACGAGGCTCGTTGATTCCCGCCTGGTTCCCGAGAAGCTCTCCGCGATCAGGACTGTTTAAAGGAACCGAGGCTCCCGCGAGCCGGCAGGGAAATATTCTTCTAGTCGCGGAATTCTCGGTACCACGCGGAGGAACGTCGTCTTCCTCTTGGCGAATCCGCTCGGAGTTAGCTCGGACGGATTGTTGGGTGCCGCGCGGCGGAGGTCCGTGGAAAAGTGTAAAGAGCAAGTATCCCTGGCGAGGAAGAGGGAGGATGCAGGGCGAGCAGGAGCGTGGAAGACAAAGAGAGAGTGAGACGGGGAAGGGAAAGAAAAAGAGAGGAGGCGGGAGAAACGGCCAGCGACAGAAGGAGAAGTTGAGAGGAGGTTGGCGCGGCGGAGGTGACCAGAGGAGGAGGTCCAGGGAGTAAGAAGGAGGAGGAAGAAGAAGAAGAAGTTAAGATGGTCCAGCGCGGGCAGCATCAGCACCGCAGCCGGAGGTGATGACCTGCTCAAGGCCACCCGCTCCCAACCTCTTAGACCGGAGAGGAGAACCACTCTTCTTATTCTCCGTTGCTCTCTTTTCTCTCTTTCCACTTCTCCCAGCTCTCCCTCCCTCCTTCCTTCCGACTCCCTCTCGCTCCCATCCCCGGCCAGCCTGTCCTCTCTTCCTGTTCTCCGCTCCAGGACTGGTTCTCCCTTTCTCCCTTGCTCTTTCTCCCGCTCGAGGCCCTTAATGTCAACTTCCCGCCCGGTCCTTTCGTCGAGCACTCTTCCCGTTCGATCGCATTGAAAAATGTCCCTTCGGAGAAACGCTCGTCTTACAATTAATGTTGCTCACCGCGGCGGCCCCGACCGAAACCGCCCGGCGCAACCTCTTCAGCTTTCGGCAGGGACATTTTTGCGAGGTCCCACGGCCGCCGACCAAACGGCCCGTAAAATTCAAACGGACACGGAATTTTAACGGTCGATTAAGCTACACGCTCGCGTCTATCATCGCGAACTTGTACTCGCCGGCCGTCCACCGCTTTACGATCCACCGCAACAACTCGTAAAGCGGCTGATATCGCTCGCCTTAATCTGCTTGCACCGCGAAAGCATTCCCTGGCCGAGGAATGCGCCGCGCCGGGACCGTCCTCCCACCGGCGAGAACTCGGCTGGTTTCTCGTTACGCCGCCGCCACTAATTCGATCGATCGTTTTTCCCGATCCCCTTCGCTCTCCCTCTCACTCCGTTTCGACCACGAATTTCGAGCCGCTGCTCGTTGTTACGCTCTCCCTTCGAGCAGCAGTGACGGGTGGCCGCGTGAAATTCCAATAGAGCGACAGAAGATACCTGCAGCACCACGGAATTCGTTGCAAGCTAAGGATTCTTCTCCCCGACACGCGGCCTCTATCGTTTCCGCCAAAGTAGACCCTTCCCCATCGCATACCTTGCAGGCCCGATCGGACGAGAAGCGCCGTTCGTTGCGCGGCAACCCACTAATTCCAGCCGGGGCCCGGGAACTAGAGATCGCCTTCTGGGATCGTGCCAGCGGACCGTAATTTGCCGAATCTATTTGCAGTATCGTCGCAAATTACACCAATCAAATTCACTTTTCACCCTCCCCCGCGACCGTGCTTTGCACGCGAGGCCCCTTCCCCGAGATTAATTAATACCGATCGGGTTCAAAGGTTTGTTAGGCGTATCGAGTTGGGACGGTCGACGTGGCCGCGTCTCGAGATATGGATCTGCAGGGGCAACATTCATTAAGCGATCAAGGTCGCGAGGGGGTGGAAGGGGGAGAGAGAGAGAGGAAGGGAGGAGAGACCAGTAGAGTGCCCCTAGCCCGTTTAGTAGTCTTCCGCGTATTCCGCTGATTGCTGAATGGGTGTGATGGTGGCTTGCATACGGAAACGCTGGCTCACGGCTCGGTCGCGTAGGAAACAGAAACCTCGTCGCCAGCTTAATCTCGCCGCGTACAAGCGTAGACGGGCATTTCACGCGTGTCCCTCTGCCTATCTGATGTTTAATAAGCGGCGGGTCAACTGGAGTCAATCGTGCAGCTGTGTCCACTACACAGAGCTAGCAGCTATTACCTCCTCTCATTATCGCTGGCCTCTTGATGTGCACGCGCCCGCCCTCGCGCTCCAGATCCTACCGCTGGTTTCGCGACCGCCTCCCGGTAATTTTTCTTAATTGAAACGTCACCCGCGATACCGACGCGCGGCTCAGCGCGCCGCGTCCTTTGCACGCGCGATGGAAAAGCCGCTAGAGACGCCTGCAGCCGTCAGTTTTCCAACAGTGAACGCTGCGCGTCGATCACCACCACGTCGTCGAACCTCCACGCGCACCTTTCTCACCCGCTCTCGTCTGTTCTATTTTGCAGCGCGGAATGACGAGGTAGACAACGAGAGCCGAACCGCGAACTTCACCGAGGCCGTGGCTGAAAATCTCAACGCAGGTAAGCGATCACGACCTCACTCGATCCCCCTGCGAAACGCTGTCTTGCTTCCCCCTCGACTACGCTTCCGCGTTGCTCGACGATTCAGCGCCTGGTCCGCGGATAGAAGAAGAGATATCGTTCGCTAGTTACTAGAGCGAATTCAATTAGGAAGGTTCACGGAGAATGACACGGGAAGTCCTAGAATCTTAATCGTCAGACCTGACAAGTACACGGCGCAGGAATCGTGCGGCGAGCATTTCGCGCGGAGAAGTAAAGGCGATAAATAGCGGCGGCTAAAGTTTCGAGGCATTCCCGCGCGGCATTCCGTTCTCGGAACCGCGGTCCTCTCCGCAAAGAAAGCGATCGGGGGACAGATTTTTGCGGGCCGAGGCGGGAATGTCGGGGCCTGCTCGTGACCGAGGATCGTTCCGCTGGCGCAACAATGGTGCTAAGCCCGCGAATGCTCGCCGCTTTACGACGTATGGCCCGTCCTTCGACCGGTGAAAGTCCCCAGGAATTCGCCCTCGATCGTGTTGCGAACTTCACATTGAGATACACGCCGTGACGTGTCACGAACCCGTTCGGCACCGGTAATGAACGCCTCGTGTCCGCCGCGGGACGAAAACGAGCAACGCGAGGGCCCCCGCCGTCTATCTCTTAGATGCCGTGGTCACGATTCTCATTCCTCGCATAGTTCTCGCCCCCGACGGTTTCCTCCGAGCAAAGGTTCCGGTCCCCGATCGCCCCGACGTGACCGGGAAAATATCCTCCCCGCCTGGGAATCGTCGTTCGTTTCGCAGTTGCCAGACCGGGCCCTCGGCGCCCGGCCGTTCCGCCAGCCAGGTCTGAAATGGAACGTCAATTTCCGACTCGTCGAGCACCGCGCAAATACGCTGTCCACCTTTTTCCCCCCTCGTTTTATCGACGTTAGTCATCGCGCGCACCCTTTCCCTCGCTTATCTATCGGCGATTGCCCGCGAAGTGGAGAGAAGCCTGCGATAAGCCGCGATTGTAACGTTGTTACTTTAAAAATGCCATTTTCACGCGATGAGACTGATGTCACTGATCGAAATCGGTGCTGGAGTGGCTAGGTAAAGTGGTTTATTATCGGTGAAGGTCTTTCAGGGACTCGTTGCGCAATTAAACTCTGAACGTGGAAAGAGATCTCTTTAACGCGGTAAGCAGTGGCGGATTTGAGAAAAAGACACAGGTGGTAAATATTCTGGGACACCTTGTACACGTAATATTATTTTTAATTTTATTTATTTATTTAAACGTGACGAAACCAACCAGTGAATGGGCGAATTGTTCAATTTATGACTCTTTGAGATTAATACTTAAATATGTTTATGTAGGTATAGATAACAACAAAACAACTGTTGAAATTACATTTAAATTTATTTTTCTTGAAATTTCTATAAAATAATTACTTATTCTTATCGTCATTTTTAAAAAAAAAACTATTATAAAATGTAAAACGTATAGAAACCCAGTAAATGACCGCATACTTTTAATAAGAATTGTATTTATTAATGTTTGCTTAAACGGATTACAAACTATTTTCTGCGTTCGCACCTAGCATTCTGTGAGTATAATTTCCTCTTTAATACGTCCGCAGATTCATGAAAAAAAAATCAATTAAATGACCATATAAAAGTTTGCTTGAAATCAAAAATTGTTTTTGGAAGACGAGGCCTTGTTAAATCCGCCACTGCCGACCATTGAATTCTTCATAAACTGCGCATTCAAATCTGAATATCATCCCCGAATAACGTTCCGACTGACCTTCCCAAGGAAACGGGAAATCAGATCGAGCAGCTCGCCAGAAAATCGAGGAGTCGGCTTCTTCCTTCCACGCGCTTACGAAGAAAACGATGTAGGACGAGACGAGGAAGCGTGTAGCGGCCGTGCGAATAAAAAGCGAGGCGGGCATCGAACCTCGTTGGAATCGATATCGAGTCGCGTTGCTCGCGCGAGCCATATTATTTCCGTCGGCTACGCGCTTCTTTCCTCGCGGCGACTGACGCAGCTTTCCCGTAAAAAATTAATTGGATAAGATTCCCGAGGTGTGATTCGCTTCCTACTCGTTTCGCGAGCCGCTCCCACGAGCCGGCGTCGTCGGCGTCCAGAGGCACGCACGACGAGCCGCCAGCTTCAATGCCAATGTTTCCGCATTCTGCAGTCTTATTCCCGACTGCGGAGTATTCCCTGTCCAGCGTCGGGAAAAATCCAAGGGCCCGACGCGGCGCTCGCCGTGTCGAAAGCTTAACGCGATAGTTTGAAAGCCGCTCGAGATCGCAAGCACCGCGGAGCTTGAGCAGGGAAGGAGAGAAGAAACTGTTATGCACACCCGAGTCAGGGTTAACCCTTGGCGAACGGCTAGACTTTTACCGACCTGAACTTTAACGCAGCCTTGCAGCTTGATTTATGCGTGCCTCGGGGACGACGAACGGCGCATATGAATTCCGGCGAAAAGGAAACCGGAATGAAGGATTTTAATAACGTTATCTCGCTAGCGTCTAGCGTAGTATTTTTCTGATTCGGCTAGCTTGTTCAAATCGAGCGAATAGCCTTTGCGTTCCTTCTTCGCGAATAGTCTTATTCATGCGCGAAGGGTTCCTGCCTTTCTTCCTGGAAAATGCATCGCAGGAGAAATTGAAACATAATGCAGACTGTTTACACTGTTGAAAGTCATACGTGCTCGTTAGAACGACTGTGATGGAGGCAGATATTGCGTAGACGCGACCAGTCGCGCTCTTTTCGCGTCTGACCACGTACGCGCCGCGTCTACTTACACTTCACGGTTAGCCTTCTGACGTCAGCATCTGCGAAACGGCTGCGTCCAAGACGACGCGTCTCGGCCGAAAACTACTGGGCCCCCGAAAGGTTAACTCAGTGGCCCTTTAACCCGGCGACGAGGGAGCCGAGCGAAGGAAATAATGTGGGAACCGCGCGATCGCTCGAAAGCTGGGCGTGCAGAAACGAGGTAACGGAATCAACCTTTTCAATTCATCACCGAATCACCAGCGATCTAGCGATCCAGCTCACCGGGCCGTTAATTAGGGGCCTGATTATTCCACCGACGATCCATCGCCACGAACGGACTTGGCAGTCCCGATTCCCCACGCCTTTCGCTCGGCTCTTGTTAGTAAACACTGGCTACGAATATTATCTGATAACGCGAATCTCGCGCGAGATCCACGTTAATCCTTGGACGAGAGGGAATTTTGATAGCCGCTAAGTGGCTCTTCTTTGTGAAGAGAAGCACCGAGGTCGAAGGATTCATCCAGGGAGGAGCTATAAAATGAAACGCGTTAAGATCCTCGACGATCATCGCCCAGCGAAGAAGAGGCGGAAGTTAAACGTGACGGATAGCCGTTGGAGCGGAGCTCTGCTGAAAGTAACGCGATTCCTCGCGTCGTATTTTAGGATCCCTTTCTTTTTCGCGACCGCGACACCGCGGAACCAGGCGTGCTCGAGCGAAAAAGCGCGCGGGGAGAGGGACCGATTCCTCGTGATGTAACGCGTGAATCAGAGTGTGAGATCGCGCAGCAAAAACGGATTTCGCAACGCGGCTAACCAGATCCGGCCTCCCTTATCGAATATTCCACGGTGCTGGACGCCCGAGAGGGACACCGACGGTGTTTACACGACGAATTACCCGCAAATAACGCGACCGCAGCTTGGAATTAGTTTCCACGCGAGGTTCTTGCGCAGCGGGATGAAGGGACACGTGTTAACGACGGAGATCGATGCGATCAAAAGCATTTCTTCTTTCCTTCCATGAACCCAACTGGGCTCTCGTTTGGGGCGTTTAAAGATCAAGGTAATCACACGAGTTCTATAATTTGGAAATTTTCTTTCCGCCTCGAGGATCAAATTACACGGGACAATTATGGAAATCGATGCGAGCGATCCGTTGCTGCTTCTTAATTGGCCGGTCGAGCGTCGTCCACGTTGTAGGCGCCTTTCAATTAAGCCGCGTCAATTAAAATCACGCTGGACAACTGGCGCAAATAGGCGGTTTCCCTCGCAGCATGCGAAACGTACGCGTGCAGGACGTGGCCGGCGAGGTCACTCGCAGATCTGCAACGTGATATTAACCCTTCAACGCGGTTCGGCGTATTTAAGTTGCGTCCCACTTTTCTACGCCTAAGTATCCGGAGAAGACAATCGGTTTTTCGATGTACAAATCAGCGGCCCCGAGCAGCCGGATAATGGGTCGAAACCGTTGTGCAATTAAGGACACGAAACCTTGCCGCTACCGCGCTGTCCGGCCTCCCCGTCCGCAGTACTTAGCTCCGTTCGGTAGCCGTTGAGCAACGCCAGCCGATCTCAAACGCGTAAAGACAATTAATTTCGTATCCGGGCAGATTAAACCGCTGTGAAAAGCTCCGTCGCCGTCGTAAAGCCGCGCGATGATTTATATCGCGCTATCAAGCGGCTCTACGCGTTCTACTCCGATGACTCAGCCCACCTTTCGAGATAAAAACGACAGCCGATATTTATCATGTAAATCGGCCGGTCGCCCAATAAATTCGAGGCCCCAACAATAGAGATAGTGGGCAGAAAGCGCGAAGTTCCAACGGCCGGGAAAAAAAGAGCCGCTCGACCATTCCAGCGCGATGACGCAGTGGACGGAGCGAAGGAACGCCATTGCGGCAGATAAAAATAACAATTAATAATCCACGTACAAGGCTTCGTACTTTCGAGACACGTCCGCGCGATTTGGATCTGCTGCTGTCAAGGACGAGCGGCTTCTAGACACCCAGTGGCGAAATGACTGATTCGGAATACCTGCGAGCGGAGAAAGAGAGCGCAGCGCGTGCCCGCTGTCGCGGGTAATGTGACTTCGCGTACGGCCTTTGCCGTGCATAACGACGTAATTTACGGTTGCAGTTGAAGTGACGTGCGGCTCTCACGCTCGAACGACTGGAAAAACGACGAGCGCCCAGGTCCTTGAATTCGCGGCTCTCTTATCTGCTGCTACTTTCGATTTTATTTTACCCGTGGAATGGAGGGAGCTCCTGGAAGTATTGCTTCCGTGCAAACAGCGCGTCATTGCTGAAAAATTCCGCGCTGATCGCCTGTGCGTTCCGCCCACGCGGGGTCGTCGAGGCTCCCATTTAACGCGAGCACCACCTGGTCGTCCTTCGGCTCGAATTCGAGCGCCGACACCCTCGCATATCTCGTATCGCGATTTCGGTCCATAAAACTTACCACGAAAATCCAATCAAAGCTATCTGCCGATCGTCCCCGATAACTCGACCGGTTCGCAAGGTTCCAATAATGGAACGGAGAGTATACTTCCTGTTCTGAGTGTCTGACACAACTACGCGGCGCGGCTTGAGTCATTGTCAGACACTTTGCACAATTGACACACAACTCCGGCGGATTAATCAGCCGGGGAACGTGTTCGTCGATAGCACGCGTCACTCAGATTAATAGTTCTTAACCTTCGGGTGACGGTGCTTTTCTCGCCAATTCCGATGTTCGGTGGAAGTCAGTCATCAGTCTTCTCGGAACGACTAGACCAGCTCTATTTCGAGCGACCGAGGAAAGGTGACGTAGGCGAAGGTTGTGGTGGTGTGCTTGGATTTAGAAAATCCACCTGTTTTGATACCTGGTGCGTTGGTTAAGGAGAGGAAGAAGGTGGGAAAGTGTTGCGATCTACTAAGAGATTTTGAGGTGGTGAAGGTGGAGGGTGTTGTGTGGAAGTGAAGGTTGGGTAGAAAGGGAGGAAAGGAAAGAGAAGTATGCGGCGTTTCGTTCTATGCCTGCTAGTGGAACTCGTCAGTGAGGCTTACCTAGGGTGGATGTACCAGTAAATGAACACGTACCAATGAATGGACATTTTGTATTAAAATGAATCAAATAAGCAACTAATTAATTAGACTCCTTTTAATTTCTTGCTTCAGATCCAAACAATCTTTGCAGCACCTGAAATCAATCGCGCTGCAAACATGATTTTATAATAGTGTTCATTCATTAGCATTAAGTGTTCATTTATTGGTGCGAGTACCCTAGCACACTTCTCTTTTCTTTTTTAAATACATGTTATACCTATTGTCCAATTCCGGAATATACACTAAAATTTAGTCAAGTAGTTTAGTAACATAATTTAGTCGAGTAGATACATTTCATTGGATTTTTCTGATCGAGTAGGGTTCCCCCACCCCTCACTACTAATCAACTAACTACCCAGACGAGTTTTTTTATCGATTTAATTAATAACCATTAACATCTAAAATATCGTCGCGTTGGTAACACCTGGCGAAGGTGTACCAACGCGACGAAATGTATTAATCCGGACACTTTCTATTCACTAAACCGTTTAGTAGTAAGTGGCTACCCGCCACTCGACTAAATTCCTCGACGTGTCTGAACCGGCCTTTAGGTTTGATCAGAGCTGTACGCTGATCGGTACTGCACGACTCTCCCCTATAAGAATCGGTAGTTCAGGGAGAACTTGCGAGAGCGCGAGATCGGTAGAAATGCCCTCTATCGGCGAGTACGGAGGTGTCGCTACAGTTTTTACACCAGCGTTTCATCAGAAATGCAGTGAGCTCGGTGAGGGTCGAGCGAGGGCACCGACAAAGTGCCGGCTCGTCTCCGAAATTGCCCATAAAACTGCGCCCAACCTGCTTTTCTCGGACGAGGTACTTTTCCCGCCGGTATCTGGGAGCCAGGAGGATTTCGTAAGCGACGCGGGTTTAGGGACACCGCATCGAGCTCGGGGACCGAAAACGTGGCCGCGACACGTCGCCGTGGCCACCGTTTTATCCCTTCTCTCGTTCAAACGCATAACGCTTGAGATGTCGTGGTGCTAACCGCGGAAGCTGGCCTCGACGAGCAATGTCGTCCAGTCTTACGAGAGCCTTCTCACTGGCAGGAACGAGTCCTCTCTCTCTCTCCCTCTGCCACCCTTCGTCGCGAGTCGTCTCTCTTTTTTCTCCGAATCGGTCCTCCAGGGCCGGTCGCGTGTGCCCGCGGACCCACCATGCGCGTTTTCGAGTCGCCGTTTCGAGGAGCGTCCGCGACGCTCGTCCTCGGCGCTCGGTCTTTGGAGAAGTGATCGAGCGAACACTCTCGAGATCGAAGAAGTTCCTGGAGAACGCGAAGCCAAGTGTAGTCTTCCAAACTGAAACACACGATCGGTATGGGAGCGTTCGAGAAGAAGCCCGGCGCTGGCAGCTTCCCGCAGGAAGCCCGACACTTCGATGAAGTCGAGGTCAGTACTTCCCTCGGTCGAACCGTAATTCGTGGACATTCGGCTAGCTGGGAACCTGCTGCGCCGCGCGATGACGAATACCCACGGCAAATAAGTCGCGTCGACGCAACTGTTATGCGTTTCGTCGTAATGGCTTTATGTTTTATGCAACGTACGAAAATCCTAGTCAGCGATAACAAGATTTCACGACTCTGCTACCAGACTCGCCGATGGAATCTACCCACGAGCGAGGCTCAGAGACGCGGACTTTGGAAGACACGCGAGCCGCTGACGGTGGGATTAAAATTCCTAGTCGAACGCGGATGCATCTGTGGTTGGAACGAAATCAAAGTGATCGAGCCCAGTGAAGGGATCAGAACCAAAGCGTATTCTCTTAGCGATTGCAAACTTTAAAATTAAAAACCTTTCGTCGCTTTAATTACCAGGCGCGTGCCCAAGAGACGCGGCGGAGTCGCTGGAGCGCGCCCGTGTCCCGCGATCGCACCATATTTGTACCGATATCGGGGATACCGAGCGTCGGAGTGTGCGCCGGTTGCACGTAAACGCGAGTCGACAAGTGTCGGTCGCGCGCTCAGAACGCCGGAATGCGAAACAAGTGCCGGTGAATTAAAACGTCTCCCGATGTGCGCCGAGCGAGACAGAGATTTCGCAAGCCCTCGAGACCTTCGCGGTGATCCTTGGTGACGAGGTGACCGAGAGCATTCCTAGTGGACGCTACAGTCACTGGCAACGAGATCGCCGTCGTCGCGCGCCCAAACCCCTACAAACTCTCCAATCAAAATTCCTCCTTCACGTCCGAACGATCAGAAAATCACCAGCAGATGTTAGACACTCGCCAGGAATCCGATCGCCATCGCCATGCGACTAAAAACCAGCCGCATCGACGCGAATTTCGCCGGCGGGCCGGGCGAACGCGGAAACCGGCGAGCGTGTAACTTGGCGAGCGATACGAGGGTTCTGTTTCTGTTAAATGGCCGGAACGCGGTTGGACGAAACAGGAAACTCGTAGGCGCTGTTCGTCTACGAATTACATAATACCCTGGCGCGTTCCTCGCTGCCAGTCAATGGAATTTCCGATGGCACGTGGCGTGGCATCGTAATATCGCGGGACACCTCGCCGCTCGCACGTGCATCGGCTGATTAGCTCCATCGAACAGCAGCCGGCCGAGGAATGTTGATCAGCAGTGCGCGGTTTATTAGCGGCAAATAAAACCGCGCTCCTGACAGAAAAGCGGCACGCGAGCGCGAGTCAACCGTGAAACCGTCTGGCTCGATTTCCGTTTCCATTCTGTGAACGGAGGAAACCGGAGGAAAAATCGAAGCAGGCTAAGAAACGTCTAGCTGCCGGATTAAAGCCAAGCGTCATCGTGCATGAAACGCGAGCAACTCGCGATTCGGTTTGCAGATTAACGAAACCACGCGTGCGATTTCAAATGCCAACTCTTACCCAGCTACGTGTGGAGCGCGCGCACGTTAGCTCTACATAACTGAAAGTCCGGTGAAAATTGGAAAGACGGTTCCTATGCGTCGCGGCGCAAGTGAAACGCGGAAGTATTAAAAATCGCTGTTAACCCAGACTGACGCGATTCGAAAGGTATTTTGAAATATCACTGCAGTCGCGGGTTTTCCGCGATCCCGAGCGAAATAGCGGCGCGACACGCCCGGCCCAGGAGCGCAGATAACGGCTGTGCGCGCGGTTTTTATCAGTGGGTGCGCGTTAGAATGTAGAAATCCTTGGCTACGAGCGATCAGGTCGGCCGCGAGGGAACCGCGGATCCGCGAGTGATCGCGGGCAGCTCGCGATGCTCGCGCGGTCAGTGAGAGACAGACTGGACCGTCGCGCGTGAAAGTAACGCGATCAGCTTCGACGGGGTTGAAATAGTCGGATCCCTGGCTTTAGAGGAGCAGCAAAGTTCACGCAGAATCGCGGCTATAGCGGAGGGACGATCGTGGAGAATCTCACGCGACCCTCTTGGAGCTGTTATTACGAAAGTGGCAGGTGACGGGGTTTTTCTTTAATTTTCTTTTCTCTCCGGAATCTCTGCGCGATGGAATTCTGTAAACGTTCGAGTCCTCCTATCAGTGGCCTTCGTTGGAAAAATCTGACCACAGTTGCACGCGAAGCGTAACGGCTAAGGCACGTAGAGATAGAGCAGCGCCGAACTAAATGGGAATATCTCAATTGCTGGCTCTGACGCAGATTAAGATTCCTGCGTCACGCCTCGGCGTTCGCTCCCCCAGCAGCGATAAACGCGGAGTCAATGTTGAAGAAACTATTCCAAGTCCGTGTAACGCTCGCCCGATGCCTTCGTTTTTCCTTTGAAATCCCTCGGTGCTCTTATCGGAATCGTACGTTACATTCTATTAAACGATCCCCTCCGCTGCCGCTTGGAATGCCGCGGCGTCGATGCATATTTGAACTGCTCGAGCGGATCAACGTTCGCTGGGAAGATCGCGAGGCAGCGGGACGCGTTGCAACGTTCTACGCGAGCCGAATTTTACGCACGAGCGCCGAATATTATCGGGGTGAATGGAAATTCGCGTCGCGGTGCTGGGTCTACCTGGATTGCCGGCGTTACCTATCTGGGAATAAAGCAGATTCCGTCGCTGGAGGATTGGCAATCTCCCGGCTGTAAACGCTTGATTGATCGCGAGCTTTCCTCGTAAACAAAGGCTACTTGGTATATTCCGGCGCTGAACGAAAGATCGAGTAGGAGCTCGATCCGTGGATAATCGAGGTCTCGTATCTTCCACTCGCAGATCCGGCGTTAATAAAATCCAGAGTTACGGGGCAATGTCGTCTGGGATGCGGGTTTATCGCGGCCAGTTGCATCCGCGCTGGATGGGACAGTGATACCGCGAGATAAAAGCTGGCTGGAACGCGAGCGACGCATTAGCATCGGAATACTATCTGAAACGGCTGGTACGCACCCGGAAGCCTCGGGCCACGGTAATCGTTCGGAGGTTTCAGAACCCGTACGATCGGCTCGCGCGTCTCAGAGCCAACGGTTGTTCGCCGCGTCCGCCTCGGGTCCTCGCCGCGTGAAACGAGCAACGATCACCAACGGCGTTACGCGTGTGATTTCAGAGACGGTAAATGGTAGGATGGACAACTGCGGAGGCGGTCAGCGCCTGCCCCCGGACGGGGACGAATTTCCAGCGGCGTACCAGGAGTTCGGCGGCAGCAGCCAGCAGTACCGATTCGTGACGACCGCGACGACCGCGAGGGCGTCGACGATGACCGCGAACGGCGAGCCGTTCGTCGGCAACGAGGGCTTCAAGCTGATCGAGAGCAGCGTGGTGGCCGCGGGCAGCATCATCCTGCCCGACAGCAGAGTCAGCCTGGCGGCCGTCGAGAGCGTCTGCCAGGAGGTGAGCAAGGTCAGCCTGCCGAACATCGAGATAAACGGCAAGGCGACCGTCGAGACTGCCTGCCAGGAGAGCCTCTCGCCCCGGGAGACCCGCGTCGACGATGGCAAGCCGTACATCTCGGACGACTTCGTTAAGAAGGCTACGTCCGTGACCAACTACACCAGCTACGGGAACCAGGGTAACGGTAACGTTGTGGTGTCCGAGAAGAAGATCGAAATCACCGGGTACTATCACAAAGACGTGCCAGTTATCGAGGACGTGAAGGATCAGGCCGAGAAGGAGGCCGTGGACGCTCCACCGCCTTTGCCGCTCACGGGTAAGGATTCGTCCTGCGTTGGACTGTCTTGTGGGTGGAAGGAGCACGGCGGTGTACTTGCGGCACACGCTCGAGTATTGCTCCGTTTTCTGTAGCGACTGAGTCAGGCTTCTAACTAATGCGCTAGTATCTACAAGCTGAAACTCAAGTGCGCTGCTGTCTTCGAACCCCTACCGCTTTTACGATCCCGCTGTTCTCCCTCCACCCGATATACATCAAGTTCCTTGAACGATTTTAGACGCTGTTCCATTTCTATCAGGTCCACCCAAGCTGGAAACGGGCCACTTGTACGCGAGGAACGTCCCCAACCTGGAGCCGCCTCAGAGGAAGTTCTCGTTGAACGGCGAGCTCTGGAGGCAGGACGACAAGTCCGAGAGGTCCGTCAGGGACAAGATCGCCATGTTCTCGTCGCAGAGCAGCCTGGACGGCCCTCTGTTCCCCAGCGCGGTGACTGTGACCGCCGCGACCAGCAACGGCAGGCGACTGTCCAAGTACAAGTCCACCGAGGATGTGTGCAGCGACGAGAAGAGTCCCGGTCAGAAGGAGAGGGCCTCCTTCTTCGCGGACAGGACGCAGAGTTCCTTCGATCTGACCGACTCCGGGAGGAACGTCGGTCCAGATTCCGGGAGAAAGTACGGACAAAGGTCGCCCAGCGTGGCTCAGAGTCCTTCGTCGACCTCGCCAACGATTCACGCGTCGAAAGTCTTCCCAATTGTGCCGCCAAAGCCGAGCGTCCCCACGACCACGTCGCTGATCAGCTCGACGCCCAAATCCCCGGTGAAAAGTTACTCCCCGTCGAGCGTGACGCCGCCTAGCAGCCCCCAGAACAATGTAGCTGTGCCCGGCCTCGGTAGCAATCAGAATTCTCTGAGCCTGAAACCCGTCGCGAACACCGCGCTGATCCGCGCCACGAGCTTCTCCGGGTCAATGCCATACGGCCAGGACCGAAGCTCGACGGCGAACGACCTCTCGGCCAGCTCGCAGATCTCCAGGACGAATTCCTTAGCGTCCACGTTCAGGAGACCCAGCGAGGACATCAGGAGGACGAGTCTGAATCAACTGATCGAGCAGAGGAGGAGATCGATATCGAAGCTGAGGGGACTGGTTATCCCCGAGAAGGAAACCATCCCCATCGACACGCCCATTGTCGATCTGCCAGAGATCAAGTCGCGGGACTCCATACTGCTGCATCAGGTAAGCGTGCTTTTGTAACCTGAAGCACGAATTATACGATAAAACTGTGACGAATATTTTTTCTGTATACGATATTTAGATTCTAGAGTAACAGGAGGATTAAGAGCTTTTTGTATTTTTGCAGCTATCAAAAGCTAGTATACAGGACAAGTGGGGCTCCCAAAGTTCCCTGGCGAGCAATGCAAGCACGGCCAGCGTGCCCCTGAAAGCCACCACCTCCTTCAAGATGCCAGCCCCTCAGATACACTCTAAGTACTCCCCGGCGTTTAAACGAAAAAGCCTCGCGGTCTACGGCACGACCGCCGCCAACTCCTCCGTAAACGGCAGCGCCGTGAGGACCACCCAGCCCGCGACACCGACATCGAGTCCGTCGCTGTCCGAGCCACCGAAGAGTCTAGAGAGCATCTGCAGTCCAACGAGGAGCGACTACAGCTTCGAGTTCGCGTCGACGGCCAGCTCGCCCGAGGGACTGCGCAACAGACCGAAACCCGCGCAGAGGAAGACGCGAATGGACTACGACGATTCGGACAACGACTCCGCGGTCAGCAGCTCGCAGAGCAGCATCTCCAGAGGCTTCAGCCCACCGATATCGCCGGTTCCATCGGAGCGATCCACCGTTTCGTCCGAGAGGTCCTACGTCTCCACGGAGGCCAACTATCTACGGCGATCTCTCATCATGGATAGTCCTACCAGGGCGTACGGCAGAGAGTCGAGCGCGGTGGAGTTCAGCGGCAGATCGAGCATCATGAGTGACAGAACGTTCGCCTCTGAAAGATCCTCTTCCAGCAGCAGCAGCTCCGATCCTAGATCGCCGCAGCCACCGGAATCGAACGGCAGGAGCTCTCAGATACCGCAGAGGCAACTGAAACGGTCAAACAGCACCGAGACGAACTGCAGCACCTCCTCGACTCTCACCTCCGGCTCGCAAGCGAGCGCGGAGTCTCTGTCCAGACGGGTGTTGAAGCCCCAGAGCGTCGAGGCGATCAATCGAAAGAACATCCTGGCGAGCGCCAGATGCAGAAGCGGAAGGGACCTGAATGGATCGCCACTGATTCAGAGGAAGTTCCCTGACGACGGGCACCACTCGACGGAGAACGGCAGAGTTACGGCTGTTTCGACCGGGCAGGACATCAAGATCGCTTTTATACAGGTGACGGACACGTTCGTGGAGAATGAATCGTTCGAGAAGGAGCCAGAGGAGCCGAAGCTACCTCCGAAGAGGAGCCTCCCGCCGCCAGTTGTGCGACCACCCAAGTCCGAGATGCTGGAGCCCTCGAACGACTTGAAGAATTGGGTACGCACGGAAGCGAAGGCTTTGGCTAGGTCTGCGGAAATGAAGGCGGTGAATAAGGTCGAGAGGAACGCCCAGGAAAAGGAAGTCAGCTGTGTGAGTAACGTGCTGAAGAACAACAAGTCAGCGGTGGTGGAGGAACAGCAATTGGGCTCGATCGATAGGCCAGTAAATAGAAACGTGGACGAAATCGATTCGGGAATGATTGAAGCCTCGAAGCAACGAGGCAGACCGAGCGCAGTCTCTAAGAAGCTTCCCGAGGACCAGAACGATCTCTTAACGATCCTCACGACCAAGAGCAGAACCAGGTCGGCGATACACGTGGACGACGGCAGCTTTGGGAGGTCGAAGAGCCAGATGAGCCTGGAGGACATCCTGAGCGTGAAGGCGGACGTGAAACTGTCGCGCGCTCAGAGTGTCGAGGAGAGAACAGAGAAGAGCGTTACGCCCGTTACTCAGAACAGACCTCTGTGGGAGTCGAGGGACAATCGATACGCCAGGAGAACTTCGACGAACGCGAACGAGTGCTGGAACGAAGATAAGCCGTTCGTTTCGAAGATACCGACGCTGGGGAAGCCTAGGCTGGCCGACAGCGGTGACGAGATGGCGGAAGTGGAGAAGCCAAAGTCCACGGTGTCGAAGATCCCGACCACGAGGAATCTTGGTCGAAGGAGCGCCAGCGTGACGGACATGAAGAAGGCGTTGGAGAAGATGGAGGTGAACTCGGGGCAGCATCAGAGCGTTGGTCCTGCTCATAATCGCTTTCCGAGTCTGGACAGCAGCGTTGACGAGAACGTCTCTCCTTTGGGAACGGACATGGACACGGACAGGTGCTGCAGCGAGCAATTCGGAAGCATCAGCTCGTTGGCCAGCAGCACGAGCTTGATCTCCCAGCAGGAACTGGCGCAGCTGGTGGAGGAAGCGAGCTTGGAGGAAGCTCGGGGTGCTCACGACGTAATCGTTGTGCTGCTTCATAAAGAAAACCCCACTGGGAGTGTTGGCATTACGCTAGCCGGGGGAGCCGACTGCGAGGTGAAGGAGATCACGGTCCATCGAGTGCTGGTGCATTCCATAGCGGACAAGGACGGCCGCGTGCAGAGGGGAGACAGGATCCTGAGTATAAACGGGAGGAGCACCCGCGGCCTTACGCACAGGGAGAGTCTGGCGGTGCTGAAGCAGCCCAGGTCAGAGGTTGTTCTGGTCGTCTCTCGTGCGAGGAACGAGGAGGGCTGCAAGCTGAAGTCACGAACCGCGAGCGTCGAAACTATCATCGAAGGTGAGGCCAGAGATTCGACTGGGGACCTAGTAGAGTAAATGGGGATATTTTGGAGGAATCGGTCTAGTTTAGATTTGTTTCGTCACGGAGATTGAAGCTGCTTTTTGTTTGAAGGATTCGAGACGAATGGTGTCGCAGAGGATACTGCTTGGGGGCCGCCCACGGTTGTTGCGGTCTACAAAGACGGAGCTGGCTTGGGATTCAGCCTCGAAGGAGGCAAAGACAGCCCGCTTGGGGACAGGCCGTTGATAATTAAGAAAATATTCACCGGTACGTTTCACCTAATATTAATTAACACTTTAATATCCACGAGCGAATAAATGGTAACGATGACTCTTATCCCGCAGGAGGTGCTGCCGAAAAGACTGGTGCCCTAAAGGCAGGGGACCAATTATTAGAAGTGAATGGTAATGACGTGACCCGAATGTCAAGGATCGAAGCGTGGTCTCTGATGAAGAAACTACACGACGGCGAAGTAAACCTCCTAGTCAGGCACCCTGCCACCAAATCATCGTGAATGGTAGTCAATTAAAGTGATCGTGTCGTGGGAACTATCATGGAACTCGCGATAGGATACGACCGTGTCTCTGAATATTACTACCAGACGCTTGGTACGATTTAGCCAAGCTCGAACCTGAAGAGTATAACGACTTCATAACTGTCAAGAAGCTTTCGCTAAATCGGGTTGAACGATTCAATGCCTAATTGCATCGACGATCTACGTTATCCACGAGCGAGTCTCGCGTTTGGAAATACGTTTTGCCGCAAATATTTAGCTCGTCCTATCTTACTTTTACAGTAACGAATATTTTGTTGAAATGCTACTTAGGTTTCGCGCTTGCGTAGCGAGATAACACTGTTCGATGATTGCTTGGATACCTCGGTTTTCAGGGAGATCTTTCTCCTTCTCTTCCTTTTTGTTACGGTATCCATCGGCTATCATTCGTAAGTTTCAGCATTGTTTTTCAATACGTCTAATTGTTTCGCGAAAGGAGGAACGCTTTTCCTAATTAGCTAGTACTAGCCGTCACTACAATCGTAACGATGAAAACAGCGCGCGAACATTGACGCGCTTCTATCTTACAATTCCGTGTAATACAACGTTATGACGTGAATGGAGAGGAGGATTTGTAAATAAGAATAATGTGCAAACATTCGAGATGCAATTGATCTAGAAAAATGTCGAATATAATATAAAAAAAAAAGAGGAAGAAATGTTAATATAACACGCATTACGTTGCTGAAGTATTTAAATGTAGACTGACACTCGTTTCTAGATTTGCATTTGTTAAAAATCGTGCTGTGATATGTATGTGTGTTAATATAAAACTAACAGGCGTTGAATAGAAAGAATCCGCAATAACGAAACATTTTAATCTAACGTAGGTAATTACGAGGTATTCGATTAATCGCTTGGTATCCTTGATGTTATGTATGCTTTCCCTCCCCCATACATATTTTCTATACATGATTTATGAGTAGAAAACTCTATAATGTAACTTTTCTCCATAATAAATCGTGCAGTCGACATGCAAAGACCTTGGTGACTTTTCTAGGAACATTTTTAGGAGCCTTCGAAGAGGATGGAAAAGTGAAATGCACAAGTTACGAAAACACAACACGTTCAATGATTCATATGTACATATTCAGTGAACACTAATGCATACACATTGTGAATTTTATGAAATATCATTAATATATTCAACGAAATCAATACCAATAATATTTCTGGGGTACACGATCCTCTTTGATACCCATCGCATCCATAATGTCCATTTCAAATGTCTTCAACTTAGCCTGGACATTGGTAAGATAATGAAGTAATAATTATTCATAATAAGTCACAGACATAAGACTACGATTCACGCATACCTCGAATGTGATTTTTAGCGCCTCCTTCTCAGTAGTATCCTTAGACTGTTCTATATACACGTCAGGACTTTTATAGTCTATCGTTTCCTCGCTCGATGGAGGAATAGGAATTATTCTACCAGTTCTGCTAGAGACTCTCACGTGTTCACCTTCTTCAGTATATCGCCATTCTATGGGAGTGGATGTCCTAAAATATATACACGCCCGTAAAAATCGCATCCATAGGCTGATCTCTTGTGCAAGAACCATGTCGCGCTTACAGATCGGCAGGATCCACCAATTGGACTTGGCAGGTGACTAATAGCGGCTGTTCGACCTGAGTGTAAACGCCGGGGAATGTTTTGGTTTTACCTATACATTTTAATTTTGTATTAAGCCCTTCGACGATGATCCAGTTCCTCTCTTCTATAATATCCTTCACTATACCCTGTTTGCCTTTATCGGCACCAGCTAATACTTCCACCTGAAAGAATCGTGTTTTAACACATCGCAGTACCTCGTTAGGTATATGTATTTCTGGTAAAATGCATACACGATCTCCACGGAAGAAACTCCACTTTTTAATGGGTTCGACGTGAACAAATTTATGATATTTGTTAGGCATATTATCCGTATTGTACCCCTGCGTCCATGGTCGATGGATAGAGAAATAAAGCTTCCCGCGTTGTATTGTACGTGGAAGATACTGCGGCTTCCCGCGAGGTGTTCTCCAATATACCTGCGAGTGTGATATGTGCGTTACGAATAAAGTAATGACAAACAAGGAGAGGACGTAAATAATCAAAGGCAAGTTGAACCAGTCGCTTACTTTCTCTGTAACACGGTCTATGTACCGGTCTGGGAAGTTCGCGTACTTCTTAGACCAGTTGCCAATCCTTGCCAGTAAAGTAGTTGGAAGTTTCATTGTTTATAAGGTAAGTTTAAGCCGACAAGACGGTATTCTTAAACGTAAACAAGTGTTGCGGTTTCTGCTGGTGTAAATATGTGTAATTGCATGAAGTTAGCTATAAGACTTAGGCTGTGTTTCAATTTACGCATACTGCGCATAGACCGCAGGCAATAGTGATTGGTGGTTCATACGGTGAGTGTATAGACTGCATAACCCGATTGGAGTATTCGAATTCGAACAATAACGCATTGGCTGTTCAGTGTTTGATTTTCTGTAGTTGCTGCACCGTTGCTGCACGCATCATGCGTAATGTTGGCTAGAACCGTGATTTGTGAATCACGAGTGATCCGATCACGTTCGTTTCCAATTACGGTGATTTTTCACAGTGATCCATGATTTTTCGTGATCGCATCTGATTGGTGCAGGCAGAACAGTGATCGTTTCTGATTGGTGGAGAGCATAACTGCTCTTTGCACGCGCCACATAACCCCAATTTCTACTTTCTCTCGAAACATTCTCAAGTCCTCACTGTTCTTATAGAATCTCAGTTGTATATTTTGAACCAATGTAATCGTTCTTGATCTATAATACAATGTTATGTTCTATTCGAATCATTTTTTCTATTTTTATTTACGTTAAAGTAACTTGTATTGTTCTTTTAAACTTGCGCCGAAACGATTATACTCGATGGATAAATTGAGATCTAAATAAAGTATTCTTTTACAAAATACAAAATTATTGTACATTGTGTATAGAATAAAGTATCTGTGACATCGATTCTGTTTAAACACAGGAAAAAACAATATACAATGCAATACAATAGTGCTCTAACATTACCACCACTCCTGTACGTGTTCCCCCACCCAAAGTAAGTGGCAACGGAAAATGTTTCATCGCATCCTGAGTGTTAGGTCTCGAATGGTCTCGAACACTCACGAACGCTCAGAGATGAACCGTCGCAGCGCACAGATGCAACGCAGAGCAAGGAATTCAAAGTGATTGTGCCACGTGTCGTACCTAGAAGTTTACGAAGAAGTCCAACATCTTCTAAACAACAAAAAGAGATATACGTAATTATAAACAATTATAATTTCAAATTATCTCCTTTGCGGAAATCGGTATACATAAGTATATAAAACATGTCTTGCATGCTGCAGACGAGCGAGTTTTGTCGCGCGTGAATTTCTGTCGTGTAAGACTAATAGAAGAATATTAAAATGTTATATTCCTCCGATAAAGTATAACGATGCGTCGTCGTCGTCAACCCCGTTACATTCACGAATACTTCTCGGTATCGCAGTTGTCCGAAGCCTGTCTTGTTCACGACGTAGTTCTCGAAAAGACTTGGTTTATAACACCGTGAAGTGTTGATTTTTCAATGCCTAAGTTAACGACCGCTTCATTCTCGCGCGTCTGTCTCGGGCCTAAGGGTGTCCCGTAATTTCTATTCTATCTTGTTGAAAATTCCACCTATGGATTGGTGAAGTTTTCCCGACGGAAATAACCCGAAACACGACATATGTACATCGCACTAGTTTTAATAGTAACCAATTTGAATATATATTATCCTGAATAACGATCGGGATAAGACATACAAATTAAGATATTGTTAAAACTAGCCTCATTTGCCGTATTTTGGCATATTATAGGCACTATTCCCAAAAAGATGGAACGAAAAT
Source organism: Andrena minutula (assembly GCA_929113495.1). Lineage (NCBI taxonomy): Eukaryota > Metazoa > Arthropoda > Insecta > Hymenoptera > Andrenidae > Andrena > Andrena minutula. The sequence goes on from OV815995.1 coordinate 36,339,517, forward strand.
CATAGAAATTAAAATTTTCATGATTGGATGATACTAAATATATGTATCTCGCGACACAGTACCGGCCGTCCGATCATGTAAACAAAATATATTTTGCGTCGTGTCTCTTGTCGTCCGAGACCTGTTTCTTCATAATGTATTTCTATACCTACGTTCTTCGGTCGGGTACAGCATGTTGTAGGCCGTATGTTGATAAATATTGAAGTCGTAATCATTGATAGATTTAAGGAAAGTGACACAGGTGGCAAACGTTATGAGAGGCAAAATTCTTATTTGAATAAACATTTCGAATAACGAAATGAAGATAACAAAATTATTCGTTATGTGTTTTATAAAGATTACCCGGATTAACTTTATTCGATGCACGACGAATCATGTTTTGAGCAAAGTGAATATCACTATTAATTTTTTACCTAACAAGGCAAACTTGAAACATTTATTATATACAAATGGGTTATCGTATAGAATAAAATGATATGCTACATTTGAGATAATACCATTAAGAATAGTGATTATGTGTGCGTGAGACGTTACGACGGAATTCAAACCGACGCCACGGTCAATCAGCGTTGCCGGGAAATATATCGTCGACGCTGGTTGGCTGGGGTCGGTTCGTCTCTCCAATCATGGCGTCTTACGCAACATTACCACCACTCCTGTAGGTGTTCCCTCTCCGCGAAACATCCGGCTCTGCAAAATGTTGTCCGGAAACCCTGGTTGCAGTTGGCTTCTGTTGGTTGCATTTTGGGGGAAGTGAGCGCGTGTGTGAGGCGGTTCCTTCTTAAAGTTTACAAATAATACTCATACGTTTAATTCTTATGTTGTTATCTACTGACTATTCTGTTCATTGCTCGTAATTTTTCTGCGCGATAACGAGGTAATTTCTTCTACATCAATTCGGTATAAAGTACAAACCTATTCAAATTTTGCGTTCGGCTAAACAAGTAGGAAATTCTTTGATACGTAATATAATCTATCTCTGCTACGTTGTAGGGATGAAACGGCATACATCGAGGAATTCGCATCGTGACGAAAAACCTAAGCTCTCGCGTAATGAAGATAGCGACGCGGTTCTACATGCAAGAACGGAAGAGGAGAGACGACGGCGTAGACGCGACTGGATGATCGAACAAGAAAAACTGGACAGGCATAATAGACAGAAAAGAAAAATGGCTATGGAGTATGAAATACGACGCGCTCGTGATATGAGCTTAGCACTTCCCGAAGGAAGATGCAACAGACCTCCTAGGAGTAGAAGCGAATCTCCACCTAGTCGATGTAGAATGTCGATGTTTTCTAAAAAGTAAGTACAAAGTGTGTTTAATTATTAACTGTTGAAGTCCCATTCTGGAGGATTTCATAGATAAAGAAGAATTATAACATTTCATTGTTGGGTCGTGCAATTTTCTGTCTTCCATTTTAACGAATACGTTTAAATTAAATATGTTTTTGGCTATATCCAGATATCTGATGAAGTGTTAACTTGTATTTGTATAAAATATCAAATTTAGTTGATATAATTTTTCAATACAGTTGCATACTATAAAACAATATGCTTCAAGAAGCAATCAAATTATTAAATTGTAGTAAGTTTCAAGTACAAATCTATTAAATCATATATACAAATAATATTATCCTGCACTTTAGGTTTGAAACATCAAGTGGTACAACGCCCTTATTCAAAGGATCTGAAGGCACAAAAATTAATCCAATAGAACTTCGCAAAATCAAAGTAGATATTCATAGAAACATTCCTGGAAGAGTAGCTACCAATGACCTTAAGCGGGATATACCCAACAAGGAAGATGTGGTGCTTAAAAGAAGAGCGGGTAATGTGTTGTTTTTTACCAGAATTTCTTAAGAATTTTCAGTCATTCAGCGAAAGAGTACTTCAAAGTGATGTCTTTTATCTGTGAGACATTACTCTCCACTTTTTAGAATCCATTCAGTTTCTGTTTAAGTGTATGATCAAAGTCTAGATAAAAATTTCCATGTTTTCACTTTACCAAGTGCTACATTCAAAGAATGAAATTCTTGTCACTGATTTCTAGTCATGAAGATTCTGAACTTTACGGCTATACTGCGCCCCCTGAAATATTCAAGAATTTTCTCAATTTTATTCATCAAATTAATAACGTGTTTTTCATTTGCCCAGGATATAGCAAATTTGGAATACAACATTGGATTACTGTATTGATCGCATAATGTGCAATATGTAAGCACAATTTTCTTTTACTTTGACTGTTTTAAGATTGCTATACTTAACGTATCTCTTGCTTACTACTTTATGTACAGTATTCTTTTTTCTTACGAGCTTGCACAAAGAATTATGCTTCAGCTATATTAACTGCTATAATGAATATAATATAGTTTAGTACAAATTAATTTTTCCCCCAAAAACGTAGTCTAACATGTTTTGTGCATTTTCCTTGTGTCTTGGTTTTGGGAATGTGTGCATGTCCAAATATGTGGAATTTTATAAATACTTTATGTACTAAGAGCAGACACTCAAGAAAGTTGTACCATAACTGGTAGTATTGCTTAAATGCTTTCTCGATTTTTACATGCGATTGTTTTTCTATTATTTAATTTACTATACTTAACTGCAGGAGAGGGATCCAAGCCGATATTTGATAGAGAAGGAATAAAGAGAGCAATAGGTGAAACAGAAGAAGTTGAGGAACATCGTTCTGTCGTAACTGTGAATTTGGAAAATTCAGGTATGTTTATTATTACAAATTGCTAAGATTTATTACAACTTCTGTTTCACAAATATGGGCACTCTCATTTTTAGAAAACAAGTTGAAAACGTTGAAAAGGCATTCTCGAGACAGGAGGCAAACAGATACATCCAGAGAAAGAGATAGGCCTAGAGAACCGAGGGTTCCCCGAGAGCATTACATTCAACCAATTCCTATTCCTATTTATTATGGAGTAGGTACATTATTTACATAAGAATCCGATAATTTAGCCATGATATAAAACTCATTTGTTTCTTTCTTCAGAATTTTCCACCGAGACCATTAATAGTTCAACTGTGGGGCCCAATTCGAGGACCTCTTGGAAGTAATATACATCCTCCTATGATGAAACCTTCAAGAACGTTTCAATAACATACTGCTGAGATTTTCCAGATGAAAATGAATTTAAACACGATATAAATCTGATTATATTTAGCATTATTAGATCAGAAATGTTACATTTATATTTAACTAGCCCACCCGTTACCCGGTTTCACCCGGGAATTATTTATGATGAAATAAAAAAGCCTAAAAGAAAAAATAAATAGCCTATCATCTAATCTATGGCGTATATAATATATATTCAAAATTTCATTGAAATCCGTTCAGCCGTTTCGACGTGAAAGAAGGACAAACAAACAGACAACGTTTCACTTTTATATATTAACAATCGGATGAATGGTTTAGGAACACATACCGGACAAACGAAAAAAACATTCGAATACACTCATTTGTTGAAACGACTCGCGCGCCACCTATTATAAAATGGTTTTACTAATTCAGAAACCTTCGCGGGCGTGCGCACAACAACTCAGCAAAGTTTCATCGCAATCGGTTGAATGGTATAGGAACGCATGCGGGACAAACAAACAAACAAACAAACATTCATTCTTATATATATAGATAGATTATACATATAGATTACACTATTTCACAAAAACCAAAAAATTATTTTTAATCGAGACTCCACTATGAAATTCTTATGTAAAGAGATCCCCTAAACTCAAAAATCCACATGAGACAAAATCCTATGGATATGTTTTTGAGATATCGCCCAATGAATATTTTGGTAATTATGAGTCGGTAACACAGTTTGGTGGTGACACGAAATCCCATAAGGTGATAGGTTGGATTCTAAAGGTAAAACTTACCTGCCTCCTCGAGTGCGCGTGCAACCGATTTAAATAGGAAGCGTGCTTCGACCATCGTTCAAAAAAGTGAAGGGAAGCGTTAGGAACATCGCAAGGATGGGAGACTGCTGAAGGATCACCCACCGACGAAACTTGGGGGACATCACCATCTTGATTCGACGAAGGGATCCGGGTAAGGAGTCGAAAGAACACGCCGAAATTGGAGTAGGGCGCTCGGAGGTTTCAAGCGAGGAGTTAATTTGTAAGAAGGCAGATCAATCTTGCCAGCAGACTAGCGAACAGTTCATTCAATGTAACAATATATATATATTTTAAAAGTTCACCTTACAATTAATACTATCCTTCAAAATTCCCGCGCTACTTCGCGAGCTGAATGCATAGCGCTCCACAGGTGTCACCACGATCTAAAATCCTTGGAACAGTTTTACACCGTTTATGTCTTCCAAGTAGCGCCATTTACAAAAAGGTGCAAAAAGGTCTTCTACGAAACATGTAAATACAGATATTTCGATTGATAATACGGGTCCACTAGACCAGAAACCTGTACCACTCGAACTTCGATTAAATCTTATATACTGTTGTACAAATAAAAACATGAGATTAATATTCCAATTAATGTAGGTTAAGTTAACCGTCTCGCATGGTTCTCCGCTCGTGCTGAGATGAGATTTAAACCAACACAAAATGTTATCTTTGGTATTTAGAACACCTTCGTTTCGCACGCAAATACGTCAGTTCTCGACTGCTCTTATATGTAATAGAAATCAAGTGAAAAGGAAAGCGACGCATTATTGGACAGAACTGAAATGTTCGAATTTTATAAATCCAAATGTTGCTGTACAGAGACTTTACAGTTCTACAGCAAAAGACAACATCCTGCTAAGACCGCTGATGGATCTCCCTCTCAATACTCAAGCCTCGGTGTTTGCCTGGCTAAAACTATTGTGCGTTAGTTTTGTCATTCGATTTAAGATGGACAGAGAATTCAATTTGGACGAGTATATGACGGGAAGCAGACACGTACGACACTCTTATTAACTAATTTCATGTACTAATCGCAAGATCGATAGCAAAATTTTAGTCTCTACTAATGTTTCTGGGCTCCGATGTAAAGATACCTTGTTCTATAAAAGCGTAACCGAAGACCTGTTACAGGCAATAATGGTAATATCCCGTGCATTAGCTGCGCAGAATTATGACTCATTGGATGGTCTTGTGAAAGAGAACACATTAGGCATATTGAAGGAAAATGTAGACCGTTTGCCGCGTTCAGAACGAGAATTAATCGCCATAAACGACAGCTGCATGTTGCTTAACGTTCCCACTGATGTGGAGATAAACGTAGATCAAACTGAAGGTAATTCATGTGTAACCCATAGGATATGCAGTACCCTCTGTCTCGGCTTGTTCAATTTCATACAACTTTGTTTTAGGCACTGAGGAACAAACCGTTGAAATATCACAGCTTGTTTTTTACATGAGAGAACCAGATATACCAGAGAGTAACACGGAACAAGAGTATGGTTCTATCGACCGTTTTATAACACAGTTCCAACGAGCGAAATGTATTGCTTGCAATTATACGTTTCAAAGAACATATACAAATGGTATAGGAGGATCGTGGGTAGCAACGGTAGTGAATCATTTTTCACCTGTAAGTAGAATATTGGGCCTGTTCGTTACACTTTCTCCCACGTTAGATCGAATGATATTTCCCATTGGATTCGAAAGTACACGATTTTCTTATGGTTTCTGTTCGTAGAACGTAGAAAGCTCGAGAGGTTCATAAGCAAGACAAGATTTTCAAGTAGTCTGCTGTTATTATGATATGGAATATGGAAAGTTACGACGTACGAATTTAACAAATGTAAATATTTTATTTGTATACACTTTCCACATCGCATCATCCAATTATACACAGTTTCTTTTTTAACAAGCATACAATAAAATTATAAAGATGTATATACATTAACAGCTTAAAAGCTTTAGTAAAGGAGGTATGTAGTCCTTCGTGTGTAACATTGTCGCGCCAATTGGAGCTCCATTTTTAGATACAGAGATAATTAGCGGTCCCTGCAGTAGATTTAAACATTAAACAAAATTCGATTATAAAATTGCTTCGATGTAAACAATGTACATACCTCGCACATTTGAGGATTGTGAACCCAGCATTCGTTCTTAGATGAATCTTGAAACAAGTTATTTCGTTTTGTTGGAACAGAGTTAAAAAAGTTTACTTCTAAGTTCTGCAAATCAGGTAGCTTCACCTTTATTACATTTAAATATGGTTCCAAGAATAATGATACAGCAACTTTGGTGCATATATTTGCTTGCTTGAAATTAACGTCTAACGTTTTCGTTGAAAATGATATAAGTTCATTTAAATAGTTAATCGCATTTGGAGGATTGTCTGTAACATTTAGACAGGCAAAGCTGTAATAAAAATCGAAGCAATGATTTATATATTATTAGAAGAGGATACTCAAATTACTTTTGTAAATAGCATCAGTGAGGCGAAACGGTTTCGTAATAGACAAAGCGAACATCGGAATTTGATTGCGTTCCTCGCCTTTGAAACAACTATCAATGGCTGGAAAAATAAATACAGTCATAGTATACAAGATCATAAGAAATAAAGTATGTTTGTACAGTCATACTTACACTTTCCTACTTCTTCGAATAATTTTGTAACAGGTATATCCTTATTAATATATTTACTAAGATGTGTCACGTACAAGCCATATTTACTATTTACTCTTTCGTAGCTAGGTCGGTGACTGGACGTAGAATATGCTTGAATTAAATTTCGCAAATTCTTTTTGCTTTTATATTCATTCACTGTTGGCACTTCGTTGAAAATGTTAGGATTGAATTCCCTGAAAATACATTATTATAAATACAGAGAAGGTAAAGAAAAACATAATTCAAGGCTTACTTTGACGGTAAAGTTTGACACATGTCCAAGATCGTAATTATCAGCTCGGGATCATTTTTAAGAAATGCCGCTAAGAGCTCGCTCTCGCATATTGCATCTTTTCGTAAATACGTTTCCGGAGCGTCTATCGCAAGCATGTAACTCTCTTGCATCCTAAAACCGTGGCCGGCGAAATAGAATAGACCTATATAAAAGAAGAACGTAACATGATTTATCATATTTGGTAACATTTAACTTTTCGTATCTCACCATATACGCCTCCGACCAAACTTTCACTGAATAACTTTATCGCGCTCCTCATTTGGCTAATCGTTAGGTTCATCAGACAAATTACTTCGAATCCTATCTCCTTCAGAAGATTACCAATGTACGCAGCATCATTTTTTGGATTCGAAAGACACTCCTGGTGTTCGTACTCTCCATTCGCTATAATTAAAGCTACTTTCGCGACCGCTTTTAGTCTTGGAAGATCCATCTGTCGAGTAACGTAACTAAAAAATCATCCCATACTCATAAAACATCATCTAAATAGAAATACTATCACATATTTGTTTTTACCATTACACGAGTCCTCTGCGTATAAGCCTCGCTAATGTCATTATTAATATAACAATAATACTTTCCCTCGTGTTTCGAGCTGAATTTCTTTATCTGGAAGTATAAGTAACATAGCAAAAAAGGATAATATTAATTAATATAACACAATTTAACAAGAAGTTTCATACACGCAGCGTATTAGATGTTTTCCCTTCCAATTTAGTATTATCACGGAACCACTGATAATGTGGCTCGGGAAAACCACTCGCTTTGCAACATATCGCAAAGCTCTCGCCATCCTTGACTTCCAAAATTGACTGTGGTTGTTCTTCTATCGTAACAGGTATAGGAAAGATCTGCACAGTCACAGGTTTTGAAATCAAGCTGCATAAAACAGTGCCATCATTCTTGATTTGGAGCACCTTGCATTTGTATTCTCCAGCTTGAGACGCGCTTTGAAACATAAACAACAGTTGAAAGCATTGAAATGCGCATCCTTACTAAACACGCACCTAGTAATAGGAACATCAAGCTCGTGGGAGGTGCAATTTTGCAACTGTCTGTCTCCATGGTACCATACGTAACTCGGCGGAGGCATTCCATCCGCTTTGCAGCATAATCGAAGATGACGACCAAATGATACTTTCAGAATATCAGTCCCAGCTTCTTCCGCCGGATGCGAGATAATTCTCAGGGGTTCTAGAAATATCGTTGCAAACACTAAACTCGTATTTTGTCGAAGAAGAGCTTAACAATGTATAACGTTATACCTGGATCGGATATAATAGAAAGAATGTTGAAAAGTCTGCAATCGTCTAATAACGTACGCAAGATTTCTACGGTGCACATCTTTATGTTTAATTCGAATAGTAGCCTTTGCCCTGGAGAATGATGCGGCTGGCTGTTCTCTTTCAACGACTGTATCCATGAAGCGCTATACTCAGGATTGTATAAAAAATAAAGGAATAAGAGCTGCGAATCGGTAGTGTTTTACTCTTAAATTCTAGTTTCTTTATTACCATGGATATTGCAGTTGTTCGGCTACATGGTTCGCTAATATCATCCAAGCTGCATCTTTGTTCAATTCGTTAACCAATTCTTTATGTATACTTATTGGTAAGCATTCAATATACGTGTCTTCGTCAAATTGTGTCATTTTTGCTATATTCACATTTCAAATTTATTGCATTTGGAATGAAGAGATCCTCGAGTGAAAGATCCTTTAATGAGAGTAAACAAGTATCTTCGCTTCTTTAGTTAAGTATGGGATCAACATTTTAACATAAATAAAACTTTCGTTCCATGTTTTGCAAACACATTTCCTCGACGTTTACGAGGAAAATACGAAAGCACAATCTATAAGATGTGCTTTCAGGAATATTATACGTGATACAGTCATCTTCTCGATCGATACAGTAGAAACGTTTAATAGTCACGTTGCATTATGAGAAATTAAACGACTATCGTAACTGCAAGCTCTGCTGTATCTTCTATTAATGATACTAACATAAACAGTACGCGCGAGGTACAGATAAATGGTATATCAGCTTCATCGATGAAAGAAACGGTCAGAAAATGATCGTACGTTATTTAATCAATGACGATAGGATCAATACTTTTGATTATACATGGATAGACAGAAGGAGGTAGAAAAGAGAATTCCAACGTAAGATTTATTCATATATTTATTTTAAAAAGCGGTGATCCATAAGCGGGAAAACCGTGAAGGAAATATGGCGCCAGACGAATCAAAAGCGATCCGATATTTGCCTGCATTTCGCTCAGAGCAAGGCGGGCGATAATGAAACGCGGGTATCAAATCTGTTTTATCCACCGCGCAGAATGGCTGCGGCACAATAGACGAGAGAGGCTAGCTTTTCGGAACACCCCGGAAAAGTGTCGTCGGGTTTTTATTGCGGGTGCGACATTGTGGTGGGGGAAGGTTGCAACCAATGAGCCCGCGAAAAGCGGCTCCTGCGCGATGCGCGTGGCGCGCTGCGCCGCATAATCTTGCGTATCAGTGATCGGCAGTGCCATCCAGAAGGCAGTAGGTTACGGGGTTCTTAACGTGGTGTGTAATTTAGCGAGCCCTTATCGGTGCGATCGGCGAAAAGGGAAAGGCGCGCGAGGGGGGCAACAACGCGGACGGCAGTGGGTGTACGATATACTCGCGAGTGATCGGGAAAATCTAGTGGCCCGAGCCATCATGGCGAATCCACGGAAATTCAGTGACAAGATCGCGCTGCACAAACAGAAGGAAGCGCAGGAGAGAGCGGCGTTCGAGGCGATCATGCGAGAGGTTTCGGACGTCACGAGCAGAGTAAGGAAATCCCAGTAGGTCCTTGCCATTGAGGGGGACACGTCGTGATCATATACTCCGTGTACTTTCCTCCGACTCAGATGTTAGAACGTAAACAACACAACGAGTGCTCTTTCTCTCTCTCTAACTCTGTCCATCTATCTCTCTCTCTCATTCTCCCTCTAGCTCTATGCCTCTCTCTCTGCTCGTTGCACCGTGGTTGTGTGTCGTCGTCGCGGTCGACTGTGTGTGTACGGCCTCTCTACGTGAATTTGCTCTGCTCGACTCGGTACATGTACGGTGCGTACATATGAGTGCGTGGCGGCTCTATAACACTCTACGCTAGTAGCTTGTGCTCCGCGCACCATACACGACACATACGTGTCGTCTCTCATTCCCTCGCTCTCTCGCTCTCTGGCTCTCTGTTTTCTCTCTCCTATCCGTCGTGGTCGTCGTGTCGCCGCGCCGTCGTGTGCGTGTACGTCTCTCTCTCTCTCTCTCTCCCCGTGTTGGCCAGCGCGCGCGACGCGTGCGACCAGAGAGCATATGAATACGTGTATGCGTGTAGCGGGTATACGCTCCGGTGCCTATGCCGAACGTGTGCTGTGCGCTTGTCCGCCGCCACCGTCCGTCCTGTGAGTTCCTAATAAATGCATACGTGTGCGATCCACGATCGCGTCCATCCTGCTGACTCGCTCGAACCGACCACGATCATGCTTTCGCGAAATTGTATCCCGCTCCTCGGCTCTCGCCCGCGCTCCATTACAACGTGGCGTTTATGCACCCCGAACTCGAGCCTTCGCTCCGATTAGAGAACCATTACGCGCCGTCGCTTCGTTTCTGGCCAGCGAAGAAGTCGTCGCACGACATCATCCCGTGTCGGCGATTCGTGCTCGTGCTTTTCTATTAACGCGACATACTTCTCTGTCTCTACGATCGATCGAGGCCGAATGGAACTGTTGCTCGTCGAAAATGTGCGCCGTTCGATTCCTCGCTCCCGTTCACCGGCCCGCGGATGTATTTGCGCCTACCCAGTGTCAGTCAGGCCCGGCTCGTCACGTTCAGTGCTCTTTCGAGCATCGTAGCTTCTCTCTCAACCGCCGGATCGTTGAAACCCCGCGTCTTTCGGAATCACGTGTCCACGTTCACGCGATCGATTCGGGACCAGAGTCCATTCCCGGCGCACTTGCTCGCGTTAGAAAGGTACAGGTACTCGAGAGCTATATTTCCATCCACATCCGACGATCCGTTACTCGATCAGGTTATTAGCTAGCGTACATAGGCGAGTCGGGCCCTGCGGAACTTCCATGTGGGATAGCGTGACCGAAACGTATGTACTTCCCACCTTCCCCCCCCCCCCCCCCCGCCATTACCATTTTATCGGTCGCTGATTTTGGAGCAAACTTAACTCTGCCGTCCGTTCCATTCAAACCCTCGGAGTTATTTATTGATTCCCGAAGATATTTATAACTCCGTCTTATAAATAGACCCAAGATCTTTCGATTATACTTGTTCGCAGGTAATAGACACGAACGGCAGATGAAGTGGTAAACACAGCTCCTCTCATCGGTGTTTTATAAAAGTGCTTTTTGTCTACCTAATTTCGCACGGCTCGTGACGCCGAAGCAATTCATTTCCGTTAACTCTGACACTTCCGGTTCCGGGCTCGGAGCTCCGAAACGTGCCCAAGTAGCTCCCGCGCGAAATTGGCTTCCTCAGTATTCATGGTTCCGAGCAACAAAGCGAATCGAAGCGTGGCATCTACATCGTTGCGTCCTAGCAATCACCCGTTTGCGAAAATTGAGCAACAGGAAAGCTTCCAGCTAATTCCTCTTAACAAACATCTCGCTAAACCACAGGGAAAAGTAACGCACGCTCGTGCGTTCCAAATGAATCAGCTCCGTTACTATCCAACTCCCATATTCTCGCCAATGCAAATAAATAAGTATCCCTGCCCCAAAAAATCCACAACCAGCACCAATCTCGTTCCCTCCGACTTGCAGATCATTCGTTTCGCCCACTCTGCCGCGAAAGCCACGTGCGCGAAAATTTTCACGCGCCTCTGGGAACTCTGGCCGCCGTTGACCGAGGAAGCGGGGAAGTTGTCGCGTGTTTATTAGCCTTCCCTAGCGAACGTAACGCCCCCGTTCGCGCGGCAGCTATTACGTCGCGGGGAATCGCGCGGAATTGGCGCGTTTTTCGCGTCGCGGCGATAACCGTATTACCGATTACGCAACGGCGGCGTATCGCGTTGAACGCGGAAGCTGGCGACGCGCGCGCGACTCCCGCGATTCATTGTCCCGATCATTCTCGCGGCGCGATGACTCGATCCAGCCGGGGGCGTGCTCCTGGATTGTCCGTCGAATTACGGCCGCGCACGCCGCCGCTATTTTCTCTTTATTTTTCTTCCGCGGTTCCGGCGAGCTCACGGAATGCGAGGGCGATTCGTTCACCCTCGGTCTTCCAGATTTCGATCCTCTTCTTTCGGTCAGTCTTCCCCCGAACGCTGGACACTTTCGAAACGAAATCGACCGGGATATTATTATACGAATCCATGTTTACTAACACTCCTCCATTTACTTCGACTCGCACACGCGCGCGGAGCTTATTGCCACGAGTTTATGATCGCTCTGTAAAGATTCTGTTCCTCCGATTCGACCGGCAAGTCACGAACCCCGATCGAGTGGTGTAGAAAGTAGAAATCGCGCGTGCCCGTGTACGCCAAGTAATTGGCGTGACTCACGGTCTAGTTTGATAATTTAGATCTGCCGAGATTCATATAGGTGCCCCGAGACACGTACAGGCTTCATAGAAAATACCGATCATCGCGAGAACGAGCTTTCCAGCGCTGTCTATTGCTCAAACATCTCGAGTACTCGTTCAGTTTTAGACACACGTTCGATCGAGCACGAACGGTCGTTATTCCTTTCTCGTGATTCGACGGCAGCGTGATTTTTGCTCGTTGCGAGCCTCTAAATCGTTGCATTTGTTAACGGCCGCGATAAAGATTACGACCCTAGCGATTAGCTGCTCGAACCGATTGGCACGCCGAGCGGATCTCGGATCTAATAAGGAAAAGGGCTATTTTGTTCAAGTATATTATAAACTAAGTAGCTGGCCCGTTACTCGCTTTCACTTGGGAATTATTTACTATGTTTTCAAATTAAAGAAACCTATAATCTAATCTAGAAATCGTGTAATGTATATTCAAAATTCCATTGAAATCCGGTCAGTAGTTTAGACGGGAAACACGGAGGAACAATGTTTAATTTCTATATATTAGTAGGCAGGTAGGGAAGTAGGGAGATTCCAGACACTCTGACCAGTTTCTTCGTACAAAAGAATTTCCGAGTCTCGTTCGAGACTCACAAACCTCGAGCAGGGCCCCTATCGTTCGATACCACATCGAAGGTGTCGGAAAGATTAAAAGATTATCAACAGGCACGATCTGTTGAAGCCAGTAGCCAGGTGGTGTAAGAGAGAGGCCAAGGCCCTACGCACAGAACTCCTGTTCAATGAAATCTCGATGGACTTTTCCCGTGGCAAGAACGATACACGTCCTAAGTAATACTTAAGCCTCGGGCATAGATTCTTGCAAAACTGGCAAATTCGACGACGCGACACCCGACAGGCGAATCTGCCAGCTAGATTCAGCGTCGGGAACAGGCGAATGCGAAACAGGTTGTCTTCAGGTTGTTTTGAGACTGGTTGTCTTTTTCAACGAGGAAAAAGAGCCCGATACTTTCACCGCTGAAATTACGTAATCCCCGTTTGAGAGACACGCGAGCAGGGGCTTGCGAAGGTGCTTTTATTGCGCCGCGTTTACCCTTCCCGTCTTCCTTTCGGTCGATTCGGCTTCCCCGACATCGTGTCACATCCAGCTGTACCTTGTCCCACCGTCCACGCGTGCACGGGGATCAGAGGTTCCTACGAACTCGTTTGCTATCGATTCCCAAAGCCGGTCGGATCGGTTCCGTTAGGTTTCTCGAAAGGATTCCTTACGAAATCTTCGAAATTTCGTCGCTCGACCGTTCGGGATCGATCTAGGAGTGGGATTTAACGGCGGAACGAATCCGGCGATGAAACACGGCGAGAGAGAAACAGAGAGAGCGAGAGAGAGAGAGAAAGAGAGGGGAACAAGATAAGGAACCTGTTTATCGAATCGTGGCTGAGCAGGAATGCCGGTGTTAGAGGCTTAAAGCGCGACCCGCGGTGTGGGATTTTAACGATCGAGGTATATAGAATGAGAGAGGCAAGGTTCTCGAACGAGGGAAGTACACGGAGCCCTCCCTTCACCGACCGTTCGCGCTCCAAGTTTTCCGAGGAACGCGTTATATTTGTACAGGTAATCAATTTGCCGGAGCTTCTGAATATTATCGATCCCCTGCTGGAAACTTGGCCGGGAGTTTCGCGTCAATTCTATAGCGTGTACCGGCGGCCTTGTAAAGTGGCTTTTACCATTGTCATTTCTACAGTTCATCGCATTATACCGAAGGCACGATGGAGCTAGAGTTTCCCACCAATCTTGCTTCGTTTAAAGAACAAGCTGCTCTTTCGCTCGGGTATGCTTCTCGTTCGCAGCTCGCTATAACAGTTAGCAGCCGGAATAGAGAGAAACTTGTTGAAAAGATAAGCTTACTCGATTCGACAATTCCGCTCCATCAAAATTATTCAATACCTACACGCAGTGAGCTACTCGCAATAACAGGGACCTTGTATTCGAGACTTCCAAGGCCCGGGTTGCTAACTACAGACTAGAGACTTCCGAGTGTAAACCGTGCCCTCGAAGAATATGCCAAAGTTCCACGAGCGTTGCACTGGACTGAAAGCGCTGGTTGCAAGCCTGCTCGAGCAACGTCGGCGTATTCTTCCCGAAAGGCAGGGCACGCATTCGAAAGCTTCTAGGAGTGAGAGAATGAATATAGCGCGCTGTTATCCTGCGAGAGTAGAGAAAGATCGAAGGCGTTGACGATCACTTTGCACCGTTCCCTTGCAAGACAGCCTCGGTCGAGTTGCACTCGTCGAAGTTGTGGCGCTCGTCGAGCCCAGTCGTGTGCGAAACGACGGAGAGACAGAAGCGGTGGTCTACCGTTGTTCGCGCTAGCGCTACGGCGTGAGGAGAGGAGAGGAGAGGAGAGGCGTGCATGTAGACGGCCAAAGGGATCGAAAGAACCGACGGGCATGTGAAACGATGGACCTGCTTAGGTCGCCTCGGCGAGCAGCTCGGTGGGTGCTAGCCCAACGGGATCATCCGGGGTGCTGGAAACCCCGCTGTCGGTGAAGAGTGCCGGCGCCAGCCCACCGCAGTCCACCGGCAAACACCTGCACATTAACCTGGGCAATCAGTTCAGGGCGGGCGGTTCCTTGCCGAACGTAAACAACAACGCGAATTGCGGGAACGACGCGAAAGAGCACCCATCGCCGCACACCGCCGCTATCCACTCGATCGACCTTAAGGTACTGGCCATCTACAACCGAGCCTAGTTCGCTCTATAGCTGTTCCACCGCGTCTTTTTGTTGCACATTTTGCCTCCTTTTTCTCCTCCTTTCTCACCCGCCCCCCACCCCCCGCTACGTTTGCGCGCCCCGTCCCGTCCGCGTCCGATCGACCGTGCCCGTTTCGCCAACCAGACCTACCCCGCTGGCCGGTCGCTTGCTCCCAGAGATCTCCGCGTTGCCAACGGTGAATTAAACAAACCACCGCGACGCTCTATTACATCTTCCGTTCGTAGCCCCGCGTTACGAGCTCACCAAACCTAAGTAGATACCGATCTCTTCGCTTACGATTGCATGTCTTGCCGAAGGTCCATGCACTTTATCAGCTCCACTGCCTGCCAGACCCATTAGGGGTGGCTACCCGATCGTAGCGATTCGTTACTTCCCCGCAATGTTCTGTGCGAACCAACCCAGCAACGCTTCCGTCTTCGAGCACCGAGGAATCGACACTCGTTTAAAACCGAGTTTAACACACGGAGGCAGATTCTGCGTGTACTTAGCGCACGCCTCGCACGATGCACACGGTAAACCGGCAGCTCGCGGCACCTTAGCTTTCGGCGCAAGATCGTGGTGAAAGTTTCGTCTATTCCAGGCGCGCGATATTTGCGAGCTTCCGCTTCGCTGCGAGACAATTCGCACCTGGAAATCACGAAACTCTGAACACGAGTCGCTCGCGAAATTTCGGGTAACGCGCTTTGTGGGTTTACTACCGTGCGCACTAACTGCATACAAAATTCCAGCCGAGTTACTACGTATTACACCCGCAAGACACCGAGATTCCAACGCAAGACAGCTCAAAGCTCGTCCATACGTCACCGAAATTTCTGCCGAGAAACCGACACGTAGAACTCGTCCCTACACACGAAGGCAACGAATCCTGTCGCGAGGTAATGAACCAAACGCTCGAAACCACGGCACTCGAGTCTCGCGTTCTTTGCCGGGGCGAGCTCCTCCTTTCGAGGGGGAAGTCGTTGTCGGGACGAGTCGGCCGATTATTGGAACTAAGCCGGTGCGTCGGCCCGATCAATTACACGGAAACGTTATGGGGGATCGTCTACTTGTTGCGAGCTCGCGCTCGAAGCGTGACTCATGACTGGAGCAACGTACGGGCCTCCGATCGCGTGCCTGCTTTCATTAAAACCGACTATTTTCAGTCGCCGCGTAAAAATAGACGTTTCAAGATTTTTCTCCGTACTCGGGACACGCGGCCCTCTCCGCCGATCTCGAGTCCCGCGAATCGGCTCCCCCCTGAGTCTCCTCGGCCCTCCGTCGCGCGGTGAAAACGAGGCTCCTCTCGCGCCGATCAGGTGGAACTCGTCGGTTAGTCGACTGTGCCGCTGAAACATCTTCCAATCACCCGATGCGCACCCAGACCAAAGCAAAGTCCAACGTCCCCCCGTTCGTTTTTCTTTTCTGCGATGTTTCTGCACGATCACGCATGACACTTTTACGTAGGAGTAGCCTCCGGTGTGAGAACAGTTGCATCCAGTGCCTGCGTAGCCGCGCAACCGTTCGTTCCTCGCGGGACACCAGCGGAGTCCCCAAGCACGGGGATCGTAATTCCGGCGGACGCGCCGTCCGAGACGCCGTCCAACTTCTACGGTGCTTCCTATAAATAGTTACCTTCTTCCTCGTTTCATTGTTCCTCCGCTGCGTGCATTAGAACGCGGCAACGAGGTATTGAGGGACGCCGAAATTCGGGGCGAAGTCCGATCAAGTTGAGTCCGTGGCGTGCACTCTCGCTGTTTGATCAGTTGGCGGAGAATCGTTTCAATGGAACCTCGACGGAGTTTGCCGTCGAACGGGAATTTCGGCGTCTCCAATCCCGTTCACCGATCCGTGGTATCGCGATCGGCAACAGTTGCAGCGTGATAATAAAAGCTGGAACGTCTGGCGGCAAGTTCTCCGCCAGACTAGCAGTGGTCTGTACAGAGGGTTCTAAAGTACGTGGGCGAGAACTGACAACGAACAGTCGCTCCTCGAGAAAGTGTTGGAAATGGAGAGTGTGAGATTGATTTGCAAGATTCGTGGGGCAGTCGCTTCTTGTTGAACGAAGTGCAGTTCAATGAATCTCTCGTCTACTTTAAGGAGGTAGTGGACTATTTCAGATTCAGGAAATTGGTTACTTTTTTTACGGATTTTGAAAGTCTTATCCTTTATGAAAATTTTAAATAAAATTTCGTGAAGAAATTCAAATAATTGTCGAAGTTATAAATATCAGTTACTTTTGGGGCTATTACACGAGAACGCTCCCTTAATGCACCCTTAATTACGAATGTTTCCCGCTTGCAATCAGTACCCACTTCTCAGCGATGATAATGAATATAAATTTTACAAATATGTCGCGTTAAAGGGGCACCCCACCCAGAAGTCACTAAAAAGTTTGAGATTTTTGTTCGTATAAATAAAAATATTGGGCTCGGATTTTTTACATAGTTTTAAAGCAATCTTTATTTTGCTAGAAAAAAATTTTTGTATGAAAAATTGTACAAAATGGCTTCCCAGAGCACTACAAAAAACTGGCACACACCCCCGGGAATTACTGGATCATCTGAGAAGGAAAAAATACAACAAACAAATATAAACAGGCATATATTCTCTGCAACCTAGCATAGGATTTTTTCAAAACTCAAATTATTCTGGAAATTGTAGCAGTTTGAAAAAGTAACTTTAATTTTTTACATAAAAATTTGCACCGAAATGCTTGTAAAAGTCGAATAATTGAAATATTAATAAAATCCTACACTAGGTTGGAGAAAAATATTCCTGTTTACATATCTTTGTTGTATTTCCTCCTCAGATGATCCAGTCATTCCCGGGAGTGTGTGCCAGTTTTTTGCAGTGTTACGGGAAGCCATTTTGTTCGCCGACATTTTGCACAATTGCAATAAAAAAAAAATTTCCAGCAGAATAAACATTGCTTTAAAACTGTGTACAAAAATCCAAGCCCAATATTCTGATTTATACAAACAAAAGAATCCCAAACTTTTTAGTGGCTTCTGGGTGGGCTCCCCCCTTAAAACCTAGGAATATCTTCGCGCGCCACTGCGATTACTAAACGGTGTCGTCTTGGGATTCCCCTGATTGCCGAAATTCGGCGACACGTTGGCGCTCGAATGGAACTTCCTCATCGGGAATTATCCTCATTAGGAATTTCAAGCGAAGCCGAACCGCGACGGGCTTTGACCGGTACATTGCGCAAGCTCCGATCACGGCTACGAGGTAAAATTATCTCGCGCGTTAAGGATACGTCCTGTTAATGACCGCGTGGCAGGATCTTGCGTATAATTTGACAACGTAGGAAGCGGGGGACCGTTCGGCGTTCTCTGGTAAACATGTAATCACGTCGCGTTCATGGGGACACTCCGCGAATTAGATTGTCACGCAAATTATAGTATCAATGATTCGCGGCGTTGAACCGGGGGGTTACGCAACCGGCTCGTACACGAGGTGAAGGCTCGTTATTAGCCATTTTTGCATGAAATTGATCGGGGTTGATCTCAGGAGGAAGCCCCCGTCGCGGCTGAATTCCCCGGCGATTACTCAACGCTCGGGACGTTCCTCCGGACGCGATTGATATTTACGGAAAATCAAAGTCGAGATCGATTTCCACCTCTCTTTTCTACTCTTTTTCTACTCGTTGGTATTATATTTCAATTCTCCGTGGAACAAAACAATTTACACACGTTCGTCTCGGTAGTTTCGAAGCCCCGTGGGTTAGCGAGCGATCGCTGAATCCTTATCCTAGGTGAACTAACTTTCTACCTGTACATAGATGGTATAATTTTCGTTCGTAATTTTATAATTCTCCCGGTCGAACTTGCACTTCTTCCCGCTTCTCGTGTCCGTTTCCGTTAGCCGGCCGGTCGAGCCCCGTCCCGTCGCTCCGTGACATAACTCCGCTCCCGGTTTAGACGATGAACCACAGCTGAAAGGGAGAAACGATCGTTTGTATACGTTCGGCCCGTTTCCATCGTTCGCAGTCACGTATAACCGCTTGCACGCTTTTCGCGGCGCGCTCGCCGTTGCGATGTGTTGCTTCTCTGTGTAAACGTGTCGATGTTAGTTGCGTTCGAGTGCATGTTAATTGTTAACGCGTTGCCCCTGCAACGGGAAGGGATCAACGCGTCGCGAGTACGGCGCGCCTGAATTATCGAATGGCAGATTTATTTAACGGGCGTTCCCCGCCGGTTTAAATTAACGACGCCTCGTCGAGTGCTTCCGGTCCTTCTTTGATCGCGACATCTCGAGTTGCGACGGGGCAAGGGAAGGAAGCAATCGGTAATCGGAGCTGTTAATTCGGGGGATAACCGTAGCTTTCCAGCCGCTGAAATCTCGACGAACTCACCTCTGGCACTGCAGCCTGGACGCACTTGGCAAGATTGTATATCTTCTCGCAGTTGTCACCGCCCACTGTAAAATTCATCCACGTTAGAGTACGTCACCTCGTCACCGCGCCGGTTAACACTGAATCTAAGGACACAACGTACCTGTCGGAGTGCACTTGCCCAGAACGTCGGTCGCTTGGTCTTGAAGATTATCCGGCACGAGACCTAGCAGCATATCGGTCTCCAGGTTGCCGTCCTCGTCAGCCTAAATCAAACGATTCCCCGTAACTCGGCCCATCCAACCTCCGTAAATCGTTCCTCAGCGATATGTACTCACCAAACTGAACGCTTCGAGGAGACAGTACATGTAGCACGTTATCGACGGCTCGTTCACTATGTTACCTTTGTCCACCTCGTCGATCATCGCTGAATTGACAAAACGGAATAGTTATTTTACAGGAGGAAGGGGAAGGCTGACCGGTCTCGGTGCCAAAAGCGAGGGCGATTGTCATGGGTTTCCATGGGTGTTATTCAAACGTTAATCGCGATACTAACCTTGCGTGGTGCCGTGCTCGCCCATACACCGCTCTTTGTCGTCTTGCACCATGTCTAAGACCTCGGGAGGCACCCAGTCCGGCTAAGAGAAAAGCAACAACGAATTTACCAAGGACTTGGGTACTCTGATCCACTCTCAGGATATCTCGAACCCAAATAGATAACACATAGCTCCAGCCTGTATTAGATAGAACGCGAGAAATTGCGCGTACTCTGTATACGAGTCTAAATGTAGCTGCCTATTTCAGTATCGAGTACCCAGTGTTCCTCTGCGATCGTAGATTACCGAGTCTTCTAACCGAACCACAGAGAATTTCGTTATCTTATCCGCTGGCACAATACCGTCGATTGGGGAAATCGATTTCACGACCCTCATCGCCGCGATCGAAGCCGACTTAATTCCTCGCTGGACTGCATGGAAAATAGGACTCGTTTCCTGGTAACGTTGTTCTCGGAAACGAGGAAACTCGAGCCGCGGAGTGCGCGAATAGTTGATTCGGTTTATAATTCATGGAGGGCGCGAGGAAGTCTGTATAATTCACGAGCTGGAGGTTTCCGCGAATTCGATCGATCGTGGCTGGAAGTTGAATTGGCTAGACGTGGGCCGTGGATGAAATTTGAATAGAGACCAAAAAGAAAATGAAGATAGGTGGAAAAGTTACTTATCACCGTCGATTGCATTGCGATTTGGAATATTGCGGAACTTGGAGCGCTTCAATCAGGCTTTTCCTCTAATCTCGCGACCACTTGCCCCGATATCGATCACCCCGAGTCGCACGAGCGCTCGTATCGTTATTATTCCCTATTCCGCGGCGATATCTCGAGCGGACCCCTCCTCCGCCGTAAGTCGATCGGACAGGTTCGTTCCCCGGCGCATCGACGCGGCCCCGAATTTCCTCGCGCCTCGTCGCCCCCCGTTTCCCTATTCTCCCCTTGATTCCGGACAATGTTCCCTCGATCGGAGGCTTACCACGGCGCGCACAAGGACCGCCTGCGCGCACACTAGCGCGAGGAACAGCAGACTGTGCTTTGTATTCATCGTTGCTCGATTTTGGCTCGTCTCCGTCCCGCTTGCTCTCACGTCTTTACGAATACGATATGTCGCGGCTTAAGGAGACACCGGGGTTTTTATAATGCACGCGGTTCGCGGGGATGCGGCCCATGTCCGGGATGTGGGCGTACGTAAAAGAGAGGCTTCCGCGCATGCTTTGCCCGTTGATTGAAGTCCTCCGTCGTTCGGTCGTCGGTCAAGCCAACGCTTAGGCTAATTCTCAGCTGCATAACGGAAATGCACTTTGGATTACGTGCACGCGATGACCGCGACCTTGGGCGCATCCGGTGCGCCCTGTTTCCCCGTCTTTCTGAAACGCGGGCTAACCGAACAGGAAAAAGGAAACTTGCTTATGTTCTGGATTCGAGTAACCGAGTGAACGACGGGCGAATTCATTGAGACTTGAATATTCGATTCGTTGGATTATTTCTTTGTAATTTGGTGGCATTATAGCGCGAATTTGTATCTTCCGAGTCTTACGTCATTCTTAGAAACTTAGTGGAGGGCGAAGTGGAGGCTCTGTACTTTAATAGATCGCCGTGCCCGAGAGATTTCCATTTAGAATGAAATTCTTAGAAGCTTCTCAGTATTTCCCTGGTTTCAGGAATTTTTACTCGAGAGGCTTCTTTCATTCGAAGCATCGAAAGTTCTTGCGAGGCGGGAGGAAAAGCGGCGCGCGGCGTAGCACTCGGTAAGTGAGCTGGCACATCTGTTGTGACTACTGAAATTACAGTGTCCGCCGCGTTCCCTCTGATGACTCGCTGCCATGCACCAACGAGCCAATTTTTTCTGATTAAAATGTGTAAACCGTTCGTTAAAGCTGCAGAATGGCTGCGTCGAATTACCAGCAACGGATTATATCGTCGCCCTGCTCGCTCATCCCAGCCGCGATACATTCGCCGGCAAAGGGCCGCTTGCGTAATCGCCGTAAAAATACTGCATCTTTATTTAGGGCGAGTGTCCAGCTATTTTCGAGCGCCGCCACTGGCTTACATCGTCGGACGGTTACGACTTGTCCTTTGACACTTCTCAAGGGGTCTTGGTAAGTTCGAGCCACCCGCGACCCTCGGACTCGTTATCTCCTTTCCATTCGCATCGATTACGCCACTTTCCAACTTTAATTACAGTTTGAATCGGCCGGCCGGGCTCGAGGATAGATCCCTCGACTGCCTCGAATCAAGAGCAAATCTTTTATCAATTCCACGGTTCACCGACCTCGCTCGACGATATTGCCGACTTCCGCGGCCACCGTAAGATCTAGGCATCGATATGAAAAGCAGCGTTAGATCGATCGAACGGTCCTCCGACTCCCTCCACCGTTTCCATTATGCAACAATGCCGGAATTCGCCACGCTGTCTCTCGCGCCCGTGTTTCCTTCGTTTCCGTGCAAGCCGCTGATTCTGGCTCTAACCAAATTACACGTAACGAAGCCCGTGTACCCTCCGCCGCATAGGTATTAGTCCGTTTAGCGGAAGCTGCACCGCGCCCGCGTGCTCTGCGCCTCGATCCTCCTGCGCGGTAATTGCATTTTTCGCCCGTCCCCGCGAATGCAGCGGGACGCAACAGAGAAGGGGGAGAACGAAACGGGAACTGGCCGTCGTCGCGTGTCATCGGACGTTAGAGATCGATTCGTTTGGCAGGACCCGCGCAAAGGCTAGCCGGATATCCGTTTTTGTTGCTGATCCGTTGTCCAATTAAATTTCCAGCCGGATCGCACGGAAGTGTCCGATGCAACGGGCGGATAGGATCGATAGGAGCGGGTCAAAGGGGCCTCCGGCTGATCGTTAGCGAGACGAGCGGCGAAAATAAATTGGAGAACGGCAGCCAACTCATTGGCCGCGGTGATGCGATTTTTCACGCGACGACCGCGGCCCGCTCCGTTCTAACGACTTCACGCGAGCCCTGGACACGTGTTTCCGATTAAACGCCCCTGTCGAATTCAATTTCACGTGATCTTCGGCACAGTGGGTCTATTTCCCAGGCTCGCAAGGCTACTCAGCGTTTTCTTAAGGTAGACTTTCCTATACGATTTTCTCGAAAATAAAGCGCGATAGCGGAAAAGGTTACTCTTCCTTTTCGACTTATAACGAGTAAATAAGTCGAGAAGAAGAAATAAAATTTTTTGATATTACGCTTCATTTCCGAGAAAATTAATTTTGAAATTCTTACAATTGCGTTTAGTCGCGTACCTATAGGAAAATCTACCTTCAGAATGCGCCTCGCCATCTTGAGTGCTCCTAGTTCCCAAAATGCACAGAGGAGCACCCACTCTTTGCATTTTCCGCGCGACGCACTCGGGAACTCAGGGATCATCCACGCGAAAAGTTGGGCCAATCTCGAGTGGCTGCATCAATTTCCATCGATAAGGGTGGCTCGATCGGCGAACGCGAACGTGGGGGATGACGGGGGTGGAAGGAAAGGCGCGAAGCCCGGGCGCATCGGCCTCGAAGCCAAGGTCGGCTTTCGATCGCGCAAAGAAACGCACCCCAGGGATGTATCGGGGTCAAGAGACCACTCGGTTCCTTAGCGCGGTTCGATTCTAGGCCGGTGCAAACGGCCTGGCCGAGCGACCCTAAGGGTGGCGGGGCTGGGGAGGGGGCGGCTCGATTACAGCCGAATGTACGTCGAACCTTCCTCCTTTCGCCCTCGGAATCGATCGAATTTCGCCGGATTTCTGCGAGCCGCGCACGTGCAGTGGCTCACCTGCCGCGCGGCCGAGTTTACGTTGCCGTGCAAACTCGGCTTAACCTCTTGGACCCGCACGAGTGCCGCCCGAACATTGATACCCGCTGCTCCAGATACAACTCCTCTCTCTCTCTCTCTCTCTCTCTCGGTCCTCGCGCCCCTCTCCCACCGAGCGAAACGGCCACCCCGTTTCAGCGGGCAGGATTTCGTCGGGAGACACGGTCCCGTTTCGTTGCTGGGGCGTACCGCGGCGACCAGCGTATTCTTATTAACGACCGCGCGCTTCCCTCGGGAGTCGCGAAACGGCGGGCGACCATAATTGCCGCAAACTGTTTCGCCCGCCGCACTGGCCTGCTATGCTGCAACGCCGCGGTAACGTTTACTTTGCCGAGCGTAATGGGATTAAAAGAACCGGAAACGGGGGAAGGTAGAATTCGTGGCGGGTTGTAGCTAGAGTACTCCGCGAAAGTTGCGCGAGCCGCGCCATGAATTCGACGCACGCACGAGGCGTCTCGGTTAGTTTAATCGTGGCGTGCTGATATAATGGCCAGCGCGCGAACAATGCTCCGTGTCCATTAGCCAGTCAACTAACTGGACGGACAGCTCCATGCTAAGTAGCTAATTTACCGCGATAATTTATGCCCCCGCTGTTAAACGGTTCGAATATCGACGCCAGCGGTGGGACAGCTGGCTTGGTGTTGGAACTTCGACGTAGCTGTCGCAGTTCTGCGCGCAGCACTGCGCGCTTTCTGCGCCTCGCTGCATTTCGCTGGATCTCGCCGTGCTGCTTTCGAAGTCGCAAGCTCGAGAGCCGCGCGGGGACACTGGCCCTGCGGTAGGTTCGCCTGGGCGAGGGCGGGAGGGACGGGGGAAGGCGGCGACGACGACGACGACGGCGCGAGTTGAAGGCGAGCTGCAGGGGCAAGGAACAAAACAAACGGGAACACGTGCTCCGAGCAGTGTGCACAGTGCACACTCGTACACCGAGTATTGATCGCGTTCTGCAGGTACTCGTTTGCCTGTTTCGTTAGCGGCACGTCGATGGCTACTGCCGCCGCGACTGCAGCTGCAGCTGCAACTGCGCTCGGTCTCGCTAACCCTGGCGACGTATCGCCACCTCTGGCCTCGTTGCTTTTTCGACCAGACTTTAGACGCGCCTTCTTTCCTCGTCTATGGGATTTCTGGGCTTTCTGCTGAAATATCTGCAATCTTGTCCTGTAATTTTTTTTGAACGTCCTTATTACGCGGAAGATTGTTGTTATTATTGATTTAGTAACGGGATGTAATTTAGAGTGTGTATTTTTATAACACGGAGAGACATAAATCAATATTATCGTGGTATCTCTTTGTAAGCACACATATTATATCGATACAGTTGTGATTTTTGCAAAGCGTGTAATGCATATTATTGTTATAATTATTATTAATATTGCACGGGTATAGTATTCCTTAGTTTACAATGATAAGAACTAAAGAAAAAGGATTACATAAAAACTAAAATTAAAATTAGGAGTAACGTATAATAAGAAGGAAAGAATAAATATTTTATATTAGTTACTAAAATATATTATTTATTAGTACAGAAGGGAGGGTGATGCCTCAAGTCCCTATTAGAAAAATAAACCTTGATTTGCTACACGATTTCAGTTCAGTTACAGTTACTACGATGAATATACATACAAGAAGAAGATAAAGAAAAAATGATTTCGCTCATCTTACACAGCTTAAAACTTCCTCCTCATAATTCCCCGGACCACTCGTTCCTCCCCTTCTTCTCCCTCACCTCCTCCTCCTTCTCTCCGGATAATCCGTGCCCATCTGGCATCCACCGATCGACGAGTCCACGTGTCACTTTCCGGTCTCCACCCTTCTTATCCTCGCGGATCGGGCCGTGCGTGTCACGGATGAAATCGACAGCTCGTTATTTATTCTACAGGTGGCCGGGGACACGAAGGTTTCGGTCGCGGCGTGCGTCGCGTCGCTACGCAATCTGCGTGAAATTAGGTGGCTGATATTTCCAGGCTGGAATTCGCCGAGCGGACACACGACGCACGCGAGCCGGTCGCGTAAACGTAGAATTACAATTTCCCGCATAAAATATCTCCAACCGTTGCAGGATCTTCCGTCCTCTCTAATCAGATCCCGAGCGTATTATCGTACGCGGAGATTGGGCCCTGGCTCTATCGAGGGTTCCTCCTAAAACCTCCATCTTCTTCAACGAAGGTGGTCGCCCTTATTCCGCCGTGGATGAAACGGTCGCAAAGCTTGTTTCCGCCACCTCTGGCTCTCCCGAGATTACCGTAGAAGCTGCTGTCACCCGATACACATCGATTCCCCGCGTATACGCCGATATAATTGGATTTTTCTTATACATAATTCATAGCGCGACAGCGCCACGAAGCTCGCCTTCCTCCTCCTTTCGATTTTTATTCTCCACGGACCGCCGCCGATTTCGCAACTCAAAGGGACTCCGGGACGAGGAAAATTAAGCTGGTATTTGCGTTTGATTTATCCCCTATTCCCGGGGATGGTTATTCCGTAATATCCGGTGGCCCCGACGGCCGACCAGCCTTCCATCGAGCACTCCGATATTCTAAAAGGCATCTGGCCAATCGCAGCTTCCGTCCTTTGAAGCCACTGCGCAGGAAAATCGTTCGCCTCTCCGTAACGGTTCGCAGTCGACTCGCAAGGGTTGCTCAGGATTCCGCCAGCATCTACTCGCTTTCGAAATGACGAGTTAACCCAGATCACAAGCTTCTCAAATATTTCGCCTCGGCGTATCGGCAGCGAACAGCAATTTCGAACGCGGAAGCCTCGTTAAAGGATATAAATACAACTCGCCCGGCTACTAATAGCCCGGCAATCTTTCCTCCCATAAACGAGCTCGCGAGCTTTTACGCGCTTTCCCTATGGGTGTGTTTACGGCGTGGGAGTCGCGTAAAAGTGTCTCTGCGAGAGAAATTCGTGCCAATCGCGGGATAAACCCGTCGCATCGGAAAACGGGGCGCGTAGGCGTCGATCAGCGGCTTTCCCGCGAGCGGATCGTTAAAAGGGACGATTATACGGGGACATCGGAGGCTTTGCCCGGTCGTTCAACCATTACCCACGATCTCAGAACTTGAAGAGTCTTCCACGATCCTGTTCCATCCGCCAGAGGCGATTCCTCGGACAAAATCGAGTTAATACAGGGACTCGGGGGGACAGAAGCCGAGGAGTCCTTCGTGTTCTCGCGTCGCGCAGCCTTGAATGGCAAGGGGTATCCTCGCGGAAGTGGGTCAGCGACGTCGGGAGACGGTAGACGGCGACGGGTGTCCCGACGCCGTTGCGTGGGTGGAGCAACGTCGTTCTGAAAGGACTAGGCTAGCAGACGCGGGGGTGGGAAAAAGAGAGGGCGAGAGAGAACGAGAAACAGTGATGGAGGAGGGTTGAAGGAGTGGCAAGGGAGCATGCCGATCGGTTCCCGACCTCTCCAACGTCTTTCGCGTTTCTCGCCATTCATACTCAGCCCCGCGTGTCTTCCTCTCACCCCCACGAGCTTCGACGCTGGAATCGACGCGGCCCTCGCCCCCGCGCTCTTTTCCGCCCCGAGCAACGGCCCACCTTTAGGAAACCAGAACACCCGAAACGAGGGTACGCTCGCTCGGAACGAGGGATTGCTGGGAGCTTCCACATAGCGGGCTGGCTAGAATCGATGGTTTTTTAAACGACGTGTACCTAAGTATCTATTCAGTTTAATCGGGATAGATGCGTTTCGATATACCTACTTCCAGGGAATGGTAATCGTAACTGGAGCTCGGGAACGCGGAAGCTCGACGCCAGGCGTCAAGTTCACGATCGTCCGTTTGCCGACTCGTCGCCGGCAAGGACGCGTTTCCACGCGTCGTTTCCGCGCCGGGCACGCAGGCTTTTTCTGTCGATGTTAAGTAACGGCCGGCAGGCCAATATAATGTCGAAGGTCGTTGTTTTTCCGCCGGGAGAGTCGCGCGCGCCGTCGGCCTGCCTCTGTCCTTAGAATTTCTCATCCCAGTGCGCCCGTTGCCGACTCGCCGAGCGGTCGATGTGCATAAGGGGTCAGAAGAGGATAAAATTACAAAGTGGAAAGTGTCATCGGCGTTCGATCGGCCCCCGTTGTCCTTGAACGCATCATCTGTGCAAAAGTCGAAGGACACGGGTCTGCTGAATATCTAATGGCATTACAGCGCGCCTCGGGTCGCTCTACTCGATATAGTCGAACCGTGGTATCGATTGCCCGCGACGCTCGCCTAAATCTCCAGCCCCCTTTTCCCTCTTTCTTCGTTCGATAAAACTCGCGGGCTCGTTTCTTCCGTTTCAATCACGGATCTGGTGGAATCTTCACTCTGCCTCGTCTCCGAACCTCCTCCCTCTTATCTCGCCTCCTCCCGTCAACCGCTCAATATGTGCACGACCTTCCAGCGCGGCTTTTTGCCCCCCAGTCACAGGCGATCCGACAGATGGTACGAAACTCCACGAGGCAGCCCGGCATCGTCTTCGATAAGCGTGGAATGGCCTCCTGTATTGTATATGCACGCTGTATGCCCTTCTTTCGCTCCCAGGATTCATAATTCGCGTTTCCTGCAACGAAAAATAACAGCTCGCCGAAGGTGCTGTTTTTTCCCCCTCCCGTACGTCCATTCACTTGGCCGCCGCTCGATCGGGGGAAGTTATGCAATGCGGAGACAAACAAGACACTATTTCTGCGTCTAACGTGCAGTGGAGGATCGCCTAACAGGTGCAGCAACAACACGAAATGAGCTAACGGCGATGGGAACAGTGGAATCGCGGGAATCGTTCCAGTATCGATTTTCCTCGGTTTTTTCGCGATATCCTGTCGAAAGTTCTGATCGATTTCTTCCCCCAGCTTCGCGATCCACCGCGGTTACCCACCCGTTCCTTTCCCCCCGTTAATCGTCCTGCATTCTCCATCGCGTGTTTGTGGGAGCGGGCTGGTTTCCACTTGAAAAGTGTCGGAGAGCGATCAGAACTTTCGCCACAGGCTGACGTAGTTCGGCGTATCGTGCTGCGGGGGAACCGTTTAAAAGCGAAGCGAGACGGCGCTTCGCGGAAAGGGATCGCGAAGGAAATATATATGTTCGCGGGGGAAGGAGCGCGGACGGTCAAAAGGGTGGTTGATTGCGACGGTGTCGGGTAAATTACGGGTAAATATACGGCCGCCTGGGTGAGTTGCGAGGGAAATTCGCAGCGGGGCGCGGTTATCGAAGTTTCACGCGGAGAAAAATGTTGGTGGATTTAATTCAGCGATCTCGAATCACTCGCGGAATAATGCCTGGCTCGCGGGGCGTGTCGCGGGGTTCGGGCTCCGTTCACTCGGCTAATTGACGAATAAATCCTTTCGGTCCAGAGAACACCGCCCGTGGGCGCGGGGAAACGAACGTTCGACCTTTAACGAGCTGCCGGTACATATTTAAAGACCATCGAAGACCTACGCTGCTCGCTCCTGTGATATATTCCCGGTGTACCAGCGCGTCGGCGACCATTTCATTGAGAAGTTTCTCAATGTCAGGTTCGCGGGCAAGCAGCGAGACGCATCGACGAATCCGCGCGCGTCGGCCCACCTTCAATTAGCTTCGCGTTAATTAAGGACGTCTGGTTTCGCAGGGTCGTTGCATGCGCTACAAAAATATAAAAATACAGTTATCTACCGTCGACGCTTCTATATCTAATCGAGCTCATGGGCAACATTTCCCACAAATATGGGAGACTCTCCCTTTTTGATTTTAAATTACCGGCTTAACACAACCGATCCCATCAATGGAGCCATGAATCAGGCAAATCGATGTCTCACTGACATTGATCTCAATACCTTTCGAAATTTATTAAGAGGTTATACCTAGTCAGGCGGCCGAAAAGAGGCGAATGTTTGTGTATTTTTTTGTAAAAAGTGGAAGCATATATTTTGACACACCTTTTTGCAATTAAAAGAGCAACATTTAAAGAACATTTGGTAATTTTTTCGTAGAAAAATATTTACGTTTATAATAAAAATACAAGTGACATCCAAGAAGCTTTTTTAAAAATTTGGTTTTGCGGCGAGCACTGCCATTCGGAACCAGATTATTTAAAATCGAAAAACAAGAAAGATTTCGTTAGTATATTAATGTAGAACAGAGGGATAGAGCTCGATATAAATTCCCACAAACGTCTACTATATTCCGGTTTCCTCGCACAAGGACACTCGTCTATTTCCATGGAGGCTGAGAACGGCGGAGTCCTCGAAGATAGAGCTCGATCTAATCGCGCGTAATACGCAACGAATCAGTGCCGCCAATTAGCATATCGCAGCCAGACGGTAATTAGACGGGAGTCGCGGAGGGACAGGAAAGCGGGATTTTCGGAATCGCGACACGTAGAGACAATTATGGCCCGTCTGTGCGCATGCTTGCACGCGTGTACCGTTGTATTATACGCGCGTTGAATATTCTTCGCGCCCTCTGCCCGCCCGAGGAAGGCCGCGATTCCTTTCAGCTAATGAAAACTTTTAATTACCGAGCGAACGGAGCCGATCTCCTCTGTGCTCCTTTGGCGCTCGCCCCATAGGGGGAAGAAGCGCTGACCAAGCGCAGACCCTCGCCTGGAAGTTCGCGGAATCGAGGCTGCTCGCCGACGGGCTTAATCGAAGCGATCCTTGTCTAGGACGGAAACGGAAAAGCCTTTCTCGAACCAAACGGAAGCCGATGCGTGGCCGCGCGTGATTGTATTCAAATGTCCCGCTAAGAGTCGCCCGACTCCACGTGCCAGCAATTCGGATACGCAGTTCCCATTGTCTTCTTTCTTCCTTTCGGCCGCGCGAGCTTTTCCTGCCCGACGCTGAGGCGATCGAAGGACTGGTAACGCTTCAAGTATGCAGGACCCCGTTTGTAGGGACGCGCAAGCAGGGCAACAGCTCAGGGTGGTAAATTTGGATCGCAAAATTGGTAGAAAGAGAATATTAAAAAATAATACTTCCTGAAAATTTTATAAAAAGTAGGTAATATGTATCTACAAACTTATAAATTATTTTTAAATCACTCAGATAATTACTACTATACCTTTGATACTCGACGAATGTCTAATAAAAATTTCACGCACGATTAAAAATTATATTTTGGTATAATTATTTACCTATAATTAAATATAAAGCGCGGCGAAAATCATTCTTACCAATATGGCGCGCTGCAAACCCAGAGTTTTCTTCGAATCGCAATTAGCTTGGAACGTGGAGAATCGGAGGAAACCCCGAAATGTCGAAGGACTCGAAAGTGCGAAGTGGATGAATTGTTGGCCCCCAAACTCGTTTCCCCCATTTTCCCAACCTAATTTCTATTCATGAGCCTCGGTTGTCTCTCATTAATTCCTCCTTCAATTCTCGCCGTCGCACATCTGCGTTAACGCGGCGAGGATTATTCCACTGTTTACCTATTCCGCCGATCTCTTATAGCTTGTAGCCTCAGTTAATTGAACCACGCGTTCTCCTGTTCCCTTGAAACGGCAGCGTGCGACTTAGCGGTCCGACGCTCCATTCGTCATGTATCATCATGGAAACCAGAATCCGCTGCGAATCGATTCTCGTAAAAGTGCACGCCGGCGGGAGGCATCGATGTGGTAAATTTTCAGCGGTACGTGCCGTGAAATGCAAAGTAAAGAGTCGCCGAAGGAAATACTGCGAGGCTGCG
Organism: Andrena minutula; assembly: GCA_929113495.1. Classification (NCBI taxonomy): domain Eukaryota; kingdom Metazoa; phylum Arthropoda; class Insecta; order Hymenoptera; family Andrenidae; genus Andrena; species Andrena minutula. The sequence goes on from OV815995.1 coordinate 36,370,987, forward strand.
CGGGGGATTCCGCCGACGCTCGGGAACAGAGAATTTCGCGAAGCGCGCGCGATAAAAAGGGCACGGATTGGACGGTAACGCGACACCGAGGAGCATTTTCGCGTCCGTGTCGGCCACGGTGGAGGATGTCGGGTCTCAAAATATGTGCGCATGTGTCGAGCACATTGGTGAGCGTGTGCGTGCTGTAAAAAAGGCGCCAGCGAGGTTATTCTTGCATCGTCACCGCGCGAGTTACTGATACACATTTTGCATATTACGGTATGCAAATGCCGGCCACCATTGTGGCGAACCGGCCGCAGACGGTAACCTCTTAAAACTTCTGTTCGGTTGCCGTGAACTCGCTGGAAAATAAGCCTCGATTAAAAGAGTGGCTTTCCCTGCACTCTGTTCCCATTGGGAAAACACGCGAGCGTTGCTTTTTCTAAGCGGACATCTGTTCCTCGGGGGTGCGAGGCAGGGAGGGTCGGGAAACGAAGACATTTCTGGATTTCGAGTGTTGTGAATTGAAGAGGCTTTGAGGAAAGGACTGTAAGTGCCAGAAATGAAATTTTTTGGAAGAGAGAAAAAATTTCCTCGACTTTAAATTATTTACGAAATTCATTTTACTCTCATTGCTAAATATGCTTAACTATTCAATAAACCAAACCCATCGCAAAATCAAATTTTCTACATTTTGCATTAATATAGTCCAAATTCATGAAAAAAGAATTGTATTTGTAGAAAACACTGTATGTGCCACCTCTTAGTTGTAAACAGAACTGAATGTGCCATTGATAACTGATTTACAAAGCTAAATTCCATTAAAATTCTATGCTAAAGTATTGCCATTGGCACGTAGAACGTTTTCTAATAAAATATTTTCATATTCGAATATTCGAATAATAACAGCTGCAGTTTGAAGCAGCTCTCGAATTCCCGTGCCTCGCGCGGACCCCGCAAGTATTGCTGTCATGATTGAATCGCGGATTGCGAGAAGCTCCGGTTCATCCACGCTGGCTGCACCTCTGATTACTGGGTCCCTTAGGTACAAGATGAATCGCGAACAGCGGGAGCATCTTTGCCGCGAGGACGCGGCGGAACTGTCTGGAGCTCGCATTTACCGGGTCTCTCGATAATTTACCTCGTAATCTTGTCTGCGGTCGTACGTGGCGCGCGTCGTCGCAGCATAATAGGAGCGCAGGCTCCTACACGAGCGCTCGTCTCTCTTTTCCTAATTGAGGCCTGAATGCATCGTCGTATTATCGATAATTAAGTTACGCCTACAATTACGGTTAAATTTGCGTGCTCGGCTGGAAGAGGCGTCCTGGCTGTGCCTACCTGTCGACGAATGCATTACATGCGACACAGGCAACCCGGCGTCGATCGAACACGAGCTTCCGCTCGCTGCAAGACGAGTATTCCCAGCAGGGAGGCACGGCTGAAATTTATCACGCCGAAGAATCAATTTTCGTGGTAATCGAAGGTTGCCCTCTCCGTGGAAATCGATGTCCCTCGAAGCACGATACCCCTCGCGCCGTCGTGGCGAGTCGAATTAAAGTAAAGATCGTCCGAGCTTTCGGGTGTCGAATATCCGAGAGATTCGCGCGTCTCAAAGCGAGGTAATGCGCGAGGTGCCGTAAACGGGACCGTGGGAGAAACCTTCTATGTTTACCGCATAATTCAACAGATATTAGCTAATAGTCGTGTGAGCCGCGCTCGAACAACACATGGCCAGCAGGGATGGCCCTGAATTTCTTCGGCCCCCTCGCGGCAAATCCCACGAAACGTGTGTCCGATGGGTTGCCATCAGAAGAAAAAAAGGCTCCTTCCGCCGACGAGTCAGGGACGAAGTTCGTCCACGCGTTCCTAATAGGTGAAACTGTTATTCTTAGCGTTAAAACGGGCGGGTACCTCGGCGCAAGTTAACGTCGACGCAGGATGGACGGCGAAGGTAACTTTTATTTTCGTTGGCACGGGAATCGTGGAACACAATTGACGTAGAAGCAGCTTGGACTGACAGAGCTGCGCTCTTCAACGGATCCGAGACGCTGGAAGTGTACCGGACCGAATCGAAATTGAGATTGCGTAGGGTCTTATGTGTCTCGTGTCCCCGTCAGCCTTCGGAAGCTCGGTTACGCAGATGCAACGGTCTGCGACTCTAAATCTGACGTTCGCGCGTGGCAATTAAGGCAAACGCGCCAGTAAATGAACGCTTAAGGGTAATGAAAGAACACTACTATAAAATTATTTCTGCAGCGCGATTTTTTCCACGTGCTGCAAAATTTCTTCGGATATGAAACAAGAAATTAAAAGAAGCCTCTAATTAATTACTCGCTTATTTTAATAACTTATTTTTCTCTTTTTAATAAAAAATGTCCATTCACTGGTACGTGTTGATTTACTGCCACGTCCACCCTACGTCCGCCTGCGCCGCGAGTTGGCGAAACTGCGCGGCGAACTAATGCGATGGAAGCGCGGGTCCGACAAATGGCAATTATCGAAGGGGCCGAAGTGAATTTCGCTGGACGAATCGCAGAACCTGCTCCTCTGCTGCAAACTAAGACGAATTACCTTAATTCAAGTACACCGACGAATCGCGGCGCTGGCGAGCAGATCGAGCCTAGATTTCGCCAATTTCGAACCAGTGAGTCGAGCGCGTAACAACCGCACGAAGGAGAATCGTGCTAATTGCGACGATCGAATGAAGCGATTTAACCCACGGGTTCGTACCAGTTCAGACTGGTTGACAGCTTATTAATTTCCCTTCCTTGCACGACTGCTAACTCGATTCTTTAATTATTTACCAGAGGCCCGCACTGCCTCCGTGCGAAAATCTCCGCGAGCCTTCGTTCCCTTTCGCGTCTCGCTAGACGCTTCTGCGAGGATGCGTAGAAGTGTCCATGCGTCTGCTGGTTTCTGGAAACGAAGCGCACGAGTCGGAATTCCGCGACACGGTGACCTTTGATACTTAACAGTCGACGTTCTTGAGTAACCACACGTTGTACAGGGTGATTCACGTCGCGTGGCTGGTGCGAGGCTGATGTCAGAGTTCGGCAAGTGGTAGAGGACTTTGATTCGAAAAAGATTCCTTCGAATACCACCCTCGCTCTATCACTTCGCGATAATGCCACTCGCAATTGAAAGAAAGCAGCGAAAGAGTAGTGGCCGATTTTGAGAAACAGATCGCGCAGTTCGCAGCCATTACTCATCGATAGCAGAGCATTCGACGTAAACAATATCGATCGAATCCGCGCAGGGAATCGTAGTCCAGTGGCGATATAAATACACGCAGACGGCGAAGCGTGTTTCTGCGTATCGGCCAGATGAATGGACTGGAGAGCGTATCTGTTTTGAGCACGTGCGAGAGAACACCGCTGCGTTTCTCATAAATCGCAGGACCTATGGCAGAGTTTGCTATTATTCGAAGAGTATTCGCTTATTTTTTCATTCGAATAATGACCAACTCTGACCTAGGGACTTTCCTCGGAAGGGGCTATCATCTCGGTAAGAGCTACACTGCCCCTTTTAGTTCAAATGTCCTATCTAGCATTTCGAAACAACCGAGAAAACTGACGTTTTATCATTCACTTTGTATCGCCCTTATTTCCCATTATTCTAATTAAAACATGTTGTTTTGAATTAAAATCGTTTGTTTTAAAGATCCTGTCAAAATTTCAGTCCGAAGGGATAACAATTGACAGAGTTATGGATTCGATCAGTTAGAAAAATGTCGTTTCGAGAAAATCGCGTTTAAAGTTTGACTTGTAATGCGTTTGTAAAATTCTTCGAATATCGACTTGAAATTTTCAGAGAGTTTTTTTGACGAGTTAAATATTAAGAAAATTAAAAAAAAAAGAATCCAATTTTTTTTCAACTTTCACAGTGGTGTTCCCCCTTAATCAGACTACAAGGAATTCAGCAAGACTGAAATGCCCGGCGACGATGAAATAGCACCGAGTGCGTCGGAACGAGTAGTTAAGGAACAGGGATGTTCCCTAGTCCCCCTAGAGGGTTGTAACCGTTCGCCCCTTGTCCCTCCCAAGCCACGGCCGACAGGAGAAATTCCCATTCGGTGATCTATATAGTAATTGTGTTTCGAGTCCCGAGGGTGGTGGTCGCGCGTCCATTCGCAGGTCTCTGGGCCCGTTTAGAAAATGGTTTGCCACCCTGCCAACACTCCCCTAAGCCGTAGGGGTGTGGCCACAGGAATCAAAGCACCTCCGAGGACACGCAGGCTAGACTACACGTGTTCCCCTCGTGCATGTGTTTACAGCGTGGCATCATCGAGCACAATCCTCTGTGTACAGACTAAAAATATATCGTTATGCCATACAATTCTTGCGACGCTAAAATTGGAAGGTGCGTCGGGCTTGACCAGTCTCGACGTCGATAAATCGCGCGCGTCGCGTGAACGTACGGACAGCGTTCCTGAAATTCCCTGAATCATTACCGCCAGACGGCCGCTGCCAGTCAGACGCGAGTATATTCCATCTTTCACGGTGAATCGTCTCTGCTAGAAAAATTGCCGGGGATAAGATTCTCCGTCTCTAGACGTCTGCCAACACAGACTGCTAATCCGACGATCGATTCGCGCCTCTTTCCCTCGGGATATGTACACACTCGTGAGGAATAGCGGTATTCGAACGTCCGCGCGAAGATCCCGACATCGACGGCGCGCCTCGCCGCGCACAGTTTACAAATAGGATTGCCGCAGAGTCGCACGGAGAATGCTGTTTTCCTTGAACCTTGTGCGCCGCGAAGCTCGCTCGTCCGCTCGTTGCGTTATAATTAATAATTTGCCGCTCGCGTTGCTGTCACCCGTAACGAGGATACACTGGCGGCCAGGCGGGCGAGCATCGACGACGTCTCTCGACGCTCTTCCCGTCACCGCCGCCGCGACAGGCTCCCAAGGATGCTTCGCCAGGGTACCCCCGAATACGTAGCTGCGTTTCTTTAACTCGCAACACATCGAGCTCCTCGCTCTTCCTCCTGCTCGCCCGTCGAAAGCGTGCAGGCCGATGACTCGCGGTTATTCAATCGCGGAAAGTTGCGTGTAACAGCTCGGCGCTCGCGGGAATACCTGCGCCGACGCGATCTAAATTCTAAATTAGGGTCAGGCGAATCCCCTCAGCACCCTGGGGCCAAAGTTGAATTCGCGGCAATAAACAGAAGCGCCACGGCCATTAGGAGCGACGCTCGCGGCGATTCCGCGTACACGTTCACGGCCGCTTCGTTTTTATCTCGTTGCGCTATAAACCGCGCTGCCATCTCCTCGTTTTCGCTCGGCGCTCGTCGAAGACCCCGCGCTATCGACAACAACCGATGGGAACGAGGCGCCGCGTGTCGCTCCGCTCCCCGAGCGGAACAGCCGGACGACGCTTTAATTATAGCGCTGTGTAGTCATCGATTGTCGCGGTTGTCGGCGTTGTTCGGTTTAATTTCGCGGCCCGTCGAGGCCCGGCGACGTCATCCGCAACGCCGAAAATTCACGCTCGATGTTTACGCGCGGCTCACGTCCCGGCTGGCCCATCGAGCGTTATCTAATGCACGCAGCGACGATAGCGGGAACGTTAATCGCGATCATGCCGACCGGTTCTGCGAGGAAGCACGGAATCGCTGTAGGAATGCTGGGCCGACAGGCAGGTTCGATATGAGGAACTCTTTTCTGGTAACGATAACTCGGTGTAGCGGCTGATTGATCTTGAGTTTGGAAAGGGATTAGCCCCCGCTTGACACGGATGCAAGCGCGTAGGAGAGTCGCACGTGCATGATAGCACCAGTTGCACGCAGCGAAGGCGACGCTGATCGATCCGTTGCGGTTTCCGCTTGCAGACGGCGCTCAGCAACCTGGAGGAGATGCAGCACAATTCCATGATGTACCGTAACAACGAGAGGGGCAGGAACATGGGGGTGGGCCCGATGCGCTCGCGCCCCGAGAAGAGGCACGACACCTCGCCGTACCGCGGCGTTCCTTATCTATCGCCACCCCCGCCGGACACCTGGAGGAGGACGAACTCGGACTCGGCACTGCACCAGAGCGCCAACGAGGCCTGCCAGGCGGGCACCAATATGCCCCATCGACGAGGTAACGAGACACCTTTTTTTCTTTATACTTTATATTTCCTTGTTTAGCGTCATGACATCAAATTTGAGGGGTATTTTAATATATATTTGTACGATATGGGAGAAAAATTTAATTGAAAAATTGAATAATCGCCGGAATTGAATAATCATGTGCCTCGTCACTGGAATTGTGAAATGGCGGGAAAATGGAGCCTTTTATTCTTGCCTGATATAAAGAAGCGGAAGTGTTTTTTAATTTCATGAACTTACATTACCAATGAACTAAAAATAAATATGGAAGAATTGCTCCAACTGAAAAATTTCAAGTTCATCGCGCCGGAATTGAATAATCATGTCCTTCGTCACTGGAATTGTGAAATGGCAGGGAAAATGGAGCCTTTTATTCTTGCCTGAAATAAAGAAGCGGAAGTGTTTGTTAATTTTCATGAACTTACATTACCAATGAACTTAAATTAAATAAGGAAGAAATCTAAAATTGACAAAATTGTGTGACTTTAAAGGAAAATTTAAAGGTTTGACGAGAAAGTTTCGATGTTTCTATGCAAAAAGGGGTTTAATTTAATTTCTTCATAATTTCTTTAGTTCATCCACGATGGTTGGTCATTATTTAAGGGGGAACACCACAGTGGCGGCCGGGAAGTAAGCCATTTTTATGAATATTTTTCAGGAATAATTTACGGTTTTCATTAAAAATTTATATTACCTATCTTTAGTACGCTGTTTTAAGAGACTATACAAAAAATAAATAGAAAAACATGCATTTTTAATATATTAATTAATCTTCTAGACCTACTCACGCGAGCTGGTCGAATGTGTAACTATGGAACAGCAGATCCGAAATCAAATTTCGTTTTTTTATAAACTATATATATGTATGAGTGTAGTTTCCGTTGTGTGTACCTACGTATTTTTTTATTGAAAACAAATTTTTTCAAATACAGTCAAAAACTGTCCATCTTATTCGCGAATTTTCGAAATTATTCTTGTAAAGCGCACCATTTTTACAAAATTATTTTTTCGTATATTATCTCTTAAGACAGCATGCTAAAGGTAGGTAATAAAATTTTCCTATGAAAACTGTAAACTATTCCTGAAAAAATTTCTTAAAAATGGCTTACTTTTCCAGCAGTCACAGTGGTGTTCCCCCTTAACCAAAAAGCTCCAAGAAAAGTCGATCGGTCAAATACTTTCTTTGCTATCTTTTCCGCCAACTTGAAAATCGCTGTTTTGAGAAAAAGCATTTTAAATTGTACGGTTTCCAGCCGGGTGCGTGTATAGCGCGCGATGCATAACTAATCCCCTGGCTGGTGCTTCCAAAATACTTTCAATTCCACTCTGAAAATTTAGGAACATATTCTCTGAGAACATCACTTACGATTAAAGCAGAAAAAATCCCAAAATTCAACCCTATAAACCAGGTTCTCCCCTTAACAAGTAAAATCTCAAATAGTAATCGCAACAGCTTCATCAGAATAAATTCCAGTAAACGCGGCGCGAACTAAGCCGCGTCTATGAAAATAAGGACGTAAGTAATCGTCGCTAATTAAGCCTAAGTGGATCTGCCCACCGTTCCACGGCGCCGTTTCTCGAATCCTTCGGACACTAAGCGAATCTCCCTCCCCTCCTTCGATTTATTCGCATGCTCTTGTTTCTCCGGGGAACGCCCATTCCCGGCGATACAATGCATATTAATGACAGACTCCCAGGAAGAAGGCGCGACCCGCGGAAAAAGTGCGCGGCAATCAGACCGCCGCTTGTCAAAACGAACGGAACGGAATCGTGTCGTGAAATATCTCTGCCTCCATCTACGCGCGACGAATATCCATTTGTCCATTTGTCGGATGTTCAATCCAATATCCATTGCAAATCAATCGACGCGGCTCGGTAAACATTCCTCCAGCCCCCTCCACTCGTCCCACGGTTTTTCCACTGCAATTCCACCGTTTCCCCAGCTTTCCACTTCTTCCTCGCTCGCGAGATCGAATTCGAGATCAGTCTTCCCGTCGAAATTGTCCGCGCTCATCAAGAGGCACACCAAGGCCGTTGTAAATAAAATTCTAAATTGGCCAATCTCGAGGCGAATCTCGCGACCATTAAGTCAATCCTCGCGTCGTCTCTGGGATCTGTCCCGTCGTCTGGGAAAAATCCCCGCGTTTCGTATAATAAACGCCCCCGACGTTGCCCCAGCCGCGCAAATTCCATCGCCGTGGCTCGGGGGCGTGCATTATTTCGGGAATTGGCTGGTTCCCGTTTCCCCCTCAGCTCCTCGGGCCGATTTCACCGAGCTGGGCTCGTCCGCGGGAATCCCACGATTATCGCGTTACCTCGTTGCCCTCGAGTGGCTGAATTCTCTCGGGGATCAATACTTTTCCACCCCGCTAAACTGGCGAGCATTCATCTTGGATAGAGCTGCGATAGGTCGCTCTATGTATGCAATTAAACGGAGATTCGTCCTCGCAGCGTTAAACTCGCGGGGAATTCTGAAAATAGGTAAAAGATCGCCAGCGGAAGAGAGAGGTCGTCGACCGCTGCAGCTTTTCCGATTCCGGTCGCTCGGGAGACGCGCCTTCGATGATTCCCTCTTAATCTGGCAGTCGGCTGGCGACACGAGGGGATCAGGAGCGAAACGTTATACCCGTAGTAACGTTAGCAAGTGGCATTACATGGTGTTACGTTGCCGTCGCGAAATCAGACGCCGTGCCTTGGCAATATGCACGAGGCTCGTCGTCGCCGCGGCAGAACCGCGTCTCGAGGCGGCCGCGCGTGGGCGTAGGAGGACGGGATGTAATTGACACCCCGGCGGATTCGCGATTCCCTCGAATCGTAGCCGGTTAAACGAATCCCCCCGAATGCTGCATTTTCCGCGGCTCTTACGACTTCTGACGTTTCACAGATCAACACAACATGAGCGGATCGGGGAGCGACAACAGGGACTTGCATCACGCATTCATCGAACGGCCCAGATCGGTCTGCGACGCGCCCAGGGTGCCAGGGATCAAGTAAGACCCTTGAAATTCCTCCAAGTCTGCCGAGGCCCGGCCCAAAATTCGCGAATCTCGGCTGAATGTCTCTCGATAGCACCGCGGCCTATTGTTGCGCTCCCGGTGTATGCATTATTTATGCGTTGCGGCTATTGTACGAGCTTTCATTGTAGTCCCGACGTATTATATCGCGCATACCGACGCTCCCGCGCTCCGACTTTATATAATTCTGAATAGGCCGACGTCCAGCCCGACCCCGGGGCTGTCTACAATTTTTAACGCGCCCGAGGGAACGATCCGCGAATTCTCTGGTTCCCTTCGCGTTCGTTGCTGAGCTTTGCTAACGCGCGGTCAATGAATTTCGAGCTTGGAACGACGACAGGCGGTATCTACCTTTTAAAAGTAGATTTTCCAATTGCCAAGGTGTACGTTACCGTGCTGAATCGTTAAGCGACGTCGTTCCAGGGGTCGAAAGATGACGAATACTCGATAAATCTTACTGATCGTTGACTCGAGCGCCTGTTTGAATCTCGCAGCATATACCCAAGTCCCCAGCCGCCAGGACAGCACATACCCATAGGCAACAACACGGGGTCGTTGCCAGACCTGAGCAACGTCCATTTCCCGTCGCCACTTCACACGCCGTTGGACCAGGAAGACCACTCCAGCAGTACGCCATTCAGCAACGTAAGTCCAGCCAATTATACCGTCCTCCTCGCTTTCTCTCCTTTCTTCTCGACCTTACACACAGATGTAGATACGCATTCTTACGGGGCTGTACACTCCTCAACGACTCTTCGTCCTCTTAACGATCGCGGCTCCTCTGTTTCTTTCGCCTCGTTCAAAGAGGAAACTCCTGTCTCTGGCACTCGTCGAGCTGCCGTCCTGTAGGTACTTCTTTACCTCTCGTCTTCCCTGTGACACCGAAGACAGAACTTTTCTCTGAACGGTGGGATAAAATTGACGCCTCGTCGACAGTGACCGCGAGGGTTCGGGCGAATTTAGACTTTTTGCAGTTTGAGTTTGAAGCATGGATGATTCGTTTACAGTGAATGAGAATTTATTGGAAGTAGAGGCCTGGCGGACAATTTTCGGGGGTAATAAATTTTGGAAGCGGGGAATTTTGGTAGGTGATGAATTTGGGGGAACGGGGAATTTTTGAGAGCGAGAAACTTTGGGAGCCGGGAATTTTGGAAGGTGTCAAAATTTGGGGAGAGGGAAATTTTGGAGGGCGTCATATTTCGGGCGCGATAAATTCTGGGAACGGCAAATTTTAGGAAGCGAAGAATTTTCAGATGCGGCAAATTTTCAGGAGCGACAAACTTTAATTAAAAGAAAATTTAAAAAGTTTAAAAACAGAGGCTTGAGACAACTTTAAAAACAATTCCCTTTTTTCTTATAGCGAATTAGCAAAGACTCTAAACAAGTTGCCATATTGAATAAATTTTGAAATTGTCTCGACTCTTTTAAATTAAAGTATTTGATGATATTTCGCAGAAATCTTCAAATCTGATAAAGATAAAAACAATTTTCGCACCTTCACACATCCCAAGTGAAAAGTCTAAATTCGCTGTTAGAAAGTGTCGTCCATCGTGAAGGTGTCAACATAGAATTAACCGTTTCAGTCCACTTGCTAGATATTATAGTGTTCCTCTAGAAGCCGAGGTGAGGAACAGGTGGCAGGCCCGGGACGATCTCGCTCGCTTTGAACCTCTTAAAATTCATCTCCATCTCGAAGCGAGTTCGTAGATCGTTGAAAAGTTTCCTCGACGGCTCGCATACTTCCACGCGCCTCGAGGAAACTCGAACGCTCGTCGATACCGGGGCATAATCGCGAGCGTCGCTCGAGCAATTTTCCTGGAGCCTCTCTCTCTCCGTCACCGGCTTTTTCTCCGGTTTCCCCTCTGTCACCTGTTCTTTCTCTCCGCTCTCGCGACCCCCCAGTCGCGACGCGCAGGTGTATCAGGTAGCGTCGTTGTTACGTAGTACAAAAGCTTAGGGTAGGATACACGCCTTGGCGGGGATATCTGTTTTGAAATGGTCGTACTGCTGGTATAATTCCAGAGCCCTCAAACGAGCAGTCCCACAAACCTGTCGCCGACCAGCTTGGCTCAAGCTGGTAGGCTATCCTTTTCACAGGATCACAATCCGACCGGCGCCCAAGTAAATATCCTTGCGATCCCGTACTATAGCGTTGGGTTACTATAATGCATTGGTAGAGAATGCTGCTGCACCAGCGAAGCAGCCGACGACGCGCGTCCTTCTCGAGCCACTCGCCGATTCCCTCGCATCCTCGAAATCGCGACGTTTTAAAAACGCACAGCGAAGAGACGCGTCGTCCGCTCGGCTACTTCGCGTCAGATTAGAGACGCCGCGCGCCGCGGAACCGAGGGATCCTCCGAGGGTGAACCATCCGACGCAATGTTCTTTGCGGTCGGAAGCTGTTCCTTTCGCTAGCACTGTGATTCCCTATCACAGAGTCTCGAAGTGTTTTCTGAATAATCGTCACGGTATTCTAGTTGTTTTTTAAGAATATTATTAATTGTAAGTTAGAATTATATTCTGAAATCCCTATTTTTAATTTGTTTTCTTTACCTTATTAAATTTAACTTATATTCTATGGGAGAAGGGTGGGTTATTTGAATATTTATAAAAGGGAATCGCGGCTCAAAAAACGTTGGGAAACACTGCGCTAGAAAGATCCGCCGGTTCCGAGGGACTTGGTCCGTTAAAGAAACAGAAAACGACTGTACGTAGCATTGCATGAGAAGAGGTGTATACTTTGCGCTTTTCTGTGCTTCGTAACCACCGCGGTGTACCGAGCCACGATGCCCGCGGAGCTTTCGACAGCGTGGCCGTTGAAATAGTAACGAACGGGGCCCGTATAACCGCGACAGGCGGCGATTATCTCCGCGGGGAAGGCCGATCGAACGGCGGGATAACGATTTTATATTTCCACGACTCTCGGCCGGACTACATCGCCGAGGACGATTGCGAAACGCCCGCGGATCGGCCGTTAAGAGCGTTTCGCTCGGGACGCAATTACCTCGGCTCCGCGTACAATTTCGATACACTGGGATTATTAAACTGCCTCGGTGGGGCAATCTCGGGCACGGTCCGTTAATCGGTGTCTAGATTAGTCGCAGCATACTTGAATATCGATTTTACCCTATCGCGGAACGCTCGCGCACCGTCGCAAGGAACCGTAACGTCTCACACAAGTCCGCTCCAGACACCACCCTCCATTCTCTCCATTACGAAAATCTTCCGCTCGACAGCCATTCACAGTTTCCTCGCACATTGCCTCCGCCGTTAAAGCAAGGAAAGGGCGCGATAACTTCAACGGCTGATTTCATCCTTCCGAGCGAATTTCTGAGGAAAAAGAAAATCTCCGAAAGCAGAGTAAACCTCCAATTAGGTTTACCAGTGGCGGTCTGGGCCTAAAAATATTGGTTGCCAGGAGACAAAGGGGACTCAATAGTGACGCACTAGGGATTTAATCTTGGTGGGAGCAGAGTAGATGGCATAGAAATATTTAAAATGTAAATTCCACGAAATTCATTAGGCGAATATAAAAATTTATTTAAAGAAGAAAATCCAGTTTTCTTTTCTTTTAACAAAGCCCCTTCTTTGGGGGTGCTATGGACCCTTGTCCTCCCTCAGGGTGGGCCGTCCGGTTCCACCCACAGCTATAAGACTATCATTTAATTGTTATAAGAAATAAATAAAATTGTCAAAAAATACACGAGTGGTAAAAAAGTGGAATTAAAATTCTTGTAAAATAAATCTATACTTTATAGTAATTAGAGTGTTTTAAGGGGTTCACTTGTTATCTGGCAACCCGACACCCCGGCCAGTCCACCACTTGTGCTCTGCATTCAGTTTCATTAAAATTAGAATTATCGGATTAGAATCGTTTCCTTGTCCTCCACGGTGTTCGACCTGCAGCTGCCGTGCACTCGTCGATGGGATGAATGGCAGCCTAACCCGCGAAAGTGAGAAATACTACGGCGCACGACCCAACGCGAGGCTCTGCTCCTTATTTCCTCAGGTTTTTGTCAAGGTCGTTGTTCCGACGCCCGCGGCATGTTTACTTTAACGGCTGGACGAGTTTGACCCACTTCCCTATTTCTCTTCCACTCGCACTCCGCGTACGCGTGGTCAGCGAAACGGGAGAAGTCCGCGGGATTAGCCGGGCGTTAAAGTAAACACGTTTCGAGCGGCCGGACAAGGACGCTGAGAAAAAAACGTAGGAAAATAAACACGCGAGCCCGGGTTAGGGTCGTAAGGAGTGTTGTGTCTCGCTCCTTGCACCTCTCGTTCCCCTCCTCCATCGATCCCATTGAAGAATCCACGGAGCTCGGTGACTCGGCGCTATCTCCGCGACGCTTCTTCGCGATAAATCGGCCGTCGGGTCCCCCATCGGTCGACGGGGAAACGGATTCTTTTATTGCTGGTGATTTTTACGGGGAACGGTGCTTCTTCAAGAAAGAAATGGCGCTCGGCTGCCCCGTGCCCCGCGTCTCCCCTCCTCTACGCTTTAGCGGCCACTTTTAATTTCGTTTTATTTTTATTTTGCCTTTGTTGTAGTGTTTGTTTTGTGTTTGTTATTTTGCAGAACCATTTATCAGTGCCTGTTAACTCTAGGTTCCTTCACCAGTGTAAGGTTAGTAGCGATTACGAAGATCTCTCTCTCTCTTTCACGCTTAATAGCGACCAACGCGACTAACGCGACTACACCCGACACGGCTCCCCACTTACGATCCTCTATTCTTTACTTTATCTCTATTCTGTTCTCCCCATTTATCGTTTCGCTTATTATACCATAGTACCAAGCTTGCGGAACGCGTTGATAGTTTAGTGTACACGTCAGAGTGAAAGTCACGGTTTACCACGTCCCCGGACGGTGCCGAAGTTAATTTCCAATTCTCCAATTCAGTAACCAGAAGAAAACGAGGTTACTATTAGGTAAATGTCCCTTATGGGCCAAAGAACTTGGAACCCCGTTCGCTTCCCCCAAGTAGACGCGAAAAGAGAAGTCGGGGCCACCTTGGACGATCTCCCGCTCGTTCCGCGACCACTGGCAAACCGTTTCCGTCGCTCTGAACGTTGTGAATCGGCGTAGAGATCGATCGCGCGAGCCCGCCGCGCGGCTACGGTAGCTACTCGGGCTGGCTACGCGAACGAAAGAAAAAAACGGGCGAGTTGCCGACAGACCGCCGACCGATCGTTAATAGCGATGGCTGTGAAACAGGGTGTGGCGCTGGAAAACAGCACAAGTACTTCGCAACAGGATCTTCAGGGCTACTCGCAACAGCCGGTGCCGCCGCCGCCGCCGACGGCCACGTCCCACAGTCCGACTGGCCACTACATTTATCAGCAACCGCACAGCCCCGTGCCACCACAGAGTCCAGTTAGTATACCACCTTACTTTCCTCCGACTGATCTATGGAACGCTTACGAGTTCCCAATTATCCAAGGTAAAACGATTCGACGCCCGTTTCAATCCTTCCCATCAAATATTCACGGTCCTCCGCCACTGCCGAGTCAACTAGCTACACCACCATACTCGTTAAATGTTCGAACTATACGCGGGATACGGAGCTCGAGGTAGATCAGTGCTTCCCAACCTTTCTTCAATCGCGACGCCCTTTTATAATATTTAAATAACCTGCGACACTTCCTCCTTCTTATACAAGGTAAGGTAAATTTAATAAGGTAAATAAAACACGTTAAAAACAGGTACCTCGGAATTTAATTCCCACTGATTAATTAAATAAAATAAATAAGTGCTAAAAATAACCTTGGCGACTCCCTAGAAAACACTTGACGACCCTCAGGTTGGGAACCACTGAGTCAGATAATCCCCTCGTGAAATTTTCCCCGATCTTGCCGAGTATCGCCGCGCGAATTTGAAGGAACGCGAGAGCCCTCGTGCCGGGATAAGTGATTTAGACCGCCCCGGGGGCTAATTGCTCGGCGGTCGCGTGCCCGGAAGAAGGTAGCGATGAGAGGGGATCGCGTGATCGCGCAAGAATTCTTTCGCCCCGAAGACCAGCCGATACCGTCTGAACCGTTGGCGTGTTTCCTCGCAGAAGTCGTCGCAGCAGCAGTCGCAGCAACAGCAGCTCAATTCGTTAGGCTCGTACAGGTCCTCGCAGCAGGTGAACAGGCCGTCGCCCCAATCCTCGCCTAGTTTAACGGTCCAAGTAAGTACAGCATACATACGTTTATCATTCCCTGATGAAATTCTCACGAATCTGTGGTTCCCGAGCACACAATGTACGGCAGCCTCTCGTCGCTCGCCCAGCAACCACTCGGTGCACACTGTCCCCACGGGTATCGTTCCATAGATTAAGCAGTCTTAACGGCTTAGAAAATCGCTCTTCACGGAGATCGATGCCCTCGACGGCAGTAAGAAGCCTGGAGCCTTCGACTCGGACAGCACCGCGGCGATTAACGCGACCGACACGTTTTCTGGTTGCAGGGGAGCCCGTTGAGCTACAGCAACAACCCGTCGGCGCCTCCTAGTCCCACGGGCCACCCGGGCCCGCCGAACTTGACGTCGGACAGCCTCGACCAGAACAGCTACTTCCTGAACCAGGCGCAGGCGGCGGCCCTTCAGCAGGACTTCGAGCAGTTCACGATGGTTAGTAGAGAGTCCTGTTTCCGGCTGCATCGCGCTTCAGACGCGTTCTCTTGGCGATACCCTGGCGACGATCCAACGATGCGTTCGGTCTATCTCGTTCACGGTCCACTCGATCGTTTCGTTCGCTGGCCACCGAAGGTCCCACTGAGACCTCGAAGGACCCTACCACCCTTCGCGCTTCACACCCTCTGTGATTCAGCTGCGCTTCCCGCGTAAATAGCATCCTCGTTTGCATTCGACGCGGTGCGCCCCACGCGCCCGTTTCTTCCCACTGAATTCACTGACCGTTCCCGCTTGTCTTCCGTGTCGAGCCAGTGCTTCGGACATTCCAGACGTTCCGGAATTCCACCGGCGTGTGCTCGAGGAAGTTGCTCGGTTGATGTATCGTCGCCCGACGAACCACGCTTTCCCATTTCTTTCCGATACATCTTCGTCGACCGTGGCCGACCTTCGCGAAGCAAAGCGCACGATGCAATATGAATTATTCCGTGCGTACGGGTTCAGCATGAATTATTCCGTGGCCGAGCGTCCCCCGTCTGCCCGGCACTGCTCGGTTTGGCCAGCGAGCACTCCGCCGTTGAGAAACGTCGCGGGATCATGCGAGCTGATGATCGGCCCGTGAGCCGTCGGCGTCGTGGCCACGGGTATCGTCGCCCTTCACCATCACCGGCGATTAATCATCCTTGTTTGAAAACGGCTCGCGGTCGCTTGGTTCGCTTTTCCGTTCGGTCGCCGAACGATCGCCGACCTCCCCGGATCCATTTCTGCGTTCCAGAGCCACATGGAGGAACACTCTTCGAGCCTGAACTTTGTTTCCGCCGCTCCTGCATGCGTTCGCAAACTGTTGTTTTACAGCGGAGCTGCAGCTCTCGTCGCGCTCGTTGCTCGCGAAACGATACTCTCATTCCGTCTCCTCGCAAGCAACGGCATACCATCGATGCACATATGTTCGAACACCGCGCTTCTCTATTTTCTTTTCTTCTACTTCTTTATCTGTTTTCTTTTATCTTTTTGTTTGAAACAAAAAAGCGAAAGCACTTGCTCGTCTCTTACAACGTGTCCGTGTGTGCCTCCGCTCGAAACCCTTAATGTCTCGTCCAGCGATACACTGAAATGTTAAGCCTTGATGTTTATCTGTTGCCCGCATCCGTCAGGATTGGCCGAAATTCGCGCAGCAGCTCATGGAACTTGGTTGCACCTGGACCACGCAGATTGAGGTGAAATAACGCCCTTTAGCAAACTATATCAACCTCGTTTACGTTCTTTTTCACACACACACCCCTACCACCCCCCCCCCCCCCCTTTACTTAGAGCTTCCGCCCCCTTTATTCCGATCTCTTCGACGCGACGCCAGAGTCGCCCAGGTGTATAACGTCGAACGGACACGAAACTCGAATTGATCGACGCGTTATCGATAACAGCAAGGTTCCAGGAATACGCCGTGGGGTTTTGATCGGGGGGAATGACTGGGGGGGTTAGTAGTCGATAAAGCGTAAAGCGAGGAGCTCGAGCAAAGTTGCGGATACGATTCTTGAATATGGGAGATGCAGAATGGTTACTATTTTTCGACAGTGGCGGATTTCAGGGGTTATACCTACTCAGGAGGCCGAAAAGAAGCGAATGTTTGCGAATTTTTTTGACAAAAGCGGAAGCATATATTTTTACAGAATTTAGTGCACTTTAAGGAGTAAGTTTTAAGGACATTTGGTAATTTTTTGTAGAAAAATAATTAACGTTTATAATAAAAATACAACGACATCCAAGAAGCCTTTTTGTAGTAATGAAGGAGATTCTCATAGAATTTTTCGGAATATAGTATATTAAAAACGAACTAACAAGTAGTAAAATAGAAAATAATATAGTGTTTGGATAAAGTCATATTTCTTTTTTTTTTAACGGTAACTTCTCATCTGTCGCCCATTAAATTCGCCACTGCTTCTCGAGCAATCTCTTCTACGTTTCGTGATTCTTTTTGACACCAGGGAAATCTAGGAATAGACTGTTTCGTTAATTCGTGTTCGATCACTGTTTAAATGCACATCTAGTCGAGAAATGACGGAGTTAACGAGTCGAGCGGCTGGTGGTGAGCTATCGGCCACCATGAAAACGAGCGCTCGGGGCGAAGGGAAACGTTGAGAAATCAATCCTAATAAAGAAGCCTCGAACGTACTTATCCTCGTGGAAAAGTAAGCGAGTAAAAGCACTCGCGGTTCGATCCGACTGTCCTTTTGCTTTCGAACCTCTCCAACCATCGTCTTCGATTCGTTCTCGCACGGAGTTCCTCGTGCCTGAAGCGAGGAAGGGGCAGAGCTCCCGCGAGGGTAATCAGCGCGGTGTAATTAACGCGAGATCGAGGACCACATCGCCCCTATCCCGCTGTTCCCTCGTTCTTTCCTCCCGAGGAGCGCTCGTCAACGAGCCCTCTCACGACCACGATCCACGATTCAGTCGTTTTTATTTCCTCCCCTGTTTTTCTCGCTTCAGATGGACTCGCCGGTGCAGACCAACACGATGGGCTCGTACATCGGCTCGCCGAATCACACCACGAATTACACGCAGGTGGGTCTCCGTAGCTGACGGTTGCTCGATGCACCGGGAATCTTTCTCCAGAATCCCGCGATTCGGTACCCAATTCGACTTACAATAGGGGAGAGTTGCCAATTTCGTACTGGTCACCTAAATCGTACCTCGTCAATTTTTTAGTAATTAATGAATGTAAACGACATCTGATAATAAAAATATCAAGTAAATGCGAAATAAGAAATAGAAACAAAACCTTTTGAGCTTACACTCTATTTTGTGCGTGCTATAAACATTTTAAAAAATCGGGTATGATGGATGTAATTTTTTACCAGTTTATTTTAACTGATAATAATCAAACAATTCAATTTTGTCATGTACTTTTGTATTTTTCTAAAAGCGGGTTTAATGCAGAATATTTTACATTCATTTTAAGTACATATTACGTTCATTATAAAATTTAAATTGGTATTTATAAATAAATTGACCGTGTTTCCTAAATCGTACCACTACAATCGTACCAGTAGGATTTGATCCATATACATAATTATATCTAAGTATATAATAGTCATTACTTTATGTTGAATATTTGCTTCTCTATTTGTTATTAATACTATTTTTAGTGGAGGTACGATTTAGTAGACTGGTTGCCTAAGTCGTACCTTTTACAGTACGTGACAAAAAGATTAATAACAAATTAATTTGCTCTGCACAAAAGGTTAACCATATAATAGTAGGTGCTTAAAGGATCAAGCAACAATATCCAATAAACATTTGCGTTGTAATTAGTACCAAATATGAAAAATAACGTAAAACGTCTTAAGTGGCTCTCCCCTAATTAGAATAATTAGAATCCTTAACCGTCTCGTAACTCGGGATTTGCCGTATTTCACGGAATCGCCGTAGAAAGATCATTTAATAGCGGTTCCCGATAACGAAGAACGACAGACGAGACCTGATCGATTCGCACAAGATTCTTCTGAATGCAAAAAGCTCCTCCTGTTACCTGTGATACGAGTACATACCGAGAATATTTCTGAGAACGCTAACGTGTGGTAGGAAAGTGAGCAGGATACCGTCGCGTTGCTTCTGTTGTGGTGCCGCAGTGATCGAGCCTCGAAAAGGACGGCGATATGTTTAGAAAGAAAAAGACGACGGTCCTGGGAGCGTCGCGCTTTATTCGGCCGAATTTCCTTGCAGAACGACGTGATAAATGTCGGAGGTGAAATGGGCAGCGGAGACGCCGGTTATTTCAGCACCAGCCCGCAAATGCCATATCAGACTACGACGACGTCCACCGCCACCACCACCACGCAACAGCTCACGCCGCAAACGCCCAACACCCCGACGATCATCCTCACTGGTGGGTTTTCCGTAAAATTCAAACTGTTCGCCCCCTCGACGGCTGTTACTGAAACGCCGGCGCGCTGTAAAGTAGCGACGAAACGGCAGCGAGGTGCCCCAACCAAAAGGGGCAGAAAGATTGCTAGCCAGCGAATCGTAGATTACTCTCAATTGTCTAAGAGAAGATTAGCGAAATATTTGTTAGTCACCGCACGTGCTCTGATAGGGAAAAGCTATCGATTAAATCTCCATTGAGGCCGTTCGGTCGGAAGACCCTGGATTAAGGAGAGATTCCACCTAATTCCAGCTCGAAGATTTAAAGTTTCTAAATTGCAATCTTATGAGAGGAGGGTGCAAAGTGTTTTTGGCTCGAACTCGGGCTTGTTTCTGCGCGCTTCACGCATTTCCTATCAGCTAATAGCCGAAGACACTTCCTTAGTTAGACACTTCGTAGAAGTTCGTGGTGATTTTGAATTTTTTCCCCACATTCCTCCGGGAAAAACTCGTCTTTAATCAGTTATAAAATGTTTTGCTAACATCCAATATTGATGCGGAATTTCTACACGATAGAGAATGGAATTCTACAGCTCCAGTTAAAATTTTAAGCGAAAATATTCATTGGTTCAAGTATTATAATGTACACCGTTCCTGAAAATGGTTTTTCGAGGTAACCGGCTTCAAAGTTAAGTGCCCTATGCCAATACCGATCTGTGAGGCGAGAATCGGAGGCTATAATCGCTTTGCTCCGCAGACTTCTCGGTGGCGGATGACCTGACGAACCCCGAGCTGGTGAAGGACCTAGGGAGCGCGATGATGGGCGACTTCGACGCGGACCTGTTCCCATCGGACGACGCCCTGAGGCAGGGCCTCGACCCCATCGACGTGGATGGTCTCCAAATGCTCACCGACCCGACCATGGTCATATCCGATCCCAGCGCCGAGGCCCACTTTAGGCTAGATCGGCTTTAAGGCGAGAGAGAACATTTTACTCATTTGCGATTACGCGCTGACTATATTACGTAGGAGAATACAAATTCTTGTCTGTCCTGGTGTCGCGACTTTATTCTTGGGACACTGCGACAAATGGGACGGAGCCTGTTCCGCCTGGTCGCTAGCCGCGCCTCCCAGCGGCAACCGGTCGCTCGCCGCGACACACCAGCCGGCGAGGACAGCGTAATCTCGGGGCTGGCTCGTTCCTCGACTCGCTCTTCCCCCCGAATATCTCGAGTATTAGCCTATCGATCGCGCGCGGGGGACGAGGCAGAGAGAGAGAGAGCGAACGAGAGCGGCCCGGAGTTGCCGTTCCCCTCCTTGCCTTGGGACTCGCGTCCAGCGATCGACGACAACGGCTCTCCCGTTCGTGATAAACCGTTAATCGAGGATTAAGTAATACAAATCTTTATTAACCCTTTTTTTATTTTATACTACTTTGTACATTGTATCATGTATGATCTCTAAGAAGCACAAAACAAAATGTCTACTGATTTATACATGCTTTTGTCATATACGATCCTAGTGAGGTAAAGATCTACCGTTTAGGTGAAATTAACGTTTAGAAAAGGGAAGCGAAACAGTTGTGGCTCGGACGTGCTCCTTAAAACGGGGTATACTTAAAGCTTGGAGGTGGGGACAGGGGGGGGGGGATGAGAATATCGAAGGCGACATACGCGTGAAGACGTAGAAGACGTAGGACTCGAGAGAGGAGGGAGACGCCTTCCGACGGGCAGCTCGCCGGAAGTTGAGCATTCCAACCACTCTTTGCCCTTTCCCTCGTCGCGCGCTTTTGCTCGGCCTTCGAACGGGTCGGGTTCGAAGAGACTTCGTCTCCTCGGAGAAGTCGCTCGTTGGCGGTAACGTAACGCGGGAACGAGGGAGAGACGAAGCGCGACGACGAGCGTACACACCTTCGCCCGTACTCCCTCGGCGGTCGTCAATTGTTTTTTGAAAGTAATACGCTGTACTTCGTATACACGTTGACGTAATTATTCAAGTTAGAGCGTAACTCGATTAAAGTGTAATGTATAAAGGTGGGCTGCGCGGAAGAGAGGGCACGACGCTTATAATCTGTATACAACAGTGTACCTACGTAGTGGTAATCGACCTTTTTCGAACGCCAAGCAGGACTCGTTACTCTTAAGCGTAGACAAGAAGACGGGACAGGCACGTTGGAAGGACTTGGGCCGCGCGCGTGCGACTCATCGGGGCCTTTCGCGCGGATAGACTTTTAATTCCCTGAGATTTGTTACGTTGGGCCGAGAGCGGGGCGAGATTTTTAACGCTAGAGATCGTTACTGTGATGTTTTATTATGCCCGTTGACGGATGTACAAAGCGAAGAGTATGCAGGCTGTTTCAGAAGCGGAGGCACGAACTCGGTACTAGGTACTCAGTTGATTTTGTAATCGAAACAGACCAATAGGCGGGCATGGTTTTAGCTTGCCGGTCAAGTTCGCACTCGCAGCTCTGAGAGAGCCTGTACACGACCGGCTCGTGGGTAATCGCTCTGTCGCCACGCCTCGGAACGACTCTCGAATGCTCGCTGGCTACAGTCACGCGTGTGGATTCTACGGAATCGATTGAGTATTTTGAACGAGCGCTCGACCGGTCTCCCGGGACGTGGCTGTCCAAAGTTTTTAATAGCGTTCCGATGGATTGAATTTTATAGAGTTGACGCTTGTTGTTGAGAGTTTCACAAAGTTTATGCCTCGCCTTGTTTCCACGCTGCGTCGTTGGACGGTTTCGAACGTTGTACCGAGCGTACTGCCTATTGTACTAAAATCCGATCGTCTGAAAGGTGGGCAGACGCGAGTGTCCGAAAATTTCGAGGACACCCGTAGACACACGTAGGACGTTTTAAAGTCCCCCGCGGCAAACTTCTAACTCGCTCGTGCGAAATTCTGTACCGCGTTGTCGGCGGGAATGAAACTGAGCAGCGACAGAAACGGAGATCGTTTGAGGAATGAATGGACGGTAACAGTAAGGCGATTCGATGGAATGTGAAGCGTGTCGAAGGAACTCGAGGGGTCGTCTGGTTAGACCGTTAGATCGTTAGATCGTACTCTCTTCCCTCCAGGTCCGTTCGTGTTCCCCTCGCGGAAGTCTCGTGGCGCGCGAGACGGTGCCAAAGCGCGTAGATATTCGTCGCTCGTAGATTCGTAAGATCGCGCGATTCGCCCGCAATGTAAGCGACAACGCGACACGATCCCCCGACGATCGTCCGAACGTGTGAGCCGCCCTAGGTACGAGCTCGTGACGTCAATTTTTCTCATCGGGGAGGACCACCTGCTTCGTGGCCCCCTCCCCATTTTGTAAATTCGTAGTACTTAAGCTCGCTGGCCGCGGGTGAACGCCACTCTGCTGCGGTGGATCGCGGTGCGTGTTCGGGGAACAGGATCGCGCCCGAGGCCGTGACGTTCGAGGCGCGATTCGAAGCGACGCCGCGCGCGGAGATCGAGAAACGGCAGAGAAGTGGCGACTGTAATCGAGCGGGATGGAATTTATGGGATCGGTGTCGTGTCCTCGCGAAGATTGCATCCAGGAGCGAGCAAATTTGTAAAGCGGGATCTCCTCGAAATTGTAAGATCGGAAATCGGAACCTCGATTTCGCAGAGAGTTCACCCACCGCGCTATTCCGAGCTTCCGGTTTCGAGGGGATCGACAAACGACCAAAGCATCACGGAGGAATCCGCCATTTCGAGCGTAAGCGTTAGATAGCACCTCGCAAAGTCGAAAGTCATCACCATTCGTATCCACGACGTTGCACAAGATTCTCTGCGAAATTCAAACACATTCTTTCTCTCTCTCTCTCTCTTTCAGACACACCCACACACACACACTCTCTCTCGATCCCGATTTCTCCTCTTTCTTCTCTCGATATACATACATACGCGCACTAATGCATACGACGAAGTAAGCCGCAACCGCACTCTTCCTTGCTCTCTGTCTCTCCCTCTCTCTCTCAGACATGTACACGCGAGCACGCTCTTTCTGCGCCGAGAGAAAGAGAGTGGCCAAAGAGGCGTTAACGAGCAGAAAAAAAAAAGGGAAACAGAAGGACACAGGTAGCGGGGAAAGGGTTGCTCGTCCCGACCACGATCGGGGTTCAAGGGACGACGGAAGGGAGGAAAGGAAACGTTGTAATATTTGTATATAGCCATGTTACATCGTGGTAAAGAAATTACCTATATTATTATAAATATCACGCATACGTATATATGTATATACACATATACACACGTCTAACGTATATGTGTATGCACATACATAGAAATATATATATATATATATATATATAAATATTAAGTCTGTAATGCCGTTACGTTGTTGTACCATAATTATTGTGAACACCATTTCTCAGACATCGATTTTTTTAAATAAAATGAAAGTCTCTATCGACATACACCGAGCAAGTACCATGCAGATGTCGAACGGAAGTCCGATTTCCACTATGGCCCGTGGCTTTCTGCCCGCCCCGCCCTCGTCTCGCTTCGCGTTGCCTCGTGCTTCCTCGAGGCTTGCTCCGTCGGCGAGAAATTACCACCTAACGACTTCATCTCTCCGCGATTACACGCGCTAGTTTCTCCTTTGTAGATCGCTCGTGAGAGCGATACGACGCGAGACGAGGCTGGCTGGCGACTTTTGTAACGATCGGTGCCTGAACGTTTCACCAACGAGCCTTCCTGTCAGACTGATGTTCACCCTAATCCACGCAACTAATCGCGACACGACCAATTCGCGCGCGGCCATTGCCAGTTCTCGCCGCGCCAAGTCAGTCTGCGAACGACACAGTGGCTCCATTCAAGCGAACGAACGGGTTTCTTATTTGCCATTCTGTTGCTAAATTCTACGTAAGTCTACTTTCCACGGATGTATGAATCCTCTGGTTGAGAACTTGAGGCGACGGCAATAGAGCGAAGAATGTCGTTCGCTTGGATTCATCCGTGATTCGTAAAACCCATGAGCCTCGAGATCGTGGAACGGGTAAATCGGCGTCGAAGTCTCGCGATCTCGCTTTTTGTAGCGAGACTTGGACCTCGATCGGGCGACCCCTTGGGCTGAGAACTCTGCGTGTTCTACACACACATATACATTCTACACACTCACACACACATGTCGACGCGACGCCACCCACCGGAAAATGAGAAGCTGAAAAAAAACAGAACGTCACCTTCGGCACTTCTCGCACGGCACCGTGGTCCTTCTGCCCGTCAATGTGTAAATAACTGTTTCATATTGTTGTAAAGTAGAGAACGCGGTGCATAAGAGGAGATTTACAGTAGGGGACGGCAGGGCTCGCTTGTGCCGTGAACAAACAAGACAAACTCTCCTTCCCCCGTAATGTAAGCGCACAAAAGAGGGATAACGATCTATGTGTCTTCTTCGTGTTTAATCGTATCTTTGTTATTAAATCTTGAACGTCTACGAATGCGTCTCTTTGTATTTGCCTAGGTGTCACCTGTCACTCTTTCTGTTCTCTCCTCTAGCTGCGCGGATAGTCCGACGAAACCCAGCGAACCTCGCGAAGAGGAAAGAAGAAAGTACTCGCCAGTTGGAAATGAATATTAGAGCACAGACGAGGTGCAGGGTAGATCAAACACGCGATGGCAATTTTTAGATGAAAATGGTAGAAGGAAAAGTTGTGTAGAATTCGATCCTCTATAAGCTCGCGAAGTTTGAATGAGCTGCCACTTATGGAATTCCATGGGGATTGCCATAAAGTCGAGCAAACTCCTTTCTCTTCGTGCGACACAAACTCCCATAAAATATTAGATCTACCATATACCTCGTCTGTGATTCACCTGTTGGAGCTTTACTCTTTCATCACAAGTATCTCATATTATCATACATCGTTTTCTACAACGTAGAAGTATATTCTCTTTTATGAAGCTACAGGACACCGCGACGAATCCAGGTCTCTCGAGTTAGAGAAGCTTACTCCAAGCAGAAAGTTGAAGCTGGAACTGTACAATCAGCGATAGATCACGTACCGACCGCTAGGATCAATATTCCTCCGCGTAGGGATCTCTACAGTTAATTACATCTAGGCTTATTAACACCGTCCATTCAGGGACTACATCGTCATGCCCCGTTTGTAAAAACTGCTGGAAAGCTGGCGTCCCTCCTATCGCGACGGTAGGTGTTGGAAACTGGAGGCCGAAGGACCCTCTTGATTCTTTTAAATCTAGCCAGGGCCACGCCAGGTTCCGCATTCAGGCCGCCAAAAGCTTCCCCATACTCAGTCGCAAGTGGTCCAAGTTCCTCTGCGTTCGCTGTCAACGAAGCCACAGAGCCAGACTTCCTTTCCGCCAAGGAGCTCTGTTCTGCCATTGCTTTCTCGTCCTCTGTCACCCTCGGCAATGATCTAGACTGCTGGTAAAAGGAGGTAACAATTTTTCTGGCCCCAGATCAAACGCAGTCGTACAAACACTTCATATAATATACCTCATTCTTTTACCTTCCCACTGCTAAAGTCCCCGCGCAAGTTCGAGTTTGAAGCAGCATCAGGAGGAGTGTTCTGCATCCTTGCGCCTTCTGGGACCAACGCGGAGTCCTTCGACCTCCTCCTCCTCTTCTTCCTCGAGCTGCGATCGCGCCTCACCAAAAACACCTCGCGCGGTTTGGAAGCTGCTCTTGGAAAGACAGCGGCTTGCTCGACTTTCGCGGATCGTTTTCTCACCCCTCGACTAGACTTCTTATCGGCACTCGAGCTTCCTTCAGCAGTGCTTCGAAGCTTCTGCTGGCTATTGTCGTCCTGCCTCTTCCTCCGCCTTATCAATCGTTTCTCAGCGCTGTTGCTCAACCGAGCCTTCCCAGAATCCTTTAAAGACCTCTTGGATAAGTCCTCGCTCTTCTCCGCCGCCTCAGCCGCCAACTCCTGCTCCTCCTCCTCCTGGTCAAGCAGCTCCTCGAACTTAGCGTTGTTCTCCTCGATGTCCTTGATCCGCTGGGTGTCCGCGATCTCGCGCTTGATCTGCTCCTTGATCGAGTCGATCTTCCGCTGGATCTGCTCCTCCACGCGCTTCTCGTAGTCCGCGTCAGACTGCTCCCTCGTCGCTTCGGAGTTACCTGCACCCTCGAGCTTGCTAGCGTCTTCGGAAACCTTAGTTTCAGCCCCGTTCACTGTA
This sequence comes from Andrena minutula, assembly GCA_929113495.1. NCBI lineage: Eukaryota > Metazoa > Arthropoda > Insecta > Hymenoptera > Andrenidae > Andrena > Andrena minutula. The sequence continues at coordinate 36,397,666 of OV815995.1, forward strand.
CCGTCGAGTTTCGCTGCCTCTGGATTCGGTACCTCGACGATCTTCGGCTCGTCCTGCTTGGGAGCCGCTTCTAAGCTCGGCGACTCGCCAGCCGCCTTTCTATCACCTGACAGGCTCACGTCCTCCTGCGATTTCTTGTCCACCGTTGCGCCCTGATCTTCCTTCGAAGACACCGCATTTTCATTTCTTTCAATCTCTGGCTGATCGTTCAGCGACGTCTTCGAGTTGACTGTTTCTTGCTGACAGCTTCCTTTCGCCTCCTCCTTCTCCTGCTTCTCAGCAACGTTCCTCTTCGACTGATCCACTAGATCATCGTTGCTCAGTTTGCTCGCCTGATCCTGCAAAGGTGCTTCTGCGTCCTTCGCTGGATCGCTCGCAGCCTCGACGTTCTCCTCTTTCCCAGGTTCCGGGTTTCCCTTCTCGTGCTGCCGCTTCACCCTGGCGTCCCCGTGATCCTTCTTCTTCTCGACCTCTTCGTCCAAGGATTCCCGCTCGCCCAGAACTGCGGCGTCCTCTGCGACGCCAGCATCATCATCGTTCACCTCCTCGTAGTCCTCTGCCCCAGAGATGCCCCGCTTCACGACGTCCTTCGCCTCGAAGTCGTCGTACAAGCTGGACCTCTCTTCCTGGTCGATGAACCCCTCGGAATCCTCCCCGACGCGAAATTCCCCGCTTTTGTACTTGCTTTCCTTGCTCCCAGCCGCTGTATCGTCCTCCGCTTCGTCCGCGTATTCGGACCTGTCCTGATCAACCGGGGCTTCATAGTCGGCGGAATCTTTGTTGACCAGCTTCGCACGATCTTTGGAAGCGCGATCGCTTCTAGAAGAAGATTTGCTAGCCTTGTTGGACGCTGAACGCTTCTGGTCGCTCTTCGCAGATTGGCTGGACCCTTTCGAGTTGCTCCTCTTCAAGTTCTCTCGCTTCACTCGCACTCGTTTGTCGAGCTCCTCGGAGGGGTCGGAGAGCTTGCTGGTGTCTGTTCCAGGGCCAGGTTTGCAGCCGCTTATAACTTTTCTCTGGTCCTTGGAGTCCCGGAAGATTCCCTCGATGGACGGGTCTGGGTCGCTGCGTTGCTCCTCCGCGAAATCGTTACTAATTTCCACATTACTGTAAGCATGAAAAGTCTCGCGTAAAGTATGCAGAAAGGAACCATCGCGGGAGAACAGTGGGGCTTCGAAATGATTAACATTCGAGCCTCCTTGTCCACTGTAGGAGGATACAAGTACCGAACTCTTAGCTAAAGTTCAAGAGGATTGACAAGAAACTTCTTACACTGTTACAAACCCTTTGGAAACCCTTGAAATTCAGAGATTTAGAATCTAAAAGCTCCTGTTAGAAGAAGGAGAGGAGGAAATTGCCTTTGTCAGTACCTGGAGGTGTCTTTGAGGAATTCTGGGGCGCAGTAGCACAGGAGTGGATGGAGCAGGATCGACAGGGCGAGAATGTACGCGTGGCTGTACCGAAATCGCTCGTTCATGGTTTCACAGAAGGGCCATTTTCCTGTGAATGGATGTGCAGAGCTACTTTCATGGTTTGTTGTTGGTGTTTCGAAGGTAAGGCCTTATTGGAGCGACGTTGGTGCCGCTTGAATGAGGCACCGAACGATCGAGCTACATCGAGAAAATACTTTTGTTCTGGTCGACAGCTTCGTAGCCATGGAAATGGTGTTTTAATTGCTGTAATTAGTGTAATTCATCAATATTGTGTACTCTATACCAAATCATCGACAAAGTGCAGGAAAATATAGACTTTAATTAGAAGGTCTTAAAGAAAAAACAAACCTGGGGCGACGGGATTCGAACCTGCGATCTTTGCGGACCCTCTGCGTACTGGTCAGGCGCCTAATCAACTCCACCAAAACCGATCCTTCCTCTTATGAGGGTTTCTGATCCCATATATCGTGTATCTGGGTGTACAAGGAGAGTCGTGGAACTTGGATTTACGGAATTAGTTGGGGTTACAGAAAATAATCTCTTTATTATCGCACGTTGAGCTACGAACGATTACACACCGTATGTATACAAAGATTATAATTGAGTAATGTTCGATAATTCCACGATTCGGCGTAGTTTCGCTTGATAGTGCTCGGTTCCTTGGTCAATTAGTATAAAATACCGTGTTACAGTGGTTGAACTAGTCAAGTTCGTTTAGAGCAAACCCAGTGACATACTTGCTAACATTTACAAATACTTTATACAGCGACAACAATTGCAGCGCTGATATAGCAGCAGGTAGAGGTATGACAGAGAAATATTTACAGCGATGCATAATTCGTTTCACTCGAAGTTACGTAAATCCAGTATACATACACGAGTTATCCTCAGCTTTGCTCCGATACGAGTGACAAGACGTAACAGAGTATAAATTCATCTTATCGCCTACTTTAAATCTACCAAAACCAAGAAACAGAAAAAAATCGTGACTTTCCTTAGTCCACGGAGCTCCAATTATTCACGTGATTCGCGAACAGCCCTTGGTCTCGTGAGAATTGCAACAAAAGAGATTCCTACTTGCGAGTAACTCGTACTATTCTACTGAAAAAAGAAACCGAGGCATTCTACGATTTATCTCGCTGCGCGACTCAAGCTCAAATACAAATTATCTTCTTGTCACACAGAGGGAAGGGTGTAGGAAATTTCCCTTCGACCTATCTCCTAAGAAAAGCTCGTTGGGGGAGAATGCAAAACAAATAAATAAATTGCAAAACATCTTTATTCGATCGAGAACATAATACCCTCCTAAATAAACCAGAGAACGAACAGAGAAACGAAGGAAAGAAGAATAATAATAATAATCGATTCCACGGAGGAACGACGCAAAGTGGAATTCCATAAAACGTAACTTAATGGGATTCGTAATGTGTTAAAGGGGGGAGGGAGAAGTATATTAAGGAACGGGTGATACAACTCGGTTTTCAGCAAGATATATAGAAGATATATTACTACTACGACGTCTACGCGGCGTCGCGACGCTGCGTCTACTCTAATTATCGGGCGAGCCGCGTCATGCTCGTCTATATCACGGATTTAAGCTCTAGTTATTGCTTTGTAATACACGTGGCTTAAGGTGAAAAAGAAAATGTTAAATGAGTTTGATCTGCGCGCTCTGACAAGTACGAGCTGCCTCCTCGCCGTTGATCGATACCTATCTATCGACGACCGACGCTCAAATATCGTATCCTGCCCAAGGATATAAGTATTTCAGTATACATATATGCGTATGTATAAATCTACATATAATTACGTATGTATATACGTTTATGCACGCGTTTCACTCCATCTCCCGATACAAGTGCCGTTTTGAACGACGCGAGTTCATCACAGCCCACAATTTAGTTGAACCCTTATGCTTACGGTTAGATTTGATCCCTTCGAGGGGCGAATAAGGGCCTTGGGAGGTTCGCGAAAATATATTACCGATAGTTAAACTACTGTTGCTAAAAAGAACAAAATATAACCAAAGAACTTCGAACGTTTAGTCCCCTACTGCTTGAGACTTCAGCTCGCGAGCTATGTTCCTTTCAACATGCTCTACTCCAATTAACTCCCATTCGTTCGAATCGCTGAAAAGTTTGAAACAGTAGTCATTAGAATTACGAAAGCCTCAAGCACCTAATCAACTCCCCTTACCCTCCCCCGACCCCCAAATGGCAAAAATGGTATGGCAAAGAGACGCTGTTAATTCGAGACGACCGGCATGTAGAACTTGTGCTTCGGGGTGTCTCTGGTGTGCTTGAAGGGAGCCTGCTTGGCCTCTATGAGCGCCGCTGGGCAAGGACCCTTGTGCCTCGGCGCGTACTCCTTCTTGTACATGCTGGAGGTGACGGTGGTACCGTCGCCGAGACTTATGTTAGACACGTTCGCTTGCCTCTGGACTCGTTCCACCTTCTGGGTGCTGAAGTTGCCGTAGCTCTTAGCTTCGCTTTGCGAGTAGAACTTCCCTCCCACCGTGAGGTTGTCTTGCCGGACGATCCTCTGCGGGCGCTCGTAGGAAGACGAGGCCCAAGGGTTGCCGTCCTTGTTGCTGCGGTGGAGGGAAGTGAAGCTGCGACGGTCGCTGCTCTGGCTCGAGTTGCTGATGTACTGGCCGGTCTCGGCCAAGTTCGAGATGCTCTTCTTCTGGTCAGCGGCCGTAGATGAGATGGTGTGCAGCGCCTCCGTGGACGAGGTGACGCCGCGTCTGTGCAGCACCGCGTTCGTCATATCGGCCGACGAGGAGGAGATCACGTTCTTCCTGTGGTGGCTGGTCTTCGTCAGGGCAGAGTCCACCTGGGACCTGTCTGCGGGCTGGCCGCCGATCGCCTGCCTGAATTCCGCGCTGCTAGTTTGATTGGTGTTGTAGCGAGCCTGGCTGGAGATGGTGTGGTGCTCGTGGTGCTGCTTCTGTCTGATCTGCCGCGACTCCATGTGCTGGGTGTTGACGTAGTCCCTCCTGCTGGCCTCCTGGTGGTGTCGCTCGAGCTGCTGCCTCTGGTGCTCGCTCACGTATCCACGATGATTCTGGGCGTCTGTGATCGATCTGTCGTCCACCACTCGCCGCGTTTGACTCGCGTTCTGCGATCTCAGCTGCTGCTCGCTCGAGTGAATCCTTTGATGGTGCTCGCTCAAGTACTGCTGGCTGCTCAGCGACCTCCTGGAGTCCGGATGAGGACCTGGGGCCTCGGACGGCTGTACCGCGCGGTGGTCTACCTCGTGATGAATATTCTGAGTGGACGACGCTCTTTCGCCAGACTGCGCGGAGCTGATGGTCTTCCTCACGCTCGTTACCACACTGCCGTTCTCCAGGGTCTTCGACTCACTCGCCATGGTTCTTTTCGTGTCGGACTCGATGCTCTGGATCTTCGCTGCCACCTCCTTGGCAGTGCGTTTCGTGAAGGTGTTGTAATTCCTCTGGTTGGTGGTGGACATCACGGAAGTGTCGTCACCCAGAGATATCGAGGACTCCATGTGGTGTCTTCTGCTGACGGTCCTGCCGGCTGGTGAGTCCTCCTTCTTCGTCGGCGTGAACATGTCCCTGCTCGTCGTTTTGGTCTCCATGGTGCCTGTGCTGACTTTCAAGTTGTCCTCGTGCCTCTTGATCTCCGCGCGTTCCCCACGCACCACCGTGTACGTGGACCTCTGCGACGTCGAGTCCTGGAAGTCGCCCGTCATCCTCAGATTATCCTCTCGGCGCACCACCTCGGCCCTGTCGCCCCTCTTCGGGGTGAAATCGTCGCGAGGCCTTCCTACGAAATCTCCTTCAGGCTTCAAGTTATCTGCCTGGCGAATCGGCGAGCGACGCTCCACCGGGCCCATTTTCTCCGGGGACCTGCGCTCGAAGTCGCCCTCCGGCTTCAAATTATCTGGATGCCTGATAGGCGTCCTCCTTTCCCCAGGTCCCATAGGCGACCTCTGTGGGCGCTCGAACTCCCCTTCGGGACGCAGGTTGTCAGGGTGCTTCTTGCCAGGCGTTCGCTCGACCACCACGTGCGTATAGTCATCCTTTCGTCGGACATCGATGAACTCTCCCTCGATCTTCAGGTTATCCTCCCGCTTCCTCACGTCCACCCTCTCGACCTTGGTGATCTTCTTGTAGTCGTCTCTAGACCGACGGACGTCGATCTGGCCCTCCATCTTCAAATTATCCTCGTGGCGACGAACCTCCACTCGTTCTCCGTTAACGTATCTGTAATCGTCTCTCGACGAAGGAGAGACCTCCATCTCTCCCTCGGGGCGCAGATTATCTTGAGGCTTCCTTACAGGCGCGCGATCGCCTCTCTTGGGAGTGAAGTCGTCCTTGGGAACCATGTAGAAGTCGCCCTCTGGGTGCAGGTTGTCCTCGTGACGAATGGGAGTTCGTCTCTCAGCCGGCCCCACCTTCTGAGGCGTTCTTTTAGCAAAGTCCCCTTCAGGATACAAATTATCCTTCGGTTTCTTCACGTCAGCGCGATCTCCCTTTCCGGGTGTCTCTTGTCTGGGTCTACCGACGAACTCTCCCTCAAGATGCAGATTATCCGGATGCTTTATAAGCTTACGTCTCTCGGCCGGGCCAACTGGAGCTTTCTCTGGCCTCTCGAAGTCTCCTTCCGGCTTCAAATTGTCCTCCGGCTTCTTCACAGAGGCTCTGTCTCCTCTGGTGGAAGTGAAGTCGTCCCTGGGCTTGCCAACGAAGTCCCCTTCAGGTTTCAGATTATCGGGGTGCTTTATAGGCGTTCTTCTCTCCGCTGGACCGATCGGAGCTTTCTCAGGCCTCTCGAACTCACCCTCTGGTTTTAAGTTATCCTTGGGCTTCTTGACCGGTGCTCTCTCGCCCTTCGTGGGCGTAGGAGCTTTGGGCCTCTGCGCGAACTGTCCCTCAGGCTTCAAGTTATCAGGATGCTTGATAGGTGATCTCCTCTCTGCTGGGCCAACTGGAGTCTTCTCAGGCCTCTCGAACTCACCCTCGGGTCGAAGGTTGTCCTCGTGCCTAACGATCTCGCTACGTTCCCCACGTGTCACCCTGTAGTCATCCCGCCTTCTGATGTCAACGAACTCGCCCTCCATCCTAAGATTGTCCTCTCGACGAACGACATCCACGCGCTCCACCTTCATGGTGCTCGTGTAATCGTCCCTGGACCGGCGGAGGTCGATCTCACCCTCCATCCTCAGATTATCTCTGTGCACCACGATCTCCGTCCTCTCGCCCTTGGTAGGCGTATAGTCGTCCTTAGGCTTGCCAGTGAACTCGCCCTCCGGCTTCAGATTGTCCTTGGGCTTCTTCTGAACGGGCCTGTCGGCGCGTTTCGGAGTAAAATCGTCCTTGGGTCGCCCCGCGAATTCTCCTTCAGGATGTAGATTGTCCTCGTGGCGAATCGGCGTTCTCCTCTCCGCAGGGCCGACTGGAGACTTCTGCGGCCTCTCGAACTCTCCTTCAGGACGTAAATTGTCCTTCGGCTTGGTGACATCCGCTCTGTCCCCTCTAAGAGGCGCCTCTTCCTTGGGACGCTCGGCGAAATCTCCTTCCAGACGCAGGTTATCCGGATGCTTGATCGGAGTCCTCCTCTCTGCAGGGCCAACAGGCTTCTTCTCAGGCCTCTCGAAGCTTCCCTCAGGCCTCAGATTATCTTTAGGCTTCTTCACGTCTGCCCTCTCGCCCTTCTTCGGCGCCTGCTCCTTCGGCCTTCCCAAGAACTCGCCCTCTGGCTTCAGGTTATCATCGTGTTTAATCGGCGAGCGCCTCTCAGCTGGGCCAAAGGACTTCTTCTCAGGCCTCTCGAATTCTCCCTCGGGCCTCAGATTGTCCTCGGGCTTCTTCATCTCTGGCCTCTCTGCCCTCTTAGGCGAGTAGTCGTCCTTGGGACGTCCCTCGAACGGACCTTCTGGCTTCAAGTTGTCCTTGTGCTTCACGACCTCCACGCGCTCACCCTTCACCACCTTGAAATCGTCCCTTGTCCTCGCGTCCGTGAACTCACCTTCCATACGCAGGTTGTCCTGATACTTGGTGATCTCGGCCCTCTCGCGAATCAGGAAGTTGGTGTACTCGTCCCTGGATCTGTAAGTCTCCATATTCCCTTCCATTCGAAGGTTGTCGTTGTGCCTGACGATGTCGACTCGATCGCCACGAACGGGAAGGAAATCGTCCTTGGGACGACCCTCGAAGGTTCCCTCTGGTCGCAGATTGTCTTCTGGCTTCTTCACGACAGCTCTGTCCCCTTTAGTAGGACTGAAATCGTCCTTCGGCTTCCCCACGAACTCTCCCTCTGGTTTAAGATTATCAGGATGCTTGATAGGCGTGCGTTTCTCTGCAGGCTTCACAGGAGACTTCTCAGGTCGCTCGAATTCACCCTCTGGACGCAGATTGTCCTGGGGCCTCTTAACATCCACGCGTTCGCCTCGCTTGGGCGCTTCCTCCTTGGGCTTCCTCACAAAGTCACCCTCTGGCTTCAAGTTATCCGGGTGTTTGATAGGCGTTCTCCTCTCTGCTGGGCCTATTTTCTCAGGATGAGGTCTCTCGAACTCGCCCTCGGGCTTCAGATTGTCTCTGGGCTTCTTCGCCTCCGGCCTCTCAGCTGGTCTATACCCCTTGTGCTCCGGCCTTTCGAATTCACCCTCGGGCTTCAAGTTATCGGGATGCTTGATCGGGGAACGTTTCTCAGCTGGGCTGAAAGGCTTCTGCTCCGGTCTCTCGAAGGTTCCCTCGGGCTTCAAATTATCCTCTGGTCTCTTGACATCAGCCCTCTCGCCTCTAGTTGGCGCATCTTCCTTTGGACGACCGATAAATTCGCCTTCAGGCTTCAGATTGTCCTGTGGTTTCTTCACCACCGGCCTCTCCGCTGGTCTGAATTCCTCAGGTTTAGGTCTCTCGAACTCTCCCTCTGTCTTCAAGGTATCAGCGTGCTTGATGGGAGTCCTCCTCTCAGCCGGACCGTAAGGCTTCTTCTCAGGCCTCTCGAATTCGCCCTCTGGTTTCAAATTATCCTTGGGCTTCTTTATGGGAGACCTCTCGCCCTGTTTAGGAGCTTCTTCTTTAGGCCTGCCGATGAATTCACCTTCTGGCTTGAGATTATCCTCGGGTCTCTTCATTTCTGGCCTCTCTGCTGGGCGATACTTCTCATGGTCTGGCCTCTCGAAGTCTCCTTCCGGTCTGAGATTGTCTGGATGCTTTATAGGCGTTCTTCTTTCCGCTGGACCGAATGGAGTCTTCTCAGGCCTCTCGAACTCACCCTCTGGTCTCAGATTGTCCTGAGGCTTCTTCACTTCCGGGCGTTCTGCCCTCTTCGGGGTGAAATCGTCTTTGGGCCTTCCCTCGAAGGGACCCTCCGGCTTCAAGTTGTCTGGGTGCCTGACAATGTCCACACGCTCGCCTTTCACCACCTTGAAATCGTCCCTCGTCCTCACGTCCGTGAACTCACCCTCCATGCGCAAATTGTCCTGATACTTGGTGATCTCAGCCCTCTCCTGAATAAGGAATGTGGTGTACTCGTCCCTGGACCTGTAAGTCTCCATATCTCCTTCCATGCGCAGATTATCGGTTCGCTTCACGATGTTCACGCGATCACCACGAACGGGTGATTGATAGTCATCCTTGGGTCGTCCTTCGAAAGGACCTTCTGGCCGCAGATTGTCTTCTGGCCTCTTCACGACAGCTCTGTCCCCTTTAGCAGGGCTGAAATCGTCCTTGGGCTTACCCACGAAGTCTCCCTCGGGTTTCAGATTGTCGGGGTGCTTGATAGGCGTTCTTCTCTCCGCTGGACCGAATGGCGCCTTCTCAGGTCTCTCGAACTCACCCTCCGGCTTCAGATTGTCCTGAGGCTTCTTCACTTCTGGCCTCTCTGCTGGACGATACTGCTCGTGGTCTGGCCTTTCGAAGTCCCCTTCGGGTCTGAGATTATCCGGATGCTTTATAGGCGTTCTTCTCTCCGCTGGACCGAATGGAGTCTTCTCAGGTCTCTCAAAGACACCCTCTGGTCTCAAGTTATCTTGAGGCTTCTTCACTTCTGGACGCTCAGCTCTCTTCGGAGAGAAATCGTCTTTGGGCCTTCCTTCAAATGGCCCCTCAGGCCTCAAATTATCCTCGGGACGCTTCACGTCAGCACGCTCACCCCTCGTTGGTTTGTAATCATCCTTCGGACGTCCTTCGAATGGTCCTTCGGGGCGAAGATTGTCGTCGTGTTTGATAGGTGTTCTGCGCTCAGCAGGGGTGAATGGCGCTCGTTCTCTATCTGGAAAGTCACCTTCGGGGAACAAGTTGTCAGGGTGACGAACAATTGGTGCCCTTTCACCTGGACCATAGGGCGTTGGCTTGGGTCTATCGAATTCCCCTTCAGGATACAAATTATCTGGATGTCTAATGGGCGTGCGTTTCTGTCCAGGTGTATACTCCTCTTTAGGACGATCTTGGAACTCCCCCTCTGGTCTCAAATTGTCCTGTGGTCTCTTCACTTCCGGACGTTCTGCTGTTTTCTGCGTAAAGTCGTTCTTAGGACGTCCTTCGAATGGCCCTTCAGGTCGAAGATTGTCATCGTGTTTGATGGGTGTTCTACGTTCAGCGGGAGTGAACGGTGATCGTTCTCTATCTGGAAAGTCACCTTCGGGGAACAAGTTGTCAGGGTGACGAACAATTGGTGCCCTTTCACCTGGACCATAGGGCGTTGGCTTGGGTCTATCGAATTCCCCTTCAGGATACAAATTATCTGGATGTCTAATGGGCGTGCGTTTCTGTCCAGGTGTGTACTCCTCTTTAGGACGATCTTGGAAGTCCCCCTCTGGTCTCAAATTGTCCTGTGGTCTCTTCACTTCCGGACGTTCTGCTGTTTTCTGCGTAAAGTCGTTCTTAGGACGTCCTTCGAATGGCCCTTCAGGTCGAAGATTGTCGTCGTGTTTGATGGGTGTTCTACGTTCAGCGGGAGTGAATGGTGATCGTTCTCTGTCTGGGAAGACGCCTTCGGGGAACAAGTTATCAGGATGACGAACAATTGGTGCCCTTTCACCTGGACCATAGGGCGTTGGCTTGGGTCTATCGAATTCCCCTTCAGGATACAAATTATCTGGATGTCTAATGGGCGTGCGTTTCTGTCCAGGTGTGTACTCCTCTTTAGGACGATCTTGGAAGTCCCCCTCTGGTCTCAAATTGTCCTGTGGTCTCTTCACTTCCGGACGTTCTGCTGTTTTCTGCGTAAAGTCGTTCTTAGGACGTCCTTCGAATGGCCCTTCAGGGCGAAGATTGTCATCGTGTTTGATGGGTGTTCTACGTTCAGCGGGAGTGAATGGTGATCGTTCTCTATCTGGGAAGTCGCCTTCGGGGAACAAATTGTCCGGATGACGAACAATAGGTGCCCTTTCACCTGGACCATAAGGCGTTGGCCTGGGTCTATCGAATTCCCCTTCAGGATACAAATTATCGGGATGTCTAATAGGCGTGCGTTTCTCTCCAGGTGTGTAGTCCTCTCTAGGACGATCTTGGAAGTCCCCTTCAGGACGAAGGTTATCTTGAGGTCTCTTCACGTCCGGACGTTCAGCGGTCTTAGGCGTGAAATCATCCTTGGGCCTTCCTTCGAACGGACCCTCCGGCCTCAAATTATCCTGCGGCCTTTTTACTTCCGGACGTTCTGCTGTCTTAGGCATGAAATCATCCTTGGGACGTCCTTCGAACGGCCCTTCCGGTCTCAAATTGTCTTCCGGGCGTTTGACGTCAGCCCTCTCGCCCCTGGTTGGTACATAGTCGTCCTTGGGTCGTCCCTCGAAAGGCCCCTCTGGTCTCAAATTGTCCTGCGGCCTCTTCACTTCTGGACGTTCAGCTGTCTTCGGCGAGAAATCATCCTTGGGCCTTCCTTCGAACGGCCCCTCTGGTCTCAAATTATCCTGCGGCCTCTTCACTTCTGGACGTTCAGCTGTCTTCGGCGTAAAATCGTCCTTTGGCCGCCCCTCGAATGCTCCCTCTGGTCTCAAATTATCCTCGGGTCTTTTGACTTCGGGTCTCTCCGCCCTCTTCGGCATGAAATCGTCTTTAGGTCGCCCCTCGAAAGGTCCCTCCGGTCTCAAATTGTCCTGAGGCTTCTTAACATCAGGACGTTCCGCTCGTTTCGGTGAAAAATCGTCCTTAGGCCTTCCCTCAAACGGCCCCTCTGGTTTCAGATTATCCTGCGGTCTCTTCACGTCCGCCCTTTCGCCCCTGGTAGGTTTGTAATCGTCCTTTGGCCTCCCTTCAAACGGTCCCTCCGGTCGCAAATTATCCTTGGGCTTCTGGGGCTCAGGCCTCCTAGTGAGCGCCGGCACCGCGTAGTCGTCTTTCGTCACACCCTCGAACGGTCCATCGGATCTCAGGTTGTCCTCTCGCCTGGTCACGGCCGTGGTTCTGTAATCGGTCTGATCGAAGCTGCGGTACTGCTCCTGCGAGGTCGTGGTGCTCTCCACGACGTCCGTCTTGCTGTAGAACCGATCGTCTTCCTCCGTGTACGCCAGTCGTCGCCGTGGTTCTCGTTTGATCACGTCGTATCCGTGGAAATCCTCCTTGACATGAGAGGTACCCTGCAGCAGATTGCCCTGCTCGATAAGCTACCCCCGGCTAATTGGAGCGCCCTCGGTCGCAAGGTCGCTCTTGCGGCTTCTGCTTACCGTGAATTCACCCTCTCCCACCGTGAGGTTGTCCGTCCGCTTGATGATCTCGGCGCGCTGGACGGTTCGATGATCGATGTACTCCGATCTGCTGGTGGTCTCGTCGAGGAACTCGCCCTCCACCTTCGTGTACGTGTTGCGACGCACGGGGCTCGGTCGTTCGCCGGGTGCCCCGGTGAACACCAGCTCCGAGGTGGTTGTACCTACGCATCAAATAGTTATTCTTCTCTCCAAGGTACTAAACCAAAATCAAGCTTCCTATTCTTCAGCTCCACGTGCATTCAAGCTATACACACGAGTCACACGACCCTCTCAACCAACATTCTCTCCGGCTTCAACGCTATCAACACTCCAATCAACACACTCAAGAGCACACTCGCTTCACCAACTCCTCAGTCACGCTGCACACAGTGCTAGGACATCCGAACACTGCTGCATCATTCACGAGAAATCTCCATACAGATGATACACGCACGCAAGCAGGGTATACGCGTCAAGAGTTATCGCACAAGTGGAATTGAATCGTAAACTCGAGTTTCATAGGCCACGCTTGTTCTCTCAGTTAAATCATTTCTCTACATCTAAAGCTAGCTCAGCCAGAGCAATGAAAACTCACTGTCAAAGTCTCCCCCGGGTCGAAGGTTGTCCTGCGGTCTTCTGACTGGTTCGCGATCTCCATGCTTAGGAGCCTCCTCCCGCGGTCTCCCGATGAATTCACCTTCCGGCTTCAAGTTATCCTCGGGCTTCTTCGCCGGCACCCTTTCACCCCTGGTTACCGCGTAATCCGTTCGCCTCTCCCCGGTGAAATCGCCCTCCATTCGAAGGTGATCCTCATGATGATAGATCGCCCGCCTGTCCACGCGCTTCTCGTCAAATTCCTCGCGGTACGAAGTCACGGCGTGGACAGTCTCGCCTCGCGGGAGCTCCAGGTGGTCCCCAGGGAGGTTGTGGGGGCAACGGTGGCGTCTGAAATTATTTCAGGGACAATATTTACCGTGGCAGTCTGTACACCTGACGGACGTTCAAAAAAGGGAGTGCAATCGAAGCAGGGTAAAAATTTCAGGTCACAAAAGCCGAATTCAATTTTTAGAGATAAACAGCACTGGGATTCTGTTGCCGTGGCTTCGACGAGACCACGCGTGTTGGACTGGCAAGCGAATAAAATCAGAAGTCTTTGAGCATTCTATGCAATGCTGGTGCAACGATGCGTTGTAGAATTGGCACGAGTAACTTTGTGGGTACCGAAAGACATTTTAAGGAGTCGACGAAGATGCTGGATAAAATCGATCTGCTCAAAGGAACTCAGCAACCCAGCTCAGCTCCTCTTTTTATTAAACGTCTATGTGGTTGATAGTTGAAGGAAGGAAAGGGATATTAAAATCGTTAGACGTTGAAGCAAGGTCCTAATTGGACGTCGACCCTAATTTAGCTATCGCTGGCGAATATTCATGCACGTCGTTCGCGATAGATCACCTCAGTTAGCCCATTGATAAACTGGTAGTCAGAGACGTCACTGCAGTCACGCACGTGATCATTGTCGTGCGAGTCGCAGGTTCGTGATAGCTTTGTTAGATTCCGTGCACACCGTACGTTAGGCAAGCCTAATTGAAATACATTTCCTTAGGATAACTGCAGCGCAGCCAGATTGCTCGATCGCTTAGCGAAAAGAATAGAAACTTTCGCGTTGTTTGCAAATTCTTCGGGATGCCGTTTGTATCACAGTTCGTCGATATTTAATAAATACGGGATTACAAATAATTAGTCTATTTATTTGCAAGTCTCTCGTCATCACTGACACCTGCCGTTAATCGTCCTCGCGTGCAAATTGCATATTAATAACTAATTACTGTTGTAATTAACCAACAAGTGATTTCGTTCGGTGAAACGTACGCGGTTTCACCCTTACCAGTACGCAAGAAGTGCTTCGTTATAACAAGCCTACTATGCACGCGTTTAAAATGGTAATGACGTTTTTAGGTACCCTTTGCTTTTTACTCGCTTCGCTGAATAACGCCTCGCGGTATTTATTGTTGCAGAACACTGTAATTGGCAATTAACCAGCCGAGGAAACATGGGCGCTGTAACACGTCCGCGAAACGATACTGTAATCTCCATGTCAATTAGAGGGACTGCGGCCTGCCAAAATGCCAACGTGCCTGGCTGTATAAAAGATCGACAATCTACGTGGGAAAATCATTTGCTTCTAACAAATACTCTTTGAAACTTAGTTACAAAAAATTAGAACGCTCCTTTCATTTGTCACGCGATGCAGAACGCTTTCAAAGGTTATACGTAGTCAGGCAGCCGAAAAGAGGCGAATGTTTGTGAATATTTTTTGAAAAAGCGAAAATTTTACACTTAAAGGAGCTTTATTTAAAGAACATTTGGTAATTTTTTCGTAGAAAAATATTGAGGTTTATAATAAAGTATCAACCGACGTCCAAGAAGACTTTTTACAAACTTGGTTTTGTGCTGAGCACTGCCATTTGGAATCATATTATATCAAATAAAAAAAAAACAAAAAAGATTTCGTTAGTGTATTAAAGTATCCTCTGATTAACGGAGGCAATATCCGAAATATTAATTTAAAATAAAATAGCGGCAATTTAAACTTGAAATCCTGATTTTTTCGTGCAAAAATCACGCGAAAAAATGTTGCTTTTGAAAGTGCAAAAAGTTCTTCCACTTCTCCAAAAAAAATTCACAAACATTCGTCTCCCTTCAGCCGCCCGACTACTTAAATATACTTAACCTCTTAAATATCCAACGCGAAGATTAAAGTCGATGCCCATCAATCGCCGACCGCATCCATTCGCGGCGTGATCCGCGCGGGCCATTTGCAAAATTGCAAGTCGGTCACAGCGAGGGGGATTTCGCAAGCGGTGTCCGACGCAACCCGCGGCACGTACACTGCGTCGATGCAATTCGAATGCATGACTATCCATCGTAAAAGGCGATAAAAAAACAGCTCGCCAATCGTACGCGCCAAATTTTGATGCAGAACGGTGGTTTGCTGTGCGCACGTGAGCCTCCGACACGCTCTGTTATACGGGATTATCGGGGAATGTCGTGCTCCTGCGTAATTCTCCGTTCGACGAGATAAAAAAGTCGCGAAACGCAGCGCCTTTGGTTCGTACGGGTTTCAAGCCTGTTTCCCAGCACCTCTATTAGTATTAATTTTATCAACGAACGAGGATTCGCGAAGTTGCGACGATTATCGGCTCGCGGCATCCTATTTTAATCAGTTTAAACGTGCCAGTGGCCGCTAATCGCGATCAGCCCGCATAAAATTGAATATTGATTAAAACGGCGTTCTGGGGGCACGATAATCACTGTCGCCGGTTTAACCGATTTAAAACCAGGCATTTCGATCAATACCATCCGCGATTTGATACCGGTGGGTAGCCGAGGTCGCGGAATTTTGGACGCCCTCCAGCGCCATTGCGAGCCGAAGATCGGATGCTCCAGAGCGCTCAACGCTGAACCACCCTTGACGGATCGGAAACACGCAACCAATTTCCCGCGATCCCCCAATCGCTTTCGTTCCGCGGCGCGAGCCTCGATTCGGGTCAAGCGTTTCAATCTAGCGACGACTGGGAATTACACTTATCGGAGCAATTTTCGCGCGAGTCGATGCCGCTCCTGTTTACGCTCTGCCAAAAGCTCCAGGCCTCCTCGCAATCAAGGTTGGAGAGAAATCGTTTCCATGATTCAGAGTTTATCAAACTGAAGGGTAGGTACTTAATCGAGAGGAAGTCTTGACCTCGATTTCAAGCACTTGTCCCTTGATGCAAGGTATCGTCCTCGAGCAGATCGATGCTGCGTCTGAGAGAATTATTATTTTAAGTTTCGACGTGATTGTCAGGCAGCGTGAGTCACCTTCGCGAATCTCCAAAGATGGAAACCTGCCACCTATTCGTCAACCTTGGTTTTCGGCCGAACAATGACTATCCTTGCGAGCGGATCACCTTAATTTTGAATCGCGGATCACCTTGCCCTGGGATCACGCGGCTACGCCACGCCGTTCGAATAAGGAAGAAGAGCGAGCAGCCGATCACGATTGGCTAAGAACAAGCTCCCGTAAAAGGGCTTGTCTCGTGTCCCACTTTTCAACGCCTCGTGCACGCGCTGGCTCCCTTCGTATGCATACAGCGGGTTTAAAAACGTGTGGACCTTGTTCCAAGGACGAGCACGAGAATTCAGGGGAATTTCTCTCGAGGGACAGGTTCATATCGAGCTAATCTATCGGAAAGAATTCACGTGCCATTCAGCATTTTGTTATCTATCAAAGACGTAAAGAGCAGACACATAGATCCACCTAGTTGCTCTCAGTTGCAGTATCTTGCTCTTATCAGTTGAATAAAGTCGCTATGAAGAGCGTGTTTGCAGAGTAATCAGCGGTAGGAACCGCAAGATATCAAAGATTGTTTGTAAACAGCGAATGAAAGCAGTCAGCTGGAGTTGTGCAGGAGGCACGCCGCTGTGGAGCATCCTGTACTTGGTTACGGTATCGGATCGCGGTGTTTGTAGATCTTTAAAAAGCCGACGCAAGCATGGTCACGATGACGAAACGAAGCTGCAACGCGACGGAGACCGTGACTGCAATCGCAGTGATCGATAGAGCGAGCGATTGATGCTTCCGATGACGGAACTAATAAATCAACGATCATCCATTTTAATTCTGCTTTGAATCAGCTGACAGGTGGAACAACGCACGTTATAAATGCAAGGTTAATTGAATTAAAAGCAAATAGTGCGCGTTCTGATTGCTCAGAGTTTCGGAGTAAATATTATTATAGTCGGAGGAGCAAATTCCCCGCAAACACCGTGATGATAATTAGATAAGATTCTAAACGATTTTGAAGCGCGCGTGCTGCGAAACAGGAGAGATTCAGGATACGGTTCACCTGCGTTAGTTTGTGTCTTTGTTTTTGTAGTTTTAAGAACGGAACCGTTATCATAGAATCCTTTAAACACTCCACTTTAACGATACGTTTAAAAGGAACAACAGGGTTCCCTCTACGAATGTAATACCAACATTTGCATTCTAAAGGGTTCGTTTGAATATCAAAGGGCAGGTCAGAACGAGTTGGTCGCCACAGTGTAATGGAAGTTGTCACTCACCCGCAGGTGCAGAGCTCGCAGATGCATTGCTCCTTCAGAGGGATCTTCGACAGGATGTCGGGAATCTTTCCCGGTCGATTTTCGTCCTCGTCGAGGGAGTCAGGTGTCTGATCACCCCTCTTCGGTGTATCCTCCGGTTTTTTCGGCTTTTCCTCCGTTCGACTCGGTTTCCCAGCAGCTGGCCTTTCCGTGGGCTTCTCGGGGCCCTTCGGCTTCTCTTCCGGTCGGCTGTGTTTCCCAGCAGCCGGAGCCGTTTCCTCGAGTCGTGGTGTTTTCCCAGGAGTCGGCCTTTCTTCGGGGCGACTCGGCTTTCCAGCAGCCGGCAACGGCTTTCCCGCGGGCGAGACATAATCGCGAGGCTTCTCCGGCGATTGTGGCCTGCCCCAAGAAGGTCTGTAAAAATTAAATTCAAAAGTCGAAACGCTTAATCGAATTATCGAGGAATTATTATCAAGTGGCCTGTTTTCTTCGGCACGAGCAGAGAAATGCATGGAGGAATACCTTTCCGTGCTCGTAACCTCGTTCGAAACGAGGAACTCGCGAGTACACACCGTGCAGAAACTTGGAGGATACTCCAAGTTCCTACGCGCTCTGGCTTTAATTAAAATCAGTTGGGAATTTCAATATTTGTGTACGCCGCGTTACTTTCTGCGCGAGCATCGGCCATTCGTTGATTGCATCTCGCGGGGTTACCATTTACGGACGGTGTAATCTCGAGGTGCATTGTAGGTGGAAGGAAGAGCGAGGTCGTAAAAGCAGCGGCCGAATGAATCGCGAACAACGTATCGCCTCGTAATACCACTGTGCGTTAAGTGCTTTGAGCAAATAGTGCCCTTCCATCCAGAATATTAATTAAGGAACGCTAATTTTCTGTGGACGCGTTACCGTTTAGGCTCCCCAGGACTCTGATCCCGTTGCTGAGGTCGACTCGGCTTGCCAGCAGCTGGGATGGGCTTGGGTCGTTCCTCCTCCCTAAGCCCAGGGATCCCGCGTGGATAACCAGGCCTTTCTGGCGAAATTTTCTGCGGAGAATCGGCCGGAGACCTGGGCTCCGTGCTGGTGAATCTCTCGAACCGGGTGTCGTCAACGACATCCCGCGCTACCATACTCGTCACCTCTTTGTCGATGAATTCGGCCGTTGACTTGGTGACATCTCTCTGTGGAAAATAATGGCAACTCTTAGTCACACGTTACTCAAGGAGAATGTATGCTACTTTCACTTCAGAGGAGGTTCCGGTATAAAAATCGATTTTTTCTTACTTCATTTTTCAATGTTCAACTGTTTTCTTTCTAAAAAAAATTCATTTTTGTATTTTTTCTGGTTTCTTCCCTAGCCAGAAGTATATTCTTCAAAATAAAAAAAGCTACAGTTGAATTGGATGATAAATTGGATAATAAGTTTTTAAGGTTAGCAATGAGGGTCTCAGGCAGTCCTATGCGGTTTAATGATCACGATTATAGTCCTGCCTTGCAAATAATGAGGCTTTCTACGCTTTGTGATCGCCGGAACATCGCGGACTTAATGTTCCTCTACAAGGTCTTCCATGGACATATTAAATGTCTTGATCTCGTATCATTGATTTGTTTTAACGCTCCACAGCGGACGTTGAGATCGAGACCCCTTTTTGCATCAGGTGTCCCAACTTATCAATATTATTCCAATGATCCCATAAATCGCGCCATGTGCATATTGAACCAATGCCCTAAGGACATTGATTTCTTTTCAACATCACTCACAGCGTTTAGGACTCAACTTTTTAGGCGTATTCCATCGACGTAAAACATTCTTTTAGCACTAAGTCAAAGTTATAGTGCAGACTGTTTACTTGTTTACTTGTTTTTGTTTTTGTTTTTGTTTTTGGAGTATAACTGTTACTTAATTGCTAGAGCTTATTTCTTTATTATATATTTATTTTATTTTTATCTTTTCTGTTACTTGTTTTCTATGTATCTATCTTGCTATATTGTAATTTATTTCTGTATTCTAAAGGGTTCCCCCGTTTAATAATAATAATAATAATAATAACTTTTGGAGATAAAGGTCCCACCGATTTGGATAAATTATTTCATGCCTCGACTTTAACGACTCCCCAGTGCCGTCTGCAAAGATTAATTATAAAACAAAAAATATATTTCTATAATATAATACATCCTTAATACAATGCAAAAGATCCTATTAAATTATATATAGTATTTTTCCTTTAATTAATTTCTAAAGATCACGTATTTATATGGGCTCAAGACCGGAACCTCCCCTTAAACAGATGTTTAAAAAACCCATCACTCAAGAAATAGGCAATCTTTAGTATTCTATTTAAAAAAAAAGTAAACGTCATAGTGTTAAAAACGTTTTTAAGCTGTATTCGTACATCATTCAAGATAATAAGAAATTGTTTTGTATATTTTATCTAATACAGTTGCTTGGTAATACAGAAAAATCTGCGGAATTTATAACGCCTTGTCGAATTATGTAAAATCAACAAACCAAGAAAATTCTAAAAATTCAAAGATAAAATCGAAAAAATTGACTATTTTGGAGCGAGGAAGGGTAGCCTTAACTAAATCTTCCCTGCCTGTTAATTCTATCTAACTCCATCTCGCTCTGCCAACGAACTCGTCCCTACGCGCGCCTCCGTCGCGAAGACAATTACAGAGGATTCAGTTAATCAAAATAGTTATCACCTCGCTAATTACAAGCGCTTTCACGGCCGGTTCAAAGCACCGCGTTGTTCGCCAAATGGGTCGCGGCGCCTCAGAGAATCGCATGCAGCCGTGTTCCCTGCAAGCCTTGCACGGGAACACGCGATTAATGGCGGATTCATTAAACCATTTACCTCGTAATGTTCGCAACTAATAATTTTTAAGCCGTGGTATAAAACCAGGATAAAAGTAAAGAAGCAGTTGCTCGAGCATCGAATTGCCTGGCGGAAAAATGAGGGAAACTCGCGCCTCGGCGCACTCGGATCGGCATACAGAGCAAGCGTTTCGATCGCGTTTACATCACCGCCTCTTTTAGCGCCACGACGAGCATAAAATTCGACGCGTCGTTCACGGCAGAGCGATCAATTCTCACGTGTCTGCATATAAAATCGCTGACCTCACGGTTAAAGGCGAAACGCACACAGGATCGCGCGCAATAAACACCTTCCTAGCCTGCAACACGCGACTGGCCCGAGCGCGGGGAGGGGCCGCTCGAATTCGCTGAAAGCCAGCCCTTTGTTCGACTTGCGCCCAGCACCGATGATACCCGATTGAATCAACACGGCCGTAGTTTAGCCCCGATGAAGTAGACTCGTGATTTCATTGCTTCCGAGTTTCGACGAGATCAATTCGCGCCGACAAGCCGCCAGCGCGTACGTGGATCGCATCGAAATCGGCGCCCGAAGATGAATACCGTGTCAGACGAAGGAGAAGGCGATAATCGAAGGCTCGTCGTTTCACGGCACAGGTAAATGGAAATACCGAGCCGCTACGTTAATTACCTTGGAACGCGGTGTACGCTAAAGGTTGAAGGGGGGGGGGGGGTGTCTGTTAAATTAAAAACGACGACGACGGCGCTTAGTCGGACGGAATGCAGGTAACGCGAGATCGTCGCAGATGGCATTTATGCACGCGCCTGCATCGTATCGCGTATCCAGAGCCACTTCTGCCCTCGCGAGCGCTCCCCGAGGATTCAGTTTCGTCGATGGTATCTCCGTAAGGACAGAACCACCTCGTGGCGCGCTTGGATTCCGAGGACACTGAAATTCCAAGGATCCTTTCGCAATTCGCTCGATATAGGGTAGACCGGGGCGAATCGGTTCACTTTGTGTTTGGGGTCGTCCTTAAATTACGTAAGGCTGTTTTGAGGGGGAGTCTTACGTAATATCTTTTAACCTAATTTTTAATAAATAAAAATTCTATCATTAATGCTCGAGAAAAGTTGTTTTAGTTTAAATTTCCCGAAACCGAGTTAAATGAATTATTATTATTATTATTATTAACGGGAAAACCCTTTAGTAAGCAAGATACAAAACATGAAGCAATATGTGAATGTGAGCGTTACAAAATAAATTAAAATAACTTAAAAATAAAATAAAGTAAAATAAAATAAAATGAAATCGGTTATGTAAACCTTTAAAGGAATTTTAATAACTGAAGAAATTCAATGTAAAAAATATTACGTAAGATGGGGGTTGCAGTATCAAATCTTACGAATTCTTATACTGGGGAATGGAGGGGATAAGAAATCGCCAAAATTATTCTTACGTAATTTAAGCACGGCCCCTTTGACAGTAAAAAAAAAATTAAAAATTAAAAAAACTAATTTTTTATGATATATTTTTATAATATATAAAACGACAGCTTAAAGAGGAAAAGGATGCTTTCCAAGTTTTCAGTAAATGAATTTCCAGGTCGAGGGAATGGGCCTCGGAGCGCGGTTCCGACGAGCGCTTGTTTCTTCACATCTTGATTTTAGGTCGGCGTGCCCGGCGAACCTTTAACTGAAAGATGCGAGCCTCGAATGATTCGAAGAACACGTTCGTCACTTTCCTCGGAATACCTCGATTCGTTCACTGCTCTATAAGCTAGAAATTCGCCACGGCATTCCTCCCAAAGGAACCACGAAGCAGAGGAATTTCTCTCCCCCTTTCGGAGAAAATAATAGACGCGAAAATTGTCGATCATAGCGAGCGCGGTGAAAGCGCGTCGTGAAGTCCCCAGCAAGGATAAACGACTTTAATTAACTCCGGGAACAATTGTCGACTATTTCATCCCATCATTAGTCGATGGCGCGCAGGTTACGCGCTCGCATCGACTTCCGGGCCACGAGTTCCACGAAATTGCCCGTTCAATTATTTCACGAACGTTCGACTCGATATTCCACGAAATGGTCGCGTTTTTTCCCCCCGGCGAAATGCGGTTCGAGGCGATGCCCAGGGGTGCTGCAGCGGCGTAGAAATCGTTAGAGTAGATTTGCCGAACGGCTGACGGGGGAAAGAATCCAAGACGGAGCCCGAGCGGTTGCCTTTTAATTAAGCCGCCGCTTCGACGAGCAAACAGAGACAATCGTTCGTCGCTTTGAAAATAGCTTCGTGTGCAGCCGTTTTCGGTTCGTTAGCGTCGATCGTTATACTTGGCGAGCACGTTCGCCCCCCCAGCTTAACCGTGTAATTCTATAACGAGGTAAGTAACGTTTACTAATACTGTTAAAACTGACCTTTACGCTGTTTATCAGGGAATTCCGAGCGGTCGCGGCGCTCGCCAAGGGAACTCTAAATAACAAACGTCGCTTTTCGTACACGGGGGATCAAAGAACAGTCGCCGTTCAACAAACCGGCGCAAAAGAACGATCGTTTAATTAATTAGGAGAACTTGGGGACCGCGGCCAATGGAAGGCAGTGGAAATTTTCACCTCGGGGGTCTCTTTTCCACTTTCGTTGTAACGAGCTTATTACATGCACCAGCCGCGCGTGCAACGGTATAAACTCGCTGTACAACGGCCGCTCGTGGAAAACGCGATTACACGTGCCCGCGGAGCGTGACAGCGCCGATTCACTAGCTGTTTGCACTTTGAACAATCGAAAACAACGCTGCTCTCGTCTACTTTCCACGAGGACGCTCGCGTCACGCGAGATACGATGCTCCACTAACGATTCCCCGCGCTTCCAATATCACTCAGATTTCTAAATTCTGCATTCTCGATCCTTGGATCGATAGCTCGCGGGGAGGTTAATCTCTGAGGCGTTAATAAATAATCATCAGATCTGATATGTTGTCGCATGAATTTCCAGGTAGCTCACCTACATAGATATGTCAGGTGACAAACACCACCCACGGGATCGTGTCTCTCGCTTCGACGCGTGAATCATTGCGAATCTTTCTCGCGAAATCGTGTGAATTACGCCGCACGACCGCGGGGAGGGATCGCGCGTCAAAACGAAATATGCGTGGAATGAAGTCGAGTGCTCCCGTCGAGAGACGCTCGATGAATCCAATTTCGATTATTCTGTTAATTGGATCGAAAGGGAAATAAAAGGCGAGGCGGGTCGTTGGATTCCAACGGCCGCGAGTACCTGTTGAATTCATCCTCGACGCTGGGGCTAGGAATTGATATTCACCGGGAATGTATGTTCATCGACCGCTCAGAGACCTCGAAGTCGATGTCACGGCTACGAGTACAAATCGATGGACAGACTTCCTGGTCGAAAAGCCATCTCTGAAGCCTTGTTGGGGGATATCAAACGCGTAATCGAAGCTTAGACTAGATCCGAAGGGAACTCTCGACGGCGGAGAATGTCGAAGACGATCATAGCCCAGGAAAGTGAAGAAAGTTGTTTCCAGAGTGGATTGAAAGCTCCTCGGAACGTAATTTCCAACTATGCCGCTGCGCGACGAGGATCGCCTAAGCTGGTTATTTCGGAGCATAATATCGACTAGATGTTCCGTGAAACAGTTCAACTTTCAATAGAGCGTTGCGCAATCGCCGAGCACACTGGCGACGCTATCAATTCCCGCCTTTGCGTTAGAAGAAGAATCGATAGCGGAATTAACCGCAATTCAATATCCACTGCGGGGATTTTAAACGCTGCTTCAAAACATCGTAAAGATTAATCGGGGAGAGTTTGCGGGGTACTTTAAAGCCCCGTTTCGGCTATGAAACGAATATTTCCAACGATTAAGTTGTGACGCAATGCCGACGCGCTCACGTGTACCGATAACGGTCGCGTGAAAGGCTTCACCTAAATTCCACTGGTTCGTGGCGAAGGAGAAGAAGGAACAGTCGATCGACACGGTATAATCTCGATCGATCGTCGAACCCTTCGATCGCGTGCCAGAATTAAACGTCCCCTACGCTGTATTTACGCGTTCGACGATACATACGCCCGCTGTAATAAATTCCCCAGCCAGGTTTGCCGCTTCCCGCACGATTGGCATTATCAACCTGGACAAGGTTACACGGAACCAGCGCACGCTTGCTCACGGAATTCCATTGGCAAGGCGAAACAGGCCTTCGTGCGCGCTGACATCATTCACGAGTTTGGGCATTGACAATTCACCTCGCCGAGCGGGCCGTGACGATTTCCAGCTAACAATATTGACTCACGGCTTGTGTACCACGCGCGAGAAGCCGAACCGTATTACGGATGATCTCGAGCGAGACCGATCGGAGATCATCGCGTGGAATTCAATTGGTCGCGGGTCAAACGACCGGGTGACATCACTTCCAAACTCGGTCGCAACGCTGCGCGGCAATTGTTTGCGGGTTATCGTTGGCAATCGCAGGTGCACGGGACAAGGAACAAGGTGCCTGCGAACAATCGACTGGAATTTGTTTTGCGAGCGGTTACGCTTCTGCTCCTGTTTATCGCGCAGCGGTAATGAAATAGTGGCTCCATGGAATGGGCTGCTTATCAATCGCTCGTGGCTAGAAACGACGAGAGCGATTATGACTCAACGAGTGACGGGAGCGCGAAATTTAGCGCGGGTGATAGGTCGCCGAAGGCGATTTTTAAGAAGCGAGCACGGTGATTCGATCGTGGCATCGAGGCTGGTGGAGTTTGAAAGCGGCGCGGGAATCGAGTGGATGAGATCACTGCCGAACTTGGCCGCGGTGGATGCAATTATTATCGTTTTACGTACGGTCGATTGAAGTCGATTGCAGGTGATTGCCGTTGCGTGTGCGCGACACACGCCGCCGGGGATCCTGCTGGCTCTTATTAGCCGCCTCACCGAACAGACATTCGCACCCATTTCATTGCGCCTCTTATTATTTCCATGTGCGCACCGCTCTCCAGCGAGTTAATAACTATTTACCGTCGCTCCAGCTCGAAATCGTCCCTCTGTGTACGTAATTCGCCCCCGGGGATCACGGTGCCGCGCTGGAAGGTGCCCCGGGCGGGGTATCCATTACGCGGCTGGCGCGATCGGCCCCTAGCCGCACTAATTATGGTAAATAGAAACATTCGCGGTGGCACCGCGTCCACGAGGATACCTGCAAGCTTGTTAGGAACCTGCGCGAGGAATGCCGAGTCACGGCGTGGGCGTGACGAATCGAAGGGGTTCGACTGACGAGGGGAGATGCACAACCCTTAAATTCAAAAAATTATGAAACTTTGGGGATGTGTAGAGGATATATAGGTATCCATTGCACCATTTTTTCTGCTACCCAAATTTAGTCTAAAGTGGTGAAATTGATTCGTGTATCACTTTTACCAAATGATAGTTCTATGTAAAAGAAGAAATTTTTATTTGAAAACTTTTTTTATCTCTTACAGTTCGCGAGTTGCAACACAATAAAACTTTTTATGTTAAACGATTTTATTAAAAATGCACTAAAAAGTAAAAAGTAATTCTTTTCTTGTACTACAATTTTTCATTTTACATAAAATCGTGGAGCAGGATATGTCACAACAAATTCATTTAGACACTTCATATTCTGTTATGACATATCCTGCTCCACGATTTTATTTAAAGTAAAAAAATACCATCGAAATTGTAGTACAAGAAAATAATTATGTTTTACTTTTTTCGTGCGTTTTTAATAAAATGATTTAATATAAATTTTTTTTATATATTTTTATTTTCTAGTTTTTAGTGTTCTAAATCTACATTTCACAGTTCAGACTTCTTTACAAATATCTTTTATTGTTTGTAATTTAATAAGTTCTAATGTTACTAACAAGATTTATTATAAATTATAGATGTGTTTATACGTTCGCGATTTCCTAAACATAAGATTCTCGAGAAAAACAGTATTTCCGGAGAAATAAGAAATAAGCAATTATAAAATTTCTCGAGAAATTCTCGAAGACGAATTTTCGAGAAGGAACACTAATAACAATTTTTCCCCAAATCTGTTGATGTAGAAAACTAGCAGTTCGCTTTGACTCTCAGTAGCTTCGAGTCGCGAGTTGACCCTGCACCGCGACCTCATCTCGCACGCCATATTTCCCTCCTTCGTCCTGCCAACTCGCTACGTTACGTCAGCCTTATTTTTAAACGGAATAACGCACGAGAACCTACGAGGTTCGCCTGCTTTGGAAGTGAAAGTACCTGTCGAGCCTCTTCCGCGAGCTGCGCGAACCAACTTTGTTATTACTTTATATCCTCTAGACCATCGACACCGAAAAATAAGGAAACTAAGAGGACCCACGCGGCATCGAAAGCACTCTTTATCGCGCAGAAAGTTAACGACCCCTCTCCTCGAGTAAATACAATTTCGAAGAGCATTGTCGCGTTGCTTCATCCTCGACGCTTGGCTGAATAAAGGAACAGGAGGCCATTGTTGGCTGGACGCGCGATAATCTTTCGGAGGAACAACGTCCACCACTGTTACCTACATCCTCCACCGTGATTACAAAGAGATTGAGTAATGACTGGTCGTTACTCACCGAGTCTTTGCGCGTGTCCATTGTAAATTCGCTGATGACACGTTCCTCGACCACGTCGCGGACGTCCTGCACCGTGGTGAAGTTGGAGGACTGATCGATCACGAAGGAAGATCGCTGGACCACTTCCACGTCCGTCGTGTCTTTCACGTCCCTCACATCCTCCACGTCCAGCTTAACGATCGAAACTTTAGTGGTATCGCCCTTGGGCACCGGGGAATCGGCTTTAACTTTGTCTCTCGGTTTATCTTTCGGCCCAGTTCCCTGATCGCCGGGTTTCTTGTGACCATCTGTGGGCTTCTGTTTCTGATCCTGCGGCTTCTCGTTCACGAACGAACCATCCCAAGTAGAAGAGCCGGGCTTAGTTGGCCTGGTCGCTCTGTCCATGGCACTTTTTTCGGGGCTCTTGGATCTCCTTTCGGGAGACTTCTTTCCATCTTCGGGGCGTCGAGGTGCGGATCGAGGCGTAGCTTCTCGTGGAGTAGCTTCTCGAGGTCCTTTTCCAGGCTCAGAGGGGCCTCTTTTGTCGTCTATTTCGAGAACGACGGTGGTCGAAACGAGGTTGGAGGAATCGAGGGTCTTGGAATCGGACAGAAGAGTGCGTTCCAAAGTAGTAGACGTAACGAACTCTGAAGTCTGAACGTCCTTGGAAGCATCCGACAGGGTGATCGTCTTCTCAGTGATGTAAGTCGGTGGTTTCTCCCCTGGTACCTTTTTCACATCACTTGGCGATGTGTGAGTAGGACGTTGCTTAAGATCCGTTGGCGACTTCTTATCAGCAGGCTTCCCTGTTGTCTTCTCGCTCACGAACGAACCGTCCCACGTGGATGATCCTGGTTTCGAAGGTCGTACAGACCTGTCTGTTTTCTCGGGGCTCTTTGGACGCTTCTCAGGTGATTTTGGAGCTTCCTGCCGAGGTTCGCGACCAGTCTGTTTTAAGGGTTTCTTTTCAGGGCTTTTCGGTCGTTCCTCGATCCTCACAGTCCTCTGCGTGGTGGTTGGAACGCCGTCGCGGACGATGACAGTCTCCACGGAGCTCGTGGAGTAGTCCAAATTCGAGGAGTCGGTGTAACTCTCGTGCGTGGTCGATTGCTCCATGACGACAGAGTTGCTGACGACCTCCGAGCTGCTGGACACTTTGGTGTCGCGGACGTCCACGGTGGTATCGCTCACGAGTCTCCTGGACGGCGGTACGGGACTCTTGCCAGCCTCGGGCTGAAGCTTATCGACCGATTTCTCGCGGACGGACTCCCTACTAGGAGATCTCCGCGTTTCTGATGGTTTTTCCTTGACAAAGGTCCCGTCCCACGTCGACGAGCCAGGCTTCACGACCCTAACGTCTCTGCCCTTGGGCGTTTTCTCTGGGCTTCCTGGTCTGCTGGATGGCCCGTCCTGTCGCGCAGGATGCGCGTCGTAGACGAACGTCTCGTGCATGGAAGACAGACTAGAGTCCTTGACATCGGTGAAACTGTGCTGGCTGGACGAATGGTCGACGACGTAGGACGTCGTGGAAACTTCAGCCTCGTTTAACGAATTGTCCTCCGTGACGTCGCGGATGACGATGGTGTCGGTAGTTCTTCGACCATCTGGCTTCCGACGACGCTCAGGAGCCTGTGGTTTTTCGATCACAAACCTCCCATCCCAAGTAGACTGGCCAGGTTTGTAGCTCTGCGGCGTCGAGTCCCGTTTTACCGTTTTCTCCGCGCTCCCCGGTCGACGGGGGCTGCCGCTGTCCCCAGCATCTTCCTCCAGGATCGTGTCCGAGGCGAAGGTCACCTTCTCGACGTTCTTCACCTTCTCGTCGGTAGAGGTCGCGTACTCGACGACGTAAGAGCTCGTGACGGACTCGGACATGCTGGAGACATTTTGCTCCTCTGTGATATCCTGGACATCCACAGAGTCCTGTCGCTTCTCGCTGGTCCTGACGACAGTCTTGTCCATCGACGACTTCTTCCCACTGTCCTGTGGCTTTTCGTACACAAACTGGCCGTTCCAAGCGGAGTCCCCTGGTCTCGTGAGCCTTCTCGCAGGCGAAGACTTGTCTTTCGGAACGTCTCCGTCAATTCTTTTCCCATCGACGCGAATCTCCTCCGTCACGTCCCTACGTTCCTCAGATATGAATCTCGACGAATCTGTGCCTCCCTGCACCACGTGCACGAGGTTCGACGACTTCTTCTCGTACGATCCATCCGAACTCCTCTCCTTGAAGTCCGCTCTCTGCGTGGACTCTATCACATTGTCCCCGCCTAGGTGCCGGAACACAGAGGCATCCGAGACGTTCCTCTTCTTAGGCTCTGGCTGCCTCTCTGTCACGAACGTGCCGTCCCACGCGGAGTCCCCAGGTTTCGCGTACCGAGCTGAGCCCTTCGAGGGCGTCTCCGTTGTAACCTGCTTCTGTCCAGTGGCGTAATCGATCGCGTCGCCGCGGCTCATCGAGGCGACGTTTCGATCGAAACTCTCGATGGTGCTGGAGGAAGTGCGGCCCTCGTCGACGACGACTCGGCTGTCGTACACCACCGTGGACGACGACACCCGCTGATCGATCACCGACGTCTGCTCAGAGACTTCAACGCTCGACTCGCTCCCCTGCGCGCCCACTTTTGAAAGCAGCCGATCTGCTTTCGCCTTGTCGAGACTGTCTCGATCTCCCCGAGGCGCCTCCGTGCCGATATTCCGGTCCCTAGCCGGACTTTCGCTAATAAACGTGCCATCCCACGTCGACTGGCCTGGCTTGCTGCAACGGGTGACAATTTCACCGACACCGTCGGTCTTGGAGCTGCTCTTCACCGTGCTTTCACTGGCGTCCACAGCGGATGAGTCGAGGGTGACCTTCTTACTGGCTGCCCTGACATCACCAGTATGTTTAACTCGAGGCAGGTCCGAGGGCACGACCGTGGTCTCGCTGTCGACCGTGCGGCTCTGCGAGCCCGTCACCCTTCCGTTGTCGTCCACCTTCTCGCCCGACTCCCGAATCCTCGTCGTACTTGACACCGTCTGGCCATCCTTCGTGCTCGCCTCGCGCGTCTCCTTGCTGGCCTGGCTGCTCTCGTACGACTTGGACGACGTCTCCACGCGCGGAGCGCGTTCACCGTTCGCCATTCCCTTGGATAACGTCCTCTTCGACTGGTGGCCATAATGGTCCTCCATCGAAGACGACGACTCCACCACCGTGGTAGAAGAAACCGATTCCTCCACGGTCTCCGCGCGAGACTCGCTTCGACTCTCGGCCACGCTGCTGCTAATCTGCCCCGTCGTTCCTCCTCGAAGAAGGTCCGAGTGTATTTCAATCTCCTTTGTACTCTGTGGACTTGCCCTTACATTTTTGCCCTGTTTGATCAACTGCGTCTGTTCCTGCGCTATAAAGTCCTGCGAGCTCTTGCCGGTTTTGTAGGTGGACGAGCTCTGGCCCACCTTCTGCGGGGCCGTCTCGATTACCTTGATCACGTTGCCCTTGGAGTCCATGATGACCTCGCGGCTGGCGCTGGTGACCTCGACCACGCTGCTCCTCGATTCGCTCTCCACCACCTGCGTGGCCTCCTCGACGACGCTCGTCGAGGACACCACCTCGACCGTCTCGACGGTCGTCATTCCCGCGGTGGACGAAGTCGTCGCGACTTCCTTGGTCACCCCTTTACCCTTCCCCTTGCCGCCACTCGTTTTCTTGCGTATAGTCATTCTAACACGGTTCCGTCAGCGTTCACTGCCTATCACTCTCATACGAAACTGAACTCGCGATGGCCGCGCACGAAAACAGAAACTGTCCCAGTGTTTACTCGCGACGGTGTCGCAGGAGTCTCGCGGAACCGCGCGGCGATCTCTCGGCCCGCACTGAAGCTTCACCCCGTTCGCAAACTCGTTTCTCCTGTCCCTGAAGGAGGCTCGCTCTCGTGTGCGTAACCTGCCGATTCCCTGCCCCTCTTCGCCCTGTTGTTCGCGCCGACCGGCCGGTGCCCCCCGTGTCGAATGGTCCCTCGGAGCGTGGTAACGCGAGACGCGTAAGAGAGAAGATGCCTGGTCGAACCGATGCTGTCGGTCCGGTACCGCGAGTCGATGTGGCATCGACGATGGCTCGCTGGCCCTAGTGACCACACGGTGCTCCGTTCCTCTTCGTCACTACCATTGCCACGGCGTAAGCGAAGCACGGCTCTTTTGCCTGGAGAACGCAGCGATCCAGGCCTCCCTACTTCTCCTCTCGCGTGTCGCCCGGCGTGGGATGTTACCGCGTAGCGTTGCCCGTGCCCGCTCCGCGTCCTCGCCTCTCTGTGTGCGCGCGGTGCACGCACACGGTCCTCTCGCCGGATTCCTATTGCGCGCCGTTCGCGTGGGCTGACGGGGCACGATCTTACTTCTCTTCCCGTGCACCTCGCGGCCTCGTTCCCCTTCGCCTGCTCCGTTCCTGGTCGTCTTTGACCCCTTCCAGCCAGAGAGCAGCCTTCCTTATCGCGCGCAATGCGAATCCCCCGCTTCTCTTTCACCTGCTCTAGTTTTCCCTCTTACCATCGCGCCGTCACGAGTCCCATTAAGCGTACAATTAACGCGCCCGCCCTTCCGCTCCAATGCCACGGGTTTCCGTCTATATCCAGCCGCCCGTTCACCTTTTAATCACTCACGAACGGAGACTGTTTAGGCCTGAGTCACTGGCAATAATGCTTCGCGCTCGTATTACCTAAACAGGCGGCGGGTAACCACTTGGAACACATGTTTCTCTCGCCTGTAGGGTTTAACAGCGACTCGACTCCGTCGATTATCGTTCCAATGATCCAACCATCTCCCAACTCAAAAACAACTGTATTCCAATGCCCCACCTGCCTCCAATTCCACTCGCTCCTCTCGCGTTCGTAAACCTTGCTCCAATGCCTGAGAGTGTCTAACACGTACGACAGCCGTGCACGGGTGAGCAAACGCTCCAAGAGTACACATACTGGATCAACAATATTGTATAACCGCCTAGACGAGCCAGCGAGTTGCTATGCACGCGTCTGTCTCCGCGTCGTTGCGCTCCAGCCGCTCCATTCCTCCGTCTCCGATTGTAAATTCCAGCCTCCGACGATCTCGTTGATTCTCGCTAAATGCGGGGACGTCGCGGCTCCTCCCGATGCCGTAACATTCGCGTGGTTCGATACACAGGCGCCACGGATGAGAGCGATGGTAATCGACGGTTCATTCACAGGCACTGCCCTTCAGGTTATTGTGTAACGCTATTGGGAATGACGAGACTGTCTGTTTTGGTAGTTTTTTCTCTGGCAAACCGAGGACGTCCCATGGTCCCTGTCTGTTTCTACTGTTTACCTATGCTGCTTCAGCTAGAAGCCTCTGTTACTGCGCCCCATTCATCATTGTCTAAGCTGCTTCTCGCTGCCACCATCGATCATATCAACAACACCATGTTTAAGGTGTGATAGAGCTGATATTATCGTTACTACTTTTGTAGAATCCCAATGGGGCTTTATTCCCAGCGAATGAACACCGAGAAATGCTCGTCTGTATTTGTACGTGGCGCGTTCTGCTCGTAAAGAACCCTGCAAGCGTGTATAGTTTCCTTCTCCGTCGTGTAAAGAACAGTGCTTTCTTTCTTCCACTGTGCATTCTCCTCTTTCGCTCGCAACGAGAACGCGCGCTCGACATTTACTCTTTTCGCTTTCCACCGTAAGAGATTACGTCGACGGTCCCACGTACGACGCGCCGCGAGCTCCGATGCAATTTTCGCCCCCTCACTGAACGCTCGCCTCCTCTACGATTCCGCGTAGATCGACAGCGTTTTCTCCCAACGACTCCTTGTACAAACGAGAGTCAAGGAAAATATAACAAACGGTCATTAATGAGTCAATCGCATTAGTCATTCACGACGAAAGTTTTGCGTCAGTGAGTGTGTGCGCTATAATGGGGCGTGATTCCCTCCAAAATGCCACAACTCGGTAGCCAGGCCCTCTTTTGATTACTCTTTAACATTGTTTCAAGGCTGTCGGTGCAGATGCAAGCTCTTCGAATTGACACCCTTCATTGTGTTCCGCGAATTTTAACCGGGGTATTCCAAACTTCGGTTGGATGCCCAATGCAAATAAGCATCGAAAACGGAGGTCTTCTTTATTTTCCTTCCCCCTCGTTTATTCTGAGGCTCGACGCATCTTTTTGACAAGCGGTTTCACGGTCAAGTAGCACATAGTGTGGCTCTTGAATTGGGATTTGGGACAAAAATAAAAGAATGCAATGTGGTAGTAATTCAGATGCTTATAATTAAATGTTGTTCTAAGTTAGCTGAGTTTTATTACATAAATATAGTAATTATAATAAAAATTATATTAAAATATTATAATAAAATAATAAAAGGTAATGTTAGTATTAATTAAAACACTAAACATCATTTTTTATATATTAAATATAAATAAATAATTGGGGAAGTGCAGCATATTTTTAATACTGTGGATAATTTGGAGTACTAAAATATCTGATAAACTAATAACTGTTTCTAATTTGTAACGCCGTAGGGCGTAGATAATAGGGGCTAATGACCTGTTCACTATTGACATTTTTGGTTGAACCGCCACTTTCACATTATCGACTTAATCTGGAGAATAAGAAAACGTCAATCTGCAAAACTTTTTCAGAAATTATTCAATCGTTCCAATCATGGTTAAAATATGTTGAAACTTTGACACTTAATCTAGTCATTTGCATGGTCCTTCTATAGTTCCATGTCAGTTTAGCGATAATTTGAAAAATACAAAATGTGACAACAAATTTTAGATTTCATTTCCATGTTGCTAATTCGGAATACCGAAGATGAAGGTAATTTGGAGTATTCCAAAACTTAGCGGTGCTTTTATTTCACGTGTAACGGCTAACGATGATTTTTCAGCCTGATTAGATCATAAAAGAAAATAATTTTATTATCTACATATTTTTTTTTAATTTATAAAGTGAAGGTAACTTGGAATACCAGTATTCGAAATTACCTGAACCTACACGAAATTGATACTTCCCGTCATTTTTCATTTAGACCAAAGTTTCAGTTACTTTTTATTTTTATTATTAGGTACTGAGAGTTTAAAATATAAAAGTTTATTAGTTTCCCTCTGATATTATGCAGTTTTATTATTTCCTATCCTTTTTATTCGTTTTCAACAAACTGGTGTTCCCAAATAAACTGCACTTCCTCTACATAATATTATTGATGTTATACCGCGATACACTATTTAAGAGAAAAATCATAATCAAGAACGAATAATGCATGAGGACGCTAATTTTTTAGCTTTAAGGTTATAATAAACATACGATAATTATTGATACTGTATTATTTTTTGAGCGTACAACATTTCACATTCATATTCCGTATTTACGGACCGCTTCATGATTAAATATACAAAATAACTAAATCACAATTGAATATTGCTTATTTCCATTTTTGTCCATCACTCTCCTCATCCTCATCGCATTTGTCACCCTTCCGGTTGTTCAGCTAATTATGACACGCTGCTTTCGTCGTTTATGGAAATAGATCTGACGAACGAATGCGAAAACACCGCGTGCAGAGGAGAGAGAGGACAGGTACGAGAATCCACCTTCGAGGAACCGGTCCCTCGCGACGTCTCGCTGCAAACCGGGCGATGACGTAGACCGCAGAGGCTGCGACGACCAGCGTCGTTTCCATCGAGGTACAACACCGATGCTCATTATTTCTCCCCGCATTAGAACCAGCGGCTGAGAATTACTGACGGTTAACGAGGCGGAGTACTGCGAGGAGTCATCTCGCGACTGCCGGCCAGTAAATTAATTGAACGGACTTGGCCTGACTGAAGACACTCACTGCCAGTGTCAATGCCATGTTCCCTCGAATCGCGCAAATGGATTTCGGACGTCGACGACCCCGTTAACTCCCGCAATTTCCATCGAAACGATCTGTGGACGTTATGCAACCACATCTCGCTCATCGCCGACCAACCTTTTTCCCCTGGCGCGACATCACTCCCCGATTCGTCTCCAAAGATTCCACAAAATGAGTAAGACACCGGGCAACCTTGCCGGGGAAAAATACGTCGATGATGCAACAGGAAATGCAACGCACTGTTAGGAGGAATGTTTACGGAACCAAAGCTGGTGTAACTCTAGCAACGCGGTAATCAAGATCGCGCGACGTCCCAAGCGTTTTATTAGCCACGAGATCGATCAATCGTCGGCTAACGTGTCTTTCCGTAAGTGGAGATACTGTACGGTATGTCTGAGAAATAAGTGACCGGGGAAGGAGATTATAGGAGATGTGGGAGACGAAGAAATGCAGCGCATGTAAATTAGAGGACTGTTGGTAAGGCCCCTGGCTAGAAGGCCTCCTTGTGCCCCGTCCTTGAAAAAATATGATTAATGTTCATGATTTCTCGATATATTTCGCATCTCGAGAAATGAAAAATCAGATTATATTTCTCGAGAATTTTCGAGAACTCTCAAGAAATTACAAAAATATTGCAAAATTTATATTTTTGGAATAATGTTGATAATATTTATCTAAATTTTTATTCGTGTCCCACTTAGACAAAACTTGTGTAAATGAAAAGAAAAACAGATATTAAATGTAATTGATCGAAACATGTCTCAAGACAAGTCTCATCGTGCAGGGCCCGCTTAACTCTATAAAAATGCGTCTCTCCACAACCTGAAGAACTAAACTTTCGCCTCGATGGACACCCGGCCCGCGAGGCACTCTGGGAACTCCGTCCGCCAAGCTGTGTCCCTAGCAAAAACCGCGAGCGCCCGATAAGGAGGTATTGCCAGATCGTTCCGAGGATCCATCATCCGCTGGCAGTCAGGAGGGCCAAAAAATCGAGGCCATCGAGAGTGCATACGATTGATCCCGATCTACCAGCCGATTTCGGTTAAGGAGCGAAAGTACCACACCCCGTCCACGCCAGTTTCCCGTAAAAAGTGTGGACGGGTCACAGCGTGGGCAGGAAGCCGGCAACCACTGCCGCGCGAGAGACTAACTTCGTTGCTCCGTATTTGGCGAATGCGCCGAGGCCCGTAGGCGAACCAGTAACCGCGTCATCCAGGGACCAAGCGAGAACGAGCGAGCGAAACCGCTACCATCCTGCAGAAACTCCACGAAACGAAGCGATACTTGCCCTAACGCGCGCGCAATCTTCCCCCTCGCAAAAAGCGGAACCTCCCACGCGTCACTCATTTCTCTCCAGCTTACTCATTCACGCGTATCAATCGCCCCATCCGCTGCAAACGCCAGAAGTCGTTCGAGAGCGAGCCTCGAATCTTCCACTCTCCGCTCCACTTTTTCTATATTCATCTTACGCGCCAAGAATGCCGTTACTCCACAGCGGCACGGTCTCGTGAATCCGAGGGTCTCCGAGACGAGAAAGGAGCTGGCGCGCCGGTCTATCCATGCTTCGAGGGAAATCAGCGATTTTCGATTTCTCGAGGAAGGACGCGCTGGAATTGCAGCTTGCTGTTGCGCCGCGACGCCTTAATCAGCGCGCCCCTCGGGATCTTTTGCAACGTTACGTGCGCCGTATCGAAATCGACCGCTTCTCACGGGCGCCCGTCGATCTTTATGGTTAACAGGGTTAAGTATATATGAGGGAAAAAAGTGAGTCGACCGGCGTGAATCAGGCTGCCCCGTTCCACGCCCGGCCCCTCTCGGCGGAATCGAAAGCATCGGCTTGAAAGACACCCCTGGCTCCCTTTATAATGGATCTCCCGTCGTAATTAAGCGCGGCGCGCGCGCGCTCTCTCTTATTAATTAACGTTAAAAGGGAAACTTTTGTAATTCCGCTTTTAATACGGAACGATGTACTGTCTGACCTCCGCAGAGACACCCGACCCGTTCTATTCCGGAGTGACGGTCGGGGATAATTGAGCCGCCTAAGCTGGTCTCGCGTAAAGGAACTTTTACGCGCCCCGGCACTTTCACGCTGCCTGGAATGCATCTCGATTCATTGATGATGCAAGCGTTTCCGTTGCGTCAGGCTCGTTGCATGGGAGCGCCGCGCGAGGTTTTCTAGTTCTCGAAGAAGCTGAATGCGATCGGAACGAGCGCCCGTGGAGGCGAGCGTGCACGGCGTGCGAAATTATTTTTTACTCCGGGGAATGTGTACGCTGGAAAGCTATCAGCTGGAACGCGTTATTCTTGTAACGCGCTTTGAACCTGCGCTCATCAGAATCGCACAAAGCGAAACGAACGTACGGGACACGCATGGCTGCCGTCGAATAGCACGGAATACGTCATTCTTGTGAAGTCATCGTAGGCACAGCCGTGTGCAGGCTGTAATCATTGCAGCGTGCGGGTGAACGATACACCGTATCGTCCGGCATTCGACTATCGGTGCACCTTTTCAATCGCTTCGCCAGCTAAATCATCCACCGTGGAATGATTTTGTTGTTGAGTGAACCGTGATCGATATGCTCGCTTTAAGGAATCATCGTGCGAGCTACTATATCGCCGTGGAAAGATCGATTTCAGAGGAAAGACCGGCGAACAATAGGCCGTCGTATCGGCACACTAACGCCGCGGAGAATGTTTAATAATGTGGCCAACGGGGCCGAACGAGACTGCATTAAACTCGATGAAAAGGCCGCGGAGTTTAGCAGCACGTAAGCTCGTGATGAAAAGTTGGATCGCTGAGGCCTCGGCTTTAATGCCGCGATTATGATTAAGAATACGTGAACGAGGACAACGGCGATGGGTAGCGTTGATTTACGGTGGAGGAAGCGGCCGGGAGGATACCGCATCCCCGTGTCGAGGCGGAGGAAAAAGGGCGGAGGCGTCTCTTGTTGCATTCGAGGCAAACGGCCCATAAGCGGACATACGAATTCACCATCGGCCCATGGGTGGGAGGGGATGATACGAGTGCATTTGCAGCCCGTGATGTCATGGACCATTTCGTTGCCGCGGGCAATCCTCGATACAGTGATAAATATTCGAGAAGGTTCGCGAGACACATGCGTGGCAAGACGCGCGTACCGTCAACGAGAGATCGCGTTTCTCCGTGCACACACGGCCGTGACACTAAATTACCAAGTTGCACAGTGGTTGTCAATCGAGGCTCTCGGGCACGATCGCGCCATATACGTCGCGACGCAATCGATCATTTCTTCGCCGCGACGCGTACTTGAGAAACTGGAATGCCCAGACCCAATTCGAGCGCCCCAAACGCGCGCCCCGCGGAAATCGGGGGGAATCAGCTCGAGTGGCGGGCTGAGGAGCTGGGGCACTTGTGGGAGAGGCGGAGGATTACGCGATAAAGGAAGCTGCGCGGAAAAAACTTATAGGAGAGTAATCGATCGAACGCGACATTGATCAGTGCTGAAACGCCTACCGATTTCCGTGTGACAAATGCCGCTGGTCACCTGCGACGACCCAGTATCAACGGAAACGCAATTACGGTCGTGGTATTAAACCCAACGTGAATTGAATCGCTCGCCGTGACAGCCGATCCAGAGAAATGCAATTTTGGCTGCCGCGCGAACACGGGATATTGTCAGGACTACCAATGACCGCAGCGGCATGCACGAAGGGACGACTTTGCCTCGGGTGCACGAGGTCAATGCGGCTGTTGGAGCACACACTGTCTGGGAAATAGAATCTTTCACTTTCCCTTCGTACGGATTAGAGACTTGGAAAACGCTTGCAATGATCGTGAATTGAAATGAAAAGAAATTTTTCGGGAAATACTTGAACATTTAAGTTTGTGTGTCTGCCCTTTTCCTTCAAAATCTACGCTGCAATCTAGGATTAGGATCCTACCTCACAGAAGCAGAGACATAACAACTAATAGCATTTAGATTCTATCTAACTGTACACCGTGGCCAAAGGAATGGGAATAATTGAGCCAAGTTATGCAGAAAGCTACCAATCCTCCATCGTCTGAAATTGAGTAAATTTAGTTTGAAGATTTAAATTATTAAAGAAAAGTATCTTATTTCTATCGGGTATATTTTATTTCTCGTTATTGCTTTACAATGTTTTTTAATGGGATATTTAAAAGTGAGAAGTGTAATTCATATTATTTTTAATTTTCTGTAGCTTTTGTGTTTTAAGCCTAAAATGGAAATATGGCTTGACAGCTTTAATAATTGTATAATGTAAGAGCTGTTCTATGGGTTGGTATTTTTTTGCAAAATAAACATGACAAAATTATATAATTCATATTATTTTGAATTTTTATATTAATAGTTGTACATATAATGTAAGAGTTGTTCTATGGGTTAGGTAATTTTATAGATAATTTTTTGCAAAGTAAACATCACAAAATTATGTGATCCGTACTATGTTCAACCAATGTTTTGCCACATTGAGGGTTGGTAGGTTTCTACATATCCCAATTCATCTTCGACGAGTCATCGTCGTTTCTCAACATTTTGCAAAGCGAAATCGCGTCCCTGTTACGTGGGAGCAGTCATTGCACTAGAAGCCAACACCGCGCTGCAGCGTTGCAATCAGGAACCTCCCCCGCGCAGGTGGTTAAAGGATATTGATATTGGCTGCTCGCTAATATTAGCGTTTTTCGGAAAAGCATTGCATCGGCCCGCTGGCCTACATATCCTTGGCGTACCGATGCACGCGAGGCCCATCTTGTTTGCGCCGGGAACAGCGTGACTCGCGCCTGTGCACGGGTCTCTGCTACGCGCGAATGTGTGCCTTTGGCACTGCGGATGCGGTTGCCACAGAGGGTATTGATGAAACAAGGTGCATACACGCGGTGCTCTGAAGGAACGGGGC
This sequence comes from Andrena minutula, assembly GCA_929113495.1. Taxonomy (NCBI): domain Eukaryota; kingdom Metazoa; phylum Arthropoda; class Insecta; order Hymenoptera; family Andrenidae; genus Andrena; species Andrena minutula. The sequence goes on from OV815995.1 coordinate 36,436,950, forward strand.
GCATCGCGATCTAAGATTAATGACTGTGGAATGCCGTTTTCAAACTTCGAACTCTGTGATATAATAATGAGGGCGAAAGCCTCATTCGTCGCATTTACCCCCCACCTCTTGGAGTCTATGGCACAGTTCTCCCTATCTCATTCTCAAACTTCTGCTACATATTTCAAGCAAATTTACTCGCGTATTTTGAGGTAGGGGAAGTAGAGGCAAAACCGGGACATTAAGGATAAAAGCTCATAACTTTGACATTATTCATGTAAACAAGAAATTGAAATTAGGATTCATTAGAATAAACTCTTTATTAAATAATAGTATATATCAATTTTTTTAATACAATAACAAATACAAGAAAATTGCGATTTAAAATATGGTCCGTTTTTACGGTTTTACCCCATGGCCTGGGTAAAACGGGTACCATTCTAAAAACTAATAATACTATAACAAAGGAATTCGTCCAATTCTTCAATCTCCCAACCAGTGCAGCCTTCGTAGGCCCACTTATAACAAGCTGTACACTGCACCCATATTTTTTTGTGAAGTTTTTATATGGTCTTAATTTTCAGTTATTATCAATGATTGTGGATTTCTCATTATAATAAAACATCTCGAGTACCTATTAAGTCTCTTATTTTAAAAATATTCAATGAAATACAAAAATAGGCATAAAATTACGATCATTGGCACCCTAAAATTTGAAGTTATATAGAAAAACATATGTAGTTAAAAAGGAAGTTTAAAGTGTTTAAACAGACTATTTCATCCACTATTAAATACCTATAACACATAGTAAATCTGTATTTCAATCCATTACTTATAGCTATAAAGCGACAAAATATACTTGCCAAATATACCTCTTATCAAAATTTTAAGAAAACGCTTAAAGCTCAGCTCTTTGTCCCACTTTGTAGTGTTGCCAGATGTAAAATGTGTAGTTCAACTACTGGGCTTTGCAGAGTTGCAGCAAAAGAAAAATAAGAAATTGTAAAAAAGTATTATCTAAGCTTGTACTTCTTAATATTTGGCTTTTTAATCAAGAGTGCCAATGATTAGTGCAGTGCCAACATTAGTACAGTTTACCCTACCCGGTTTTGTCCTAATTTCCCCTATCTGTCGTCCGCGCGAATAATTTTACGGCGTTTCTCATAACACACGTGTAGTAACTTTCGAAATAGACTCTCGGATTGTTACTTCACGTCCCTAGTTCGTATTGTGAGTAAAAATAGCACATAAAGAGTTCGCGGCCTTCGAGGAAGTTTTAGTAAAGTTGTTCGCCTTTGAAAGCCGATTCAGAAAGAACCCAATTCCCGCGGACAGAGTGCGGTGAATAGTGTAATAGGACCAAGTGCGATAAAAATCGATCTACGGACGTACACCCACGTCGTTCAAGGCACCGTGCAATCTGATTAGAGGATATAAGTACCTACACGAAATTACCCTCGCACATCGATACCTTGACGTTACTCTCCATTTTCCTTCCCCTCTTTCTTTTTTAATGAGAATATGTAATTGCGTTAATCGCGGTTCGTCAATGCCTCATTGAACGCAAAGACCTTCAAAGGAAACGCGTTACGCTCGCGGGGAAATTGCATCGTGTGCAAAACCCCTGAAAGACGGCAAACGTTATTGCATCGCTGTCAGGCGCACGGCACTGTCATTAGCGCTGGGACACTCTTATGATTCCTTATGCAAGTGTTCAATAATTTCCGATCTTAAAAAGTAATCGTTACTGACATTTTCAACGTACTAGCAAACTAAGCACAGTTACTAACCCATTTTGACAAATAAAGAGAAAAGCACGACACGTTCAAATTACAAGATTGTCAGACGTAAAATACGTGCTACAGTTCCTCCGACTTCTCACGCGCTTAAAAGAATAACAAGAGAAGACTTTTCTGAAAGACAGTTTATAGACCATCCACGTCCGCTTTTACGTGGTACGCCTAAAGAAATTCGCATACTCGGCCGGCAAAAGGGAAGACTAAATTTACCTTCAACTACATTTCCGGTTGTTATGCGACTTTTCACGGACCTTTGCGCACTTCCGGTTAAACAGCCGAAAAGTTTCAACTTAACCTATGAATCGAGCGTTCTAAAAAAACGAATGGGTTTCCAAGTTTCCGACTTCCCTTTAAATGACCCATCTCACATAATCGTTATCGCGATTAAAAATATTTATGACAGAATTTTCATTGACACACACCCCTGGAGTTATGCCGTTCTACCGACGTTTGTCCATGACGTATCGATCACCGACTTCAGGGACGATGACAGCCGTCCTTCGATCATTGCCAAGATCGCCGCGAAGGCGAGGGACGCGCGGCGGACCGCAGCGTTTCGTTCACTATCAAAATCGAGCACTTGTTTGACACATAATTCGGTAACGGCGGGACGCCGTTGCACCGACGACGGTTCGCACCTCACAGATACATCGCGACGTCTGACGTTCCCGCGCCCATTAGCGTCGAGACGACGTTGCCATGCCGACCGCGCACAACACCCGTCTACACATGCGCGTTTGGTTAGTTTCCAGCGCCGTTTACGCGCCAATATCTACGGTGCCTTTCAAACTGTTTCGCCAAACGCGCGAGCTTTAGTGCGTGCGACGCGATCGGATTTATATGTAGACTTTTATATTCTTGCGATTTGTTGCTGGCCGTTACGATTTTACGTGTAATATCGCGGTAGCGTGGATTGGAAAATAACAAGGAGCTTTCTGTGTGGATTAGTGAATACCGTTGACCTTGAGAGGACGTTACCGGTTGCCGATATGTAGGTAAGTGCAATTTTTAGTTTTCTGTTTTATCGTTTATGCAGTCTCTAAAGTATTTTGTATAATTATATTGATTAGTGGTGTTAACTCAAGGTAAAGTTGAACGTAACGTGGCTACTATAGTGCATTTACTTTTGTTTGGCTTTGTATTTCATTTTATTTTATCCTGTAACGAGTTTGTTGTACTTTATTGTTAGTCTTCGGATTAGGCTTAAACGCATAAAAATGCCGAATCTCGCCAGTTAAGTACTTCTCTTCGGGTTTTTAGGAATGTAATAAAGACGTATTATTATTAGATTTCCACAGCATTCCCTCCTTTTTACAAAACACTTACAAGGGAAGATCCCGAGGCCGAAATTTCAAAAAATTCTGAAACTTTGTGAATATGTAGGGGATTTTCTCCTGATTACAACGCAATTTTTGTCTGCTGCCTAAATTCACTCGAAGGGGTTGAAATTAACCCCTGAAAATTCGACTATTTTTCGATTTTGTATTATAACTCGCGAACTATAAGAGATAGAAAAAAAGTTTTACGACAAATGTTACTTCTTTTAATTAGATCTATCATTTGGTGAAAAAAATATTTTACAGTTCGTGAATCATAACTCAAAATCGGAAAATAACCGGATTTTCAGGGGTCAATTACACTCCCTTGGAGTGAATTTGAGCGGCAAACAAAAATTGCCTTGTAATCAGAAAGAAATTCCCTACATACTCGCAAAGTTTTAGAATTTTTTGAATTTCCGGGTTCGGGATGTTCCCTTGTTAGTTGAATAATTGAATTTAAGGGCACAATTGTCAATTAAACTTGACGGTTTATTCGCAGTTCATTTACATGCTTAAAATACTGTTACATTTCGGTGGGGTTATAGTTACAGAGTAAATACTTTGAACCTTAATACTCTAATTTCTCGAATTTCAAGTGCATTCCACTAGCAGACGAAAGAATCAAGCCTGTTTTCTTTTGTTTGTAGTTATGTCACAAACTGAGACTCGGTAGTTTTTCAAAATTGTGATTATACCTAACGTTGTTTGAATTTGGTCAAACCGTTTACCTGTAAAATGAGATATTGAGATGAAGGGCCTCTTAGGGTAGTAGGTTGTTTTTTAGGAGTACGTTTTACCTATGCAGTTGCTTGGTACTTCATTGAAAGGCAAATAAGCTACATTTGATCTGGTCTACTTCCCTTCATCCGTGAACCTTTCTGGATCGAAGACTTCAGAATTGAGGTAAAACTTTGGATTGTGGTGTATCGCATATGCAGGTATTATAATCCTCATGCGAGTGGGTAAGTGTATTGCATCGGCCCGCAAGGTCTTGTTTGTCTAATAATGTGTGAAAGATCTGGGTGTTTTCGTAACACTTCTGCAAATATTGAATTCTGTGTGTAACTACATACAATTCTGTATCCAGTTGTGTAAACTATATATATCTGAATATATATCCCAAGTACCTTGGACAACCATATTTAAATATTTCATATTCATCCCGACATCAAATGTTAACTAGTCCTTGAATTCTTTTATGCTACTTGTAATTTTCTTTTGTAATTTCTGTTGAATATGCGGTGCCTGTGCGAATTCGTATAGAGCGAAACTTACAGTACTTGATGTCATCTCTGCTTCTGCCACAAAAAAAGACAAATGTATGTGATGCCATTTGTTCATACGTCCAACATGGAATTATTTGAGTAATGTAAAAGTACAATAGCAAGACATACCAATCAAAATTTATGGATATCTTTATCTGCTTCTTCAGCCTGTAACAGTAGATCTATAAAGTCATTATGTGTTCTATTTCCATTTTCCTCTTCTCGACTTTACTCTTCACTATTATATCCTTTAGTATGTTCACGAAGAAGTCGCTGATGCATGTATACAATCTCTGCAGCCTAAAATAGTTGAATGGAAGAAACATAAATCCCTTTAAACACACGCCAAAGCTAGGCTTGAACACCATATGTCCCATCTTTCAGAATAGTACTTCTTTAGTCATGGAACACATAAGTATTAATACCAAAAATGCATGATACAACAACACCTACGTATACCTTGAAGCCAATCGCTTGCATTCAATGACATCAATTTTTGTTTACCATACTATATAAATCTTTCTCCATATGCATAACACATTCAGCAATTATATGGAACATCCTCTTTGATTCGCCGCTGCTAAACACTGGACTGAACTTTGTTGAAAAATATTTCCATCGGAAAGCGTTTATGTTGAAAAGATGCGCTGTAATAGGTTCAACACATTCTTCATATTGTACAAAACAGTTGGCGAAATTGTTCAAAAGGTTTTAATTAAATATCCTTGATTAGATCGGCATCTCGAACGAGCAGAACTGGAACACTGATGGTGTAAAGACCGATAAACAGCTCTTTATCATACATATTATAAATGTTTCGAAGATAACGACTAGAGAAAAGTTTGCCAAACGAGAGAGATACTAGAGCCAAAAAATGGCACAGGTTCAGGCCTCAGAATTCCTTTGGAAGATCAAAAATTGTATGAAAACACACGCTTATAAATCACTAACACAGCTGTACCCAATATAAAGTACAGTAACAATAAGTGTGTAGAATATATGAAGTTTGAATCCACGATTTGCATTGCATATGAGCAAAGAAAAAATAAGCCTGTTCCATGAATTGTCATGTAAATATTGTATTATACAAGGTAATCTTTTAGTAGGTCAAACGCACGGTTATTTTAATCTGACCTTGTAGAGATAATTGTAGTTAGTAATCTAAAGCAGTGGTGAGCAACCTTTTGTTCGAAGTGGGCCACAAGTGGAAACCTACTACTCTACGCGGGCCGCAATATAAAATACATTCCGATATCTTTTACAGTTCAAAAGATACGTGGCAATGTTCAGGTGGGCCGCCGGATGCTCATCACTAATCTAAAGCTACTTTATTAAAAAGCACTGATCATCAAATGACCACTGAAATGAACACAAAGTATTTAAATAACGCAGGGAGTTTTTCAAAAGTACTACTTAACATGCAAATTTGTAAGAATAGATTTATTTAAATTCTAGGAATTACATATTTCCATTTCAATGCGGATATAAAAAAATTGGTTAATATTACATACATCCCTGATTTTATTTCATAAACCACATCTCTGCGCGCCATGTAAAACACGTACAAAAATATAGTATAAATGTTATACAACGATCTCTATTCACATATATTATCAAATAACAGAATACATATAAAACAACAAAAGTATAATCTTGTGAATTAAAGGAAATGCAACAAAGTACTAATTGCTTGGTACCCCGTAACACCGTACCCGACGAAAAAGCTAATTGCTCTGTGAGGTTGCATCGGGCAAACAGCGTATGCTAGAGTATGAGTGATCCTGGCGAAGACGAAAACCTTGATCAAGATTCCAGCTAGCCACGCAGAAGGTCCTGTGGTCAGCCAGAGAGCCGTAACTATGTACCAGATGGGAATGTTTTCTAAATCGTTCAGATGCGCCCTTCGTACCCGTTCAACGTCTGGATCATTGTTAGCTATGGTTGCTTTTTTGTTTGCAAATGCAAGATCTTCTGGATTTATAAATACCTGTAATAAATACAAAAAGTAACAATATTTTCCGCTCGTGCGTAAAGAATATTTATTTCCGTAATGTAGTAAGAATACCTTCTTTGCAAATCTGTAACGTGCAGTTAATACTGCCATTGCCAATACTTTCAGAGCAAGTACACTGCCCCAAAAGCCAAAAACTTTAAACAGTTCCGCGTCTATGGTAAGCATGACTGAGGTGGATATATTTCTTTGAAGTTTAAAGTATTTTTTAACTATTTAGTACAGTATCAGTTCCTTCGAACGTTCCGCTAAGATGGGTTTCAAGCTTAAACACCCCGTTAATCAGAAATAACTGGAAATAACGATGGCGTTTCGGAGAGAAGTTATATATACGCCGGATAAGACGATAAAAAACGGACTCTAATGCGGTGATATGAAAAAAGAAGTGGGGAAACTGAGTGTCACCATGAGTTAACAAAAATTATAATATGTCCTTAAAACGAAAGAATCGTGATTTAATCTCATTGCGAACATTTTCAAAAATGTTTTTTTATATTCATCTATTTCCAAATTTGCATTCATTTTATATATTTCTGAAATACTCCTGCTCATATCTCTATATTAAGTTCGATTCATCCTACATATCCGCATGCGTAGGTGTAAACGCGTAAAGCATAATGTTTCCATGAGAATTGGTTAATTAATAAAGCTTAAGGAATCTATGTTCGTATCGTTTGTCCAGTAGGATCCAATGAACAAATGCTGTGGCACAGCTTTCGCTGATTGGACATTGATACGCGCGTGCTAACAGGACCGACCAATCAACGTCACCCTTTAACGAGAGACGCTCGAACCAGAAGAATAATCGTCGCTTCCTTGCGCGTCGCGTGATTGGGGGCATGCCTTCCAATGAGGAAACAGGAAGTATAGAAGTTTCTTAAACCGTGCAACGAATCGGTCGGAACATTTAAATGTTAATCGAGACACGTTTTAAACGGCAAGCATCGCGCGGATTCAGGTAGAATGATCGGCTCCGTTCCTCGCATATTTTAACCCGTAAATCCTCGCCGTTAAAGGGAAGAATAGGGGGAAGCTGGTAGCGCGCATGCGCGGTGTGCAACGCTGACGCAGAAGGTACGTCAGCTGTTTTGTTAGAGGTGCGTGCGTCGGGGAATGGTGTATTCTTGACTGCAGGGCACTTCGCAGTTCGTAGGTCCGAATCGTATTTCTTTGTTTATCTCGTGTGCAGGATCGCACTGTATCGCCGCAGAGAACGTCCTGCCGCGTGTGATCGATCACGGCGCGTCGAGTCTAGCTGCGAGCGAAGGAAATTGTGGCGGAGGCCTCGAGTTTAACCGTGGGAGAGCCGTTGGAAATTGATTCTGTCTCGGGGGAAGGAGCAGTGTTCGTAAAGGCGTCCGTCCGACTGTGGTGTTCGGTGCTACCACTTCAGGAGGCTCTCGGACGTTCTGCTTTCCGCAACGGGCCGTGATTCTGATCACCGACCCGCGAAATATGGCACAACCGACCAGCAGCGCGCTTAGGGCGCTCGCCCTCGAATATAAAAGCCTCCAGGAGGAACCCGTCGAGGGGTTCCGCGTGAAACTCGTTAACGAGGACAACATGTTTGAGTGGGAAGTGGCTATCTTCGGGCCTCCGGATACGCTTTACCAAGGAGGATATTTCAAGGTAATTATTATAATTATTCCCCAGGCTTCGCTCGACCCGGGAACTTCATCGGACGCAGAGTGTTCCTTTGTGTGCGTGTATGTGTTGATGTCGCGATAGAGTACGCTTTCCATTTTGTTGGTTATGTTTCTCTGATTTCTCTTTCGTCGGTTGCGAGTTCCAGCGAACGTTCGCGGGGCCCCTTTGTTGTATAAATACGAAAGTTGGCTTCGTTACGTCCGAGCATTACCGCGCGCAGCTACAAGCGTTAGTTTTTTAAATTCGATACCAGCGCGTACGTTTAAAGGGAAACGATACATGGATTTTAAATACGGCGCAGGCCATCGTAACGCGTTCATTTCTCATCGTTTCTCGTCACGATCATTCCGATTCGCCATCGCTGGTACGATTCTACGCTTCATAACAATGTTGATTCTATTTTTCTCTAACCTTGGCAGGGATATATACATATTTCGAAAACTCGAGCGTCCGTTAGCGTTTCCGTGTAAAAGCCACGCAGTGCGATACGATCACCTTGATCAGAAAAAGATAGCGATGCATACATCGGGTTTTTTTCCGATGATCGCTGATTTTATCAACGAGAGACGTTGCAGTGTTTATTATGGTCAAACAATACCACACGTCGCGAGGGGAGCACGCGAGGTTCGTGTAACATTCTGTTAAAGATGTTATGAGAGAATTGACGTCAAAGTTTCGTATCTACACACGTCGTGATACATTGCGAATAATATTAATAAATTTGGTACGCGTGCAGAGCGTGGAATAATAATAAATAAATATTATTAAAACCACGAATACAGTACATGGACGCTCGATGCTCCCACTGCTTTTAAACTCGCGAAAATAGTGGAGGATAAAAGTTGCGCAGTTTAAAGAGGGAAAAACGACAACTGGAACATCATCTTCCTCAATATTATTTTCGAGCTTTCAGGGACGCCAGTCTCGTATTTAATGCAACCACATGGTTTTCTGAATGCTTAAATTAAAGACCAACTTGAACGGCCTGTAGTTGTGTGACTTCTCTATAAATAAACACCATCTTAACAGCTCGAAGACTTTGACATTGAGAAAAGCGATCATTGTTGAACAACTTTTACTGCCATTATTTTTATGTAATTGCTTCACGAGTTCAATTATACGCAAAATTAAACTGAAAACACCGCGCAGCCATAAGTTTCAGCCGCGTGAATTTTTAAACGATGCAGACCGAGCGACGATTTCCAAGCTGCATATTGGGCAATCCTGGAAACCAAGGCTCGCTCGGTGCACGCGGATCGGTTGACCTGCATTCTGTGATGATTTTAAATCTGCAACCGAGCCCTACCCAATAGTTTCGTGTGCATCACACACTCGCCGTTCGTTAATTACTTTAGCGGGCTGATAGGGGGATGTTTTCCACGCGAAACGGGACGCTTAATTGACTGAATTGCAGTTATTGTTGGCAAAGGAAGGCTGCCGTGTCTGTTACGGTACAGTTCCGCATTTTTCCAGCGCTCGCTGCAACGGATAATTGCGAATAGCATTGTGCGTTCGGTACCCAGTCCCCGCGACCATAGAATGAATTCTGCCACGGTCGGTTCTACGGTTTTTGTGCGCCCCTGGTCCGCTTTCTAAACCACTCTCCGCTTCGTTATGAATTTACGAACGCTTATTCACGTAACGCGAGCGCGTATCCTGTCTTCCCACAATGTAACTGGCTTGTAACGAACCGCACGGCCAGCGACACCGTTATTTGCGAATGCTACCTTTACCCGGCGCGTACACGTGATTCGCCCGTCCTACGTGGGTGTTTTGAATCCTGTTCGACGGCCAGCTCCTCTAGCTCGTGATCGTAAGCAGCTTCGCCGCGCGTACCGTAACCGCATCAGGGTTCTTTGTTACGACGATCATTATCCCGACATTACGCGATACATGCAAATTAGCCACCGTTTGGAAAGCCTCTTCAATTAGAACTTCAATCGATAGCCCTTTGGATACAGCCTGCCATTGTTCCCCGACGCCGTGGAACAGTTACAGCTCGCTGGTTTGTCGAAAGAAGGCGGGAAACCCGTCTCAATCCAATTTCCTTCGACTACAGACGGTCATAAACCGCATTCGAGTCTCGATCGTTAATGGGTGCACGAATTATCGGGGATCTTCATTGCCACAGTTAATAATAATAATTGAATATTTCGCGAGGAAAAGGCTACCGCTTACCGTATGCACGTCTTATCGTCGCAAGCTTGGTCGCTCCTTCCGCGGGATTTACGATCGACCCGATAGGAGACACGTAATACGGTCGCAGAGTTACATAAAACGCTATCGAGCATTGTCTCCGGTCTATCTTTGGCATCCCTCGAAACACCTGAGCGACTTTCACCCGATCCCGTTCCACTCGAGATAAACGGTCAGGATTTTTCTACCCGGGAGGGAAAAGCCAGCGTCGTCTACCAGCGCAAGGGCCGGGGGATAAATGGGTCTCCACGGTGTTGGTCGCGTGATTTTCTTACCGTCGAGCCAGCGGGCCCCTTCCACCGCGATTTCGGCCCCGTTTAATCCTTTCACCTCACGGCGAGATGGGCATCGCGGGAAAGGCTTCGACGCCTTCCCCGCGAAACTCTTGCTGCCCGATTCGATGCGCCTCTCGCGATACCCACCCGAATCGCAGAGAGCCTTGGAACGCTCTGCACCATTCCACTCCTCGTTTCACCCTCGCACCCGCGAATTTCGCTGGCCGTGGCCTCGGGTATTATTAACGGGACACTATCGCGGATATCGTTGATCGCGATAGGCCGCCGCTAACGGGGAATCCTCGGGTTGCTGTTACTTCTGCCGAGTAAGTCCGAGGAGAGAGGTAGGCGAAGAAATCCACGGATAAAAAGTCTCGTTCCAAGGCTCTGAGAGCTCGCTGGCGTTTCCGAGGAAGGCGCACCCGCTGCTCGCGAGTCGAGGATCAAGTTATTTCGAGCGACGCGCTAAGCAGGGCGCGAGGAAAATAATAGGCGTTGGTTTTAGGAAGCGGTTTTAAAAATTGGGATTTAAAGTGGCTCGTTGGGAGATTCGTTTTGACCTTGATACTCGAGAACCACGTCCCTAGCTGTTCTAGAGGACCCTAGTGTATACAAAAGCAGAGGAACTGACCGTGAACTTGAAGCCCCGCTTCCACAAATCTTCATTGTTCCAGGGGCCCATGGGTCGTTACCTTTTTTTTACACCCTGTAGAGGCAAATGATTCCACTTCCCATTCGCGCAATCGTGAAACGTATCGCGATGAATAATGCAGAATTTTCTTACGAAAGCGTGCTGGTTCGATCTGCGGTAACCCTCGGGATATCCCGAAGGTCGAGACTCATTTTGCGCTCCTTATTGTCGAGAGCACGGCCGCGTTGCCCTTTGATACATACCCTCCTTTCTTTTTCATTCCGGCCGAACCTTTCCCCGAACGGCAGGGACAGGCGCTTTCAATCTTCCTTTTTTCCCCTCCGCTCGAGCAACGAGGTCTGCAATCACCCAGGGATTTCCACGTGCCAGATACGTTTCCATTTCGCCCGCGTTCTCTTCGCTCAGCCTTGCAGCGGAGCGATACGCGCCCGCTGGTATTCCTCGCTTATCGCGGAATAGTTTGATCGTCGCGTATCGTCGTCGCCCCGTAATTAATCGCGCCCCCGACGTGCTCGCGCAACGCGATCAATCCGGCTGAAATAAACGAAACAAGCGTCAGAATTGAGAATACCGGATCGACCATTGGAATTCGTTGCACTTTGAACGCCGCGAGGGCGAACACCGGCTCGTAGGAAAATAAGGCGGGCCCGAGATGTCTGCCTTGGAGATTTAGGTCACCGCCTTGATCCCCCTGAATCGGACACGGGCGGCGCAACGCCGCTACCATCTAAGGAGCGACCCTCGAGTGCTTATCGCTGAAATGGGTCGCGAAAATTTGTAGGTCGCTTGGCGTGAAGGTGGCTCGCCAAGGGAAAAGTCTCTCTCTCTCTCTCTCGAATATCGCGGCAATGAAATAACGATAACCACGCTTCGCTTAATTCAATTCGTATCGATCCCGGCGAGCGATTAATGGGCAACATTTCTTTCCCTCTTCCTGGCCATCGAACGCGTCCGTGAGCCGACAAAAACTCCTCTTTTTTTTTCGCCTACTATTACGGTATTGTCAAGGTAACAGTTGCCTGTCCACGCGTCGAGCCCGCTGCATTATTGAACACAATCGAATGCACGCGCTCCTCGCCTGTTCCTCCTTACGTGTCGTACAGACACGTTGCGATATTATTTTTAACACCGACGGCGAGCGCTGTCCGATCGTCGTCGTATCCTCGGCTAGCCTGGCATCGATTTATAACGCGGAAACGTTCTCGATCATTTCGTGCGCATTACCGGCACTGTTTCAGGGAATGCGAGCAATCCAGCGCGGCTACACGGACCATCGATCTTATCCGCGCTTCTGAGAACGCCTGTGCCCGATGTCATGCGAGATTACTCGCTGATAAGTGCGATCGATCTCGCGGTGTCGCATTGAACAGAGCGCCGGTCGATGCTCATCGTCGTGGGGGGAAACGATGCACGAGCCGCTTCGGTTTTTTACTTTACTTATTGCTAGAGTGCCTCTGGAACAATGAGAGGCTTTCAGAACGACCCGTTTTGGGGACTAAAAGTGGAGGAACAAAGAAATCTATCTTTCATGTTTAATGGATATAGAAACACATTAAGTGTGTCAGTGGCGCATTTAGGATTTAATATTGGGGGTAGTCAAGTTGAAGGGATAAAATTTCATTTAATGCAAATTTAATAAAATTCCTTAGGGGATTATAAAAATTTATTTAAAGAATAATATCCAGTTTTTTTTTCTTCTTACAAAGCTCCCCTCTGGATGCGCCACTGAACTTGGCCTCCACTGTCGCCCTCAGGAAAATATAAAAAATGTACAGCCCTCGCAATTAATTGGGCGCGTTACACGCCGTGGGTGGAAGTTGTGCCGGTTGAAATGGAAATGCAGAGTGGCGAGATATATAGAAAGTAAGTTAATTGTAGGACGCGCTGTATCCCGGAGGACGGGGTTGGATATTTGGGCCATGACCAGGTTGCGATCAATATAGCGTCCCGTCGCCGAGGCATCGACGAAAGTCCGCCAGCAGCGGCGGGACGGCAGACCCTTACGGTACACCCTGCGAAATGGATTCATTCCGTACCTACACAGACGTAGCCTGATGAAACGCGCCAGGAGGGAGAGGGCGTCCCCTTTCTGAGCGCACTCCAACTGCTTCAACCGCTTCGACGATCGCGCGGCGCGTCGATGCTTTCCTCCGATCGTCGATCGTCGACTACAGTTTGTTGTCTCACACTCTGCTTCCTCCGCGGCCAAAGCTGCGTTCCCCAAATTAATCGGGGCCCATTCACCCTGCCATAGGTAAAAGCTCGTTTATAACTCGCATAGGAAATGTTTTCGAAACACCGCAGCGGAGCATCCGGGCATCAGAGCGTTCTCGTAACGAAGCTTCCCCTGCACTGTATTTTCCCCCGTTCGCCACTGTCGCGCGGCAAACAGGAAAGCACTCCTCTCCCGTCTCGATACGCAAAACAGATCGAATTCCCCGGACCGCCCCTGCGATCCACGATGTTTTCCGGGCAAATTCACCCCTCGCTCGGCTGCGCTCCCTGGCCGGCGCGCAATTTTTTTTCTCCCCCGAACGCGACGAGCAATTCGCAAACGGCTTGTAAATAATTCCCCCGGGCCTGGAGCTCCGAAGTCTTTTGACCATTTTCACGAAAACGGCCACTCGATTGGCGATCGATTCCGCCGCCTATCGTGGACGTTGTTTTTTTTCTTTTTTCATTGATAATACGAGTTAACGTTTGGTTTTGTTTCTGTTGCAGGCACGCATGAAGTTTCCGCCAGATTATCCGTACAGTCCACCGAGCATTCAGTTTATGACGAAAGTTTGGCACCCGAACGTGTACGAGGTGAGCAAATGCTGGAATTATCGATCCTCCCTTCATTCCCCTTTTCATTCCGCGTCCCTGCCGCCCTGTCTGTTTTTCCTCTCATCCACGCGTCCTCTGTATCCCTTTCCAATCTCCGCCCCGATCCTCGCCCCCTCGCTCTCACCCTTTCGCTTTCTCCGATTCCCTCTTTGTCCCTCGCCCTTCGTTTTTGTAGCGTTTCGCGTCGCCGGTCCTCGGGGCCGGCGAGATCCGCCAGCCTCCCGTTTTTTTTTTCGCCATGAAAAAGCCAAACGTCTGAGTACGCGTGCCTCGAGAGGCACGCTCGGCCGTAATTTTGATAATTGACGGCCTCTTAAGACCGCAGCGAAATCCGCTCGAGGGGGAGGAATTAACTTAAACTGCTTTCGAAGAATTTTTAATGGTGTGCTTGGAGTTATCGAGTTCCTTCGTCGAGGGGGAGGGGATCGTTGACGGTGATTTCGACGAGAGTCGTCTGTCTTTTTCCGGTTGGTCCAGAGAAATTGAGCTAGAAATTGGTCCAGCTTCGTTTTTCATAGTTTTTTTTCAGTTATGACGTGTAATATACTTGAAAAAGCGATAAAAAATGAGAATTTATTCCAAATTTTGAACCTGTACTCATTACTGCTTTGTGCAAAATTTTGTTTCGAACAGCTCTAGATTTTAACATTCGCCGAAAATAGAAATAAAAACTTATCAACTGAATAATTACTACTTATTGTGTGAAAATATATATTTTTTAATTAATGTTCTCTTGTTCTCAAATTGGTCGCATGGGGTTCCCTGCACCTTTGACTTACCTGCGTTACTTTGACTTACCATTTCGTATTTTTGAATTTTTTAACTTTTGGGTGGTAATTGTAGATTCGTAATAATAGTCTTCTCATAGAAACGTAAATTTTGATATGACGAGTGGTTAAAAAAATAATTGTAGAAAAAACGATTTTTTGTTAAAATTCCCTAAATATTTAAATTTCAATATTAAGGTCTAAAAATTGACAGAAATATCCGCAAAGAAAAAAAATTACCTTAGTTGCGGTATCGCAACTAAGGGCTCTCACGCACGTGAAGGGTGTATACCTTTCGTGGTTAATCTTAGGTCAAAGCAATAATGTTACAAACTATTTTTTCTAATTTACTGGAAGTTGATAAAGATGGAGAGCTGCAGCCCTCTCGTTCCAAGGTCTTCAATTCGAGATTGTAAAATAATTCTCCCACCCTAAGAGCAGAGCACTTCCTCGTGGAAGAAAAGTTGCCTGGTGCCATAGAAGCTGGCATGGTCGCCGTCCTTTGTTTTCGTTTACAAATTCCGCCCGTATAAAGTATCCCCATGGTTTCGAAGCTTATCGACCTCGAGCGCATCTGCCGTGCGCTCGGCTCTCCCCACGGTTGACCCTTCAGCGGGCACTAGCAAAGAGTCAATGACCGTCGAAAGCTCGTTGGACATATCCGTGTCCAGTCACTTGTTGTTCGGAAGGGCCGCAGCTAGACGAGAAGCACACGCCACGAATAACGGGAATAACGTGCTCGGGTAAATTTCATGCGTCGGTTAGTGCCGCGTATTAATTACACCTACCCGACAGGGAGCAGCAGCGAGTCGGATTATGAAGAAGATTCCTAGGAATTAAACTCCTGAAATTGCTTTCCCCCTTGGAAACGGGGATACCGAAGACGAAAGCTCGCGGATCTGCGTTGAGCGAGCAGCAGGCGCTTTCACTCGAAAGCGATAGCTGGAAACGTCTCCCGTTCAGCCGCACGAAGAAAAGAAGGAAACGGAGGCACAGGGACCTATCGTAGTCGCGCCCAACTTTTCCCTTCCCGATGAAAGTTCCCCCCGTCGCGCGAACGCTCTCCGCCGTCCTACACTCGCGCGCGCTATTTTCCGCGCGACGAATACTTTTCACGGGCCGCGTCTTTTCGACCTCGGAGCAGAGGCCAACGTACCTCGTCGCGCGCCATCCTCTCACGCCTCGGCTTTTCCCCCTTTTTCGCGACGAGATTAATTCACCGCGAGAGCGTGACACGTTCACCGAAGAATACGAGTAATTTGTTTAATGAGCATGTAACGGGGCGCGTCGCTGAACCACGCGGATTTCCTGCGTCACCCCGATGAACCCTGCAACCTGTGCCCCACGATTATCGGTCAATCGAAGCGACTCCGCTTTGACAGCGCTGGCTCTGTCCTTGTTCGTCCAAAAGGACCCCGCTTCGGCAGAAATTCGTCGCTCGTGTAATCATATGCCCGATCTAATCTTCTTTTCCCGTGTCGAAGCAGAGATTCTAATTTCATTCGGTTGTTTATAAATAACTCTCGATATCTTGCGCACGGCCTTGTTGACCATTCTCCAAACACTATCGCGCAGCTCGTTCGATAAAGTGTCCGTGTAATGGTGACTTGTAGTAGCAAGGTGATAGCGACGACTTATCCTAATCGAGAAGCTGCAGATATTCGCTCGATTCATGGACTCGTGGAAACAGTCAGAGGCGTTGAAATCCAAGATGGTCGGCCGCTCGAAAGGCGCGCGTTCCTACGAGCTTAACTTCTCGTTTTTCAGCGGTGGATCCACGGCCGAAGTGGGTCACGCGCGTGGTACGACCCAGCGTATCGCCGGGCCGCTTCCCGAGAGCGCGAAACCGTTGAAATCCGCGTAGCGCGGCCACCTTCGGTGACGGCCGAATGACTTTCCAATGGCCCCCATTGTCCGCGATCGTCCCTCGCCACGCGAGTCACGTGCGTGAGAGATCTCTGCCCTGCGAGGGATCTTACCGTCTTCTGTAAACACGAGCCGCGGCTCGGGGACGATAATAGCGCGCCCGCTTGAAATTTTTTCCCTCCGCGAGCGTATTGTTCCGTCGCTGCTACGCCTGTCGAACGACGGTGTCGCAGCCGCGCCGCTGGGATCTAGATAATGCCCTCCGCCTTAGAAAACAAAGAACACTCGGCCCTCCTTCTTTTCCACGAGACAGACAAACTCGGGGGGGAACAGGCGAAGCAGGTCAGGTTTTCCTTCCACTTGCTGGCTTTCGGTTACGTGGGAATACCGGTTATCGGACGAATTCAACTGGTTGCATCCGTAAGAACGATCCCTCGTTAATTGCGCTCCGGATCGGGCAACGAGTGTTGCCTCATCCAGGGAGGCCCGGGTTCGTTTCCCTCTTGCGGAGGTTGGAGAAAGTGAGCGAGAGTGAATCGCAGGTAAAACACTCGGCGAATTCGCAACGCCTCGCTTAAGTCACTCTGTTACGCGAACGAAGAAAATCTCAGCCGCAAGAGACGCACATTGAATTGCGAAACGGCCCCGATAGCATGGATTATATTCCTCAGTCCGTGTATCAAAGCGGAATCGTTGTAACGCGGTAGGCTCCTTCAGCCTCGCCATGCAGAGGTCGTCGCCTCAAGATTCGACGAACCGTGAAACGTCTGTGACCGCTCGTACGCGCTCGTACATGCAGAGAGATCAATCCTCGCGCGCGCCTGTGCCCGTGGCCGCAGCGCGCGTCCGTCGCTCGCGAATCGCGGGCGTGTATAGGTGCTGTGCCGTTTACGAAGCGCTTGGTAAGGTGGAAACGCTCTCTCGCATAAAGTCGCGCTCGGGACTCACGCGGCAATAACGGGACAGGACTAGTGGGCGTGCTAGACTGCTAGAAGCTCGAGGCACGAAGGACTCCCTCCCCCCCGAACTCCTTCCTTGCGAGCGAGAGGTCCGCTTCGAGTTCGAGGCGCACTGCTGCTTCGAAAAGTAGTCACGTCCCCTCCATGGATTCGTGGAAGCCGTTTCGTTCGAGACACCCGACTTCTTTCTCGAAATTTAATCAGAATACTCGACCTCTTTACTGTTTCTCGGAAACTTCTGACGAACCTCTGCGCACACCCAGTGCATTTGTTCCTCGACGGTCTCCAAATGGTCAAAGCTGTTGATTGAAATAAGTATTCACGGTCGAGCGAGTGTTGGACGATTGCCCCTTTAAAACCAGTTTCGACGACCACCGGGTGTATTTATTTCGAAAACGCTCACAGCCGAGGACGTTTAGAAACGTCGATCGTCTGCTGGGCTTCCTGCTTGAGTTTCTCCGCGGAACTACACCGTGGCATCGTACCCACACGCTGCAGGGTGACTCATCGCGGAGGAAAGTGTGAAAAAGTGGCTGGGATTGAAGCGATCGTTGGTTCGATATAGATCTTGGGAAATCTTATCGACGCGTTTGTCGAGCTTCAAAGGTTTTCGTTCCCTGCGCATTATCAGATTACTTCGCTCTGTATAAAGCGGAGGTGGGAATGTTTCAGTCTAATTGAAAGCTCTCCCGTTCCGGATTTACGAGGATCCGATGGGACCTCCTTTGCCGCGATAGTTCCGATCGAGAGACGGACGGTCTATTTTCGAGGCTGACCAGTGCCCCGGCAAGGTTCTCACCTCGTTCGAAGTGATCCGTGTCTCTCTGTCTCTCTGCCTCTCCTCGCCTACTCTTCGTTTCCTGCTGGCCTCGCTAATTTTAAAAATTCGCTCTTTCGTCGCGTGCGGCTCGCTCGCGTCGCGCGCCGACGCGACGGCTTCGTCAACGAAATTATCGGAAATGTCAGCTCGATTCACTTGCGATCTGCGCGTCATTCGGCTCCTTATCGCGGATACGTTGCTCCGGGTAAAATTACTTGATGAATTCGTTGGTAGATTCTTGGTACATAGCGTCGATTAAGAGGATGATAAACAGTGCAAATTGAGTTATCGTCGAGTGCAGACATGGGCATCGATAATGCTCGACAGTACGATTGTGTTTCGATCGTATATAGACGGAGGCTGATCGAGAAATATCCGCAACTGATATATCTAAATTCGGGGTGTATAATTGAGACGCGTATTTTTGGATGTCACGCATCGAAGGCGGGATTCATTTACGTCTCTGGCATTATAGAACGCGCGCACGCGACAATGCCGATCCAAAGATGAAAGCTTATCGCGCGTCGCAGCCATAATCGGGCAAGAAAAAGTGCGACCTGTTGCGCACCGTTCAAAAACAAACACAGTCGTGATATTGCGTCCACTTTGCTTTTGTTTCTTTAGATTTCTTTAGGCTTTTTTAGTATTGTCCAATGTCTTCGTAAGTCTACGCTTAATGGAGATATCTCCATTAAAAAAAAAATAATCAACTCCGCCTACGAAACCTTAGATTTTATTTATCGTTTTTCTCCGCATCTATCTGCCAAGTCAATGTCACTTTTATATAATATCATAGTGCGGTCTCATCTCGAATATGGCTCCATAATCTGGTCGCCTTACTTCAAAATACACTGCAGTAGAGTCGAGAGCGTTCAACACAAATATCTAAGCTTTATACTTAAGAGCTTTATTGCCATTCTTTTTTTGTCCAAGTGGAATTTACTTCCATTAATAAACTATTAATATTAAAACCACCCTGCGAACAATATTTCTTCGCTACCACAGGACGATGCAAAAGTAGCGTTGATCCACACACCTCGCGCCAGGTCGAACGTCCAGGATCTTTCTGTCCATCTAATACCCCGCTCCCACGTTGCCAGAGTGCTGGCCAGGGATTTCGGGTATCGCGGCGAGTTGAGAAGCAGAAGGAACGTTCGCTCGGCGCTGGCCACTCGCCAGCGGCACTGCGGTATGCCGTGCTTTTGTCCACAAAGAGCGTGCTTACCGCACGAACCTGTATCCTCGCCGCTTCCTTCTGCGCTGTCGGGCAGCTCGAGGAGCCGAGGTCGACGGCAAGGGGGGAAAATGCACGCGTTCGGCCCCTTATCTGCCAGCCAGGTCGATCTTGATCCCCTGGCCCCAACACTTGGACGTCCAACCGAGATCCCGCGAGCTTTTCGCCGCGTCCAGGGGAGAATCGAACGACCCACTTTTCCTTCCACTCGCCTTCGCGCGGCGAGCTGGCGTTCGCTGAATCTAAACTGGTCTGGGTTAGGAACTGATCTTGGTCTGGAATTGGACTGGATCTGAAACAGGACGTTGCAGTAGGTGCTTAACCCGCGAACCGGGGAGGGCGAGTTGGCTCGACGTTTCAAGCTACCTACTTCCTTATAGCCGTAGCATCTTCCAGTGGCAGTTTGAAATATTATTTATCGGCATTTCACTCAGGTTCGACGATCCGAGGAAAATTTCGGGTCTTAAAGCTAGACAGAGTTGACAATATATATTTTCGGTGGTATAGAACTCCCACGCCAGGGCAGGTTTCGATTTTCCCTTCCAAGAATTGTCCCCGAGTTCCTGCTGGCTATCGACCTGCAGCGAACAAGGGGCCAAGGGCCCCCATTCAGGCTCAGGTAGACTGGAACAGCTGTCCAGGCCTCCCTCTTTACAACCCCGTCACCTCTCGCACTTAATTTACTTAGCGTTAAACGCCTCTCCCTCGTGCATCGCGGTCCCCGTTCAACGGCACGCTGTTACACGCGATTCGTTGCTGAATTGCTTCTCCAAGATTCTTTCCTTCGCCCGACGGAGTCTGAACACGCTCCAAGCGGGGCGAGTGGCCAGAGGCAGAGGAGAACGCTGGTGGCTTCCATGTAGCCGTTTCTTATGCCGATCGATCGGGTTTAAACGCTTCAGTGAACCGGGACGAGAGGTCCACGAAGACGCGCGGCGCTAAAAGTCGCTCGTGTAAATGTTAATCGGGATCACCGTGTAGATCGCTGGACGTTTACAGCGGTTAGACGCGGAAGTGGTCACCGGTAACGGTTGACGAGCGAGAAACTGCACGACTTCCTCCCGGCAACCTCTGCTCCGCCGTGTCGTTACCCCGTATACCCGTCGATTAAGCGTAATTACATCTGCGTTCGCTGAAAACAAGCCGTCGCGAATTTCCAGAGCACCCCGTACACTCGAGTCGCGCAAACAAGCCTCTTAAAGCTCGATCTCGCCTAGTGTCGCGAGTAAACACGTCTTGCGTCACCGGATTAGCATCCAGCCATCGGCTTACAACGTTGTAACACGAAAACGGCGACCCTTGGTGGAGTCCTTCGGTGCACGCAACCCGGTGGGGAAGCTTCTTCGAACAAAGCTCCAAGGACAACGTGCACTGGGTTACGATATTGTGGGATCAGGAATCACTCTTAAGGCCATCGCGCATTTTTCGAAGCGCGGCGATACGATGAGAACAATTTATAAACACTTGTTGACCGAAGCATAGTGACAATTAATTAATTATTATTAATTTCTTCGATTTGCTTCGCCGAAATGCGTGACAACCTTAAGAGAACGCCTGGGATAAGAGAATTTGGAGAGTCGGTTTTGGTGGAGTTGGTTAAGCGGCTGACTACTACGCAGAGGCTCCGCAAGATCGTGGGTTCGAGTCCCATCGCGCCGGAGGTCCGTTTTTTTCCAAAACACAAAATTTACAAAACCCTATTTCCTACAATAAAATAATTTACCTAACGCGATGTCTCGCAATTACTTGATTTAGACCCGCCATTACAGTACAGTGGCGACCATTTGCTGATTGCGAAACTCCTCTAAAAGCTGTTCATTACGTACTCTGGTTTACTCTGCAGTAGCTACAGATTACTTCCAAGGGCAGGGAATACTACATACATACAAAGAAGCTCGGAGCGCTGAAAAGCGCAGTGCAGGAGGTTTTGCACCTCGAGTTCCGAATACGGCGCGTTAAAGGGGGGGGGGGGGCAAGGATTTTCAGGTTCGCGAAAGCCGCCGCGAGACATCGTCCTTCGGCCTCAGACGTTTGTTTGCCCCGTGGGCAATGCGCTTTCAGGGACGATTAACGCGGAACTGGAACCCTTCCTTCCCCGTCCCGAGCGCCCGTGGAGGCTACCTTTCTGTCTGGTAAAGTCGATCGTTGCCCTTGGGCGTCCGTTTCGTCCTCGCACTTTATCTCCCGTTGTTGCGAGTGTGCGTAAACTCGCAAGTTTGATCCGTCAGCGGGCGGGAGCGCAGATGAGGCGCGGGGTGCCTCCCCGCGATTGTTCCGAGCTGCTCGAAGGCGGATTACAGTGTGTAGATATCAGTCTGATTCATTTGCGAGGATACGTTTAACCCGTTGTGTGTTTCTATGTTGACGCAGAATGGCGATCTTTGCATATCGATCTTGCACCCGCCCATAGATGATCCACAGAGCGGCGAACTGCCGTGCGAAAGGTGGAATCCAACACAGAACGTCAGGTGAGAACCCCTGCCTCCGACTGCCACGCGCCGTCTTCGATGTACACCACTGTGCACGTATACGAATACAGGAGTAGCGAGGATTAATAAAATTGTAGAAATATGAGAGCAATGTTGCCCGGTACTGTTTATTCTCGATATAAGCTCGTCTCGATTATGCGTTAAGTGTTCGCCACTAGCTACAATAGGGAGAGATTACTGTATACCTATACGTGCACAAATTACATCCGCGAATTTTTATCGCCAACTGACATCCAGCTAACTAAATTATTCTTCGAACAGGACGATCCTCCTGTCGGTGATCTCGCTCCTGAACGAGCCCAATACCTACAGCCCTGCCAACGTGGACGCCTCGGTGATGTACAGGCGCTGGCGTGACTCCAAGGGCCGAGACAAAGAGTATGAAAATATCATAAGGTACGGTGGTATCGGTCTGTTCCGCGTCCTGCTCTCAGTCACTTCCTCGTAAAAAGGCAATGGTCACGGTTTCCAATAGTGTTTCCACGGATTTGATGAATCCTACGCTCGCGAAAACCGTGATCGATGACCCTTTTCCTCGAGGATAGAGGAGCAATGAGGTAACAGCGAGGCACGCGTCGAAGAGAATCGTGTTTTCTGGTTGCAGGAAACAAGCCCAGATCGCGAAGATGGAGGCCGAGAAGGAGGGCATCGTCGTCCCGGTGACACTGGAGGATTACTGCATAAAGACGAACGCGAGGCCGGCCGACCAGATGCTGGACATGACGGATTTCTACGACGACGAGTACGAGCTGGACGACGACGAGGACGATCAGCTGAGCGCGAGCGAGTACGAGGACGGCGACGATAGCGGCAACGGGGAGTCGTGATCCATTTCCTAAGACGGCCACGCATGAAAAAAAAAAACTCGATAAACGCTAATTATTATCAGTTCTGTATAGATTAATAAATTAACGGGCTTCTAAACCGGACGCTCTCTCTCTCTTCAGACGTGCCACCTATAAATTCAAGTACGCGCTCGAACAACTCTGTCTCTCCCGTTCGCTGAACGTAGACGTTCGAGTAGCAGTTCACGATTTCTCGTCAATTATCGCGCCGCTCCTCGCCGCGAATCCATTAGGTAGAACGAGCAAACTCTGTGTCTCGAAATTCGTTGATATCGATTCAGTTTATGCAACGAGGATTTCGTTTGGCTCACTGATGAAAGTGATATTTAGCTTCTAGCCGAATTATTTGAGGGTATAAGGAAATTCCTTGGAGCCGCGTGGACCTTGAAGGTACAGTGCCGCTCGGGATTTCACGTTTTCTGCACGGGGCTCTAGGGAACCCCCCCAATTCGTGGAGCACGCCGCGTTTACAAGCTCTTTAACTTAAGCAATACACGGTACGAACATAAGTACTTTATTGGGAGCACTGTGCTTGTCGCGTTGTAGTTGGCACGTCGATCTTTTAACGTTAGGTGAAATGAAAATAATATGAAAATGAATTAATAGGGCCAATTGATCTACCTTGCGATAATCAGCGTGTTCGATGCAAGTGAGATCGTAACGAAGTATGTAGAATGATTGGGCTGGCTCAAGAAGTTATATCCATGTATCATATACTATTAACAGTGTTGTCAGCGGGTACATCAATTGATCCTGCTGGTCTCAAGACGTGGATGAAATTAACAATTTTTAAGGGAATTCGAGAACTTCTCCGTTTCGTGTGGAATTATTTATGCTACGAAGCCAAAAGTTTGGGAATGAAATAAATTCAATGTATAAGCGAGAAGACAGAAGAAGATGGAAAAGAAGAAGAAGAAGATGAAGGAGGAGAAGAAGCATAAGAAAAACGAACTGTCGCGAAAGACCTGTTGGAACGTTCTTCGTAGGCGTTGAGTTTTTAACTCGAGAAGATTCGATCTAGACTCTATTCGATAATTGTCTTCGTTTTATTTGTACACGAAGACCCGCGTAGATTCGAATACGTTGAACTCGATAGAGATAATCGTAAGTCCCGTTGCCAACGAAGCTACGAAGGTTGTCATTCCGAAAGCAGGTCTCCGACAGCTTGTTCGTTCACAGTTTTTAGACGTAGAACATAATTTTTGCTATGAACGGATATATATATATATACCTTTAAGTTTCAATGATTATTTCGTTAACATCGCTGAGTCTTTTCGCGAGATAGGAAGAGTACCGTGGTACGTTCACGAATTTCTTACGCGCGTCGCGCTACATCCACAAAGTTAGTTTAGCTTAATAACGTTTATTGAGATCTCTCGATGTTTTAAGTATTAACTTTCACACTGGGACGAAGCTTCGTAGGTTTGGAGTTGATTAAAACGGAGCGTGTGCTTTGGTTACGCAAGTGAAAGGAATACACCGGATACAGCTAACCGACTCTGTGGTGGTGTGTCCGTGCTCGTACGACTGAAATTGTAAATAGTAATACGAAACACGAATCTTTTAAAGAGACATGGAATGTGTAAATGGTGACCGTTTATCCTTCGTTTCCTCGTTAGCCGATTTTATTGAGAGACCAAAATTTCAAATGTTGAAAGTGTTAAGAGAAAAAAAAAACGGTAAAAGAAAAATAAAAAAGCAGAGAAGAATATTTAAATTTCAATATTGCCCGAAGGAAATACATATACTCAGCGCTTGTAGTGATTTAGCGGAATGAAGTGAATATTTCCCTAGTTCCTTGATATATTATTATGAGATAATTTTTCTTTTTCGTTTCGTGCTGTCCCTAGCTACTTAATAATAGTCGAAACTGTGTAAGGACACCGACGTAAACACTAATGATTTGTATACTTCATCATTATTTTCTCCTTTTTTTGTACATACCAATAAAATCTCTTCGTACAATTATTAATAAAACTAGCGCAATAATATTACAACGCTTTGTTCTGTCGTGTAAAGTGTACTGTTGTGCTTTTGCACCAGCGAGTATGTCCAACACGCTGGCAAAGGAATTTCCGTCGTTTAGGTAAGTAAGGTAATCAATCCCATTATCAGATCTCGGTAATAATCTGATTATTTAAGAGTAATTATACTTAATTGATACATAAAAGTACTTTGTGCAATTTATCAAGAACGTTGGTGCTTCTAATTTTTTAAATATGCCTACTAACGCTGACGGAAACTACGCTGCAAGTATAGTAATAGTAATCACTAATAAGGCAACACTCTATTTAATATTAAACCCATAATATCTCAAGCAAAAGAAATGCTAGCGGCGCGAGGTATAAACTGGAAGACCATTTAAAAAATTAATATGATGCGCTAACGTTCAGCTAATAAAAGTGCAAATTCTCTTTTCATTGAAAATATTCCAAACACCCGTTACATCGGCGAATACTGTACATACCTTATGTTCCATTTTAATCTCAACAATATCCTTCGTAACATGTATCGATTTATGTAATGGATAAAACCGCTTGGAAAAATTCGATTGCTAATCAATCTTCTGGCTTTCTTTTCGAATTTAAACTGCGTTTAATTACGCGCGCATGCATCATCATCACCGACACCTGTAATATAAATTCTTTAGCATGATTCTTAATTCATTCCCTTATTGCTGATGGAAATAAGTGTCTGTGATCGATTCCTTGAGAAATTGAAGTTAATAACATGTGTGTACATTAATTATAAGCTGTTAGAGAATTTGTAGGAATCATTTATTACTCATTGCTTCATAGTGGCGCCTTTCAAAGCGCCCCCATATCATATTTCAAGATTTAAAGCGGCTTTACTAAAGCCTATTCTAAACATCTTCCCTGCCTAAATATAAACAACATGGCGGATAAGATGGATATGATATTACACGTAAAAAACAGTATCTAATGAATCGATACGTCAACTATGCGCCGCCGCAATAATTGTACATGCCATTAGGCGATTCGCCCTTGCCATTATACTGTTAAAAAGTAGCGTTCTTTTAAAAAATGTCGGCTGAAAAGGTAGGTTATGCGTTACCAATTTTCCATTGTGTTTGAAACCACTGTCACACGAACGCCTCCTTTATTTCCACTTTCTCGAAGTGTCTGATCCAGTCCAAGTGTTTATTTCGAATGGCTATTGAATCGTCAAATCCTTTCGACGTAGGTTCTCTATCAGTTGTATCAACCCCACGGTTCTGGTACCGTGTTCGTTTCGTGGCGCCCTGGTAACAGCACTCATTTAGCAACCACCGGTTACGATTCCTCAGTCGCTATTTTCGACAGACAAGGCGACTTACAAGAGCGCATTAACATCGCCGGCTTGTGCACCGGTTTTGGATGGGACTCCGACGGAGACCTGTTGGCCATTATATCCCAGAATTCTTCTGCCATCACGTTATGGGACGCGACCACAGGGAAGAAATCGCAAATAGATGCTGGAGTAAGAGACGGACTGTCGTGCGTAATGTGGGCCAAAAGAACTTGCCTGTTAGCTGTGGGAACGCAGAAAGGAAATTTGGTACTTTACGACCATATAAACGCCAAGTACGATATTCCGCTCTTTCAGTAGTTAGGTGTGAAGTCGAATCTTGAATAAGATTTTATGAATGAAACAGGCGAATACCAGTCTTGGGAAAGCACAAGAAACGTATAACTTGCGGAGCTTGGTCTTACGAGGGCCTCCTAGCTTTGGCCAGCGAGGACAAGGTTTTAACGATTAGCACAAGCGACGGGGACACTCGTCGCGAAATACCGCTTCAAGGTGATCCGTCTGATATTCAGTTCAATGAAATGAAAATGGATCATAGAATCGGGGGTGAAAATACAGTATGTCTCTTTGCTAGAATATTGTTACGGACGATTGTAATTATATACTCATGAAATATTAATTTCCTGCTATCTACTAGGTATCTCTTATTATTAGTAAAACCACTTTATTCTTGTATAATATTTTGGATCCAGAAAATCCAATTGAATTAGCTTTTCAAAAACGTTACGGTCCTATTGTTACTTATAAATGGTAAGGGCATGGTATCATGAATTCATTTACTTGGAATAATTGCTGCACTCTTGATAATTAAAGTCCTCTAACGTTGTTTCCGTATATTTCAGGTACGGCGACGGATATATTTTAGTTAGCTTCGAAACCGGATATTTCACTGCGATATCCACGCATATTAAAGAGGTCGGCCAGGAGCTGTTTCAAGTTAAGAATCATAAGGATTGTTTAACTGACTTGGCAATAAGTCAAGTGGTGGGAAAGATCGCTACGTGCGGAGATAATAATATAAAAATACACAGCTTACAAAATTTAGAGGAAACTGAGAAGCTAATTACTGTGAGCGGGGAAACTGGTATTAGCAAAATAGAATGGTCCCCGGATGGAACAATGCTCGTGGCCGTCAGTTACACTGGCAACGTTTTAGTCTATTTAATAGAGATCCCAAAATTATCTAGCGTTTGTGGTAATAAAATTGCGTTACTGACCAGCTTAACAGAGGTAGCGGTCCATTTATACACATTAGACCAGGTACACGCAGGACACATTATACGAAAGAAAGACCAGTATATAACGTTATACACGAGTATCCGAAAATTACCTTCCAGGAGAAGCCAGAGCCAATAATAATTAATACTATAATCGAGCCGTCGGTGTTAGCAGTGGGCCCCATGCACATCGCAGTGGGCTTAAATAACAGAGCACTGTTCTGGGATATATCTGGAAGTAGCTATAATACTGCAATGCACTTCGAAAGGGATTACCTTGCGACGATAGACAGCATAAGACTGAACGAGGCTTACGTTTCCGTTCTATTTGATGGGAAACTACAGTTGCACTCGGTAACGAGTATATTAAATTGAATAACAATGCGCGCCGAAACGTACGTTTGAATGAGTATACGCTAATATATTATTATTGTAGATTAAAATGGATGAGGCGCTCTCAAAGGATGGAAAGGACACGAAAATATTTCCAGATTTAAATGCCTCGGATTTTAGAATAACGTGCCATGCTCTCAGCACAGACTTCTTGATCTATACCAGCGATGTGAGTTAGTTTTAAGTATTTCTAATACCTGAAAACTTGAAAATATATCGAAACACTAATTTACTATTTGTGGCGCATTTAGATGGGCCATATAGTCTACTTTTGCTTAGAAGTATTCAACCAGTGTACAGAACATGTACACGATAACGGTATAAAGGAAATCTATTTAGACGCGAACGGGACGCAGTTATGTTTTATAGATAATAAGTCGGACGCTTATGTATATAATCCTGTAGAAGAGACTGTTTTACCAATTCCCGATTGCCCGGATTGTATAGAGGGTGTGATTTGGGATGAGAATATTTTGGAGCGCAATATATTCGCCCTATACAATAAGAGTATTATCATCGCGTATATAGTCGTGAAGTATTTTATCGAAGGTGAGCCGAAAACTGTAGATATTACGGTATAAATGGCGCAGGTGTATTACAAAGATGTTTTACAAATAGGTGCAAAAATCATAAAAATAAACACGACCAAGCTGCCGTCCGAAACGTTGCCACTGTTAATGTACTCTGGAGAATTGACGTTGAGTTCGAGCAGTAATAAATTGATTCAAATTACACTGTCGTCGCACGAAGACGTGGGAAATATCGTGGAATCGAAAAAAATGGAGGAAGTTTTGGAGAATCAAATTCTATGCAGAAGGTAAAATTTCAATTGTCTATTAACTTGGTTAAATATAACGTTTATACTCGTACTTCAGATTCCAACAAGCGTGGAGCACCTGCGAGAAGATTAACGAGAAAGAATCGTGGCTAAAGTTAGGAGAAAGTGCAATCGCAAACTTGAATATGGAGTTTGGTAAATTTTAATGTTATTACTACGAAGAATGTAGAAATTCTATCGATCTTTCGTCGCTAATTAATTATCTTTAACTGCAGCGATCCGCGTCTACCGGCACATAGAAGATGCTTCGATGGTTTGGGCATTGCAAAAGATGGAGTATATAGACGAGTTGCCATTATTATGTGGCCACGCGTGTATCTTGCTTGGCGACTACAATCAGGCAGAGAAATACTTTTTACAATCTTCGGAGCCAGTACAAGCGCTGTATTTAAGAAGGGATTTAATGCAATGGGAACAGGCGCTGAATCTGGCGCAGAAGCTGAAAGCTGACGAAATTCCTTACATCGCTAGAGAATACGCGCAACAATTGGAATTCACGTACGAGTTTTACATCGAGCCTATGAATTGTTTACGGTAGAGGGATTTTAATATCGCGCGTTTCGTTTCTTTAGGGGTAATTATCCAAAAGCTTTGACCAACTATGAACGCGGGTTGGTAGATTCCAATCACTCGTCCAGCACAACTATACACAATCCACAACATCGAAACCTGTGTCTTGCTGGAATCGCAAGGATGTCGATTAGATGTGGCGACAGTAGAAAAGGCGTGAGCATAGCTGTAGATAATGAGAGTTCAAGACAGTTGCGAAAGGAATGCGCCGAGATATTAGAATCGATGAAGGTACGTGGAATCTAGCGTGTATAATCTACAATTTCGTCAATTTAACTGATTTTACAGCAATTTAGCGAAGCTGCATTACTATACGAGAGAGCCGAATATTTTGACAAGGCAGCGTCCGCTTACATAAAACTGAAGAACTGGCAGAAAGTGGGATTACTTTTACCGCAAATATCATCTGCTAAGATTAACATACAATATGCCAAAGCCAAAGAATCCGAGGGCAAGTACGAAGAGGCGGCTAAAGCATTCGAGACCGCAAAAGATTTCGAAAATATAATCAGAATTAATCTGGAACATTTAAACAATCCCGGTAATCAAATACGTCCAAGGCATTTTGTGTAATATATTTAGTTGTGTTGCAAATATGTACCTATTTATATATTACAGCGCGAAGTGTCGAAGTGGTACAGCAAACGAAAAGTATAGAAGGAGCGAAGATGGTTGCGAAATACTTTCAAAGAATGAACGATTACAATTCAGCGATCAAGTTTTTGATCTTATCGAACTGCCACGACGAAGCCTTTCAGCTGGCCAGCCAGCATGGAAAGATGGAGTTGTATGGGGAGATCTTAATAAACACAGTGGACGACGACAACGCGCGAAAGGAAGATTTCAGAAGCCTAGCCATGCATTTTGAGTCTCAAAAGAATAATCTTTTAGCGGGGAAATATTATTTTCATGGGAAGGAGTATCAGAAAGCGCTGCGGCATTTATTGAAAGCGGCCCAATTAATAACAGACGAGGACGAGGTCCTCACATTAGCTATAGACACAGTCGCTTCCTCGAAGGATGAGAAACTAGCGAATCAGCTAATAGATTTCTTATTAGGTGGGGATGGAGTACCAAAGGTAGTACTATAAACTTTACCACGACTTACAGTGACGTTAAAGCTTTTTGCTTATATGTTTATTACCTCGTAGGATCCAAAGTATCTGTTTCGATTATACATGGCCAGGAAACAATACAAAGATGCCGCGAAGACTGCGATCATAATCGCGAACGAAGAGCAAATTAACGGTCTGTTTTTCTAGTGTAATCATATAACACATCAATTTTCAGAATGGCACATTTGACGTGACAAGTGACTTTGTAGGAAATTACAGAAATGCGCACGACGTTTTATTCGGCATGTATCAAGAGTTGAAGAGGAACAAGATCACTATACCGTTAGAGATGCAGAATAACTTGAGACTTTTGCATTCGTACATTCTCGTAAGGCTTCACGTGAAAAGGAGCGATCACTTGCGAGGTGCCCGTATGTTGATAAGGGTGGCCAATAATATTTCGAAGTTCCCGTCACGTTAGTAAAAAAAAAAATTCAATATTTCGCTGACAACAGGAAGAATATTCGGAAGATATTGCAACAAAAATCTTCTTCCAGATATCGTTCCAATTTTGACTTCCACTGTGATAGAATGTCAAAGAGCCGGGTTGAAGAATGCAGCGTTCAATTTCGCCGCTATGTTAATGCGCCCTGAGTACAGAAACCAAATCGATGGTAAATACAGCAAAAAGATCGAAGCGATCGTACGGAAACCACCGCGATCGAAAGACAATGAAATCGAAGATGAAGATTCAACGCCGTGTCCTTATTGCAAGAGTAAACTTGCCGAGACAGAAATTACCTGTGATAAATGCAAGAATACGATACCCTTTTGCATAGCTACAGTAAGCTTCTTAGTAATATCTATTATATTTATATAGTGACGCGGTATATTTCTTTTCCACCCGCGCAATTATTTTTAGGGACGACATATCGTGGAAGATGACTTCACAACTTGTCCCCAATGTGATTTCCCCGCCATACGAAGCGAATTTCTAAGGTATACATCCTTCCCTTCATTCTAAATACAATAATCTCGTCATATTTTATTTCGTTAGGATTATCGAGTCCGAAGGAACGTGTCCGATGTGTTCGGAGAAAGTAGACGTTAACACGATTTCATCCACCCTAAACATCCGTCCTTATCTTGATTTCCAAGAAGGGAAATCTTCAACAAAAGCTTAATTATCTTTGTTTGTGTCTACATAGTCTCGCTTCGAATTTACGCTAATACTTTCATTTAATTAGGAGAATGTATCATATACATGTATTCCGTACGAAGTAGGTAGGTGTAATTCAGTACAAGAGGATATACAAATATGAAATTATCCTTGTGAAACGGTGCCGTCCAATTGAGTACAATGCAATCAAGTACAAGTAGCTTATTTTACATAAATGTTTCATAGAGTGCCTTCGAAGGGCAACGCACGAGTCAAATAATGCTCACACATGCAAGTATAATATGTAGATATTGTCCTCAATAAACTAGTCTCCAACAATTACATATTAATGCAATTTCACTATCGCCGTTCCATCTGCGTCAATCGATTTACCATCGACGAACATTCTCGGGCATTATGCAGAAAGGTTCTGTCGCAAAACTTAGGCTGAGGGCTCGGGAGCGTTTCTTTTCGACGTACATACGTATACACCGCACACCAGCGTAAATCTAATATACTGCAACGCATTGTCCGTAAAAACAACGCTCGTGTGCCCCGTGGACCTTAAACATTAAACTTCGCGTCGGAATAATTAGCTCGCTCTTATTCAACAGGTGCATAAATTCGTCATAAATTTACAAATCTCGCGAACAATGATTTGAATCGCGAGCGTTGCGACGCAAATAGGAAATCAAAGCGACATCTAACGCGGTATGCTCCAGTTAAAAACTAACTTATCATATTCTTGTCACACACACAAATGCCATTAAAACACGTACGCGTAGAATGACAGCACGGCATGACTTTGAAAAATTGAGACCAAGTAATGACACGCTCAATATCGCGAATTAAGAAACAGACGAACCGTTGGTTGCCGTATGCGATCTAACGGCTAATGCGTAATGGTATAGAGGCTTAATTCGATTATGTTGATTTAGTTAAAACTGATGGAATTCATACAAATAAAGCAATTATGCGAGTTAAGCTATTAAACAACGGCTACTTGTAAATTCAAAAGTTTATGCAGAAATCAAGTGCACGACATGTGCCGACATAGTATTCTCAGTCGTTGTTTATTCTTAAGATCGTTTTAAGCATGCGGCATCCTCTACTAACCTCGTAGATTAGTAGAGGGTGCCGCATGCTTAAAACGATTTTAAAAATAAGCAAGGACTGAGAATACCGTCCACACAATTCAAATTTGTATTCATATATCGAAGTGTTGATTTCGCACGAGTTACGGTAAAACGCATTATCAGTATCAGTCTCGCGGAATTGCTGACCCAGATTTGATTTCATTAGGGACGACAACAAGTTGGATACATTCTCTTGAATGGCTAGTCTCGTGCGCAATATAGCCGAGAAATGCAAATAAATACCATTGTTTCGAAGTTACAATATTTTTTATGCGTAGTATTACGGTAAACAAGTAAAAAACTTATACGCTCTTGTGTGCATAGCTTCGTAAGCAGTGGGGTAGTGTATGAGAATGTACAGGAAGTCCCAAAATATATGATCCAAAAAGAAGCACCGACGCTTCCTCTCGAAAACAAATGGAGATCCTATAGACTATTAACATCGTTTAATTAGAACGCGTTTGCTATATTTGTGATAGGGAAATAAACGTTCTTAGTGAGATATCGTAAGTACAGTTTCGCCTGGCACCGCGTTGTGCCACGTGTTGTGAGACGTCCTGTACGGTCGCGCATCAGTGTAGATTCCATTTGCAACCAGCGCCGGTACGTCAGTAGTACGCGGTTGAGGTTGGACGTGAGTCGTTTGAGCGGCACATCTCGAAGATATTAGTTCGCCCCTAAGTAAGTTTGTCGAAAAGCTTCTGTGGAGCCTGTTAATTCCAACGCGCGAGAGAGAGCCCATTGATAATAAGCAAGAAACAATCGTCACATTCCTCAGGAATATCCGTAAACTGGTGGTCAAAATGGCGGAAAGGAATGACTCGCCGGGTTCCACCTCATCTTCTACCGGCCAAGAAAATCAACAACTGTTCTCGAGCTTTATAGGGGAGATTATAAAGAGCCCGGTGAACCTCGCCCTGGTGGGCGTGATCGCGCTGCTGGTCTACAAAATCGTGAAAAGCAAAACGAAGACGGAAACGCCGATAGCAGAGGTGAAGACACTGCCGAAACTGCGACGTGACTTTACGGTGGAAGAATTGAGGAAGTACGATGGTACGGGGCCGGACGAACGATTATTGGTCGCTGTCAATGGTAGCGTTTACGATTGTTCCATCCGCGGTGCCCGATTCTACGGTCCAGGTAAGCACTCGATCGTTCCCGAGCCGATGTTTCGCACGATCATCGAGTATTTTCCGCGGACGAACCGTGCGATCCGTCTCGCAGCCGCGCTGCTTTTTATTGCCTTCACGGGATCTCGATGGTTTTTATTACCTCCACGAGATCCCGATGTTTTTAATTAACTTGCGAGCGGCTCCCGTCGGGCGCCGCTTATCGCCGCCCGGCGATTATGTAAAAATAAACTCGCGACGGTCACGAGATCATGATAATCAGTTTGGAAAGTTGCGTGATATAACAGTAAATCAAGGAATCTAAGCGCCTTCTTTAAGTAGCACAATTTCTTTATGGCTTGTTTACAATGTTTACACTTTCCCCTCTGAACGATGTAATTTCAAACGATCCAGCTACCGCCGCTCAATTTAAGGCGCGTTCGACGCGACACACGATCGCGGAAAGGACTGTATTAAATTCTTGAAAAATGAAAATTCGTTAATACAGCGTAAAAATGAAAATTCGTTAATACACCAGTGTTTCTTGATTATTCGTTCGAACAGTTATTTTAAATTCTTGGAATTTGCTGCAGGTGCCCCGTACGCTGCATTTGGAGGGCGGGATGCTAGCAGAGCTCTAGCAACATTTTCCATACCTGCGACCAAGGAGGAGACAGAATACGATGATTTAAGTGATTTAAACACGGAAGAAATGAACTCTATTAAAGAATGGGAAGAGCAATTTAAAGGTAACGACTTATTAAATTGTAAAACTCAACACTTTCAGATGTTGAACTTATATAAATACTATTATTAACTGCATGTAGTAATTTGATTTTTTTATTAAAGTAAAGTGTCACTATACTGCACAATTCTATTATTCGGATTTTCTACATATATTACTTTCACATTTTAGAGAAATACGATTATGTGGGAAAGTTGTTGAAGCCTGGCGAAGTGCCTACAAATTATTCAGACGAAGAGGACGAAGGTAGCCAGCAGGAGACCGAGTCAAAGTCTGAGCAAGAAGAAAGTAAAACAACATCCGATCATCAAGGAGCTGAATCAAAGTCTAAGAACGATTGACTGCTTAATCATACATCAAATGCCAAACAGTTTCAGAACGATATTGCGCACACACCATTGTTAAAGAAACTCTTAAAATCGTGACTCATGGATATATGTCTGGAAAATTCAATTGAATATTTTATTACAAGCGTAATAATGCTAAACTGGAAAAACAAAGTGATATCTTTTGATCGAGTTAGAAATATGTAAATGTTTAAAAACTGGTGTTACACACAAAGACTTTCTGAGTATTCATTTTTCCAATCGATATGGATACTTGTATGGTATAATGTTTTTATATGTGTACAAAAGATTTCTTACAGATCCTTAAAACTGGGCACTAGGCTTAAGGCAGGACAAAAAACTTTCGAGCTATATTCCATTGCTAAAGGATGTTCGTTTATAGTTTATACTATCGTCCATGTTTTGCCACATAGCATCGAATACATACGCTGTATGTATTGGTATCTGTAAAGTTTAATAGAACGGTGTTACATTTGACATGCATTTGAATTTTAGTACTAAGTTGATGCAACACTCTGCGTATTCACACAATGAAAGCATATGATATTTCTTAAAATCGAAACCGTAGGTTTTTTAAAAGCAAAATAGCCTCTATTAAATAAGTAGCAACTCCGATTTCTATTTAAGTTACATTGTCGGGGATATTCGATCGAAAAACACATTTACAGGAAACGTTGCGAAGAGGAGTAGATCGAGTATAAAAGACGCAAATCTTGAAAATGTTTTTTTTATACCAAGTTACAGTAAAATTCCATTTGAAAGTTTATATAGAGTGATAGAAGTTGACTAGTCTTTTTTACATAAACAAAAATGATGGAACATTCTGTGAAACTTCTTGTACATTTTAATACTTTGTGTAAATTGTTATTGTTTAGAAACCGGGACTTCTTATAAATTACTAATATTCGTGTTACCGTTTGCGATGCTACGAGACATTTATTATTATGCATTTGTTTAACAGAATATTTTGTAAATTAACAGAAAGTAACAAGCTTGCAATGATTTTAGTACATGGGAACATGTTATATATGTATATTCAAAATGCATGGGTTCTTTCGAGTTCGTAAATATTTCGTGCAATTAATAATGTTTTAGTTATAGTTTTTAATTAAATATGGTATTTGTTTCGAACAAATACGTATAGTTCATGTCGAATTAGACTGAATTGTTAACTTTTGTTGTTTTTCTAAAGCGCGTCTTTTTAAACTGTGTTGTTGAAGAAAGTAAAATTTATTAATTGTACAAATAAAAGCGTTATTAATGCCGAAAGCTACACGTAATTTATTGGAATTAGATTGTTTTAATTGTGAGAAATAAAGCCGTTTTACTGTTTTCATCAAAGAGAGTTACTGCGAGAAGTAAAAGTCGTTTTACCGTAATTTATACGAAAGTTTGTATGTAATTTGCTGGAGCTTAGCATTCGAATGATTTTAACGGTGCAAAATTCTTTCGGTCTAGATAAGTCAGATTAATTCTGTATCATTCCTATTAAATAGAGATATTTATAAGCTGTTTTCTGATTGCTTCAGGTTCTGAATATTCCGCATTTGTACCGCGACAATACGCTTTTCGGATTTAAATCTCAACAAATGGCACTATCGTAAACAAAGAATTGCATTTCGTTCTCATATCCATTCAATCTCTTTCACTAATACGATCAGCATGTAACAAGAGACTGAATCCTTAGCGACTATTCACGTCGGTAGCATTAACTTCTCACACTCTGAACAACTAAGATCGATCCATATTTTTTTATACATTTGTTGCACCACGTACGAAAGAACATCGCTCAGATTAAATCTAAGATCCAGTACTTGACCAAGCTTGAGAAAATTTTACTCCATATAGTTTTGAGATACGCGAGGTTTATAATGTATCGAGGAACATTTTATCAAGAGTGTATCGTTAAGCCTCCACCGTTTAACGAGCGAGTTTGAAAACTTATGTAATCGTCTGTTCATTACTTTAACTATCGGCTAGTAGCGATATTCTACGAGGCGCGCTCGTAGAAGCGTTACATATTGTTATCCAATTGTACTTTCCGTTATTGCAGAGGAACGAGTGGGCAGTTTGTAAAGGTTTTGGGCATCCTATTACTAGGTATATCATCATACTGACAGATAATATCAAATCTTGTTTATATTAAAGTACCGTTCCTCTCGAACAAGTCCTTCCACCCATTTGTACTTAATTTTGCCCCATCCTCTTTGTGCGAGATAATTTTGGCGTATCTCGAGCGCTGCAAGAACGTGCACTTTGTATATTGAACATACTTCACGCCAGGCGTTGTTGTTACCTCCAATTTTTAACGAGTAATGCTTTTTACTTTACATGTACTGTTAAAAATCGTGTTCTTATTACAATAAAATGTTAGTTTCTCTTATAGTAGTCTACGTGCTGTACAATACTGTTATTAACGGCTGAGAAAATATATAAATAACAATTTGCAATGGTTCTAAGTTCAGGTATAATCATTGAAACGAAGCGAACGAACATTTTTATACGATACAAATTGTGTCACGTTTATTTTACTTCATATGTGCATGTATGTGTACGTGTATAAATATCGCGCAAAAATTAGAGCTCTTCGATTTGAATTTTCGACGTGAAACGGTATTACGGCGCTTGGAAACGATCTTGTGAATTCGAATCCGTTTCAAATTGAATTTTACGTTAGCGCGCTGACGTTCACATGTCGATTTCAAGCAAACGTAGAAGCGCCAACAGTTTGAACGAGTGAGTTGCTTCGAATTATTTCAGACACTTAACTTTGTATCTGTCCAAAATGTAGACGTAAAAAAACATAGTTAGAAGAAGAAAATTTTGCGCAGAGGAATGCTGAATTTTATTGCAATAGAAGGGTCCAGTCGGGTCTAGATGAGATAAATGTTCTCAGTTTACATGTTCTCTCGTAATCAATTGTACCGCATTGGATCCGCTGAGCGCTGTTGATAATCGAAGTTACGATAGTGTAAAGAGTAAAAGTAAGAGTAAGTGAAAAGAAAGTCTGAATACATCCTCAATATGGATACTCGAGGATAGTTAGGGTCGTCTTCGACTTACGATCGCAAGTTGCTCGGTCGTTTATCTCCGTTGCATACACAGTCGTCCTTTTTTAATAGCACTGCTTGATATTATAGTATGCTAATGTGACTGCAATTGGAGACTGGAAATATTTGCAATCTAGACTACTCTTGTATCGTTTACTGCCATTATTTATTACTTCGAGAAGAATATTAACGACCAGTGCCGTTCCGGACGAGATACACGCTCCTCATCTTTTGCAGGGAGATGTAAATTACGAACAATGGCGGTTATCGTAATTCAACGCATGACCTTGTGTCTTTAACCCATTATAATTACTCTGTTACATAGTACCACAGTCGATAGATCGATATTCAATAGCCAGAACTTTCGTCTGGTTTATTTTGAAACAAAATATGGCTCACTGTTATTTTAACCGGCGATAAGAATCTAATTCCCTTTGATACGTTTCTCACCGCTACACTTGTCACTATTTCTATTAAAATGTACAACTAATGAGACTCGCGATTATTATAAGTAATATGGGACGAAATCGTATCGCATCGACAGGCCAGATTATGAAAATTGCGTTCGTTATCGTGCCAGACAACGAGAGTGATATCAGTGACTCAAATCCTCGCGTGAAAATAGCTCGTTCGGTTGGTAATAATCGAAAATACACAACAACGAATACGCGGCGATCCGTGGTCTCTTGCTCGGAACAGATTTTTTAGCAGATTATTATATTGGCCGGTGTTAGAGATCGGTCAATGCACCCTTGGCGGATATTTTTATTTCCACTCAGTCATAGAAGAGTATGCGATCGGTATGTACACTGTTTCGTTGGATACCGTAATCTCTTAGTCGCCGACTATTTTCTCGCGATGCGAGCCAATAACGGAGAGATATTCCGGGCTATATAACCGTAATAATCAATTTGTCAACTGGACCAACATTCGACTGAAATAAACGATAAACAAAAAAAAACACGTACTTGATAGCACTGCGCCGTTTAACTGTTTTGGCGAGTGACTAGTTACGTAACACTCGGATAAAGACTATCAACAGATCTTCGTGATTCCTTTGTCTCTATCATAATTTAGGTTCGTATCTGCCTCGCTCTTGGGACTAGATTTCCACCGATCGTATTCAATTAGAGGATAAACGATACCTTTTCTGCACGAGTTTCCGACAAATCAAGAAAGCATACACGGGCGACTAGAAGATTAAAGATACATCTGGTAGCATCGACGTAGGAGATCTGTTGATCCGAAGAATTCGCGGGTACAAATGGCAGGATGTCGGGAGAGGCTGCTACAAGGAAGCATTCATGGTACGTGCCCGGTGATCAGTGACAGATTTTCGATCGGATCAAGATTCTATCGTGGAAGAAAGCAACAAGGTACAGGCGACTAGCTCGCACGACAAAGAGCCGCTGTCACTGAGATGGCTAGGTGGCTGCTACCACGCCGTCATCCAGTTCCCGTCCCATTTCCAATACTCCCTCTCCTCTCGCGTTCACCTCTTTCTTTACACAATTCTCTGTGTATCTGACACTATCGCGGGCGTGCGGGCGCGCGCGCGCACGCATAAGCGTACGGCGGTGGAAAAGACGAAGAGAGAAGCAAGGAGCGAGAAGGAGAGGAGTAGGAAAAGGGAGATGGAAGCAAGTTCACGCACAATACGTGCGTGTGGCGAGTCGCGTGCCGTTCGCACCTATCCACACGAGTCGTCGGATTCTCTTTCTCGAGGAGAGGACGTTCTGCGCAACGCATTCTCCCCACCTCGCGTAGCATTCTTCCTTTTAACCTGTCGATCGAGAAATCCCTGGCCATCTTGTAACAACATCCCCCTTTGACACTCGCGACGCTCTGTAAATGCACCAGCCAAACGCCAATCTTCGATGTCTCTCCCATTGCATCGCGGGTAACAGTGAATTAGAGTCGTCCTTGAAAACGGGGATACACATGCACGATTGTTCGACGAATTAATTATCGGCGCAGGAATTATGATTGAAAAGAGAAAGTGATCATTACTAGGACGAACAGATGCACGCGATTTATGAATTTCAGCCAACGAGTAGCTGCAGGAGCGCACTACGAGAACGAACTGTGTTTGGCCCGGTTATAGTGATATAAAACACTGGGATATCTTGATAGCATTACTTTAATGAGATATCGTTGATGGCTGCGAGAGGTTTCGTTTAAGGGACGGTAAATGCAGTTTTCTGGGAGATCCCTAATCCCGAAGGGCATCGATAGCACTTTTTCGTTTCTAGCACTGATTATATCGCTAAATAGAATTTAAAGAGAATTTGTTAAGAGGGTTGATGTTGGTAATAGCAAACGTACCAAAATTATTTCATATAATTTCTAAGATTTCAGTAATGCTTCAATGGTATTACATAATAATGGCGGACATATTCACGATCATTTGGAGTGGATGTATACTATCGTTAAGATTATAATGTGTAAAATGACTCATTAGAATCCTCTTTTTGTAACAATGTTAACGCAATTTATCTTCGGGTTCGTGAGACGTTTTGCTCTTGATTCCTGTGGAGCGGGTATCGATGGATCTATGTTTAATAGTCTGATGCGTAGAAATGGAATGCAAGAGTGTTATCGCGTACAGAATAATACGACACAGAATTGAAAGAAAAGTTGCAGTAAATCTACGTTCGAAACGCAAAGTGGTAGATCGCGCGAGTCGCACTGTTCCGATATAATCCGGCGTACAGGAAACAATCAGGCTAGGGTATTTCTCGGCATTTCTCGAGATACGTAAACTATCGGAGCGGAGAGTACAGCGATAGGTTATTGCAGAAATATCTCGGCATATACGATTCGAATGGCTAAACTTCGACGCGAACGTACCGCCAAACTAATAATAATAAAGCTGGTTTAAAGAGCGTCACGCAACCACTGTGCGAGACCGGCCATCATCAAATGGCGGCAGAGGAATAAACGAAGTTCTCGTGGCTGTTGGACCGGCGGCGTGACTATAAGCACGGCGTTCGTGGCCTCGCGGCGGCTCGGCCAATCTCGAGCGGCCGACGGGTCACGTGACGGTGAGAGCCAATCGGGCGGCCAGTCTACGGTCACGGTAAGCATACGGAACCAGTCGGACATTTTCTGACAAGCGTAGAAAAACTTCTCGTCAACAGCAGCCGCCATTTTACGTTAGCCGATACTCGTGCGGTGCGGAACTCTCGCGATCGCTTTTCCCGAGCGAATTTCTGTGGCGCGCGGTGGCCGCCCCGGAGCCGACTCATTTCATCGTTCTCGCTTCCTGGCGTCCGTGATTGCCTCGAATGTGCGGGGAAAGCGAGCCGCGTCCGCGGTGATCGTTCGCGCGCCCCGTGTCGCAGTGTGCCAAGGCGAGAGAAGAGGAGAGGAAGATGGTGCCAGCGGGCCTCGAGAGCGATATCGTTGCTGCGAGCTAGCGCCGTGCGCGCAGCCAGTCCGCCACACTCGAGTGTTTGACGAGTCGTGCGCGACCGACTAAGTAAAACGAATTGAAACGCGAACAACTCGTCCGGTATATACAGTGTGTGCATTTAATATCACGGTGGTGATCGTCGCGATTAGCAATATTCGACGATAGCCCTGGTTAATTCTCGGCCTGCATCCGTGGCTCGCGCGAGTGGCCGTGTGCCCGTCGACAAAATTTACTGTGTGTGCGTGTGTGGGCTTTAGCGCGGGGTTCGACGTACCCCCGACGATGCCCAATGGTTGATCGTGTAACGAAGCGTGCTCGGGGACGCTCCACGCGCCGCGGTTCTCATTGTTATTGTCATGCCTGTGAATACGCTAAGAGCTCGGTGAATTTTCGCGGCTTCACCGACGAAGAGGGAGAAGCGGCAGTAGCAGCAGCAGCAACAGCAACGGCAACAATAGCAGCAGCAGCGGCAACAGTAACCAGAATCGTCGGCTTCGCCAGCAGCAGCAGCGGTCTTCTAGTGGCGTAGTGCAGAGTTTCGCCCCGTGTGCGTTACCCGTGGTGTATACCCGTGGCCTGCGTGCGTGCGTGCCTGGCTGCCTGCCTGGTTGCCTGCCGCCTGCGTGCGTGCGTGCGGTCGACTCAACGACTCGACGACTCGCTGCCGCCACCGCCACCGCCGCCGCTGCCGCTGCTGCTTACTTGCTACCGACAGTAAACACTCTGAAACGAGAAATTAACCCTGAAAAGAAACCATGGCCGAACACATGGTGGACGGCCCGCCGAACAAGCGGCCGAAGCTCGGAGACTTCCCGGGGACATCGGACTCCGCGGGTGAGTTTTCTCTTCGTCGTCGACCGTATCCAGATTCTTTTCCGAATTACATAGTCGGGGGGTCGCATCACGCGGCTAACCTTTCAGGGATTCACTGACTACTAGTCGCACCAAGTGGCCTATAAGTGCCGCACACGTCTCTCTCTCTCGTTTCATTCAGAAAACAAACGTACATGCCCGCCTCGATCATCTCGAAGTGGCATTACTGTCAAGTCGCTGACGGACCAAAACCTTTGAGCAAAATTGCCCCATGGTCGACGCTTCGGTCTTTTCTCTCCATCCTCGTATTGTCTCCGTGACCGAGAGCTTCTCTCGAGACCATCGTATTTTCTGTTTGTTTTTCTGTTTCTCACCATTAGATTTATATTCCTCAACTCCTCAGAGAAGCGTTGTGGTTGTAGCTGATTGTTTCGTTTTGCGCCACGAGTGTCATCCTTTGACAGGGCCCTGTATTAAGTGTATTCCAACACCGTTCCAACTCGGATGTATTTACTTCATCGCACCCGCGAAACGATCGCGATTATTCCCCGGTTGTTAGTTAACCGTTTATAAACTAACCTAAATCGTACGAGAAATACCGTCGCTGGAACTACGCTATACCGCGATTTGTGCAATCATGCTTCGATATTGCGAACGATCGGGAAGCACGCTCGAGGCTCTCCTGCCGATTCATGCGATCCGCATTGAATCTTTATTTCGCCGAAACGATAGATCATTTGAAAATCAGTGTGTTATGACAGCACTGTCATTGGCGAGGGTAAATTTAAAGCCGCAAACAGAGTCGTTCGCGTGGATTGTGTTTTTAAATGGATTAGTGCAGAGGGGTCGTTGTTTGGATACAAAGAATGCAAAGTGTGTTCTGTCATTACCGAGGAATGCGCACGCCAAAGACTACTCGCGTATAGTGTATTAAAATTTTGCTCAGAGGTTGCAGAAAGCATTCCGTGTTTCGATGAGTAATTACATGTATCTAAACAATCTATAACTTCTGTCTTGTTGCACGTTATTTCCCTCACTTTGGTTTAACGCTAAGGAGTAATAGTGCGTCATATATATATATATTTTTTTAATTCTCTTTTAGCTGTCTTTAGACTTCTTATATCTCACTTTTGTAGTGCATGGCGGATGCATGGAAATTTAAATAATGAGTAAAACATGACATTTTGCTGGCATGATCGATGCGCTAACCATCTCCTATTCTTACTTTCTTTAAGTACTCTCTTATCGCCTTAACAGTTTCTGAACTCAATAATAATCTCATGTATTCCCGATCGACGACCGTCGTGTCGCTTAGATATTCGATGTACAAAATTGGAACGTCTAGTCAGGTTGCAGAAACTTAAGTAGCGGACACAGCCTTCGTTGCTCGCGATCTCGTGCGTCGGTCCAAGTTGTACATTGCTAGTGTTACCCGAGAGAACAACTTAGGCTGTCTCTGCTGCTTAAATGCCGAGATCCAGAGCATAGGCAGTTTCTCCACAGTCTGAAATAAAAACTGTGATATATATATGTAGTGGGTATGGCGCCTCTAATGATGCACCATGCTTATACAAACTACGGGGGAGGTGGCAGTGGTAACATGCAACAAATGCAGGGCCCGCCACAACAGCTACATCTGCAACAGCATCAGCTGCAGCCACATTGGAACAACCATACCGTCCAGAAAAGAAGTAAATATTATTACAAAACCCAGCAAGAAGTTGGAAAGTATTAAGTCCAGCACTGCAAAAATTTGTTTGTCTGTCCATTCATCTCATTTATTAATACCGACGAGTTGTAAAGCCATTCGATTACCTCCAATTTATCTCACGGTTTACCAGTCAAAGAAGTCTTTTTATCATTAAAAGTTCTTGTATTCCCTCGGAAAGTATGTACAGCTTTGGCATATTGTCACTATGGTTCGATAAAGTCGATTTACAAACAGCCGCAGCGGGAAAGATTGCATTGCTTATTCGCGCGATAATAGAAAACACGAATGTAAACATAAGTATACTGGATACAATGCTTTATACGCGAGACACGGATTGATTTTCTTAAGATACTGGAGAAAAATTGGATCGCACTTGATATCGCAGGCAAAATCATAAATATAAAGGGATATTTTTCATTTAACACATGATACAGAGATTT
Source organism: Andrena minutula (assembly GCA_929113495.1). Classification (NCBI taxonomy): domain Eukaryota; kingdom Metazoa; phylum Arthropoda; class Insecta; order Hymenoptera; family Andrenidae; genus Andrena; species Andrena minutula. The sequence continues at coordinate 36,481,209 of OV815995.1, forward strand.
AAATGCATCTAGAAGTAATAAATTATAATATGGACATGCGACACACATGCACAGAGCTCTAGACCTTTACACTAGGATGGAAGTATATTAAGTAATACGTATAAGTTTCAAGACAACAAATTGATTTTTATTAAGATAAAGTTGAAATAGGCTTTTAGGTAGGTAAATATGCTCCTCTTTACTCAGATGTGTTAACACTTTGTAGGTGATTGGTACCGGAAATTTAAATAAAAGAAGTTGTACGAGTTTCAGAAACTTTATTTCATTTTTGTTTATTTTTTTTTAATGTTACAATATTTAAGAAATATTTCATTTGCAAACAGTTGTATATATATATACTCTTTAGAGTGACTATGATTTCTTCGCATGACTGTCTACTCTAAAGTTTGCCATTAATAGCTTTAATGCTTTTGTAGTTTAGCACGACTTTATTGTGAACAAATTTTTATTCCGCTGTAGTATGGATTCCTTTAAGTTATGCTCATGCAGTGTATGTCTCATGTCTTATTTATGTATTTGTTTGTTTATATTTATACGTAGTTTGTTGTAGCATCTTCTCATATATATATATACATTTTTTTTAAAATTTTTCTTTTTACCCTCTTCTCTTCGTATATTTGCATTTGACCCCTTTTTTCTCCGTTAATGTATGATCAATCACGGATAGTCAAGTAAGTTGAAAAGTACATTTTTGCGACGAATGTATTCCAATACTTTAGGCTAATTTGCATTGAATAAATACGATCTTTCTGTAATTGAAAACACGACATGTATATAAGTGTTACAAAGTATCTGCGTGCGTACATATATGTGCATGTATGTTTTACATGCAGATATATTATACAGCACGCATCGAACGTTACACGGTAATACAAAGATCCTACTATCGAAACTTTGGATAAAAGCTATGGTGACGGTGCTGAATCTCATCCTTGTAATATTACTAATGGTTTTTTGGTCTCTATGGTACATGTTACATCTAATATCATACTCTAATCTTAATATTTTAAACTGGTTATCTAGAAAAGTAACTTTTTGTCTCAATAATATCGGACCCTCTTATAAATTCTACTCGTCGAAGGAAGTTTAACGTAACAGAGCGATAGATATGCGTAGCATCAAAGTAACAGTCTCCGCGAGCATTCTGTATTCGATGATCTTACTTTTGTAGTAACCAGTAATTTTTGCAGCATTTTAGATATTAGGAACCTGTCACTAATGCAAACATCTATTCTCAGATTACATAACAAACACAGATATGTATGATCTTGAAAATGATCTACCCGACGATCTGTTGCAATCTGCGTCTTGGGGTTCAGCAACAGAGAGTGCTAAGCCACCGGCGACGGGCCCAGGTCCAGGGCAGCAAAACGGTGACGAAATGCGACACGTGCATCAGCAACAGCAACAAATTCCGCAGCACATAATACAGCAACAAGTTTGTATTCAGAAAATATACAATGTACATTATAGGAGAAATTATATTTCATATCGTGTAATTCCAATCTATTTTGACGCAGGGCAACAAGAATATGGTTACTAATTCTTTAGCGATGGCAGCTGGAACGTTGGGTAACAAAAGTCCGAACATGCAGTCCCCACCGAATGTCTCTGTCTCTAAAGTAGTCGATCCGCAAATGGTCGTTAGTCTGGGGAATTTACCAAGTAGCATAGCCAGCTCTTTGGCCAACAATCAAATGTCCATCGCAAATTCTATGGGCAGCCTTCAATCGTCGATGAGCATGGCCGGCAGTAATGCTACCATGTCGATGCCGGGTGGAATGAATACTGGTATAGTTATGACCAGCAGCGCTAGTGGGAATAATAGTATGGGTGGCATGGCGGGTGGAAGTTTAATCGTGACCAACAGCTTGAACAAACAACCTTTAAATACTGTAAGCCTTTACAGAGATTCATGCGAAGATACTGTAACGTTACGACAGGTAGAATCACGTGACTCGTGTATTTTAGGTGACCATGATGGGGCCTAATACTCAAGGAATTCATCATCCAAGCGTTGCGTCTCATCATGGCGTTGCTCAAATACCAAATGGACCTGGGATAATGAACACCAGAGCTGTAGCGATGCAGCAGCAACAACAAGCTCATTTGGTCGGTCCAGCGAGGGGTCAAAGTCCGCATCAGCAAGTACATCAAGTCGGTATCGTTGGTCCCGGTCAAGGCGGCCCGCGAATGCAAGCTCCTCCTAACATGGCGAATATGCCGAACATGGGGCAAATGGGTGCATCCAGTCCGTATGGCTATGGTAAGTATATCGAGCGTGTGTGTAACCGACGGGTTTCAGAGCTATATTGAAACACATAAATCCCCCGGCAGCGTCTCCAGGCAGTGGACCAGGGCCTGGTGTTACCGTGTGTACTAATAGTCCTGTCGGAGTTGTTGCGCCCCAGCAGAAAGGAGTGGGAACAAGCATGACTGCCATGCAAGCTGCTGGCAGATTCGGAGGAACAGGTCCCATTGGTACCGCAACCGTCGTGGGTGGCCAGGAGGGTGGTATGGCGCAACAAGCTCAACCACCCACGCCAAGTCCAGCTCAACCTCAGTCCGGTGCACCAAGCGGAGGGCAGCCAGGTCCGCAACAAGCTACTCAGGGTCAGATATCCGGTGCCGGTGCTCCGACTGGTAAGTGTCCGTTTCTATATCCCGCCAGGATTATCCCAAAAGACGAATTTAGTTAAGGAAAGGATCTCGTATTATCAGGTGCTACGAAATCAACCGCAGATCCAGAAAAACGTAAACTCATTCAGCAGCAACTAGTTCTGTTGCTTCACGCGCATAAATGTCAACGACGCGAGAGCCAAGCGAACGGTGACGTCTGGCAGTGCACGCTGCCCGATTGTAAGACAATGAAAAATGTTCTGACTCATATGACCGCCTGTCAGGCAGGGAAACATTGCACGGTACCGCACTGTAGCTCCTCCAGACAGATCATTAGCCATTGGAAGCACTGCAATCGAAACGATTGCCCCGTGTGTTTACCCTTGAAACAAGCGAACAAGAACAAAACCACAAATGCCGCGGCAGCATCCACCACGCAACCAAATAGTCAACCAAATCCGAGTCCAACCGACGTGAGAAGAGCGTACGACGCTCTGGGTATTCAGTGTCCTACAACAACACCTGGTTTGGTGCCTGGCCAGTGCGTTACCAGAAGAATACCGGCGCCGGGGATGCAGGGAGCGCCTGGGACAATAGGAAACGTAAGGCTAGCTCAGCCTCAAACACAGCCGGCCCCCGGTCAGTCGGTGGTAGGCGCCGGCCAGCAAGTGGTCGCCCCGAACGTGTCTCTTCCTTTAAATTCCGATCCGAATACAGTCGGCGTGGCGGGCAATCAGGCCGCGCCTACCAGTGGACCCACGACCGCTGCAGCAGCGGCTGCCGCGAATATGCAGCAACTGTTCGGTCTGAACGATTCCGGGCAGCTCACTGTCCCCGGCGAGAACAGGCTAACGAGCCTTCAACTTCCAGCCGGACTTCAGCCAGGGCAAGTAACAGCGACACCAGTGCAGGGAACAAAGGACTGGCATCAGTCTGTAACTCCGGATCTTAGAAATCACCTTGTTCACAAATTGGTTCAAGCGATATTTCCAACTCCAGACCCGCAGGCTATGCTGGACAAACGGATGCATAATCTGGTTGCGTATGCGCGGAAAGTTGAAGGGGACATGTACGAGATGGCCAATTCGAGATCGGAATATTACCACTTACTTGCCGAGAAGATCTACAAGATTCAGAAGGAATTGGAGGAGAAGCGGCAGAAGCGAAAAGAACAGCAGCAGCAGCAACTGCAAGCCCAACAGCAGCAGCAACAGCAACCTCAACCTGCCGGTACGTCTGGCCCAGGCTTGAGGCCGTGCGCTCCACCCAGTGTCGGGACTGTACCGCCGTCACGGCCGGTTGGGACGGTCACTCCTAGCTTGCGCAGTCACTCGCCGGGCATGGGTCAACTTGGAACTATACCTGCGATGGGCATTCCCCATAACAGGATGCAGTTCTCGCAGCAGCAGTCAGCGCAACAACAGCAGCAGGTGCAGGTCCAAGCCCAAACCAAAGTCCAGGCTCAAGCTCAGGCCCAGGCTCAAGCCCAGGCTCAGGCTCAAGTTCAACAGCAAATGCAGCAGCAGCAGCAACAACAACAGCAGCCGCAGCAAGGAATTTTAGTCGGTCCACCGGGCCCTAGTCCGAACGGACAGTCGACTTCCAACCCCAACGTCGTTCCAAATCCTGGTCTCAGTCCTTTCGGGCAGCCGCAAATGCCGCAGGCAAATCTAACAACAACCACCACATCCGCAACAACTAGTCAATTTCCAACTTCGAACGGCACTTCCGGTTTACCTAACAGCTCTCCTGTACAGAATCAACATCAGTTCCCCGACCTTATGAAAGTTAGATTGGCGCAGGCGCAAGTAGCGATCGCGCATCAACACCAACAGCAGCAGCAGCAGCACCAACAACAACAGCAGCAGCAGCAGCAACAGCCACCACAGCCGCAACCGCAGCAGCAGCAGAGTCAGTCGCAGCCGCAGCAACCGTCGAGCACCTCGAATCAAAGCGCGACGACAACGTCGTTGCCGCAAGCCCCGTCGCCATTCAACCCTATGCAACAAAACAGCCAGCAGAATCAGCAGTTTAACAATAGTCGGCCTCTGTCGGTCTCAACGCCCAACGACAACGGCATCAGCACGTCGACTCCTCAAACGATCCCACCTCCCGCATCCAGCGGGCCTAGTCCTGGTCCAGCGACTGCAACGAACGGACCTCAGTCTACCACTTCCACGCCTAACACGCCATTAGTTCCTTCATTGATGACACCCAATCAGACAGTATCTTCCGCCAATCAAACACCCCCTCATCCTGGCACCACACCGTCCCCGGCCAGTCTGGGGAGCCTCGGCAAAGGGATGACGTCCCAGGAGAGGGCCGCGCTCAACGCCCCGCGAACCTCGTCGATGTCTTCGCAAATGGCCGCCATTACGGCCGCCCTGGATCGCGACAATTCTCCTAGTCCGCCGATGAATAACAATAAAGGGAAGCTGGATTCGATCAAGGAGGAGAGCATGAAAATGGAGATCAAGCAGGAGGACGGCTCTGAAAATCACAGGATGGACGGCGGTAAGAGCGTCAACAGCGACGTGTCGATGAAAACGGAAATCAAAACTGAACCGATGGAAGAAGGATCTGGGGAGGGTATCGTGAAGGAGGAGTGCTCGGGTATCAAGGAGGAGCCCGTCACGCCTATGTCCAGCCAGGACACCTCGACGCCGGATATTAAACCGTTGGTCCCCGAGCCTATACAGCCGAGCGGAACGTCGACGGACAAGAAACGGCTGTGTCTGTTCAAGCCGGACGAACTTCGCCAGGCGTTGATGCCGACTCTGGAGAAACTCTACCGCCAGGATCCGGAGTCTATACCATTCAGGCAACCCGTCGATCCGCAGGCCCTCGGGATTCCCGACTACTTCGACATCGTCAAGAAACCGATGGATCTGTCGACAATCAAAAGGAAATTGGACACAGGGCAATACAGCGATCCGTGGGAGTACGTCGACGACGTGTGGATGATGTTCGACAACGCGTGGCTTTACAATCGTAAAACATCTCGGGTTTACAGATACTGCACCAAGGTAACGTTTAATTCAATCCTCCAGTTACTGCAGCCACTAATGTGCGGCCAATGAAACGACGGACATTTCTCATTGATTCCAGCTCTCGGAGGTTTTTGAGCAAGAGATAGATCCTGTGATGCAGGCTCTTGGGTACTGCTGCGGTAGAAAGTACACGTTCAATCCGCAAGTACTGTGTTGCTACGGGAAACAGCTGTGTACGATACCGAGAGACGCGAAGTACTACTCTTATCAGAATAGGTCAGTATACCGAAGGATTTCGGTGGAATAATTACGCATAACCATAGAATTCACGAGATAATTCACTTGAGAAACGAGAAATAGTTTGCATGATGGGCACCTGTTAGTAGGTTTTTTTATTATCTCCATCTTGCCCTCTAGTGCCTTCTTTACTTAGACGATTTAGACAAGTTGCCTTGAAAGGATAGCGTGGGATTAGGAACCCCCCTCACCGTAAGATGGAGCCCGGACAAAGGGACCACGGAGAGTCGGCGTAGCCGTGGTGGTTAGCGCTGCTGATCACCACGCGGACGGCTCGGGTTCGATTCCCGGCACCGCGGCTCTCTTTTTCCGAGGCTCCTAAAACCGTAGAAATATTTCTTCACCGATTCCTATAATAGCAACCTTAGTTTTATCCTAGTCTGGTTCGATCGATTTGAAATCCCCTTTAGGCGTATTCGACTTACACTGTGCATTTCTGCAAAACAAAAATGTTCGACAACCGAATACGCCAGATTAAAATTGGCAGGCAAATTAGCCTGCCTCGATGAATACCAGTCGATGCAGGCCAGTCTCCTGACCTACAAGTTTTCTCTTCCCTTTCTATTTTTTCTTTTTCTTTTTATTAAAATTCTTTTATTGCCATTAGAATATATCTACCGATGAGTGTATTTTTGCGTAACGCTCGCACCGTGTAAAGATTAAACATTATTACGCATATACTTAAGGGGCATACAACTTCGGACGTAGTGACACTTAAAACTTAGATGCTTTTTTTACGATCTTGCTTAACGAAAGAATCGTATGTAACTCTTGGGTATATGCAAGTTAGTAATTTGTGTATATAATATATCGTGTCTAACAATGGCACTCTTCTCTTCTTTGTATGTTACCTTCGCTCTACCCATGGGTTGCGCACGCACACACAAAAATCCTTGTTTGCTGCTTGCTTCTTGTGTTGCCCGCGCCCCTTGCTTCTTTCCAACTCTACTACTTCATGCCAAACGAAAAATTGATACTTGGAAATTGGACGATCGAAATTGGACACCCGACACTATCAATGAAAAACACAAATAAAACGTAAAACAAAAATAATGAATAAAAAAAATATATAAATAAAACACATTAATCAAACCGAACGATGATTCTCTTCCGAAACAACTTTTGGAATAAAATATAAAACGAAACGGTATAATTGGCAAAATACCTTACGTGCATGTGTATAATTGCAAATGTAAACAAAACGTTTTATCAAAATTGGATACTCAACATTTGGATACATCCGCTGGGGCGTGGAAACAAAAAAAATATATTGACCTTCGTACGATGCACGCATGACATTGGCGAATTGCAATTTGGATCTAAACACTATCGGGGGACAATAGTTTAAAGGCATATGGTCTTGTTTCCGACAGATACACCTTCTGTCAGAAATGTTTCAACGACATTCCTGGTGACACTGTGACGTTGGGAGATGATCCAACGCAACCTCAGACGTGAGTTTTCCAAACGTAGATACAGATTTCTTGTCTCGCCGAAAAGGACTGTGAAGTGAGTGGTTATTTTCTATTGCAGTGCCATTAAAAAGGAACAGTTCCAGGAAATGAAGAACGACCATTTGGAATTGGAGCCTTTCGTTGTGTGTACAGATTGCGGTAGAAAAGTGCATCAAATTTGCGTGCTTCACATGGAATCGATTTGGCCGTTAGGGTAAGTAGGCATATACCGCGGTACGCTGGCGAGCGACGCTCCGCAGAATGGTCGCATTGAATTGCATGAGATATTCTACCTTGCAGATTTACTTGTGATAATTGTTTAAAGAAGAAGGGCCAGAAACGTAAGGAGAACAAGTTTAACGCGAAACGTTTACCGGTGACTAAATTGGGAACTTATATAGAAACACGAGTGAACAACTTCTTGAAAAAAAAGGAAGCCGGTGCTGGCGAAGTAGCGATCAGAGTCGTGGCGTCCAGCGATAAAGTCGTCGAGGTTAAGCCCGGGATGAGAAGCAGGTTCGTCGAGAACGGCGACATGTCCGGCGAATTTCCGTACAGGGCGAAGGCGTTGTTTGCATTTGAAGAGGTTGACGGCACGGACGTGTGTTTTTTCGGCATGCACGTGCAGGAGTACGGCAGCGAGTGCACGCCACCTAACACCAGAAGGGTCTACATAGCGTACTTGGACTCTGTGCACTTTTTCCGGCCTAAACAATTCCGAACAGCAGTGTACCACGAGATACTTCTTGGATACTTGGATTACGCGAAACAACTTGGGTAAGTCGGCAGCGATTCACGGGATTATATGCGTCGCGTGTTCACGCCTGTGACGATTGCTTTCCGCGTAGGTACACAATGGCTCACATCTGGGCCTGTCCACCTTCCGAAGGAGACGACTACATCTTTCACTGCCATCCCCAAGAACAAAAGATTCCAAAGCCTAAGAGATTACAGGAGTGGTACAAGAAAATGCTGGACAAAGGCATGGTCGAGAGGATCGTGCTCGATTACAAAGTTAGTAGCGATCTAATCTAATGCGGCAATATTATACAGTCTCGAGTGTTATCTGAGAGTGAACTGTTACTCTTGGGTGTCAAGGGAGACTAACAGCAACGTTTGAGAAAGCTAATGTTCATATTGATTTCGTAGATATGAACATAGGATTAGCAGACGACAATTGAATAAACGTTATCTTATTCGGCACTGGTGAGCGCAATCGAATCGGTGAATCAATTTTTATTTATCTATTTTAGGATATTCTGAAACAAGCAATGGAAGACAAACTGTCGTCGGCCGCCGATTTACCATATTTCGAGGGCGATTTCTGGCCGAATGTTTTGGAAGAAAGTATCAAAGAATTAGACCAAGAAGAGGAAGAGAAACGCAAGCAGGCCGAGGCTGCGGAAGCTGCTGCCGCCAATGCGGTATGCGGATTTAATAATACATGACCCAACGCAAGATTTTATTCTGTTACGAAGCAAGTTACTGATCGGGCGTGCTCGAATCTTGTTTCAGATTTTCTCCTTGTCGGAAGATTCGGAAACAGGCCCGGATGGCAAGAAGAAGGGGCAGAAGAAGGCCAAAAAATCAAACAAATCCAAAGCGAATCAAAGGAAGAATAGTAAAAAGTCTAATACTCCTCAGACCGGGAATGACCTGTCTGCGAAAATTTTTGCGACCATGGAGAAGCATAAGGAAGTATTCTTCGTCATCAGGTTGCATAGTGCTCAAAGTGCAGCCAGTTTAGCAGTAAGTGCCCGGAATTATTCTGTATTCACTGTTTCCTCGATTCACGAAATGCCCGCGTCGCTATGTATATTTGCGTTTATTACAGCCGATTCAGGATCCTGACCCCGTTATTAACTGCGACCTTATGGACGGTCGCGATGCTTTCCTTACGATGGCTAGAGAAAGACATTACGAGTTCTCTTCTCTAAGGCGTGCGAAATTCAGCTCCATGTCCATGTTGTACGAATTACACAACCAAGGCCAAGACAAATTTGTTTATACTTGTAATAACTGTAAGAGCCATGTAGAAACGAGATATCACTGTACAGTTTGTGATGTGAGTATCGAAGTAACACTTGTTGCCACTGTTTTCGCCTTTCGTTGCCAAATCTGACGTTATCGTTTACTCCGACAGGACTTTGACCTATGTATAAGCTGTAAAGAGAAAGATGGTCATCCTCATCATATGGAGAAACTTGGTTTAGATCTGGATGATGGTTCATCGCCGGCCGATGCCAAACAAGCAAATCCACAGGTAGAGTAGCCTTCCCCTGTTTCGAGCGTTGCGTTGAAATTGTAACGCGAACGATAAACATCACGGTGACGTTTCTATTTTTAAACAGGAGGCGCGTAAACTTTCGATACAGAGATGTATTCAATCGTTGGTGCACGCGTGCCAGTGCAGAGATGCTAACTGTCGTCTATCCAGCTGCCAGAAGATGAAGCGAGTAGTAACGCATACGAAGATTTGCAAGCGAAAGACGAATGGAGGCTGTCCAATATGTAAACAATTGATAGCGCTATGCTGTTACCATGCTAAACACTGCCAGGAGACTAAGTGTCTTGTCCCCTTCTGTTCGAACATCAAACACAAGCTGAAGCAACAACAACTTCAGCAACGGTTACAACAAGCGCAATTGTTAAGGTAATGTGGAAATACGGATTAAAATACTAGCGAGATTGAGTGTCACCTCTAAGGCCGCGAATTGAACCAATGGATCGTCTACTGTTTGCAGGAGAAGAATGGCTGTGATGAACACGAGACCCACGGGTCCTGTAGGAGCGATACAATCTGGACAACAAACTTCCAACGTCACTATGACGGCCGGTGTTGCCATGAAACCAGGGACTAGCCCTACCAACCTGCCCTCGCCGCATCAACCTGGTATAGGGTTGAAGCCTGGCACGCAAACGCCGCCCGCTCATGTCCTCCAGGTGGTTAAGCAAGTACAAGAGGAAGCCGCGAGACAACAGGCGCCGCACGTGGGCTACGGCAAAGTGACGCCGGGCGGCGGTGTCGGCGTCGGTGTTGGCGTAGGTGGACAAACAGGCGGCGTGATGCCTCCGCCTCAAATGCAGCGGCCGATGCCCGTCCAAATGCCGAATCCCGGCGGCACTCATCTCATTCCAATGGATCAGTGGACGCCAAGGTATTGTTCTAACTAAATAATATGTAACTGGACGTGGTTGCGAAAGGGTCCGTTACAAACATATTGCGCTTCCCAGTAGGTATCAACCTGCGGTGATGCAGCAGAATCCTGGTCTGAGGCAGCAGACACCGCAGCAGCTGATGCAGCAACAACAGCAACACCCGGGACAGCAGGTGATGGCGATGGGTGGACAGATGCCCAGGCAGCCAGGAGTAATCGGTGGCCCGGTCAGTCAAGTCGGACCGCAGACTCAAAGTAACATGCACAAGCACGTATTGCAACAACTCATGCAGACTCTCAAGAATCCTCATACGCCAGAGCAGCAGAACCAAATACTTCAAATACTCAAAAGCAATCCACCGATAATGGCCGCATTCATCAAACAACGGGTATGACGATAAGCAATCTCATTTTACTGTTTATTACTGTATATGCTTTATTGTTTCCCCTGGGGGTTACAAGTCCCAATTCTCCTTTTCTCTTTACATTTTTTCCTTAATCCAACCTTATCCTCCGTTCTTAAACTGTTTTCCACTCTCCCGCTCCGCGCTCGCTCTCCCTCTCCGCTCTCTCGCCTCTTCGCTTCCCTTTCTGTTACACTACGCTTAAGGTGCAATTTTATGCTGACGCTCACCTCCGTCCTCACCTCCTTCCAGCTAATTCACTCCCTCTACCCCCCCTTCTCTCGTCTCCACCTTTCCTCCCACTCCTCCATCTTCCTTCTAAGTTTTCCTATCTCCTCTCTCGCCTCCCTCCCTGCTCTTTTACCTCCTTTAGATCTTTCTTTACTTCTTCTCTCATTCCCCTTATCACATTTTCCAGGGTTCCACCCTCTCCTACCCTCTTCTTCTCTGGAAATGTCAGTACCCTCCTGCTCTTCTGAAACACCACTTCCTCCTCGTTCCCTTCCTCCTGCCTTCCCTCCTCCTCCTCTCTCTCTTCCTCTTCCACCTCTCTATTATCCCCATTGCACTTCTTCCGCTCGCGCTCCTTTCTCTCATTAACTTCTCTACGTTGATTTTTCTCCCTCCTGTTTTCGCCTCCTCTTCTCCCTTTCCGCTCACTTCCCCCTGCCTCCTTGCATTTCCCTTTTCTCCCTCATTCCTCCACTCCCTTCTTTACTCTACTGTTCTGCTCCTTACTCTTTTTCTTCACCGCCCGATGTCGCATGTCCTACCTTCCTCTCTCCCTCTCTGCTCTGCCACCTTTTCCTCCCCTGCTCAACCCTTTCCCGTCTTGCTCTAACTTCAATACTCCGCGCCTCCTGTCCATTTTTCCCTTCTCCCTCACGCTCCTTTTCCTCGCGCTTTCTCTCCCTTCACTCCCTGATCCCCTTCTCCCTCCACCCACCTTTTCTGCTTCTTTCACTAGCACCGCTCACTCACACGTCTCGCCTCTTTCAAACCTGAACTGAACTCCCACTGTTTATTACTGTTTACACTCTATGGTTTTGACAATTTCGATTACCATGTGATTTTTTTAATAAAAAGGCGCTTGCCCTTCAGCAACAAAGTGGTCAGTACGGCGGAGGAGTCGGCGGCCCTTTGGGCCCTAATCAGCCGCAACAACAACCTGGTTTGCAGCATATGATGTCTCAGCAGCAGCAGCAACAGCAGGCTCAACAGCAGCAGCAGCAGCAGCAGGCTCAGCAGCAGCAACAACAACAGCAGCAGCACCAACAACAACAGCAGCAAGGCAGAATGCAGATACAAGCGATGCTGAATCAACAACAGCAACAGCAGCAGCAACAACAACAGCAGCAGCAGCAACAACAGCAGCAGCAACAGCAGCAGCAGCCTGTTCAGCAACAGCCGCAGTGGTACAAGCAACAAATGCTGGTGATGCAGAGACAACAGCAGGCTCAACAGCAGCAGCAGCAGCAACAACAGCAGCAGCAGCAACAACAACAGCAGCAGCAGCAACCGTTCACACAACCACCAGCACCACCTTACGGTCAACAGCGACCAATCAGGCCGTCCCTTCTCGGTAAGAATCATTTGATTCTCGACAACAAAACGAGATTCGTCGAGCCGCATGGTGGTTCGTGGTCTAACGTCTGCCACGATTCCGCGTATTCTTCCTCAGGTTACGGTGGCTTTAGCGAACAAGGCTACGGTCAGCCCGGTTTAAAACCAACTCCACCCCCGGTACCTTCTCCGCAAGGTGTGATGGGACCTCCAGGGATCTCTGTACAGCAACAACTCATGCAGTCCGTTCGATCTCCGCCACCCATACGATCTCCTCAACCGAATCCTTCCCCGCGACCGGTTCCATCCCCGCGCAATCAACCAGTTCCTTCGCCCCGGTCGGGCCCGGTACCGTCGCCCCATCATCACCCGCCTCACGGCACGCCGACCCACTCGCCGGCTCACGAGCTCGGAGGGCCAAGCGAGATGATGCTGTCGCAGCTGAGCGGCGGTACCGGCGCGCCGTCGGGCCACCCGGGCGCCATGCCCCATCATCCGTCTCCGGCGCCACCGCCTACCAGCGGCACGGACTCCAGTGAAGTGACGCCCATGACGCCGCAAGACCAACTCTCCAAGTTTGTCGAAGGATTGTAGTGACTGTTAGTGAAGTCGGTCGATACGTGTGATTGGTATGTTAATGGGCGAACGACGACGAAGACTACGACGACGACGACGGCAACGACGACGGCGATGATCTCGCGACGTCGTATGTCAACCGTTTGAAAGACGGTCGCTGTTCCCAGCTCCCTGCCATGAGGCAGAGAGCGTTAACCTCCATCCGTTCTGCGTTCCTAGCTTCGTGGAGATATATCAGGTATAAAACTACTTCCACGTCCGGTACACTGACGCCGAGTGCTCCGCGATGTCTGAGCCGCGACGACGAAGGTCAGAGAGAGAGTAGCCTGAACCGACCTGGTGCGACCAAATTAATCCGGATAAACAAGCGCGTGTTCCCTAATTTCTATCTGCGAGTTAAGGTGCAGGAGCGATACACAGCGTGATGATGTGGTGCTGCTTTAGAGATGCTCCGCGAAGATAAATGTTAACAAGCTGGCTCAATGGACACTTGAACACTTCTTCTTACGTTACTCTGTACTGTCGTACCTCAGCCCCGGCTACCCCCCCTTCTACGCCCCTAATCGAGAACCGGTGGAGCGACGAGAAAATTTATTCGAAACGACAAAGTAAAATCAAGAGAGAGAGACTATCGAGTACGTTCTCCCCGAAATAAACCACAATGCATATATGAGAGGATACATACACACATCAGGCTCCTCCCCGAAACCCCCGCCGTGCCGTGCCCTGCCGTGCCCTGCCGTGCCGTGCCGTGCCCTTCCACCCTATGCCCCCCCCCCCCCCCATCACACACAAAAACACGACCTTTTACATCTTTACCACCTTCCCTCGCTGCTGCTCTCGTGCAGGCTGAGTGAAATCGTACAAATGTGTTGTGTATACTTAACGTTAATTAATAATTAATAGTTCAAAATACTATTAGCGTAGCGATTATATGCAGTTATTATATACCACTATTATTATTATCGTGACAAGATGCAAAGTATATAACAAACGAACGAAAAGAAGAAGGACTGTATGAAATGGGAAGATATAGAGAGAGAGAGAGAGAAAGTGCGCGCGAGAGAGAGAGAGAAAGAGAGAGAGAAAGAAACAGAAACGAAAGAAATACCGACGACATTGTATGTATTTGAAAGAAGGGAGAACAGAATTTAGTGAAAAAGTTAAGTAATGTTAACTTAGGCTAATTTGTTATTAAGAGATCGCTACGGCTGCCGGAGGTTGTACCTTAGCGCCATTAAATTTTATGGATCATTCTGAAATTAATCCACGGATAAAAGAAAAAAAAGAATCTGCTCGACGGATCGTCCCCGCCGCGGAAGGGACGGTTCCTTCTCCCCCTCTCATTTGTGACAGGACAGGCGAGACGAACGCGGATTAACGGTGTCGCAACCAAAAAGTAGAAATTCACGACAAACACTGCTATTCGCTAGTACGGGAGGAGTTTATATAAACAAAATCGTGTTAATTTTCAAGGCGAAGATGACGATGACGACGATGATGAAGAGAAAGAAACAAAAAAAGCAAATGTTTTTCAGATACGGGGGTCCAACCATGTACAGTTGAATCAAAATATGTAGCTACGAAGCGTAACCGTAACTGGGCCCTCGCGTGAAAAGCGTTCTTGTACATACTATACTATTATTACGATAATAATAACGATTATTATTAATTTCCCTGTCTCTTATGAATTTATTATTATTATTAATATTATTATTGATTTTTATTAATATTATTATCATTATTATTATCATTATTACTATTATTAATATTATTGCAAGAAATTCAAACGTATGAGTATAGAGTGTATTATTCGGGAAGAAAAGCGAGAAAGGGATCCACACACACATACACACACACGCGCGTTTATCAGCATGGGCTTGCACAAGCCCCTTGTGCACGATAGAGAACAACGCAAATGACACACACACACACATACGCGCGCAACGTACACGTCAAAACACGTATATACCGACACTACGTGACTATGCCAGTGCTGTATCATAGTAAATTGTAAGTGTAATTTCTCCTCCCTCTTTTTTCTTCGATACCTATTTAAATGATTAGCTGATAATGGCAACGGATGATGCGTGCAAGGGAGGTGTGTTTCGCGAGTCCGTATCGTCGAGTAGCTTTCGGATACGCGCGATGTACACAATGCTAGCCCGCCCATGCGAATCGAGATTAGAAACCGTTGGTTTACTGTCCAGAGAAAAGGGATCACGACTCGTGAAAAAGGAACACAGTATAACAATACACACATTTCGCTTATGTATACGCACGTACACACACACACACACGCCCGCGGTATACCGAATCGTCATACGTGATCCGCGTGTGCATATTCATTGTTTTTATTATTAATTATTACACGTTGGTACACCGGTGCCCTTCGAATCCGTTCGAAGAATAAAAAAAGAGTCTTTTTATGGAAACCAAACGGATACGTTTCGCTTCGAAAGCTTTAGCCATACAGTGACAAGTTTAATAAAAGAAAAGGTTCAGGAAAGAATTAGATTAAGGTCACCAGTCGATCTTGCTTTCGTTCGAACGCCACTGACAATTCGCGGAGGATTATTAAGTAGAATCGATTCAGCGTCAATGTTCCTCGCGAAAGCACTGCGCTCTAAGTCGAGTCTTGACATTGGAACTCGATCGGGAGTCCCGCTTTCTCAAGTGTATCATTTTCTACCGCTTCGCGTAACGATCGTCCGGCGAGAATCATCCACGAAACATTCCTTTCTTTGTACATTGCTTCTTCTCTCTTCCCCCATCCTCTCCGTCTTTCTTCGCACCTTTCTTCTGTTTATCGCATTCAAAAGCAATGGAAAGCACCGACGATATTTAACGACGCTTCGATAGCAAGCGGTTTTATCCGATCGATCGAAGAACAAAAGAAAAGACGGAACGAATCGAATGGAGTCGTAGGCGCATTTCGTGTACACGCAGTTTCCGAGGGGAGTAAACGAAAGTGGATTAAACGGCCGCGAAAAGAGACGGCAAGGCGAGGAGATTAACCGGTAAAGCTTCCAAGGGAAAAGTAACACGAGCGACGGAGGTGCATAACGGGCGGCGGTGATCGAGACTGTAGATTTAAATAAACGATTTCACCCTGGCGGAGAGTGGTGAATAATCGTAAACGACAAAAGGAACCCAAAAGTATTTGGCTTAGTATGGCTGTGTTTAGGGCAGTGTTGTAAATCAGAAAGTGGTATACCATTTGTGGTAGCAAGCTCGTTTAAGTGCGGACGTTCGAACGTTGTTGGCGTGCCGACACCCCCGACGATCCACGCTTCTATTTTATCGATTGCTTTTATTAAATTAACTGTAAGAGGGGTGGAACGGTCGCGACGGGCCAAGTTCGCTGGCGGCACGTACCGTTGGCGGGGTGGAGGGGGGGGGGGCGAGACAAAGGAAAGGGAAGCGGAGGGGAAGGAGCTTCTCTTTCTCGAGCGTGTTCGGGGGGGATTGCGAGTGTAAAAATGGATTTTAAGCGTACTCCGAACATCGAGAAAGAGATCGCGGGGCCGCTGGAATATTCCGCGTGGAGGGGTGGAAGAGCGGGGAAGGCCAAGGGAACCGGGAGAGCGGGCTCGGCTCGTCGGGTGTTTGGCCGTTGGCACGTCGGCTTGTTCGTGGGCAATTTATTATTGTAACGAGGAAGCGAACGATACAACGCTATATATAAATATATATTATACGATTTTTTGTTTTCTTTTTTATATTAAACGAGCACACGATTATAGGCCGCGGTTATATCGACGACGAAGTGAACGATTAATTAATGAGTTAATTATTATTAACAGATAGACGATAACCACAGACGAAACCTATCGAACATAATAATGATTATTATTATTACGCTATTATTATTGGAATACCGATTATAGAGTACTACTTTTTCTTATGACATTTCGTAAATAGCGAATTGATTGTCTAATTAAACGACTAATGAGACGCAAATGTAACGTTTATCCCCCCCTCCAGGTGGAAACAGATGAGCGAAGAAATGAGACACACACACACCGCCTTCATCCCGGTCCCAATTTCTTTTACTTTCCCCCGGGAGGGAAACTCGAGGGGGACTGAGAGAAACGCTGATCGCGACATTCGCTCTCTCAATCCCCCTCGATCCTGATCCAACACTGCATCGGTCACGATAAATGTTGTACAATACTTAACGATGCGCGTCGTTCCTTTATTTATTTCTATCGGTGGGACTCTCGTCGTTCTCGCTGAACGAGACACACAGATACGCCCACACACACATTACACACACACATATATATATATATATATATATATATATATATATATATACACACACACGCGAATGGAGGAAAAAGAAAGACAATTGTCACCGTCTCTCGCCATTCAAATATACATATATACATTTTTGTAATTACTATCCTGCTGTAAAGACCGCTCTCGCAGAGTGACTTAGGAAAAACCATTAGTTACTGTCTTCTCTCGCCCTCGTTTTACTTTTCTGTTTTTCTCTTCCCCATCTCATTCGCTATTACTTTTTTTGTAAACGCGTTTTGTAACATACGTACGTTCGGTTTTTTTGTAAGAGCGCGCGAGACGCTAGCTTCGCGAGACGCTCGGTGATGATGGAAACGTGAATTTAGGTTTTTTGCTACGGTTTTATACTCTTGGACGTGAAATAAAAGAAAGAAAAGAAAGACTTCGTTTTCCTCTGGACGATTTGTAACGTAGATAAGGACACTGTATGTTGATGTTCATGAATATTTAACCCCGAATATTGTTACATTATTATTAAAAAAAGAAAAAAAAAACAAGTTTTAAAAGTACATTCCACTTTTATTTTTCTCTCAGCTCAGGTTCACGCATGTACATACGCGTACGAAAAGACCAACATCCTTGTAAAACAAAAAGAAAGAAAGAGAAAAGAAAAGTCACTAAGATAGGACGAATTATTTTTCTCTTAGCTTCCGAGCAGGGCAGAGCGATCTTATTAAAACAATAATAGTTCGTTGTCATTGCTCGCTGAGGATCTAAACCTCGCTCGACCGTTCGCGATCTCGTTCGATAATTTTTTTTATTTGTATTATTTCTTTTACCACAAAAGGATGGTCTGTTTCTTCCCTCCCCGCCCTTATTTCGCGTTCATTACGCGCACCTTGTATATTCGCACTCGAGCCACGATTTTCCTGCTGCTTGACGAGGGAACATCGAATCGCTCCGATTTACAAGCAAGATTAAACGCTCGAACGCGGTGCACCCTTGGTCTCGGCCTGTCGAACAAACTGTACAGATCCTCTATACGCGAGGACGAATGCGAGACGTGTTCGATTCGTTTCAGTGATTCTCGATCGCCATTTCGGTTGCTCGCTCGTCTTGTTCGACTACCCGCCTCCCCCGGCGAGAAGAGAAGAGACAAAGAAACGTAGCGTAGATTAATCTTGCGACTTCCACGCGACGAGATCTTGGTTCTCCAAGGGACTCCTTGGCTCTCACTGCCTCGATGCCATCCTCATCGAAACGGTGACCCGAAAAGCGAGCCGGGACTAAATTATGCAAACGAGCGCAGCCGGTTTTCTTTCCCGCTCCCTCTCTCCCCCCCTACCCCCCGTGTTTTCATCCCCCTTATACATTCGCCCTCCCCCGGCCCGGTTGCGCTCGGAGCCCCGCGCCCGCTTCCCTCAGGCGTGTAGGAGGAACTAATCTCTTAATCGCAGCGTAATGTAACAACGTAAACGAGACCGACATGTAAGAGTTATACATACATGTGTATATATTTATACATACCGTACCATTAACACAATTGGAGATATTTGACGAAATAAAGTTTACGTATGATCATTTGAAATGCTGGACGTTGTACCTGTGCGCTCTCGGAGACCTCGCGCGCGCGAGCGGGGGCCAACATCGCGCGAGCCCTCGGGATACTCATTTCCCTCGGTCATGTGGATCTATCATTAACGATTTTTTTTTTATTTAATATCTCGACGAGCAACCCGCGGGCTACATTTGGTCCTCCTCACTTGCGACCCGCAATTGCTTCAATTATTGTAAATCCATATCAGAAATAACAACCTCAGCCCATAAATTAGAATACTTTGATTAGTATATTTAGGTATTTAATATACTCGAATATTAGGTTTCCATTTTTCGCCCACTACTGGCCAAAGGTTGCTCATCACTGGTCCATCGTATCCGTGAGATGCGCGCGAGATATGCCCGCGAGGATTCGTCGAAGATTGAATTACTTGGTGGATCCTTAAATCGGAAATGATGGACTTTCACCGATTTCTACGGACGACCCGTGTTTCCTTCGTTGGCCAAAGTACGAATAGATCGCTCGGTTTATCTTTCCGGTGGCGACGAATCCTTGCGGGACAGTATCAGGCGGATGACGAGAGGAGAAAATTATAGAGTCCCCCTGCTGATCTATACGTACACTTACAATTAGATGATACATTTATACATGCATACATATACATATATATTCTATATACATATTGTGCACAGACGTGCAATACACATGTAACAACAATATTTATTACGATCGTCGCGGAGGACCGCGCCTCCGACCAAAGAAAGCTCAATGTATAGATGTGTATAGACAATTTGTAGCAAATAGCGAGCTGTGACGAGAGGAAGTTTTCTATGTGCCGAGAGAAAGATGCGCTTGATGCATACTTGGAAGCCGCGCTCGTGGCGATCAACCGCGACGAGGAATGTTTCAAGTACGTTAAGCGGAACAATATTCGTCCAAAGGAGTAAATGTTGGGTATAAGATCCCGTAATGCGTAGCACAACCACGAAGCAGGTGATTCCTCGTCTAAAATTCAGTTGAATGTATGGGATACTGTATTTCCTTGTACAAGGCTTCGCTTCTTTTTTTTTTTCATCGAGAAAATTGTTCCTCAGGATTCGTTCCTCTCGAAAGCGAAGCCTTCTACGAGCATGTACACTTTATTCTATAGTCTTTGACTGATTTTCGACCGAGAGATCGGCCCCTTTCGATTGTACCACGGATTATAGAAGAGCCTGTATATCGAAACAAAACTGTAATAACTTAGATCCGCGCATTACGCGATCCTCCATTTTATACCGTGTACACGTGTTTGAATAAGAGTTGTGATCGTCCTGTAAAGTATATCGAGCCTCCTTTTGTACCATGCCGACGTGACTTTGATGGTGAGACATTCCACTCGAACGCGTTGCATTATTTATGTAAAAAGAAATGGACCCTGGCTTGCACAGGATCGTTCGCCGCATCACTACAGACTCCTTCTCCGACTTTGTACGAACCCCTTTAACGCGTTTTGTTTCAGTGACGACTGGTTTGCGACACCGATATTACCCTCGTAAAGGAATTGTATAGAAGACAAAAAAAACACAAATATTTAATAAACGATTTATGAATCATTCCAGCCTGGACTATTCAGCTTTTCCGTCCGCGCGAGATAGTCGATTCGCCGCGGGAAGGGTAAACCACCGTTGGAAAGTGCCAACGAACACGGCTAATCGTGGACGGAGGCTAGGTTTAAATATCGATCGGCGTCTACCGCGTTAAGCATTGAATTGCAAATTAACCACTATATATCCCGCGCTGTGTCTGTCCTTCGTCCACCCGTGCCTATTAAGCGTCGTATAATTGCCCGTAATTAGCAGAGCTCCGAGCTTCAACGCCTATCGCCGATAATAATTAACGATACAGGCAATTTTCGTTCTGCTGAAGAGGCAACTCTGCGACGACACAAGGAAAGCTCGTCGCAGTTTCGTAATCTCCGACGGAAATATAATTAACCAATACGAAAACGAGGGCTTGGGTTTAGCCCACGAGTAATATTATGATTCACAGCGTAGCCTGTAATCGAGAAATCCGGAATATCGAGCAACTCGCAGCCGAGAAAGCAAATGCTTCGCAATTGGTTGACGGACAGCGATCTTACGAGTCACTCTTCAACCAGCGCGAACCCGTGCAATTTCATTTCATCGTTCTCGCCCGAACGTTCGCGTGTAAACGATATTTGTTATCGTCTATTTGAGCGACGGATGTCGCGCTTATCTGGAGGAAGTTGCATTGGCTATCGATCGTGGCACTGGCTGTGGAATTTCTTTGTTCGCGTTGATTCAGAGACAGAGAACTAGAGAGAGCTTTCGACCCGCACGCGCCGTTGATTCGGACACGAGACGATTCGGCGACGCGTCATTCATGCCTGTTAATCGAATGAGTAGAGAGAGAGAGAGAGAGAGATTTTCATAACGGGAGCAGTGAGTTGGCGGTGAAATAATGATTCAAGACTGGACGGGAATAATGGCGCGTTGCTGGACGGCTGGATGATCGTGGACAGAGGGGCGCAGCCCGAGAGCAGCGTGTGTCATCTGCGATGCTTGACATGGCTTGGCACGCGTGGCCAAGATGGTGGTGGTAATGGAGGCACGACAGCGATAATCGGGCCTCTCTCTGCTTGTCGTCCGTCCCTCGCTTCTCGTTGTTTGCTCCTTGATTCTCGGCCGATACCTCGGAGGGTGTTTCTCGGTTGGATGACGCGCGCCAGTGGTGGGAAGCTGTTGCGTTGATGTGTGCATCGTCGTGGATAGAATCGCTAGACGGTCGGTACATATCTGTGGGATCGCTGGTGCGCCGTCCAAAAATAGATATAAATGAACGACGAGCGTGCCATCGTTGTTGTCGGTGGTTCCACGCACTCCGTAACAATGCGCGATTATTAAAAGGTTCGCGGCCAACGCCACAGTGGAATGGAGGTGCTCAAAACCAGCCAGGAGATAGTGCACGAAGGGTGGCTCATTAAATCGCCACCCACGAAACTTTGGCGAGCGGTTAGTACCTGCGAGAAATCATACCGAGCACGCAATTCCATCCATTCGTTAACTTTCCATTGTTTACGTTCCTCAACGTTTGTCAAACTGTCCTTTCCATGTTCCGCCGTTCAACTCCTCCGAACTCTAACCTCGAATCTTGATAATCACTACGTTACCGAGTGCGAAATATCCTAAATACTCCTTTCAATTTTCACACATTCACATGTTTGTCCACTCACACGCGAGATCTAACGCGTCCGCTGTGCTTGTTTATCGTTAGCGATGGAGGAAAAGGTGGTTCGCTCTTCGGCATAGCGGGGAGTTACCTGGGCAATACTTTCTGGAATATTATACGGACAGGCGCTGTAGGAAGCTGAAAGGTCGCATCGATCTTGACCAATGCGAGCAGGTATTTTTCTGTTTAACACGCTCTTTATGCTTCGTGTCTTCGCAGTCGATGCTCATCTTTGTTTGTTCGCAGGTAGACGCGGGACTAAGATTTGAGAACAGGAAGCAAAAGTATCAGTACATGTTTAATGTTAAGACACCAAAAAGGACGTACTATTTAGTAGCCGAGAGCGATGCTGACATGAACAAGTGGGTGGACGCAGTCTGCCAAGTTTGCGGCTTGAAGGCGTACACGCAGGACGAGGAGCAACAATGTCAAAGTATACATTGTTATTGTCTAAGCCATATATAAGAAGTTTAAGTCTGAGTTTATCGTTTGATACGACGAAATTCTCTTGCAGTGTTCCAATTTGAAACGCAAGAATCCCCGCCGATATCACCCACTAGCACTATCTCTGGTCCCTACATTCCTATCAGCGAGTGCATTTCTGGTCGTCGCCTGAACGACACCAGTTCCCTCAGCTCAGGCCTTGGTCAAGGCCCCGAGCATTACGATGCACCGAGACGATTGGCCCCATCTCCGCCTAGGTCCCCTACGACCACAGATGCGGAAAGTGTCTTCACCGATGACGAGTGGACTGCTCCTGTGCCTAGCGTTAACTGGGAAACGTTTCCCTCCCCAGGTAACTATTCCCCGGCACGAGTTTCTGCTTACCAAAGTCTCATGGCTAATTGGATGGTTTATTCTAGGTGAAAGCAAACATCCGCAAGGTTCAAGCGACGCGGAGATCGGTTCTTGGAGCGTTAGAAAACGATTTGGGAAGCTCAGGATCGTCGATTCCGCTGTGCCGCCTTCCGCTGAAAAGTTACCGGCGCCTCCTAGACCACCAAAACCCCCGCACATGTTACCTGAAAATCCTGGGCATAACTATCTGAATTTAGATGGTGCTACGGAAAGCTCAAAACCCACCACCCCGGCGACCCCCGCGCCGTCGACACCTGCCACTGCGATCGTCACGGACGAGTCTTACGATTTCCCGAGATCTCACCAGCCGGGGCAAGCGCCCGACATGAACCAGTGGATCGATCAGTCCTCTAAACACTTCTATTCGAACGCTGCCCCTAGCAGTGTCGAGGAGCCGCGCGTATTTCGGTACGACTTCCAAGAAGAGGAACCGTCTAGTCCTCGTTCTGAGAGTTCAGCGACCGCTACGTACTCAAATTTGCCGAGTCCCCTCGTCCGGGATACCTCGAGTTCTGTACCAACGACAATGGCACCGCCACCGCCGGTCGTGTACCGGGAATTGAAGCCAGGAAGGAAAACTAGCGACTCTACGTCGATTATTAGTAACGAAGCTTCCCCAGGGCCGATAATGCCGGCGTTGGAAATGAGTTCTGCTGAACACTCGCCCGCTGAACCGCCGAGCATCAATAGGAAACTCAAGCCACCTTTAAATAAATCTCCCGTGGAAGGTACAGTCATCTACGTCCGTGATGTAAGAGAGTTTAAAATCGAAGTTTCATGTAAAATCCCGTTGTGCTTTTAGGACCTCTACAATTAGCATCTCCACCGGGAAGAGGAAGAATTCGAGCAGCCCCTAGTCCAACACCGCCAGCGCACGCGCACTCCAATCGACACCAGTCAACTTCCGACGAAGATAATAACGCTTTCGACGATAAAGAAGAGGTTGGAACAGATCGATATATATTTTGTCTAATATTTATCAGTACTCTTTTCTTCTACGATCTTTCTTTCAGATATACTACTATCAGGATCAAAATGCGTTCATCCCTGCTTCAAATCGGCGCCTCGTTGTCCTGCAGTATTTGGATCTTGATCTAGAAGCGACAGAAAGTTTCACATCCTCGAGCTTGCCGCCAACCCAGTCCCCGCCAAATACGACGGTCTATAAAACAGTAGATTTCTTGAAAACCGAGGCTTTCAATCGCACTCGCCAGCGAGTCGAGGAGGAAAGGAAACAGTGCACGGATGAGCTTGCTTAGCGTAAGCTTCTACCTTTGTTTTTAATCTTATTTGCGAAATTCTTGAACGCGACAAGCAGGAGGGGGCAGAGAATCGCGAAGGTTTTTAGGTAGTGTATAGTCTTGTTACGATTTTACCGATTAGCACTTTACAACATTACGGGACTGCGATACCTAAGCGCAGCACTTAGCGGCTCCTCCAATATCTTTTAAATCTTTACGTTTGTTATTGAATCGAAGATGATTTCGAATTTTCGTTATCGATGATATACGACTAGTTGGAAACCGAAGAGATAGCAATATTCAATGGACCAAAAATGTAATGTTAAAGTTAAGAGGAGGCGGCGATGAGATGATAAAAGAGGACGCTCTTTTGCGAGACTCGTGTCAGGATTTGTTAAAGAATTTTTAATTAGGAGAGTAAGTATTATTACATTTAGGTACGATCACTGTTTTTATGTAGGCTTTACATACTATTAAAATAAGACAGAGGCATTTTTAGTGTCGACCATGCAACGAATTAAATGCGTATGCAACTGCTGAAAATTTTAGATATCTTAATTCTAAGTATTAAACAGATAATATGTAATATATTTTCAACGTGCCTGAATTTATTGTTTTTTTTTTTGCTGAGGTGATGAGTTGTTTGTTATCGCATATCATGGACGGGCGATGGAATTTCGTATTTATGGACATATAAAAATTGCTTCTCAACCGTTTTTCTTTTCACCCCCAAAAGAAGTGTTGCGCGAATTTGTTTTTCTTCACCTGGTCTCTATACAGTGGATATTCTCTTTTCCCTCGTAATGTTTCGAAACCAATTATTTAAACGCAGAATTTATATTAAACCACTAGCAGTGTATTCGGTGTACCTTTTGGCACGAGCTACTGAAGCATGGTAATCGGAAATCCTGGCCATAAAATCGAAGCCACTAAACGGAATATATTGGATTACAGAGTCGCGTGCCACGGACGTGTATACATATATACGAGCTAAAAGTACAGCAAAATATATTTTATGTACAAAATATCCATACACATACGAAAATACAAATATGTATACAATTTTATTTTTATAATAAGGGCATTGTAATTTTCTCACCACTGCAATCACTCATGATAAAAAGAATCGCCGATAAACAGCGTCTCTAATTGCTGGGGTTTCGAAGTATAGTTTACTAAAAGTAGAGACCAAAAATGGGCAAGTAGAATGGTTTGAAAATATTCTCCGATTTGCATAAAACAAACGGTATCGCGCCATCAAACTGCGAGATGAATTATTCAAACTACACTGACGCGTTAGTACATGTTAATTAAAACGTCATATCATCGAGAAGCAAGCGCACAAAGTACATACGTCATCAACATATCTACGCTTTTTCAAAGATTCATATATTGTTCCAAATCTGTCTAAATAATTCGTCGATTGTTAACGGTTAGCGCAAATTAATTGTAACGCATCGATTGGAGAGTATATGGTATTCAGTAGTGCGATTGAATAAAACTGAATTTTTATATAAGCAATTGTGAAGTATAGTATGTTATTGAAGTTACTTCCATTCAACAAATATTTACCAATTCACTTATCTGTGATACACAACGGTTCCATGCTGTACTATAAAGTAACGGCAAACAAAATCGTTCGATTATACGAAGAAATGCAAACAACACCGCATCACTCGTGGCTGATATCGTTGGTCGATAATCCGCGCTGTATTATCGACACGGGCGAGGGGTCGTCACGACCTTCGCATGTACGCTACCAGAGGTTATTGGCCCTTGATCGAAGCGGTTGGTGGAGGGGAGGGGTACCAAACAGACTCTCATTCGCTCGCTAACCGCCGAGCGTGCGCGATCTGTTTTTCGCCGCGTTCACCGCGTACATTGTTTTCCTCCGTCGCGAACCGTACACTTGTATCGCGTATTACACAGAGCGTCGCGGTAAACAGTATATCCGATGTGCTCTCTCCTTTCTTTGTGTTGAACCTGTGAAACGTCGAATTTTTGTGCCTCACCTTCGGACTGTTACAAAAGTGTGATCCATCCTGTGCAATTGGCCTTTACACCGAACCTCGAGCCCAACCCGACGAGCTGGAAAACATCGAAAGCAGTCGCGGCGGTGTTTCGAGCTTCGCTTCCAAAGTGAGTTCATGTACATTTTAGATAACTTATACCGGGACGTGGAAATCGGAGGTGCACGTGAGGTGGATCGATCTGCCACCACTTGTTGGTCGCCCGAGATGCGTGTCAACCGACGATGACTAGATTTAAAACGTTCACGTAATTTTCCTCGTCTTTCTCGCGAGTAACTCGATTTGACGTTCAGTTTCTTTGGCACGGACCCGTTCCGCTGGAAAGATACCATTCCCCGGGAAGCAAGAAACGTTGTTAGTACACCAGTCACGTTCCATTATCGGCGCAATTTAAGATATCGTAAACGTTCTCCCGTGGAGTCATTTGCATAAAGGATACAGCGGTAGGCTAGCGTTCGCGAGGCTCCCAGGTCTCTCGGCCACTTGTGGATTTTCCAACCGAGTCGACGCGGTCGTTCGCGTTACCGTTCCTGACCCTCCTCGCGCGTGACATTCGTCACGAATATCCGAATGGATGTCGGCATCCATTCGTCTCCGGTCTGAAATACTTGGGAACTCGGTGCACATATTCCACCATTAGGATGTTTCGAGGGGGAGATCGAGTCGTCAGAAATGTTGCATAGAAACGGCTCGCGTCGCTGCTGCCATTTTATTTTTTTAGGGGATCGGGAGGGGGAAGCACGCGAGCGTTTTTCTACTCGTCCGTGGATTATTGTCAACGAACGGTTCTCTCTGGCGTTGCTCTTTCTCAAGAGCATTGTAACGTTTCGTCAGGGTAACAATGTTTACGGTTTCCCTTGTGCATGCAACGCCAGCTCGTTATGCATCCACATTGTTGTTGCGTTATTGCCGGCTATTGCGAAGCGCGCCGGAGCAAGTGAGAAATTCTCATGCACAATAATGATCATTATCGGTAACGCTGTTCAGCGGGTGTAATACGACGCGCGCATTCTTTCGCGGGCTTTCGCAATGACCGCCATCTTGGAAAAATTGTATCGCGAGATTTTTCGAGGAAGATTCAGGCAATTATCACTACTACATCCGTCTACGTCGACTCAAATTACCTTTCAGCAGTTTGAATTTATGTAGCTCGTTTCGAGTCACCTTGAAACAGTTCAGGTTCGAAATTACACTGTAGATTCCTTACTGTAACTCTCCCTTTGTGTTTCTGCATTCACACTGACGCTACGTCTCTTATTATAGATTCCTGGTATTATTAAGCGTAGCTTTCTTACGTCTCTTCCTATTATTTAAAGTCTGTAGTTCTCTTTGAAAAATCTACTAACGTCCTTTGCATCTCCGACCAGTAACGACTTTTGGGAAAAAGGTTGTTTTCACGCCCGATTCGCCTTATGAAATCATTTACCTTGAGAAGTGTTTTTCATGCTCAACACCGCAGACGATAATGAGGTGGTCTGTTTCTGGTGGGTCATCTTGCATATTTTACGGTCGCTTCTTATACCTGGACCGTCGAAGAGTATACACGTCTACATTATAATACTTCGATGTGGGGCCTGCTTGCAAGCATTATCTCGTATAATCGGATTCCTCCTTTGACGCTGGCAAATACTGATTAGGCCATCTTCAAACGAAGTGCTTTAGCTGAAGCAGCATGAAAGGTCCGTTTTTAGTCATCGATACGAGGTGTATGCTTGAGGCGTGCTCTTTGAACTCGATCGATCGGAACGGGTATGCGATGAAGAGTGATCCCAGAAAATAGTTGCAAGCCGATAGCCCCTCCTTTGAATCCTATTAGCGCGGCTTGATAACCCCGAACCATTCGAACAAAAAAACCAACTTCTTTCGATATTGGTTCCGTTCTGGCGGACCAAGGCGCCTCGTTATCCCTGCATCTCGAGCAGATCCTTTTGTCGAGGGAATACAAAGTTCAGCGTTTTCTTTATGTAACTCTGGCAGGAGAATAAAACGTCCCGACACATTATCGCGGTTTTCCACAGACATGGAAGTACCCAAGTCTTCGCGATAAAGAAGTTGGAAGACGGTTGTTTGCGCCGCTTGAATTTATTCGAACTTGGCGATAGAAGTATAAGAAGTCTAAATTAATCGCTCTCAATCCTTTCAGCGTTGAAGTAAACAGCGCGCAGTGAATATATAGAAAGGGATAGATTGAAACGGGTGCTTGGCGCACTAATAGCCCCACTATTTCGAGACAGAGTATTTAGGACGGTTCGTAAACAGCCGATTGAATTGCCTTCGCACATTTTTTTCCCTTTTCCTTGAAGTCTTTATTCAGCAGTGGGGTATGCATGAAGACCACCTAACGCGCATTCCATGAACGAGACTCGTTCCACGGCATCCAAGGGCTTTTCTTTGCTTTTCCGCCACATTCCAGCCTTTGTGGCGCAGTTTTCTTAGGACCGGTTTACTCGTGTCTCGCAGGACCGCAGGTACTTTGACCCGTAAAAACCGTCACCCACGCCAGAAGCACGATTCATCTTTTGCATTCGCCGCGTCGGCCTCCAAATAACAGATTTCTCAATTCCCCACTGCGTTTAAATGGCAAGAAACACTTAACGGTTCACTCCAAGCGCATACAGCTGTATTTTGATTGTATTATTAGTGAAATCTTTAATCGTTGTACAGGTATTTGATAAAAATCTACCAAATATTGTGTAAGAAAGAGCGCGTCTTACACTAGAATATCCGTTAATTCAGTTCGTTAAGTGGATAGAGACGTCTCCTTGTTTTGTTACGGAAGTAAAGTCGGGATTAGTGAAATGAAAGTATAAAGTATTTATTTAGCTCACTTGCTGCTCTGCTTCGTTGCCGAGATTGTGTGCATACTGTGACATTTCGCAGTGGCATTGAGCGTGTTAAATCGCCGTTAAAAATATTCCTCTAGCCTCGGCGAGACGAGGTGCAGCCGGTTGTCTTTGAATTTAACGCAGTTTCTCGGTAAACATCGGAAACAGCTACACGTGGGCTGTTGAAAAACACGAAACGCAGCCAGCGGCAGTGTAGCTGGCCAGCCAGAGGCCAGAGTAATTAACGGGTGCAATTAACCGTAGTTATAACCACCACTGGTGCGTCATTGCCTCGATCGTTCGGAATAATCGTTTTGTCATTCGTAAGATCGTCTGGCGCGCAGTTGTGCCAGTTGTTTGGATACTTTCGTACAGGAAATAATGCGGAGGCATGGGTGCACTTGCATCGTTGCAGTTGACAAAAAGAATTCTACTTTTAAAACTACTTTAAACTCATTCGAGTACCTACTGAAAACTTGAAACGGGAAAGATCCTTCGCTGATACCCAAATCCCATAGCTGCCATTTTGGTTGGCAATTGTGGGAACGGCGCTCCGCGATAACTACTTGCAACGCACCTTCGTCCTTTTTAATTACACACGTTCACGCGCTTCCTTCGCACGGGCAAGCTTCCCTCCGGCGATGCGAATAAATCGCGAACGGATCGAACTGGTGGAAGGTTTCTACGGTTAAGCAGAAATCAAGTTCCCATCTCGCTCGACAAGCTGCGTTCGAACAATGAGTTGCACAATTGCCCGCGTCGATGCGCGTTAACGCCTCGCCCTCTCCTTTTCCTCCTCGTTTTCCTCGTTTTCCACGGCGGACGTGTCCAGGCCGATACATTACGAGCAGTGGCGGATTTAACGGGCGGCCGATGAGCGGTTGCCGCCTGGGCCCTACCCAGAGGCCCCAAGGCACTGTGTGATGTGTCTAAAATTCGTAGGTTATTATATCTTAAAATAGTACGTAACAAAGGAACGTAGGTTTTAATACTACCAACAGTTGTTACTGAATTTTCTAATTTGTTGTCGAAACTCAGGCTTGACATTTATTCGAATTTTCGGTGCATTTCTTTAACTCGGTTACTGGGTAAAATTAACCAAAGAGACGCTAGTTGCGAAAATATCTTTGTTCCCGCGTTTTAAAGACAATTTTTTAAAAAACTCGAATAACGATTTTAAGATATTTCATAAATTTTGTTTGATTCTTAAAACACTGTACTATCAACACTGTACTTAAAACACTGTACTGTTTATTCAAATATTAATTTTTCTGCACTACTACACTTAGCCCGTTTTTAGTAAACTCCCACTTCATTTTCCCGAAAAATGGGCCCAAGCCCTATTATCACACAAAAAAAATATAATTTCCTCCAGACACTACCTATATTTTATTTCTATACGTTTCTGCACACATAGCCCGTTTTGTTCCTCTTCCCTTAAATCCGCCACTGATCGATCACGCGTTTTCGCGCCGCCGGTGGACTGGCCCGGCTGGCCGCAACCGGCAGGAAGCGCGCTGGCAAAATTCAGACCGCACTCTTGCAACCGCGATTTCCGAGTCACGGAACCGCGGCGACCGAGGAAATTTCCTTTCGGAGCGACCGTGGAGCGCGCTGGCTTTTCGATCCGTTTCTTTGTTCGATTCAATTACGGCGTAACAGCCATTGTTTACGGACGCGCAAACCCGGTACGCACCGTCGATGGTGTATTAAATACGCCGGTGAAAAGAGGAAGAATGTTGGCCCAAGTAACAATTGAATTGGGAAACTTGAGACGCGAATTGACGTAACCCGTCGTGCTAGATCAAATATGGAAACAGCGGTTACGTAAAGTCGAAGTGTACAAACGGCAATGTTGTTCCCTTGAATTTTAACCGCGCAGCGATCTTCAGCTGAGAGATCCTGGTGGTTAAGGATCGGTCAATATTGGAGAGGCTAACAGACGATAATTGTGATCCACCGTATTTAGAGTTAACGGGCAAAGTTGGAGTTCTCGAACAGTGAACCGTAGGTAGGAATCACGCGTTTTCGTTGATATCCCCCTTCTTCCGGCGGGCGTGTTCCACGCGTTTGATGTTACGTGCACGGCGCGCGTGCGGGTTGTTGCGTTAGACAGGAAACGCAGAGAGAGAAGAGTTATGTCGAGTCGACCTGGTTTAGGCGCGCCCTACAGGCGCCTCGGATCGCGGAGGTAAGAGAGTGAAAGAACCACCTCTGAAATGTCAGGGACCGAGGCACGGGAACGGATACGGCGCTATCATGTCCATCCAGAGCTTAAAGGTCTGAACACACTTGCCAGTTCCGTGACAGATCAGTGCTAGTGGGAAAAAGAAGAGATCGTCTACGCTGCTATTCTTTTTACCACTGACACGCCGGCACTGATCTGTCACGGAACTGATAGAGGCCGTCGCGCGTTTCGGCGAAGCGATATGAAGAGAAAAGTTTATGAAGAATTGATGATCGATAATTAATTAGTTATTACTAATTTCTTCGATTCCCTTCTCTGTGCTTCGCCAAAATGCGCGACGGCCTTAACCCTTTAGCGCCAAACGTATCATATATGATACATTCCTTTTTTTACCGTTTCGCCGTTTGCATTCGCATTTTGTTGCCTGCAACAGTTTAAGTGATACATATTTAGCGTAGTTTTATTCACTGAAGAAAGTTGGACCGATCTGAACCCTGTATTCTTTAGTTTTATGCATTTTGATCTCTGAAAAAAAAATTTAAAAAAAAATAAAAAATTTTTGTATAAAAATATATAAATTCAGACCATTTTTAACGATGAAAACAAAACGAGATATTTTTCTTTCAACGAGATCTAGGTGTGGGCGCTAAAGGGTTAAAGCCGGAAATCCACCTGAAAGCTAGCTAAGCTATGCATGCTGTGCTAAATTTTAAAAAATTAGCTTTAGTGCGTCCTTATGGAACCGTTTCCAGAAAACGGTTCCAGAATAATGTAAGGTAAATGTCCCAATTTCTACTCATGTCCCCATTTCTGCTAATTTCGTATTATTCTTATTATTATTAGCGTTACGTTTGTATTATAGTTGCAACAAAATAATTCTAAATTATTTGAACATTTACGCGCGCGTTGCACGAGGTTGGGGCTAAATAAGTACAGCATAAGCAACGAAAAACTTTTAAAACGAGAGACTCATGATTTTTCGATTGTATTCTAGCTGGTTGTGCTAAGGAACAGCGTCACTATTGGTATTCGATAATTGGATAGAAAATAGTTTTTGCAGTAAAAGTTCTTATTTAATAACAAAAACAGATACTGTATTGTGCGCTGGATTTTGATTTTTTTACTATTTTTAATTTTTTCAAGTAGAAAATAGGTGAGCATTTCTACTCACCACACTTATAGTAACATAACCTTACAATTCAATGTATGCTGTAACCCCTATTTCTATTCGAAGGCACTTTATTTTTTGTTTATCATTATTTTATACTTTACTGCTGTGTTATAAAACCTCTCCATAAAAGATGTAACTTATTTTAACGTGAGAATGCAACATATTATGTGAGCAGAAATTGGTACAAATGGTAAGTAGAAATACGTACATAGCTATTTTTCGTGAGCAGAATTACGGACATTTAGAGCATTGTATTTAATTACAAATTACTAATAGTTAAACATATTGAAATATCTTTCATAAATAATTTTTGAACTGGTTAATTTATTATTAAAGAATTTAATCAATTACTTTGCAAATTTTGATCACAAACAAATTTTTTACACCTTCTTTATGATGCGTAACTTCTTAAATGAGCAGAAATTGGGACATTTACCTTATTGACGCTAAGTTTTTAAAACTCAGCATAGCATAGCTTAAAATCCAAGTGGATCCCCGGCCTTACTGTGTTTACACCTCAACAGCTCCATTTTCCCCACCATTTCGATCTACTCCTCTCGCATCGGTATAAAACCGCTTCCCTCAACTAAATTCGAGGATTCTCGGTTTGATGGCCGAGGATCTTGGACACCTTAGCGACGCTAGGTTGCTCCAGGTTGGAACAGGTTTATCGCGGCCGTCGTTCAAATATTTGCGCACACGTGCGCGCCTTGGGTGCGTAGGGGCCGGTCGAGCCAGGGAGACGGCGATTAAGGGCGGTCGCGTGCGTCGCTGTTTGAAAAATTTCTCGCACCTCTGGCCACGGACAGGTAGTCGACTGGGGCACGCAGCTCGGACGGCGATCGACGCCGTGGAATGTCGCTAATGATCCTCGCGGATGTAGACGTCACGCGGTGTTCAGCCGAGCTTTGTCTCTAGTTGGCTAGACTGCGCAGCGACCTTCGTCCCTAGGGTGAGACGGCTGGAAAAACAAGTCGAGTTTGGAAATTCAACTCCTCTAACCTAGGTGACGATTCCTCGACTCGGGGCCGGTGAACTTTCCAGCCTGCAAGCAAATTAGTTTTTAAAGCCGGCCGCGGGAGCGTAATTCCGAAAAGTCGCGTTCGCAGGAAATTACGAGCTTGCGGGTTTTACCACTGCGGGGAAACTGTTTTTGGGATCATTTAGGCGGGGAGATATTCAGTTTTCTGAATACACTATTACATATTTATCTAGCGTAGGCTATACTGTTTTTGTATAGTATAAATAACAGTGTGAATTGTATGTTTGAAATTATACTAAATTTTTTATGTATAATTTTACAAGATTTATTCGTTATTTTACATATAACAGTTTAGAGTGACAGTAATTGGGTTCTTTACCCTATATACAGTTCGGAAAATAGTAACGTCGTAGAGTCAGCGTTGGGGGAGTCGGTAAAGCGTCTGACCACTACGCAGAGGACTCTCGCGGATCTTGGGTTCGAGTCCCATCGCCCGAGAATTGTTTTTTTCGCTTATATTATTTAATTTAATAACACCGTGACAATATTTCACCAACACCTCGAGCACGATTCCCAAAAAAAAGCGTTTCCCGGATTTTTTACAGCGCCTCCGTTGTTCGCAGCGTGTAAAATTTCGTGAAAGCTCAGATAAATCAGTGCCGCCAGGTGCCGTTACTGGACCACCCACGCGCCCAAGCGTGTTTCTCGCACAGAACTTGTTGGAAACAAAAGCACCGATCGGCCAGGGGGAGGACGGTGAATCGTTACGAAAGCGAGCGAGCGAACGCGGAAAACGCTGCTGCCCCCGTGGCAGTTGCATTCCCCGGTAAGGAAGACGACCGCGGCAACTGGTCGCCCCGGCGTCGACTAGCTGCCGGCTGCGAGCAAAATAGAGCGTGCACGCTTCTCGTTCGCCTCCGATCTCGGGGATTCGAGGATGCCTCTTCGTATCCACACGTGCATAACCGGTGCCCGGCGACGTTCGTCTCCGCGCGGCAAGTTTTCTCCGATCGAAACTGGTTCGCGGATAAGGTCTTTAACCTTCCTAGCCGCGGCGTCGCTCGTAGTCGGGGTAGTCGGTCTAGGAACGGGGCAAAAAGAAGGCGAACTGTGGTAACGAAGCTGTTCCTGGAGAAACGATGTTCCTTTGCTCGCCGTTGTCATCGGCTTCGGAGCGCGAGCAAGCATAGACGCTGTTGTACTCTCGAAACATCTCATACATATTCCCCGTCTAGTACACTGCGGCTACTGAAGGAGCTACACAGCGGATAGAGCTTGGAGAAAGTTTCGGTGGCAGCAACGCCGGAAACACGGCAGCCCTCGCTGTGTTCCGAGGGATCAGCCTCCGATTTTCACTGACGGAAGAGACTGGTCCAGCGACTGACTCCTCGACGTCGCTGTTCGCGTTCCTCGGTGAAATCGCACGTAGTAAATACTTATTACGACACGCTCGCCGCCACTCGTGGCTGCCTCCTTTCGAATCGAGTACACGTGATCTACGAGGCTTCCTCGGTGCGCGAGAGAAGGCTCTACCCTCGTGACAGAGCGCGCAACTTCCGCGGTAATCGACAGTCGCTTGGCTAAAAACGCTGCGAACGCTGGCCCAGTTTCCCTCCGCTCCCCATTGTTCCGCCGCGAGTTTCTGGAATCCCGAGTCTCGCCGGACAGCTTCGATGAATCGGCCTCGCTATTTTCACGGGGCATTCAATTGGTTTTCGTATTAATAGCCGGCTCCGGGGAGCTCGCACAATGGCAGACGGCGGAATGGTGTAAATTCGCTTCGCCGCGTACCTGTTTAGCGACGGTGGTTGCAACGAATGGATGATCGCGCGGCGTTGCTCGAAATCGCCTGCGTTTAACGAGAATATTTCAGTGCGCTCGCGGGTGACCATGGCTCCGTGACGAGCCAGCCGATCGGCCTAAATGATAATGCACCGGGTGTTCCCTTTTTTCTTCCTTCGCCACCCGCTCGCGGCCCGACGATCTATCATTGTAACGCAAGAGAGAAGCGAGCGAATGCGCGCTGGATAAGACGCTTGATACCTGCTCCACGTGATTTATTGCCGTGCGCGTGCTCCAATTTATCCGCGATCCGACCAAAATGGAGCAGAACCTAACGGGCGCGACGTTTTCAGTTGCTCCTATCGCTGAACACGGCTGTACATATTTAGAAAACCAGTGATGGGTTCGACTCGATTTACTCGCGAATATATTCGAGAGAGGTTCCTTGGTATTCCTGAGCACGTGGGTTGCTCGCGGACCGTGCACTCGGCGAGCTAATTGTAAGTAGCGAAAAGGTTAACAAGACTATGAATTGGAAAGTTATCGTACGCTAGGAATTCCCCTAACGCTTGGGTGACTCGTATGGTCGCCGAGCAAGGGGATCACCCGAGACAACGTTTGCTGCGTCCTCCCGCGACACCGTCGATCTTCTTCGTATCTTTCTCCTGTTGCGGTCTGTTCGGTGAGTTCGATCGTACTCGCGCCGCGGCTCCAGCGGATTTCATTAGCGGATTTCATTAGGCTAATTAGGGGCCCTCGTTACCGGCTCGCTCGTAATTACGGCCGTGGAGACGCTTCGCGGAATCCGTGCTAGCCAGAAAATGCATGTTCCGATCTCGGCATCGTTCGACGTTCCAATTCTTTTTCAATGCGTTCCTTTCGCGCTTCCCTCGCGCCGGGCCTCGGCCCTTCGTTAGCGGGCCAAACGCACGGACACCCTTTTAGATTCAGTGGCGTCTTTTTCGCCGGCGACGCGCTGTGTACCGATGGAATCATTTCATTACAGTGCTGTATCGATTATCGGCACGCGGGCTCGAGGATTTGCATAGTACTCGGCCAGGTGACGCGTTGCGCAGGTGTATATAAAGGGCAGGTGCGAAAAGAACCCGTAACCTCGATTCCTCGGTTTTCCGTGGCGTTTTCACCGCGGCTAGAGATTTCCCTCTCGCCGGCAAATAGGCTGAAGAGATTAGAGAAATAGGAGTAAAAAAGGGGCTCTGTGAAAAGAAAAGAAAATTCTGTTTTATTCTTTAAATACATTTCTATAGTATTGTATATCCTAATCACCTATAGAATTTTATTGGATTTAAATGAGATTGCGTTAAATAATTTTTTCTTAAAACTAGTTTTATCCGTTCAACTCGGCTTCTCTCAAGATTAAACCCTAACTGCGCCTCTGGTCTTCGTTGCGCCGCAGCTCTTGTTTGTGGCAGTAACAGTGGCAGTAATAGCTCTTGTTTGTGGCAGCTTCGGTGATGCATCAAATCACTTCGTACGTGTTCCGAGTTTCTAGCTCGGAACTACAGGTGCTCACAAAAGTATCCTCCCACCCTATACGTAACAAATTTCACATATTAAATCTATGTCAAACTAAGGATTCGCGATTCTAATTTACATTAGTATAATTAATGCTTAAATTAACGGAAATTTCAGTGAAAAATTCTGACTTTAATATTACCTACTTAAAAATGTAAAGCACCTTACACTTTTGTGGGCAACTGTATTTAAAACGATTGCTCGTGCCTCGAGCCCATCACTATCCGCTGGTAATCCGCGCGATTAATGATGCAGCCAGGTCGTTTAATTACCCGATATTACGCAGATTCGATCGCGGGACGGGTGATTCGGTAATATCCCAGCGCGCGGAAGAGTGGAGGAGGGGGAGGCTGTTTGATTTCGGCTCGATACGATCTCGCGAGCCGGTGTTTAGAAAGCGACTCGCCTATTCCCCTTCATTTTCTCCGTGATTGTGAGGCCCACCTCCCTCGCCGCCACTCGTCCGGCGAGCATCCCGGAGCGCGTTTCTCGGCCCGCGAGAACGGCTGCAGCGCAGTTTCTATTTAAATATCACTCGAAGCGGTGCGCCGCGCTGGAATTCCGCTCGCAGGCCGACGGAACGAACGCGGCTCCATTAACGGGAACTGTTTCTGGGCCGGCCGCCGCGCCGCGCCGGTCGAGTATGAAAATTCGAGCAAACCAACCACCGTTCCGCGTGGCCCCCCGCGCGGAGAGACGCAGAACGATCGAGTAAACAGGGGATCACTTGGAAATCACTGGGTTAGGCGAATTTCAAAGTCGCCTGGAATTACAGCGCGGGTCGGATTACCGATTACGGGTCGCCCCGGACGCGGAGAGGACGCATCGCCGAGATCGCGGACATGAATGCAATGTGCACTGGCCCGCACCGCCACGCTCTGCTTGTCCTTGCGAACGCGACTCATTACGATGCATACCTCCCTCTCTCTCTCTCTCCTTCTCTCTTCTTTTCCTTCCTTCCTCCGACCATCTTTCCACGGATCGTTTTATTTTCTCTTCTCCCCCCTCCGCTCGCCCCGCCTCGTCTCAGATCGCGAGCACGATTAAAGTAACTCGTGTCGTCGACTGGCAATCTTATTGTACCGGTTTTTCTTTCGTCCCGCCGGAGACCAGCGCTCGCCTCGCGAATTATTGGCCAATGACGAACATGCATTTGCATAAACAGGTTCTTCTCCTAGACGAGAGAGTGCTCGGAGCGGCTGCCTGTTTCACAATGCGGTTTCCACGAGCGCGGTACACGGTAACCGATACTTTCGGCCAGACCGAGTTCCTTGTATCGGGTGTTTTTGGAGTACATGTCGATGGCATGGTGGATCTGGGTACCGGTATGTGTAGGGGAAAGCGGGGTAATTCCGGTCGTATAAGCAGTAAATGCTATAAAATTTGAATGAGTTACACATTTGTTAGTTTTTTTTTTTTTTTAAATTAATTAATAGTTTGATCTGTCCAGTTTGTATTAGTATGACCGAGAAAGCATAGATTTATGTTGTAACAAAATTGCGAGTAATAATACAAAAATAGTCATTTGGCTGGAATTACCCCACTTTCTTTATAAGAGAATATAATTTCTATTTATAGAAATATTTTTGTAAAAAATATCTGAATTGTATGTGGCATCTACGCCAGAAGAAAAAGTAATGTTAAAAGATGCTTGGAATTACCCCTCACTTTTGGTTGGTATTACCCCACACCTCATGTTTAGATATTTGAAGTAATACACTGAATTGAATTTACATATCACCAAAAACCAAATGTGAGTTTGAAAGTAGAAGCATTCCTCTATTTAATGAGATTAATATTAATAATTCATATCTATTCCATATACTAACTTACCTTGCTTAACAGTCGAGCACTGTTATAAGATTACGGTGCGAAATGAACACTCCCGGATTTCTTTGAAACAAAGCCTGCTATCGTCATGGAAATCATATTAGCTCGCCGCATCATTAACCGGTGGTAGATACTTTTAAATTCTGAATTGTTCGAGCTTAAAAGAATCCCACATCTGTTTTCTGGATATTCGAGAACAAAACTTTTTGCTTTTTCCATCTCTGGGTTTATATTCGAATCTCCGGGTTGGAATGTGTGGCACTCCGGGATTTATATGATGATAAGGTGGCAACCCTGGTTGCATTACGTCTCCCACCTGAGCTACCTACTAACTCAATTTTATTCAATAAAAAAACTCAACTTCACAAAAAATGTAGGTTCGTCCGTTTTTGCTCTCAGCGCCTCAAACGTCTCCCTGCTCTGCGAGCGTGAGAGGCTTCGCGTGTTTCGGAATAGTTACGAGTTACTACAGTGTAGGTACCTACCTACTTGTTTCTGTTAGTCTCTGCGTACAATTTCAATCTCTATTCAAAAGTTGGCCAAGTTTCCCAAGAATCCGATGAAAGCCCGTTTAGTTTAGCGTCAACAGCGTCTATCGCAGAATACAGCTTCGGAATAAGTCTGAGAACTGAATCTTCTCAAACTTCCTCCCTTGTCGTTTGTGTCTAGTGCAAGGGCTGCTCTCTACCCTCGTCCTCCCTGCGCCCTTCCCGCAGGAACAGGGTAGCGGGCATGAGGAGGGAGTCTACTTCAAACACAAATAACGGAGAAGCGTCGGGGATTCTCGTAATCTGATACCGCCCACATCCTTTCTCACGTGCGCGCGGAGAAAGGGCTCGAGAGGGTTGTTCCGTGGCGCATAACTCCGCTGGTACCTTCCACCTGCATCGCGGCAACGATTGCCACGCTTCCGTTTGCAGCAGTTGACCAGATCGAAGCCGAGGGAAGCGGGACGCGTTCGGGCGAGATAAGCGACCGAGCTGGTAGCAGGCCCTGATTCGCCGCGTCACGATGCCCGCGTCCAGGATCGGCGACGATCGCTGCGAACTGGAGCACACCGGCCTCGTCGATCACGACTCGCGGTTTCGAGGTTCACCGCAAATTCGATCTCGGCCCGATATCGTTTTTCACCGTGGCGCGACAATACGAGGAGAGCGCGGCGGTTGCGAAACGGTCTGGGTAAATTCGACCGGCTGCGTCCACATCCTGTGGAGGTGGAGGATAGTTGAGGAAAATCTTGCTTCGTGATTGTTGCATCGGCTAGGATTCTTTTAAGCAGCCGCCTTCCTTTTAGGTATTTTTTTAAATAAAGTTTTAATGAGACATTAAGCTGGGAATCCACCGGGAAGCTAAGCTAACAATAAGTTATGTTATGCGATGCTAGGTATGTTTTAGCTTAGCTTTTGGTAGAAAGGATTATATAAGAATGTACCGAAGGTAATTTTTTTAAAACGTAGCATAGCATCGCATAACATTGCTTAGTTTCCCGGCTTTAAGGTTGTACTATAAATATTTTAAGCTACGAATGAAAATTCAAAGTAAGGTCATCAAAAAGCTCAACTAAATTTATTATAAATAAGTGTATTATAAGTTTACCTAGAGCGCAAAAAATCTCGAGCCTGGCCTAAGCAGAACCGCATTTATACTTTTAGAGGCCCTAGACGCAATATCATTACGAGGCCCCAAAAGACCAAGTCTATTTCAGTTATTAATCAAATGCATACATATTTTTAAAATATTTCCCCATACTGAGTGAGGCCCCAGCTTATGCCTAATGCGCCTTGTGGTAACTGCAGCCTTGCCGTATGGGATGTGAAAGATAGAACCATGTTTACCCGACCAAATCATCCCCCAAATTCAAACGCAAAGGCTCATCTATAAATATCTCGATCGTCACTCCTTCCACGCCTCATGCAAACCCCAAGTTCTCTTCGTCGCTTACCGAGCCTGGAATCAGCCTACCGATTCGCGCGCATTCTCCCGCCGTAAAAGTGAATCGAATCGCGGAACAAGTCGATTCATTCCAGTGGACTGCACCTAGCGGCTGGTGGGTTGTTAAGTCGATAAGCGTTCGAGGCAAGTTTGAAACTTCCCTGAAAAACAGAGTCGTGTTAAACAGAGTCGTGTTAAACCGAGTCGTGTATCTATCGAGCCTACTCCACCCACAGGCATCCATCAGAGTGCTGAAACTTCGTTTCCCTGGCGATCTCGGTACTTCTCTTCTGGCTCGTTTAGTCACCGAAGAAGCCCAAGTTGGGCCTCGTTGTTTGCCTATCGCGCAGCTCGCAACTTCCCGAGGAGCTTGCTCGGATTTCCCCTGGGTATCGACGCCCTGGATTAGACTAGGTACTCCTCTAAACAGCCAGACGATACCGCATCGTGGTTTCTTTTCTCATTCGTCAGGGGCCTGGTTTCCTCTCCCTAAGCCTGTCCCTTATAAATTCTGACGCGCTCGCGATCGTTAAACTGTAAGAAGAAACGGGTTTTGTTGGCCCGTAGGAGGAAGCCTGCTAGAGGCTTCCATTACCGTTGTAAGACTACGGCTCAGGGCCGTATTACGCAAGAGGTGGTCCGACGAACTCGGCCGAAACCGTAGCCCCCTCTGAAACCTGCGATCGGAGCGACCCTTTCTCTCTGCTCCGCCGCGTTCCTTCGAATTAACCTGGGGAGCAGCTCGCGGGTTTTATACGAACGGAGACTCTTAATTCAACGCACCGCGTCCGCACCAACGAGCCATGCCAATTGGACTTGTTCGCCGGGGCTTCCGCGCGATTCCGAACCGCTCGATCACTTCTGTGCGATGAATTTTAATTCCTGAGCGGCTGTCTTCGTCGCCTGGGACATACAGGTGCATGTAGGAATATAAGTAAAGTAATCTAGAAAGAAGGACTGAGTTCCCGCCTCGAAATAAGGCGACCGGTATCCCCTCCATTTCTTCTGTTCCCTACAGGGCAAGGTAACGATTATCTGGGATCAGAAACCCCCATAAAACGGAGGACCGGCTTTGGTGGAGTTGGTAAGGCGGTTGACCAGTACCCCGAGGTTCCGCAAGATCGTGGGTTCGAGTCCCATCGCCCGAGGCAATTTTTTTCTGAGGCTCCCGAATACATGGGAATTACAAAACCTATTCCTACAAATTAGCCAACTCTTTCGAGACAAATCTGCATATACTTTGGACCAGGAAAAATTCACAAGCTTCTAAGTTAAGTGTTCGGTGAAAGCGCCACGGAGTGTTGTGTGTGTATGGTGATCGGAGCTGGTCGATGCGACCAGAGGGGATATCATCATGGTCTCCGCGTCCCGACAGGCGCGGCGGTATGAATCGCGAGGATGCGAGGTGCCGTGACGTAACTGGGCCACAATTAATGATACCATTCGCCGGGACAATGAGCGGAAGAGGCGCGATGCAACGGGGGGCGAACAATCGCGTTTAAGGGAAAAGAAGATAGCTGGCCGGAGGGAAGAGGGAACCCGGGCGAAAGCGAAGGAGAGAGAAAAATGTGGAACGCGCGAGTATATCAGCCCGCTCGTTTCCCGGACACCGTAGAAACGCGTTTCCCTCGCGTATCCACTCGCTGCTGCACGCCCACATTCCATCCTGTCTGCTGGATGGGCTCCTCCGCCGCCGCCTCCCCGCGCCCCTATGTGCTCTGTACAGCGTTAATGTTTACCGAGTACTCGACGCGCGCTTTTTCGTGACCACGTGTGCAGAGGCTGGGCCCCTCGCGAGGGTAAAGAGCCGCGGAACAATGCGGGGAAGAAGTTAAACGCGGCTTGGACGCTCGTTAACCCGTGTTCTTGGGGGTGGACGAGTAAAAGCGATTTACAGGTCGGCGGTTTTCTGTCTCCAAGGGGACAGTTTGGGTTTGTAGAGGTCAGGCAGCGAGGACGGCGGATCTCGATCCACGGGGGAGTGGAGATGAGCGCAGGCAAGAGGAGGAGGTGATCCGCGATGGAGGGAACTCGTCGAGCTTTCCTTGGTAGCGTCGTAAAACCTAGCGGCAGGTTAATGAACGAGCTGCGCTTGAATAATTGGTCAGAAGTCGCGGCAGTTCACAGAAGCGTTCGCGAGCTATCGACTCGCGTGTAACTGGAAAGGACGACGACCTCAAAACACCGAGTTCAGGAACGATCGATAGCTGTCTCCGCGTCTACAGCCTTCCGAGCACCTGTGTCCACGTACTTCCGGTTAGAGAGCTGAAATTCACCGGGGACAGTGTTCCCCGAGCCTTCTTTCCGATACCCGCGCGTTTTACTTAGTTTTCCAGCGAAACGTAACTTGGTCTCGCCGCCCCGGTTCCTCCTCGGCGCTCGATCGTTAATTACAAGCCCTTTGTAACTCGTGCCATCTAATTACCACCGTCACCCGCTTTGTCCCCTCGGAACGGGCTAATTAAGACCATTCTAACGATCGAGCCTGATCGATCTTATTGTACCGAGCGCGTGGAAAGCTTCGGGCAAGGTTCGTCGGGAAGAAGTGGGTTAAAACGAGTCGTCGAGCGAGCCTCGTGGAATACGTGACCCGGCGAGCAGCCACGAATCAGCCGAGTGCAATCTGGAGCGAGGGACCCTCGAATA
Organism: Andrena minutula; assembly: GCA_929113495.1. Lineage (NCBI taxonomy): Eukaryota > Metazoa > Arthropoda > Insecta > Hymenoptera > Andrenidae > Andrena > Andrena minutula. The sequence continues at coordinate 36,524,325 of OV815995.1, forward strand.
CCCAAGGAATTGTCTTATTCTCAGACGTCGGTCACGCTGTACTCGAACCGCAGGAAGAATTGTCACAAGCATTCCGAAAGGTCAAGCACCTTCGCTCCCGTCAAAAAATGTCCCCAAGAAGACGAGGAAACCTGGCATTCCTTCCTCGTGCACCTAAAACCAAAGTTGCGCAGCTAGTACACTCGAAGAGGCATTCGTCCAAGGCTCGCTATCTCTCGTTACTCGAAATAAAAATGCGCAGCGAGATGGAGAGATAAGCCGCGCACTCGGCAAGGACATCTCTCCCGGTGGAAGCCCAGCTGGAATGTGGTGGTCGGGGATGGCAGGAGGGTGTCGTTGCCTGGCGGCGTTAGCACGGTAACATCCTTTGGCGCTGGCCCGAGGATAGCCGCCGCGAGTCGCCGCAGATTAATGACTTCCTCGTGGTATTTACGGTGGTGTGTGCTTTGGCGCGCACGGCCAACCGCACGTGCGCCCGAGGATCAGGCACGATCGGAATTTCGAGCGAGAGTGCATCCCGCGCGCCGCGGAGAAAGGTATTCGGCGATAGAGGCGACTTTTAGCGACTACGATGTTACCGTAATTTTATGCGCGGCTCAGCTCCGATTTCCCCTGAAGCGGGGAGCGTTTCCGTGACGCAGTCGATCCGAGGGAACAGCAAACGTCGAGGGGATCTTCGTTGGAGAAGCGCATTGTGGTCGCAGTCATTGTCTCCCCCTGCTTAACGGCAGAGGGACTGTCCTCCGATACGCGATCGACATTGCGCAGCTGTTTATAGCGATATCGAGCACGAAGGCTGATGGATGCTTGAAGCGCTGATGAAGTGTGGCTGTAAAGAAGTAGCCTCGGGGAACTTGGTCGATTGGTTCTCGGGCGGGTTCACTGTTTGCTCTCCGATAGATGCTACACTTCCCGGGGGAATATGTATCTACTTGCGGCTTTGTTACTTGGGTGGATAGTGTTCGTGACTTGGTGAGATTTAGATATGAATTATGGGATAATGTAGGAGACACCGTTGAAGATGCAGTCGAGTGGATAGGACGAAAGCCTGAGGGAGGTATTCGGCGTTAATCGTATCGAAGGGCAATCCTATTACGAGAGGCGAGTGTAGGGTTTTCATCTCCGTCGATAGAGGCGCGGTGATTAGTTTTTAATTAGCAGAGAATGGGCAGCCTCGTGGCTGCATTCTCCTCTGCTCCCTCGGTGTCAAGTATCAAAGCTTGCCAAAGAGGAGGAAGACGAACGGCAATCGTTATCGTTGCCAGCTGAAGCTGTATCGGCCGCGGTCGACGGGCGCGAGATAAACAGGCCACGTAAACGCGGATTTGCGCTCAGGTTACGGGAAGATGGAGGATCGCGGGCCCGCGGTGCCAGAGGTTGCCGTTTTACACGGGGAACCGTAATGATGGTGGCCCGTGCAGGGTGGATGCAGGTCGAGGTGGAGAGAGAAGAAGGGAGAAGACGATAGCAGCGAGACTCGTATTATCCAATCGGCGGGAGTGCTCGCGGATGGCGTTTACTGCGACCCTAAGTCGTGACCGATCCTTTGGTGGGAATCCGCCCTGAGATCGACTCTCATACGCTTCGAGAAGGAGTTTCCACGTCTTTCTCTCTCGGCTCGCCGCGGCCGTCCTTTCTCCTCCCGTCTTCCTCGTCGTCCAGCTTTCTCGCGTCGATCCGTCGGCTCTCCTCTCCCTTTCCCTCCACTCGATATTCCGTTGTCTCCGTTTCTCGCGATCATTGCTGGCCCAGCTAATGGCTCTGATCGGTGTGCTCGAACAGACGATCCCCGCCGCGATCGAGGCCGCGCGTTGCAGTCGCGTGCAGCACGGAATAATCGCCAGCGCCCGCTCGCCCGGGGACGCCAATTTACCAGATAAATCGTAGAAGCGTAGGATTTATCGGGTAGGCGTGGTGTCTCTCCGGCTATCCAGTCGCATCTGCGTCTCGGGGCAAAAGGAAAGCGTGGCGCGAGCGATCCTCTCGATCCTTGGACGAACGGAGCTTTTCGGTTCGCTCGGGAGGAACGAATCTGCCATTCGCGAGACGGTGGAATGTGCTATTCGCGTCGACAGCCCTAATGGCACCTTTTCGCGACGAGACGCCGGCATGTTGCGCCAATTCCCCGCGGAATTTCGAAACGGAACGCGCGGCGTTCCATTCTCCCTGGCCTCTGCCGTCGGCTTCCTCGAAGTCCAGACGGATTCGGTCGAAGCTCGCGCCGCGCTCGCCGTTCCGACGGGCAACAGCTCGAAATAGGCTCGGGTCACGCCGGGGAAAAGGAGGTGGAAAGCCATTAGCGCGGCGCGGTGTATCCTTGTTTCTCGCGCGGCGCCAAACACTCGGCTCAAATATTCAACCAGCAGGCGTGAACGTTGCTGGGAGGCCTGTTGTTCTCGCATCGCCGGAAACAGGCGGGTTATCTGTGAAAGCCGACTTTTGATAACTTTTTCCGTGATCCTCGCGCGGTACAGTCACTTCCTGGAAGAGGAGCGGAGTCTGGCGCAACAGGGGTCATTGTTTTCGCGTTGCTCTCAATTCGTGATTTGGGGATTTCGTTGCGATTTTATTTCTTCGTGATTTTTGGAGTTCCTTGAAATTTTGCGATTTCGGATTTCTTTGTGATTTTGGGAGTTCCTAGCAGTTTTGCGATTTGGGAATTTCTTTATGATTGTTTGGGGATTTTGCGATTTATTTGTAACTTCATCTCCCGAGAATTCAAATCTCAGCAAAGATTCATTCCGCTGCAAGCTCTGCAATTTATCTGCGACCGGTCTGAAACATAACACGCTCGTGCATCGAGAAACGAGTCGCAGGAATTCACGTGTCCGCGCTTCCCCGCGATGCCCGGTATGTGTTATTTCGCTGGACGCGTAGGCAGCGAAATACTGCCCTCGAAATTATGAACCGCGTCGATCTCGTCGGAAGCTCACAGCTGTTCCCAGTGTCCTACTAAAGGGCTTTCGTCCTGGTAATCCCGATCGTGTTACCTGCAGCATTATTGGCCGACAGGGGGCGGGGCTATGCATCGGCGAGAGCAATTAACGTGCCAATTAGTCGAAAGCCAGAGTGCCGAGCGTTTGTGGCAATTAATTCGAAATTGAACGCGGCGACGGCCCCGGAAGTCACGTCGATGGGTTCCTTTTATCGATTATCGAGCGTCCATAAACGAATCGTCTTGTGAAGCTCAGCGCTACGCTACTATCAGCTGTTATCAATTTCTACATTTCTGCCGCGACTATATACAGTAATAAAAATAATAAATTCAATGGCAATTATCTTGCCCTCGCGTTCGGGACCCCTTGGATGCTTTACTCATCGCGGAAGACGTCGTGGACACTTTCAAAATCGATTAGATCATGCAAGATGGGTGGGGGATCTTGAAATAAGGGTCGATTGAAACTGTTCATTTTTATAGATAAGACTTATTTATCGAACTTTTAACTTTTAAATCGTTTCTTTCCTGTCTTAAGTCAACTTTGTACTTTAACAGTTTAGCTCTGTAGTAAGAGTTCAGCTTTCACAGTTATTTTACGTTCGATTAATAACAATTCTGCAGAATCATATACTTTTGAACAGATATTTATGAGAAAAACATGAAGGTTAGGAATATTTTTGTAATTAGTATTGGAAGCAGGATAAATATAGAAGAGAAAGCACATTGTGATTTTTAGGTATACATTCAATTATTTTCACCGAACGATTGAAGGTTTCAACTTCAGATCTATCCACCCCATAACATTTTCAGAAAATCTGCCTGTCACAACTTTAACTTTGTCACAGCAGAATACCTAAATGTCTCTATTTAACTAGAACTTTTTTCTACATTCAAGGAATTAAATGTTTCTTATTTACAGAACAACGTATGGATTAAAAGTTTCCATTTAACACACTGCATTTTGTAACAGTTTTCTCGGAACAGAAAAAGAAATAGTCACAAACTTACAGTTATTTCATAATTAATTGATACTGTTAACAGCTTCATTCGATCCCTGCAAGAAACTCTATATCTCAGAATACCTATTAGCATTAATTTTAAGATCCCTTCGCGTCCACATGTTCCTTGTTCTCCCACAGCTCAAGATGGAGCCGTTCGTCGCTCCCAGCCCATCGGTTATTTATTCGACCGGCTCGTGGGTGGTGTCGGCTCGATTGTACCGGTGTGGAAGGCATCCGCGGCCGATATACACCGGTCGTCGATTACCCTCCTACCGGTTTTCTGGATGGCCATAGCTACGTAACGGTTCCACCGGGCGGGGAAGTCTCTCGCGATGTTCGGTCAGCAGGACCGGTTCGCCGTTTCTCGGTAACCCGTTCTCCCGGCTTTATGGAACACGGAGCAGGTGCGCCAAGTAAATTTTCGCACCGAATTTCCCTCTTTTACCGCGCCGGTTCCGAGGCACTCTTTACCAAGCGATCCAAAGTTCCAACGGCGACCTCGGGGCTCCCACGAGTAGTCCCGCGACGAAAAGCTTGCGCGGTGCCTCGCGGCAGTAATTTCCCAACATGCCGTTCCTTTTCCACGTTTTTTTACCTCCCACCTGGAAAGCCAGCAGTAATGCGAGGGAATTAGAGAAGGCCGGGCTCGCTTTGAGCGCGCGAGGGGCGAGGCACTTGGCTGGAAAACCGCGAAACGGGAAAGCTGCTCCTCTTTCTCGTTGCCCGCGGTTAATTTGCAGAATGGGGGGCGGAGTGTAGCGTGCTCGCGCGCAGGGAACCCGCAGAGTACACGCCGCTTCCGTTGTTTCCGCGGTGCGTGGCTCTTTTGCGAGTGCCATTCGATTTTTCGATAGGATCGGCGTTGTTTGACCTCTTTCAACAGCAGATCCTGTAGCGTTGAATCTTCTTTAACGTCACTCGGTACGAGGAACACCGGGTGTTAGACGAGGGCAGTGGAATCCCGCGGAACACAAATTCGCGAGGAATTTACGTCGGGATGGAAGCACTCTGGAGAAACATGCTAGTCGATGAGGGACGATGCGTTGAACTTGGAGCGCGAGGCGAGCCACCGGCCCGTGGAAAAACTTTCGAGGTCGGCGAGCATTTCGTTCGAAAGATATCGCTCGCTCAACCCACATTTTATGCGATTAACTTTGCTCCCCGGGTATTCCGACGCTCTTAACCTTCTTGTACTCTGGACGGAAGGCTTCCCTGGGGATTCACTTCCCGATCAGCTTGGAACTTTCTTCTCAAGGCGACATAAAATTCAAAACCGAAGATGGACATGGAAAATGGAGGGAAACGCGTTTAGTTTGCGAAGTTGAGGTCGATTTTGTAGAAGCGCTGGTGGAAGGCGCGACGACCGATAGTTCGCGGCGGATGAGCGTAGAAAAGCCATTCGCGGGGCGGACGTCTTGCGGATGAACCGTCGACAGAATAATTTCATGTATTATTTATCGCGCATTCCGCGCGACTCCCTGGTCCGCCGATTGTACCGGGTGCTTCGTAATTTACATCTGCTGCGAGTTTGACGCTTCTCGCGCGGGAAGTACAGTAGAACTCTATTTAAAGGGTGACGCCACCCTGAGACGCTTGTAACGGCACCAAATTATTTTTTTTTTATGATGCTATGAGGTTGAAAATTATTTGTATGGTTTTTATGTTTAGGGTATGTCTTAATGAATTCCTTTTTCCAGGTTCCTGTTTCTCTTAAAAGTGTAAAATATGACATTATGAATCTTATTTTTTACATTTTTAAGAGAAAGAGGAACCTGCGGACATGAATATTTTTCCAAAATTGTTTACAGTTGTGTTTGGTTAATCAAAAGATAACTATCCCGCACCCAGGCTAACTGAAAATTCAAATTTAAATTTTCGCCTATATAGTTTCGCTCCACTGAAATGTAGAATAAAGCGCTTAAAAAAGGTTTCTCATTTATTTTCTAAGTTGGCTCAGAAAAATTGTGAAACTTACATATGATTTTCGGGCCTCCAAGAGGGCCTAACCACTTAAAACCGAACGAATCACCTCGCCTTTTACCTTAGTAATAAAGACGATTAATAATAATAATAATAATAATAATTTGGTCCCAGTACAGGACTTTCTAGCTTCGTTGTTCCCTTAGAACCGCAAAGTGAGCTGGATATAAATTCAGGAAAGTGGTTACGCGTTTAATCTCTGTGCAGTGGGTGGTATAAATATAAACACCAAGGAAGAAGGTGGGAAAGCTTCCTCGTTACCCAAGTGATCCTAGATCACCCGCCAAACCTCGAAACTACTCGTCGCAGCCCTCCCAGAATTCGCGACTGACTGCGCTTCATTTTCTCGATCCAGTGATTGATAGACTTCCGGGTCACCCGGTAGACGGTATGCACCAGCGAGCAACAGCTCGTCTCCGTCGCGTGGGAATACGGTGTTCCCAGTAGCCGTGTCTACTGGAGGCCGCAGTTTGCACGCCGACAATCCGTTCCGATGCACTTTGACGGCGAGCTCTGCGGCCGAGAGACAGAAAAATCCGCTGACGGCCGGGATCCCTCGCAATAAAATATTTTAACGGTACTTTCTTAGGAGGGCAACGTCGTCTTCGAGAGAGCGGTTCCCACCTGGTATCCACGATCGATCTTGGCCACCGTGAAAACGCTTTCCACAGCCACTCCTCTCTATCGATGAATATTCCTCTCCGATTCGCCCCTGGCCTGTGAAAATCCAAGTAGAAATTGTTGTACAAAATGAAGAAACAAGAGTCGGAAGCTTAACCGTGTTTCGTAAAACAAGGATCGTTTCTCTTGAACCTTGCCTACCTTTGACAAGTTCAACGAACCGACGACAGTTTGAGTACTGATTGTCCTCGTAGAAGCTTTTCGCCTTTGTCGAAAAACAATTGGTAAGATTTTTGAAATATCCCCGACCTAGCACCCTCACGGTTATTAGCCAGGTTTTCGCACGCGAGGGGGGCTTTTCATCAAGCGCGGCTCTTGGCGGAGGAAAGCGAGCCGGGGTGCCCCTTTAACGAGTGTCATCGACCCGGTGGAAAGGTCAGGAACCACGGGAGAGGCCGAGTTTTTCGCGCAACACGTTACCGGGCCTCGCGGAAAAACGTGCAACCGCGGCGGCCTTTCGTCGCGGTTTTCCGGGTTGCGCGTGACTTATCGTCCGGCGATCGATTCCCAGCACGTCGGAGCCGGACGTGCCTTTTAGACGATTCCCGAGGAGCCGTGCGGAATCGCGGAAAGCCTCACCGGCACCGCCGATCGATCTTCGCCGACGCCCGATAATACCCCGTTCATTTGAATACCGTTAGTCCCGAGGCGGCCTGCCTCTTTCCCGACGCTTCGACCGTTACACCACTTTCGCTCAGCCCGAGCATCGCCGTCAGCTGCGTTTTTGCCAACCGGCGTCGTTTGATGATCGACGATGAGTCGCCGCGGCTCGCGGAGTGTACTTTCATCGCTCGTGGGATCGCAGACTCGTTTTTCGTTTTCGTTTCGTCCCCGTTTCCGCGGTGACTCGCGATTCGTACTTACGGCCGTCTCACCTTCGAGGCGCGAGTCATTAGGAAAAGTAAGGAGAGGCAGGTGACAGCGCGAGGCTCTCAGGAAACGGACGAATTTCCAGTCCATTACGGATCCACAGAGGGAAAGGGTAATTACAGCGCTCATTAAATAACGTACAAGGCTTTCCTTTTAACGGCCTTTGGACACGACGCGCCTTCTCCCTCCTACCCGAACTTCATTATTGGAGCGCGCTTGGCGATTGCCTTATCGACGAACGATCGACCCTACTCGTGTCTCCCTTGCGGAAGATTCATTGGAAGATTGCGTCGTCCTGCCGTTTACTTTGGAAGCAAACAGGGTGGTATGGAACGCGGGGTATTTTGAGGTGTATTTTTAAGAAATGAGCTTGGCTGCGGTAGTACGTACAGAGGAGAGCTTCGTACTCCAAATTTCTCAGCTGAGATGAATTTTAGAATATTGCTCTTGAGGATTTCGGCAGTTAGCGACACGTTTCGAGGGAAATCTGTGATTTCTTTCTTAGCGGTCGTTCTTAAATTACGTAAAGCTTTGGGGTGGGGGAGCAGGGGTTGCGAATTTTTTAGATTTAAATCGAGAATGTAGAAATTTCAAGTGAATCGAATGAAACTTTTTTAAGTTATGCTGCGAGTCAATTTGAAAAAAAAGAAAAGAAAAAGGATAGTTGGGGCATTTAAACAGATTTTCGACTTATTTATTTGTTTCGTGTTTGCGCCGTTACAGTGACGTTACTCTTTAAATGAATTATATAAACCTTTAAAAGAATTTGAATAACTGAAAAAATGTAAAAAATATAACGTAAGGAAGGGGAGATGGGGTTGGAATATAAAATCTTATAAATTCTTATACTAGGGGAGAGAGGGAAGTATGAAATCACTGAAATTAGCCTTACGTAATTTAAGGACGACCCTTTAGTTGCCGAAGGAGGCGCGGCTCCTTCCACTTATAACATTCTCGAACACCGTCTCAATTCTTCTGTTACAGTAATATATTCGAAAGCATCGCAAAATAATCGTTGAAGGACAGTCCGCGAAAAACAATTTCACGCGGGCCACTGCCCACCACTGCGATCCAATTTCCGCGACCATTTTATCATTAGCCGGAGAAAGGCAGCGCTCCTCTTTAATATATCGGCGAGTACGAGCGGGAGGGGAATCTAATTTTCGTCGATTGGTACAAAGGACGGTAGCGGGCCGCGATATCTCGAGACGCTCACGGGGGAAGATGGTGACACGGTGCCAGTGAGTCACCCGCCACGATGAGCAGCTCGTTTTTGTTAGAAACCAGCCACAGAGCAATGAAAGAGAGCATTTGACTCAGGGCCACTTCCCCGGCAGTGACTCGCTACAGGGATTCAACTGTTCTCATAAAAATACGATCACGCCCTCTCTCTCCTCCCTCAAGCTCCCCCTCAGTCTTTCCCCGAATCTGTATCGAGAGGGACAATGAGTCACCCTCTCGGAGAGCGTGCAGACTGCACATCGCGTGCTCGCACGCACCCTGAAAGTGTCATTTCGGGATTGATCGCGCGGCTGCGAGGGTAACCCGATCCCCCGAGTGTTTCGAAGGAAGGACGGCCCGCGATAAGGGCACATTAAATTAGAGCCTCTATCATCTCTGAGCGGGAGGCACGCGCATATTTGGCGAGCTTGGGCGGGGTGCATCGACCCGCGCTGATCGAACAAAGCGGAGAGGAATTATTCTCAGATTATATCGCCGCTCGAAGGAAGATCCAGCTAAGGCCACCGGGTGGAAAGCAGATCCCTTGGGTCAGGAATCACGACGCTCGTTGGTTGGGTGTTTATAGAATGAAACGGAGGCGAACGGGTCGCCGGATCATTTATCGCGCGATCCTCTCCGAAACGCTGCAGACCGAAGACACACCTACGGCACCTTCAGGCATCTCAGAAGCCCATCGAAACACTCTTTCCGATTGAATTCCAGCGATTCGATGGATCGCCCACGCGCCAGCCGCCTCTGAGGACCTCCATCCTATGTAGATTATTCAGCCACCCACGGCTCCAGCGAGTCCCTCCGTTTCGCAGAGATCTCCGTTCCAAGCGCGCAGCTCCATCTCGCTTCCATCTCCGAGCATAACGAACCACAGCGCGTCTAACGGTTACCCTCGGCTCTATGGAAAAATGCCGCGTAGATCGCGCTGAACCGGAGGTCGAACCAATTAACAGCCGCAGACGATCGACAGAGATCGCTCCTAAAACTATCCGCTCGCGTATAGAGGAAACGACTGGTCTGGCCCGTGAGTCACGTTTATTGTTCATCGTTTAGCAGCCCACGACGCCTTTCTCTGTCTGAATTAGCGGCTCCCCGGCACTTGGCCGTCTGGAAAGAACGGGGACGCGACGCGGGAGCGCGGTGAACGGCTGGGCGATCGGTATGCAGGCCTACTGTGGGCTACATTTCGAGAAAGAGGATCGAGATCGAGTTGCCTCTTGGTTAGGCCAGGAGAAAACTCGGGATTACGTTACCCGTTGCATAGGGTATACCACTTAGCACGCAGCCTTCTTTGCTCCAATTATAAGAAAGTGGAAGACGCGATCGAGAAACCGCGCCGGCTCCGAGGCGCACGATCGATCCGAGGCTTACACGCGATCGTTGTCGCCAATCCGGTTAAGTCGTTTCCCTTGGGGGAGCGAGTGGAACGGAGCGGTCTAGCGTTACGCGATCGAGCCGCGTGCATCGCAAAAGTGCATACCGAACAATGCTAGCGCGGTTGATGGCTGCGGCTCGGTAATCACCCCGGGCTCCCTGGCGTCCTAGAGAAATAGAGGAAGAATGGCCGCGGACTGGGGGCTAGACTTGCCTCGTTCTCCCCGGTGAAAGAAATATGTCGTCGACTGTTACGGCGAGACAAGAGATACCGGCGGCGCGCCATGGAGCTGCTGCACGCTGGGCGCATCCTCGTTGCCGGTATTGCCTCCGCTTTTGTCCCCTTCCAGCGAATAATCACGAATACCGTGAAAAACCAGGAAGCAATTGCTTCCCCTCTGCCGGCTTTTCTCATTTCCCGATGCGTCCTCCTCCGAACGGGATTAACGGCCTACGGCCTTCGGATTCTTCTACCTTTCGGTAATTACTCGTCTGCGTATTGTCTCCGCCCGCTCTGCCGCGCCTCGATACGTTCGCTCCGTATAGCTCGCGGAGAATGGAACGGTCCGCGGCTTTCAAAGGGTGCTGCGCGCCTAAATGCACCTGGGTCGATGGGAACCCGTTAAAGAAACCCACTGAAACAGTTCTCGGTGTGCAGGCAAATCCGTGGCCACTAGTTTCTGTGCGCCCTATACGTTTCACGAGGATAGTACTCTAATCTGCGCGGGTAATTGATAGGGCAGCGTTCCACGAGATAAAGCAGCTGGATGGAGAATGCCTGAAAAGCATCGCTCATTAAGGCGTACAGATTTCCTTCGACTTGGGTCAGTGTACCCGCCGTTATCGCGGGCCCTTTCTGATAACCGAGCCGTGGGCGGTGCCCAGCAGCGGCCAACAAACCGTTCCATGGTCCACCAAAGTGTTTAGGATGATTCTTCGTCTCGAGGGATCTTCGAACGGCAGTCGAGTCCTTTCAAACCACGGTTCCCAGTGAAAAGGAACGATCGATCCCTCGTTTACATTACAGTGGGCGGAGGGGAACAGAGGGACGATGACGGGAAGAAAAGAGGAGTAGATCGTACAGTTATACTGTATCTCTTTTCTGATCGAAAGGCCCTTTGAGCACGGACAAGCGGCAAGTATTTTCTACCTCGCTTTCCTACCACGGGACGAAAATACACCCGGTGGCACTCGTTTCAGAGCAGACGTTTCTTAAATAACCAGCTACCCGGCCCGGAAAGTCCCTTCCAGAAGGAGAAATGCACCGAACGGGACACACTCCTCCGCTACTTCCGGGCTGCTCCTAGCGCACGTGTCGTGTGCTTCTCGTCAGCTTCTCGAGCAGACTTGCGAGGAAAAACGGCACCAAAAATATGTCCGTCCATCGTCAATATAGAATGCTGCGTCATGGGTTGAGCTTCCACAATCGCTGCAGCGGTTAGTGGGTTAATTTTCAACTTTTCAAAGAGGAATTCATGGAGGAGAGCTCTTCTCCCACGCTTCTGTGCGAGGTTTCCGGGAAAACAACGTAGAGAGAAGAATAGCACGAAATCAAATATTCCAGAATTTCAGGAACAATGTTGAACATGCAGCGGGTTGAGCTTTTGACTCTCCAACTCTACGAGATTAACGCGCGACTGCGTTCCCCAGTCCCGCGGTGGATCGCAATTTCCTCGTTCCGAGCGGGTCGCCTTGTATTCCCAAAAAACAAAGCGGTGCTTGTTGGTGAAAATAGAGGCGCGGTTAAAATATTGCGTTTCACCGCGAATAAGCCGCGTGCGGTTTTACTCGCGCGCAGAGAGGAGCGACGAGACCCACGTATATTTATAGCCAGCCGCGAATATGGGAGACACGGTCGCGAATTACGCCTTGCTCTCCCTCCTTTTTCCCTCTTTTTTCCCTCGTTTTTAGTCGTCCACGGAATTAACCGGATCAACGGTTATATCGCGGAGAGAGCGGCCTGACCCGATGGCTGCACACCCGACCACGTTCGTTCGCTCTTTATAAATAGAAGCCTGAAATTCTGTCGCGCACGGGCGTGGCGGGTCGCGAGAGAGATCTACGAGGATCCTAGACGCGAGATAGATCACTCGTCGCGGTCCATTCATTAGGGCGCGACCTCGCGATCCGCGTTCGCTTCCGTCTGTTTGCGTCTTTTTATAAGCTCCCGCCTAACGAAGCCGGCTCGCTGACGAGCTGAAAACGGAGGCTGCTTTTGCAGCGGTTTGAACTTCTGGGAGGAAAGATTTTCGGATTGCAAAGTACTCGCGAAATTGGGGACGGAAGGATTTTGGGGAGAGTTGCCTAAATCGTACCTTTTAGAGTACGTCGCGAAAGGATTAATAATAAATTAATTTGTTGTTAATAAAAGGTTCAGTATATAGTCGTAGGTGCCCAAAAGATCAAGCTACAATATCCAATAGTCCCTTGCGATCAAATTTGTAACAAATATGAAATACCAGCTTTACTACTCGGCTTCGCCCGAAATTTAGATTTTCCTTTTGTAGAAGAAATTTTTTTTAATTTTCTTTGTGAAAATGGTCACATTCATCTGGATTAGTTAGGCGTAATGAGCTGAGGCACATTTCGTGATCCCAGAGTTTATCGTTCGAAAGCTTTTAGGCGACAGATAAATACACAAACATATTGAAGCTTTCTGCTTTATATATATTAAGAAAAAGTAAAATATCGTAATGGTACGATATCGACAAACTTCCCGTAAGTCCAGCGAGCTTTGGCTTTCTTTTTGGAGACTACGCGTTTGAGGAGTGCCCCAGCTGGATTCCGTGTCGCTTGAAAGGTTGAAGGGGAAGTGGGAGTAAATTCACTGTCGAGGAAACTTCCTGTTCTATCGTAACATTACGTAAATCAAGCCGGGATTCTCGGCGCGAGTAGAGCGCGCAGTTTACGCGCAGCCTGCACGCTAAGAGTGCGGTTGCGGCTCTGGGTGCGACGTGTTTTATCGCTGGATAATTCCAAATGGTTTACTAAGGGATCGACTACATTTTGGGGTCAATTGTGAGTGAGACAGTTTCGGGGTCAGTTTTCTTTAAACAATGCTGCGTGATCCTGCGAACTTATATAAAAGTCTGCTCTGTTTTCTGTTGCAGATATTCGGAGCACGGCAACACGAACCGTATCTATCATGTCGGTTCCTATTTAAGGTGAGCTCCATGCAGACAATGCGACTATTCTTTGGACTCTTTGTGCTGGCATGAACAATGAGACTTTAGTTGTACCACCATGACGATTGTGGTACGGTCACGGTTCGGTTCAATTTTATTCAACGCTCTTGAAACTGATTCGACGGTTACTCGAATCGAAACGTCCCGGAGATTGAAAAATTCTAGTAGAGTTTATATTTTTTTTTAAATGTTAAAAAGCCTTGATTTTAGAAATTAACTTGTCGAGGATCGATAATAGACTTTATTCGCCGCGATCTTTTGCGAGGAAATAATTCTTCTTGGTATATCAGTTGCGAGTAGGATGAACGAATGCATCGGTTCTCTCGTCTCGTCGTCTGACGTAATTTTCTGTCTTTCGGGAGCCGAATAGCAAATAGGGGATAGGAGAAAACGCAATATAACCGGGCATATTGTCCTCGAGGACCGTGAAAGGCAGCCGAGGATGATGGTTTGCATCGACCTATCGATCCTGGATATTCGAGCGATGAGAGAATCGATGCGTCGTCGTTATAGACGGTTGCGCACGGCTCTGATCGTTGGACAGAACCGGAAGCAAGCAATTACGCGGCAGTCGGATTGAAAATCGGCTAGCGTGCGGCAATTTTCCAGCTCGGCTTCCATCTTTGCCGACCTTCGTGGCGAAACAGTTACGCGAGGATCGAGATCGAATCGATCCGTGAAAGTGCCACCTAGCAGCTTTGGTACAGCAGCCAGATGAAAGGAGGGAAGGGGAAGATATGGTAAAAGTAAAAGTAAAAGTAAAAGTAAATTTGGAGATCGTTTAATGCGTTTATAAGAAGCACCTATCCACGTTTGACATTTCGGGTTTCGCTGGATAATTAAACCGCGACACGTAGCACGTCACACGCGAGCTTTCTCTAACCCGCAGACAGCATCTTCAAAGTTAATTGCGTTGCTCGTCTTCTGGGTGAAGAATGTTTTCGAGGGAGCGACATTGCCCGCGACGTTTTAATGGACGCTTCAACGCGAGTTACACGGGGCGTGCGGGGCGTCGTGAAAGTTGTCAGGATTGATGAAAAATTAATCGTCAAGGGTCCCTGGATGGGAGGCCCGCGGAGGTGGACTGTTTCCTTGCACGCTGGAAGGCTTTCTTCGCGGCATTGGATCGAAGGAGAATGTGTGTCGTCATTAGCATAAGTCGTGGCTGAATCAGACAGGAACTGACCAACGATGTCTCATTTGCATCCAACTGGTAAATGAAGACTTGGACGGTGCGAGGGTGGAGAGAGGAATTACAAGGGCTGAACTTGAGGAATTGCGACGTCTGGAACTTGGGGAATGGCAGGAGTTGAACTTGAGAAGTGTCGGAGGCTGAACTTGAGAAATATTAAAATAACTTGGGGAATATTAAGAGCTAAACTTGGGGAATAGCAGGAGGTGAACTTGAGGACTATCAGGAGCTGAATTTGAGAAATATTAACAGGAAAACTTGAGAGATATTAAGAGCTGAACTTGGGGAATAGCAGGAGGTGAACTTGAGAAGTATCAGAGGCTGAACTTGAGAAATATTAAGAGCTAAACTTGGGGAATATTAAGAGCTAAACTTGGGGAATAGCAGGAGGTGAACTTGAGGGCTATCAGGAGCTGAATTTGAGAAATATTAACAGGAAAACTTGAGAGATATTAAGAGCTGAACTTGGGGAATAGCAGGAGGTGAACTTGAGAAGTATCAGAGGCTGAACTTGAAAAATATTAAGAGCTAAACTTGGGGAATATTAAGAGCTAAACTTGGGGAATATCAAGAGTTGAACTTGGGGAATATCAAGAGCTGATCTTGAGGAATATCAAGAGTTGAACTTGAGGAATATCAAGAGCTAAACTCGATGAATATCGGCTACTAAACTTGGAGACCATCAGGAGCTGAACTTGGAGAATAAGAATAAGCAGAACTTGATGAGATCAGCTAAATGGAGTGAGGAATGCGAAGCAGCTCCGAATTCTGACGTGGGTGGGGACTCTCGAATAGTGTCAGACGCCAACACCGTCTCAGCAAAGTCATTCCACTGCTCGGATAGTTGGTGGCTATGTCAAGGTCGCCGCAATCTCTCGGCTTTATCTAACGAACTTAGCTCGATTAGCGCTCGCACGCGTTCACTGCTCGTTCGTCGGGAACGCTTGCACAAAAGTGCCGCTGCACTTTCACTTGCTTCGCCGATTGCAGTCTCGCAACGTGGGCGACTATGTAGTTTCCATCGTGAAGGGACACGTTGTGCTTGCTCCATAGTGGTCAGGCGATCTCCAAGTCGGCTTCGATCTTCAAGCACCATTGAATTAACGAGTTCTTCGAACAACGGATGACTTCCAAGCAAGAGGATGCGCGCTATCTAAACGGTGCTCGTTCCCAGATCTCAAGTCGTGCGCATTCTCTCAGCCCATCACCAACAATGTCCCTTGTCATCGAATTACTGGGCACCACACGCTACGGGGTGCCACAGAAATGAGCAACTTTGAGCAGAAAAATAGACTTCAAAACAAATTCCTCTAGCATCTATGGTATAGCAGATTATTCTCAGACAAAATCCCTTAGCTAGCTTTAATTGCCTACTTCAAGATGCACTTTGTCTGAGAATAATACTGCCCTCCTTAGTTAAACCGTCCTATCTAGCATTTTCCATTTTTTGAGATATGTTGAAATATTTGAAGTTCCACACGTCTTTTACCTTTTAAGTAAAGTTAGAAAACTCAACGTGCTTCGTAAAGATTTATAAACACTTTAATGTATTTAACCTAACTTTTTTCTAATTGGTTAAAACATCCTATCTAAAGCAATTAATTAATTGGTACGTTAATAATATATTACCTACCGGTATACCTATTACAAAAAATTATATTAGGCTGTTACCAAATAGTGACAACATGTTTTAATTTGAATGAGGGGAAATAAGAACGGTACAAAGTAATTGATAAAATTTCAGTTTTCTCGGTTGTTTCAAAATGTTAGATAGGACATTTTAACTAAAGGGGGCAGAATACCCGTTGTACGACAGACACCACATGAATTTCTTTTAAAATCTATTTTTCCGCTCAAACTTACCTCACTTGACCGTGAAGCTGAATCTTCGCAGGAACCACGCCACAAGTTTCACCTACAACCTAACCCAGACCCCGGCATCCTCCAAAGAGTCTGCTAATAATTCAAGCGCAAGGGGTGAGGCAGATTAAAGCGGAAACCGATGATAGCCCTATTTCCAGGTCGTTTGCGAGGACGGAAGGCAGGAAAACCGCGGAAGCGATGCTGCAGGGATCCGCTCCAGAGGGGGAGCTTAAAAGGTGGAGGTGGGCGGCGCGGTGAGGAGGAGGGTGTAACGCGAGCCGTGAGGATGCGTTAACGAGAACCGGCAGCGTTAATTTCGCCGTCCCCGGGCGGCAACCTTGCTCCGCGAAGCCAGCGTGGATCGTCAGCTGTGCGAAGGTCAGGGTCGTCCGGCAGCGGAGGGTGCAATCGATGCACGACACCGCTCCTGCACCCCTCGCTGGCTGCAGTTACCATGGAGACCATCTCTCCTGACCCATTGCTACACAGAGAGAGAGAGAGCTGGCGAGACGCGGAGAGAAGGTTGCGCCGCGCCGCGCCGACCGTCCGCTCCTCTGTGATAGCGTGCCGCAGACAGGGAACGGCGAGGCACACGTACACGCCGAGAGGACCACCGCGTAACACGCTTCCCTCTTCCGCTACTCGCTCTGCTGAATCCAGCAACTTCGCTACCCCTCGTCACCGAGCCTCTGGGTGTTGCGGTTACGTCAGGATCCCTGCGGTCCTCCCTGTTCCTATGGATGTCTGGAGCTGTGTTACCAGTGACCTTGTGGCCCAGCGAGGCAGTCGGAGGGACTCGGTGAAACGGGACGAAGAGGAACTGGGGTGAAAGTCCAATCCATCCGTCATCGAAGCGCTACAACGACACACAGTGGCTGCAACTGCGAATCTCTAATACAACGAACTCCAACTGAATTCCCCTGTGCACCCGTCGATCCCCCAACGCCGTGGTCCGTCCCCTTTCTCGGGTTAACGAGTGAAACCGCGGTGCGAATCCTGCGACGAACCGGTCGCCGGGACCGCGCATAACGAGGCATTGTGCAAGGTCGGTATGAACGGGGACTAAGGTCAGCTGGCGCGGATCGATATCGCCGAATCGCCTCGACGCGGGTCAGCCGCGTGTGCTTCGGGAAGCTTTTGCCGGCTGGAGGAGCACGCACCAGTCTAACGTTAGGTGTCTAACGGGGAGAGAGGATTATAGTTTGGCCCAACGAGGCTGGCAGGGATGGATGGCTGGAAGAGCTGGAAAAGCGCGGAGAATTCGTTTCTCGCGGCGTGGTACCAGCGTGTCAGAGAGTCTTACGTGGCGGTATGGTTCTTCGGGGTGTTTCAGAGCAGCAGGATGTCGACGAGCACCGCCACCGCCGGCGGGGGCGTCGGTGGAGGGGGCGTCGGAGGCGCCCTGACGCTGATGGGCTGCGTCAGGGAGGCGTCGCCACCTCCACACAACCATCACCATCATCATCATCAGCACCATCGAACCCTCGGCCTGGGAGAGTTCTCCGCGCAGAACAGCGTCGATCCGCTACCAAAAGGTTCGTATCTGCTTTTCCCTTGGAGCCTTAGATATCGATGAGCGTACCTCTCAGAGCTGCCGTGTTTATCTAATCGAAATCGACGAGCTGCCTCGGCTTCCATAGTTAATGGATCGAGTAGTGAGCGGGAATAGTGCAGCCTTGGGGAGAATTAGCCTCGATTTAAGCTTTTCGAAATAGAAGCGACGTTCTGCTAACACAGGCGAGTGGGGTATAACGGGTCGAGTTCAACCGCGCCGTTCTACGCTGCCGCATTTCTAATCCCATTGTGTGAAAAACTGTTTTAACCGGTTAATTGCCATTACCCGGTTGAAATGGTGATTACGAAGCCTGCATTCGGCTAAGCGTAACTGCGTTATCATTACACTTGGATAGTAATTGAACAGTTGCTTATTAGATGGTTAATTTGTGGGTCCATAAAACCGGAAACTAAGAGCGTCGTGGTTAAAAGAAAAGGAAGCAATGGAACTACTCCCTCCTCTATTTTCTTTCCTTTCCAAGCTTCGCCTATCCTAATCAGACATGGTGCACCCAGATCCCCAAATGCAAACTTATATTCTGATATCTCAGTAGCCACTTCTGCACCACTACTGAGATCAAACAGAAGACTACCTGCCGTCAGATTACGAGATAGACTGAAATTCGAGGCCGAAAGATTGGGCTTAGCCCAGGGAGGAGAGAATTTCGATGAGATTGCGACACGTGTCGGTGCATCGCGATAGATGTTGCTAGCTCGATGGAAAGATTAAGGAGATTCGCCCTTGCCCACGGCAACAGTCTAGATTTCTAGACCAGTGACGAGCAACTTGGCCCGCCAATTATTTACTTGCCCGGCCAAGTTGCCTGCGCGACCCACTTCAATCAGCTGCTTTAAAGAATAACGACTCGCGAACTTTCGGAATCTATCAGATGATTGCATAAGTTCGTGCCCGATTTTCTACTACCTTGCGACATTTTTTCGAGAAAAACCAAGCTCTTTTTTCAAAACTGGAATCGACAAGCTTGTAGCTCGTTGGAAAACAATTGTAGAGAAGAATGGTGACTACATACTTGACTAATAACACTGTAGCTTTAAAATTTAACCATTGAATTTTATTTTCCAATCGGGCATGAACTTATGCAATCATCTGATACAACCGAGGGTTTCTTCCACATTATATTTTACAGCTTAAAATATTTACTCATTTTTACCTGTGTTGAAACTCAAAAGTCCCACCGTAGTAATTAATAAATTAGAGTTTTTTAAACTCGCGATTGCAACGACGATTAGAGATTGCGTACAAGGTTTTGAATTTCGTCCCTTCGCAAGAATAGGTTGCTCATCACTGGCCGAGACGCACCGCATGTGTACAGAGTCTGTGGAAAACGGCGTCTCGCTCTGGGCGATCTTATTTTCAAGGTCCCAGCCGTGGATTACAGCGCGGCGGGGAACCGAGCCGTGCCATGAAAAACGGATTTACGTAAACGGCACCGTTCTCCGCGGCTCGTTCGCGTGTCCTATCGATTCCCCGGGCTCCCGAGGAATTCCATCGCGAGCGGTTGCCACGCTCCTTTTCCTCGCGCCAGCTCCCTTCGTGGATCCGTCCGCGGCTCCTCTATCTGCCCCGCTCATCGCGAAAGTATCGTATTGACAGAGGTAGAAAAAAAAAGTTGCGACGGTAATTAGCCGAGCGTGGTAATCATCCGATCGCGTGCGAGGTTCGGAAAACAGGACTCGAGGAGAAAGTCTGCGGCGCGATTTGCTTCTTGGTTCCTGTTTGAACGGTCGAGGAACGGGTTGTTAAAGGGCAATCCAGCGGAGTGCTCTCCATCCATTGTCGTCGCGGAGGAGGTACGTGACTTGGTCGCCGTTACTCCCAGGGACGTTGCGTTTCCGAGAGGGGCCAACGACCTCTTTATTTTCATTAGCCTCCAGCAGATTGCCTGGCTGCGGGCTGGGATTAGCTTCGTAAGTGAATATCTGAATCGCCTGGGTGATTAGCTGTTAACTCAAACCGCGTTTTCGAGAAGCGACCGCGACTGAAGGCGTCTCGCTTCTTCGCCAGCCTCTGGCTTTCTTCGGGACGCTGGGACAAGATGAAAGGAGTTTCAGGGCCGTTTCGGCGGGGTGGGACAGAGCGTGCCTTTGTGAGGTCACTCGGGGCGTGTGGTTTTAGGAGATTCGTTCGTTTCTGGTATCGTAATCGTGGCTCCGCGGCGAGAGGCTGCAGTTCGAAAGCCGTCGAGGTGGAAAGGATCGCGAAGGCGTTGCCTCTAGCACCGAACACGTTTCGCGATCGATTCCGCGTCGCGTGGTAGGACGAAGTGGTCGGTTTGATTAAACGGAGTAACATTGGAATGCGATGAAACCGTGCAGCTACGGATTATCCGCTCGGCGGTTCCCGGAATTAGGGAGCGGGATTACGTAAACGTCTACGGTACCAGAGGCTCGCCGTTCTTCTCGGCGACGTAGGAACAGATGGTTTTGTTGGCTGTTGGGTAGACGGGCTCGAGCGACCCGCGCGTGACGTTATTTTACACGCTTCAGCGATGTCGCCGTTGCTGTTGCGTGACAAGCACACTCGCGGAGAGTGTCAAGTACACGCGAAGGAATCGTTTCCTACTATCGACGTAGTCTTCCCAGTCCGTTCGCACTCGTATACGGAAAAGAGTCCGACGCAGAAGCTGTTTCCTTAGAAATATTCACGGGCCATTTTTTTCTTTCAATCCGAACGTGACGCGCTGTGTTGTTTATCGTCGATTGAACGATTCTTGAGAATGGAGAATCGAGTTTTGGCGAGGAAAGGTGATACCCACGCGGCGTTGGGCAAGAACACAGGCGGCTATTAACAGAAACAGCGAAACCAGGCCATGGCCAATCGGGGAATGAATGGCCACTCGAACGCGCGTGTTGAGTTACTCCGGCGCGCGGAACTTACGTGGAACTCTGGGATTTCCAATTATCCGTCGACGGAACAAATGAAAACGGCCCGTGAAAGCGTGGAAAAAGAACGGTCGTCATCGAAATGTCGCGTAACAGGGGAGAGAAACCTATCCGTCGATAGCTCACTCGGCGTTTCGATAAAAGAGAAACTCCCACGTCCACCGCTGCGAGAATTCCTCCAACATTTCCACCAAATGTAGGGGAGAGTTGCCAATATCGTACTGGTCACCCGAATCGTAGGGGAATGACGGCAATGTGGGGCAAGACGGACTAGCGGGGTAAGATGGGAAAGCATTATTTATAAAAAATGGAAGGTACTACCGTATACACGTAAACATATCAGCGAGTTCGGTGCAAAAGAGCATCGGTCTCAAAGTAGCAGTGTTACAGACCACGCGTGTCACGAGTTACGACGAGATATTACATTTTTCTAATAACGATATAATTGTTCAGGAAGTTTGTAATAGTGTCACTTTATTTATGTTTATGTTATTTAACTAAAACCGGTAAGTTAATTTTCCTTATTAGTTACTTTTTCATAAATTCTGAGTTTTCACTAAGACATGGTTAAAGTTATTTTATAAAAAGCATGTGAAGTATTAAATACGTATTGGGGCAAGACGGGATCGGATGAGTGGGGCAAGATGGGACGTCCCCATCATTGGGACGTGCCATATTACCTCATTTAACGGATTTTATCTACGAATCTTGTATTTGTTGTAGATCCATATTTTGTAAAATGGTAAGAACATACAAGAAAAAGACAAATAGAGGCGAATGGTCTAAAGAGAGTATGAAGAAAGCAATTAGTGATATATTAGAAAAGAAGATGGGATATCATAAAGTCAACTTTACAAACTTACAAACTTGTTTCTTTATGAAATGTATCAGTAAGAAAACATGTTTCGTCTTGCCCCCACAGCAATCCCATCTTGCCCCATATGCGGGGCATGATGGGAAAATTGAGTTACTTAAGAAAAAGATGTTTATTTTAGTTTTTGATCCTTGTGATCTCCTTTCTGTTGCTGAAATTTGAAGATGAAAATATACTGATTCTAAAAATGCTTTAATAAATGTTGAAAAAAGAATATATTTGATTTCCTTCACGTTTCTGCTTAGCTATACCGTCTTGCCCCACATTCCCCTACCTCATAAATTTCTCAGTGATTAATGAATGTAAACGACATCTGACAATAAAAAAATCTAGTAAATGCGAAATAAGAAGTAGAAACAAAACCTTTTGAGCTTAAACCGTATTTTGTGCGTGCTATAAACATTTAAAAAAGTCTGGTATGATTGATGTAACTTTTTATCAGTTTATTTTAGCTTATAATAATCAAACAATTCAATTTCGTCCTGAATTTTTGTATTTTTCTAAAATCGGGTTTAATGTAGAATATTTTACATTCATTTTAAGTACACATTACATTCATTATAAAGTTTAAATTGATATTTATAAATTAATCGATCATGTTTCCTAAATCGTAGGGGAAACCAACCAGTGAACGGCCGACTTGTTAAATGAGAAGCCCAGTAAATGACCGCATACTTTTAATAAGAATTGTACTTATTAATGTTTGTTTAATACGCGTAATTAAAAATATGGAATGTTAAAAGTGCAACTACACTCCATTTATAAACATATAATAATTTTTAAATTTATAATTGACATTTGTTTACCTAATGGTCATTCCCTGGTATTAGGTCAATTACTGGTTGGTTTACCCTACCACTACAATCGTACCAATAGAATTTGACAACTCGTATATTATATAGGTTATGTAGGTGCCTAAAAGATCAAGCTACCTAAAAATGTCCTAAGTGTTACGATATAGGCAACCCTCCCCTAATCCTTGTTAATGGAAATGTGGAAATTTTCGCGATGCACGTGATTCCACAGATAAACAGTTTCCCCCGCTGTGGTTGACTTGACGGTTTATCGGTCTCAGCAGATTTTTACCATATAAGGAGTGCCAGCTGACAGGGTTATCTCGCTCAGCATAATCTTATCGAGCATCGTTCCCTCGCGCTATCGGGTCGTGTAAAGTCAGCCAGTCAGTTGCGAACAGTAGGTATGCACGTACCACGAGTGTTTGTCCGAAGATCGCCAGGATGCTCTGCCCCGAGTTGGAGGACATGTTCGGTAACGTGGACATTATCAGAATTGCTTATTCCCCGGAAGTTGCGCAGGGGGTGGTCCGAGAGAGATTCACCTCCGGTGCGTCAGCTGGTTGACGAAGCTCGTCGCGTCAAAGGAGCCTACGTGACTGGGATAGTGAAGTGGATCGGATTGTATCGAAAAAAAAAGGAGCCTGTCCTCGAAAAGCACGCGAGCTTTTCGCGCCTCTAATCGCGACTAAGGACAGGAGGGTGTCGTTCCACCCTGCGAAGCTCGCCCTCCAGCGCAGAAGTGGCGCTCCCATTCTCCGCGCCTTTTCGACGATTCAAAGCGTCGACGAAGGCTTCCGCGCCGCCTCTCGCCCCCGGGATTTTTCCTTTCACCTCGGGCCCCATTGTCGCGGCCCTTTCTTCCGATACGCCGCAATTAAGAGGCATCCGTGCGTTAACGAGTGCCACGACGGTCTCGAGCACTCGTATTATTTGCTTATACCGCACACTCGTGTCCCTCGCCGACCCGATCACGGGCCATTGTTGTTTTCCTTGCGACCAGCCTGGGGTAGAAATCGCTCTTCCCCGCAGACGACGCGTCCGACTATTCGGCCTCGCGTGGATTAGTTTCTCGATCCTCCTCGAGGACGGGATTAACGCGCGCCCGAAACGGGTCACCCGAGGAGAATGGGAACCGAGTCGCTTTTCCGCGTGATTTAGGAGCGACGAGATTGACCCAAGGTCGATGGGAACTGGGGCGCCCTGGAAAAAGGAAGTTTCCTCGCGACGTGATTCACCGAAACGATAGCACGTAAGGCAATCGCACTTTGCTCCCGACTATCTAGCAGCTAGATATCGTTCCAGGAGCCCCGATCGATAAGTGCACTGTTTAACGCGCAAACTGCACTAGCTTGCACTCTATTATCTCTTTAGGTATATCGTTAATTACTCTGAAATCGCTCAGGAGAGTTATTTATCATGTATCGTCCGCATGGATTCACTTTGCTTCTATATTACAAAACGTGGACGGGATTAAGTCTCCAGGGAAGCTCTGCTCAAACTCCTCGGAGTAAACTCAAACAATCATAGATGTAGTCCTAAATTCCAACTTCCATAAAACCGTAGAGAGTTCCTTGCTGCAGGGTTTCGTGTCGCGCGCGTTTCTCCCGCTCGAGTTTTCACTTGCCATTGGTATCGAGTTCCCCGAGGCTGCCGTTTGACTCGGGCGCAGCGTTCTCTCGGCAGCGCGTTACGCAATTCCAAGAGAAAGTTCACGCGAGATCGTGATTGTCCTGCTGTGATCGACGACGCTTGATTTCTGACATTCGCAGAGCCGAAGAAGCGACGCTTCCACCCGCTGCGGGGCCTGAGGAAGATCTTTCGGCGGAAGAGCCGCGGCGCAGCGGACCCCAGGCTAGTCGCCAGCCAAGTCGACAGGGATGCTGAGCTCGCGCGATATCCGAGGGAGGATGTCACGGACCGACATCCCGCGGGACGTCCCGAAGAGGCGCGCAGCAGGAGCGCCAGCGAGCTGCTCACCGACTCCTGCGATCCAGAGGGGTGAGCCACTGTTTCCTTTGATTCATTTCTTTATATCGAATACGGCACAGAGGCTAGAGTGATGCTTGGAGACAGCTCACGTGTGCGGGACGCTCGAAATTGACGCGTAAAACGCACACACGTGCAGTTCCTGACCTACTGTCCCTTATTTTCGTAATTCGATTGCGACTGCTCGCCGATAAGTCGGTCACTCGTTCCGCGGCGGATTAATTGGGTTTGTCGCGCGCCCGATCGGACATTCGAGACTCTGTTTCGCAAACCACCTGTGATCTACGCGTCTTCTACTTCATATTCATATTGTACATCACTTGGTGCACGTTTAATGCAAATCTGATAAGAAATGAGCAATTCGTTGCAAATAAATAAAAATAGAAATATTAATATTGATATTTTTATTATAGAATATTTTTTCGCCAAACATAGAAATAAAAACTTATTAGGTAACTTAATAACTACTACTTATCGCGTGGAAATTTATGTTTTGCAATTAGTGTCTTCTTGTTAAGTCTTTCAGTTTCTTTAAATTTACTCGAACTTGGTAAAGATGGAGCTGCACTCCTGTTGCTGGAAAATCCTCAATTGAAGTGTGACAGTATCAAGTATTGCAGTGGTCTATTCTGAAATGTCCCTTCAGCTTTCCCTAGGACATAGTTACTTCTTCAACCGCAGCACCCTTGTCTCTCCCTCTCGTGTTTCATCCTATAACGTCCTCTTCGTTTCTCGATTTTTCAGCGTGTTCCTCAGGAGGCCCGGCATGGAGGAGTCGTACGCGAAGCTGCGCGGAGGAGCCGGGAAATTATCCGTTTCCCACGACAGCGTTTTCCCCGGGGAGGTTCCTCACACTCGGCCACTCTCTTCGCTGGCCAGCCTGGCCACCCTCGAGGTTCGTGCAGCCGCCTTCTCTATTTACGAGCTAGCCAGTACACGAAACGCCGAGATTCCACCGGGGACCACCGGCCACCATGGACGTTCCTTGGAATTTTTCAAAGCTCGCGCGTTTACGCCTCCCCGCTCGAATTTCGTGCCAGCCTCTGGCTTGGAATTTCCATCACGTTCCGCCGGAATTATACCCAGCCCCGAGTGGCTTCAGTTACGTGTAACTCGAAATTGGAGCGAAACTGGATATCTCATTTCGTGATGGCGGGACGTAACTTTCCGGCGACACCCATCTGTGGCTGACGATTCGTGTCTCGGAGACATTCAAACTCTACCCCTTTCCTAGCTGGGTCACTTATTCACCCGCAACACTTTTTCTCTATCGAAAAACGCGCGCTTCGTTAAAGGGGGACACCACTGTGAGGGTTGGAAAAATGAGTCCATTTTTAAGATTTTTTTTAGGAATAGTTTACATATAATATATATAGTTTACATATAATAAATAGTTTTCATATAAAATTGTTATTACCTATCTTTGGTACAATGTCTTAAGAGACTATAACAAAAAAATGAATAGAAAAACGTGCATAGATTTTCATATACAGTTAATCTTCTAGACTCCTCTCAAGAAAACATAGGTCGCTTATCGAAAGGGTATCTTTGGAACGGCAACTCTGAAATCAAATTTTGTTGTATTAATATAATCTATATGAGTGTAGTTTCCGTTGTACGTACCGATTTTTTAAAAAAATTATTTTGTAAAAATGATGCGCTTTAGAAGAAAAAGTTTCGAAAATCCGCAAAATAATGGATAGTTTTTCAATCGTATTTCACAAAATATTTTTTCGATCAAAAAATCGGCACGTCCAACTGAAGATAAGCTTGTTTTAAAGATCCTGTCAAAATTTCAAGTCGATCGAATAAAAATTGACAGAGTTATGGTTTCGATCAGTTAGAATAATGTAGTTTCGAGAAAATCGCGTTTAAAGTTTGACTTGCAATGCGTTTGTAAGCGTGATGCGTTTCACAAAATGCACTGTATCTTCGTAAATCCTTCGAATGTCGACTTAAAATTTTCAGAGAGTATTTCTGACGAGTTAAACATTAAGAAAGTGGAAAAAAAGAATCAAAATTTTTACAACTTTCACAGTGCTGTTCCCCCTTAACGTCCGTAACGGCGCCTTCTTGATGTACCGGTCTGAGACACCAGCCACCGGTAGCTATACGAAAACGATCTCGTGTCGAAGCCGATTCACGGTGATTTGTGTAATTCGCGCGACGTGAGCCGAGAATGATAAACACGGGCGCGCAGGGAGGCGTTATTCTCGTTATCCAATGAGCGTAATGCCGCGCAGTGCATTCCAAGCACGCGCGGGTCGAGTTAAGGCGGTTACGCGTGTCCAAGATCGGCTCGTGACTCGTCTTCCAATTTCCTCGCGCTGACTAACGCTCGGGTCGCTCCGATCCTCCAGCAATCACGATTCCGCTTAGGCCAATTAATCATAATCGAGGTGTCCGTGTCCTCCTTCTCGCTCGACCTTTTACCGAACGATCGTGGACCCTTCGCTTGAACTCCACTGAAACTTCCACTCCAACCATGAACTTCGCGCTGAAGCTCGTGTTCGACGCGCAAGAACAACTCGTCTATGAATTATGCATGAAGTTGGCGTGACGGGGTGCGCGCAACGCTCGCGGAAAAACGAAAATCCTCGCGATAGTCGGTCAAGTGTATCGCGAAGGTGAATCCGTGCTTTTTCTCAATGATCGACTCGTATTCCGCGCGACGGGCTCCTCGCGCGTCCACCCTTTGTTCGCTAATTACTGCGCCGCGTGCTGGTATGGAAATCGCGGGGCTACGGGCGGCTGGAGTTTTCCAGCAGCTCCGTTTGAGTGACCACGAGCCGAAGGGATTCCATTTCTGTCGGCGTCCATTTCTCACGCGCTGGCAATGAAAAGCGGCGCGCGTAAATGGAGCGATCGTGCAAACGATCTGCGTTTAGCCGGGATGAAACAGAAAGGAGCGGCGAGACGTTCGGAAGAGCAGGGAATAAGCGAGCACTCGGCTTCGCTGGCGGTGTAAACAGCCGCGGATTTACATATCGCGAGCAGATTCGTATCTGGATCGAAAGCGAACACGGCGTTTTCATTCGTACCTGAGCAAACGAAGAAAACCCGGGCCTCGCGATCCTTTCTACCCGCGCGTTCCGTTCTGATACGCGAGGAAAGTCCGCGAGCTGTTTTCGCGCTGCTGGAAAATCGGGCGACACGTGCACACCGTGACCGCTTCATTCCCTCTGTGTTCCTTTTCCAGCGGAGACAGACGAGGAACAGCAACGAGATCGAGCACAAGGAGTACAACCAGCACGCCGCGCAGAGGCACAGGATATCTCTTCGGGTAAATGTCCCAAGCAGCTTGACAATTTCACGGTCACACGTTTTCCGGCAAATTTACGCCCGCTGTCGAATCTTCTACAGAGTCAGGCATCGTCTGAATAAATTTTTATTCGAATAAAAAATAATGAATTAGTGTCGAGTAACTTCATTTTATTCGCAATTCTTATTCGAATAAATATTTATTCGTTATGCTCAAATAACTTCAGTTTATTCGAAATTTTTATTCAAAGATTATTTGCATAGAAATAAAAATGTATTCAAATAATGCCCAACTCTGATTAGGTAGCGGTCATTGCGGATTAATTAACCATTAACCCTCCATGGTCACAACTGATAATCACAAATTGGTTACATGGGGTTCACTGCACCCTAGGCGTCATTTTTTAGTTACCATCTTCGTATTTTTGAATCTTTAACTTTCGAGTGATTATTGTACATTCGTAATACTCATACAATTATGCTCTTAATAGTCTTTTTTCTAGAAATATAAATATTGATCTGATGGTAGTTGAAAAAACGATTATAAATTTTTATTAAAATTCACCGAATTTTCAAACTTTAATATTAACGTCTAAATTCATTTTGAATTCCTAAAGGCACAACAGTTGAATTTAAAAATTGCCTGTGGTGTGATACACTCCGCGTGACCACGAATGTATAAATAATAATAATGTTCAAAGAGTAAAAATTACCGAACGGTTAAAAGAATAGAGACACCTCAACGAAGGTGTCAGAAGAACTAAGTATCTCTGTCTGCTACTTCAACCCCATGCTTACAAATCCTAGTAACAGGATGATTAAACAGAAGCTCATTAAGCTCGCGGCAAGTAGTAGAATTAGCGACAGCGGCCATCAAAGTGTTAAAGCCACCTGTAAAATCCCCGGAATCCTACGACCGCGAGCAGGTTCGATGCTCACGGAAGAATGCCCTCGATAAGGGTGGGGACGCTCGGTTCGGATAATGGAGGGTCTTGTGTATACTCTGAAAAATCTTCGGCACGCGGCAACGTTTTCGTTGAGTAGCTTTACCGTTGCGCGGGCCTAGCACTGGAACGGATAACGAGACCGAAAAGAGATAAGAAAACCCGTGTACAGAGACGAAGAGAGAAAGAGAGAGAAGGAGAGACAAGTACATACGTAAGAGGTGCTGGAAACGGAAACGCTGCGCGTGGAAACGAATTTTTTTAACTACCGTTTTAATAGAGCCGTCGCAGTTGAAATGTAGGACACGGGGTTTACAGAAACGATAATTACGGGTAGCATTGTGGATAATTGCCGAGCGAGTATATACACGCTGTGGGTTCGTTTGCAGGTGCTCGAGCAAATAAAGACGGTCATAGAGAACCGGAACCAGCTAGCCTCGGCGACCTCGTCGGACACCACGGCCGCCCTGCACGTGAGTATCGAGATACGCCGGATTAGATGCTCTTCTCCGAGATAGGGGGAGTGACGAAAAAAATGAAAGACAGAGAGCACAGCTAGAGGGAGGAGAGCTTGAAATTTTCCTCGTCCGTTGACCCCTTACCGAGTCCAATCTTTCCCCGGGCTTTTATGTCGATAAAGAAACGTCGTAGCGGCGAAAGATGAGCGCGAGACGGACGAAAAAAGTGTATTAAGACTTAAGTCGCGCCGGGTCCTCTGGAGGCTGAATTTTTAGTGCCCCTCGGCCGATGGCACTTTCAACGCGGCCTGCCTCTTTCCGCGACCGTTACTTTCGGCACGGCTCGCGACGTTCGACGGCCGCGGCATGTGTAACGATCCAGACGCGATAACGTGGAGCCGTTGAAGGATGCGTGGGTGGAAGGGATAGGCTCGCGACACAACGTGGCATTAAATTTCAAGCTCCTCCTCTGGCGCTACTATTTATTGTATCTGATGTCACGGTTCGTTTCTGCGTTTCAGGCTGTCGGTGAACGTTATCAGCAGGAAACCGCCGAGGTAAGATAGCACGGCGAACGCTTCTCATTCGCGAGTATCGGTGTGGTCGCGTCGCGGTCCGCGATTCTAGTCGTGTTCTTGCTCGCGGCGCGTGCTTGTCGACGAGTTCCACATTCTCCGGTCCCTCCGATCTTCTCGGGCAGTTTCGGCTCGACAACCGACGCACAATCGCGCGATCTCACGAGGAAATGGTACAGCGTGGCAGGGGCGCGATAAGATTAGGAAAATTAATAGTGAAAGTTGAGTTAGACGACGGAGAGTGAAATGGCCGATGAAGAGGAGAATCGTAGCTCGCTGCAGAGATTATTGAGCAAGGTCCTAGGGCTGACTAGGATCGTCTCGAAATTTCGGAGCAGGCCGTCAGGGGTAAGAAGGAAGTGCCTTGTCCTCGTGACTTTCTCCCTGGACACTTTAAATGATATATATATCCACGGGCCGGGCGACTCGTTCGTTACCTACTTTCATTCGTTGCGTCACCTGCGTTTACCTTCGCGTCGATAGTGCATTTAGATAACAGGCGACAAGGAAATAAACTCAACCCATCCGTCACTCCTCTGGTATCGCATACCACGCGCGTTCGCTCGTCAAACACGCGGCCACTAATCGTTTTCTACTCGAGTATATACACCGCAAGGATTAACTTGACTTCTCCTCAATTTCCAGAACCGTTTCGTCGGCTACGAGAAGCAGGACTGGAGCGGAGAGGAGAACCAAGCGAAGGTGAGTCCTGAATCCCAAGGATCTCCGTCGGTCCCGCCATTCGTCTCGATACACCGCAGTCACGAGGAAAACGGCTCGGCGCTAATGGCCAGCCCGTAAATCACTATCAAGCGAGGGGATTGCCGCGGGCAACAGGTGGCGAATGGCGGCCGATGGAGACCCGTTAATTTCCCCGGATTTTCCGGCGTTCATCCGCGCTGCCAACGATCGCGGCCGATCCCCAAGTATTCAGCGCGGTCGCTCGCGAAAAGGTGCGCCGTTGATAGAAGCAGAAATACGACGGCACTCCCGAATTATTCGACGGAAGAGAAAGAGTTCCTCCCTCTACTCGGGGCATAATAAAATTGCTCCACAGAAAGGAGCTTGCGCGCCGACAGAGAGCGTTTCACGTTCCTTTTACGCGCTGTTCTCGTTGCCTCGGTTCTCCCGCGCGCTCCGCTTCTGCGGCCGTCGCGCACCGCTATTATTTCCGGCCGTTCCATCTCGGATCTCGGCGCCCCGCTCTGTCATTGTGCCTGCCCGGCGACACACGACAAACCCGTTAAAACAATGCCCGCCCGTTTCGCGCGTAAATCGAACACGCTCGCGAGAGGAGCGCTCTCGCGCACCGCCGCTGAAAAAGTGGGTTACGCTTTATCTGATCCAGCCGTTTGCCTCCGCGCGCTCGTCCGTTTCGCATCCACTCGGGATGGAGAAACGAGTCGAGACGAATCGCGGACGTCTAAACCACCGACTGATTTACTGTCGGGGGGGAAGGAGGTAAAAAGGTCCGCGGGCAGCGGAGGAGGCGCGGGCGTAGCGCAGGATAAACAACCGTTTCAAAGCGGACGGGAAAAAGGCTTCGAGAGTGAGCGCGGAGTGAATAGGACACTGTTGTCGGACGCGATACAGGCTGTACCGTTACTTGGCCCGAAGTCTCGTTACGACGTGGAATCGAGCAGTCGAATGCTCGGAGCCTAGCTCGCTTTCGGTTCATCGAGAAAGGAGAGGTCGGTTGTGATCTACCACGGATGGTAAAGTCGTTGCCGCGGTGTCTAGAATCCCCTGTAGGACAAGCCTGCTGAAATCTTATCGTCGAATTCTCCCATCAAAACCTGAAGTTTTATAAAATTTTATCTCCGTACGCGGCACGTTATCGTGCAAGAACGGGCGTACTTTCTACTCGGATTGTCATGGCTGTCAAGGTCGGACCGGGGCCTCCACTGCAGCTCGTTCTCCCAAGTTTGATCAATGTCGTAGCGCTGCGCTTTAGAGTATTTATAGCTCTCGTATTCCTCGGTAACGCATTGAAACTTTAAAAGTCTGCTTGAGTAATGTTCATGGCTCTTTCATCTAGATCCTAGGTAATTTAAGGTGGGGAGTGATTCATGGTACATAGTAACTGATACGATAAAACTTTATTCCACACTTGCCAGTTATTTTTACACTCAGAATCGCCCCTTCTTTCTTACCTCGTCAGTGAAAAGTTTCGAGGACAGATGCGTTTCCAATAATACATCTTGCTATTCGCACGGTGTTTTCAACTTTCAACGCTGGCGCCAAGTAGAATCGGTCGGTAAAGAGCAGACGCGTGGCCATTCCCAGTGGCGATATCTCTCCTCAGCGCCCCGAAATTTAAGGCTACTCACTACGTCGGTAAAGCAATTTAGCAGTTGTGGAATTTACCGGCAGATAGTTTACAGGTGCCTGTAACGTGACACCTTATGTAAGCATTCAACACTGCCTCGTTAACAATAGCATCGGTGACTCTGGCGTGGAAGTATTCTACACTGTGGTGCTTACTCTAATCGATCAATTAAAACAATCAAATTCTGTTTCGCTTTTTAAACAACTCTGCTGGTCAACTAGATCTTCGTTAGAGAATCTTTTAACTGATGGACGATGGTGTGTTATTCACTAGGCCCGATCTAGCGGGGCGCACGCAGGGTAACTATGAGAGCGGCAAAATTGGTAGAAAGAGAAAATTTGAATCAATAGGTATTAAACAAATTTTAGAAACTTGACTGCTTAAAAAGCGAACAAAAATTACAAAAACAAGACTTAATTTATTTACACCTTAAGATTTAATTTATGTATACATAGTATATTATTTATCATAAGTATGATAATAATAAGATGGCAATTTAAATTAACTGAATTGCCTGCAGAGGCCTCAAATCTTTTGATGCTCCTCTACCCCAAGCATGTACCCTAATGACTAAAGAAAGTGCTTCAAGCTGGCAATAAAAAGAGGTGGGCAAGACTTTCTGTATTCAATAAATACCTACAAAAAGTTTCGCCCACTGTCAAAAATTATATTTTAAAATAATTAAACATAAAGAACGGCACAAATCATTTTTGTCCAGAGCGCCGGAAGGGTCACATAGATCAGACTCTGGTTATCCATGTATCAAACAAGAAAGTTGAGTTTGCATATCAACTGCTAGATCATGACCTCGGGTCAGACGAGCATTTTTCTCAGTAGCACGTGCTAAGAAGCTTTCTTCCATGGCTACGTAAAAAGTCTTACAAGACCGCTAAGTTCGCGATTCCGTTCGAGCGAGAAAACGCTTGTGCAACTAGAAAACGCTTGGATTTGCGATGAATTTTTTACCTTCTGCCAGCCTGACAGCCTTACGTGACCGGATGTAGTCTTGCCGCGAGTCGATTCCCTCGAAACTTTGTCTCCAAACCACTGCAAAGAGCAACTCCGTGTCTGTCCATTAACAGTCTACTTCTACTAGCTTTGCCTTTACGCCCGGCCATCGATCTTCGCCGAATTATTTCTGCGATAGCTCGTTCGTTTTCCCCGTTGATCCCAACGATGATCTCAGCGTGGATCCACGGTTCAACGACTCGATCGCCCATGGATCCCAAGAAACCCTAACGGGTCCGTGCGATCAGATTTCCCGCGGTGTCCCCGTTCGATCGTCCGCGAATAATTCGATCGACCGTCAAATAATGGACGGACGGTTCGCAAGTGGCTTGTTACGTCGGGCGTAAGGCTCTTGACATTTCGCGCCTGATCTCCGCGGATCGCCCGTAAGCCAGTTTGGTATTTGCGTGGCATTTATTGCGCCGCGTTGCTTTCGTCGCCGTAATGCCAGCAAGGCCGTGGAATCCTTACAAATCCTTGCCGCGGAGGACTGTACCGTTAGGGCGACGGATAAAATTCTCCGTCTCTGTTTATCCAATAAATCGGCTAGCAAATGTCGACGAGCACGTCTCACGGGGTTCCCTCGAATTTCAACCTTTCGAAGGTACTTTATCGCGTGGATTTTATAACGCCCGTCACGATCCGTTGCGACAGGATATTCCGAAATTCGCGGTAGTTTCACCGAGAGACCACGCGACCCCACGGATTACGGAACCGTCGGTCGCGAACCGAAAGCCACGCACGCTTGTCCGCCGAAGGTGCTTCCCTGCGGTGGACGCTGATAGCGAGGAGGTAGCAAGGCGAGCGCTGCGCGTCGGGACACTCGGAAGATTCGGGGAAGGAAGAGGGCAAGGAGATGCGGAGGAACGGTTACGATAGGTCAGCACCGGCGCGCAGGGGATCTCGAAGCGCTCGGTGAAAATAAAACGATACACAGATTGGGTTATGAGGCGCAGAAAGTGCTCTTTGCTTCGCGTTCAGATCGATGAAGTTGAACTGTGCTGGGCACGGTTGTGCATGGACGAGGAGGTCGCGAATTGGAGGAGCTTTTTGTTAGTCGAGGCGTTCTCCGATTCGTCAGATGATTCTCTCTGATGAAGAACCTTCGGGTGTCGTTGGCTAATCAGTGCGGGGCTGGGGAAAATAATTTTTGAAATAGATAAATAGTAAATATTTTTATTTCATTGAGTGATACAGGATTCGACAAGTAAACTTCTCTTTGAAATCGTAGTTAGATAAGGAAATAGTATTTCAAGTATATATTTTAATATGTACTAACTCATACAAATACTATTGTGAAATGAGTTTTTCATTGAAATATTAGAAAATAGTATTTCAAATAATAATATTTCAAATTATAGTATTTCAAGTAATCACTGACTGACAACACAAAAAATGTGTGTAAATATACATACTTTACTACTCGACTTCTCCCAGAATTTAAATTCTGATTTTATAACAAAATTTTTTAGTCTTTTTTGTGAAAATTGTCAGATTCACCTGGATTAGTCAGGTATAATGAGCCGAGGCACATTACGTGATCCCATAGTTTATCGTTCGAAAGTTTTTAGGCGACAGACAAAGACACAAACATATAGAAGTTTTCTGCTTTATATATTAAGATTTCAGTTTTTAGTATTTCGTATGAAACTGTTTCAATTTCCCCCTGAATCGGTGTTGCTCCAAGTCCACCTGACACTCAGGACCCTTGACCGATGAGCACCAGCAATTGATGTCAGTTAAAGCTCCTCGGAAGGACCCTCGTTTTTTAGAAAGCAACAGCAGCACGCGTCGCGGCGAAAAAGGCCCCCGCTTCTGTTACGTTTTCGCGGTGTGTCGAAACGTTTTGTCAGGGCGAAGTGAATGTCTAGGTGAGAGGACAAGGCGGAGAAAGGGGGAGCGGAGGTTTCGCGGCGGTGCTCGAGCCGAACAGCTGGCAAGCAGCAAGATTGGTAGCACCGTTACCGCTGCCTGTCCGATTCCTCGTAGATCAGTCTCCCCGATCCGTTCGCCGTCCCTCTTCTCCTCTTGTCAGGGGTCATTAGTCTTCAGCGGCGTACCGGGAGAGGATTCGCCTTGCGTTCGCCTGCTCCCTAGCCTGGTACCCTTTATTTACTCGTCCATTACGCGGGGACATCTCCCGTGACGCATGCGAGAAGATCCGAGTACAGTGTTCAGTGTCGCTAACAGGAGTCCCACTTCCTCGATCCTGCACCTCGCGCTCCGATCAACTGGAAACCAGATAGCCGTAAATACTACGAAACTCGAACGACCCAGCACACGCGCGCGATCGCTTCAGAGACTCCTACACTTTCTATTTACACCCACATAGGAAGGACATTCGAGTAAATAGTTTTCCAACCCCTAAACATAAACGTCCGCCGCTGGAAGAAGTAGGGCCTGATATTTTTAGGTGCTCTACTTATATGCCAAGCTGGGTAATGTTCTCAGAGTAATTTCAGTGTAGTAGCTACATGGGATATAGCGAGGTCGTAAAAGCTACGGAAGTGCCAAAGTTTACAGTTTTAAGGATTCCGAACAAGAGGTTTGGTATTTTGGGGGGAGATGAGTATTATTATTATTATTGTAACTATTATTATTCTCATTAGAGATGAGGTTTTCGAATAAGAGGTTTGGCATTTTTCAGGAAGATTATTATTATTATTTATGGGTCTTGTCCGTTCATGAGGAAATAAATAAATTATTAGAAACAGACAAGGTTTTCAGACCTCTTGCTCTAAAAATTCGAAATTATACCACTTTGGAACTCTCACAGCTTGTACGACCTCGCTACCTAGCGGAGACCGGGGCAAAATCGGGACGTTAAGGATAAAAGCTCCTAACTTTGATTCTATTAATGTAAAAAAGAAATTCCAATTAGGATTCATTGGAATAAACCCTTTATTAAATAATAGTAGGTAGGGTAAAGGCACGAGTAGTCGATCATGTATCAGCAGTCGACCACTTTCAGAAAAACGTGAAAAATAAGGTTTTTAGTTTGCGATATACATATGTATCTTTCAGATCAACTGCGACCTCCGGAGGGTTAATGATCGAAACTTAGATCAGAGCTTTCAAAAGAACAAAAGACAATATATCCTTAGTAAGCACGCTTGTAACACGATCACCTTTTATAATAATAATAATAATAATAATAATAATAATTCGTCTTTATTTATCACATTTACAAACAACAAACAAGAAAGAGAAAAAAAAAGTAAAAACTTATGTGATAAATAGGCGAGGTTCGGCATATATGCCGTTTTTCAACCTAACCCAAAATTTGTTGATGAAATAATACAATCGCGGCAATATGTCGCTGCAACGACGCGAGGAAATTTAATGCAGTTTAAAAAATAAAAGCACGGGCCGGTTTTACCCAGACACCCGGTTTTGCCCGAGTGTCCCATATATCCCTTCTAGCCACCGTACACGAAAAGGTCGTTCGAACAGACTCGCGGAAAGCCGAATCGGTTAACGCGCTTCTCTCTCGTGGCTCTCGATCGGTCGATTACGTCCCTGTCACCTGCGCGCTACCTCCACGACCGGCATTGCCACTTCTACCCGGCGAGGGCCAGCGAGCCGAGCGAGCAGGCCGAGGAGGAAGAATTGCTCGCGACTCGCCAGTACTACGACGCGTTTTCCGCGCATGACACGCGTGCGAGCTCGCATATCTCTCTCCGCCTCTTTCTCTCCTGGCTTCGCCCGAAAGGGGCTTCTCGTCCGAGCGTACGCATGCTCTCCGATCGATCCTCGGCGACCACCGAAGGTCGAGGAGGCCCAGCGCGAAGCCAGCGTTCGCAGTCGTCCAGCACGCGATACCCACGTCGCTTCGACCGGGACCGCGATCATCTCACCTGTAGAACCGTTCCACGATACTCGTGGAGGAGCTCGTTCGACCTGGGTGTCCCGATCGGCAAGTTTCCATCGGTTGTTCGAGAAGCAGTGGTGGTCGCGTTTGTCACGTTCTCGCCAGCGGTATCGACGGGAGTTTCCGGAAAATCGGGTCCTGGTGCATGGTTTCAGTGCAACTTGTTTCGCGAATTAAATTGCTGTGACCGCGGGGAGAGTTGGATAAACGTATTCTCCAAGTTTTAAGAAACGTGCTGCAGATTATCAGACCGCCGATTCGTAGATGCCGCGCCTTGAGCTTTCGGAATCTCCCTGTGCTAATAACGATAACCGCCAATTCCTTTTTCGATACTCGAGGCAGTCTCTGATTAATCTTTGAAGTACGCGTGGCATTGGAAAGATTAGAAGGTAGGACAGACGAAGAAAAGGAAGAAAGAGTGCATCAGTAAGGCTTGCCTGGCAGACTCTGCCTTAGACGCGAGGATCCTAGGAGGTAGAACGAAAAGGTAGCCGAGGAAATACTTGCGAGAGATCGTGATCGGTAGAAATGCCATCTTGTGGCGAGTACGAAGATATCGCTACAAATCTAATCGATAACTCCAGATATTATCCCTATTTGCTTTCTTTTAACGAACAAGTACCACTACCTCTCGTTCCCCGCACGATACCGCCGATAGATCGCTACAATACGCTTCACCATTCTCGGACGATAATACATTAATTAAGTTAATCGCCCAAGAAGCCTCTCGAGCGCGTGACCAAGGGATGATAAGAACCTGGAATTACAGAGTATTTATAGTCCGCACGCTTTCCCTCCGATTCGTCGATAGAATTCCTCTCTGGCCGTAATACAATTCATCGAAACTCGTGTTCGCAAAATAGAGCAGAATTGGCGAACGGTTCGGCGCAGCGTTTGTTTCGCTGTAGGACCGTTGCATCCTGCTGCCCGGAGCAGAAAGGTTCATCGTGTTTGGCAATCAGACCGAGTCGATCGGTCAGCCCCAGAAGACAGATAAACGACTCTCGATGTCGGCACGAGCCGACGCGACGATGGAAATTAGCATGCTTCCCTCCGCTCGTCGTTACTTCCTCTTCCTTCGCTTCAGTAAACGTACGCGCTCGACGGAACGGCCGCTTCTCCCGCTTCTTCCTCTTTTTTTTCCAAACTCTCGCAACTGTTTCTCCGCTTTTTTTGCCCCATCGACGCGTCTCTCTCCACACGCGCTACTATTCCCCTCGTTGTTTTCGGAACCGAGCGTTACGCAACGATATCTCCTCGTTACTTCCCTCCTTCTTCTTCTTCGCTGTTTGCTCGGCTGCCCGCGTAATTCCCGCCTTCCGGGTCGCGAAGGAGTCGCGAAATCGGGCATATCTCGTATTAGCAATCGCAATTCCCCGAACGGGCCGGGGCCGTTTTGTTACGTTGCTCCCGAAAGGGATCAGCCACGCGGAAATAGACGAAACGATCGTTTCCCGTGGCTCGTCCATGTCGTTGACTCCGCGGCGTTTCATCGGCGTGCAGCCAGCTTCGGCTGCGATTTAAATATTTATAAGACCGAGATTCGTTCTGCGTCCTGCGCTCCTCCGAGTTTTGCTTGCATTTTCTCGCGCGAAAGCTTGGAACGGGTACGGACCGTGAAAGGCCGCGCTCGTCGCTGACGTTCACCGAAACGAAAAGGGAGCAGAGGATTCGGAATTTATGCCCCGTCGATTTAGAGGATTCGGTGAAAGCACCGGCTAATCCCAAACTGATTTCTTTATTGGCACCGATAAATCTAAGTGGTGAAAGTTTCTACGCCGGGTGCCGGCCGCCCAAAACACGGAAAACTCCAGACGTATTCGGCCATTACTTTCGCCCTCGTTTTACCCGATTTCTCGCGATTTTTTGCTCGAAGGAGTAACCACGTGCCTCGTCGATCTTCTCATCTAACATCTTCCTTTCGGTTTACTTTCTCGTAATACCAGGGAGACATCGCGGTTTGCGCCACCGGAGCTCGTTGAAATTGAGCCATTTTGCAAGCGAAGTTGATAGACCGTGGAAATCATAGAAAAAAGAAACTACGGTCATGACAGTGCGATGCATCAGTCACCTGGGACCGACAGAGAATCCATCCCCCGAACGTTTGACAATCTTTTTGTTTTACTAATTATCAGAAGGCTATCACAAATCTTGCTATTAGCGTTAGCTGCGTGTAAAATCGTTGCCAAAAATCCGCACATTCCCACTGCAATTGCTGGTGGCATTGGGTGAATCCCCAAGCCACGGGGGTTACTTTCCTTTTAACACGCGCGCTGGTAGAGGAATTGTTATTGCCGGAAGGAAGCAGGTGGTAGGAACGCGCCTCGGATTAATTCATTTGGCTTTAATTGGCTGGGCGGAGGGGTCCCGCGACTCTTCCCAGGACCCCCCGATGGGGTCGAGGTTTCACGGCCGCTGGAGGAGCGAAAACGAAACGTGGAAAGGAGGAAAACGAGCACGTTTATCGGCATCGCCCGCCCGCTGAAATCCGGTCTTGGGCCGCGCGCAATTAGCCGCGCGCGCTCTGACGAAACGCTGCGCCGTGAGAACTAGGCGAGCCTCGAATCGTATTCAGCGTGTGTCACTTAGCGAGGCGAGTTCTCTTTCGCTCGGAACGAGTTCTTGAGGACGCGACACCGAGGTCGCGGGGGAAACGGAAGAAAATGGAACCGCGGAACTCACCACCAACGCGGTCAGTTCAACCTATTTAGTTTTGTTGCACTTGCAGTGATTTATGGGACGGTTCTCGGCATTATGGAGTTGCTACTTTTCGTTCCCACTCGTAGAGTTGCTTTTCTTTTCGCTTTTCTATTTCGTAATCCACAAGGTTCCACGCGAGAGGCAAAAGACACTTCGACGTAGGGTAGGGTGGGGGTAAAAGTCCCGTTTTTGGTATAAACCTATGTAAAATTTAATACAAACCATCTAGAGATATCTGGTGTTATTTTGTATAAACTATTATGCTTTACGTTCGCGAAGTTCGTTTGTTGATACTGTTATTTTCTGCTGAGTTATACCACAAAATGTTTGTCTATGCAAGATGGACTTGTTGCCCCACGTACCGGGCAAAAAGTCCCTCCTGTCTTTTCGTGTAATATTAAACTAAATAAGTAAGAAACTCTTTTCAAATCAGCAAATATTTTTTAAAACAATTCTTTTTTGTATAGAATATTTGAAAGGAAAGCATGACTTCTTTAAGAAAAAATAGAAATATAAGTTAGAGGTTCACTTTGAATTAAAAACTAAAAAAAAATCGTTCAACTGAAACAAAAACACTATTTAAAGACTGTGGCATCGTTTCTTTATAATTTGACCATCTTATTATGAAAAGTCTATTTTCAGTCTGAGGGACTTTTTGCCCCAATGGTACTTCGCTTTTAAACTGTGTTTTATTTCGTGTAAAACAATAAAGACGACATACCTATTTCGTTTACTTTTCGTAGTTTTCGGTGCATGCATTTTCACGCGACCCGCGCGGATCATTTTCGTCCCCTCTGCCTCCCCCGCCGGGACCCTCTCTCTTTCCTTTTTTTTCCCCTCTGTCCGTGTTTCGCGACAATGCCACGGAAACGCGAGCACGCTCGGCGTGGCGTGCCACATTTCCAACATCCTGCTGACACGCAGCGCGCGTTTCGATGTTGAAAATTCCAATCGCGCGCAATCGTTGCGATCAATTATCCTTCCAGTGCCTACATCGATCTATTATCATCCCTTTGCTCGTCCCTTCCGCTGTCCACGAAACAGTTCACCTCGGACAAAACACTTGCCTCAAGGGACAAGATCCGAGCTGGTCGAATATCGATACACTCTCGCCGATACCCAAACAGATTTCCCTCGACCCCCCTGAAAGCGAGTTTCCTAACAGAATCCTCGTAACAGATATCAGTTTCAATTTCTATCTTGCAGTTCGCTCGATTTGCCTTGCTTTCCATTTCCGTGAAAGCCGCCTGACGGTCATTTCCCTCGTCCCGAACCGGACGCCGCGAATTATCTCGTCCAGATCTCCGCGCGTGTAACATCCTACGAAATTTCTATCGTACACCGCGATACGAAAAAGGAGGAGTCGGGAGATCGGAGCGGTTGTAGTCGTCCCGTCGAGTAAATCGTCACCGCGAAAATTGGAGACGCGCGGATTCGCCTCGCGTGAGCAAGAGTAACGGTGCGCGCGGGAACGGCCGGCGATAAAGCAGATCTGGAATGATGGCACAGTAAGATAGAGGGGATCGACTGGCCAGCCGCCAGGGAAATAAACGTCAGGGGGCTACCGGTGGATCGTGAGCAACGTGGAAATCGATCTTGATCGCGTTCACGGTGCCCGATCGCGGGGATCCTTTGATCGCGAGAGATGTGGAGCACCGATGCGTCTAGGGACCGTTGTAATCGTTGCCGCGGCTTCTTGTTATTATCCCCTTCGTGTTAAACGTTGCTGGCAATCGGGTAATCTTTCGATCACGAAATCTTTATACCGAGAAGCTAGCGAAAAATTGCTACCATTTTCTGCTTCCGCTGCTCAATTCTCGTGTTGCTGGCTCTTAAAGTGGCTGGGTGTAGTATTGATTTAATCGCTGGAGGATAATGAACGTTCGCGGGGTTATGTTTAGTCGATAATTTCCTTGGTAACGAGATCCC
This sequence comes from Andrena minutula, assembly GCA_929113495.1. Taxonomy (NCBI): domain Eukaryota; kingdom Metazoa; phylum Arthropoda; class Insecta; order Hymenoptera; family Andrenidae; genus Andrena; species Andrena minutula. Next base: position 36,565,832 of record OV815995.1, read on the forward strand.
GTGGCTGGGGGTGTTGCGTGACCCTGATTTCTGGAGTGTGCTTCCTGTACGGTGGTTGACTCGTGCTGAAGAGCTTCGGTGTGGTTGGCACTTCTTTCCCAGACACCCTCTGGGGTTGTATTTTCAATTATAAGACCGCATTGGGGGTAAATGTGACGGAAGATTCAATGCCGTAAACGGGGGGACATTTGCTTGTCTTTGGAAGATTTTTCTAGCCTTTTTCTTCCTGAGTCACATTGAACAGTATATGGCTATTGTAATACTCTTAATCGACTTCTAATAACTTCCAATCGTTATTGTAACTTTGTTGATTTCTTCAATAATTCTTTTAATTCCTTCAATCACTCTGCTCTGATCGCTGTTCGTAGTTCCCATTCCCCTTAACTTTTACAATTATGTTTGCTGCTGTATTATTACTATGATTCTTTTATATATTTTTTGTCACTATTATTAATGGTTCTTTTCGCTTACTTCTCTGTTTTTGTTATTTTTTAATTATTTCTCTTTTGTACTTCCTAATTATTTGGTCTATGCTTGTGTGACTGCGATTTATACTTTTTATAACAATGGGTTTATCCCGTTGATATATTTAAATAAATATTAATAATAATAACATTGCAGCTGTTGCGATTGTACTGCCAGTATCAAAATGCATAGAATTTTTATCCTTTTCTTTCTTTAATACGCGTTAAGTAACTGCCAATGCTCCCCGAGTTTACGGTAGCCTGGCTTGCACGCGAAAGTGGATGAACGTGCCCCAACTGATTTCGTGCTAAATAAATCTGCCCATTTCTCTGCCGAAGAAGAGCCATTTACATATTTATATGAATCAGTGTCACTACTTTCTAACTCCGTCATATCACCTACATCGCTGTTACGGAGATAATTATCTGCTTCTTTTAACTCGGTCACGAGTCCGAACCGCGGCATAGCTCATCCATCCTGAGTGCCAGCGCCTGCCAGTATGCAAACGAATAACACCTACCACCTAACGGGTAATCCGAAAGAAGACCACCAGCTGTAGCTTCAAACTACATTATTATTATTAATATAAACTAGAATTCCCATAGTATACACAAATTATATAAACAGTAAAACTAAAGAACTAATTGAGGCAGTCGGAGCAACAACGGACTAACCCACATTTTTTTCGAAACTGAGTTAGTAGTAATAATGTATTCGAATAGGTTCTACTAATCATATAAACTAGGAAAATTATTTTTTTCAATGTGGGTTAGTCCGTTGCACTAACTGCCTCGATTCCATATTGCAAAGTTATCAAAGTATTTGACACTGACGACGAAGGTTTGATCGATACCCCTAGCAGAAAAGCTCGCGCCCTCCAGTAACTATGGCACCGCCGTACAAGGTGAAAGAGCCCTCGAAACCTCCGCGAGTGATTCATCGAGCCTTCGAAAAAGGTAACCGCCTGTGCTTCGCTCGATTCGTTCCATCAGCTGATCCATAAACGTCGCGTCGGCCCGCGCACCTCTCGCAGCCGAGGTTTCTCGGTGATTTTCCGTTCGAGTAAGCAGCCCCAGTCACCCCGAAGGAAATCGGTGCTGGCCTGACCTCTCCCGATCGAACCGACGTCGTTTGTTGCCGGTTACGCAAGCCGTTCGAGTTTTCTTCTCCGTCGCGGCCGTCCGCGTGTCACTTTCTCTTCAGCCGTGGAAAATTATTACGTTCCGCAATTTCCGCCGGGTACCTACGTACGTATCCGGTTGGAATGCAAGCGGGACACAGGCCGCGGCGCGGGCAGGTGGTAGCATAGGTGTGACCGACTACAGAAGCGAGAGGGTTTCGCAATAGTCGAAGGTGTTGCGAGCGCCGTTAGAAGGGAACCGCTGCAAACGGGCGCTCGGTCGGCGCCATTAGAAGCTTATCGAAAATGCTCGATTCCGCTTCGATGTAGAACTGGTTAAAATCACGTCGCTGCCGCGAACTTTACGGCCAGCCGTTTTGCGGTTTTGGTCCGCCGGAGCCGCGACCTCGCGACCGAGTTTGCGACTCTTAATCGCGGGGGATTCGTGGAGAGGTGTTGGGTAAATATCGTGGGCGATCGACGTGGGCACGTCTCTGGCCTGGATCTCAGCTTGGGAAATGTTTGTCCGCTGGAGAAACGGACGCTGGTGGAAGACATCAGCGCCCGAGCCGTGGATAGGCAGTTTTGTCACGCGATCGCGAATGGAACCTGTTGTCCCGAGCTGCTTTTGTAGAAACGAGCTCTCCTTCGGCTCCAATTTGCATGGCACATCTCTCTTCAGATTCACGGTGATTGTCTGCGTGAATTGGAAATCCTAGTGTTCTGTAAATGCGCCCAGAGCAAGATGTTATCCGTGGAGTTGTTCGAGGAGCGTTTCTCTAGCAGCGCGATACAAATGGCACGCATTGTGCCCGTGACTTCTCCCCGGGGTCGGCGTGGTTATCTCCTGCGATCGAAATCGAGTCCGTGATTTCGTTGGGAGAGGTGTGGAAGGTCGCGTGGGAAGCGATCGAGGATCCTCCGGCGGCAGGGAAAAGGAGGACGAGCTGGAGGCGCGCGTGAAATCCTGAGAAAAGCGATACGTAACCGCAGAAAACTAGGCGACCGAGCGGCCGAGATTCGTTAGCGCAATTAGGAGCGGGCGCGATTGTTCCTCCATCAAGCTTCGGAGAGGATCGCCTGACTAATGGTCGTGGCTATTAATCGGCGTTTAACGATCGAAAGTGGCTTCGAGAGGAAGCGTCACCTGGACAAATTGCTTGGAAAGTTCGCGCGCCCCGTTTTCATCCATTAAACAGAATTTCTCCGGGATCGTTATCATACGATCTGCTCCGTCTCTGTGCGCGGCGTTCCTAAAAGTAATTCCCAAGGTTCTTAACACTCTGGAAACGGTCACGCGCTCGAGAGCGCAGCTGCTTCAACGTCCCCGTGAAACTTTTACAGAGACTCGATCGGTAAATCGAGTTCCTCCTGCCGTATGCCCTGGGAGTTTCGCGTGATCACGGGACGGTCGAGGAGGACACGCCGTTCAGGATGGTGGTGTCGCGTCGCGAGGGCAGCATCTCGTCCAACATACGGGCGATAATCGAGCAGCTGAACCTGAACCCGGTGGAGAGGCGACGGTTGATCGATCGGACGAAGCAGGACAACGGGCGATGCAAGCCCTTCCCCAATGTTCAATCCGGGGCGAAGATCAGCATCGGGGTGTACGGGTGCAAGGAGAAGCTCGAGTACGAGATACCCGGCCCGATCAGGCGCGTGTGTAAGCTCGAGGATCGCCCGAGAGCGAGACCGGACAATGGGCAAAGGATCGTCGCGATTAGGAAACAGGCTCTGGACGCCGCGATCGAGGTAATCTCGATCACAGAGAGGAGTCGACGTTCATCACTGCGTAATTAATTCATTTAGCCTCCAATGATGGCTATTCTGATCACTTATCTTTGGTTATATTATTCCGGGCTCTCACTTATGGAAGTTCCTAATCCCAAAATATGAAAAACAAAATACACACATTACAGCACACGAGATTATAAACCACAAGAACACCAGAAACAAAATAAAAAGTACCTAGGTAACTGATAACCACAATAACTATGACTAAATCATAGGTAAAATTATTGAAAGGTAACTGAGCGAGTAAACTTGAATAGAAATTATCACACCCTATCATTGGGAATTCTAAGCAGTTCAGACCTAAACACATTGACGTTCCCTGCAACGATATCTAGCCTATCATTATAATTATTCGCAAAAGTACAAAGCTCCCACTTGCATTTGTCCGATTCGCAAACCCGTGCGCTCCTCTTTCGTCTGGATTGTCGGTGTATCGTGGGTGGAAGGGACATCTACAGTAACGTTGTAGCCACTGGAGGGTTACCGAGTGTCTTAAGTAACTCGCCATATTCTCTCCACCCACGATAACTGTCCTCCCGAGGAAATGGTCACGGATTTGCGAGCCACCTCGCCACGGTTGCGTAATAAAGCGTTGCGTTACGAATCCGTATGGAAGGACAAGGCCGAGGACAAGCCGCTGGGATCGATAAGATCGCCGCGGAAATCGGAGGATCGGCCGCGATCGAAGCCCGAGAGCAGACGGATGGTACCGCAGGCTAGGAAAGAGCAACAGCCGGCTAGAGTGGAAGATACGATCGAGGTAATCGATCAGAACCCCCGCGAGTCGCTCGCTAATAGAAACGCGATAGAATCGTCCGCTTTGATTTGTAACGCAGACACGCGCACGCGCGCGCGTATCGTCGCTTCTAATAAAGATCGCGGCGTTTCATCGTCCCACTGGCATTATACCATTCGATGTGTCCCGTCAATCGATAGGATAGAGCGGAGGATGAGTCGACGGGACCCGTTAGGCCTTCGTGCAGGATCGAGGATCGACCACGCTCGAAGCCGGAAGCGAGGCAGAGGATCCCGCCAATTATCAAAGAGGCGAGTCCCAGGATCGAAGAGGCGATCGAGGTAATCGATCGAATTAACGTACTATATTCCGTGGGAGAGACGTGGGGAGTCATATTTAAATCGACTGTGTCTCTTCCGTTAAGGGTACCCTTCTATCAAATTATTCCAAAAATAGGTCATTTTTAGGATTTTATTTAAAGGAAAACAAAGTAAATGTCATAAGGTTATAAAACTTTTTAAGCTGTATTTGTACATCATTAAAGATTAGGGTGGCTCTTATTTTCGACTTATGAATTTTCTTCGCGGCACTAATATCCTCCAAGTTATTGATTACAGAAAAAAATATGTCAAACAAAAGTTGTAGATCCAGATAAGGAGCATATTTTATGTAATATTACATTTTCTCGTGCGACAAACGGTTTTCGAAAAAAGTCTGAAAAACTAAAAAAAAATTATTTTTCAAATTTCGAAAGTTTAAATCCATCCCGAACACTTTTTATTTATGAAGGCGAAGAAGAAAATTGTAATTTTTATTTTCGAGCACTATTTTCTAAACATTCAAGGCGGACATATACCGAGATAAGCCAAAATGATAAAAAAAAATTGTAGATATACAATTACTGCCTAAAACGTTTTTTAACACTATGAAGTTTCCTTCTTTTTAAATAAAATCCTAAGAATGACCTTTTCTTGAAGTAATTTGATGAGGAGGTACCCTTAAATTCGGTGGTCTTAATCAATTTAATCCAGTACTACGATATACCGAGAACTACAGCTGTTTATCGCGTTATTACGCGTGAAACGATATTAAGGACCGGTTGGGAGTGCTCGGAGTAGCACGGTAGCACAAACGAAACGCGTCGAAGAAGTGTCTTTTAAGACGGCATGCACCTGCAACCGGTTCCGAGCGATCGCGGTTACATGGCCGCGCTCACTTGCCCCGATAGTGGTTGATACCGTTATAGTAGGCGTTTTGCTCGCCCGAGCCGGTGCGCGGAGCCGAAAGGCTAACAACAATGTCACCGATCGTTTTTCCCTCAAATCGACGTGACTCGTTGGCAGCGCAACGCGAATCGTACCGAAATGGAACCTGTGTACCTTAATCAGTGCTGAATTCGCCTTGGTCCTTTTCTTTTACAGAACCCAAGATCGCCGAAGGAGACGGCCGATCGAGTTATCGCTGTGGCCAAAGAAGACTTACGTAAGTATTAAGATTTATAGAAAAATCGACTTTTGAAAAAAAAACTCCAACAAATTTTTCAGTTGTTTTTAATATTTATGGAACTACAAAAATTTAACAAATTCAAATATACTCTATACAAAATATGAATTATAAATCTTTATTTCATTTAGAATTTTTATTCGGTAAATAATAAATAGTAAATATAAATTCATGAAGATTAGTTTTAAAGTAAACGTTTACAACGGTATGCTTGTGCCCGAGGTGATTTCATTTTAACTAAAAATATTAACGTTTCTAATTAAATAATGAATTAATTTTTACATATTAATTCTAGTATCTAAACTCTTTTTTTTTAAATATAAAAACCAGTTTCTGAATTTTACAAATTTGTCCCAAAAAACAGTTTTTAAAAACCAACAAATCCTACTACCTAAGTACCGTGCTCAGGATTTTCATTAGCGGTGTAATTGAGAGGCGTACAGGTTCAATGACTCGTGGCGATAGGATCGTTAGACGACCTCGCGTGCCGCTTCCTCGTTTCAGCGTACCGATACTTTCGTTTGCCCAACAGCGCAACTGGAAAGCGCGAGCTTGAACCACACGGCGGCGCATCACCGAATTTCGGTGCGACCCAAGAACCGAAGGCCGCCGAGGCGCACGGTTCCACAAGCCGCCAACACGTCCACGTCCACGATAACTACAATCGCGGAGGACTCGCTGGACAGCCTGGACCAGCAGTCGACCAGCCTGAACAGCAACGCCTCCTCGCCGGTGGAGCTGAAGAACGTGTCCGTCACGAGGAAATCCTCCAGCCGACTATCCCGCACGTCGGACATCTTCGAGGAGCTGGAGTCGAAGCTGCCCAAGAAGCCACCCAGCGTGGCCTCCCTGTCGCCCGACAGCCTGGACGCCGTGACCGCGTCGAGGACGAGCGTGGAAGCGAACGAGGAGCAACCGGAGGCTCGATCCGTCGCTAGGAAACCGTCTAACCGAGTGCCCAAGGGATCAGAGATATTCGAGGAGCTGGAAGCGAAACTGCCGCGCAGGAGATCCTCGAACCGGCTGTCCAAGTCTCCGGACAGCCTGGAAATCGGGTCCTGCTGGTTCTCCAAGTCCAGCGAGGGCTTCGACAAGCTGACGGAGTACGAAGAATCGAAGCCCGTGGTTCGGAGACTGCTGAACCCGATCTCGAAGTCGAGCGACCGTGTCTCCAAGTCCTCCGACAGCCTGGAAGCCATAGAGACGTTGACCAGCGACGAGTCCATCGAGCGCAGACGGAGCAGCTTCGAGCTCCGCGGCCGCAGGTCCTCCAAGAATATATCCAAGTCCTCGGAGAGCTTCGAGGTCCTGGAACAGGCTCAGAGCGCGACGGAGGGCGTGCAGGTGCTGCAGAAGAGGAGCAGCATCTCTGATGTGAATCTGGCTAGAGGCAGGAGGCTGTCGAAGAACATCTCCAAGTCGTCGGAGAGCTTCGAGTGGATCGAGATCAGCGAGACCAAGGACGAGGAGGGAGCTGTCAGGGACAGCTTTGGGAAGTGCTGCAGGAGGTCCTCGAAGAGGATGTCTTCGGAAAGCTCCGACAATTTGGAGCTGGACGACAGACTGGAGAACAGGAGGATCAGGAGGACGCCGAAGAGAATACCGAGCACTAGCTTCGTGGACATTGTGCCAGCGGACGAGCAGGAGGAGGAGAAGCGACCGGTAGCAGTGAGAAAGCCGTCCAGGCTCCAGAAGTCCTCCGAGAGCTCGGAGCTGGGCAGCACGGATACCCTGGATTCCGAGAGGAGGAACAAATCCTCCGAGAGCACTGAGACGCTGGACAGTTTGGAGAGGGATCTGGACCAGGATAGGAAGCAGGAGAACCTTGTGGACCCCGTCGTGGACAAACGCGAGAAGAACGTGAGTTCTTTTGAATTTTATAGGGTAAGGGAAGGATGTTGTGGTTTCTTGGCAGTGACCAGAGGCGGATTTGAAGATTTAGCGGCTCTAGGTTAATTGATTGTGATACCTATTTTTTTAATTAGGAAGTTGTCACACTGGGTCGATTCGATTCGAGCCAAGTAAAAAATATCCGATATATAGGCATCAGAAATGATGAGGTATTCAAATGCATTTTTCTCGAAATCACGATGTCTATATCTTCGATATTTTTGGGAATTTCGGTCCCTTTTCAGGAAACATTCATATCATATCAAATATTGAAAATATGAATTTTTTTATCTGTTTGGCATATGCCCCCTCCCCTTAAATGTTTAAAAAAATAGTTCTAGAAAATAAAAATTCCATTTTTTGTTCGCCTTCATAAATAAAAAGTATTCGAGAAGCATTTAAACTTGAAAAACTTTTTTCGAAAACCGTTTGTCGCACGAGAAAAAGTAATACAACATAAAAGACGCTCCTTATCTGGATCTACAACTTTTGTTGGGCATATTTTTTTATTTAATCAATAACTCGGAGGATATTATAGAAAATCGACTTTGTGAGCTGTTAAATAAGTATTTAAATGTTTAAGGGCCCAGAGGCACTTTTTCTCGTTATCCGATCAGGCTCAAATTTTACAGATTTTTTTTTATTATTTGAAACTATTCTGGAGGGTGCCCCGAAGAAAATTCAAAAGTCGAAAATAAGAGCCACCCTAATGTTCATCCTTGAAAATTAATATTTAAAGTATCATCATAATTTAAACAGTAGGTACCATTTCCAATGATGCCACAAATATATATTTACCCCAAAGTGAAATTATTGCTAATTTGCTATATAAAAAAAAAGTTAATTATTTCTGAAGTTGTCTCAAGCCTCTGTGTTTCAACCTTTTTCAATTTCCTTCGCCCAAAAGTTTATCGTCCCCCAAAACAAAATTTGCCGCTCTAGGCTCCAGCCTACGTACAAATTCGACCCTGGAAGTGACATAGCCAATTCACGACCCACCTCGATGCCAAATTGTTCTAATATAAAGTCATTGATATTCAACAACAGTTTCTATAATTTTCCATAACTTCTTTATTCCCTCAGGACTCTTGGGCCAACAAGAACCTAGTGACGTCAGATTCATCAGAGCAGATCTCCGTTGCCGATGGCACAGACGACTCCAAGTCGCTAATCTCGCCGGACAAGTTCTACTGGCGGCAGTCGTCCGATTCAAAGGAGAACATCGACATCCACCAGCTGCTAGCCATCACGATAGTTACCAGAATGTCCGACAACGGCAACAACCAACGAAACTCCGTAAGCTACCCGAAGAAGAAGCAACAGATGACCGGCTCGCAGCCCACCTCCCCGGTGGCCAAGCAGGACGACAACAAGATGCTGTTCGACAACCTCCTCGCCAGCAAGAACGACGAGGACCTGCAGAACATGCTGAACGGGAATATATCCGAAGTGTCCACGGACACGAAGAGCTTCAAAGAGAAGCTGATCATGTTCGAGAAGCTCGGCAAATGAACTGCAAGCGTCACGTGCGGAGCGCGAGATTCATGCATTCGACCGATCTTCTCGCTCGTCCGCGCGCTTCAGCCCCGTTGAGTTCGAACGGGGCTAAGAGGGCGACAGGCGAAGTCACCGGAGAAGATCGATAATCCGTTTAAACACTGATCGAAACGTCACAACGCCTCTTTTCCCTGCGAGCTATTTTTTATATACTTTTCATTTGTAGACTGAACAGGCTGAAGACGGGTACGTGCGAGCGACAGTGTTCGGCTGGTCGAGACTACATTGAAGGACAATAACGTAGAATTATTTCCTTGAAAAATTTCTTTTCACAACACTTCCATGAAAGGAACGCGACGATGAGAGACTCGAGAATCGAGGAGGTCTTTATGTTCCGTTAGTCAGTACGTTCGCATTCGAGTATCAACGCATCACCGTGTAATTAATCGCGACAGTCGAGTGTTATTTAACTTCTCCCGTCGCCGTTGTTTTCGTTCTCTCGCGACGACAGCCGCCTACTTCGATGAGATTACCGGCACCGTTCCCGGGATCCAAGCGCGTTAGATGGTCGCGAAATCTTCTCGCGTAGGAGCGTAGCGTTACGTGGAACTTGTTGTACAGTAGCTTAGAAGCGGAAATCAATGTTGTGTTTCGTTCCGCGGTGTAAATACGAAGGGAAAGAGTAACCCCCCGGCTGCAGAGTTAGCGCGATCGCGAGCGAGAAGGTGCGCAGGGTAAAGAAATGGAAACGAAGACAGGGTACCGCCGTAAACGAAAGCGTCGTTCGGAAACGTTCATATCTAGGGGCGTTAGGGTAGTCTTTGGAAAATGCTGCCTTTCCATTACCACTATTCACTAATTTCTTACTTATCCTTTGACCCGCGAAATCATTCGAGGAACTCTGTGCCGTTCGACGGTCGAGATATCCACCTTTCGGAGTCCAAAGAGGCGCGCAAACACTTTTAGTTTCTTTTCGTTTTCACGTAATCCTTATCCGCGGCTGAGAGCATCGAAGGCTTCTGGTTGCGTGAGCTCTGTCCTCTTGCATGATTCTCAAGTCTGAGAGTGCAGTGTACAGGAAGCAGATAGGGAACACGGCTCGAGGCCGCAAGCCCTCGATGCTCGTAGCTGTTAGAACCGAAAGAGGGCCGTGAAAGCTGTGCTCGTTTCCGATTTTCTCCACGAATGTCTGAAGTGACAGATTCCACGTTGATGTCAAACGTTCGTGGGAGAAATGAGGGAACGATCTTCGTGGGGTGAAGAAAGAAGAGCGTGTCGTCTCTGTCACGCGGTGGCTGCGTGACAGACAGGATACTTCTTTTCAGTCTTTTAAGTGGCTTAACGAAGTACCGAGGAATCGACCGGATGTACATACACGTTGGATAAGCGCGTCGGAAACGTGTTTATTCTCCCCCTCCCCGGCTCTTCTTTGTTTCTTTGTTTATTCTTTTTTAGTTGTCTAGTTGTATGTAAACGTGTCAGACTCCAAAAGATATCGCGCCGTAGGTCGTTAGATTAACGAGACGAATAGAGAATCGAATAACCATCGCTATAACGTGTAAGTAACTCGCATAATTGAAGAAAATATAAATATATATATAAATATATATAAATATATATACACATGGTACAGAGAAAGTGTGTGTGAGAGAGAGAGAGAGGATCACCCCCGTTTATCGATGTAAATAAAGCTGCCATCGGTGAATTACAGTTCGACAACAGAATTTTCTTTCTCTTTATTGAACCCGCATTCCGACGCGCCGGGCACACATACCGGCGCGTCTTTAAAAAATTACAAAATACCTCGCATATATTGATGGTCGATACAATTTCAAATACACACAACTTCTCTACGTTAACGCGCGCAATTCGGAATTCGAAAGAGAAATGCTTCGCTCCCGACACGAGTCGTGTCGGTTCTTACCGCGATTTCGGATGATCGTGTAGATTAATCGTGCTGCTGTGTTCGAATCGCTTCGTACGAAAATTTGTCCCGTAGAAAAAAGAGAGGAATGTATGCAACAGTGACACAATTGTTGGCAATGACCATTATAACCATTATCCTTTACGTACGCGTCACGTATACCGTAGAATTGTCTTCTAACAAATTTCTTCCAGCGCCTATGCGAACGTGAGTTCGACCGTTTAATTTTTCGTGATATCGACGACAAATTCCGTTCCTCCCGGTTCGCCAAAGGAATTTCTGTGTGCAAGGACGAATAACCGATCACGCATACAACGTTCGATGCTGCTTCACGCAAACAGATCTGTTTGCGTAACGCGCCTCAGGAATGACTAGGCACTCGTGAACGCTTATCAGCTGTGCTTATCTTTCAACGGTAAAAAAAAAACGTTGTGCTGATTAAATCCGTCGTACCTTTTCGTGCTAACCGTTAACGAGCTGAACGTTCGTAAGACCTTACGATTTTAATCTTAGGAATTAAATAGAACTCTGTGATGTTCGTTGCATTACTGACCCAACGGAGTACAGCGAGAGCATTCCAACGCTTGTGAATAAAAATGGTAATGAGCATGATACACGGTGTGAGCATCTGAAACGGTACGCTTAATGTCCAATAGGAAATGTAGGATTTTGGACAAATATCGAACACATTCGAGTCTCGACGAAAGTAACCTGGGAGAAATCTTTGATCCCGTTCTTTAGCTTCCGTATCCTCGGAAAGTAGTGGGGATACTTGAGTGTACCATTTCAGACGCCCTGTACATCAGAAGCGTTCGAATGCTCCCGCGAATCACGGTAAAGACGAGAAGAACGGTAGAAACAGGCTCGATACCGGGTGAAATCGACGCGGCCGGTATTTATCCTTACAACGTTTACGTTCCGAGGCGGCACGGTCGTGCGCCTCGTATTCACGCGCTACGAGATTTACAATTCGTCGTGTGTGTCAGCGGACTCCACGCTAGGATTACACAGAGCCGGCGTGGAGAATTCCATGGCGTACTCGCATCGGCTAGGTTCCGTCACCGAAATCAATTTATTTTCCCTGCCGCAGCTTAAATTGACGATAGTTGAGCGCGCGGGGCCGTTCCAACAGGTCAGGCCTCTGTCGTACTTCATCTTCGAATACTTCTGGCCCTCTGGCCCGACCCAATCGTTCCAGTGGCCCAAAGTGATATCGCTGCCGCCCGACTTCGATTTCTGCGAAGTTTTCCCGAACATACATAGCGTGTAGACGTACTCCAAGTCGGTGTAGTCGAAGCATTCCCCATCCAAGGACGTGAATTCCTGTTCTGCTCCGTAATCGCGATCAAGTTTCTCTTCGAGCTTCCTAATTTCCAACTGTAGGTCGTTTACCGATCTCTCCGCCGCTTGGAAATTCTCTCTGGCACTTGTCGCTTCGTCGACGAGTGCCTGGGTTTCCTCGTCGTACTGAACCGAAGGTTCTTCAGCTTTTTCTTGCTCGTCGGCTTCAGGAGCTTCTTCCCCTTCGCTGACATCCTCTTCTTCCTTATCATGTTCCAAAGGCTCCTCAACTGTGTCGTGCACCTCTTCTTCTTCCTCCTTGTGCTCGGATGGCTTGAACATACCTAAAAAATTATTTCCATGATAATAAATCATAACTTACGCTAGATACAAATATGTACAATTCGAAATTACAAACCAACCTTGTTCTAGCATTAAGAAAGGCTTGATATTCGCCCAACTGGCGTCCAAGAATTCTTGAAGATTAATCTCGTCCTTATTATTCAGGAAATACAATGCTTCCTCTTCAGTCACGGCTCCGTCTCTGTCCTTGTCGAACGTTACTCTAGTCTGCAGTTCCACGATCGTTATAGTGCCGCTGCTATCGGAATCCAGCAGTTTGAAGTAGTCCTCTGCCTCCGATTCGTGCAGCTCCTCCTCCTCGGTTCCTTCCTCCGTCGCTGGCTGTTCGCTCTCAGCTGGTTTGTACTTCTCCAGCGCTAAGGTCTCTCGCTCCTCCGCCTGGTTCTTCACCACCTCCTTCTCCTTCTTTACGAGCGCGGCTTCCTCGTAATCGGCGCGGAACTTCACCAGACGAGTCTGGTAATCGTTCTTGAGTTGCTTACCCTTGGCGATCATCTCCACCCGTATCTTGTTGCCCTCTTTGACCAGCTCCTCGGCCTTCTGCTGCTCCAGCCTCGCTTCCCTGCCGAGTTCGCTGCAATTGTTCGGGCACTGCTTACCCGAGTTGTACTCGTCGCTGGCGTCGCAGCAGTCGCAGACCCCGTCGTTGACCCAGGTGGAGGGTATGTAGCGGGCCTTGTAGCCGGGATTCTCGCAGTAGAACGAGCCGTTCGTGCAGGCAGGCGTGCCCGGCTCGTCGCTGCCGTCCGCACAATCGCAGTAGTCATCGTTCACCCGCGAGAACGGTATCAACAGGCTGCCGTCCAGGCACTGAAAGTCGCGGTCCGGCGAGTACAGCGAACTCTTCGCGACAGGTATGCCGCGTATTTGCAGCACCTTGGAGCCGGCTACGTGGCCCAATAGGATCGACAGGCTGACCGATAAAGCAAGCACCAGGCATACTCCGTGATCGTTCATCGTCGGTCCTCTGGATGCTCTATCTACTGTGCGAGAACGTTTTCACTCGCGCCGAACCTGTCCGACGCTTTCCGGTAAAAGGCAACGATTTTTGAGGTTCGAAGCGGTAGGACACGAGCACAGGACACGCACACTCGTGCACGCCTACTACACCGCCACGATGCGTATCTCGTGGCCGAGCGAGGTAGACGAACCACAACGGTGTCGAGAAAGAACAGAGACCTGTGGCGCTACCATTTATCTGGCAGGAGGAATCTGTAGTGACCCACTCGAGGCCGTTCGTTTGGTCCCCTGGTCTCGAGATTCTTTCTCTGGGTTATTTTTATTTGATGACAAATAAAGATAAAGTCTCTTTTATTTGATACGTTATTTAAATAATTTTCTATCTCTGTTTATTATACATTGCTCGAGAAACTGTTACCTGTATTACCATAATGGCGGTCACGCATTTTGGCGAAGCGAAATTAATAATAATTAATTAATTGTCGCTGCGCTTTGGTTATCAATTGTTTATAAACTTTCCTCTTCGTATCGTCGCGCTTTGCTTCGCCGCGCTTCGCCAAAATGCGGAACGGCCTTTATTTTCCAACTTTTGTTGCATGGAAACCTGTATAGTCGCTCTGTAGAGCGCGTACGATGAACATCTATAGACATTGCGTGAAAATGGTGAAGAAGATGTAGTGGGAGGTATTCAATTGTTACAGGTACTTAATGCGCCGCAGGTGTTGCAGAATTGTAATTACTTATCTCTCGAAAAATGGTAATCAGACAAAATTAGCATGGAAGGCTCAATTGATAAGGATACACCATTGATTAGTACAAACTTCCCAAAATATTAAGAATGCAAGAAAGTAAGCTCGATGCAGTTCTCCGGAAATCCCACTTTTCAGTATTATATCATGTACATCGAAGCAACCTAAATAAACTCGATGCACTATTACTACTATTTACCATTGCTAGAGTGTGGGTGAATGGATATGTATGCGCGGCGCGTACTTCCAAGGTTAAACTCGTTTCCAACGAGCAGCGGCGGCGCGACGTCGCGAATCCAAACTGCAGCGCGAATGGTTTTCCCGAATTTTCAAAATTGATCGCGCACCAGTGGTAGCGTCAACCTGTTCGCTGTGTGGGCAGGCAGTAGGCACATCGCTGCGTAAATAAGGCAACGGGTACACCCCTCGCGACCCCCTCGTCACGCTGACATGTGACCGGTTAAAAGTTTCACGGCGACTCCCGTGCGCAACAGTATTAATTCCCTGCTGGTTCTCCTACTCGGCCGTAGTTTCGAGGCTCTCCGCTCTAGGTTATGTTGTGTTTATATCGCCGCCCGTGCAAAGAGATTCTCAGTCGTCTTTGATACGCCGCGCGCCCGACTTCGCAGGGGAGGCTCCGCTACCGTTCATCGTGCTGCGAAATATGAGAGAGCGTGCGAGCGGTTCGTGCGTCGTAGAGCAATTAGAACACCGTTTCGCGATACTCTGCGGTTACGCTCCGTCGCGCTAATTCGATATACGGGCCAAGGTTTGCACTTTTTAAGTAATCGCATCCCAACATAGACGCGCACACCTATAGACCGATCTATACATATGCATGCCGTATAGATGTAATCGCGCATCTGTCTGTCTGTGTTTACTCGCTTTCGATATTTCGTAATTCCGAGAACCGAAATGCTTTATTCATCGCGTATCGAATTCCCAAATTCGTTTACGCGTATAATTAACTGTGTTGGCTGATGTATAGCAATGCTGATGCTCTTTTTTATATCGAAACAGTGGTCCTACAGAACCTTGTCCTATTTTTGTACACCAGCATGTATTTGCATGTAATCGCTCGTGCGTTATATTACTCTTGCTTTCAGTTATTCGTCGTAGATACTTGTCGGTTTAGCGATTAGGATATCGCAAATTGTAGATGTTACGTTGCCTTACAGGTGCAGCAAGGCAGGGTGATGAGCGTAGGACTATCTGCGTTCGACGGTTTGGAGAAAGAGTCAACTTCTAGTAATGCTCTGGACAGTGGAGGGGGTGCTACAAAGAAATTGGCCAGAGGCATATCTAGAGCCACTGAAAATGCGGCCATCGTGTCTTACGCTCGTTCTCAGTTAGCTACTATAGAGTCTCTGGATACTCCAGAGTTTACATTCTCGCTTCCTGATCTAACGGTCTACCCAGGTATTTCACCTACGCTAGCTCGCAACGGTTACAAGTACTTCCCCCGATTCGTTCTTCTAAGTAAATGTAAAATTGTACTTAGATTCCTTTCGTCAGTTTCTGGAGAAA
Organism: Andrena minutula; assembly: GCA_929113495.1. Classification (NCBI taxonomy): domain Eukaryota; kingdom Metazoa; phylum Arthropoda; class Insecta; order Hymenoptera; family Andrenidae; genus Andrena; species Andrena minutula. Next base: position 36,581,641 of record OV815995.1, read on the forward strand.
GATCTAATCGAGCGGGGATGCCTGACTTCCCTGGAAGCCGCTGGTCGTTTAAACTGGTGGTGCGGGGGCAAGGATGGAAGTAACAGAGTTCTGTGGCCGTTAGCAACATCCGGCGATGGCAATTGCCTGCTGCACGCAGCTTCTCTCGGCATGTGGGGCTTTCACGATAGGCTTCTGACGTTGAGAGAAGCGTTGCATAACACCTTAGCCAAGGGGGAGTACAGGCATGCCCTGTTTAGAAGATGGAAGTGGAGGCAAATGGGTTTGAACGCTGACGCAGGGTTGTCTTATACGGAAGCGGAATGGTTGACGGAGTGGCAAACCATAGTGGACATGGCGTCCCCTATTTTCAGGAATCAAACTGCTACTTCTTATCAGAGCCTCGAAGAAGTATGTAAAACTTCTGTGTCCACTTTCGCACTGTATTAATTTCGTGAGATTAGTCCAATGATAAAACTTCTTATAGGTACACGTTTTAGCTTTGGCTCACGCTTTAAAGAGACCCATAATAGTTATAGCAGAAACTATGTTGAAAGACGCGGAAGGCGTAGCTATAGCGCCGATTCCATTTGGCGGAGTATACCTACCATTAGAGGTACCACCGTCTCGTTGTCACAGGACCCCGCTGCTTCTAGCGTATCATTCGGCCCACTTTTCTCCTCTTGTTACTGTCGACGGAACGAGCGATTTTGGAGAGGGCTGCAGCGAAGGTGTCAGTATACCTCTGGTAGACCCAGACACGGGTCAGTTACTACCGGTTCTGTTCGCGGTAGATCCCGGTCCCGATTGGGATTGGCTAGAAGGCTCTCGAGACTTGTTGCCTTGTCAACAAGACACGGTAAAACCATTCCTCCACAATCTAAAACTCTGTTGTATCACGTAGTTGACTATAATTATGCGACGCTTATGTCTAGATGGAGATTTTATCGCGCGAGTATTTGGATTGTGAATACCAGAATTTCACATCGGAAGATATCGATCGACTATCCGACACGGACGGTTCCCTGTCCAAGACAGCGAAACAATTGCTGGGCGTTGCAAAGCAATTCGGATCGATCGGTAGATCCGTGAGCAAAAGACTGTGGTCCATGGCGAAGAGACCAAAGAGCCCGCCTCCCGTGGCGGGCGGACTTTCCACGGAAGGTTTATTGTGCGTGACTATCAGAAGTAGGCGTCACCAGTACGTGGATCAGATGCTGCAGAACTACCTTCAATGTGCTCATGCAAGGTATCGCGTTGACTGTTTTCTCGTCAAATCCGTTTATCCTATTTCAGTTGCAGATAGTAACACTTGATCGGGATTGTAACACTTTGCAGGTATCTGCAGGATCACAAAGTTGACGACACCGGTAGCGAAATGAATTACGGCGCGGGCAAATCGAAATTTTATGCTGCCAGCGATCAGGGAAGTCACGCGAGCGTTAGCAAACTGTTGCCCACCAATCCAAATAAAGATCGCACGCTTTATCTTTCGAGGTACTTCCCACGCATGCGGTATAACGTACTTTTATTAATCATCGGCGATACAATGTTCCTAGTAATCGTTGCTTCGTAGGTCTACTTTTTACAATGACCAAGCGTCATCTGACAAAGCGGGACCGGAACGGTGGAACAATCGTAACAGTTTAGGGGTACGTGATTCTACCTAATCGTTGCAAGTCACAGAGTTGAATAATCTGACGATTCTTTTCAGGCAATCGTTAAGGAATGTCGGAACGAGCAATGTCAATTCTTCGGTTCGGCGGAAAACGACTATTACTGTTCCCAGTGTTGGGCGAACCGGCGCTATCGCTGAGGGATCAGCCTCAACGGCATACGACAATAATAACATTAATAATCGTTCGAATCGAATCATCTATAATCGGATTTAGACGTAACGCTAGCCATTTTCAAGCGAAGCTTAATTAAGAAACATATTTGACCCGCCAGACTTACTTCTTCCTCTAGCTAGATCGGTTCATCTCGCGTCATTTCTATTTTGTTATTTATCGGCATTACTACTGATACTCTTTCGAAAGCATATCAAAACGTACAGGGTTTAACTCTCTTCGACACGTATTTATACACACTCGCACACTAAATGCCTTTCGCGCGTAGCTTGTAAATCGGCGCCGTTTCAGGGAAAAAGAAATCGTATTTTCAGGTAACGGTGAACCTTATATTTTTACGAGGGACAAATAACTCGTGTACTCTTTTGCACGTGCCTTCTGTCGCGCATTACTAATACGAAAATCGAGAATGCAAGAAGAAGAAGAATACGGCGATAATACTCGATCTTCGATGCTGCGGTAAGAAATAAATTTCCTTCCCGCAACTACCTCTGCCGCTTTTTAATAATAATGCTTTGTACGAGTCGAATCGCGCCGCGCTTGCTCGCTGACTTGCGAAGCGAGACGGCTCTTTAGAAAGGCGCGATTTCCAAGTGTTGAAGTGATATCGGATCGTTCATCGTACTTAATCTCGTCGCCTGCTGGCAATTATCGTTCATGTAAATCTGTGTGAAAAATAAAAACGTATTTTTGTATCTTGCGCGTTTTGCGAGCACTCCCTGCGACGGCATTTAAAATGGAAAGCGCGAGTTTTCGCGAACCTCGCGTTTCTCGATTCTGGGACAGATATTCTCTTACGTGTCCCGTAACGAGGCCATTTACCTTGCGCTAAATGCTAATGTCATAATTTCATTTCGTGCGTCGTAGTAGCTTGTGCGCCACCTTGCGACAAAAATGTGAATTACTCGCAGTTACAGCACACACACGTGCGGGAAATGTTTTCCCGAGTTCAGACCAGTGTCCACGGGAAAAGGCTTCCCGAGTCCGGACTCCCATTCGTAGCGACGTGATTGGTTGGCTTGACTTGACGGTGGCGTCATTTCGTTTCCCATCTTGGCGTTGATTGGTTGACGACATCGCGCGCATGCGTGTTACGGGCCGGAGTCCGGACTTGGGAAGACATTTCCCGTGGACACTGTATGAATCGTGTTTAATAAGGTAGTATTTATTTTCGAAGTAGTTAAATCTGTTTCCCTGTGTAATTCGTTCGAAAAGGTTTTCCCGACTGTTCACATGGATCCCGGAACTTGACAGGAACCGTGGGACTTCATGAAAAAGTGTACACCGACATGATCGAGTTGTGTACGAAGAAACGAATGTTAATTGGCATTACACTATTGGGAGGGTTAGTTTTCCGTTCACATCTTATTTATAGTTACTTTATAGTTACCGTATATTATTTCAATTGGCGTACATCGACGACACACATTGATATTGTTTCTGAAATCTTCGTCGCAGCTGTATTTGTTCTGATTGTAGGTTAACAGTTTTAGTACTGATCGTTGAGAGCCACTGGACGGACAGCTCCAACAAGCTTTATTTGGACAACTATGAAAACAACGCGACATGCATGTCCGGCGACGAGTACGAGATAACTTCAGAATGTCACCCGTGCACCGCGTTTGAAATAGCAAGTAAAAGCATCGACGTGTGTGTCCACGCGAGGTACAAAGAAGTACTAAAATGTAGAAGCGGAGAAACTATAACGAGAAGGTAAATAGTCGTCTTCTGTAGTTTATGATAATTCGTAAAGTATGTTATATCTTAACATATGCGTTTCAGTTGCGACAGGGTAGCTTGGTTAGAAGAAAGAGTGTTCTGGAAGTTCGAGACGTTCATGTTTATTTTGGCATTCAGTTCCTGCATCAGCGTCTATTGGCGGGAGAGTATACTAAGGCAGAGGATAATAAGGAAAGTAGCCAGGCAACTAAGAGCTAGCGTGTAGCTAGCCTTCAGAGATTAGCCTCTACTTTTATCAGTGCCATTACGATCGCACGGGCAGATCGGAAAGATGGACGTTGCCTATTTGGAAGTATATTCTCTATCGAAATTATGCCTGGCGCCGATAGAGACGATAGTAACGTTATTCACGATAAAGTACTGCGATTCGAAAATCAATATTAAGCTTGTGTCGAGCGAGAAGAAGCCTCTCGAACAAGCGTATACGATAGACATTTCTACATTTGAATATGAAGTGATGGATGCGAAGAACATCCCGTATACCGCGAGCTCTTGCGAGCTGCCAATTATCGTTGTAAATAAAACTAGCTGCATCGCGGGTCTCTGTGCCATTCAGCGGCAGATCATTAAAGAGGTCGCGACGGAGTATCCGAAACATTATTGCCGGAAGCTGCTGGGCTTCAAAGATTCGTGCCTGACGGCCTGCTCAGAGACCAGCGTGTGGACGAAGTTCTGCGAGGTGGATCTGGTTCTGACCTTGAAATTCTTGCACTCCGAGAGCGCGGCGCGGAACGAATTGCCTTCCAGTATGGTGAGGTTCGAGCACCATATGTCGCAACCCAGTAGATTGCACAACCTGTACAAATATAGCATGTCGAAAAAGTGTTCCAATGAGAACGTGGTTCTATTGAACGGAACGCGTTTGCTGGAACACACCTACACCAAAGGTTCGTCCGCGTCGCTGCTGGATATGATTATATTCGTCTGCACTCACATCCTACTGACCGTATTTTCGAGCGAGAGTACGCTAAAGCTACTGCCGCTGACCGCCAAGTGGTACAAGAAAATAATAGAGGATCAGATGATAGTCGACTGTCTCGAATGCCTGCCGCTGTTGAAGAACGTAGCCGGGCTCGATTACGTTCTTCCCCATGTAGCGGACCCAAATTTGTGCAAGAACGAGTCGAACAGGCGCAAGCCGCGGAGTCGGGTTTACACGAAACAGGAAGACGTAGAACGGTCGTTGGAATTGTTTAGAGGTTTGAATGTAGAGACGAAGCTTGAGTCGGAGCCGTACGGCGCGGAATTGAATCTAGATTGGTCCACGATACCTTATGAGGCCACGCCTGAGGGTGGTTCCTTGCCACCGGCGCGTTTGAGGAAGAAGCAGGAACAGCTGCAGAACATGTGCAAGCCCGTGATGAAATTGGCGAAAGCTGGGGATATAATCGTGGACTTCTGTTCCGGTAGTGGCCATTTGGGTATTTTGGTCGCGTACCTTTTGCCGCACTGTACCGTGGTACTATTAGAAAATAAAGAGGAATCGTTGAACAGAGCCAAAGAGAGGGTGAAGAAGCTACAGCTGGCGAATGTGAAATTTTATCAATGCAATTTAGATTATTTCAAGGGTCATTTCGACATCGGCATGTCGCTGCACGCGTGCGGCGTCGCGACTGACTTGGTTATACAGCAATGCATCCGGAACAGGGCGATCTTTGTCTGCTGCCCGTGTTGTTACGGATCGTTGCGGGATTGTCATCACTTATCCTATCCGAGGAGCAACGTTTTCAGGAAACAGATGGATCTGGCGACGTATACGATACTGAATCACGCGGCCGATCAAACGCACGATGAGAAGAACGTTAAAACGAAGCAAGGGTACGAGTGTATGGCGATTATAGACACTGACAGGAAACTGCAGGCCGAACAATTCGGTTATACAGTGCATCTTTCGAAATTTATACCGACTACATGTACACCGAAAAATCATATATTGGTAGGGATTCCTAGAAAAGAAATTGTGAACACAAATGGTGTTAGTTAAGTATTACAAATTCTTGTAATTTCTATACTTTTTAGTGTATAGCGATTTTATAAATTGGAAGCCACTGAAAGCTATTCTTGTTATCAGATGAATGCATTTGCGAGTAAAAATAGATTTAAGGTAAACACGTTGTTGTCTTTCTTTCAATGTTATCAACCACCAATTTCTATTATATTGATTTATAGAAAACCGTTTGTAATTCCCAAATCATATCCTTATATTCTATCATTCGCCCATCATGTAGCACAACTCATACTTTACTCTTAATACTTTTGTTTTTGTGGGAAAAATCAGAATTTGTGGGTTGTACGGAAATGGAAAAGGAGTTTTTCAGTGATAATAACGTTTTGTAAAGTCTTTTCGTCTTTTTTTTCTTTAAAATACGTTCTAAATATTGCAATAAGATGATACAAGTGATTTACAAATGAATATTGATATAATAGTTTATGAATAATATATATATTCTCACATTTTGGTTATATATTCACTTTTCATTTTATATATAAAATCACTGTCTTCGTATGTTCATTGTTGAGGCCAACAGTTTTCGATCATTTGACCGACATAATGTTCCTGTCCACGGAGAAATATTCCCAAGTTTCACCTGCAACAAGAGGAACAATATTTTTAATAACCCAACTTGTCTATTTCTATAATTATAAATAAAATACGAAATATGTTACGACATAATTTCATGTAAAATGTATATAAAGAGTTAAATTATCTCCACAATGTAACCATTTTTATTTCATGATCTGGTAGAATACATTTAAATACTTACTGTCACAGACGAGGTATTCCATACTTGGTCTGTGTCACTGTGCAATTCTAAGATCGTGTGCGTAAAGTCCACAGAAATCATAAAAATTACAACAGGTAAAAATAATTACGTTAGGTAAGTTATTTAAATAATATCAGTTCACACTTGTTTAAAGGTTAAATTATAAATTTGTTAACTTATCAAGAGGTACTTACATGCGACCCGGAAATGGTAAGGGGTTCGCGATTTTCACGAGTCTCCCGAGCGTGTGCGACACAAAATTGCACTGGATGATAGGTCTATAGGTTTCCTTGTCAATGATTAAACTGCCCCACGACATGTGCAACCCTCTATGCGCTTCATAAAGAAGATCCTCAGGTGTGCATATTTCAGGGCTACTTTAATTCCTAAGCGGCACCACTAGATGTCGAAACCAGCTTGCACACAGGGTTGCATATCCGAATGGGGCACATTAGTTCAAAAGATACGTAATAATTCTCCATAATTAATACTTTTCCGGCCCAAATACTCTAGTAGTTATTTATAGTTAATGAAGAGCTGTGCGGACTAATGTATTAAAATGTATTATATAATTCCAATCAAGATGTAAAAAACAATAAACGAAATGATGGTACTGAACATACTTGCAATTTGATTTACCCCTACCTACTATAAATAAACAGAAAATATTGATGAAGAGACAATCAATTAGATAAGGGAGGATCGTTATACACTGAACTCTGCTGTCATTATTTGAACATGATCGATTATTATTTATCGTCGAAAAATTGCACGTATCTTGCAACTTGAGATACAGTAATTATAGTACAAAAGGTACTAACGGTAATCGCAGGATGATAATGTTATAATAATAACTAAGAATAAAGAGAAACGTATTGACCGACGAGCAATGACTAAAAAGGGTGTCACGCAAAAGTGAGATTCGGAGGAAAGCTGAAATCCAAGAAAAGTCAGTCTGAGTCATCTGCTGTTGTTGCACAGAGTGGCAATGTGCAACCGTCTTTGCATCGTAACAAGTGTATATAGAGGGTGTAAAAGAAGTAACGGTCACGATACACGATTATCAATTAATACTTTACCGGTAGGATCCACGGACAACGTTATGCACCAACGGTCACTGCACTGAAACACTCGAGTTTCAGGTACCTCGCGCGAACAAATTGGAAGTATCGCAACGTATTCGTTGTACCTGGATGACAAACGTTTCTCTTCAAGCTACTCAGCTTTGTCATTTTATAAATTCATTCGATTTCGTTCGAGACTTCGGATCATTCAACGCTCTGCCACCTCAAACGGTGCGCACCTCAGCCCCGAAATAAACAGTCAGCGATCAAACTGTCGGCACGCGAAAATTTCCATAGCGAGCTATATAAAACAATCTACGGTCTCGTGTGCCGAGGTAAACGTTCTTCAGCAGCAACAAATTCTAAAGCGTTTTAAACTGTACACACGGCTCTGAAAATACGTGGCTCATTTAAAAAGAAGGGGGCTGGTTCCACGCCTAGGAAACAAGTGGATAATGGAGAGCCCTTCGGTCGAATTGCACCGCGTATCTCAGGCCATCCTGTACAGCGATCGCACGTTTGAAACAGCTTCGTTAAGCGGCTGATAAGAAATAGATTAAAATGCAGTAACGTGTCGTTATGGGGAGCGTGTACGCGTTATTCTCGTGAAATGCGTGCAGCGTCAACTCTCGTAAATTTTGATATATATTATACACACTATTATAATTAGTTTTGGCAGGAATGTCGTTAACTACAATGTTCCCCTTGGCTACGCAGCGTGTCGCGCGACACGGTTGAAACCTCGACGACGCGTACAGCATCTCGATTGTTGCTACGCGAGCCTGCACGAGGAAATGAAATCGTAACCGGCGAATCTAATAGAACCGTTCGTCGAGATCGCAAACAAAGATAGAATTATTCTATTCTGAAACGGTTTATTATTACACGAGCCGTTGTAATGCGTACAATATTGCTTTACTGACCCGAATCAACCAGTCGATATCATGAAGTTATCCTTTCCTCCTCTTCGTCGATCATCTTCAATCTTCCACTTCTTCTTCTTTTTGTGAAACGGCATAGACGCGCGTCGGCGGTACCCTGCGCGCTCAACCGATCGATTAAAACAAACAATAAAATATCTAAGGAACATTCAATACTTATCTTTATATGATTCCCTTCGACTCGAAATTGTATAATTCATGCTTGCGGCAAGCACGCGGCGACTTAACATCATCGTACCTCGCTGTGTCTTTTGTATATGAATATTGATTTTAAAACTTGAAAAGGCGTAGAAACAATAATTAGGAAGGACGTTGCTTTCTCTCGTTTTATGGATTATCGCTTAAACCTATCGCGGTGTGATTCGTAAATGTGATGACGATGATAATTAATCGTTCCATCGTTATAGATACTCAAATACATAGCAATGTTGTTCGGTATATACAAGTATGTAGCACTGGTCACCGAGAGCCGCGAGATCATTCTTTGCCCGTTCAGCAATCGATTATCATTGCGGTTAGTTAAATTCCTTGACCCAATCGTGTATACTATATACAAAGGATAAATCAGCCGCGGAGAAATTCCTTGGGACCGAAAATCATTCAACAATCATGCGTGTTTCATTGCTCGCGAAAAACGAAAACGCGGGGAAGCGCACGGAACGCGAGGCTGTTTCCTCGTCGCGTCCCTTCGAATCGCTTCTGCCCGTCGATAGGTACGTAACACATCTCGCGACACTCGGTAGCACCAATCCGAATGGAAGGAATACGATCGATTCTATCTTACAAGCTGAATAATGTTGGTGCGTTAACGTAGTAGTACAGTGCGTCTCTCTATTAACGCGATTACGAGAGCTTAGAGATAAATTCATACTCGTCGTTACGCTACCGACCGTTATTACAAACTAGAAACAATCTCTAATGACTTTGCGAGTAGAACTTTGTAATTAGGCTCTTGAGCAGTGTCTAGACACGAGAGAGGGAGGGGGGAGAGAGGGAGGGACGGGGGGATAGAGAGAGAGAGAGAGAGGGAGGGAGAGAGGGGAGGGGGACAGAGTGAGAGAGAGAAACGGAACCGGAACTCAACCACGCGCGCGTTTCGACATATGGCTAACCCATCCTCGTCGACGCAGCACCTTCGACTGCCTTCGATGCTACGGAAATGCTAAAGAAAGAGGGGAAAATGAAAACAGAACAGAAAGAAGACAGCGGCGTTTGAAACGAATCCCCCGGTTAGCATGCCAGGGATTCGGTGTCTCTCGACGCGTCGCTCATCAATGAACGTTCTGGCAGGGCGAGAGGTGAGTCAATATTGCTCGTTCAGGAGTTCTTAAGGGTCGTTACATGTAAAAGTATTAAACACGCGTCGTACCTCGATAGAAACATGAAAAACAAACCGATATTCCGCTACACATTCGCTCGCTACGTTTCCCATACGCACACAAATTCCCCTCTCGCTCTTCCCCTCTAATTACGAGCTACGGTACACGGCTTTGCGGATCCGTTTCTGGGTTCGCCGCTTAGGCCACGCCACGAGGCGGCTGACACGGAGCGCTCGGACGTTTCGCTAAGACCGTCCAGCAAAGTGGCAAGCGTGCCCGCTCCCGACGCCTCACGGGTCCGACGAGTTCGCGTGTTCGTACGATTCGTAATCTCTACGGTAAAAACTCGCTGAATAGTTTCGCTCGGCTACCGCGGACAGACGCGTAGCTACGGATAGTCGCGGCAGAGGCGACGCGCATACGCTCCCGCGGAGGAGCGTCTCTTCCTTCACGCATTCTGGTGAAAAAATTTATTGCAAAGAGACGGTGTCGCGTGTCCGCCCGGTGCTCGAACGGGCGAGCCTGCTCCCGTTCGCTTCTCGACGCAGCGAGACGAAACGGGTCGCGTACATTCGCGCGCAACGGTCTCGGCTGGAGGAAGGGTTAAATACGGAAAGATTAAATTGACTGTGGGCGATGGTGGTCGACCTAGCTCGGCGCGTGTCGGCGAGAGTTCACGGTACGGATGGTTCACTGGTTGTGCAACCGTCCGCCGGATGCCTTCACCTGGCTGCCGGTAACTTTCGGTATCGCGCCGATGATCTTCACGCGGTTCTGGGACTGCTGCTGCGACTGCTGCTTGTTGTCGCAGAACTGCGGCGGTGGCGCGAACACCAGCTCGTCGGGGTTCCCGGCGGACGGGCCAGCGTTGAACTCTGGCGGCGGTGGGACGAACAGGTCGTTGCTCTGCTCCTCGGCGTCCGCCTCGATCGGGGGTGGCAGTTGTGCCAGGCTGACCGCGTGTCTAGTGAGCAAACCGCTGCCACCGTAACTAGTTCTCTTGGGATTGGCCTCCTTCTCGACGCTGCTCACCGAGAGGACCGTCGTCGGGTGCTGAGCAGCCTCGTTCGCGAGATTCCTCGCGGCCGTGTCGTCGAAACCCGTCGGCGGGCCTACCGGCACGTCTTGATCGGAGCTCACCCCGCTCGAGCTATTGTCGCCGTCCTCCGCGAGGGACTGCTGAGTCTGCTGCAGCAGAAAGTCGTTCGGGTGGCTCTTGGAGGATTTCAGCTGCGTTCGAACCTTCTGGATCTCCTCGACGCTGAACGAGTGGGGCAACGAGCTGCTCCCAGACGAGCTCGACCCCGAGGTGTTCGAGTTTCCGGACGTTTCTCTGGTCGATTCTAGCTTCTCCCTCGCGGCCGCTTTCTCCAGCTCCTTCGCGATCTCTGACTCAACGTCGTCGTCGGTCTCCTCTTCGCCCTCGTCGTTCTCCGACTCGGACAGACTGTAATCCGGCTCTGGGATCGGTGGCGCGGCGTTCGTCGCGGCTGGTCCGGTGTTGTTGGTCGATATAGAGGAGAGGTTCGTGATGGAAGCGCTGGTGGTGATGCCCTTCTTCTTTCGCTCCCTGATGCCCGCCGTGCTGTGGCTTCGGTTGGTCTTCAGGGGCTGCGCGTACTGGTTGTTGGTCGACTGTTTACCGTTCACCTGGTTGCTGTTGCTGACGGAGTTGTTCGCGTTCTGCTGGCCGCCGCTGATCGGCTTGAAAGTCGTGTTGTTCGGGGTACGCAAGCTGTGCGACTTCCTCACGTGGCAGCGGGTCGTGTGCGCTGGCAAGCTACGGGAACGGTAGCCCACGGTCTTCATGTCCTCGGGCGACGCGTACAGCTTCGCGCTGTTCGATGGTCGGAAGCTGGACATCACGCCGTACCCTCCGTCCGTCGTTGCTGCTGCTAGTTCTAATCATCGGGAAGGAAAAGTGTTGTAGTATCACAATAATCTCGCACAAAGTTAACTAAAATTGAGTAGAGACTATACAGAGGGTAGGATTCAGTTGCAGAGAGTTTTAAAGGGTTATATTTACTTAGTCAGGCGGCGGAAAAGAGGCGAAAGTTTGGGAATTTTTTTTGAAAATGCGGAAGCATATATTTTTACAGAACTTTTTCTACTTAAAAGAGCAACATTTAAAGAACATTTGGAAAAATTTTTCGTAAGAAAATATTTACGTTTATAATAAAGTAACAACCGACATCCAAGAAGCCTTTTTAAAAATTTGGTTTTGCGATGAACACTGCATTTCGGAATCAGATTATCTAAAATCAAAAAACTAAAATGATTGCGTTAGTATATTAATGTAGACTCCGATTAACGGAAGGAATTTCCGAAATATTAATTTAAAACAAAATGGCGGCAATCTAAAGTCGAAGTCCTGATTATTTCGTGTAAAAAAATTGTGACTTCAACTTTACATTGTCGCCATTTTGTTTTACATTAATATTTCGGAAATTTCCTCCGTTAATCAGAGGATACATTAATATAGTAATAGTTAACTAACGAAATCTTTTTTTTTTTAATTTTACATAATCTGGTTCTGAATGGCAGTGCTTACCACGAAACAAAATTTTTAAAAAGGCTTCTTGGACGTCGGTTGTATTTTTATTATAAACGTAAATATTTTTCTACGAAAAAATTACCAAATATGTTCTTTAAATGTTGCTCCTTTAAGTGCAAAAATTTCTGAAAAAATATACGCTCCCGCTTTTTCAACAAAAATTCACAAAGATTCGTATAACCCCTTAAATGAGTTTACACTCGCGTGTCTACTTAATACAACGCTGTTCATTGGTAGATCGCTAAAGGTACCTTTGGCAATACCTTTGACTTGCTGTATGTGAGCCATATTGTCGTAGACAGAGGCCGGTGTAACCACATCCGGCACGTTCGCGCCCACGTTCACTTTCACGACCTGGCCAACTGGCGGTGGTGGCGGCGGGTGGTTCGGTGGCGGGAGCCCGTTCCTACCGTTCAACGCGTTCACGTCCTCCTGGCTTCTGTGCCCTTTCGGAGCTAACACGGAAGACTGCACCTGCATGTTCAAGTCCGGCGTGCTGTGAAAGTCCCTGTGAAGATCGGAGCCGCCGCCCAGTCCGCCGAAGAAGCGCACTCTCGAGTTTGACTGCGAACAGACGGATGGATGAATAGGAACAGATGATCCAGCGAGTGGCGAGGAGAGCAGCGTTCACGAAGACGACAGCTGTAGCTCTGACAACTACTAAAAAAAACTGTACAAGTACGAACACGCGATGAAGACGTACGATCACTGTGAGCTTTTGATAAGAAGCGCTCGGAGGGGCGACAGTGCCATCTCTGTGTGCTCTCGAGGTCAGAAGTGGAGCACGAGATACCAATGTCCGGACGTCGAAACCCCAAAAGCAATCGACCAACACCTGAGCTTTTAAGCCCCAAAGGAACGCGAGGACAACGCGCTACCTGCCTACGCGAGACCCAGTCGAATAACGCCGAGGCGCTAAGACTCCCGGTGGTGCGCGAGGGAGCCGCACGGTCATGCAAAATAAAGGCGAAAGCCGAGTAATTAAAATGTTCGTTGCGCGGGCACACATGGTTAGTTGAGCGAGGCGTGTTCGTTAAGCCGAAGGTGATATCCGATGCCCTTTCGAGCATCGGGTTTTCATTAGCAAATGGCTTAGTCACCTGGAATCATGCAAGTCACGGACGCGCTAGAAACAAAGTATTTTCGATCAGTAATATAAGTCGTCCTCGTTGTCTCTCTCGTACCAGGAACGTCCCTTGCTGTACACTCGTGCTGGCTTGCGTGAAAACTATAACACACATGCGTAAAGAGAAACGGCTACCATCACCCCGCCGGCATGCATCGGAGCGAGCTTCATTGGTTATCCCGGAGGGAAGTCTCTCGAACTCCTGCCACGGGCCGGAATGTCGATAACGATTAGCACGATCAACGGGGAGGGCTAACGACCAACCGAATCGGGTGTAGCATCAATACTCTACCAAAGGGGCATCCAAGAAACTTTAATAAGACGTTACGCCATGAGCACACCTAGGAGGAGATACAGTGACGCCGTAAATTGGGTGGATAGTGTTCAAGGAGCTGTCGTCTACGGTGTTAAACTTCAAGACACTGTGTGCATTACTGCCATACCCAGGCTTAGGACCTACGCCGACCTCGGCTATGTTCCCACGTAAGAAGTAAAGAAATAATTTTAAACCTCATAGTATCTGTTAAAAAAATTCGTCTAGTTTCGAGAGTCTCAGGGTGGCGTAACCCGTTAAAGAGGGGAGCACTGGACGCGGTGTTGTTCCTACTTTGATCTAGCTACCGAATTTTTCACTTTAAGAAGCTCGTGGCCACACACAGAATATTTCTACTTCAACGTTCGGTTCGCTTTAGGGCTTCACTGTACATCCTCCGAGTACACGGTTAGGTTTCTGTTAAGGAAAATGAGTATTTCAAGGGATCTACTATATACCGACCAATTCTACGGGACAGACGAGAATTCGAAAGTGCTACACGGTTAAGGTCGAGGTTGGTGTCCTTACTTTGCCTTTGCGTTTCATTTCCGCTACGCTCGCGTACACCCTGCCGGTCTTGGCGGGCGAGGATGGGTGCGACTTGGTAGCTTGACCGGTCTGAAAGTGAGAGCTCATCATGGACGAGCTGTACTGACCGCTGGCGCTACCTTGCTGCCGCTGAAACAGTTCCTGGAAGAAAGGAAGGACGAAGCTGAAGCCTCGGTTTCGTTTTCGTGCAAGTGCCATTCAAGGACAGAACAAGAAGCGCATCGTTGGTGGTCGAGCAACAACGTTTGACGAGCCGGCTCTTATGTACCTCCAGTTCCGCGGCAGTGATCCTGCTGGAGGTGGGTCTCGATCGGATACTGGCCGTTCTCGGCTGCACGGGGGTGTTCTGGCCGGTGTTGGGCCCCGTCGACGGCTGCTGAGGAAGGTGTATCGATTCCGCGCTACTCGACTTGGCCCCCGTCGATGTGATCTCGTCGCGATCGTCCCTCTCGCCACCGCCTTCTGCAGCGTCGCACACAGGGGAAGATTGCGAACCACCCTTGCGCTCTGTTCTCACAGATCCCAGTAGAACTTACCTAATCCCGCGACCATCGACCTAGCTCTTGCCCGACCAACGCTCAGCGTCGTCTTCGGATCCCTTCGCGGCGGCATAGGCGCCGGCGATCGGCCCAGCGTGCCACCGATCACCACGTTGGCGTTGCCCTTGCGCGGCAGAGTCGCGTACTGCCTCTGAATGGGTTGACTAGTTGGCAGGATCGCTGCCGATTGCGAATTCGGGAGGCTGATCATCGGGGAGACCACGGTCATCCTGACCAGCTCGCCGGACTTCCTGATCAAGTCGACCACGTGCTCGTGCGACGCCGTCGTTACGTCCTCGCCGTTGATCTGAAGGCAAAGTAACGTGCTTTAGTCTTCCAGCAGTTTGTGAACATTCCGAGTGGCTGGGGGGGAGATGATCTTTTTTCTAGAAAGAACGGGGTTGGATGAAAGACGTACTTGAATGAGGAAGTCCCCTTTTCGAAGGCCAGCGAGGTCAGCCACACCTCCTTGATCGACGTCGTCCAGATACTGCAGAGCAGGGTACCTTGCCGACGGCGTGAGCTCCATCAACGGCGAGGTCGCCTTGGCACCTCGCAACACGAAGCCGAAACCTTTTCTCGAGCGGTGCAGTACCACGGTGCGAGGCTCCGACGTCACTCTGAAAGATCGCTCGAGTCGAATAACCGTTACACACCGCGTGCAAGCTGCATCGTTTCCGTTAGCACTCAAGGCTACGAGGAAATTGGTAGCCGCGCAGGCCGGCGCTGCGATTATATTGAAACTTCGGTTCCGACTGTTGCGAGCTAGCTAAACGGTGCAACCTGCTTGAAAGATGCGTAGAAAGTTGAACTCACGGCTTCTTCAGTCTAGGGGCGGTGGCGAAATACTTGTGCTGCGACTCCCTACGGCCCAGAACCCTGTTCCGTCCGTCCCTCGCGGGCTGCGGGCCCAACGGGATGTTCGTGTGCCGTAGCCTGACCTCCTGCACGCAGTGCGCGGGGAACAGGCCCGTGCCCTGCCCGCGCAGCACTCCCTCGAGGAGGCCGCAGTCGGTGGCACCCGTGACTGTGAAAAAAATAAAGAAAGAAAAACCACCGTTGCCATCAGAACATTCAATATGCATACGGCGTTGCCTATGGAAGAGAAATCAACCGGGGATGACATCGAATAGCCTGGTCTAGGCGCGTCGACTGTGTAGGCATCGACGAAGCGAGGGTACCGCGAGGAGTTCGAATGCCCGGAGAGCAATACCTTCGAGGATATCTCCTTGATTGATGGTGAGGTGGCTGAGGATCCCGCTGTTGTATCCCTCGACGCAGACGACGGTGGTGCCGGGGATCGAGAGGGAATTGGTGGTGTCCGACTGGGAGGTTCCCACGCCGGAGCTGTCGCTGATCACGTCGGAGGCGGTGTCGCCGAGGCTCTTGTCTAGAAATTCAGGGAAACATAGAGGCTCGCTGAGCTTCCGCTTGGTCAGAGGAGTCGGGAAATTCTGTCGTCTTAGAGCGATGAACGTCATGCAACGCTAGATTCTTAACAGAGCAACGAGGCTACCATAACTTAGGCTAAGAAAAGAAAGAACTCGTGTTCGGTAGGTCGGGCTAGCTAGCTCGAGAGGCGGCAAACAGAAAGTCTAGGTTGCTGATGTTGCGTCCGCTAAGGGCAGCTGTACGTCTGTAAGCTCTCGCGTGGCGTATCGTCATCGCTGCAACGAACGGGCAAATACTCGGCTTGCTCCATCTTCGCGTAAGTATTCACATCTGATGGTGATGGCTCGACGTTCGAGCGACGCCAAATAACACATACTCTCTCTTTCTTTCTCCCCGTTTCTCTCCGTTTTGCCTACGATCCATCTTTCGCGTGCACACGCGTGTCTCAGACGCACAATGAGATCTCGAGGATCTTCGGTGGTGGGTCTGAACCGTGCTCTCTCTTTCTCTCTCTCCCTCTCTCTCTCTCTCTTTCGTCGGCGTGTCGTCCCTCTCCCGAGGAGAGAGGAGACGTGGTGGAAAATAAACCTGTTGTGTGTGTGTGTGTGTGTGTACCTGTGACGATGCTGGCGGAATCTTCACCGGACGGTTGATTGCTGCCTTCGGACAGGCTCGAGCTAGCCGAGCTGAAGGGAGCTAGGCTCCTGCTGCTTGGCGACGGCGACGGCGGCATCTCCATCGTTCTGTGCATGTCGAGACGTTGTTGCAGCTCGAGCCGGTGTTCTTGCAGCCTCGTCAGCCCCTCCATTCTTATGTTCTGATAGTTCTCCGCGGCGGTGGCTGGTAATCTTGAAATGGGAGCGTAACTCGTATAGAGGAGCGTCTCGATGTGGCTCGACAAATGCCACGAGATTAGCGTAAATTGTCTTTGCTTCAACGCGACTACACACAGTTAGCCGCGAGCATAATGGCCGCGTTACGAGGAGCACGGGGGGCGGGTTGAGGGTTGAGGGGGCAAAGCTCGCGCGCCAACACTCTTTCCATACAGAATCTAGAACGACCTGGGTGTACCTGAAGAGGTACCAAGGGGGCCACTAGGCAGGGCAGCGTCGTACCGGCGAGGGTGGAGGACCGAGGACGAGAAGAGGCGCCGTGGACCGCGTAGGGAGGGCAAGCAAGTGTCGCGACAGAGGGGATCGCAAAGACAGTTTATGCTTACCTCGCGTTAGGGTCCCTCATGGAATTGGGGCTCTGGTAGTCGGAGGCGATCCGATGGCCGTTCTGCTCGGATCTGGCCGTGGCTACTAGCTGCTCGGACGGTATTCTCTGTAGGTCTGGGTTTCTGGTGGCTTCGATGGACGGTACTCGGGCGAGGCCGGCGTGGTGCGACTCCGTCCTCGCGATACCGCCGGCCACGGCGTACTGGTCGCCCGACAGTGTCATCCTGCTAGGATACTGCTCGGTGGACGGCACTCTGCTGAGCGTACCGCTCTGGTATTGCTGTTCGGTGGACGGTACTCTGTTCAGCGTGCCGGACGCCGCGGAGTATTGCTCCCCCGAGGTGGAGGAGCTGGTGGACGAGGAGGACGAGGTGGAGGACGAGGAGGAGGAGGAGCAGGAGGAGACCCTGGTGACCGTGCCGGTCGCGGTGGCGGTTGCGGACGCGGTAGCGATTGGGCTGGCGTATTGCTCTCCCGAGGACGGTACTCTGCTTAGCGTGCCGGTGGATGGGTGGAACTGTTGCTGTTCCGTGGACGGTACTCTGCTGAGGGTGCCGGCCGCGTATTGCTCCGCGGACGGTACTCTCGTTACCGCGTTGACGCTGCTCGTGTACTGCTCCACCGAGATCGTTCTAGTCAGGCTGCCACCGGCACAGGCGGATCCCCCTGTTCCAGAGGCGCCGTGCTGGTGCTCCGCGGACGGTATCCTGGTCAGGGTTCCCAAGTTACTGGCCGAGCAGCTCGTGGTCATCGTCGACGTGCCGGCGAACGCCACCGAGCGCCGTTTCGGGTTGTAGCGTGGCGGCCCTTTAAACGGTACTGGAAAATCGAGGGTTGCAAGGTTAAGTAAAGAAAGGATTACTTAGCCTTACAAGTAGGCGGGCGCTCTCTGTCCCCGAGGGGCATACACATCCCACGAGTTCTTCCTCGCGCCACCGCCGTCTCCAAGGCACTCGGGAACTCGTCGTCACGGATACCGAGCCCCGAATCCCGAAGGAACGTCTCTCCTCTACCTGACCCCGAGGTGTTCTTAGCTTACTTTAACAACACTGGGTGCCTCCAAGCGAGATTCGACGTCCGTTCAGCGGTTCACGGCACTTTTATAGAAGCAGACTCGCCGAACCGTCGACGCACACAGCCCACTCACGCACGCAAACTGTTAGGAGTGTTAGGCGCGGCTCTCGGGCGGCTGATCGGTCGCGTATAGAGAACAACGACGATCTTTGGGTTAGTCTCCAATAAAGCGGTGAGAAGCACGCGCGCAACAGTCACGCATTCGCCACGGTTGCTTGTAATCTTGTATCCGTTTCGTACGATACAATATCCCCGATCTTGCCATCGACAGAATCCTCCGTAATTCGTTCAAAGACACAGGCATGTGCAATTCGGTGATCTCGAAGTGGCCGCCGACAGGCTTCCACAGCTCTCGCGAGCATCCCATTTACCGATACTCGACGAGAACCTACGGCCCGCGACGGCGCACGTGTACTCACAAAAGTTATCAGGTCGTCGCGTAGGTAACGCTGTTTCTCTAAACCAGTGTGCGATCAAGCGTTATACGTACATGTGTATAGCGTGTACCAACGAAAGCTGCGTTACTCACGGGACGACCGAATGCGTAGTAACTACCAAACATCACTAATCAACTTGTTCCAGCGACATCGATGCTGCTGGATCGAGCTCTCCTCCCCCAAATCTCACGGAACTCGGCCGACAGTTTCGAGGAATAATTGAAAACGATTAGTACCAGATCTGGCAGCACCGACGTCGCCCGACGACGGATCCAAAAGATACGGTTGTCGTTAGTTACTCAAAAGCTTCGTTACAAAGTTACTCGACGTCTTACAAGACCATCACCACCAAAGATCCCACCAGACTTTTACAATCTCGTACTTATGTCATACAGCACAGACACAGATACACGCACAATTACAGAGGTAATCAGTATATGTACACTATACTGGCTCAAATATTCTACGATCTACGCTCTACGGGTAAGCGGTTCCTCCAAGCGTGTCGCCTACAGAATTAAAAAAGAAGCTCTACGTGCATGCTCATGCCAGGCTAATCGTGCCACGAAAGATCCCCAGGAACGATCGATCGAAGTCCACGTTTTATCAGATAAAACTGGGCATTGCCCAGTTTTACGAGCGACGTGGCCGTCGCCAGCCCGCGGACGAATTGTAATCTCGAGTGCGAACCGATGTCGCCGGTCGTCCTTCGAATTAACAACGGAGTAACGAGCCCACGCGTTCCCCGAACCGACGGACCCTCCCTAAAACTATTTACAACGTGCGACGAATCCGATCGGCGATTAGATAAGTCGGCCTTGATCGTTGGAACGATCTCGTGGCAACGGAAACATCGTTCCGATAGATCTCTCGCCCCACCACTGTGGATTTCTCCCTCGCAAAGGTCCCCGCGATTTCTCCACCCTCCCGATCCCGATCAGCACTCACCGACTTCCTCCGGCTGGTAGTTCTTGATCACCTCGGCCAGCTCCATGTTCCCGGCGATCACGGCGACCTGGTAAGGCGTCTGGTTGGCGTAATTCAGGCTGTCCTTTTGCGCGCCCCTGAACAGCAACTGGCGTATGCAGGAGGCGTCGGTGTTGTTCACCGCGCAAACGTGCAGCGGCGTGTTGCCGGACGCGTTACGCGCGTTCATGTCCGCACCGTAGAAGAGCAAGTGGTCCAAGTGCTGGACCAGGTTGTTGCGGCAGGCCTGCGAACACCGTCCACTATCGATTATCGAAGGGCAGACGATTATAATTAAACCGGGCTTTTTTATCCCACGCTCCCTCCCTTGAAACGTGGTCTCGCGTTGCGCGTAAACAAAGATCAGCGCGTTTGCGCCAAACGGGACTGTCTCCTTCCCTTCGTCGCTCTGGTGGAGCAGCAATTGATCAGGGAATCGCAAGGCTCGATTCTAATAGCGAAGGGAATGGATTGAAACTGTTGCTAGACCTGATGCACTTCCTGCCAGCCCTGCAGGTCCTGGGCGCCTATCGTCGCGTGATCGTGCAGCAGCGTCTCGCAGAGCATCGGGTCGGTCTTGTAGATGACGCTGTAGTAGAGCGGCGTCAGCCCCTTGGTGTCCTTGTAATTCGGGCTGGCGCCGAGCTCCAGCAGCGTCTTCACCGCCTCCAAGCTGTTCCTCTCGACGGCCCGGTGCATCGCCGTCAGCCCCTCCTTCGTCCGATAGTCCAGCAGCGCTCCGCCGTTCACCAGCGCTATTATCACCTTCGACGGCTTCTTCAGGGTCGTGGCCAAGGTCAGCGGCGTCTCTGCAAGCCACGGCTCAGTTAGGTATACATCCACCGTGAGAGGATTCCGAAGATTCGCGACGCGTAACCGTGAGACGCTCCTCGTATTAGAGGGCTCCGGCGATCGCGCAGATCGGGCCTGATAGCTGTTGACTCAAGGTCAGCGTGTTATCCCGGGGCGACAGAGCAACAGTCCGCGGATTCACCGAGCGAGAAATAGCCGGTTGCTCAACACCCGTTATCCGAACGGGTGGCTTTCAAGATCTACTCTTCGCGCTCTCCCACGTTCGTTTAGGGGTCGTCCTTAAATTGCGTAAGGAATTTTGCGGGGGTGGCGGATTCCTTACGTTTTCTTACAAACTGGGAGAGGGAGTCAAGTAGCGTCTTACGTAATATATATTAAAAAAGAATATCTCATCGCAAATGAATTATAGAAGCCTCCATAAGAATTTGAATAACTGAAAAAATGCAATGTAAAACATATCGCGTAAGGAAGAGGAAGGAGTTGGGATTTAAAGTATCCCCCCTAGCCAGAAGTATATTCTTCGAAATAAAAATAAATCGACTTTTAGACCGGAAGGTCCCCTTAAGGACGGCCCCTCGTGCACCTTTTATCGTCGCGGAATTTATTTTCGCGGAGGCGCGAGGAGTGTCTTCGAAGGAAAGTAGGTAAGTACCTCCAGTCTCCTGGCAATGGAAGTTGGGGTCCAGGCCCTTGCTGCACATCTTGGCGATCTTCTCGACCTGGCTGTTGGCCACGTACTCGAGCAACCTCCGCAGGTTCGTCCGGGTGTGCATCGCCTTCAGCTGTTTTTCGTCGAGGTGCAGCATCTTGTAGACCCGCCTCTTGTACTTGAGCTGCGAAATTCGAAGGGAATCGCACCGTTTAGCGTACAAACTGTTTTAAGAGTCCAGAGGCGACGATCGGCTGTTTTCGAGGCCGCTGGTCGCCTCGGTGTCCTCCTCGCGTCCCGTTCGTCCTCCCGTCGCGTAACGACGGTCTCGCGTAGAAAAGCCGCAGCGTACAAAGTATAAAATTATCCCGGCTTAATGGGGGATTCACCCTGCCGCTTCCTGGTGGTTACAGCTTCTTTGTAATTATCGGAGGCGTCGTGCTTCATAGCGTTAGATTACTGACGGATAGGCAATATCGCGGCTACGGCCTCGCTAATGACTACCGTTAGCAGCAATTATGATTATCAAGGGGGACCCGAGTTGTAATGCAAATTAGAGATACGGTGCTGCCACGGCGGCTACACGCCGCGTATATCAACCCCTTCTTTCTCTTCTCCTCTCCTCCTGCCCACCGCCGTCGGGGAAAAAAAAACAACCACTATTCCAACGAGCATTACTCTTCTCATCCGGCTGCGGTTTAGCGTGCGTTTTAAAATCGAAGAATCAAACGGCCTTGCAACGAGTACGCGTTTCGAGCAATAGGTACTCGCGGGATTGTTAATCCTAGCACGAAGCTCGTAATGGTAATGCAACGATAATAATGCGCACCGTTATTTATGCGCACAGTCTATATTTACGACCCAATTAATTGTTCCACCTCCCAGCCACTTCCAGTCCCTTCCTCTCTATCGAAGCACACATGTAACCGGAAATTTTGAAATTACGAAGAGAAAACAATTTAGTTTATAAACAATTAATGACCTAAGCGCAGCGACAGTTAATTAGTTAATATTACTTTCTCTAGCTTCTAAGATCGAATTAATAGTCGCGACTAGATTTTTCGGGGCAGTGGCCGGTGACTATCGCGACGGACGCGATGCTGGCAGGTAGTCCAAGTGGCAGGCTCCTCGCGACGTGAGTCAGCTCGTCCCTGAAAGTGAATCTCGCGTGACGAGATCGAGCGTGCTCGCGCGCGCGCGCGCGATCCAGCGAGCGATCGATGAACGCGATGGAGAAGGAAGAAAAAGAAAAATGCTGAGCGCCGTTGCGAATACCGATGGGGCACCGAATACCCCAATGATCTATGGGCCTGTCTAACCCCGCGTATTTATTTCTATCCGCTCGCTCTATCCGCCGTGCGTTATTGCTCGCGCGAGCCACTTGAGGTCGCGCCACCGTAAAAAGTAAAACACGTACGCGTACCATCTTCGGACGTTCGCGCTTTATCTACATCTCCCCGCTCGACGTTGAAATATTTCGCGAAACGGACGGGCTGAAAATCCCGGCTGCGGTGGCCAAGGTCGGTAGGCCAGCGAATTTTATTTTTTTGAAAATCCAAGGCCGGTGATCTTTGGTATTTGATTCACTATATTTAGTGGATTGAGTAGGGGAGCTCCATTACTGCCGAAGGCTTAAGGTTTTTCTCAATTGAGAATACAGAAATAATATTTAATTAAGTTTCTTAGCTGCGCTCACACGGTGGAACGCGTCGAAACTTAATTGTTGCTTTTTCTATTTTTTTTGCCGTTCACGCTGAATAATGGCTCGGTAGCGTTTCAAATATCAGAGATATAGGTAATGTTCGGTATTTTCGTACTTTAAAATAAAGTATCTTACGTTATTATAGGTAAATGTACTCTATAGTTTTGAATAACAATAAAGCACGCGGAAATACTTTATTTCACAATTAATGATATTACGTGAAACATGACGGAATAATATTATCTTCTATCTATTCCCGCCACTTCAACATTTACTGAGAGAGTCATTTACTCTGTCATGAATGTGAAGTGGCGATATGAAATAAATAACGCCTCTCTCAATCTAATAAAAAACGAATGATTTATATATTTCAATATGAATATTGAGTGCAATGTCGCCATTGAGATATTTCAAAACAATACAAATTTACTCTGTAATGCAAAAAGCAATAGAAAATATGTTTGGAAGAAATAAAAACTAATAAGATTGAAATGTACTTTTAATTTGTTGAGCGTACTTTTTTGTGTACACCACGAAAGAAATGTACGTTATTTTTCTGTAAAAAGGTGGCAACCCTACTGGCACCCCCCGGGGTGTTGTAAACACAAAAAAAATGGAGTTCATTCTGTAAATAAATTTGTTACAATCACCTAATGAATTTGATTGAATTCACATTACAAATATTTGTATCCCTTCAACTCGGCTCCCCCCAAAAAATTAAATCCTGACTGTACCACTGCCGTTCGAAGTCAAGGGAACTCTCCCTACTTCACGTCCGTTTCTCGAATAAAGCTACGATGGAAAGCCGCGGATTCAATCCTAGTCCAAGGTATCTCGGCTCATTACGAGTTTTAATGAAAAGCGAACGGTTCGCAGCGTCGTTAGCTGGCCGAGCGAGGGAACCGGATCGAAGCCATTCGTCAGAGTAGTTTTTCGATCGCGGGTGACGAACGGGCCCGTAATTTGTAACTCGTGCGAGGTGAACGAGGCTTTAAAAGGTATCCAAAGGAGTGGCTCGCCCGGCTCCCCCTGAAAGTGAATCCTCGCCGGGACCGATCGCGAAGGGGACGAGGATGAAGAGGAGCGGGAACCCGAGCACCGAGATCAGAACTAGATCCGGTTACGCAAGAAAACCGCGGGCAAGATCCAGATCTCGTTAACCGACCACCGGGATTATTTGTTTTTCGCGAATCCCCGTTTCAACAGTCACCGAGCGGAGCATCGACTCCGAGATTACGAGGCACGCCCCGCGCGCATCGCCGCGATGACGCGCGAAATTTTCCCTCCCGGCACGTTCCGCGGCTGGGATATTTTACGCCGAGGCCTCTCTCGCACGCATTCCAACGAATCTGCTACAGGTAGACGGGGTATTCCGCGACAGCAGGCCTCCCTCAGCGTTCGAACAGCCGTCACGGGGTTAAAATCCTTCCGGTCACATTCTAACGCGTGGGTGTCAGTCATACGACCATCCACGGAGTTTTTACCACGGAGCAAACTGTTTCTTTTCACTCTCCAATGTCAAGCGCTGGGAGGAACACGAGTACCCGTCGAAACGCTCTAGTCATCCCGATGATTGATCGTTTATGATAATTACATACGCGCTCGAAAAAGAAGCGCGGTCGTCGTACGCTGCTCGAATCGATTCATATCGCGTCCTAGGGCTGGTTTTTCCACGGCGATCGCGGGAATCGTTCTCCTACCGGACAAGCCCCCGTGTTTTCAAGTTTGCGACGGACGGCTTCCTGAGCAGGTGGAAAAAATAGACCCCTAGGGAGAATGCACCCTCCTTGACCCGAGGGAGGCTGGTGAAAAAAGGCGGGATAGCCGACGGTTCTCGAGCAAACCACCTTCATATTCAAGAACCGCTGGTCTTCGCGGCCGAGCAAACCTCTTTCCCGATGCTTTCTTCCCCGGTTTCTATGACAGGCCAGCGTCAATGGAGGCCGAGCAATCTTGTAGCTGAAATAACCTTTTCGGCCGCGTCAATGCACCCCATTTCAGGCCAGCATTCAGTCCCTCTCGCTCGCGACTACCCTCGCCACGGGAATAGTCGCGAGGTCAGGGATGAAAATTCAGATTAACCCATTAGCGGCTGGCCTGACTCGGCGCGGACTGAATCGTTCCTTAATTGTACTCTTTAAATTGGATTCGACGTGGGAGGAGTGGGTATAAAATGGCGGAATTTTGAACGGGAGAAGCTGGCGGAGATCCACAGAAGAGTGGGCGAATAATCAGTCTTCTGTGTCTCCCCGAGGAAAATCGAAGAGCGATAAAAGCGAAACAGTAGGAAGACTGTGTCTTACCTCCAAGTAGCCGACAGGTCCGTTGAAGGGGTAATCGCCGAGGCGACGCTCCTCGTCCAAGAATTTTCCGGCTTTTCCATTGACGGGCGGACAGAACAGCCCGTAATTGAAGCTTTCCTTCAGCTCCTGCAAACCACCACGAATACCGGATTAGTAGGGAATCTGTCCTCGGCAGAGCAGCGACCCGCCACCCCCGTTTCTACTAAACACAGAGGTAGATAGGTACTATTTCATGCAAGGCCAGACTCAGGGTGTATACGCGTACGAAGGAAACAGAATCCCCAGGGTCGCGTAAGCTTGCCCCGCTCCGAGTAGAGTGAAACATCTCTGCCACGGGTCCACCTAAAGCTGCTCAAGTACCTATCGTTCCGAGGCGTCAGGCACCGCAAGAATAATCCAGGCGGACGGCGCGAGAATCCGACACGAGATATAGGCGGCAGTGAACGTTATCCACGCCGCTATCTGCCTGAATTATTCACGAAATCTTTCGTCCGCGTTCTTCGCCGCTCCTTCCTGAAGGGATCCGTGCCCCTGGAGCGGCAGACATTCTCCCGCTAATGAAAGCACATTCAGCAACCCTTCCCCGTGGCAAGTTCCCGTCGCGTTGCATCGCGAGCCGGGAGGATCATCGTCGCGCGCCCCGCTGAAATAATATGCTTCGATTTCACCGGCGACAGGCAGTAAAGTCCGGAATTTACGGACTGCGCAGGGGGAATTTCGCCATCGTTCTTCCTCACGCGGTGCGTGCCAGCAGGTTTCTTTGTATAGGTACACGCCACTCTTTATCTTGCCCCGGCGACAGGCCTCGTACGTTTCTCCTCGCGGGACCCGCGGCCGCTCGCACGCTTCCTTTGTGTCGCATTATTCCCAGCCGGAGTGGACGGCGGACCGACGAACGGCGATACGTTTCCGCGATGATTTATCCGGCTGGGGCCCCTTGGATGCACGCTACGGCGGGGCATAACGATGTGGGTGAAACCGACGACAAACTGCCCGATTGTCGCGTTCCCAGAACGCACTCTTGATGCTCTATGCTGTCCGTCTAGTATGGAGAACGGAGCACTGTGATCGATGTAGATCGGGTGTCAGCTTGGAACTTGGGTGGAGGAATCGCCAGGCCACTTGCAAATGATCGCTTCGATAGCGTGTGAAACGATGCGTGGAAGGTTCAAGTTCAATTAGCTGGCTGCTACGCGGAGTCGTGCATTAGTAATATTGTGTAGTGATAAGGTGGTTGACCCAGTTGTCGATCGGTTTAAACGTAGTCGTCGATCACTTAAATATTGAAATTTTATAAGGTTTTTGAACAATATTGTGATGATATATGTAGGTAAAGACTCTTAAATATTAATTTGCAATTTTGTCTTATACACAATATTGTTCAAAAACCTTATAAAATCTCAATATTAATTCAAATGATCGACGACTGGGTACCGATCGACGACTGGGTCAACTACCTTACTGTAGTGATATTTTAAATAAAAATTTCATATACAAATTTTTATTTAAAATAATTTTTGCCCATCTCTGCTCTCCCCTATACCAGTTTTGTCCTCCTCCTAACATCCTCGCGTCTAAGGCAGGCCCTGCTAAGTAAGTCTTAACTCAACTCCCGCAAAAATTGTATTATCAGTCACCCATTGCCCATTAATTAAATACAGTTTTAATTATACACTTGTATTATACCGATTAAATAATATCTCCATTCTTCCACCCCAATTCCACAGCATTCAAATCGACTATCCACTGAATTAACAAATGGGTATAATTTACTCCGCGAGTTCTCTCTTCCCGAAACTTTCAATAGCTTCAATGGTCCCGAGGTCTCGAAGGCCGCAGCCTCGCGCACGTCAGAGGATCAGGCAGAGGAACGCGTTCAGCTTGTCGGAAACGTTTCGTTCCGACGGAAAGTCGCCCGCGGCGCGAAAAACGGCCACGGAGAAACCGAACACGTGCCGACCACGGTACATACGCAGTCAGAGAGAGAGAGAGAGAGAAGAGAGAAGAGAGAGAGAGAGAGAAAGAGAGAGTGCATTACCACACCATACGCTACGTTTACCGCAAAAAGGGCCGACGAAGGAAGGGGCACGCGGACCGCCGGGCCAGGGAGGGCGCGAGGGTGAGGGGGCGCGAGATCCACCCAACAATCACGGCAACAATAGCCAAGAGTGGAACACGTGCCAAATTAAAGGCCTCGGACGAAAGTACCGAGGTGCGCGAGCGTCTGGTCCCCGTTTAAAACGTCTCTGATGCAGCACCGGGGGGTGTGGCTGGGAATCAGCCTTGAAAAAAGCCACCGAAAGGGAGGAAGAACCGGGGATACAGAGGGACAAAGCGGGCGATCCTCTCCTCGTGCGACGAGACGCGGATCCTCGCGTGCCCAGCGTGGTGTGCCCCTCGTGAATTCTCATTCGTTCGGGTGCCTTTAATCAATTTTCACGTCGCCCCAGCAATTACAGCTATTGATTAACACTTGCGCCCGTGTCCCTTTGAAGCTGCTGACACCGACTACTACCATGTAAAGACGTATCGGAAGTCTGTAGAGCGGACAAAGGCTTCGAGCGAGAGTGACAATTTTATCGCGGCGATGTTTAACGGCGAGAGACTCCCGTTAAATAAGACGACACCCCCGTGGCACGATGCCAGCGCGGCGCGTGCCATTTTTGCGGAGGATTATCGGTGAAATCGACCTGGTTCAGGCACGAGACGATGACCAAAGGCTCGTCGGCGGGGTTTCCTCCAGCTCCGAGCTGCTCGCGATCGTTAGCGGCCTCCGGGCAGCGGTGAACGAGAGAAGCAGGAAAAACGGCGACGAGAGCAGCTTGGCCGGACGCTCGTTGAATTTCGTCTTCGTTAGCGAGCCCTCGCTCGATTCCAGGGGCCGTGTAAACAAGCTGGACCCGCGAGAGGGACGACGAAATTGTCCGCGGAGGAAAAAAGGATTTCTCGGAGTAGTCCTAGCGGAAGCAGACGAGAGAACAAACGAGGAGCCTTTTTTCGCGTCGCTGGAGGAATAAAGGCAAATGTTGATCTTGCCCGGGACATTTAACGATGTGCCTTAAATCCTTCCATCCCTTTCGCCCACTCCCTTTAATCCCGCTGGAAGACGCGATCCACTCTAGGCGGGGCCCAAGTAATTTCTTCGATCAACTCGAGTCGCGCTCGGTCAACGTGCACGTCGACTAATTACGAGGCTAATCGAAACGCTCCGAATCAATACGCGCCACGTCGCAGCCACTGCGCGGCGGTTGGGACTAATAAATCGCTGGAAATCCACCCTCTGGCTCTCCAAATCCTCTCCCCTAAATCACTCCCTCCTCCCACCCCTTCCTTTTTCCATGCCCCGCGTTTTATCGTCCGCTCTGGCGAAAATGAATCGACGTCCACTCGTTTGAATTCCGTTCGGCCGGTTAATCTTTCTTCTCCGCGCGGGGGTCGTGTCTCCAGCGGAGAGGAAAGGGACCGAAGAAAGTCGGGCTTATGGAAATGTCGCGGGCGGGCGGAACGGTCCCGATGGTAATTGTAACCGCAATTACGGCCCCGTACGGACGCGACGTAGGCAAAAATGGAACGGTGCACCGAAACCGACGCTCCGGCTCTAATTAGCGCGACGGTAATTGCTTCGTAAAGTCTTGAGAAGCCGCGTAATCGCCGCGATGGCGAAACGTGCCTCGAGTTTCGTCGATTAAGCGGACAGGGAGGTCGAGTCGCGGACGGAGAGGAAACGCTGGGTCGTGTCTGTGCGCGCCGGCCACATCTATCAAACGAACACCGACGTTCCACTCTCCGCCTTATAAATCTAATTATACCGCAGTGATCCTCTTAATTGCATTGTTCCCTCTGCTAACTTATGGGGACAACATTGATTTCTTCTCGAGAACTCCTCCGAGCGACCTGTTCTACGACTGACCCCACTCCTCTCTATTGGCTCGCGCGAGC
Organism: Andrena minutula; assembly: GCA_929113495.1. Classification (NCBI taxonomy): domain Eukaryota; kingdom Metazoa; phylum Arthropoda; class Insecta; order Hymenoptera; family Andrenidae; genus Andrena; species Andrena minutula. The sequence goes on from OV815995.1 coordinate 36,610,875, forward strand.
AGAAAAGTCCAGCGTAGGGAAGGCAGAATACTCTCGGGCAATTTATCTTGCGCGGTTACTCAATGAACCGATTGCGCAATCGTGGTCCCCCTGTCCCTCGAATATCAACAAATACGCGGCCACATACGCGGGAGAGCGTCCGCAGAAGATCGTAAGCTACGTCTTTGGAGTGAAAGTCGGTCTCGCCAAGTTTCGTTGCCCGTTCTTTTTTTTTTTTTCTCTCTCTCTTCTCCGATCGGTCCCCCGTCGCGCACCCTCTGCGCGCGCTCCTCCTCGCCCAATTTGGCAGACGGATCCGCCGACCGAATTAGAAGTTTCCCATCGCTTTCGGCCGCGAGCGACGCTCCAGGGCCCGCTGGAAAAATGCATATATGCATGAACGCGTCACCGGCACGGCTGGGATTAGGGAAATGGGATGCGAGCATGGTCGACCACGGTCGCGATTTGCATCCGCGCGCACGCACGTAATTCGCCCGCGAGCCGCAAATGGACGCCGGTGTCTCCTCCGCGAGGAGCAGCTTTACTTTTCGAGGATCGGGATGCTGCGGCAATTTCCACTGGCGTTCCATGTGCTTTGGATTTCGAGCCGGAGGCTCCTTGCAAGTTTTACTTGAAGCGGTGCCATTTTTAATGGTCCAATGCAAGATGATATTGATGCAACGATGTCGTCTGCATTGTTATAACGTGGAGGTCTCCTTCGAACCTTTTTTTCCTGGTTGCGTACGAGCATCGGTCACGTAAATAAACTCCGAAAGCGGCGAGCGCGTATGGGGTCGCGTTAAACGGCGAAGGAGCCTTTCGTACGGCCCTGTATGGGAGAATAATGGTCGAACCGTGTCTCAATCGTGCTTTATGGGATGTAATTGCGGTCTGGCAAGGGGCCTCGCCGATGTTAAGCTCGAACGGCATCTCTCGTGTTGCGTCCGCGCGGACCAGATAGAAGCGTTACGGTTTTAACCTTCGCAACGGACCACCAAACGAGTTTTTCTTAGCCACGTCGCGGGCACCGTCGACGAGACGAAGCTGCGGATATCGGCTGAATTCAAGGAGATATAAGAATAGTAGTATTTGCCTTCGGTGGCAAGTAATCGCAGGCGTTTCCTTCTCGTTACCGTTTCCGTTTTCCGCGAGCAAGCTTTGTCCCTCCACGCCTTAGGGTCGACACCCTCGAGTATTTTTACCTCGCCAGCCACTCGCCTAATTAACGCCCTCGGGAGGACCCTACAAATTGCTAGGACAAATTCGCGAATTTTGCTGGCGACGTCCGTCAATTAGAGAGTTCCGGGAACCGGAGGGTCCCTTGGCGACGAGAAGAACCGCGACCGGTTCGGAGACCTGAAGCCGAGCCATCGCGTCGTAAACGAGGAAGAAAGAATCGGCGAGCGTGGATGCGACGGCTGTTACGAAACCATCCGGGGCCCGTAAACGCGAGCCTCCGTGTCCCGAGATTACGAAATCCGGGGGAATGCATAAAACGTGACCGTTCGGCGCTCCGAGCCGCGGACAACAGGACACGAAAACGCGCGAAACGTCCGAGCGGATGCTCCGGGGGAGCGTGCACCTTGGGACCAGCGTCGCGGAGGAGAGAAGGTGAGGGAGAGGACAAAGGCGAGTGGGATCAGACGTGGTTCGACCAGCATCGGCGTTAAAGAGGAAATACGAGCCATAAAGCTTGGATGTACGCGACAAGCCGCGAGGGAGGGATGGGCGGAATACGAAATGAAATCGCCCGGGCACGCTGGAGAAATAAAGAAAACAGTTGCTCGGTCGTTTAACGGCAGCTCCTTGGACATTTGGCCGCGCGAGGGTCGCGAGAAGTGCTGGGGAGGGTTGTCGATATGCTACTGCAAGTGACTTTGGATATTGTAGGTTGATGTTTTAGGCACGTATTATTATATGTTTAACCTTTTATTGAGAATAATTTAATTTGTTATTCTGTTTGGGATATACAGTAAAAGGTAGGGGAGACCGGGGCTAGTTGGCTAATTCCCTTAATTATTGTATTATTATTATTATTATTATTATTTATTCACGGGTAAGAAAAACCCTTTAGTAAAGTACAAGTATACGCATGTAAGAGATAAAATAACAGGACGGTAAGTAAATAAAGCGCACTAAGGACGAGAGAATGCAGAGTTTGCATAACCGATCTCTTAAATTCAGCCGGTATGTCGCAAAGTATTATGGAACAAATTATGCTGTGTTTCGCGATATTGAAGCATATGAATGACCAGCTTGCCATTTAATGTGTCGCCGCGACAAAAACTTGCGTGTTCTATCAGTGAGAATGAAAAATTTAAAAAGGACGGCGAGAAGTAAATATTTTTGTTTCGACTATTTATAAATTTTTGTCCTCTAAATACTGTTTGATGTTTTTTCATGAATATTTTGTGGAAACGTGATACATTGACTATAATTTGCGGTAGATTATTTTATCCGGTACGTGGAGGTTTTGTACGGCCCTTAACATGTTAACAATGTCGGATGGAGTTACTTGACTGAGCATAGGAATAACATTTAATAATTTCATTTTTTATCTTCAAGATGCAGTCGAGACAAAGAGTTTAGCTGCGCAAGTCCACTTCCCCCATCACAAGTCCTTCCAAACCCACAATGAGAGGACAAATAAGAAATACATGTTTTTTTTTTATAGCGGCTCGTTTTCATATTTAAGGGGTGAAACCTCTCAAAGTTCGTACGGAGTATAAAATTGTGTTGAGTAAAACTTGATATAAATATAATTTGGGTCATAACTTGCTGTATGGACGATGTTGGTGTCGTTAGTCACAGTTATTTTATAATTTATTACCAGAGAATGTTAAATTAATTAGATCTAAGAAAAATTTCAAGTTGGCGGCTGCGTTACATATAAGAAATACGAATTTGTAAGAAATTTGTAAGATCACTTAATTATAAGATTAATTAATCATTAGGTTAGGGGGGTTGGATTTTAAAACAGCACATTGCTGAATCCCGCCCATTGCGTCACAAAAAATATAAAACGAAAGGAAAAAACTAAATGTACCCAATGCAATTTGTAGGTGTAATAAAGACGTATTATTATTATTATTATTATTATTATTATTAGGGAGTAACTGTGAGGGATGGTTTCACTCCTTGAACATGCAAATGGGCCAAAATAAAAGGACACATATTTCGTAGTTTCCGGTCCTCTAAAACATATCCCAAATTCAAAGGAATCGGAGGCGGACACCTGGGAACCTCTCCTTGTCAGAGAGATAGAGTGTCCTTGGGCTCTATTTACCAGAGAACATAATTTTCAAGACTGTTTCTTATCACCAGAGGTGTTGTTCGCATCGTCTTCCTTATCACAGAATTTACACATGAATTAAGCGACGGGTGCAGATAAGATTGGCTTTAGATTAATCTCTCTGAAAACTAGCAGCTCCGAGTTGTGTGAATATTTTCCAGTGCCTCGATACATCGAAAACGATCACCTCGCCCTTTCGTAAAGGCCGAGATGAGGGCCAGGATGAAGCTATTACCGCGGCGGCAGCCCGTGTTACGCGCGACTTGCGTTTCAGGAGCACGCGCGCTGGCAATGAAAGCGAGTTCGGAAATTATCCCCGGCCGCGTGTTCGCGCAGAATGCAGCCGCGTGGAATTGCGCCAGCGATTGCGTCACGATCGCGCTACACGTTCCCGCGGCGAATGTTTTATTCAAAACCGGCGTGGCCCGCGTCGATTTTCAGGAATCCGCTGATGCAACTAATTCGAAAGCATTATCAGTAACCGGCCCGATGTCACATTCGCCTGTCACGTAGATGCAACCTATCCACCAACTCTCCGCGGACATTTAATAAAGAATCAGTAACGACCACTCTTTTCCGTCTCGTTCTCCGTGCCCGCCCTCTGCTCCGCTCGCGGCCGAACAACCGTGACGCTCGGGCATCCAGCAACTGGCTACAAATTGCGCGGAAAATGACGGTCAATCGGTGTAACTCATTCTACGGATGGATAATCGCGGGGCGACTCGAAAAAGGAGGAGCGCGGCAGGAAGGACGCGGTACACCTCTACTTTGCTCTCCCCCCCGCCGAAGGGATCCACTCCCAATTACGCGTGCCTCGCGTAACAATCGATTTCCTTTCCGTTTTTCTGCGATATCTCGGCAATTTGTACAACGTAACCGAGCCAGCCGGCGCACAGCGCAGCCCGCGTGTGTCTGCTCAACAGGTATCGTCGAGCGGGCGACTTATCGTCCACGGATGATTGTCCGTCTGCAGGGGATCCTCGGCGGTTTAAGCGAAGCCTAACAGCAGTTTATCCATGGCCAGCGAGATTTGTTCAGTCGCGTTGGCCAACAACGGCCCCTAAAGTTCCTCGGCAACCCGTTTGCCCGCCCCGCGCGAGTGATAAAGGGACAAACGGTGGCGAGCTAGGGCGAGACGAAGAAAGGGCAAGGAGATCCGGTGTCCGGCGCGCGCCAACACCGAGAGGAGCGGAGGATAGAGGCCGAGGGGCACCTCTCTTCTTTCTGCATCGCCAGGACTTTAGAATGCAAATTGAACGCCACGAATCCTCGCCGTTCGTACCTTGGGGACAGAATCTGCTTAGGTGGCTATGGACAGTCGATGCTATGCCGGGCTTCTCTCGCGTGTACCGATGCTCACGGGCCTGTGTGCGTCTAGACATTTACACACCGTCGTCCTCTTCCACTCGCAGTGGCGTAGCCATTGGAACAGACCGATCTGAAGGGAGGGGAGGAGCTGGGAACTCGATCGAGTTAATCTGGAGGCGACGATGAGTGTCTCGATCTTCTTGCAAAGTCCAGCGAGTAGTGTTGTACTTAATAAAATTCCAGCAGAAAGGGGAAGTTTGAGTAACGATAGGGTAAAAAGGTATCGCATCCCCAATTGGGCCACCTTGGCAACCCGTCGTCACAACAGTTTGTCGAGCGTGTGAATCTGCCACGCGCTCGATAGTGTTTGCTTTATCTGTTGATCCACGCCGGTGTTTGCCGTTTCGAAACGAATTTTCTAAATACCCCCCTCGCCTCTCCGTCGCCCAACGGGACTGCCATTACCAAGGAATCCCATAATTCGAACTCCACACAGCTGAACTTGCATCGCGGATCTGGTTTTCTGGTCAAATCTCGCAGGCTAGATACACAGTCACTCGAATGCTTCCCCCGGGAAATCCTGCAGCCTAATTTTCCATCCGCTACGCGTGCTCCTCCTCTGGAAGGTGTGACCCGGATTCGAGCGTTACGCCACTGTCTGCGGTATCAGCCGCGAGTTGGTGTAACGCTTGCACACGCACGCGGCGATATAATGCAGACGGCGCGGTATAAATGGAAATCTGTATTTATGCAGGCGAAGAAACCGGCGAGGAGCGTGTGTTGGTGGATTCGTGCCTCGGTCCCGGCCCGTCCAGTCCCGGGTCACACGATAATGACCTTATTACAGGAATTATGGGTTTCCGCGGCATCGGGATTATCCAGCTTGGAAACGCCCTCGGGGCCCTCTTCGGAGCGTTTTACTTTCGCCCTAGGGCCCCCGCAGCTCCTGGCCAGTTCCGGTTTCCACATTCGTCTCGGGGACGTTTTTTCGGCCACGGCTGTTTCCCTCGAGTCGCCACGATTGTTTTTTAATTTTCCATGCTGGCGATGAAAGCGAAAACGCAGAGGTTTGCTGGGAATAAATGGCGACGAGTGGGTCCTTTGCTGTGGGATGAAAGGAACCGCCGCGAACAGTGAACTCGGTGGACCATTAGCGAATTTGCATCCTTTATCTTGGGCAAAGCGGACACGGTTTAGTGTCCTGGAGTCGGATTCTTCGTTATCCTTTTTAAACAGGCTGGCTAAACTTGTCTAAAACGTGGATAACGTCGGAATCCATTCTTCCAACTCCAGCCATACGAGAAGTGAACACCGTATTTTCATTCCTAACTTCTATACTGTTAAACTCTCCGGTTCCTTTTTCTATGTTGCACCTAATTTATACAATCTCCTTCCCGATGGTATTTGCTCACTTCTCACTTTACCTTCTTTTAAATGTGCCACCGAAGTTACACATAAACTATTTAGGCGCAGATCGACGTGATCAACTATTGAGCACCCATAATTTTTGTATTTCTACACTCTACCTCCTCTCATTCTCATTCTTTTTTGCCGTCATCCTCGTTCTTTCTCCTTTTCCATAAAGACGTTTTATTATTATTATTAGATATTATTATTTTTATTATTACAAGGATTCGATGGAAGCGGAAAAAGAATCTATTTTTCCAAGAAGATCGATCATCGACGAAGCAAAGGAGGGTCCTTTAGAGGCTCTATCGATTCTTAAGCTGGTCGTCGCTTTTTGTCCGTACCGAGACAGGTTATTAGAACTGGTTCCGCCTTTGTCATCCGGTTTCCAAGAGTCCTGGCCGCTACGTTTACCCACGATTACCCGAGTCCTCCTTCCGGCGAATCGCTGCGCGAAAAAACCGCCGATTTCCTTAATCGCGCAAAAACGGCCACTAAGGAGGGCCGAGGGTGTGACGTAAAACTGAATTGAGACGTTTCCATCGCGCCGGGCAACGACTGCCACCTTCGATAGGTACATCGAGAATAAACAGCGGACTCTGTCAACTCTTAAAAGGTTGCCGATGATTTAATATTAAAGAACAGAAGATAGGGTAGATGTCCCAATTACTGCCACCTTAAGATTATAACTTAACTTCATTTAATCATTTCACGTGTTGTTTAACCTAAAAATCGTCTTAGTTTGAAACATAATATTATTTAACATCTCTTTTATTAAAAAAAATAGTTTTATAAATTAAATATGAAGAATTTATTAATAATTAATTAAAATTCCCGAGCGATCCTAGTGTACCTATAACTGTCACCTCAAAAATCGTCTTGTCCGTATGATTTTTTATTTTTTTATTTGTTTTGTTTTTATGTAAATCAGAATCTCCGTTTAAATATAACATATTTTGTACATTATTTTTATACTTTACATTTTTATTACATAAAATAAATAAAGTGGCAGTAATTGGGACAATGACAGTAATTGGGACATCTACCCTACTCTCTCCCTTTTCCTCCCTCCACCGCGTCTGCCTTCCCCTCTTGATATACAGAGGACTATAAGTCATGGACTTTTTCGTCCTTATTCGCCGCTCGTCCGGCTTCTAACCACGTTTCATCTATCATCGACTTCCTCACGGCTGGCCGCGACCGAGGTTAATTTCTCGCGTTAATTTCTATGTCCCCGATGGGGTAATAATGGGTCCGGTTTATAAATAGAAGTCTCTAGGGGTCTCGGCCGAGGCTCGTGAGAGAGGCGTTCCTTTCTGCGCCGGAGCTTTGTGCGCCCCGTGTTCCCGCGAGGAAATTGAATTTCACACCTCTAAACGGTTTTCCGCGACCCACTCTCGATCCTCCGTCGTGACCGCGGCGAGGAATAACGAGGAGAATAATCCCCGACGGACGACGCGCGACTTTCGATCCGCGGACGTGTTATCGCCGCCACGGTGACTAATCGCCGTTAATTATCCTCGAGGCTAATTGCCGCGATTCGTCGCGTTACTTCGTTATCGCTTAACACGGAGGCTCGGTTCCGCGGGGCGACGTTCCACGCGTCAGCGTTCACCTCTTCGTTGACGAATCGCTCATCCCGCCGTGGATCCATCGATCGACGCTTAATTGGCTTCCAAGTGGACGCCGGGGACGGAGCGTAGCGGAACCAACCGATTCGTCTGTTTCGCAGCGAGCCAGTCCATCCTCGCAGCCCTTACCTCGTGGCCGCGCAATTTCAAGTCCGATTAAGGTAATATCGAATCTTCGCGGCGGGTCGTTCTCCTCGCGAATCCAGTTCCCCCGGGTAACTCAATCTTCTGGATCGTGGAATCGATCGGCTGCCTCGTTAATTGCCAATCAATCCCGGGGCGGATCGATCGCCACGCGACGACGATCGCCGATCGATCCGCGAACAGCGAATTCGACGAAGAGCAATCTGTAACAACAGCTATTTATCGATCTCTAACAAGAATACTCTCCGAGTATTTATTCCCAGAGCTCTGAAGCATTATAGAGCATAACTTCCCACCCGCAATTCAGATAACATTCTGTACCATCGAACGATGCGAAATGCTCGAGGACAGGTCCCCCAGTACCCCGGCGAAATTCAGGAAATGGAGACCACCCCCTCGCCGATTTTAATCAAGCCAGGTTAGCTACTTCGTCGAAGCCAATCGGCAGCTTCGTTCCCGTCTACCTTCTGCCCGCGAAATCGAGGCGTTCGCTAATCGAGCTGGAAATTACATCGATGAACTGCAGCACGCGTCGCCACGCGACAAGGCGACTCCCTCCCTGCAAATTACCGGATATTGCCAGTCGATTCGCAGCATTTTGTCGCGGAATTCTCGTCGACTACTAACTGACACTGATTTTAAACGGCTGGAAAATTGCCCGTTGTTTCTGCAGGCCCTTCCACCAGCCAGACCCGATTTCCTCGTTTTCCGTAGTCGCAAACGGCTCGAAGCAGACGAAGACGCGCGCGTGTCGCCAGGTCGACGAGTGCGCTTTCAGGGAAAGTGGCACTCGAGCGTTTTCCGGACGGGTAACTGCCTGAAAACCGCCACCCACTCGCCCAACGTTTCGGGCGTCGGACTGAAGCGACCCTGTGGCGCGAACCGGCTTCGCTCGCCGTCCCTCTATCGATAAGAGCCTGGAAAAGTACACGGCTCCCGTTTCCGCGACGCTGTAACGAACCGACATCGAGGCCTGTGACCCCGATGGGGAACACGCTCTTCCATTTATTCCCTTTCCGACGCGACTAACGCAGGCTTGTGCTAATTAATAGTATCGATTACGTGTCGCGCGGGACCATCCGCGTTCGCGTCCATTTTCTTCCGCGAGGGATCCGCTCGAAAATCGACCGGGTGGAAAAGTGGCGAAAACGTGGAGGGAAGCAGAGAGATCAAAGCGGCTAATTAATTTTACACGTGACTCTGGCAGTGGCGCACCCAGAGGGGGGTGAAGGGCCCTGGCACCCTCCAAAGAGAAAGGAAATTAACGTAACGATGACTCTGAAGTAATTCGAGAGCATTGTAAAAAGAAAGGAAAATTGGATTTTATTCTTTAAATAAATGTTTATAATCACCTAAATTGGGGAAAACAGTAACAATTTTGCCCCTGAAAAATTAATTACTTTAATTCCACCCTCAATGACTGATCTGTTATTTGGAAAAATATATATGGTGGAGCTAAATAGTTCTCTTAACTACTTATTGTTAGTTATTAAGGGGTAATGCAAAGTTGAGGTTGTTATCCCCATATCCCCGTATAGATCTGCAATTTCTCTTAGTGCTTTTTCAGACAAAGAGCATTATTTGGTATACATTAATACTAAAATTGGTGCTGGAGTCATTTTCTCTACATTTACCCGGCTAGACCCTTGAATGCCAGAGTCAATAGTTGCCGAGGATGAGATCTAACGAGCCCTTCGTCAATGAAATACTCCCAGCGTTTTTCCAATCAATACACTTGTTATCTGGGCCGCGATAATTAAGGACTCCCATTACGGATTTTGTTATCCGCCGGATTACTCTGGACTCAGGTTGCCGCGGTTTCGCGAGGAAGGAGGCTGGGTTTTTCGATCGCCGCGTGACGGTGTTTCCCCAGGACTCGCTAGATACCGGCGACCGCAAGAAACACTTGGAGAGTCTGCAGAGAGACAGAGAGAGAGAGAGAGGGAGAGAGAGAGAGGAAGCTCACTTATCGTATTAGAGCTGCTCTAGGTGAATGCTCGAGCGGCTACACGACTTGGCGATCGAACTTATCGGTACCATCCTTCTCGGAAAAACGTTCCCCGCGCTCGGGATGCTGGCGAGCTTTCCGCGTTCCGTGCAGCCTCTTTCCCGAAAGCTACATCGAGATCTATTTAAATTCCGACTTTCCTCCGTCGATTTACGGTCTCCAATTTCAGGATCCCACCGCGCGGCCACATTTCCGCGCTGGCATCGATGCACCGCGAGGAAGAAGGTGAAACGCGGAGGAGATCGCGATAGGGACACTCAATGGAGGGCTAAACAGCGGAATTATTGTTACGTTCGCGAATCCTGAGTGGCCTAGACTTGCACCATCGCGTCGAGATAAACGCGCAGCGGCTCTCAGCGAGGGCCTCTCGCGTCCTGCGCCTCGATACCGATGCATTGAAAGGTCGAGGAAAGGGGTTAACCTTGCTCTCGATAACTCAGCGCGATAAGAGACAGCTCAGTCGCGAATCCTCGAAATGGCGAATTTCCAGCGGAAGCGTGTCTCTTTCAGCTAGCGAGAGTGCAAGAGCACCGAACGATTTTCTTGGTCCCCAGACTGCGGAGCGACGCGTATGGGATTGCTAGAGTGGCGGAAGGGCAACAGAGGAGAAGAAAGGGGAGGGAGGCGAGGGAAGGAGCGCGGGCGGAGAAAGAAGGCGGAGACGGAGGAAGGCAGAGGGGCTGTGTACAAGGAATTCATGAATACGAGATTGCACTTGGAGAGCCCCGGGTAAAAGGCTGCTGCAGTTGCCGGCTACTGCTGCACGGCCCCGGACGAGTAAAACGGACGAACTTACGCGCGCACCGAAAAAAACTCCGCAGCCATTTATAACGATGCTTTCCCCCCCGCCGCCCGTCGATTTCGAGTCGATATCGGAGGTCTAAGAAAAATGTCGGTGCTTAAACGTGAAGCACGGTGCACCCGCGATGCCTCTCGGACGTGCTCGAAGATCCGGGGTCGCATTAGAGCTGATTACTTCCACGTAGAAGGATTATCGAGCGGGGGCGGCATTCTCAGAAAGTAATTACGCAGTTGACAGCTGAACGTCCCTCGGCTTCCTTTCAATGGCCAGCGGCTAAGAATACGTTCGTTTGGGAGTGCAAGTGGCGGGGCTCGGGAACACCTCGGGGCCTCCACTGACGTATCTCGGGTAACAATAGCGAGGGGGATGAATATTTCAGGCGAGTTCCAGGGGAGATTTGCGTCCCTACGTGGCCGTTTCCTTTACTTATGGGGGACTGTTGATTAGCTCGCGGAAGCCTGCAATCCTTCTTCCCGTCGACTACTCCGATTTCGTGTTTTCCTTTGATAGTCGACATAGTCCCAGTTGCGTTGCACTTGTGAAAAGCGAGCCCATCGATCTCTATTCGATCTACTCCCTCGGACGAGTCTCGAGAGCGTCGACTAGCCCCGGTATAAATAGCTCGGCTGGATCGTACGCGATCAACAACTCGCGTGCATTTGTTCCGCGTCCACGGCGGGAGGATTTGTTGATCCTGACAGTGGAGTCACGAGCTGGTCGTTTGCTCCGTCCTCTCCTCGCCGCTCCTCTCGTCGTCTTGTCCCTCTTTACGCAGCGATCGCCGTGGCCCAGAGTCCCGGGGCCCCGTTTCGCCCCGTCCCCTCGTGTCATCGTTTTCCACGCACGCATGTACACGCACGTGCGAGCCGCGTACCGATCGCGCTTCGTGCCCGTTCGCGGAATCGTTCAATAAACCACTCGACCAACCCACCGCTGTATTCATTGCTGCAAATCGATCGGGAAACGTTTCACAGCCCCTCGACCGCATACGCTACGGGCGGCTGCTGCGCTCTCTCTCCCTCTCTCTCTCTCTCTCTCTCTCTGGCTCTCGTTCTTCGTCCACTGTCGCGTCCTCTTCTCCTTTTTTCCCATTTCGGCTCGCTCCATCGACTGTTGCGCAATTCCCCGAGCCGGCCGACGATTTCTCTTAACCCTTTACGGCGCAAGAAAGTGGCGTCTCATTTGCGGACGTGTCAACTGAACGATGAAGAAGCGCGCCGGTCAATATCCATTTGAACTGCGCGGCCCTTTCAGACCGCCACTTTAAATTTCAAGCTACCGTCGTCGATCAGCCTGCAAGCTCGCTTATCCCGCCGTATCGCGATCCCAAGGATCGGTCACGATCCCCGGAAGTGGCCCTCATTCAATTACACGGGACCGCGTACGAAAACTTACGATACGTCCGATCGCATCTCGCTCGGTGCCCAATGGAAGCGAAGGCATCCCGGCGTACCTACCACGATTTTTCTCGCATCGAGGGATCGGGAGATCGAGAGATCCGCCGTGCCCTCCCGCAGCGTCCAACACCGCTTCTTTATTTCCCTGATCCTGCGATCACTCTCCGCGCTGCTCTATCCCTGGGAGCTGACTGGACTCCGAGGATGCTTCGCCGGAGGATCCTCTTTGGAGAATTTCCTTTCTGCCATGCAGAAAACTGAAGACGATTTTGAAACGACGAAAGTAAATACTACTTAGTTACACGGAATGGGAAATGCTTCTTACTATTCTACTCGAGTAGAAATTCCGTTTATAGTCAGACACAGAACGAAGGGATAAAGAACTTCCTTCCGCGCATAATAGACAGTGTAATGTGTCACAGAATTCCCTCCAGTTTACATATTTCTGAGGACCCCGTGGGTGATAACCGAAGCGAGCGGTCGTTCGCGCTGGAGGAGCGCGAGGGGTGGCCAACCTCGGCGGAGAGGGCCCAGCGAACGACGCGATAAAGCGAGGGAAAAGACGATCCTATCGGAAGTGAAGGATGATCCCGGTTCACGATCGCGGATCACAATGATCGTACGCCCACGAGGATCTATTCGTGGCCCGAGAGAACCGTGGAACCCGTGGCGTTGCGATGAATTTATCCGGCCCGAGATCCTCTCCAGGATACATCCGCGGTAAATGATGGAAATGATACGATACACGGCTGTGATATTCGAGGAATTCGATACGAAAGCACTTAGCAGAGAGAGCCGACAGATATCGAAATCTCGGTATGAATTTTTCATATCGGCACTTTTAACAATAGCACTGATCAATCATTGTATAAACCGGATATATTTGGCAGATATCGGTGGTATTACAAATAGACTCAATCTAATCAACAAGGCTTAAAATTGACTGAAGTTTATCAAAATAGATTGCCAAACTATGCGCGTGGAGAACCAGAGATGGGCAAAAAATTATTTGAAAGAAATATTTCTGTACGAAATTTTAATTTTAAATAATTTCTTGCCCATTTATGTGGAGAACAAACGCGCAGTGTATGGTATTTGGTGCGAGGTAGAGACACTATAATAAGAGTCTGGACACGAGAAGGCCACATTTTGATTGGTCCGCCATGTTTGATCGAAATCCCACGAGAGAGAAAGAGATATACGCCATTTCACTCTCAACCACTCTTAACAACTCTTACGTTTATGGCGGTATTTTACTATCTATTAATCTGAAAATGTGCATCGGGGTTTTTGATTGGCCCGTCATTTTTCATCTATTCCCGTTGATTTTTAAATCTGTCCATTATACCAAGATAATGAAGATGTAAAGTAAAAAACTAAATCTTGTGTTCGATTTGATATATGTTTCTTTATTATACTTATTTAAATGCGCAATGCATTTCCGCCATAAACGTAAGAGTTGTTAAGAGTAGTCAAGAGTGAAATGGTGTATATCTCTTTCTCTCTCGTGGGATTTCGATCAAACATGGCGGACTGTCACTCGTGTCCAGACTCTTATTATAGTGTCTCTAGTGCGAGGATAAGTAGAGTTGACCAGATTGAGTCAGACGCTCTTCCACTACTGCGTTCTACTACTTCTTATTCGCTAGAATATCAACTACATATTTGTATCATTTTAGTGACTAACAAGGAAATATCCCAGACCCGGAAACTCAAAAAATTCTGAAACTTTATTAATAAGTAGGAAATTTCCTCCTGATTGCAACGCAATTTTTGTTCGCTGCCCCAAATCACTCTAAGGAGGTGTAATTGCCCACTGAAAATCCGATTATTTTCCGATTTTGTGTTATAACTCGTGAACTGTAAAATAATTTTTACCAAATGATAGATCTAATTAAAAGAAGTAACTTTTGTCGTGAAACTTTCTTTCTATCGCTTACAGTTGGCGAGTTATAACCAAAAATCGGAAAATAGCCGAATTTTCAGGGATTAATTTCACCTCCTTGGAGTGAATTTGGGCAGCAAATAAAAATTGCGATGCAATTAGGAGGAAATCTCCTGCGTAGGTACTCACAAAGTGTCAGAATTTTTTAAATTTTCGGGTCCGGGATCTTCCCTTGTAAGAACCGATCCTGAAAAATGTCCCGATTTTTACAAACACCCATACTGGGTTCACACACAACCGGAATCGATCAGCATTTATATCAAGAGTATGAATACCAAACACTGACGCAAAGCGCCTGAGATTTCGACACGTATGCAAATTCCGCTCGCTACCTACATACCTAATACTGCCTGCTGTAAAACCATGCTTCATTATCTGTTACTAGCACTATCGATTCGGTATTGTTCCCACCGCTACCTGCGGTACACATATCGGTACACCCGTAATGTGCGGTCGTCGGTTCCGCTACGAAGCTATCTGGGTACCTGGTCGCTACGATTGCGCGCTCTATGGTGCAACGATAAGGACTCCGCGATATCCCTGCCCCGCCAATGACGCCACAGCATCCTCCGTACAATTACTCTGGCGCGATACTAATTACGCGTCACGAAGGCATTCGACGTGTCTGACGCATCCGTTATCACTGTCGCGTCGCAGTTTCTGTATCAGAAAATTAACCTCTGAGCTTCCCATTCGACGCGACACGCGCCCTTCCCGCGCAAACAGGAATTGCCTTCCGTGTCCCATCGAGGATTCTAATCGGCAGGCAAGCTGGTCCGATGAAATTGAACGACAGCGCGCGTTTACACGAGCATCGATTTCCGCGTGCGCGTGTTTCCGGTACCACGGCCCAGCGATTCCATCTCCGATGCTATCTGGCATCGTGGCGCGCAACGCTTTTCAGGGAAGGCACGTACGAAGATTATCGCGCGGGGCGGCCTCTTATCGGCGCGTGGATCAGGAAAATATCGCCTCGCGACCTGTTTTCCATTCGAATCGAACGTTCAGCGAGAACGAGCCATCTACAACCGATGCAACTCGATCGAACGTTGCTTCATTTTCCTCTTTCGTCGTATTGTCGTTGCTGCTACCTCGAATCATCCACCGACGAATGATTCAACCCGAATGATGTCCACTCGATGACATCACGGGAAATCAGATTAAGAGCGCGATGACCAAACTCGCGGTCGTTAGCGATAAAAGCCGCGATAAATGCGTGAGAGTCTCGCGGAAGTTACTGTGGAGTAGCAGGCGACAGATCGGGTGTCGATCGAGTCTACTTGGCGGCAATGCTCGATGACTTTTGGTATTTAATCCGCGAAGACAAGCACCGCTTTCCCTCGCGAGGGATCGACGTTGCGTAATCTCGCGTAACGCTGGCTTCGACCAGCGCTCGATCGAGCTGAAAATTCGATAGTATTGTCCGCGATACGGTCGATGTGCGGCATGGAAAATCGGGGAACAGCCAGATCGATTCGTCGCGCGACACTCGATCCGACAGTCGCACGGTTTCTTCGAGCTGAAAACGAAAGTCATCGCGCGAGTCAGGGCCTCGATGAGAGAAGCTCCTCGGAGTCAGGGAATCAGGGAAATCGGGGGTCGATGATTTTTCGAAGCTTAGCACCCGCGGTCGTCGAGCTTTCATCTGGAATCGTGGGAGCAACAGATTACAAGCGAGAGTTGAAACCTTAGGGAAATAGCGTTCGACGTGCAGCTAGGTGGGGGAGACGGGACAACAGATAGATCGTAAGCTCCGCTGGAAGGAAGCTGCGTGGTTGCGCGGCCTTGAGAACGTATTCGCATCACCCTTGAACGTGAACCACGGGGGGTGTGTGGGGGTCAGCAAAAGGTACAGTTGTATGCTTAACCGATACATGCACTTATCTTCTATGGTACTTGAGCGCTGAAAGGCAGGAGCTGCTATAAGTACATGCAAACCGAGCTGGAAATAACTCTAGCCTCGTGGTCTACGGTCGCGTCGCAAGGACGGAGTCATCGATTCGAGAAGATCCCCGTGGCTAATTAAAGCGCTCGTCCCCGTTCACCGCGAATCGATCGCTCGCGAAACAATCCCAATCCCTTGCGAGCGGGTTCCCTCGCTTGGGGAACCTCCCCTCGCATCGCGCCACCGAATCTTCCATCTGGGACGAGCATGATTTTACATGTAAGATGACCATTCGTCCCAAATTTCCGGGGAGAGTCCCTGGAAATTTTTGTCCCCAATTCTGAATTTAAGGTAATCATTTCTCCCCGATTTTCAGCAATATTTCTCGATTCAATATTTCTTCTTTAAAATTTCAAAATAATATGAAACCGAAAATTCTACCAATTTAATGTAAAGGAGTCTACAATTAGTAGAGGTGGTCCGTGAAAAAAATATCTCGTGTCCCAGGATAGCCCAAGATAAAAAGGTCACCCCTTACCTACCACGAAGAAAAAAAGGGGAAAAAATGTCATGAACGTTCCCCTTCTACGAGCTACCATTACTCTCAAACTACCCTCCACCCCTCGTTCTCCAATAAAAAGCGACAGATTTTTCCATCGTTCCCCTGTTGCGCGGCGCACTCGCGACGAACAGGAGACAGCAGCGTCCGGCGGCAGTAAGAGACTAGGATAACGAGAGACTAGGGGTTGCAATCGAACGGGCTAGGGTGGTTGGAGCGTTCCTCGCTTGGCCATGCACAGGATTCTCGCTCGCAGGGGAAAGTAAAAGAACGAAAGAAGAAATCGGGCGCTGAGAATCGGCGGAAATAGTGGGGTTTAATAAATTATGCTGGGTTGCATAAATTGGGGTGGTTTTGGATGCATGCTATTAGTAATAGTGAAGACGTACCCTGTACCAAGTGGCCACCTGCGGGGCGCCCGAAAGGGGTGGAGAAGCGGTGGTATATCCGCGACGCAACACACCGGAGGTGGAGGGTGAAGGTCGGGCCCCCCGAGGGCGCGATTTTTTGTACACGTATTCGAGATTGTCGGGCCGAATCGCGCGTGGGTGTCACGCAGTACGGGGGTGCGTTCGAAGAGGCCGGGCCCCAACAAGACGGTAGCACAGGTGAAGTGGTGGTTGGTGGTGGTGGCGGGTGTAGTGTATTCGCACGCCCCGTGCAAGTGAGGCAAAAGCAAAAACAACAACAACAACAACAACACCACAGGTCAGATAAATGTACACGATTAAAATTGTGGGACACTCGCGTGTCGCCTGTGCGCAGGTACTAATTAATAATGTCATATATCTAAGTAGTATGTGTGCATATATATAGTGTAAGTATATCTCCTTACACACGTACATATGTATCTATATTTCTATTCGTGTACTCTGGTGTACAGCGTGAACGTGTGTGCGTACAGTGTTCGTGCGTGTGTGGATCACCGCGGGAATCACTCGGAACTCGTTCGATGATTTTGGGGATAGCCGGGGGTTGAAAGCGATCATATCGGTTTCTGCTCTTGAAACAATTGTAGGATCGGAATAATTTTGAAACAGTTAGGTACGAGTGAAAAAAGATTATTTAATGGTTAAAATTTTGACTCCGCATAACAGTTATTCCGAATATCAATTCTTCATAACTGTTTCGGTCAGAATTGATATATAACAGTTTGAAACAGTTAGGTATTTTCGGAACCGTTTCAACCCCTGCGGATAACTGTCCAAAGCCGCTGACAGAATTATGCGCTTCTAAGCATACAGAGGCACGACACGGGAAATTTGGATATCCGACCAACCCTGTTGAAGTAGACCGGTGATTTTGATAATATCTCTAGTTCCCCTGGGCATTAGTGTTCATTTTCACATCCACAGGGTTGGTTTGCGTTTCTACGTTAATTAACCGTTTCTTGCCGCGCTTAGCGAGCGCTATGCCAGAGAGAATCGTTTCCTTACGCTCGAATGCACGCGAGCAATCCCACAGGATCTTGTTTCCGAGTTAAAGCGTCAAACTGCGAGGCTAGAGGATGGATTTTCCCTTTTCAGATATTTCGCGAGCACGGCCACCAGTCCTGCAGGAATTATGGACGGGCGAGCACGTGCAGCGGCCGATTAACAGGGTAGCCAATTATCAATAAAGGCGAAAGTCCGCGCGGAATGCAGGTGAACGTATCCGTGGCAGCGGTAAGTCGGTTACGGTTGCACGCCGCGTACCGTGCGTGCGAATAGCCGAGCATTTTGTGCACGGCTCGCAGCGGCACGAGCACGAGTTCCGAAGCTCCCTCCAACAATCGTTAATCTTTGTTCGTCATCGAACTCGTTCCGAGAACAAAAGGTCTATCTACGGGCTGCTCTAAGGCTGGATGATGTCGAGGAAAGCGGCGGAGTCGTTAGAACCGGTCGAAACGGTGGGTAAAAGCTCAGAGAAGGTCTACTCTTATAGGAAAAAAGGTACCTTTTAGACAGACACAACTCTCGCCAATTTGAATCGTAGTAGGAGATTTTGCGTGCAATCGGAGCACCGTCGAGTTAATTCACGCGCGTCCTTTCACTCGCGAAAGGCGCCCAACAGCGGAATAGCAATTTTCCATCTGAATAGACAGGGAGAGGAAAGTCCCCGACGCGAAACTGGTGAATAGAAGTCTATTACGGGATTGTCGTTCGTCCCGGAAGTCGCAAGCACGCGGGGATGAAAAGGCGACACGCGCGACGGTCCCGGAGGGAGGCCGCGAGGAAATAAGGAAGCAGAAGCCACGCGGGTATGTTCCAGGTTCTATTTGGTCCAGGGATGCTGTACGCGTGTACGTGTCTGTTATCGTTGTGAGTGGCGGTGCGGGCTAATATGTATATACTTGTTGTGCGATGTCGAGATGTCCTACGGGGCCAACGTCGCAGGGGCTCGCATTATCTTCGGCGGTTATAAATTTGGTCGCGAGCGACGCGTGCATCGTGACGACAAATAAAGCGAAAGGCTGGAAGGGGCGCGCACGGTAGCCGTTCGCCAGGCCGAGAGATCTCTTAATCCGGCGCGCTTCGTGACTTTCCGCGAGCCCCAGCTACCGCTGCCGATCGAAAAAAGAGCACGAAGAGTCGGGAAGCCCGATCCGGCCTTGCCTCGAGAACTGTTCGGGCCGCGCGGCGCTGTTTCACCACCGGGCTCTCTGCAATCTCGCGAAATCAGCGTACAAAGTGGCGGGCAATAGCGGCCACGCTCGCGTGTGTGTACTTTTGAAAACGCCCACTCGAATCCTTGACGGAAATCGCGAGCGATTACCCCTGACGAATCGAGGGCCGATAGCGATTTGATCGTAGGTAATGGACGCTCGCGAAGCATGTGGACCGATTACGGATTGCAAGAGACTCTCGGCGCACTGTCTCGTCACTCGCGTGCTACGTACGCCCGGCTAATATCCGACACTTTGAATGTCGATCAACGATATTACGCTGTGAAGCTACTAATTGAGCGATCAAGCACGAGAGCTATCGCAGAAGAAGCACAACGGTGGTCGGGTCCCGACTCTTCCAAGCCCGTCTCCGTGTTCAAGGACGGCTCGCTAATGGAGGGCCTCGCGAGCAGTCGAAAGAGAATCGACGGATAAGGGAAGAACGGGCTTACCTTGGGCAACGACGCCAGGCATTGCTGCTTCACGTCCCAGACGAGCTGATCCTTGGGGAACTGAAGACACTTGCTCACGTATAGCTCCGGGACGTGCACCCTGGCGAGGAGGACTCCCTCCTCCACCGGCCCAGCCTCCGCAGTTGCAGCCGCATCTTGATTCTGCTGACCTTGAGCCTGGCAGCCCTGTGGACTCGCGCCCTGGCTGCTAGCCTGCCCTGTCCCACCGGCCAGCGAATTCTGCTGCTGCTGTTGCGATTGTTGTTGCTGCTGCTGTTGCTGCTGCTGCTGCTTCGGTCCCGCCTCCATTGCGAGGACCACGCGCTACTCGGGGATTCCACCTTCACAGGCTCACATCTGGAATGGAGAAAGGAAGGCTGGTTAATAGCGGAATTTTGTGTGAAAAGTGTGAGTGGTAGAGTTTAATAAGGAATGGTAAAGGAAGGACGAAAGTACCTTGAAGATGACGGGGCACCGACGCGAGTTCGGAAAGGCGGAAAAGCTTCTTACACTTTATGACCAGCATAGGTCGCGCTCACAAACAAAACTGAAGGGGCTGGGAAAGCGAGAAATCGGTGTGGCGTCCTTCCCCTACCATTTACCCAGTCGTATTCGACAGGTATCCCCCCAATTGTCAGGGACTTCGCGAAACGAGTCAAGCACCCCCACCCCCACCCCCTTTTAAATTAGTTCGACGCAAAGGCTGGAAATGGCGTATGTGGCGCAGGGCTTCGAGCACCCCCACTGTGACTAACCATTAACACCAACTTTTGCCCGTCATTTCGACCGATTTATGATAGTATTTCCCCACCGTTGATTTTAAACTTTCCACGATATTTTTACCGGTCGATACGATTATGTCACGGGTAATTGTTAATATGCCTGTGATTAATCACGGGCAAAGACGTAGATATGCAAAGAAACTTAAGGGGAGGATCTAGAGCCCAAAAAAATGGCTCACATTTAGAAATTAATTAAAGGAAAACTACTATATATAATTTAATGGGACATTTAACATTGTATTAGGGATGTCTTAAATTATAGAAATATATGTTTCGTTTTATAATTAATCATTGCAGACAGCCGTGGGAGTCGTTGAAGTCAAGACGTCAAAAAATTGATCCAAATCGGTGGGACTTGTATCTTCAAAAGTTATTATCCGATTCGACTGAAACCTTTTTTATTTTCAAGACTATTCTTCTGGCTTCGAGCACTTGCAAAGTCCTGTTTAAAATAATCCAAAGAACCCTTGCATCCTACGAGGGATTGAAAAGCAAGTTGTAGCGTGATCGAGGATGCTGGCTGGCCAGTGGTGCGAACCAGGATACACGCAACGAATCGATTATGCAGAGATTACGCGGCACGTTCGCGTTCCCCGCGCGTTTTCGCGCGTACCTCTCGGCCGCCGCGATAACGCGCCTCGCCGTTTTACAACTCGACCCCCGACCTTCGGGGTTAACTATCGGTCAGCGATAACTTACGTCCTAACGAGCGGCGCAGTCGCTTTCACTCGAAACTTTCGAGCGGATAGAAACGTGGAGGCTCGGCGTCTGCCCGTTGTCGACGAGATTAACGTTCGTCGGTGCGTGCACGATCGATCTTCGGGGATGACGAACGACCCGCCGATCCCTTCTGCAATTACGTAACGTTCACGTAGCGAACATTCGGCGGAAGCCGAGTCGAAGAGGACTAAAATTCTCTGGTGCAGCTTGGATCGCGCCAATTATCAATCGCTCAGAGATCCGACGCAGCTGTTTCGAAGAGCGAAGGGAAACCTTCAGCCATTGTCGCGTCGAAAGCACAGGAAGAATAGAGTCTCGCGACTTCTCGTTCCTCAGCCGCCTTAGCGCATTGTCTAGACAGCGAGTTTCGTTTCACGGCTTGCCGCAAGGTCGGAAACTGCCAGAGGAAACAATATCGTTGGAAACCGTAGACGGGCTATTAGCTACCCGATGCACCGCGAGAGCCGACCCTCCTAATTACTCCTCTGTCAAACTTAAACGCCCGCAGACTGCAGGCAACGACTTCTACTGGAGCAGGCGGCACGCGTGACAGCTGGCTTCCGCGAAAGGAGACTGAACCGCGAGACTTGCTTGCAACGTCTTCCCCAAGGGAGCTTATATTATCCTCGGCGCTAACAGCTTGGGTGCAAAGCGGTCCAACTAGCCCGAAAGTGCGCGAGGAACGAGGATCATCGACTCGAGTGTCGGTGGATTGCAATTACCCGGCGGGTCTAGAGATCCCACTCGCGATTCTTTCACGCGTCCGGCGAGAATAGACCACGGAGGTCGGTAAGGGCGAGACGTCAGGTGGCACGGGGAGAGGTTTGGTTTGATGGGAAACCGCAGACGTCATTAAACGTAACCGTGTTGCTGGCAGCCCTGGGCTGCGTTAAAACTTTAAATAACCCACTGACCGCACCGTGTACACCACTTACGGTTTCGAGGACAATAGCAGGAGGAGTGGCGCGACAAGGTCGCATCCTTCGCGCCTCAGAAAAACACTCATCCTTAGGCGTTAATATTCCTCTGACGAAGGGATTCTCTTTCTCCCCTCCCGGAGAAATAGTCAGCGGGCTGCTGGCCGTCGACGGAATACGAAAAATAATAGGAACGTGACGGAGACGGTTTCTCGTTTATTCCTAGGTGTCACGTGATCCCTCGAGTTAATAATTTCGTCGTCTCACCGTTATCCACGATCATCATAGTCGATATCGCGACGACCATTGAAACGCGAGAAAGCTCGCTGGGGCGAAGAAAGTGCTCCAAATTCAACGAGCGTTGAAAAGTTACGAGCCGCTCTCGATTTCCACGATCGAGCTTCCCACCTTTTTCAGCCGCGAGTTTTTCGCGGCGGGTTAGCGGAGACAGGGCGCCGATACCGTCGATACCGACACGCTACCGCTTTTTCTCGGCCGGCTAATCGATTATCGCCCCTCGAGCGCGCTATCTTTGCGTGCGAGGCCGTGCGCGAAAAGGAGGAACAAAAGGAACGGGGTACAAGAAAGATAATAAGAGGGAGCCGGGGAGAGGGAGAAGACGATGATGAACTGGAGGAGAAGGATCGTACGGACGGACGGACAGCGAACGCATCAATGACAAGCCGTAAATCATAGTTTTACGACCCGTCTTTATGTGGCCCTTATTCGTGGCACTCAACGGTGGAGTGCCTTCGCGATTTTTCTGTCTGGCCACCCTGTGTGTAGCGCGGCCAGGGCCGTACTGGCTCTTACGGCGTCGCACCAACGCCTTCTTCTACTTAACGCTGTCACTTGTCGCCTGAGTTAAGTATAGCGGAATGCTCATCGTCCTAAAGGATTTATTTATTTTACTGAAATCACACTCGCCCCTTAATTCACGCGGAGCATTCGTTCCATGTAGATAATTTTTGCGCGGTTGGAAATATTGTGAATGGTGACTGGTAGGAGAAAAAGTACGCGAGGCAAAGATATCTCGTGAACGGAGAGAAGATTTTATGCACCGCGGGAAAATATTATACAACGTGAGAAACGGTACCGCGTGAATCGATGAGTGGAGTTTCGCATCATGAAGTTTCCAGTGATTAATTGGCGATTGGAGTGGAATACAAATTGTATCTATTTAATCTGTTTCGATAGACATTTAAAAAACACTCGCCGCGCCATTTCATCTGCAACCACTTCACAACGCAATCGGGGAGAAACGATGCAAGGGCGATGAGAATATTGAAAGCGAGATGCTCGATCCGCCCCTGGACGCACGTAAGTGCATACCCACGCAGCGGGTACCTGCTGCGTGGGCGTCGCTTTACGGGTTTGCTTTTAAGTGGCCGTACCTTAATTTCAGAGTCACCTAACAGTGTCGTGCTTAACGGTGATTCGAGAGTAATTAAAAAAATCCAAGGCTGTCCGTGGAACTATGCCCGACGACCAGGGGGAGGAACGCCGAAGGACGACGAGGGGTTAAGGTACGACCGTGACATTCTCGATTCTGCAACCGTGGGTGCTCTGTGGAACTATGCTGCGTAGGAACGCCAACCCTCTAACTGCTAATGCTCATCATCTAAAGAAAAATTCCTTCACGTCCCAAACACCTTGTTCCACAGGTTCCTACGATTTTTTAAAAATATCCAGGCATCATCGAGGTCCCATCGAGCCCTCTGAGAATCCGAAAATCCATACCACATATCCTGGCTGTAAAAACTCAAGTCTCGAATATCCGTGGAAATCGATGAGAGAGCAGTGGAAGCGCACGTGAAAAGCATTGGCGGCCGAATATGTCTGTCAGTGTTCTGACGAAAGCCCGCGAGCTCCTAATAGAGCTCGCACGCGCGACGTGGGAGGAGAATCTCGTTAGAGGAAGATCCCCCCGCGAAATAACAATACAGAGGAGGCAGTGGGTGAGAGGCAGCGTAGGCAAAGTATTCGGATCACGGAAAAGCGGGGAACAACTGGAAAGACACCCTCGTCGGCGGCTCCCGAGGCAGAGGAATACCGGGCCGAGTGGTCGCCGTCTCGCCTGGCCGTGAATCTCGTCGAAGAGGGTCTCCGGTCACGTATGCACGGGCGCGGAATAAACGAATTTCCCGACACCACTGGGCATCCTAGATGAGCGACCGGATAAACCCTCCGTCGCCGGAATCCCAAATTTTCTGTCCTCCGAGAAGGGACTCTTGAACGGAAACGGCGAAACTTTTCAACACCCGTTCCCGACTTGGCCGCGCGCAATCTTCTCGAACGATTTACCACCAGCCTCGCACATACCCGTCCCCGAAGCTTCGCGAAGTCACCTCCGCTCGCGCGGAATTCAGAGAAGCACGCCGAAGTTATTCCCCCGCGTTTCCATGGGAATAGGAGCGCCGGATGAAAAAGCAGATCGAAAAGTGTAATGGGCAAGCTGCCGGCACTCCATCACCACGCAGCAGGCGCGCGCGGAGTCTAGTACAGGGAAAACGCGGCGCGACACGGGAAACTCTGTTCTCGAGGATGGCGCGAGGTCGCAGTGACATGTGTTGCCCATACGCGGCGTCGCTGGCTAGCACTGCAATCATCAACCAGTGGAAAACATTCGGTCGTAACGGCGAGGGTCGTGGCATTGTTCCTCCTTGTTGCATAAATAACGCCAGATGCAAATGCGTGTCTATAAACGCGGGAACAATGGCAGAGCGACGTCATACAATCGAGTTTACGTTCGCCAGCGGTGTTCCGAGCTCCGTCGATTATCTCCTGTCGAATTATCGCGCGAACGTTTCAGCGAAGAGGCTACGCTCTCGCGACACCCTTTCTGCGAAGGTATCGCCGCGCTCCCCTCGCGCGTTCAATCAACCGATTACCGGCTCGTTCCCGCGCTCATCGCGGCCGATCAGGCTCGGTTATCAAAATGATTTCGCTGATGAAAACGGGGAGCAGCGCGCACCGCTTCCGGCGCGAAGAAAGTGGCGACGGGGGGGCTGTGCTAGGGGCGGAAAGTAGACAAGGTGGATGTGAAGAGGAAGTCTGGTAACGACGGAGCGTGTAACACACGTGTAACGATCTCCGACGTGGCGCGAACGCGAGGGGCGGCTCCGAGGGATGAATGTCGGAGGAAAAAGGAAGCCCGTCGCCGTCGTTGACGTTACGGAACGGAGGAGGAAGAATAACACGCGCCCCACCACCCTATCCCCGTCTTCCAGCGTCAGCTCGCCGATAACTCCCCTTTAAGGGTGCAGCCCTTCGGGGAATTCGCTGTTTCGGGAGCATTCCCCCGCGGCGCACAGATGCACCCACCCCTTCGCAAACTTTTCTCCTCGCGAATCACCGAGCGAGCGATGCGAAAGCATCGATGGAGTAGTCGTTCTTGCCGAGGAAACGCGGCTCAAAGATTCCCGATAAAAGGAGCCTCGGGTGAAGCGGACCGCTTTACGCGCAAAAAGGCTAAATCTCTGGCGATAGATGGTTTTTAAAATCTTCGGGCGGAAGGGGACACGTTGCTCTTTCTTTCGGGGCTCTTTTGTGAGCTCGCAGCGCCGTCGCTGGATCGCGATACGCTTTGTTGTCTTTGTTCCTTTGTTCCTACTATTCTTGCGTTCTGTTCTTTCCTCTCTGAGATTACTCGTCGATAGGAATCCCAAGTTCAAGCTCTTACTTTCCTCGACGTTTTATCGCGCGGAGATTGAAATTAATGGGGGAGGCGTTGAGGGGGATGGGGCGTGTATCGACGGCGTCGCGAATGGAGCGAAATTGACAGGCGAGGGTGCCCTTTATCGACCATCGTTTCCAATCGAACCTTGGCAGTCCGCAAAATGACTTATATCGGGGATACGTGACGAGGGAGGAACAGGGGCGCGAAGAATGGCGGTAAATAATCGAATCGCCCTGTTGGCGAGTCGAAAGGTTAAAGTGGAGGCAAGGTCGAACGCCGAAGGTCGGGGGAGTGTCGAGTGGCGGAGGAGATCGAACCCCATTCAGCACATTTATAAATAGCCCTCGTGATACTTCGATGACGATCGATCCCTATTCGAGCCCTTGCGCGATATTGGGACAGGCGATCGGACAAACGGTGCATTAAACCGAGAAATATGGTGGCCGTTATTTGCTATCGGGACGCGTTACGACACGGAGGCCATTAATCCGCGCCGAACGCGCTCAGATCTCATAATGGTATTCGTGCCAGATCATGTCCCACATTCCATGAAAGAAGCTAGCGAGCGTATAACCTTGAGTGATCGATCACAATTCAGTAGAATGGACTGTCTTTCACCAACAATGTTTCTTCTACGTCGGCTACTCGTCAGCTGCGCTTTAACACCAAATATGTACAAAGCTGGTTATGCGCAAAGTATAGAGTGACTGCCTAAGTGACTAATCGCGGAAGCACACTGTCATCGCTCGATCCTAGAATTCTAATCAAAGTCCACTTCGCGAGAATAGCTAGCAAGTAAGGAAATAGCTACGGGGCAAGACGCAAGTGATAACAGTATCGATGCAGAGCAACAGAACGAGCTCTCCACTTTCTTTATCCGTTCCGTCCACTCATACCCTTGGTCCAACTCGCGACTGTGTCTGTCGCGCCGAGCGCGTCCCGACGCCCAATTGCAGCGAGTGCAACAGAGCGGTGTGTCCCCGAAAAAACAAACGAAACGCGGGACGGAAAAGCGCGCAGGGCAGGCGAGGGGTGTCGAGGGCTGGGCCCCGGCGTTGCACCCTCCAGGTTGAAAACAAGCTGCGGGGGCCGCGCGCAAATAAAAGGAAGCAGGTCGAAAGAGAGAGAGAGAGAGGAGATGATAGGCGAGAAAGCAGCAGAGGAGCAAGGGTGGCGAAAGACGAGACGAGAGGCGAGGAACGGCACTTGGTCGCGCAGCGGTTGGAAAAGCACGTGCCGCAACGAATGCTGGTTGCCGACACTTACCCCACGTTCAACGACCCCTGGGCTGCGGGGGTGCGAGAGAGAGAGCCGGGCGAGAGGCGAGAGGAGCGAGAGCAAGAGCGAACGGCGACGAATGAACCCCTCGGTCGGCCGCCCGGGCTCTGGCACCGTCTCACCACCACCGGCGGCCATCGCCGAAAACAACAAGCCCCGAAGAACTTCCTACAGCTCCTATTCACCACCCCATAGAAGCTCGCCGGCCGCACGCCGGCGAAGATGCACTAGCAAGATGGCCACCACTCGCTGGTCCTCTCCTCCCGATGCAATGCCGCGGGTGGGGTGGGGAAGAAAGGGCGGGCGGGGGTGGTAGGTGATCGAAGGGCAGCGGATGCGGATGCGGCTGGTTCGCGGCCAGACGGCGGGTTTCGGCCAGATCGGCGGCTCCGAGGCGAGACCCAGCCAGCGTGGAGTGCATCGCGCGACTGTCAGGGCGCGGGCGGGGACGGGGGTGGCGCGTGTTCCGGCGAGCCAGGTGGCGCCAGCGCGGCCACTTTTCTCGATGCTCCAGGGGTGGTTGGGACGCCTGGTGGTGGATGTTCGTCGCTTGGCAACCACGAGAGATCGACCGAGTGTGCCATCCCGCCCTTCGCCCTTCACCCTTCACCCTTCACCCTTCACTGTCCCCCGCGCCAACCCCCTCTCGCTCTACCAACCCTCTAACCGCGTTGTTCGCTTTCTCTCGCTGCCTCTCTCTCCCTCGATCCTTCACCGTCCCTTTCTTCCCAGAGGACGGGTGGGCCACCACCCTCGCGTGCGTTCTCTAGCGATGGGAATGATGCCCTCGCGACCGGCATTCCATGGTCTTGCCGAAAGGATTCCTCTTGCGGCCGGTGGAACATGTTTCGGGTGCTACTGGCTACACTTATTCCACTTATTCCACGGCGAAAGTACTTGCCCGTGTTCCTGTGTCTACGGTTTTAATCGGTTGCTCGCGAAAACTTGCACGGAACGAGGGCCTGGACTCCAGACTCCCAACACTCTAGCGCATTACCCGTCTTCGCTCTATACAGCTTTTACGATCCCGCTGCTGCTGTCTCTCCCATCCACAATATTTACGAACGCGATGATATCGAGCAGCTTCGATTTCAGAGCAATACTCGGGCAAACGTATCGAGCCTGCGCCATTATTTGGCTCGGAGAATGATACCGATACTCGGTCCAATATTGCTCGCTCGTCGATAACTGTTACAGCCACGTCTCAATATTTTGTTTATGCTATATGTACGCGTGGGACGCGCTGAATGGAGTAGGTACATATGATTGGCGCAGGTATCGACGAGGTCGTCTCGACTCTAACACGCGTGTAGCAAAGGGGGTGATTTCTCTGATATTCCGCTGTCCATGTAACTGACAAATACGTTTGTCTATCGCCGCGCGTTACAAGTACGCACTTACGACTACTCAAATGTCATAGAACAGATTCGATCGCAAATGGGTCTGCTACTCGGCGGGTAAATATTTGCACGCGCCGATTGGTCTTTGTCCAAGCACCCAGTGCAACACCCGTGCCTACCTCGATTTCTACCAGTCACCGTCAACTGGTTAGCTAGCTTCGAGCCGATTGGAAATTCCTCGTGGATAATTGAATTAGTTCCGTCGCTGGTAGCTGCGATGCAAGCGACGCTGCGTTTTTGCATCCAGGACCTTGGTCGAAAAACGATTAGTGGACCTGTATCTTCTGGAATCGAGGGGGGAACGGACGGGGGATAGAGGGGACCGTTGATAGATGAGATCGCGAAGATTTATGAGTGGGTGAACAGCGGGCAGGTCGGCTAATGAATGATGATCGC
Organism: Andrena minutula; assembly: GCA_929113495.1. NCBI lineage: Eukaryota > Metazoa > Arthropoda > Insecta > Hymenoptera > Andrenidae > Andrena > Andrena minutula. The sequence goes on from OV815995.1 coordinate 36,639,500, forward strand.
CGATTCGGAAATACTGGACCGATGTCGCGGTGGATAGTGGATGCTACCTATATATCGACGATCGAGAACGGTTCTACCTCGTCTCTTTCTAGATCGTAACAGGGGAGGATTCTCCCCAATTTCGATAACACGATCGTTCCAGGACGTTGTGTTGCTTTCAATCACGAACCAACTATTTGCTTTCCCGTCGATAGTTTTAAGCTAGCGCGATCTAATTAATTCCTTCGATGTTTCCGCTTAAACGAAAATTGGAGAAGATTAGCCCCGTCTCGTTTGACTGGAGGCTGCCGCGCTTCCAAGTTTTTGCTGACTTTCCAGGGGCGAAGGAGCCCCGGAAAGAGTCTGCCGTCGATCAAACTTGGTGGAACGTAAGGGTGCGTAGGGTAAATACGAACGCGATGTTACGGCGTTTTAATAAATAAAAACGATGTTCCCTCTTCACTAGCTAGTAGTTTAGGTCGTATCCAACGCGGGGCAGAATGTAATAAATACAGAACGCTCGTGCTATTCAAGATAAACACAATTTATTATTTTCAATATGTTTCAACTAATATTTTGTCCATTTTCAATTGCATGTAATTACTGCTGAATTAATTATACAATTGTTTTTTTTTAAGTTGAAATAAAGCACTTTTTTACCAACACTTTGTGATCAAGGCGTTGCTTGAATCATGATTCTAACCTCTGAAATAAATGCTTTTTTATTTTTTTATGTCGTGGGGCAATGAGGAACCAGTCGAATGGGGTAATCTCGAGCCTTCGAGATTAGCAACGATAACCGATTTTTATGAAATTTTCAGCATGTATAAAATTTACTTAAATCTACAAAAGGGATTTTTGAATTTTCATTACACGCTCAGAAAAAATGTTTAAACAACGACCTGTATTATTTTTTTCAATATTCCTACCAATTGCAATTTTTTCTAACGCATAAGGAGAGGAATTTGAAAAATACATTAGGAATAGGTTGCAGCAACGTTGTTTTATGGGTTGACCATTGCAGCCGCGCTTTGTGTGGGACTGTTTCGATATTTAGCACTCTGTTCGTGATTACCACATGGCAGTCGAGTAATCACGAACAACCCGTTTTCATTATAAAGTTAATTTTTATTATAATTATTCAAAAATTCGTCACAGTAGGGAAGATCGGAGCAAGTTGATACAGACGAATTATCTCGACACCGTATATATGTAGCTCCTTCCCTGCGAGATATGTGAAGCTTCTTGATCAATTCTTAACTACGATCTAGCGTACGTCTGTGTACCTTGACTTTAGCAATCCATTTTTAACTGTTTTCGTTTCTATAGAGAAAAAGTAAATAGTGACGTTCACTTTCCAATCCGTCTTGAGACGGGATAGAGAATTTTATCACTCAAATTAATTGGGCATCACATTGAGCCCTTTGAAGGAAAGGTAATTACGTTTTGTTATTTTGTTTATATGCTCTACATTTTTTTATGGAGATGTTTGTACATAATGATTTCCTATGGGGTAAGTTGATACGTTTTATCTTCGTCCAAATAACATTTTCTCATTCATTTTGTATGTATTTTCTCAACATTTCATTTACAATATATTAAAGAGGAAGCACCAAAGTATACTTTAGCATATTTGTTATTAAGTAATTAATTCAAACAAAAATGAAAAAAATTGAAAATTGAAAAACGTATCAACTTGCCCCCGTCTCTCCTACTTTAAAGATGAATAGTTTAAGTATGTTTGTAAATAATAAACAAATTCATTACTCATATATTTTCCATTTTGTTTGGCACACTCCAATATATGCCCGCCCTCAGAGGTTGCTGAAACGCTCGATCCGCGAGCCAAACAGCAGAGGCGTGGTGAAACTATGCACAAACGTACCTACCCCTCGGCACCTTTCGCTCCCGATTGTTCCCGTTTCACTGATTCGATCGCGCCCCCCACCCCGGCCTCCGCATTAATTAAAAGCCGTCTGACCTAATTAGCTTCTTGGCAGAGACGCCCGGCGCTGTCAGGCGGCACAATGGGACACTCTTTTCAACGATCGACCCTTCTTTGACCGTGACGATATCTCCGCCGCCAGAGTCGAGGCTACATCTTCCAGCCCCACTCCGCAATTCACGATATCTATTGGAAATGTAATTCCTATTAGCAGCGCTTCGATTCCCCGATCGGACGTCGCAATGAAAACCACTCGACCGTTCCATCTGTCCCGAGGAATCGACGCTCGCCTTCTATGGTCCGTAAATCGATCAGGGCCCCGCGTTGCCTTAAAAGTTATTACACGCCACGAGACTACGGGCGGGAAGTTTCGATGAGTCTCGGCGATTCGCGGTGTCTCGTCACTTTAACCGAAGGGTGTCCACTTGTCCGGCGATCACTTGCTCGGGAGGAACGACGTTTCTACGAAAGCGGTGGTGACGGTGATGGTCGGCGGGCCGAAGTAGGAGCGTCGCCGTGTCGCGGCCGGGACAGGACGCGTCGTAACTCGCCGGCAGAGGGGAATATTCAGCGCAGTTTACCCCGCTCTCGTTGGATAAAACGCATAAATATGCAAATGTCCGCGCGCGTCCCATTTACCGGAGCCGCCCGAGTGGATTTCATTTAGCTCTCGACCAGTCCACCGGTGAGAAATAATCGTCTCCCTATGGCCGTCGCTGTCATCCCCCCCCCCCCCCCGTCACTTTCTTCCTCCTCATCCATCAAACTTTCTCGCCCCTGTCCACGGCCCGGCTATTATAAATTCATTGGCCCGTTGCGTCAGACTCTGTTTTGATCGGCAAACGAGTTTCCCAGCGCGTGGCTGGTCGAGGCGACGTTAACGGACTACCTCGGCAATAGATCGTATTAACGGAAGCCACTGTCATACAGTTCCTTTCTACGATCTACAGCGGAGAATAGAGTCCAAGGGTGACTGAGAAATTCGACGAACTCCACGACTTCACCCCTATTTCCATCGAGAACAGTAACACGCACCCGTTTGTCGTCAGCCTCGCCCCCGATCCATCAAGGATTCCAGACAGCGCTCCTGTTTCGAGGGTAGCTCGCGAGGGTATCTTCTGCCGAGGAAGAACGCGAGATCCAACGTAATCCAAAGGGGATAAACAAGTTCAGTGGGGGGAGCGCGAGTCGCGTTTACGATCGAGCTTTATGAAAGCGCGATCGCGTCGAGTGCCGCGGAACAGGAACAGCAGAGGGGGCGAAGAAGAGGTTCGTGCGTCCTGGATCAAGGATTCGAGTAACAATTTCAGGGGACGCGTCCTTCTTCCGAGAACAAACGGGAGTGCGCCCTCGTTATTCGACGGAAGAGCGCGCGCTTCGGAAGACGATACTTGTGATTTTTGACGAAGGTCGGCCGAGTGGCTGGGGAGAGGGCGCGGGAGGGTTGTCGCGCCCTTGGAGAGAAGGGCGACCGGCGCGGGGGTGAGAAATGGGAAGGAGTCTCCTCTGCAGCGCGACACGCGAGTCCTTTTGTCGAGGATCGCAGGGACTGGGGTGCTCCTTCGAGGGAGCCTGCACCCCTGAACAACGAAAGGAATTACGCGCTGGGACCCTCGGTGAAAGGGAACCGCGCTATGATTCCTCGCAGGAAGTACACGCTTGTGCGACAGCGAGCTCTCGGGGCGAACCGAGGTCGTTTCACGATTTCCTGTGATCAGTTATTCGGGGAGTTGGGGAATCGAGTACTCATGCAAGATTATTCGCACGGTTTAGAGATGAGATGAAGGATATAGAGAAGGTTCCCTATCTCGACTGGATAGGGGACGTGAGCCGAGGTTTTTGAAATTTCGCAGAGATAGTGTCGTCGCCAAGCGACTCGCCACGATTGGCAATCCAATCTCCGGGCACACTTATAGCAGCCGCGGCGAAACAAGCATCGCGCTCGAAAAGCCGGAGGATGAAAATGGAGGAAGGTCTTAGCGGTGTCGTCGCCGGTGTCGGGTGAACGCGTCCGCTCTCCGTTTCATAATAGCGCGACATTAACGCGACCGCGGTGAATAACGCCGGAGGAGGAACCGGCGCTAGGGGAGAATGGAGCTTCCATCGATCCCGATGCACGCTGGCAGAAACTCGTAAACAAGCAGGAAGCTTGCATCAAGATGGGCGAGGCGTTGCGCTCACGGTTCTCTGCCCGCTCGACGCCGCATCGTTTCAACGATTTACCGTCCGATTCCCTCGGGAGGAACAGAGACGGGGGACGAAGCGGAGATGGGAGCTGCCTTTGCATCGAGAATGCTCGAGGATTCTTCCAAGCGTGCTCCTTCCGCGAGCTTAGCCCCATGCCCCCTCTCTCTCTCTCTCTCTCTCCTCGTCGAATTGGGAGCAACCAGGTGCCAAGATTTGGCGAGCGTTCGTTAATTGGCTTGCCCGACGCTATTCCGCGACACGTTCCAGAGGCCTACCGGTCCACCGAGTGCATTGAAACGCTCAGTCCGTTTTCTTGCACAGAGGAAAGGGGTCGGGCGAAGAAAAGTAGGCGCAAGGTCTTTTCAGATTCTATCCAACTCAATTTAGTTCACTTACCGCGGGTTTGACCTCCATTTCGGCCGCCCTCCGCTTTTAATTCGCGCAGGATGTGACACTCTCGCTCGGTCCCTTCCCCCGTGGCCGTTAAACCCGGGGGGGCCCGTTAAACGGGAACCATTTAGCATCGAGGACATCATAACCCCCTTCTCTTCCGCTTTTTTCTTCCCTCCAGCCACCCACGCGCTCCATATCCGACGGCGATATTATTTTTACAGACGGGGCCCCTCCGACGAGACAAGTCAACCTCTCGGACGAGTGGCTCTGCTGGAAGGAGAGCGCGATTGCGAGGTATCGATCGCCACACCGACGTCTCTCGCTTAATTAAGACGTTAATGGAGACAAGCCGAAGAATCAAAGCGAATTTCACGCTTCCCCTTTCGCCCCGGCGGCGAGCCATTAATTTAGCGAGGCAAAGGGCGACGCCGACCAAGGTTCAGCCGATCCGTAGCCAGCGGATCCGACGTATATTTGACGTTTGATCGATTGATCGCGGGACCACCCGCCCACGCGACCGAACCCTTGAATTTTCTTGCGGCGACCTGTCGTCGCTTGTCTGCCTCCCTTCCCGTGCTCGTCTCGGGACGTCCATGTCTATCGAGGCTTCATATCGAAATACTTTGCCGCGTCCCTAGGGGACCCCAGCCAATCCTCCACCTACTATCTCCACTGGCTGGCAGTCAGATCGGTAACCTTGAGTGGCCGGAGTCCTCTGTCTCGGCTATAATTAAGTGGGATTAACCGACGACAGAGAGTAATGGAGATTGTCCGGGGCAGACAGTAGCAAACAAGCCGAGTAGGAAAGTTATCGGGCGCCTATCTTGGCCGGCAAAGAACTTTCGTCGAACGCGACGAACTTAACTTCTCGTCCTCCCAGACAATGCCGGGGAATCTTGGGGCTGGATCGTAATTCACGGCGCGCAGTTTTGCGAAAGCCGCGCTCAAGGGGGCAGGAAACGGCCGCGTGAGACAGGAAGGATATCCTGCGAGAAAGGAGAGTTAAAGGGACCGTCGCGCCACGCCACGTCGCCTCCTCTCCGAGCGTTTCTAACTTTAGAATCGGTTTAGTCACCTACCTTTCCTACCCACGCGCACCTTCCCACCTACTCCACCTCCCTCTTATCTGCCGATGCCGGGCTGAAGGTAGGCAGCCCGGGCATTGTTAACGACCTCCACGCGCGGAGGTGGAACCCTCGCGTAGGGGAACACCTCCTGCTCCGGCGATAATCCTCGGACCTGGCTAGAAAAGGCGCGCGAATTTCCTAGCACGGATCAGCGATGACGACTTCGTTTCCAGTACAAGTGCTTCAGGGTTCCCAGGGGTGGCAGGTCAAGGTTCAGAGAACCGTTCTCCAGGGAGCGAGCGAACTCTGGGATTCATTGACAGGCCACTTGATTCGACGTCCGACTCATGCATCCGCATCATTGCTCCTCTCGGGAACCCAGGTGCACACGCACAAAGGAATACCGTTCCTAGCACTCCCGCCGCAGGGAAAGCTTCCTGGAGGAGCCAGACAAGCCTAGGTCGAAGCGCTTCGCGGTACCAAAGAGGTGCGGACAAACCGCATCGGTAAACAGACTCGGAGGATCGCCCAGACGGTCCGCGGGAGATTGGGTAACGCTGATTTATACCAGGTCGAGTCAGGCAAGGGTGGGAAGCTCGCAGAGGGAGAAGCTAGTCGTGAAATCTTGACGAAGTTCCTTAAGACGCCGCGGAGCAGCTGCAACGAGAGGCAGCTGCTGGTGCGCGGCTACCCGCCTAGACGCATCTCGACCGTTCGCGCGTCTGTTTGCCTCGTCCTGTTTGCGTGTGGGCGGTGAAAGGGGGAGGACGAAGGAGTAAACTGTGTTGTAGATGTAGGTAAGCCAGGACTGTAAATACCGCATCGTTGCTGCCTACCTCGCGCACCAGGGGAGGCACGTCCGGCATGGTATATCGCCTTATGCCTCATCTCGCCAGCCGTACCAGCCTCCTACGGCGCACCGGCCGAGGAGTAAAATATAATAAATCGAAGCGCTACGACGATTTTAAACGGAGAATGGGCAGAGGATTCTCTCCAAGGGGCTCGTGATTAAACCATCCTCCAGCTCCGCGCGCTCGCCCGCTATTGCTTTATCCTTGGATTCGTCTCTGCCGCGGATGCCCCATTGTGATCGCGATCGCGGGTGGAATCCTCCCGACGCACCAACTGGGGGAAAGGTATGGCGGACTCTGGGATATACAAGGTGGCCTGTAACCGATTAACCCTCCGCTGACGGAGCCTGGAGCTTCTGAGCCTCGCGATTTTACTGTTTATTTATTTCGATGCGCGAAACGGAGGAAGGAAGCTTAGGGGGAGACGCTGGGAAAAGAAGACGTGGGTCACAAAAGATGCAAGGGAGATTCGAGAGTTAATGCAAGCTGTTGCAACCAGTGGCGGGTTTGAGGATTTTGCGTCCCTAGGCTAGCGAGCGTATACTTTTGAATTTAAAAGAGTTGAGACTATTTCCAAATTAAGTCAATATGGCAACTCATATCTGACAATGAGTCATTGATAATTCGGTAAATGAATAAGAGGTGAATTTTAATTTTAAAGTTATCTCAAGCCTCTGCGTTTAAACCTTTTCCAATTTGTTTCGCTCAAAATTTATCACTCCCTAAAACTTGTTGCTCCACAATATTTGTTACTCTCCTAAATTTGTCGCTCCCCAAAATTTGTTGCTCCCCAAAATTTATCGCTCCCCAAAACTTGTTGCTGCCCCAACTTTGATGCTCCCCAAAATTTATTGCTTCTCAAAATTTTGCCGCTCTAGGTTGTATCCTACTTAGCCTGTACCTACCCAAATCCTCTCTGACAACCCCCCAGGGTTCGTCGCGACTCTACATCCATTTTCAGCTAGCTTTTCCGGCATGAATTTTTCCCAAGTGCAGTGGCGCACCCCATCAGAGGAGTTACGCCCTCAAGCACACATAGACGTTGCGCCGTAACACCCCGACTTGCTTCGAAAAATTCACTCGGAAGCATATTCCGAAGTGCGCCACAGCTGTCGTTCCGATATCGAGGAAACCGTTGGCGCGTGACATCCGTCCACTTCGAACTTTTGCTCCAGACTCTTCTTCTCTCTTCGCGAAGGACGATGCAAACTCACAGGACCGATAGGTCGGGTGACCAAAGCCGAATTCACGATTCCCCGTGGGATTGTTTCTGAATTGCAACACACGGCCAGCAGCCGGTTACGTCACCGTGTGCCCGAGAATCGGCACCGAGGCAATTCGAAGCTCGGCCCGCAGAAATCGCCGCGGTGTTCCCGATGGGGCGCGGCACTTTCTCTCCTCCCTTCTCTCCCCCTCGATCCCGCGATACGCGTCCGAGCCCGTTCGTTCTTTTCGCCTCGTTATTTACGGCGCCCGTAACGTTACGCGGAAACGGCGGATAAGTAAATTTCCTCGGCGACGATTAAATACCTGGACGTTTCGAAACGCGAGAGATCCGTCCCGCCGTAAATTACCCGATTGGCTGAACAAAGCGGCGCGTCCGTAAAAAAGCGACGCGACGCGAGTCCGTTCGGTAAAACCGCCGCGGACTTCGAGGATTACGAAAGCGTCGTGGCTCCTCGAGATAAATCGCGGGACGAAGGTGTCTCCGGGCCAGGAGAAAAGCTTGGAAAAGTGAGCCCGCTTGTTTGTCCGACTCGAGGAAGATTGAAAAACTGGCGCAGCGATGGGAATTTCAGTTAGCAAAGGGAGCGGTGATTGATCTAATTGGAGGAATGCACAGGGGAGGCAGAGAAGCGAGGTTCGATCGCCGCTGGTTTTTGGCAGCCAGCGAGGCTTGCAGCGAGAGGAGCAAGTCCCTCGCGAGGGAGGCTTTAACCTTATTCCCGTCACGTAGTTGGCGGCCGACCAAGTCCTCCCAGATATCCGTAACCGAGCTATAAGGACCCTTTAAATGTCGGCCATCCGTCTCGAGTCCTGGAACGAGTTGGCTCGCGAAATCGCTTCGCCGAGGCTCCTTTCTCGGTCAGGTATACACCTATGCGTCAACGAGATGTCGTTCCGGCTGACCTTCCAATATGCTGATCCCGTCGAATCGGTCCCCGCGTTTCACGCTCCGCGAATCAACCGAGGATTTAATCCGTAGCGAAAGCTGCGCGCGCGTTATCGAAGCGGACGGTTGAAGCCACCCCGATTGCGATTCGTTTGCAGAAAGATGCCCGAGTGTCTCCTCAAAGCCTAGGGACGTTCCACTCGAGAAGGGTCAGTGGAACAAATCAATACAGGTCGCGTGGGTCAATCGTTTCGTCGGCCTTTCGAGACCAGTCAATCAGCGACAGCCTCGCGGGACTCGGGCGGATATTGCGTCCCACTGATGTCCCGCTCCGAAAACAAAGTTCGCAGTTGCTCCGGAACTTCCAACCCCCCGACGAATGGCATTGCTTAAAGCCGAACCCTCGACGAAACGAAGATCCATCGGAGGGCCGGAGTGCCTCGACTAGTGTTAATCTGTTCCGGGAGATGACGAATCGCGAGCAAGGTGGACGCTCAGTTTCCATCCACGCGGCGGGGTTACAATTTCGAGTTTAATAATAGTAATCCCAGGGGAGAACGGCGCCGTTCGTGGCTGGGTGGATGCAAGCTAATTCACGATGACCGAGCGGCGTGCTGCTACTTATCATGATAAATCCTCTATACGGGGATCGGCACGGCCGCCTAAGACGGTGAAATATTTCCGCAATAACCATAACCCTCCGCCGTGGCTTCCCACGCCTCTCCGCGAGTCCGCTTCGCGGCTCCAGCAATCCCGCGAGTCGCGCTTTGCAGAGCCCTCGACAGTGTCTTTCCCCCGTCTGCATATCCGAAGAGGTTGAGGGGATTTCGATATCTCGCAAGGTATCCGTGGCCGAAATCGGTTCGACATGGTTGAGCTCGCGGAGAAGGCGAGGGTAAAGGGAAACCGCGAGAAATAGTTAACGAACGTTCCCTCGATACCAGACTCGCGAAAAAGAGGACCACGAGCCGCGCGAATCCAAGGGGGAGGTTCGACCGAAAAGTGCGAGCCGCATTATCCTCGAGGATTTATGCGGCTCCTCTCCCAAACGCATTCATCATTCCACGGTGTCGGCGGTTCGCTTTCAACCCACTCCCTCTCACTCTCTCTTCCTCTCTCTCTCTTGGTCCTCTCTCCTTTGGCCTTCGCGTCTCGAGCTCTCCCCGGCTCGCCGTTTCGAGTAGAACTCTTTGCCGAACTCTGCCACGCTGTCTCCTTTTCGCTACGCGCCTTCACACGACCGTCTACGCGGGCTAGACACTCTCACTCTCCTCTCCTTTCTCTCTCACCGAGAGCTCCTGCAGCTTCTGCTTCTTATACCATTTCCACTCACATCCCTCTCGTCCCTGGGGAACCGCGCGGTTCCCGATGACCTGTTTCGGGAGCGATGAAGGCTGCCAGTTTCCAGAGACCCTTGTGTATGGTCTCTCGGACGTGAGAGCTTCAACAAACTGCCTGCTCGACAGGGTGGAGAAGGGTACCCACCAACAAAAGGCGTTCGATTCGACACCTCGTCGAGCCGGTTCGCGCGAGGCTGCACTTTAGGGCGGCGCTCGTTAACGAGGCTTCGACGGCTTCTCGGTAATTAATGCGTCAACGCTTTTGTGGATAAACAGAGGGGACGTGCGCGAAAATGGACGAGCTGGTGCAGCCGCACGAGTGCTGTGGGAACAGCTGCGCGCAAAGTCACCGAACGCCCTTTTTCATTGAAAAGCCGCGGTACACTGCGACCCCATCTGTGGCACACCGGGGGCGAGCGCCCCAGAAACGTCCGCGTTTGTCGTTTTGTTCCAGAGAGCGGCGGGAATAGATCTTCGATTTTGATTGCGAGGAAGAGTCAAGCGGTGCTGAATTCTTCCTTCAAAAAAACACTTTAGCATCCAGTTGGGAGACGCAGCGCGTCGTCTTCCAGAGAGCAGCTCGTGAAACGAGACGAGCCCAGGCTTACGTAAATCGACCGCACGCACGCCGCGGGAGGAGGCGGTTCAACGCTCGGAGTTTTTCGAATCGGTCGTTCGCCGGGGCCGAAATTTGCATTTAAAACCACGGCCGGGGGCAAGGAAAATAAAAGGAAGCGCGCGATTTGACGAGCTCAGACGCGTCGGGATAAAAGGAACGCAGTCGGCGGAGACCAGAGTAAAAAGAACCAAGCCGAACGAAAGGACCGGTCGATGTTCACCGAGAACAACGCCGCTCCGCGCTGGAGAACGCTTCGACTCGATCAACGGGTCAACACTGTAACCCACGCGCGCTTTATTGGCCAGCTCGAGCTGATCGCTGGCGAGGGATCTTCGGTAACCCGAAAGTTTCGAGTTTTTTTTAACTTTGCAGGTTTCTAGGGGACATTGACTGAAGGGTCAGACAATTTTTCTTTTCTCCTACATTCTGATTCTTTAAACCTTTTTTCATTTAAGGAGTCATTCTATTTTGCCGGTTGAAGAAGAGGTTCAATTTTCGTGAATTCTTTTCTCGAACTATTGCACAGATTTGAATGTCTCTTTTGTTAAATGTTTATTATTCCTTGCTGTGCAGAATTGAATTTTTCATATTCCCTTGCGAGTTCGATTTCGACCGAGAGTGATGTGATGGAGATTTCCCCTTTCCTTTTACGGGTGCTCATCACTGGAACTTACTCGACGGTTCCCCGAGCAGTATCACGTTGAAAGCTCGCAGCGCAGCAAAGCAGCTGTTTCGCTACGTAGCTCCGGGAGCCTCGACAGGAATCTCCAATTTCTCGGCGGATCTGTTCGCAAGTCCATAAGCAACGCGGGTAACTCGAGGTGAACGGAGAAGAGGCTGTGGCGCGCAGGCAAGGCCGGCTGAGAGAAGGAGAGAAATTTCGGTTTTTCATCGCGAGTAAAACCACCTGCCAGCGTGAATCTCCGCATAAATTCTCCTCTCCCCGGCCAATAAATCCTGCGTGGGCCCCTCTTCTTGGTTGTAAAACGTCGCGTCGGCGAGCCGGCGTTATATTCGCTATCCACCGGAACTCTGCCCTCCCAGCCCTCTTCATCCTCCTCCTCCCTACTCGTCCAGACGCCGCGGTGCCCAGCGACCTTCTCCCCGACGCTTTCTTACCCCCTCGCCCCTCTCAAGGAGGAACATCGCGCTTTTCACGGACACCAGTCTCCCCTCCTCCTGCAGCCCTCGACAAGCTCGGCAACGAAATGGCCCTCGCGGTTTAATTAAAATCCGGAATCCTCCTCGCCAACCGTCAACCACCTAACGCACGATCCCAGCCCCCGAGATCGGCCCCCTCTGCTGTGTCTTCGATGAAACACCGTTGTTTATCGATTCTCGGATCTGCGGGTTGCGCAGAGATCGCAGGTGATCGCAGGTGATCGCAGCACGACGCGATGATTCTTCGAGCGCACAAAGGAGGCGGCGTGGACGAGGCGGGGAGAAGGTAAAAGCGTAGAGCGGTGGCACGAAAAGAAAAGTGAAGGGAGGAAGAGGCTGGACGGTTGCGCGCACGGGGCTCACCTTGTTTTTCCAGCCGCGGTATTCATTTCAAGGACAGGAGAAACATTTCGATCGGTTGTAAGGGCGATTCTCGGCGCAGATTTTCTGCGGGGCAGCTAGCAAAAGGATGCACTAAATCTTGCCCGGATATCTCGCGAGTATATCAGAGTCAGTGTGGCAGCGGGGTGCCCGATGCGGCTACGCTGCGCTCCGCGGTGAAACAACGCGCCTGGAGAGACTGAGAGGAACAGAGGGGATAGAGGAAGAGGCGAGAGAGTGGGAGGGGGGGGGGCTGTTGCAGTTGCTGCTTCTGCTGTTGCACCGCGTCGCCGTGGTTGCATTCTAGCTGCTGCCGGTTGCTGCCGGTGCTTCGATCAGGCACGTATCGACCGTTTCTGCGAATCTTTTCGCGGGATGCATCCTCGACCCTTGGACGCCGTGAGAGGATGCACCTGGCGATGCAGAGACGCCTCCGAGCGCTTCGCGCTGGCTGCTCCCCCAACGTTTAATAAATCGAGCGTCCTTCGAGCCGGCTGGAAGCCTGCGAGGGCCTAGACCGGCTCGAAAAACCGCATCGAATTCTCTCATCATCAACGCCCCAAGTCCCACTGCCGGGGAAAAACGATTCCCGATCGCCGTTTTCACCGGCGAACGTCGTAAATTCCACGAGCGAACACGACGAGGTGCCCGACGGTGTTCCGGGATCCTCATCGAGATTCTCGCGGGGGTGGCTTCCCTTTTCGCACGGAAGTACAGTGCTGTTTAGAAGTCTTATGATTTGAAGAAAATATCATATTTGCTACGAACTGAACGGACTCTTCATTGCTTTTAATACTTAACTCTCAGTGTTGCACCGGTGCAACACTTGTTTTAAAAGTGCGTGAAATTCTATCGCCCGTTTATATTTAATAGTTATGTAGGATAATTATAGTAATTATCGAATATATAAGAAAATCAAATATTCAGGCTCATTTTCTTAAAAAATGTATTGTGGATTATCATAAAGAAATAGAAAATAAAAGAAATCGATATTTTCCATTTCAAAGTAATAAGATACAACATATTTATATTATTTTTTTTTATTATGATAATCCACAATCAATTTTTGAAGAAAATGTTTGATTTTCTTATATATTCTATAATTAGGGGAGACCGGGGGAAGTTCATACGTCTGTAAAATATCCGTTTAATGAGTGAAGGATGGATGTCTGGAATATTCCACTTTAACATGAGATGCTTGCTTCTTTTTATTAATGTATCTTAATAAAGCTATTTTATCTATTCCGTATATTATCGCGCTTTGACATAACGACATTGACTCATTTTTTGCACCAACACATGCTTTTTGAAAAATATCTCCTGGTATGTTTCCGCGATTCGTTTTTCTGACACAATTTCGTACCATTTTCCTAGAAATAAAAGGAAAAATCTAATTAAAAGTAGTCGGGAAAAATTGATACACTTCCCCATGAATATCAACATGCCCCAGAGAAAACGTATCAACTTACCCCACAGGATGTCATTATGTACAAACATCTCCATAAAAAATATAGACCATATAAACAAAATAACAAAACATAATTCCCTTACCTTCAAAGAACTCAATGCGATGCCCAATTAATTTGAGTGATAAAATTCTCTATCCCGTCTCAAGACAGATTGGAAAGTGGACACCACTATTTACTTTTTCTCTATAGAAACGAAAACAGTTAAAAATGGATTGCTAAAGTCAACGTACACAGACGTACGCTAGATCGTAGTAAATAATTGATCAAGAAGCTTCACATATCTCGCACACAAGGAGCTACACATATACAGTGTCGAGATAATTCGTCTGTATCAACTTGCCCCGGTCTCCCCTACTATAATTATTCAGTCTCACAATTTTAAAATACTGGTTCAAAAGTCTGGGCTTCAACAAAAGTTAAAGGGTTAATTTAAACTGGCAAGTAAAGTAAAATTTGTCAGAGTCCCCCAATAAATTTGCAACGTCATGAACGACAGATAAACTAACAAACAACGATAAAATATCACCTCGCTCGCGTCAGCCGTAAAGCTGAAAGTTTGAAACAATACAACTGCAGATGCACCGATTTAATATACACTCGAGGGGATGAGCCGGGATGCGTTCGATCACGCTGACCGCCTCAGCTTCCGCGGTATCGGTGTATCGATAAACGATACCGGAAAGCGGACGGTCGGACTCGCGCGAAAGTGCCCCACCGGTCGAATCGATACGGCCCTGGGTTCACTGCACCGAGTTAGAAGCGTTCGCCGGGTACAATGGAGCTGGCGCTGTGACCCCCGATGACCCAAAAGTCCGAATCTCAGGGTTAAAACGACCTGGTTGCCGGCTATCCCAGCTCGGCGACCGCGCGCGATCTCCCCGCCGCGGTAGGAGCGAGGAACGCGAACGACCGAGCGAAAGGGGCAGGGAAAAGGTAGACGCGAGTGCATTATGCGCGCGTACACGCGCTAAGGCTCGCGGAGATGTGGCAGGCTGCGTGTAAAGGCGGCGAAGGAGTCTCCTTATCCCGAAAGAACCGCCGCGGATACCGCGGCGAGGGTACACCGACCTAATGGGCTTCCATTTCAACGGGGCCTGGTCCCATTAAATTCGCACACGAGCCTCGCTATCTGCCTGTTACTCGGAATTATCGTCGCCTGCATAAAGATACATCGAGAGCCCGCGTTTACTTTCGCCGCGAATCCGTTACTCCTGTTCTCCAACGATCAAACCACCGACAAGGACACCGTGCAAGAGGAAAGGGACCCAGTTCGCGCAGATTTCGGCGCGGAGTACACTTTCCCTCGGTGCGCGCGGTACGAAGTAATTCAGGGAATTACTTTTACCTGCGCCAGGCTGCGGGTCCGGCTCGGTCGACCTTGAATTTTGGAAGAGTGGCTCGCGCGAGAAGGGGAGAGTGGTTTGGCCAGAAACTCGGGGCATCGTCGTCTCGTCGATCCATCACGCTGACGAGCACCGACACTGAGTGCGTGACGCGCGATACACGGCGAAGAAAGTGCATCCCGTAACCGAGAAGCCTGCTTGCAGAACTACGCCTCGACTGTTTTATACGCCCTTTAGGCTCGTGGTTTTCGTGGGCCATCTAAAGGGCCCAAACGCGATAAGGAATTCTTGTTAAAGAATCCTCCTCGCAGGGGGATTCGCGGAGAGTGTCGAGACCCACTGATACACTGGCACGCAAACGAATCCTCGGTATCTCTTCCCCCTCGTGTCTGTTCCAGGACGTGGCAGGTCTTCTGCATAGGCATATCCTGCCAGTCTCTTTCCGAGCGCGCGCTTTCTCGCTTTTTTCCTACTTTTTGCGGTCCGTGCTTTATCCTTTTTAGCATCCCCCACCGCTCGCCGAGTCTTTTTAACTTGGCTCGTTTTGTTTGCCGCTTCTTCGGGACTTCATCCTCCACCTGTTTCAATCCACCCCACCCCTCGGCCAGCTTTTTCGATCTTTTTATTGCGGCAGCCTCGCTCCTCAAGGATTTTCCTGGCTCCTTCGTTCCTGCGCACCATCCCCCGCCGCTCCACCGTCCTCCACGCTGGATCCTTTTAATCTCCGTCGTTTCATTTCGCGACTGTCGTTCATCTTGCTTCGATCCTTCGTCTTTTTTCACCCGCTCCTCCGCGCTTCTTTTCATCCTGCTCGTTTCTTTTCCCTCCCCGACGGTGGATCCCCAGTGTCCACGTTCCACTTTCAGCGTTTTTGTTCCCAGCTGGTTTTCACCTTCGCTCTACGTTCCGTTATACCCTCTTCGTTCTTGCTTCGACTACTCTTTCTTTCTCTCTACTTTATCGATTCCTCGTAGCCGTTCGCCTCGAAACGGCACTCGATGCCTCCCTTTCGGGGGCTCTTTCCTCCCCCCCCCCCGGTACCAACCCCTTTTCTTCCCTCGTTAATGCTTAACGTTTTATTGCGCCAACTCTGGCCATTTCGCTGCAGGATTTTCGACAGATTACAGGCAACTCCACCCACCCACGCTAATTCTTTTAAATCCCTTCAACCACGATCCATCTGCCTCCCGACCAACCTTTGCCCCCGAAGGAGCGCGCGAGCCGAGTGGAGGGAATCGAGTGGCGGAGACGAGAAGACACAATTTCAAAGACCCCCTTTTTAATTAAGCGGGCAAACGAGCTTTCGACGACGGCACGGCTCGCCGATAAACCTTTAATGACAGCCGAGCCCTCCTCGACCGGGATCCTCTCCCGTTGTTAAACCCCCTTTTTCCCTATCCCCGCTCCTCCGCCGGTTATTATTTCTCCTTTCTTCCACATCGGGCTACCGTGCAATCTCAAAGTTCTCCTTCGAGTCCGCGCAGCCCGTGCGCCTCCGGCGAGCTTCACTTGCAGCGATACGTTTCTGTAACCGTGTTCCTCCCCGGCAGAGTTCATTTCAACGACGAGCAGGGAAAACCGCTTCGAGGGTGTTTCGAAATTTTCTGAAAGCAATTCGACCGTTGCTAGTCCGCGCAGGACGTCGCGAACAATGGAATAATTTTCTTTCCCGTGTGTTCCTCGACTCGGGAGAAAAGTAAGGTTTTGAGCGAAAATTCAGTAGAATCGGTGGCTCAAGATTTCCATTCCTCTGTGCCAGCGAGCATGCTATCTATCGATGCAAACGTTTTTCTATCAAAATTGAAAGTAGCCCGGTCCAGTTGAGAGAGGAGAAGCAAGGCACCAGGCAGATTTCACACCGCGCGAGCGATCTATTTATTTCTGGCACGTGTGCGCCTATGTAAGCACGCGACATGCGGAATCCTCGAGTGACGAGCAAGCATCCGCAGTGCGGATCTCTCCCTGGTACATGCGGGGACGCGGCGAGACAGATACGACGCTCGTACAACGCTGGCAAAGCCTGTCTGATCGCGAGAATCTGCATCAATGGAGTCTATCGTTGGCAACCACGATTTCAGCCACTTACGTCCGGCTGACGCGTTACGCACGTGTCGACTCGAACTTTTTAAACGGTAACTGCTGTCTTATATTAAACACATTGATTTCCAATTAGGGATTGCAAACCGGTAAATCGGTAAATCGGTTTAATGTTTTTTTTCATTGATAACTTAGTAGATAACAACGGAATTATGCGCTACATAGGGTAAACCAACCAGTAATTGACCGCATACCAGTGAATGACCATTAGGCAAAGAAATATCAATTATAAATGTAAAAATTATTATATGTTTATAAATGGAGTGTAGTTGCACTTTTAATATCCCATATTTTTAGTTATGCATATTAAACAAACATTTATAAGTACAATTCTTAATAAAAATATGCGGTCATTTACTGGGCTTCTCATTCAACAATTCGGTCATTCACTGGTTGGTTTACCCTATGTGCGATACATTGTTATAAATACAATTTTTACTGGTAATTCGCCAAATTTTTACCGGTAAATCGGGAGAAATACATAATTTATTGAATTACCGGTAAAAATTTGGCGAATTACCAGTAAAAATTGTATTTATAACAATGTATCGCACATATGTAGCGCATAATTCCGTTGTTATCTACTAAGTTATCAATGAAAAAAAAACATTAAACCGATTTACCGATTTACCGGTTTGCAATCCCTATTTCCAATGCTGGGGGATTTAAGCCGGGAATCCACTGGGAAGCTAAGCTGTGCGATGCTGTGATATGGCATTCTATGTTTTAAAAAAATTAGTTACAATACATTCTTATGGAACCGTTTCCACCAAAAGCTAAGCTATGTAGTACATAGCATAGCTTACAAGGGAAGATCCCGAACCCGAAATTTAAGAAAAATCTGAAACTTTGTGAATATGTGGGCGATTTCCTCCTGATTACAACGCAATTTTTGTTTGCTGCCCAAATCCACTTAAAGGGGGTGAAATAAACCCCTGAAAATTCGGCTATTTTCCAATTTTTTGTTATAACTTGCCAACTGTAAGAGAGAGAAGAAAAGTTTCAAGACAAAAGTTACTTTTTTTAATTAGATCTATCATTTGGTAAAAAATTGTTTTATAGTCGCGATTCCCCTTATATTACATATATAGTAATAACTTATCATACTTATATAAATAAACTAAATAAATTATTACTACATATATGACATATAAGGTAAGGTAAATTTAATAATATAATGAAAGCATATTCAAATTAGGTATTTCAGAATATAATTCTAACTTGATAACTGAAATAAATAAGTGCTAAAAATCGCCAACTAAAAATAATCGTGGCAACCCAAGAGAAAAATACTTTCATCAAGATATTCAGTTCCAGTCTAAACTTAATCAACTCTCAAGCAGTGTCCACCGATCCCCGCCTCGGCGATAAACGGTGGCCCACGAGATCGCTCTCTCCCGAGCGCGTCTCCTCGGCGACAGTGTACACTGGTCGCGAGAAGTCCCGTAAATAGACGGCGCAGCGAGGCGACGACGTCGGGGAAACCGGAAGCTGTAGAGCGACGGAAGCTCCGAGGGGAAGTGGGATCTCGGGTCGTTCCCGTGTCTCCGCGCAGGAAGACGGGGTCGTCGAATCCTCTAGCACAGAGAGGACCAAAAAGTCTGCATTTCTGTGGCGAGTCGCTCGAGGAGCTTCCTGCGGGACAAAGCAGTCCAAAGAGCACGAGAGAAACAGGAACACGTAGCCCCGCGCACCGTGTCGCGTGGTATTTTTACGCGGCCCGCTCGCGCTGAAACGAGCCGCGACGATAACGTGCCGAGGTGTACGCCGAGGGAATTAAACACGGTTAATGGATCCGTTTGCCTCGTAACCGAACGTCGAGCTTAGCGGAGACGATGTTGCAACGGGGACGTTACTGGGGGGGCATAAAATTAAGCCCTCCACCCAGAGTGGATTCGGATTATACGACTTGGCGGTTAATAACTGTCGGTGCACGTTCCATAAACGCCGCGGCGGACAGTCGCAGAGTTCCTTAATACGCGACCGGGCCGGACCTATCACGCGCTGATCTACGCGGATTTACAGGTAAATAAACGCCTCGTTCCGTGGTGTACAGCTCGTCCCAAAGCTATCGGGACGCCTCCGGCTAACGGGCGTCTAATGTCCCGGGACGGGGGAAAAAAGCGCGCGCTCGTAAACGGTCCACCGCGGAGGAATTCAATTAGGACACGAATGGCGGAACGGTACAGGTAGCGAGGTAGCGTTCCAGGCGGCGATAAAACGACGCTCGTAGCTGCCACTTATTTACCAGATTATTCGTATACCCTTTTAGAGAGCGAGACGGGAGGATCCCGGCTCCCTCCGACGATTCTGTAGATCCTAACGACCCTTGCCCGTGAAGGAGACTGTAGGGACGCGCGTACGGGGCGCGAGCGAGCATTATATCGGCACGCACGACACGGTTGATGCAATTACGTGTAACGAAGCAGCTCGGTTCTGTGCTAATTAATGGTAGTCGCGGCGCGTCGCTGGGCAACTCGCGCGACGATCGCCCCGGCTAGATATCGCTCGGGTCCGCGTCGCGCGTGCTTGTTCCCGGGGGGGAAGGGGCAGTCTGGAAAATTGTGCGAAATTAAATTAACCTCCCCTCGGCTAGTCACCAGGTTTCTGCGTGCAAACGCGGTCTTGGCGAAATTTCCATCCGCGGCTCCACAAGTTGGTGCGACCGAGGACGAGGAGCAAACAGGATCTCACCGTGCATGGAAGATGTAACGAGATGCAACCACCACTCGACTCCCAGGGGAGGAATCCTCCTCTGCGCGCCCCACGTTAATGGAGTAACGTTTAATTGCTGCTTCGAAGACACGCGCCCCTTTCATAGACGGCCCTATTCTGGACCGGGCTATTGATCTTGCTGAGGGGATGGATGGAGGAAACAGCGACGCGATGGAAGGGGAGAGTGGAAGCGAGGGGGTGCTGGCAGACGCGTACCTAAATTCGGCGACGTTCCCCGTCGTCTAGCTGCACGCGGTTCCTGGACCGTCGCGTCCGGGAATTCAGAGACGTAGGTACGATCCTCTCGAGGGAGGGGGAAAGAGCCGCGGACTAGGGTGCTTGTAAACCAGCCGAGCGTGGAGGGTGGCTCGATCGAGAGGGAGCTTGCATCGCGAGAGTGGAATTTTGAAAATCTTTAACCATCGACGTACACCGAGAGCAAAGTTTTCTCAACATTTTCCCAGCTGCGGGGAAACGCCCTTTGATCCCGCTCGACAGTGCACGCGTCGAGGCTCCCGCGACGAGATCGAGAGGAACAGAAGGAAGCCCTTTGTCGCGGACGAGCTGCTCGTCAGATCGGCGGGAACTGTACGAGCAGGGGAGGAAAAAGTTGTCGTCTCTTGTTCCTCCGCGTTTTAGCTCGTCAGAGCGGAAGGGACCGGCGATGACAGGCCACTGGAATCCGAGACGACGGCGTCTGTCGATACAGATTTCAGGGGGGATGCTGGAGAACAAGGTGAACTCTTGAGGGCAGAGATAGTGGGAGGCTGAATCGAGGTGATCGCGGATCCAAGGGTTTGTCCTCGGGCGGGCGACACTCGACTCCGAAGAATTTATCGAAGGCGGAGGCGAGGTTGGCGCGAGCAACAGCCACGAGGCGTTCTGTTGCTGGTGGAGCGGAGCGGAGCCGTGGAGTTTCAATTAGATCTGGTCATAATAATGCTCGATCCCGACCGGGCATGGCGGCCGATGGTTGATGACCCTCCTGGACCCCACCAGAGGAGATACCCACCCCGAAGGGTTCAGGCCTTTTCTTCCACCTTCGTGATACCGAGTTGTTAGTCACGGCGTTTCCGGGTTGCAGAACGAGATTCTTTCTACCGATCACGACGTGTCACGCCACGGTCTCGTGTCTTCTGTCTCCTTCCTACTCTATACCGGGCCATACTCGGTCGCTCGGAACGATCGTCGCCTCGGGTCGGTTCGGCACCGATGCAACAGACGGATGGACCCAGGCCGGCGTAATTATCATTGCTATTATTCAACGGCTAAAAGTACCCTTTCATTTCCAATAACTCTTCGAGGAAACGCGATATGAATAAATAAAGCAGCGGGACGAGCTAATTACGATTCATTATTGTACGCGATGTCCGCGTCATACCATACTTAATACATCATTATTCAGCATGGACTAGACTTAAACGATTATGAAACATGTCGCTGGGACTTTGCTGTATATACTCTCACCGTCGCTTCTTAAGAAGATTACATTTATTTTCCTCTCCTTGTTTCTGGGTGTTCTCGCGTTGCGCCGCTTTTTCAATGCAAAGCTCCATCAATAGATTATTAAGTAGGAAAATAGTGTATTATCTCATACATAGATGGCACTGTTTTAAATAATCAATTATTAGATAGAAGAAGATGGCGTATTGTTTCAAATTTAAGAATTAGTAAACAAGTGACTATACCAAGCGATAAATTTTATCATCAAAAAAATGTGTTTCGTTGAATTAGCCATTGTTATAAGTTTCCTAAAGTTGTATATAAATTTGGTGTATGCAAATTATTTTCTCTGTCTTATTTACTTGTTACACGATTTTTAAGAAGATTGTATATGCCTTTTATTGGGTATTCATGTTTCAATTCAGTTATATATTCAGCAAAAAATAGTGTTCAGTAGTATAATACCTATATAAATTTTGTTAACTTTTTTAAAAAATCACTATCGTAATTTAATGCGTAAAAATGTGGTCACCTATGATTTCTAAAAGTATTTTCCTCGGTAATAACAAAACTACCCAAGACTCGACAAAGATAAACTCTTGGTGAACGGAGCTTCGACGCCAGGAAAAGTAAACGTACAGATGTTCGACAGCACTGCAATATCAGTTTGACACAGATTTCTTTCAGCCCCCGAATCCATCGGAGCAGCTCCCTACTCCATCGGGAGAGAAACGGACGAGCCTCCAATATCTGAAACTACTGCCCGGCTATCTCGAGAATCCAGCCGCAGGAAAGTGTGCGCGATCCACAGGATTTGCCCGTAATTGCGGCAAATCGTCTACAGAAACGACAAATCGCCCTGGTTCGGCTGCTACACCTCGCAGAGGAAGCTCGACGACGTATCTGGGTCATCGGACCAGTTTCCTTGAGGGAGGTCCTCGCTGAAAAGAAATTCATCACCTTGGAAAGGTTTCGCCGACAAGGAAACCTTCCCAGCTCGAAAATTCTGATTCTAATGAAACCTCGCGTGAAAGTAGAGCATCCTGGAGTATGCGAAGAGAATTTTTATCTGTGAGTGCTCTGCTAGAAGATTCGCCGAGGCATCGACAGTGGACACCGAATAGCGACAGCTAGAAAATAGTAGAGAGTCCAGGAAAATTCACAATGCTATCTTTAATGCGAATCGAAGTGTTCTTCCAGAGGAACGAACAACGCTTGATGGATTTCCGTTTCCTCCTCGTATTCGTGCTTTCATTTTCTACCGCGCCGCTCGATAACCGGTGTCGTGACCGAAGGAACGCCTAATCTCAGCGAAACCTTAGGGTCTCGGGTATTAAGATCGAGCGTTGCCCGCGAGAAGATAAGTGGGCCTTTGTTCCCCTCGGTGAAACACACCGAGCCGCCGCAGATTCTGGCGCTGGTGCAGAGAGTTGCGCAAAACGCGTCACGCGAATAAGGGTCCCACGGCCAAACGGACAATTCCCATTTCTGCGATTTACGCTAACTACCTCGATCCCCTATCTCCCTGTCCAGTAAAAATCTGTCTAGCAACTGGGGAGCATCGAGCACCGCCCTCGCCGATCGGGTAACCGCGATTCTGACGCAGAACGGAATTGTTGCGACTTTAACGTTTGAAAGAGCGACGGTGGAAACCGCCAAGGAAGCCCGGGAAAGTTGGTCCGCCTGGATTAGCAGGGAAATGTATCTACGCCTGGAATTGAATTACCTCGACAGGATTCGGGAGCAACATCCGGCTTGTTGACGCACAATTTTCGAGCCTCCGCCGCGGCTTGTCCCATTGTCCGCGAATAATGGCACCGTTGTACACGCGTGTCGTGCCGATTATGTCACGTACCGCCACGCGTGGAATGCATACAAAGAAAAGCGTCCCCCCGCGTGTCCCTAGGCTTCTCGGAGCGGCGTTTCCATCGGGCCCTCGGCTGCTGGCACGCTCGCGAGCAGCATTCTCATCGTCACGACCGTAGCCGCGGTGGCAAACGTGAGAAAGAGGAAGTCGTCGATCCCTCGGGCATCGATGGAACGCGGGGACCAAACCAAACAACCTTTAACGCGCCCCGAAAGCAGATGAGCCGGCGATTCTGTTCCAACATGCAAATGTCATTGTGCTGGGGGACACAGGCTCGGGAATAGTTGGCTAACGATCAATGGGACACTGGCTGAGCGACGAGCTGCTTTTCCGCTCGCAGCTCAAGCACAGAAGCTTCTGCACTTTCCAAGCTCTTTGTTTCAGACGCTTCGCATCAACCTCTCCTGCAGCAGATGTCTAAAGAACCCATACGTAAAGCTCGAGGCACGGGGAATTTATTGTAGCCGACATTCGATGGGTGTGCCTCGAATCGCGATTGCTAGCCATCGCCGGGCAGCAAAGAAGTCCGCACGTCGGCCAATTGAGCAGCGACCGCGATGTAGTATTACGAGAGCGCCACGGCGACCAGCTCGCCCCGTCATAGATTCATTCACCGGACGATTCGAATCGAGAGGAAACGCGGGGCATCGTGAATGAGAATCGCGAGAAACCAGGAAGCCACGATCCCCGTACCGATCACTCCCACGGCGTTCGCCGCGTTATCTAAGCGACTCTTACAAGCCTGTACGATCGCCTACAAATTACAGATATCCCGTGTGAACTTCTTCCGCCCAGCTAACGCTGTAGCGCGCGCGTTTTCACCTTCCACGTTCAATTTCTTTCAATTTCACATCCATGCGGTTTAAGCGCCTAAAAGAAGCATAACCCCATCGGCAAATAGACATCGATGGACCGAGCGATACTCAGCCAATTTTCCCGCGTCTAGCAGTCCCTTTCTATTCGCGCGGCCACGGCGTCTGCGCGTGAACGCACCCGATTGCATTTTCCTGCGACCTACTGGGAGCCTCGCTCGTGCGTTTCCAAGGGAAGTGTGAGAACCTGCGGATCGAAAGGTTTCGCCACGGTCCACCGGCTAATTAGAGTTTCCAAGAGAGGACCGCGATTCCTCTCGAACAATTCATTAGACCCTCCCTTCTCCTCTTCTTAATTAGCTCATCTGCGTGCGGGATCGTTAAGACGTTTTTCCTCGGAAAATCTATTTGTTCGTTCCCGTTGCTCGCGTTAACGGCGGGGCAGGCACTTCCTCCACGCTCATCGAGCTCGCAATTTCAGCTTCATTTGGACTCGAGGGAAACTGCTCTCGGAGGAGCGGCCGGAGTGGTCTGATGGCGGGCAAATTATCGTCGGCGCGAGCACGCGCCGCTCCACGAGCTTTCGCGGTGCATCCAGGTGTGGAGCAGTCTGTAGGTCAGTTACGCTGTTACTGTTACCGTCCTGGCGATTACCGGTTATCGCACGCCAACCACGGCAACGGTACGCGCAGCTTGGTCCGAGGTGGAATTCCCCTTTGAGCGCCAACTCGGCCGCCTCGTTCATCGAAATCACTCGTGCCCTCCCTTCGACGTCTCGCTCCGACTCCGAGCCAAGGGAGTTTCTTGAGTTTGCGGTCGGCGACGTGCGAAACTTCCGCGAGTTCGGCGGTCAGCCGGCTCCTCACCGCTCGAGTTTCTGTTGGCAGCTGCGGCGATCGCTGCTTACTTCTTTTCATTGATTCACCGGGGCATTCTGGCACTACTCTCTGGCCACGGAAGGGATCAATTGGGTGTTGATATTTAGAGTTATTGTAGCGATTATAATGATTACATGTGCTCTATCGTATTTTGCATTTTTATTATTTTATTATTCTTTTATTATTTGCATTTTTCCTTAGCTTCCCCGTCATGCCCCTACTTCCCCTACTCGGGCTGTCTCCTGTTAGGGAATGAATAAATAAGAAAACATATTTCCTGTTTCCGCATATGGTGAATCATTAAATGCGATACGGGATACTTCTACATCAACTTTTTACATTTTATTTTAATCATCCACATGCTTCGATACGGGAGATAGGGTTCAACGCAGCGGCAAATCTTTGCAAGCGACATGTAAATTACCAAGTTCCTGTTGCAACAAAGTGGACCTCCAGACAGATAGGAGCTAGATAAGAAGACGAGGATCTGTTTGCGGAGCGAAAACTCCTTCTCGACCAGCCTCTAACTCGATACTAAATAAATACTGGAAGCGTTAAAATTGAAACTCGTGGCTCGGCTAGTTGCACCTTCCCCACACGTTTTCAACCCTTCCCGTGCCATCCCGCCGCCAAAGGGTTAATCGCCCTTTCGCTCCACTTGCGTGTCGTTCGCGCCATCGCCGCGGTGCACTCACCCCATCCTTGCAGCGCGGCTATTTTTATTTTCAATTTCCCTGTCGCATCGATCGGCGCAGCCCCAGTTCTCTCGAATTCGAGGATCGACGCCCCAGCAGCCGTGAGAACGCTCGGTGGGACAGACACGAAAAGGCTGATCTCCCTCGCCACCTTTTTTTTTCTCGTAAAAAAAAGTACACGGCTTTTTGTCCCTAATGCGATGCGCGGTGCGCCGCGAAATCCTCGGCGGTTAGAGGGACCGAACCGATAGCCCGCCAGCGATAATTCCAGGCATCGAGGCATCATTATGACTAATGAGCTAGGCGGGACGGGGCTCTTTGATCCACGGCGCGCTCGCGAGCCGGACAACCGGATAAATGGGGGATCGAGAAAAAACGTGGGGCCGAATTACATCGACCACACCCACCCCCGACCCCCTCGCGTATATCGGCCCTTTTAGTCGACCCAGGGCCCCATCATTGATTTCGACACCTCTCCCCGAGTCGCGCCTCGACTTACAACGGCGACCAGCGCCACCACAACCGATTTTTTCCCTGTCAAAGGGCGGAAATTTATTTACATTTCCAAGTCACACAGGCTGTGCAGGCTAGGGGTGTTCGATTCCGATTCGATTCCTCAGAAAATCGATTCTTTTAGTTAAAAGATCGATCTTTTGAATCGATTCTTTGGTATCCGATTTTCCCCAGAATCGATTCTTCGAGGTGACTCGAACACCCTTAGCGCAGGCAATTATCGGCAATCCAATTTGATCAATGTAATTAATTCAAGTAGCAAGTGTATTAATATCAGGAAGAGGTTACCAATCGCGAGTCGATGTGCAGTTTCCTTAACGAGCAACAAAGCACCAAGTGGTTTTACAATCTCCCAACTATCTAGCGTCTGAGAAGCGCAGCAGAAGCTCGCTGGCTGGCACGTTCCGTATTTAGTTCTGCGTGCATCCGATGCAACGTGCATGACATAGGGCTCACGCTAGCAGCGAGCATCGGCATGCAGAGCTGACGGGTCACGACAGCGTGTTCCTCGCAGCCGATTCGAGTCGTGCACGAGCAGAGCGCGTCGCTGTCACGGGCCTCGAGATCACCCCTCCTTGGCCTTCCTCCCCGCGCGTTCACCTCGTCATTCATGCGAAGAAAAATCGAGGAATCGTGGATCAAGACTATCACCACTCCGTCACTTCGAACAAAGTAGTCCCGCAATCTCCACCTTTCACAATTCACGCTAAAAGTGCATGCGAGCAGAGAAGAACCGTTCCACCGGCCCCTCCTCATTTATTACATCGCTAGAATACTCACTAGGAACACTATTCAATTGATGATGGAATCGCGCAGATTTTTTTATATAAATCGAAAGTATATGTCACAACGGTCGCAAAAATGTAAATTAAAGATGCTCCCAAAAGCTGGTCTGACCTTGAAAAATCATCAAATGTGGAACAGGGGAAAGAAGAAAAATGAGGGAAAGAGAATGAGAAAACCGTGTGTTGAAATTTAATTATCTCTATTATCTGAAAATATAATGACTGCAACGAGTGAACACTGCTTTTTTCATACCTTGACCAACGTAGACAATCTAAACATGTCACTGCGAAGACTGATCGATAGATCACACACATACTACGCGACACTATTTTTTGCCAAATATATGAGTATGTATACATTAATTAAAAAATAAATGGCCAGAAAAGGTATATACAATTTTCTTAAAAATATTGTAAAAAGTAAATAAGACAAAGAAAACAATTTCAATATACGGAATTTAAGTTTGTCGTTTTTAATAGTCACTTGTTTACTAATTCTTAAATTTGAAACACTAAGTCATCTTCTTCTTGCTATCTAGAATCTTCATCTTGAATCTATTTTTGCTGCAATCACTTTTTTAAACCTTCTTGTCGACAAGATTATCATAAATGTCATGGTTAATTACCCACTGTTGTGATTTCAATAGTATTATCATTAATTTTTTTCTAATTGTTATCTATGATTAATCTGTTATCATTCATTTAATATAATGTATTTTCATATAATAGAGATAATTAAATTTCAACAAACGGTTTCGTCATTCTCTCCCCCTTGGTCTACCTTCGTTGATTTTTCAAGGTCAGGCCCGCTTTTGGGAGCATCTTTAATTTACATTTTTGTGACCGTTGTGACATATGCTTTCGATCTATATAAAAAAATCTGCGCGATTTCATCATCAATTGAATAGTGTTCCTAGTCAGCGTGTATTCACTTCCACCTCATTTACTATTAGTATTCGGAACTGCGGACGAGGCATACCGATTGTTTCCTAGCACGCGCGTTCGTGAGTGGTGCAATAAATATTTCCCGTGCTGTACACATAACTGGCCGGAACGAAAACGTTAACAGAGTGCTCGCCGGACCACGAAGAGCTCCACTTCGTTACCGCTCATTGCGAATTCACCAGTTCCAGGCTGCTGCGAAAATTTCGACCCGCTGGGTACGCTTCGTGCATGTAGGAACGAGCGAGCGATTAGGGACCGCCGGCCAAAGGAACACCGAAATCACGAGCGAGCCTCGGCCGAGGTTTATTCAGGGTGCGTACCCTTGTATATCGGTGGACGGGGCCAGCCTCGTGGACCCTGTAATTATAAGGGACCGGTTTCCTCTGGACCGTAGTACACCTACGGTAAGTACACACCGTACGTTCTTGCTGTCCTCCCGTTTGCGCGTGATTGTCGTATCAGCTTGGATATTAAATTTCTGGCTGGGTGCATTCCTCTGTAAAATCTAGCCCGATTCCTACGAGGAAAATCTGACTCCGAGTGGAAAGCAGGGACACGGGGTAGATACACGGTTAAAGCAAGAGTATCGTTCGCCAGACGAGATTCCGCGAACACCCAGGCACGCTGCAATCGGAATCCTTTCACGGTCGAGCGTGAGCGAGCGGAAGGCTACGGGGATTTCTAATGCTCGCCCGTGGTCAGAATTGCCGGAGCCGCGTTAATAAACCGCCGGTTAAGCCTGGTATCGCGTGTCGCGAGATACCAGCCGGCTGAGTCATGCCAGTACGCGGGCCGTGTTCGGTAAGAGCTCGATCGGCCGTGCTTCGATTTCTTCGTTGTCTTCGATACGAAGGTAAGGTAAATGGCCCCATTACTGACCACGTCCCCATTAGTGACCACTTCATTTTCTTATTGTTTATTGCAACACAGAAAGCGAAATATAAAAGAAATATTTCAGTTATTGTTTCATACGTTATTTATGTAGCCGTACATTCATCTTTAAGTAAATTCACATGTAAATTAAGACTTGGTCATTGACATGAAAGTTGACAGATTCTAATACCGCGAGGTTATACTCCAGATATCATTAAACTCGCAAATTTTACAATAAAAATACATGGATCCATGCAGTAACTTACTCAAATTAACGAGAAATATATACAGAATTATAAAAGAAAAAGAAAATGGATATTTTCTTTCATTATTGTAGCAGAAAATCGTGGTATAAAATAGATGGTCACTAAAGGGGACAACAGGTCCAATATAATTTTCGCCATAATTTTTGTGTAAATAGTCAAATATCACTGTAAAACTAATTTGATTAAGAAACTAGAGACTTCAAAAAATACAATGATGCATACTTTACTCAAATATTGTCGTATATTAGTAAAAAATATACTATTTCGAACCAGTCACACTCTTAAACGGTCGCTAATGGGGACATTTACCTTAATTCCAGCGCCGTCGGCTCCCACGGCGCTCGCTCTAAAGCAGTCCGAAGCGTGCGAGCGGCGAGCTCGCCGCGTCCAGAAACGGCCACGCGATGCCTGCAGCTAAGTCCGTCTCCTAATCTCCAGAGGAAAGAGTTTTGAAAGCTCGCGTTGGAAGCTCGGCTAGTCGCCGGTACGAGGCATCAAACGCACGTGGGCGTCTCGAATCTGCTATGTAATCCTGTTAGATCCTATTATTCAGCGAGAGGAAATCCTGTCTACCGCGACTCGTTTCGGTCCCTCCTCGAGGAAGAATCGTTTACTTAATGGATGATCGATAACGCGGATCTAGCCAGCGATCAGCCGAGGGCCTAGCGTTGGTGATCGAAAAGGAGAAACGTCAGAGTGCGCGACCTATTTGGAGACCTATCCTTTTCGCTGGCGGCAGCAGCTATTGGGAATTCGACGTTGCGCTCGGATTAACACTGTGGTTTCGACGTGGTCGCAGTCCCGGCAAGGGAAAACCAGTTGAATTAGCAGGATCGATGGGAGTTGGCGGGCACGTGCCTCGAATGCTGCTAACTTTGGAAAGGGAAAGAGGGCCGGCGAGTGATCGGTGATTCTGAATCTCGACGGGTTTGGGAGCGCGCGACACGCGGAGCTGGCTTGTTTCGTGACGTAGAGTCGTTAGGTTGGGAGCTGAGCGGTGTTCCACGCCGAATACCAGCTGGCGCGTCCGCAGGGACAAGGTCGTGCTTTCACGAGCGGCGTTCTTATTAATTCGTAAGCTCGATAGCCGGCGGCGATAAGACACGACAGTAAGAGGGTTGAAAGTGGGGCAGAGCGATCCGCGCACAATACGGGACCGCACAATGCAAACGAGCTCCACTCGGTTCTTTTGTAGCTGCTCGAGTCAATAATCCGGCCGGACCGAGAGAATACGAAATCTGCGGCGCGCGACTCTGCTCGCTGGCCGCTTCGTTAGGCCGCCTGTTTCGAGTACATATTTCTGTGATCCGCGAGGACGAGCGTAAGGTAGCACGCGATTTTGTCGTTTGTTCGCTTGGGGATTAACATTCCCCCGTCTGGGTATTTATTCCGCGGCCGATACGCCGAGCGTAACTTCCCGGCCGCTTCGAACGCTGACTAATTACAGCCGCGGCTTTCGCTTTCCACGCGATCCTCCGTTTTCGACTTCACGCTCGCTCGAGCCCCGACTCGTTTAATCGGGCCGAGTGGGCTTCTCGTCGAATTCAATCGAAAGCCGTCGCGTGCTCGGCCAGTCGATATTTCCTGGGGAAACGTGTCACCGGCGCAACGAACTTTCATCGGATCTCGTTCGCGTGGTTTATCACGGCGATCGATGACTCCGCGGCGCGACACTGCTGTCTTATCCAAGCCGACGGGCTCCACCGCCGATTCAAGTGCTCTCGCGATTTCCCATCGAGACTCGATCCCTTTAGCGACACAGAAACGATAGTCGACTGCGTAAATAGATCTGATTGGCTGAACTGTCGGGTATGCCTGCCCCGTGGTTGGACTTTTTAAACGCCAGATGAAGCGTTCCTGGGGTAGAGGTAGAATTTCCATATTTTCTTTCGGGGTAATATTTTGTACAATAGATAAACGGGAGAGTTGTTGTGGGTCAAATATCGACTGCTGTTTCTCTACTGCTCGCGGTGGGAAATGATAAAACAGCGTACTCGCGAAAAAAGGCGGAGGGCATTGAAAAAACAGTGGCGTATTATGTATGTAAACTGATTTCTGGAGACTGGTAGCTGCAGGGGTGGATTTGTGTACGGGCTAAGTAGATTGCAGCCTAGGGTGGCAAATTTTGAGGGGGTGGGGCGGTCAATTTTGGGGACGATAAAATTTTGTGGAGCGGCATATTCTGGGGCGTATTAAATTTTGGGTAGGGGCGAATTTTGGGAAGCATCAAATTTTGGAGAGTATCAAATTTTGAGCGAAAGAAATTGGAAAAGGTTTAAACACAGAGGCTTGAGACAACTTTAAAAACAACTCAATTTTGTTTTCATTTAGCAAATTAGCAATAACTCATACGTGAGTTGAATATTATCATATTGAATTAATTATAAAATTCTGTCAACTCTTTTAAATTAAAATATTTAATGATATTTCACTAGGTGCTCCAAATCTCCAAATCCGCCCTTGACTAGCTGTCTCCCTCCTCTCCGTACAAGCTCGAAATAAAGCAAAGTCCGCCAGCAAAATCGTTATCCTCTTCAATTGCCGACTGGAGTATAATTACTACTTAGATCGAACGTGCTGCACGCAGATGCGCGGCAGATATTGTTCGATAGGCTGCACAATGAGGCCCCGTAGGTTAAGCTGGCCGTAACTGTATCGTGCGTGGATGAGATACTACGCGTCGTACTACTGCGTCGCGGCGGGCCGACGCCGCAGCGTCGGGACGCGCGCCGCGGCTATCAAGCGAATCTACCGTTCCAGGCAAATGGCGACTTTTTTCCCCGAGCTTTTAATTAGACGACGGTGCCCGTAAGATTAGAGGCTCGACGCTTGTTCCCCCGGCATCTCGAGAAGCGGTAACGGTAAATCGAGCACGGACAACTCCGAGAGACGAATAAAACGACCAGCGCGGTGCAACCATTTCGATTACGATCTCCTACGGCGCGGATGCTCTACTCGCCGGTCTCCTCTATTCACTCCACGCATCTGCCTCGCATCATTCACCAACCCCACGGACAAATTTCGCGATCCTTTGCTGACCTTCCCTTCATCTTTCTCCGAGCATCTTGTGGGAGAAGAAGGATCGGTGCCCGCAGTAATATCGGCGCTACAATATTCCACACGCAAATAGTAAACTCAGAATCAAAATTCGTACTCGATGACTGCACAGAGTGCGCTAAGCGGGGACTGTATTACAGTAAGTCCGAGTCACGTAGCCGTTGAATGATCGAGCACTAACTGTAGAATAAAATACGGTAAACGCGAGAAGATGGCGAGTAAAACGACGTTGCACCAGCTTTAACAACAAGAGTACTGTTCCCCGGGGAACCAGGCTTGAAACTGGGAAGGTGAGAAGCGGTTTCTCGTGAGGGGGCTGCGAAGAACATCGCCACAGTTGCACCAGAATTTTCCTTAACCCAAGAGAACAGTTCTCTTGATATTGGAATAGATTCAGGTAACTATGACTCGTACTGTTGTAAGAGATAAGTAAAAGTTGTTCGGTTTGCACGATATTTAGCATGAACTTCATCGGAAAAACCTAAGGAATCCATCGGTGCTACTTTCATATCGATACGATAAAAAATAAAAAATTATTTTATTTCTGAATCAGATGTCACCCCTTGACTACGAGTCTATCCTTTTTCCGAAAAAAGTCATAAAATTCGAACAGTCCTTGCTATTCCAGCAGGCTCTTTTCCAGGGAAAATCAGTAAATTTGCAAACGCAATATCTCAAAAACCAGTGGAAATAAAGTGTATACATTAAAGCTTATTGAATTTGTCTTGGAACGCACTATCAACTCAGGTGTTCAAAAAAAATAGTTCCATTTGAAAAACCGAACTTGACCATCGTATCTTTTAAAATAATAATCGAAAAAAAAAATTCGTTCGCGCTAATAAATTGGCCCCCTCGAACCATGCCATGGCATATTTTTTTCATTTTTTTATCTCCAATACGTTAGGAGATATCCCGCTGTCCAGTCTTAGCTGGGACACCCTGTATATGTCTTCAGTATCATCTTGTTATAAATATTTCAGTGCAATACGAAATTCCTAGATTCAAAGATATGTGCCTGCGAGGCCCAACGCGAACAATTTTAATTCACCTGTGCGTCATAGGGTTAACTTTCCACACCTGTCCAACCCTCAACTCACCCCAAACCCTCTTCATCTTAAACAATTGCACCTACGTTAGTTCCGCTCCCACGCGGCTGTTTGCCGGTAATTCGGCGTGATTGATTAGTCGATGCCAGCTCGCCGAATTACGCGGCCCCGTTATTAACGACGAGCAGCCACGTGGGCGGGCGTATTAGCATAGCGCACGAGCACCGGTCCGCCGCGGAAGGATCGCGACGACTTGAAGCTCAGTAACGCGCCGGTGGGCTGTGACCCAGTTCTCCGCGGCAGAAAATCGTTGCGATATCATCGCCGGTCGCATAATAAACCACCGTCGAGTCCCTCGCGATGGGTGTGGATGTTCCATAATGTATAGCCCGGAGATATCGCGGAGCACGCATCGTCCGAGGGGCAGGAGAGAGAAACGCTTGGCCTCGACGACCAGCCAGCCCGATCGCCAGAAACCCGCTAGAAATCCAATTCCTCTCGATCCTCCCCGTCGGCGTCGTATCGGGATACCCAGCGTCGCCTAGGAACCGCTCCAGCGGAGTTCAACCGGGTTTCCCCGCTGTCCGCGAGCAAATCTTCGGCGACTGCGAGTTTTTCCGTCGCAGGCCTGTCGGCGGCCCACCGGACGCGAAAGAGAACAGACAGGAGGAGGGAAAGTCGGGGATGAAGAATGGAGATGGTTAACAAGAAATGGCGTAGCGAGATGATTCGTTTTGCTGCGGTTCCGGGTCGACGAGCAACCCCGAGCTTTTACCGCTTTTGTCCGGAGATCAGAAACGTCTCCTGCTGTTCAAGCTTGCTGTTTTAGGGCCGTTCCTCTGTGTCCACGATCGAAAGCTGTGAAAGCTTGATGAGGTTTTCCGCTGCACTCGATCGCGGAGAAAACTGAACGGGATGTGCCATAAATCGAACAGAGGAACGGCTCGCTGCAGCGTCGTAAATAATTGATAGAGAGGAGAAAGGAGGGGGCATTTACTCACCATAATCGGAGCGCAATCTCGCCGGCCAGGTACAGACGGAGACGGTGCAGCGAGCGCAGCATCTGCAACGAAACAATCCGCTCTTTTAACCGCTAATTCACCGTTACAGCTCGCTGACAATGAAACATCCCGACCGCGGCTGAATCGATCCGTTAGCAAAAACGCGCTCGATCGTCGTCGATCGCCTCGCCGTTCCCGATATAGTACGTTCGGCGTGCACTCGTCGGGCGATCGATCGTGTACCGCGTCATTTGTCTCTAGTTTGTCCCTTTTACATCAGACGCGCGCTGAAAGTCGCCGCGTGTCGAGTCTCTCGGCCCCTTGCAGAATCTAAAGGTGCGAATTCAGGATGAGATTTTACACGAGACAGAAATCTGCGCAACAATTAACTGTAAATAAAGAAAACTGTCGCGAGAGATGAGGTTTTTTAAAATATACCATGAAATTTGTCTCATTAGGGTCTAAGTTTCATGAAACTAATGACAAAATAATTATAAAATGATAGAATAATGAAATAATTGTCTCGTGAGATTAGAGTTTCATGCGAGACACGATACTCTTCTCTCATCGTGGACTCGCACCTGAAGATGCTCGTGTTCACGGGCAATAATCGCGAGAAATAAAATGTTCTTGTTTCCCCTTTTCTCTGTCGCTAGGTCTTCATCGCTCAATCTATATCGCCGCCATGTTTCCCCTAATTCTCCAGCAATTCTGTTATCACAGTACCGCAGGGACACGCGAAAAATTGGTGTCGTTAGCGGGTGGATCGATAGGCCCCGCAAACTTTGGTCGCGCCGCCAAGATAAATCATCGGCCTACAATCCGGCGAGCGTGTTTCCCAGCGTAATCCGTTTACAGATCGCCGGTAAGCTGTTTACGGGCGGAGGAGGACTTGGCCGCGCGAAAATAGGCGGTCGTTTCTCGCGGAGCGGTCTGCCAACAGTCGACGCGCACCTGACCACGGCCAAGTGCAAAGTTCCACTCGACACGCCGTCAAATGTAAAGTTTCCAGGTCACTGGCTGCTCGGAAGCGGCTGGCCAAGTTTGCTCGGCACTTCGACCTCGTGTTTTACAATTTTACTATCTCTATGTGTATAATATCTTCCACTTCAGGAGTAATAAAGTCGAAATAATAATAATAATAATGATAATAATTATTACTTATTGTATTCTAAGGGGTTTCCCGTTAATTATAATAATAATAATAATAATTATTATTATTATTATTATTATTATTATTATTAACGGGAAACACCTTAGAATACAATAAGTACAAGAAAACATAAAATATTAATACATGAAATACATGAAATAGGCCAATAATAATAATAATAATAATAATAATAATAATAATAACAATGCCTCATATAATAATTATAACTGTACAATTTGTATACCAAAAGTCAGTCCCGTTTAGCTAAATAAACAATAATAAACAAAAATATTGAGATTATTCCAAATATTTCCCCGTCAATGCTACTGTTTTATTTCCTCTCGAGTGTCAAGGATAGCCGCGACCACTCCAGGGTTAAACACCTACCTAGGTAAACCACCACTTTATTCAGAGGAAGTGGAATTTGTTGTGCTTTCCCTCTGCGTATTCAAACTCCGCTGCGAGGGAATTTCTATCGGAAACGTCCGCATCCGGGATAAAGATCCGGTACGCCGTAAAGTCGAAGAAACGGCAGTCGTGCTCTGACGGCGCGTTAAGAGCACTCACGCCCGCGGGATTTTCCTTCCGCCTTGGCGTTACCATGGGGACATTTTCGCGAGGGAATGGTCCCCGCGATCCCCGCGATACGTTATCTCTCCCCGTGTTCTCGGGGATGGAACGAGCGGCGGACGATTGCGGGGAACGAACGCGGCGAAATAAAACTCTCCCGCGTACCGGAATTCGAGAGTAACCTGCAGTTACCTTGGCAATCCACGGAGGATGATGCTCGCGCAAGGTACCCTGGGATTTTCGATCGATCAAGTTTAAAGGAAAGGTATAGCAGATAGGAGAAAGTCATATTCCTCCTTTATTTCCAGAAGCCGATGAATCGAATGCGTTTAATCTCGCGCGTTATCGTCAGACTTCCTCTACCGGCGTCCCTCGCGACGGCTTTGCGCAAACAGGCGATGTTCTCGCAAAGATCGCCCCTTTCTTTTATGCACGACTACCTCGGAGCAGATCCGAGCGTGCGGAGCGAAAAGAGCAGACGCTGGAAACGGGAACGATCGACGGCAAAGGCAAAGACGGAGGCGATAAAGAATTCCATTTCCTCGGGAACTTTACAGGGAAGAGGCGTTTCCATTCGCTAAGGGAGTTGCAGCGATCTGCCGAGATCTCCTGTCGCCATGAATAACATACGCTCGCCGGCTACTTCGGTCTAGATTCATCCCGTCAACGTCGCTCCATTGTTATTCAAAATCATCTGCGCGAACTGCAGCACGACTTCCCTGGGAGTTCCAGCGACAAACAAGCTCTCCTCTCGGATATCAAAGAGCCACGGCGAAGACGGGAGATAAGATAGGCTAACGAGCCGTCAACAACGGGATCAAGTTCAACAATGAAGATTGATTTTCATCAAACAAGCTTATCGTAGTCGTAAAGTTTACAATAAAAGAATTCTGCCGACGACTCCAAAATCCAGGCAGCTGCGAATTAGTGGAAGCTCGGCGATCGATAAGAGGCAAATACTCTTCAAAGAAAAGGAACCGACACGAACACGCTCCCCTCGCGTGGCTATTAATTACGAGCTGAAAGCCGAGAGAGGGTTCGATAATTCCATTTCTCCGTCGGGCACCACGCGCTCGCTTTCAATCGTCGCGAGTCGAGACGTGGCGTGAGAAGGCTGGACCACACCGGCGAATTTTTTCCAGGAATGACTCGTAGATCGTGCAGGAAATCGCGTTTCTCTTTGTCTGGCTCGTCCGAGGGTCCTCCGAAGTGGTTCACACGGACCCCCCTGAAAACGAACAAGAGGAACGAGCGGGAACGGCAGAAGCTTCGAACGGCTAGCGCCTGGGAATCTATGAGGAGAACCGTGAAGCTGGATGGATCGGAAGGATGCTGCTAAACTACTGACTTTAGACTGCTAATCGCCTGCAGTACCATCTTAAAATCCCAAAGACAGTGTCCTTCTTCTGTCTGGTTTCTTCGCTCGTAACTTATCTACTCTTCCGACGTCGCGAAGTTTGAAAACGGACCTAGTCCGACAGAAACGTCCCCCTGGCTTGGTCTCCCGACTAGAAACCTGGAAACTTTCTGCAGTGTCCAACTGCCCACGGCACCTTCCTGGAAATCCTTTGTCCGAGGCGCGACGCATCCGGTGTCAAATTTAATACAGGCGCGAACGTCGCCGCGTCCCTTTCGCTTTGGCGATTCCTCAGCCGAGGGGATTTTTAAAGTGGAGGGCATCGAAGATGCTCTCCCCGTTTGCGCGTCTCCGCGAGCAATTTACAGGCGACGCGCGGCTCGTTATCGGTACCGGCGAACGTTACGAGGCGTGTAACTTGTAACGTTCCGGTGCCGAGGAAAGATAGAGACGCAGAAACGAAGGACTGCACGCGCTGCAACGGCCACTCGATAAGGAGATAAGGCTTATGGCGCGCGAATACCGAGCGTCGAGTTTTCATATCGCGTTGCCCGTTGAATTGGATTGGGTTACGGCCGGAGGAATGCCTGTGAGAACGGACGTAAACTCGGGCAGCTTCTTTCGAAAGAATTTCGCGACTGGAAATTAGGCGGGAAACGGGGGCGACGCAATTTCGTGCGAGTTACGATACGTTCCTGCAGATTTGCGCAACGCAGACGCAACCGTTCTGCTACTTTTAACGCCTCCTCCCTTCTTTCGGCTGTGGGTAGCGTAGGGTGGGGCTAAAAGTTCTTTTTTCGTATAAAATTTGTGTAAAATTTAGTACTAAGAATCTAGAGATATCGTGTGTTATTTTTTATAAACTGTAGGTAACTATTATGCTTTACGCTTGCGAAGTTTGTTTGTCGATACTGTTATTTTCTGTTGAATTATACCACAAAATGCTTGTCAATGCAAAATGGACTTCTTGCTCCACGCACGGGGCAAAAGTCCATTGCATGGGGTAGAAAGTCCCTAATGTCCTTTCATGTAATATTAAACTAAATTAGTAAAAAACTATTCAAATCAACAAATATTTATTAACGTTGAACTGGTATCCTGGGGCACGCAGAGTTCGCTGCGAAAGTTTTGGTTGTCCGAGTTTGTAAACTGAATTTATAATTAACTTTGTAATAATACTTTCTACGTTTCTATTATTTCATACATTACCTAAGAACAAAATATTCATAGAGGTTGTTCTAGTGTCGACTTTACAAATTTCTGTGGCCTTTTTATTTCGAGTCTGCCACGACCCCAGTATACCAGTTACGTTTGAAAAAAAACAGTATACCAGTTAAGGGTTAAACCAATTTTTTTTGGTACACAATATTGAAAGGAAAGCATGACTTTACCAGAAAATAAATATACCTATAAGTCAGAGGCTCCTCACTTTTAACTATTTCTTTTAGTTTTCGATAAATAAAATAACGAAAACGTCGTGTAATTCGCACGAACGTCCAGGAGCGACTGGCGAGTCTGTGGTCACCTTCGTTTCTTCTTGTCTTTTACATAATACAGTGGACGCTTGATAATATGCCGCTGTTTAAAGTGCCGTTAGGAACGCCCCAGCTCACACGCATTACTCGCACGCGTGTGTGCACCTCCCTTTCTCTCACGCTCAGCGAGCCAATGAATGCTAACCCTTAATGGTGCCTCCACACTGGAGTTCGCAAGCAATTCGCAAGCAATACATATACGTGAATGTGTTTTTTCTTTTTCTCACTAATAATAAAACTCTTGCGAACATATTTTTGTCTTATACACATAGACACTTTCTCGCGAACTGTTTGCCGATGAAGACACATCTTAACTCATACATTTTTTAATGACAGAAGTATAAGTACGTATAATATCGTTTTATTCAAATGTTTTTTTAAATATTTTGAATTATAATCAGTTACATTTTGTATTAGGCACATTTATTTCATATTGGGCATAAATAGTTATGTAAATGGGTAAGGGAAAGATAAACTGTAAAAATATACGACAGGTAGAAGGTGTACCGAAGTTACAGATTTATGTATTACAATGTTAAAATGTGTGCGTTAAAAACGTGTGTCTTCATCGGTAAACACTTCGTGGACAGGGATCTGTATAAAATTTAAAAAATGTTCGCAAGAGCTTTAGTGAAAGAAGTACGATTTGTACCTACACTGTTTGTGAATTACGCGAACATCAGTGTGACGCACCTTAAGAGTATTCTGGTAGGGGGCAACCATCACGAAAAAGAAAACAGGAGAGTTATGGGGAGAGCGCGCGTTACATTGGCTCTCGTTAATATGCCGCTTCTGAGAAAACACCGCCTCTAGAGCCCCGACTGCGGCACATTATCGAGCGTCCACTGTATACTGCGAAACTTAATACATTGTTTAGGAATAGAGATTTTGAATTCGGGATTTTTTACTCGCCGGACTTACCCCACCTTAGCCGGTCTTAACCCCTACTGAAATATCTGCTAGACATTTACTAACTTTC
The DNA here is from genome assembly GCA_929113495.1 of Andrena minutula. Taxonomy (NCBI): domain Eukaryota; kingdom Metazoa; phylum Arthropoda; class Insecta; order Hymenoptera; family Andrenidae; genus Andrena; species Andrena minutula. The sequence continues at coordinate 36,678,935 of OV815995.1, forward strand.
TCACTGCACAGAAATCGAAAAAAATGAGGAAAAAGCTGTGAACAGAGATACTTCCTCGAGACTGAGTTAATTTCGATCGTCGAGTTAATATTCCTCCAAGGCACGCTCCTTTTAACGGAAAATCCGCCGAGAGGCCCGAAGAAGCGCGTGACGAGCTGAGGAGATCCCCGTTACTTCGACGTGCGAGCAAATTGTTATTATCGCTGTCGTTATTATTGCGGTCCGCGATACCACCACGGTGAATAACAATGGCCCCGCGCAGACGCGTAATCACCGTCCTGCTGGAACGTGCAATAACTTTAATTGTAAATTACCATACACTCCGACGAGGGGAGTCCGTCGCGATATCATCTGCTCGGGGTTAACGACGTCTTTATCGAAACTTGCACGCGTCAACGACTCCTCATCAGCTCTTCCGCCTGAGCGTCTCGCCGCGAGTATCGGTCCCTTCCGCAGGATTTAATTAACAACCTAACGCAAAAATTCCATTAAGAAAGCTTATTCCTCTCCGTTTGACGGCCGGCGCGTTGTAAACGTCCAGTAACAGACGCTGCCCAAGCACCTCCGCGAGCATCGCGAGCAAGACGTATCCTGGAATCAGCGGGATAACGGCGAGGTTGAATTCTACTGTCGATCGAGCCACGTCCAGACCACGAACCGTTCCCGCGCGAGACGCTGCCTTCGAATGAGAGAGCAGTCTTGTACTATTGTCTCGAGCCGCCCCGTTCCAGGAACTTGGAGAACCCGAGGGGATGGATGCAGGACGAAGACAAACGGTGGTTCGCGCGCGTGCACTTGACATTTTGCAAGGTACGCCGGTGTCGGTGTCAGCGGCACGCGTCAATCCTGCATCGCGATTCCTTCGAGCTTCGAGCAGCCACCTTCGATCCATCGTCCGCGCGCGCTGGATCTCTTAATTAATTTCGCCAGGCTCGAGGAAGCGGCTGTCCCAAGCGTATCTCTGCTGAGAGATGGCAAGAGATTTCGCGTCAGTCCTAAAGTTAAGTCAAATTCGTCCGCGGTACGATCTAGAGAGATGCTATCCGATTTGGTGGCTCCCCAGTGCTTTCAACCATCGATTCTACCTTCGATAAGAGAATATTCGAGCTAAGGAATTGAGCGTCAGACGTTGCTACGTGTGTAATTTTGTGGAGCTGATTAGAGGCAAGAGGGAGATCCGTATTTGGAAGGGGAGACGCTGTTTTTTTTTTACGCGAGTGGATGAATTATGGTATAGTTGAACTGGAAAGCAATATGTTTTGTTGCTACGAGGGAATTGTGACTGGCGGACGGAATTAGTCGCGAAATTGATTGCCACTTGACCCCCGATTGCTTTCGCCGCGAGTCCCAGCACGAACCCGGCGCGGATTCGATTCAACGGCGACACAGTTCCGCGCGCGAAAGGGAAATTCGACGTTTATGCGCTGGCGGAGCATCAATTTCGACCTCGATCCTCGAGGACGGAATATTACGCCGCGATTACGCAACGACCTCGGTGGCATCGACCTCGCAACGCTCTTATTCCCGTAGACGACGCGCACTTGACGATTCTTAAGTACACTTTGGATTACCCCGCTCGCTGAACCATGTTTTCTCAACTTGCAATTCACGGAACTCGCATGTTGAAGGGCTAAAGCCAATACTCGAGCCAGATAGGTACTTTCACCCTAGAACGACACTGTCACACTTTTGGAGAGGCTCTGACACTCTGCGTTAGGGGGTTCAAATTGAAATTTGAATATTTGAAACTGCTACCACGCAGCTTCTTCTCCGATTTTATTAATGAAAATTTCAGATTTTGTAGACAAAAGTTTGACCCCTTTAATGTACGTATATGTTTTCTTCATAAAACCACTTCTCCACCGAAAAGAAATTCTTGAAATACAATCTACTTTTTCGCCTGCTGGTTGTATGTTTCCCCTTACAAGGAACACTATTCACCTGATGCTGGAATCGCGTAGATTTTTTTATATAGATAGAAGGTATATGTTACAGAGGTCACAAAAATGTAAATTAAAGATGCTCCTAAAAGCTGGTCTGAGCTTGAAGAATCAACAAAGGTGGAACAGGGGAAAGAAGAAAAATGAGAGAAAGAGAATGACAAAACTGTTTGTTGAAATTGAATTATCTCTATTATATGAAAATACATTATACTAATGATAGATAACAATTTTTTTTAAACCTTCTTGTCCACAAGATTATCATAAATATAATGGTTAATTACCCACTGTTGTGATTTCAATAGTAATATCATTAATTTTTTCTAATTGTTATCTATCATTAATCTATTAATCTTCAAACGTACGTCTTTGAGAAAATGCAAAAAAAAAATCTCCCCCCTTACAAACGCCATCGTCTTCAGAGCCATTCTCCACATCCACGTGTCATTACCACCAGCGATTCCAGCGATTCTAGAGATAGGCAGTAAGTAAGCGGAGCGTGCCGAATCGTCGCGCGAGCAGATTTCGCGATGCAAAATCGATACCGGTCGGCTGTCGCCACCGGCGCTCGTGTCGAGCAGTGTCGAGGCTGTCGGTGCTGCTTGCAATCGAGCGAGCTTAGATCGCAGATAACGGCGAGTCGATTGATTCGACTCGATTACCAGACAAATTCGTGCTACCACCTCCAACCCAGCCGTCTTTCGAAACGGCGAAGCTCGCGACAGCGGATTACTAAAGCCACGTTCGCGCGTGTCATCGCCAACTACGACGCCTATAAATAGAAACGTGGTCTACGTTATTCCCCTTTAATCCAGAGGAATAGCAAGATATCCCGTAGCCTTATGGGACCGGTTTCTGCCATCGCGTTCGCGAGGCCCCGCGCGTCACGCGTCTTTAATGCCCGTTTAACGAAGAGGTTCCCACGAATATCCTAATTGCCACGGAATTACTGTGACACGTGTTGTCCAACGCGGCAACCTATCTCGAACTCAAGGTACACCAAGTCGATCGTTAAATGGAGCGGTTGACAACGAGCCGGCCGCATTCTACCCTCGCCTAGAAGTTTCCAGGCGGAGCGCAAAAATTCCGTTCCCCCTAGATTCGTATCCTCGTTCCTCGACTTTACGCGCGTCGTGACTATTCCTGCGGCCCCGTGTCGTCGCGTTATTCGCGCGGTCCGCGAATATAAATCACGCGCGCCGAGTTCAAGTACAAGCATTCCCCTCGGCGTAATTTACGGTCGGAATGATTCGTCGTAGCGAGGCGACAAGAGGCTGATTGAAATATCGTCGCGTGGTTGCTCGTAGGAAACGATGCACCGTGTCTCCGAAATCTCGCGGGTAAACCGCCAGCTCCCAAAGAGGAGAGACGGATCAGCTGCAAGATAAACTCCGGCTGCGCGCTGGTACACGCGTTTACGCTGTTTACCGATAATCCGAGGCTAAATATAGGTGTGTACAGGTCGCTGGCATCCCCTGGCAGGTTCACGCGTGAACGATAGCTTCCTGGTTGCGCGACGGAGTAAGTATGTACGTATTCGATCCCGTGAAATCACGACGGAGGGACCGCAGTAGCCGATTAAAATATGCGTAGGTGGTGGCTGGTGTGGATTATTAGATACATCTGACGAGAGATCCCCGCTGGATTAAGCCCGCGAGGGGAAAGGAAACAAGTCCGGGGATTAATGGACTCGAGGCGAAAAGACGAGGGAGGAGAAGAGAGGTTCCTAGCACTCTCGCCGAATAACGTCGACGCCTAACGGTCGCTAATTGCTCCTCGTGATTTTAATTAATCCCCATCGCGCGCTGGAAAGACGGAGATTTCTCGTTTCGGACATCAAAGGTGAACGAACGCCTCCGCGCGTCCTCTCCGCGTTAATTACTGCCACTCCGGGCTCCCCGAGGCCCGCGACTCGTCCGGCACCGAATTTTTAGCACCTTGGCGCGCCTAATGGCTCGAGGAAACGGTGCCTCGTCGAAAAAATCGCGGGGAAAGTACGCGGGCCTCTCGAAACGATCATGGGAACGCGATTCCTTAATTTCCCGGGCGAAACAATGACGCGGTGAAAGAGGGAGAGCTGTGCAGCATCGTTGCGCAAGCGGAAATGCTCCTCTTTCTCCCTTCCTGGGAACAGCGCGTTAATCTATCTATCGCGGGACGACTGTAAAATCATTTTCGACAATTTCAGTCTTGAAAATTAATATCGCAATTGGAATCTTGGTCCCGAGGATCAAGACGAAGATTATCTTTCCTCTGAATCCGTTAACAGAAGATCGCCAGGAAATTTCAAGCTAGGCTTCGTTATCGCGTGTGGTGGAATTTTTGCGTCTCGATGTCTCGAGGCGGCCGGTGTCGCGTTGTCGTTAACGTCTGGAGCGCCAGTCGTATTTAAACAACAATATCCGGCGACGAGGAGGCCGAGGGCTCGATGAGCCGGAGCTATCGGGTTGTCGCATCGCTAAAGATTATTCCGTATTACGCCCTCGTACGTTATCGCCCGCGACCGCCCGATTACCAAGCAACCACCGCTCCGAGAGTACGCGAGCTTCCACATTATTTACCGCACGGGAACACGATCCTCCGCTGTCGTCGTAAGTAAAGATCACATCGCGTTAACGGCCTAGACCTGGCAGGCTAACGAATCTGCCTGCCTCGAAATTGCCGATCGTTCATGCAACGCCGCGCCGCTTCCTCTCCGGCGCAAGAAATTCGATCCAAATCTTTCGTTCGACGCTAGGCGACTGCGGTGAAGCAATTCTGAAGCTCCAGACTCGCGACGAGTGACTAACTTACAAGGAGTGTCGGACACTAACGAATCCTCGATGCCTCGATAGTTCGTCAATTAACCAACTACGGCGGAGTGGAATCTTTCTGAGACGCGAGCGCGAGTTTCCCAACTCGCGGTGAACCGCGCAACGCTCCGGATTCCCGTGGTGCCGCGGGTGAAATTAATTTCGCGATATTTGGGGCACGCGGGTGGGAGCTGTATCGCGCGGATACGACGCGGCGACTCTGGGTGAATTTTTGCGGCGAGTGGATCGATAATTAAGGAACCGAGAGATTCGGAAGCCTAACTGGGGCGGAAGGGGAATTAATGGCGTTATTAAGCAGCCGATAACGATAGAAGGGGCGAAGCTGTCGCGCGATTATCGCTCGGGACAGAGATCTTTCGATGGGGATCTCATTTGTCCGGGAATACCTACTCCGAGAGAAATATGTACCTTCGCCTGTGGATCGCGAAGCGTTTCGTGATAGCAAAAGCCTCCGGGCAAAATAGAGGAAACGGTAGCGAATTATTTGTACGTCCCCATTGATCGCTGCCAGTCCATAGAAATCCTCTCTGTCGCGGGGCGGCTCCCTCGACAAATTGCGTTTCCCCGGTCTTTCAATTACAAAATGGATGCTCCTGCTCCTTTGCGGGGATCTCCCGCGAGGCGCGGAGTCGAATCGAGCCATCGATCGGGCGCACAAAGTGCCACCGTCTATTGAATTTCCTCGGCTCGTCGATTAAGCCGAGCGTTTTCCCCGAGAGCGCAGCGCGAGAAGCTTTCTCCGTTGCACCGAGCCAATCTCATTTGTTCAAATGTTTCCTAGACCTCGCGACTCCGACGATCCGGGCGTATCCAGTCCGGTCGATTAATAAACGGCGAAACGTGGGCAAAGGAAAGCACCTTTCGCAAAGCTCGCGAGCCCTAGACCCAGGGACGCGCGACAACACGAGTGGGCTACGCCGTCTTTCATCGAGAACTGTCCGGCCGAGGCGAGCGTGCACGAGGGAAACACCGGTCGACAGATCCGGCGGAGGAAAAAGAACGAGCACGAGCACTGGAACGGACAAGTATTACAAACTCGGTTATGCCCGGTATTATAGCGGAGCGAGGCTCGTACACACGAGCGCGACTTTTACATAATACGCCGCGGCACGGCTGCTCGCGAGCAACAGTCGGCTCCAGCCTTCGCCGAGGAGCGAACAGGCGAATAGGCTGGCGGGAACGGTAGGTGGGTGAGTGGGTGAGTGGGTGACTAGGTAGGTGCCCGCGATCTCGAATAGTCGATTTCTATTCTCCGACGCTGTCTCATCGGGCGGGCGTGTTCCCATCGAGATCCAGAGAACTCGGAATTATCTTGTTCAGGAGTACCGACTCACCCTGTATGTAGGGGAGAGTGGGGTAAAACGGAACAGCAATGTTTCTCTTAGATAAGAGCTGCGAATGAGTTGGTATCGCGTGACATGGAACCAAAGGGTCCTCACAGCATTTTCAGAAAGGCCATAGACCCATGCACACGTTATTTTTCCGTTAAGAGAGTTGGAATAATTTCCGGTATCCACGTTTCAATATTGTGTTGTAGTATCGAACACTTTTCGACACTTGGATTTCGAAAATTAATAACGGAAAGTGCATCGTTGGATTCATTTTGACGTATTAAAAAGTGCTTTACCTCACACTGAAGTGTAAATATTAAATGTTTACTAAATGCATCACTTGTAAAGGGTGTGCCCATGAGGTCCGCACTAGTGCAAATTTTGTTCATAAAATAATAAACAAACTGTATTAATCTGCCCTTCTTTTACGATATCATATTTTTATTTGCTTATTTTCCGTAATTTTCATGTTATCTAGTAGAATATTTTTTCTCATATGTATAATATGTATTTTTGTTATATTTTATTTGTAATAGTTATACCTAAAACATATATTTATAGTTTTCAGCATAAATGAATATATTTTAAATCGTAACAATAACAATTTTGTACGTTTACATGGTCTTCAAGTGGGTGTTCCGTTTTACCCCACCACTCGAACGAGTCGAAGATTTCAATACCTCCGGTAAATTTCATTTTCCTTCGTTTCCAAACTTGTCTCTTAACAATGATTTTGATTTTCTTATAGTCTAAGATCCACTGAAGACTCCTACTGAAGTCCCGTGTCTTTTTCTCCTTCCGATTTTATATTACCACCGCCCAAAGTTAAGCGTTCCGTTTTACCCCACTCTCCCCTATATGGGAGACCATGCGAGGCAAAAGTTGCTCCGTTAGACAGCTACGGGACTCCCAAGCGATCGGACGGCTAATTATCTCGTACGGTGTTTCGTTCCTCCTGCTTGCGAGCCGAGTAGGTATGCACCAGACCGCCCGTTTCAAGTACGAATCGCCACGCCGCCATATAGGCAGCAGGCAAGATCAGGTGCGGGCAAGATCAACGCGTAAGAGCCGTTGATGTAAGCGGCAACGAGTCCGCTTAATTGCGTAAGGTGAAATTTCGCCGGGAGGTACATCTCCCCCGTGCTCGCTCTCGATTCCCGGCAGACCACGCTTTCGCCGTGAACGAAAGGAAAACCGTGTATCCTCTCGCGTCTCTGTCCCGCTGGCTCGCCGAAAAAGGACCTCGCGACGCAATGAAAGAATGCCGGCATGCAAATGAAACCGAGCGGGGCGAGCCACCAACCGGTTATCGTTTTCGTAAAAAAATCGCCAACGATTATGAAGTACGAATCCGACAGAGATGTCCGTTCACGCTTGAAAGGCGACCGGAGTGGTAAGTAAGGTTTCCGCGGTGCACGCACGTCGAGCGTTTTCCCTTTCCTTGCGCGAGGCTTGCCCCCGCTGCGTAATTGGGAAGTTCCCGGGAGAATCGATCGATCGATACCGCAGCATCCCGTGTGCGAAACCTTGGGATTCCAAGGATTCCTGCGGTACCGTTTGGCGCACCCTGCGTACGCAGCAGCTTCTTTCGACACTGTGCAGGACTCCGGCGAGATCAGTGGCGTAGGCAGGTAGCCTGCACCTTCGCGGACCTTGGGAGACCTTCCGCGAGGCGAGCTTTTCCCACGGAAGGGACCAGCGTTTCTCTCGACGGAGAGTCTAGGATCCACGGGTATAGGCAAGCACGGAGTACGCCGCGATTCGTCGGCGGCAGCGTCGCCGTATGAATATTAAACGCGGGGAACCACGCGGAAAGCTCTGCTGCATAAAATATTCATTAAGCAGATTGGATCGGGTATTTTCTGGTGTACGCTATTGAATTTAGGTAGGCACTCCGTGGCACGCACTATCCCAGCGGGCATGCCCGCGCCCCTGCGTACACATATCTTTAATATCTCGACGACGAATCGACATTCATTAGGATGCATTGGCATTCTTTCGCCATGGGTACACACTATCCCAAGCGCGAGCGGAGGGAACGGGTTATGGTAGAATCCTCGTCGTCGCGCGCTACTAACGACCGACGATTCTCCCATTCGATGCGTAGGTACATCCGAGGCGGTTTTCATGCAACGTCGCCTGGCCTGCGAGTCTCTGCGACCAGCCAGCCGTCTAACGTTTCCTTCGGAAATGTCTCTCTCGTTCCCGCCGGCCGATCGATGCTTTTCCTTTTGCCGAGCACGAACGCACTTGGGCTCTCTCCTCGCTTCGTGCCGTGTACCTTCGAGCCTGGATATGGAAACATTCTGCGAGCAGTTTAAAAGTACTTTCAAAGTCGCTGTACTAATCAGCTCGTGCTTGGCGATCCTTGTGCTGGTGTTTAAACTTTTCTGTATATATCATATGTATGATTTTTAATCGTTTAGGTGCGTTAAATAAATAAATCTACAGCAGCGTGATACATCCTACTATGCAAGTAATTAGCAAACCCAGAATGCGATTCGAATAATACAACTAATTGCACCCAATTAAGCTGCCCGTTCAGTTTCGCGCGTCGTGCGTGAAAACAGAAACGACAGTTTACACCGCTCGAAACCGCCGCACGCCCGCGTCAGGCGATCGTTGCTCCGCCAGGCGATCCGCGACAGCTTCTCCAGCGCGATATTTACGGAGCAGAAGGGTGCAACGAGAGGAACCACAGAGGGGAAGGGAGGAGAAGCGACGCAATCAGCGAGGATCGATTGCATGGAAATAACCGAGGCTGCATTAGCCTAATGACCGCTAGCGCGGGTGATCCGATGATCTACGATCGCTACCCTCGCGGGGAGACGTCGCATGGATCATCGTCGCGCGATCCCAGCAACGGCTCGTCGCAATTACGCTGGCCATTAGTCAGCCCGTTTTTCGCGTGTTCCAACTGGATCGACAGAGATTTTTAGAAGGGCGATTCTTCCTGCGCTCGATAAGCCATTTCGTGCGATCCCTTCAACTTCCGTTTCGACACTTCCCATACAGCACACATCGTTGCAGCTGTATTGCAGAAACGTTGCTGCAATATTGCCGTGCATTGTTGGAGTAGCAATGATCCTACAGTATTGCAGCAATATTGCAAGAAAGTTGCCGTGCAATGTTTCATTGGCAACGATCGTACAATATTTCTGCAATATTGCGCGCACATCGACGTGCAATGTCCCACTGGCAACGATCCTACAATATTTCGGCAATATTGCCCGCATATCGACGTGCAATGTTCCACTCGCAACGACCCAGCAAAATTGCCTACATATTGCCGTGCAACACTGTAATGGAACTATTGTAGAAACAGTACAGCAATATTCTGAAGCAACTATGACGTCGCGTATAGGGATTGCAAACCGGTAAATCGGTTTAATGTTTTTTTTCATTGATAACTTAGTAGATAACAACGGAATTGTGCGCTACATATGTGCGATACATTGTTATAAATACAATTTTTACTGGTAATTCGCCAAATTTTTACCGGTAATTCAATAAATTGTGTATTTCCCGATATTTACCGGTAAATCGATTTACCGGTAAATCGGGAGAAATACATAATTTATTGAATTACCGGTAAAAATTTGGCGAATTACCAGTAAAAATTGTATTTATAACAATGTATCGCACATATGTAGCGCACAATTCCGTTGTTATCTACTAAGTTATCAATGAAAAAAAACATTAAACCGATTTACCGATTTACCGGTTTGCAATCCCTATACGCGACGTCATAGTTGCTTCAGATATTTACCGGTAAATCGATTTACCGGTAAATAACGGGAAATACACAATTTATTGAATTACCGGTAAAAATTTGGCGAATTACCAGTAAAAATTGTATTTATAACAATGTATCGCACATATGTAGCGCATAATTCCGTTGTTATCTACTAAGTTATCAATGAAAAAAAACATTAAACCGATTTACCGGTTTGCAATCCCTAGTCGCGTAACATTGCAAAAATACACACCTGCAATATTGCGAAGGCGGACATAGGACTGAACCTGCAACGTCTCTGCAATCTTATGGTGCAACATTGCAATCTTGCACCGCAACATTGCAATCTTGCACCGCAATATTGCAGAGACGTTGCTGCAATATTATGGTGCTGTGTGGGTTGTGACACATTTTCCCACATTCTCGCGTATAATTTCCGTGTATCCGTGTAACGACGCGTGTCGAGGCGGGAACAGTGCTCGGCCTGTTGCGCGCGTGCACGTTCGAAGGAAGACGCGGGACCGCGTACGTGATAAGCTCATTTGTATCCCAAGCTAAATGCATACAGCCGTTCCCTGCGCTCTATCAACGAACCAGAGTAATGGTGCCGTTCGATAAAGAACGCCGAGCCGAGGATAGAGAACCGATAAAGCGAGCAGCCGAGCCGAGTCCGGCCGGGAGATTTAAGCGCGGCAATTAAGCAACCATCCCGAGACCGAACTCGCGTTTCCACGATACACTTGTTCCGATAGGGGATCCCCCTCGCGCCTCGCCAAACTCCCTCGCAGTAATTGGACGAATGTATTTCGCGCCGGGACGCGCATTCTTCCGGCCGATCGCGGAACTGGTTGCCGTCCAGCTACCGATCTCCGTGCAAAAATATTACCCTCCTCTGAACTCGTCTGTCCTTCACTTCGGTTTTCATTTTCGAAACTGTTAGTCTCAGCGACGATCGTTTCAGAAACTTTTCATACGACCCACGTCCCCGACGAAGGGTTAAGCTCGTCCCAGTTAGCTGGCCTTTTAAATCACGCGTACTACGCACTCCAGATTTGCGATTAACAGCGTCATTCATCGGCCGGCCGGTCGGCGAGCCTGGCCTTCTTCGTTCATTCATTCTCGGCCGGTGACGTAACAAATATTGCTGTCCGTTTCGTTCCAGATAAAAAGCGAGCGGACAGGAACGTTGACGAGCGCAGAGGGACATCATTCCACCTCGCAGTTTAAATATTCATCTTCGCAGCCCGAGGAAACTGGAGGACCGGCTCGGAGGATTCGGTCAGCCGCTGTTTAATCAATATGGCATCGCTCGGAATTACCATTCGCAGAGCTGGGACGCCTTCTACGGACCTGGGGCGATTTATTCTCAGCTTAATGTCACCTGACCCAAATAGAACTCAGGACCGACTGCATCGCGGACGTCAATGCCGTTAAAATATTTCGTGCAAAGAGCTAGGATCCTGCTGAAAGGGATCCCCGATCGCTGGAGTCTCGCGAGTTTGCCTTGGAATCGACGACACTCGCGCGTAGGTGTGTCGCGACGCGCTTTCTCGATACGCGGGCTACTCGCCGCGGCTAGAAAGAAGCAAAACGAGGGGGACAGGCAACCGCTCGCGAACAATGCTCGATTTATTCGTCGGAGATCGGGCCGAGGCAGAGCCGCTTTCTAGTCGCATTGCTTTCCAGGGGCCGTTAAATCCTTCTCGCAGCTCACCAGCCGGACGCTCGTGGAAGGAATATAGTGGGCTTTTTCGCCGGCCCATCTGTACCTGTACTAGACAGTGTCCCACTCGACCCCAAGTCGAAAACGAAATAAAACGTAAATAAAACCCATTCACGCGATCTATCCCGTCGTGACCATCACTCGCAGCAGAAACGAACAGCGATAACCCAGAAAGATACACTGAAACTCAATTTCCATCAACGCAACGCGGATGCGTCCGATTCCCGGGATTGATAAATCCATCGATTGCGCGATGGCGAAAGAAACAACGAGGCCGGCCGACGGTGGTCGATTAAGGGGTACAGCAGTATCGTAAGGGCAAAATCTGTGGTTTCTTTTATCTTGGATTATTAATACTTAAACAATCATAACACGCATACTTTTTACGATACTGTTATCGATATTGTAAAAATTATTGAAATTATTGAGCGTTGAAAAAACTTGTATAAGGTGGTTGACCCAGTTGTCGATCGGTTTAGACGTAGTTGTCGATCACTTAAATATTGAGATTTTATAAGGTTTTTGAACAATATTGTGATGATATATGTAGGTAAAGACTTTTAAATATTAACTTGCAATTTTGTCATTTACACAATATTGTTCAAAAACCTTATAAAATCTCAATATTAATTCAAATGATCGACGACTGGGTACCGATCGACGACTGGGTCAACTACCTTAGTGTGAAAAAATTCATGAAAAACGCGTCGAAAATCGCCGTGAAAGGTGGTACCCTGCCTTAAGAGGGCCTCCGCGTCGCAAATAATACGCGAAACGGCTGTGGATGGTCGCGCGTCGCGCTCCGTTCCCTCTGGCGTCCAGGGATCGAATAAAACACGCATCTTTGCCGGGCATGCGTTCGCGAGCAACCACCCACCGGCTCGACGCGTTCGTTTGCAAGTGGTCGGAGGAACGAGGAGAGCCGACTCCCCGGGCAGATATAGAAGGAATGCAAGGCCGTATCTTCTCCTCTTTACGATTTCGCGGAGATTTCCCTTGCGCGAAAACGACCGCGCATCTACCCGCGAGGTTACCTACGCCGTCGCCCTGGCCCGCCCCCGCTAAGCCAGCCTTAAATAATAATCGCGGTAATGACAATCGCCGCGACGGAGCCACGATAAAGGTAATACGATAATGGCGGGGTGTCGGCGGAGATGCCGCCCCGGTCGAGAAAAGCGAGCCGCGTTTTCGCGTGGCTTTATCCAAGGACGTAAAAAACTGTGCGCTCCTCCGAGGACGAATAAAACCGCGGCGCTCGTAGACGAGGCCGCTGCTCCTATATCGTTCTGCGCGGTTTACGAGCCGGGAACCGTGTCGGAGCGGGTCGCTCCGGCAACGATCTCTCGTCGATCCTACCGTCGGAACGAGCAATCATTTTTAGCGCCTCTCGGAGCCTGCGAAAGCCTCTGCAGCCGTGCTGCGCTTCGGGATGAATTTCTGCTCGGTCCTGCTTGACAACGCTCCAACACGCTTACGGCCTGGTGGAAAGTATTTTAAAATTCGCCACGGTGCTAGACGGCATAAGGAGTCGCTAAAATTCGAGGACGTTATTACCTAATTTCTGGGTGCGAGCCGAGTGGTTGGCCGTGAAAATCGACTGGCGTCGCGTCACTCCTCTCCGTATCCTCTCCGCACGCCTTCCCGATCGTCGGATCTATCGCGCGGATCGACAGGGCGAGGGGCTCGGGCCCGAGAAATCGCCGCTCGTAAATCACCGAGTCACCCCATGCGTGCGTTAGCTCCGCGCGCAAACATTCGCGGGGCTTTTTTCTCCCTCGGCGCGTGTACCGCGGAAAAGGCGAGGGTGCAGTGGCGTACTATCGAACTCGTGGCACCGAAACTCGCTTGGTTCCTCGTTTAAAATTCGTTCGATAAGGGGTGCATTTATGTAATGCCCAATTTGAAAGGAAGGGTATGATTAAATTTCGAAGGGAAACCTCTACAAGCGCAATGGAATCGAATAGAATCGAGAGGTCGAATAAATACCGGCGCCTATGGGCAAGTACACACCACATAGAGGGGTGATGGGAAGAAAGGGGTCGGCTGGCAGTCAGTGGCCAGCAGTTATCCTGTAGGAAACGAATAAATTAGAGGTGGCTTATCAACGAGTCCTTGATAGGCGTGCGCGGTCGCTAGGTCGACCAGGTCCAAGGGATGGACGTGTACGAGAAAAGGGGACAGCAGCGGGACGTGTTAATCGAACGCCGTGGATTTATAGGTACCAGGAGCCCACAGGAAAGGTGGATAGGTGGAAAGGAGGGACTGCCCACGCTGTCTTTACGCTCTATCCACGTACGATCCTCCTCTTCGAGCGTACACGCGCGGCGCGAGAACGAATATCCTGGTGTATGCGCGCGTGCAAGATCAACGGTTACGATCCTGTATTCTTGCAATTTCCAACCGCTTCGATTTTCAACTGGAAGCGCGGGGAACGAGCCAACAAGGGAAAGTCCGCGTTCTCCACCCCAAAATAGACCATTTATATGGGAAGGGTGTATCTGGATTGGAGCCACATCACCCCTCCGCCGCGGCAGTCGGTGCTAGCCTGGAATAACTGATGGGGTGAAAATAGAAAGCGCGCCAAACGTAACTAAAAAACAATGCCAACGTTTATTTCGCCTTTCCACCAACGGATCCTGTCTGGCCCATGTTCCGAATAGCGGTGCTCTTATAATTATACGGTTATGAAGTCGGCGTGACAACTTGTCGCGTACACTTGCTGCAACTTTCATGGGCGCTCGAGCGTTTTCCGCGAAAACGGCACGCGCGAAAGTTACACGTCGGCCGAGGAGCTCGGGAAAGCGATCGTTACACGCGACACAGAAAGTACCGGCGCGTCGATCGACCCTGACCGAATATCGACGTATTTTTCCGCCGATGTAATTCCCAGCCGCTCGGCTGTTCCGCTCCGGCGACGTAAGCGCCTTCCTGTGTCGCGTGTTCGACATTTCCTTAGCTACTTATACGCCCGGCGTTGCGGAATGCTACGCTTAATTCCACGCGTCAGGCGTTTACATCCATTCACCAGATCGACCGCTTACAAGTTCTCAACAATTTCCTTTATTTAATTACAATCCTTCGTCTCTAAGTAGTCTTTGTTTATTTTCTCCTTTCGTCCGTTACAAAATAAATAAATGAATATACAAGCTACCACGGTGATTGATCGACGCGCAGTGCAGTGCGACGAGTTTAAAATCCCCCGGAAAGTAGGTCGTCCAGCGCGTAATCGCAATTGCGTTATTATCGCGCGATATTAGGGACTGCCACTGACCTACCTTCCGCGCTTCCGTCGGCTTAATTAAAGGCCGGCCGTGAGGTACCAGGCTGAACAATGAGCGGTGCGATCGAAGGATCCCTCGACAACGCTCGGAGAACGGCGAAACGGGCGGGACCGGTAATTTATTACAAATTAAACCGTTCAAGCGCACGCTCACAGAGACGCCCGTCGAAGGCTTCGCGGAGGAACGGGAGAATCGCGGCGAGCGCGTGTTAATTATCGTTCACGGATTACGCGATCGAGCACGCGCTGCGAAGGTGACGCAACTGGCGCGCGCCCCTCTCGAATATTGGAAATAAAACGAGCCCGCCGACTGGCTCATTTAAAGCGACACGCTGCCTGACACGATTCCTCGTTCGATTGATCGGGGAACGCAGCTGTCGGTGCGCGAAACGAGATCGCGACGAGGGCGTCTGCGAGCACTCGAACGCGTCGGGCCTCGGCGCTGGCGCGTGTAAAAATCGGGGGCACCGAGCGCGAGCAAAAGCGGCGAAAACAAGACAGATAATTAGGTCGATTACAAATTGAAATCCAGCCGATTGTATCTGGCGCGGCAGCCACGTGGGCGAGCTAGAGCGCGTGACGAAAACGATATCGCCTCGCAACGTAGATACATATTTCTTCGATATCCCTCGAGATACTTCGCTTAGATAGCGCAACCTGCTTGGCGAGGCAGGGCCCGAGTATTTAAGTATTCCCCACTGGATTCTTTGCTTAATGATATTCAAAAAGCTTCTGATTGCGAAGCGCCTCCCCTCTGCCCTAATTCTTCCCCTTCATCCACACTCGTTGGCCCTTCCTGATCCATTCGTAAGTCCTACAATACACATTACGCATCTAGTTTCTTCGTTTTTTATATAATAATGTAATTTCGTGGTGCAATAAAGACGCTCTTATTACCATACATTTTCCACCGGCAATTACTCGCAACGGTACGCGAGGTTTCTTATTAATTACGCCGGCAATTACTTTCCTCGCTGCTACGAGCGGGGCGTGTCGTCGTTAGAAAGTCCTTTCCTCCGTTCCGGCCGGGATAAAAATTCTCCGCGGGCTGGAGCCGTGAAAAATCTTAACGCAACGACGATCGCGCGCGATGATTATTACGCTTTCTATCGCGCGCTGGTTTCGGCGACACTCTGGGACGTCTAACTCGAATTCTCTCGAACGTGGAGCCGTGGTGGACGAGGGTGGGACACTTGCTACATCCGATCGATGTAAAAACGACGCAGAGAGTTCCACTACGTCACATCACACCGACCAGAAGCGCCCGCAGCGACGGCGTCACCCATTGCTGGGATGGTTCGTCGCGTGCGAGGTCCTGGCTGTCTGAAATTTGGTGATTCTGTGACGTAGTGGCGTCCCCTGCGCCGAAACGAGCGAGAAGGAGCTTCCGGGACGAGAGGCTGCGTGCTTATCGAGTGGTGCAAGCTAGGCAAACTCGCCTGGATGATCTCTGAAACTGTCTGGTATGTAGAAGTCGGCGAAGAGGGCCGACCGAGGACAGTCGAAGGGAAGAGAGCACTGAGAGATAAGGGAAAGCTCCGAGAAAAAAAGCGGAGATCAGAAAGTAATAGAGCATGCCGAGATGAAAGCCAGAAGAAGAGACGGAAGGGAGTCGCGGCGGAAACCGCGCGGACCGAGCAAAGCGAGAACCAAGGGACGCGGTAGAAATTTAATTGCGTCGTCGCGGGAAACCGAGCGGAGCAAAGGAAAAAAGCGGGGGATCGTTTCGGGACACAGAGGCAAGGCTTTTCCTACGTTTCAACGCTCGCCGAGCACGAGAGGCAGACACGCGACCGTGAGCTTGGTGGTTCGTCGCGCGTACGAGTATGCAGAAAAAGCCTAATCTGCGGAAAAATCCGAGGCACGCCCACTGAGTTAAAGAGAGCAACGACGGGAAGCAGGCTTCGGCTTTGTCGCGAGATAAAGCGTGGTCAACTTTATTGTCAACCTTGTATTAAGGGTCTTAAATAAGCATGGCGAAAGAGCAGCGCGCCCCGTCACGCTAGCGAATTATACGCGACGGCTATCGACGTCTATTCACGGCTCATTGATTACACGGTGCGCCGACACGAGCGGGCAGACCGCACGAAAGCGGCCGCGCGTCTTTCAGCACGGTCGAACGGGAGAAATCTAGACGCGAGCAAGGGAACCCACCCGCTTTAACGAGCTGGTCCTGTACCGGAGTCGGGAACATCTTCTCTAGAAAACTCTGCTGGTGAAAAGCGCCATTCCATTTCATCAACTAAGGTAAATGTCCCCATTACTGACCACGTCCCCATTAGTGACCACTTCATTTTGTTATTGTTTATTGCAACACAGAAAGCGAAATATAAGCGAAATACTTCAGTTATTGTTTCATACGTTATTTATGTAGCCGTACATTCATCTTTAAGTAAATTCACATGTAAATTAAGACTTGGTCAGTGACATGAAAGTTGACAGATTCTAATACCGTGAGGTTATACTCCAGATATCATTAAACTCGCAAATTTTACAATAAAAATACATGGATCCATGCAGTAACTTACTCAAATTAACGAGAAATATATACAGAATTATAAAATAAAAAAAAATATCCATTTTCTTTCATTATTGTAGCAGAAAATCGTGGTATAAAATAGATGGTCACTAAAGGGGACATCAGGTCCAATATAATTTTCGCCATAATTTTTGTGTAAATAGTCAAATATCACTGTAAAACTAATTTGATTGAGAAACTAGAGACTTAAAAAAATACAATTATCCATACTTTACTCAAATATTGTCGTATATTAGTAAAAAATATACTATTTCGAACCAGTCACACTCTTAAACGGTCGCTAATGGGGACATTTACCTTACCGTTGAATTTTGTTTCTGCGACTTAATGACGCGCGGAAAGAAAACGGAAAGGGGAACGCGACTACGGCGAAAGATCAACCCAGACGCTTCGATACGCTCGTGCTACAACGAACAAATAAATACCTACGCTCGATACGGTTTTTCGAGCATCGGGAACGGCAATTCGCATCAACAAACCGAACAGCTACTTAGGCTACCATTTGCGTGTCACGCGCGATTCTCTTCACGTGCGTTTAATAGTGAATTTTTTTATCTGATATATAGGTATGAGGCTATTGGAATAGAAATGTAAGGAGAAACGAGAAAAATGCTACAAATTTAAAATTAGGGACGGAATAAATATTGAAATTCACGAACCTTAGTCCTGAATACCAAAAATGCATAGTGACACGAAGCGAATCGATCATTCGCGAAAGGAAAAGTCAATTACAATCCTAGCCAAGTTGTATAATTTACGCAAAGGTTCGTGAGACAGAGACGAACGAATTCGGCTAGAGAAGGGAACGAACCATGGGTTCTCGTTCCGCCGCGAGACAAAGGGCTGACGGCGAAAAATTGTTGGAAATTCGCACATAGCCCGGCGAGAGGAGGGCCTGTGTCTGCGGGCAGACGCATAATCGGGAGAATTGGAAAGCGCGGCTAATTAGATTTGTAGCCGCATTCAACGATAGGAGTACGAGCGGTCGCGCGAGTGCACGCGTTCCTCGCACGGCCATATAGGATGCAAACGAGAGGCGAGCGTACAATCTCCGGTAATAAGTGCAACCGGTGCGCATGCCCTGGTATGCGACTACGGTACACGTGAACGCCTACGGAGTTCCAGCCACAAGCCAGAATCCTTGCTAATACACGAAGTCCTGGGACGGGGCTGAAATTCTATCCACCAACTACCGCCGGGCATATCTGGTTATTTATTTACTAATTTATTTATTTGTGGGATGCTCCATTAACAATTAGCCAGAGTAGCACAAACATCATATAGGTAGTGTTGTGATGTAAGAGAAAGTTAAATTGTAGGTGATTTTAAAGTATTCGAAAGTAAAAGTAAAAGAGGAATAATAAAATTGATAACCTTGCAGCAGGAGAGGCACAGCTCCATCTTTGTCAACTTCGAGCAAATTAAAAAAAAAAAAAACGGTTTATGAAATTATTGCTTTGACTTAAGATTGAAAAGAGAACACTCGATTGGGAAATATATATTTTACACGGTAGGTAAGTCGTAGTTATTGAGTTGCTATGTTTTTATTTTGAATTTTGGCGGAAAAATATTCTATAATAAAAATATTAATATTAATATTTCTATTTTTATTTATTTGCAATATATCACTAATTTGTTATCAGATTTGTATCAAACGTGTTCCACACGATGTGTAATATTTTTACGTATATTCCACGTTACATTCATAAATCAATAAGTGTAAAGAATGGAATTGCACCCCTCTTGCTGCAAGATCCTCAATTATGCAAATATTCCTAATTTTCAAATGCTTCTGGCGTTCTTCGAGTTTGAAAGCATGCGGTGTAAGAGTTGCCATAAAAAATGCCAGCAATGCCAGTTCGCTTCCACAACGAAGAAAGTATCGTTCGCTTTCGTGGACGTTAACGACAGAAAAGGTACGAACTTTCCTCCGAACGTAGATCGCGCGTGCAAACTTTTCGCGTAATTACGCGGCTCTCGCAAGAGTTTCGTCTATGGAACACTAAGTGAGCGCGCGCGTTAACCCGATTTCTTCGAGAGCTCGAAAAATCGCCGTGCGAATCGTAAATCGCCACCAGCCGAGAGCAGCTATGCGAGAAGAGTTTCGCCGCGGAACTTCGCAACGCGTATTGCCCGTTACTTCGGTGGATAAGTTGCGAATTTAACGGGCTCGAAGCTGCTGGCCTCTCTTGTTCAAATGGGAAGCGTTTCATCCACTTTTACTCGCGGAAAATTCTAAGACCATTTCCATCCCGGGTCAGGAACCCCGGCAGCGAATAAGTCTGCGCGTTATCGGCTTACTGTCACGATTACCGAAGCAAATTGCAGGATAACCGAGTCCCCCAAACCGCGGAGAAAAACGGTCGAGAAAGTTTCCACTGAAAACGCTGCGTTCTTCATCGACCGAGTTTCTTTCCGCGATGAAAGCTATCTTATCGAGTGGATTTGCCAAGTTTACGAGTCGAGGGACGCGACCACCGAAAGCACGCATCGTTTCACCTGCAAAAACCGTGTACCGTTCGTCTGGATCGAGATCGTTTCAGCTTGGACACGCACGCGATTCTTTCGGAGCGGCCTAGAGAGCGCGTTAATGGGAAATCCCGACACGTCCGAATTCGGTTTACGATCCAACGGAACGACCGCAGCGAACTGGCAAGAAATCTCCATCACCGGGACTGTCACTGGCTCTGTTGGACGCGAGGCACAAATTCGTACGGTTCTACCTATTCGCTGCGACGGGGAAAAAATTGCCGCGAAAGTCCGAGGAAACTACGCGAAACGGAAACCCGCGGAATATTAGAAGACGCAAGAAGCGCGGGACGCGATCGCGGATCGATCCGTGGATCATTCCGCGGCACCGCCCGCGGCAAATAATATCGCTAGGATCGTTGATCGGTCGTTAGCGGAGCCGTTATCGCCATTAAATATGGCGCGTATCGGGGCGGCTTTAAACGTTCGACTCGGCTCGCGAACGGCCCACGATTCGTTCCACGTTTCGCCTCTCTGTCTTCGTCTCGTTATCAGCTACGAACGCGGTTAACGATAGGACCGATACGATTCATGCAAGCAGTTCGATACTGCTGGCCAGGTCTTAATAAGAAGAATCAGACGATATGGAAATCTCAGGTAATCGGTGGGTAACTTTCGCCACCGACGGGGCAGCAAGGCGAAACTGGCGGAAACGTTATCACGCGGCAAACCGACGTTTCTATCGTCGATAGGACAGCCGGGGAAAAACTGCGATTACAGCGGCACGATACTCTCGCGATTCACCGGAAAGCAGATCGAGTCCCGTGAATCTGTCATGGTCACAGGATACTCCGCGAAGCACGCTATTCTACGGATGTAGAAACTCTTTGCACACTCGCCTGGCAAACTGCCCTTTTCCTCCAGCTCATTTGCATTGCGTGTGAGAGGCTTTTGTTTTGAATTTATCTTTCGTGCATATAGACTTGTACGAAAAATTCTAAAGAGCTTGAAATTTTCAGGAAGAATTATTTTTATATTTCAATGCGAATATTGAACGCAATGATGCCATTGAGATATTTCAAAATAATACAAATTTACTCTGTAATGGTAAAAGCAATAGAAAATATATTTGCAAGAAATAAAAACTAGTAAGATTAAAATGTACTTTTAATTTGTTGAGCGTACTTTTTTGTATATTGCACGAGAGCAAATGTACGTTATTTTTCTGTAAAAAAAGGTGGCAACCCTGGCTCCATGCCACGATGGAAATTCAGATTTTTCGTAGGACTATGGAGCCGTTATCAAATTACGTGAAGATATTTGGGGAATTTCATACACCTTCCCTTCCACAGTATAAAGATTCGTAAGACATTATATTCCAACCCTGTTCCTTATATAATATTTTTTAAATTGCATTTTTGCAATTATTAAAATTCTTTTGAAAGACTACTCATATTGAAAATAAGGTTTAAAAAATATTACGTAAGACGCTACCTGTCCCCCCCCCCTTCTTTGTAAGAAAATGTAAAAAATCGTGACATAATTGAAGAACGACCCCTATAAAAAATGATAAGAAAACTAAATTGCGATACTTAAATACAGAAAACTAAAAGTGGTGTAATATTCTCAACAACGTCACCCCTCTGTATTCCATTTTAATTTCGACACTGAATCGAGAAACACCATTTACCTTTGAATAAAAATTCCGCTACCAATAAATATTCTTGGCACACCGCGGGCCCATATTCAGAGATGGGCAAAATTTGTATCCAAATAAAATTTCAAGTAACTAATAAACGTTAAAAGAAAATTTAAGTTAACTTTACTCGACTCATGACGTATAATTTTTTGAACTTTAAAACTTTTATTTAAATAAAACCTGCCCATCTCTGCCCACATGGCACAGAACGCGTTAACTCGCGATGAAGTTTAAGTCCTTATGGTTCCAGGTACTATTTGCATACTTCAAGCGTGCGACAGCCGTCCCGTCTAAAAATATTTGTCGTTAGATGCAGGTGCACCGTTCTTTTGTGTGGCGAAACGAGTAAGGCTTCCGCGAACCACGCGCGATTACGCCGCATTGTGCCGAACGGCGGTGTTCGATGGCGACGATACGCGCGATTCGGCGAACCGCGATAGCGAGAGCCGCGCAGAATCTGCGTCCCCAGGGACAATCCCGATTAATTACACTACCGCAGGATGAATCAATGGCGCAAATTGTCGGAGTGCTGAGCGGGTCGATTGCCTCCGGCGTAACGGCACCGCGGGGCACGCGAAATCGAGCGTTTCTCCGCGTTTGAAAATAGAGAAGGCAAACAGGACGTACATATACGCGATCGTAATTGGACGAAAGAGATTGTCCCAGTAGAGAAGATTGAAAGAAAAGGGAGAGCAGTGGTCGTTCGCTATACAGAGCGTAACAAAAATGCCCGTCAAGGCTGGAAACTAGTGAATCTAGGCCTGCGATTTTCCCTCGTATCTTTAAACGCCCCGTACAGGATCCAAGCGAAAGCAGAACGGTAAGCGAGAGCGCAGAGAAGATATCGAGAAAAGAAACAGGAGTTTGAAACTGTTAATTAAAGTGTTACGCGGCTGTGCGACCGCGATACCTATTAAAATATCCATAATCCGCGAAGTGACGTAAACCAGTCGGCTAATCTTCACTGGCTTCCTTCGTTGAATTCTGTTCTCCACGAGACAAGTCTGGCTCCCCGAGGCGGCATCCTCGCGGAATTGACTTCGATATCCAGGGCGCAATTCACGGGTACCTTAATTACTTCTGTAGAAACAGCAACGGTCCGTCGTTAACCGACGGAGTACGTGACAGAAGAAACACTACTACACTTCGAATTTGCAAAGAATTTCCAAAGCCTGATACCTGAGAATTCAGCTTTGTTGTTGTTCCTCGATTAATTTCCTCGATGAGTGAAGGTGGTCGAGACACTGCTGGGTAAAATTCGACGTCCTCGTGGTAAGGCGAGGAACGAGAGCGTAGAAGTCACCACTGACGACCGTCGAGATGAATGAATCGACGTAGAAGGAATGGCAGACGCAGAGAACTGCTCGACTCGAAGCAGAGAGGAGGACTGAGGCCCAATAGGCAGACGTGCCAGGCGAAACGGTTTTCGCTTACGTTCGACCGTTTCTCGGGATCGTCTTCGGTTTCAAATTGTTTGGACGTCAACGACGTAGCCGTTGTGAACGGTTCCGAGTGGCCGAGGGCCCCGGTTCTCAAGCACCGTCAGCGTCGTTGGCGTCGCGATAACGCCGCCGAGCAGCCTTATCTGAGCGCTCGGAGCACAGGGGCCCGCGAGCGGAACTCGGCGAGGAACAGAGATGGAGGGACGCTGAAAGTGCCACGAAAAGGATCCAGCAACCCGATATTTATGCTTTCCTCGCGTTCCACGCTCCGCGTCTCGCTCGAGTTTATCCCCGCCGCGCGGCGAAGAAACAAATACGTACGCGGAAGGGGGCGTCGGCGAGACAGGGGCGAAGAAAAATGTGTCAGCAGCGTCGGAAAGGAAGCAGCAGGGAATCGACGTGGCGAAAAGCTACGACCACAACTTCCCAACAACTGCGAAAGAATTCTTGGGAAAGAAACTCGACCGGGGGATGGAAAAGCACCAAACTTGTGTAGCTATCTATGTACATACTTTCTTGTCGAAGATCGATCGAAGAATTGCCCGCCTCTTTCCGTGGATTACTTGTGCGAGTGGGATCGCCCGGAAGCACAGCGAAGTATATAAAAGAAGATTGAATGTGGCTGAAACTGAGCACGGAAAAGGGTTCTAAAACGCCCGTCCACCAATTCGAATTACGAACGTGAGAATTCGGCGCGAGTCAATTAAAATCGTGACTAACCGAACGTTTATGACTTCCCAACAGCGTGTTTGTTTATTCAACGCGATAGCGAACGGGAACGAAATAAAAGAGGCACAAATCGTCAGGCTTGCGTAGCCCTCGTTTCATCGCGATCGAAACGTAACAATACACCAAGTCCTTCCACGAACGATGACGATTCGAGGGGATCGCTCCAGTCCAAATATTTGCCTGCGAATTCCCCACGCTCGATTAAACGATCGCGAGACAAATATCCATCGATTAAGGGGAATGGTATTCGAAGCGAGGATTTTCACAGCGGCTGAAAGCGTTGAATAAGCTTGTTGGGTGTAGGGTTAAATTGCGATAACGTAAATGTCTCTTTCACATTCACGCCTTCATCGCAGAATGCAAAAGTAACCAGACATTACAGTACGGCATGCAACCCTCCCTCCATAAAGGGATGAAATACATAGTACCAAGATCAACCCCCTATCGCTCGTGGTATCGCGATCCCCATAAACCGGAGCCCCCCACAATGTTGCCTCTACGCGCGATAAGAGGAAGCGGCGAGGAGACGCGTGAGAACCGCGAGCGTCGTTTAATTGCGTCGGGGCGCGTAAACGTATCCCCGTGGACGCGAACGCGCCCATCCATGGGTCCGCCGCGCACGCATATCGCGGCACACGCGGACCACTAATTACGAACGAGCTGCACGAGCTGACGGCCGCCTGCTCTCAACTCCTGCGCGGCCCTATTAGGTGCGAGCCCCTACAGGTGTAAGTTACGCGATAACCGTGCACACTCCGAGGTCCGCTCTGCCACCAACCAGGTCATGCACCTCACGCAATAAAGACTTTGACAGTTGCGTGCGCATTGCGTCCAACGCAGTCCATTGTCGAGTGATAAGCGAAGGGCGAGTATATTCCGCAGAGTATCACGAGCGGCGGGGTCGAGAGGTCTGCTTCGTGTCAGCGCACACTTTCCCCCCCGAGTCCCGCAGCTGCTTACGATCTCCCATTTCACGCGCAGTGTGCCAGAGCCGCGATCGTAAATCTCCTCCAAATATATTCTTCCCACCCTCGACCACCGAGGCTAATCTGAATTCGAGAGCCCGGCACTGTCGACAGTGAAACGGAGCCGCAAAGGTACCGCGCGCGGAACGACGCGTCGGCGGAGTAAATTTTCCACGCATGGCTGTGCTCGCGTCGAACGCAAGCACGTAGGAAATGTAGGAATTATTGCACGCCGCGCGGCACGTACGGTTCGGCGCTAATTACAAACGAGGTACACGCGCTCGCTACAACGTTTCGCCTCGATCCCGGAGCCCTATTAAGAAGCTTTACACGGGTGTAACTAACCGCTCCGCCTTAGAATCGGGTTATGAACCTTGCATAGCATAGGCGTGACTGCACGCCGATCAACGATATCCGTTCCTCATCGCCCACCCCTCGTCGTGTTCGATACGTCGAAAAACCTACGAGATACAATGCCTGTATACCCGATCGCTTCGAGACGTTACTGGAACAGGCTGGTTAGTAGTGTACGTATAAGCTGAAGAAACGAATGCCCCGTTAAGGTAAATGTCTCAATACCTGGACATTAGTGCAAATAATGCTGATTGTTACGTTTAATATTCGCTTTATCCATAAAAGAATTATTTTATTCAATTACTCAAATATTTAATAAAATATATTCATATAGATATTTTTCTTAGTAAACTTGTAACAATCGTAATAAAAATAAATTTTATTCAACTCTCCAGTTTACACCATTTTAATATTGCTCTTGTTTGATTTGCTAAACAGTCTCTACTTTTTCTTAAGCGAATATTATTAATAATGTTTAGTATATTGGTACAACTAATACAGTTTTAGATAGATGGTACCTTGTAGTATTATTTTTTGATTGGAAAATTAAAATTAAAGTTCGTATTAGTTTTTTATTCGCGTGTCTATCTTTTGGTACAGTGAAATCCGGGAACGTCCCTAAACCTGACCACGTGTACTAACTGTGAAATAAGTACATGTTACATGTTATTGTTGACACCATAATAAAATAATTATTTAACACCTTAACAATAATTTGCACCCTGCAAACACTTTGTATTCTTTGTATCTTGCTTTAATGATAATATTTCATTCCTGTGTAAAATTCGTGTGTAACACACGAATACACGTAACCTTAAAATTAGTCATTCACTAATAGATTCTTTTTACATAACTTTATTTACTGATTTGAATAAATTTCTTATACAGAAGGAATATGCCAAAAGAAAAAACTATTGTGTTTTTCTTTTCTTATATTTAATCTGCCTAGATAACATCCGAAATCATGTGTCCAGGTAATGCGACAGTAAAATCGGGAAATCGGGACATACTTAAGCTGTTAAGTTAAGTAATTAGTTAATTAAATTAGTTAAGCTGTCCAGGTATTGGGCCATTGTAAAGACTATGAATTTGCAATGTTTTACAAAATAATTCAATCCTACAAAATACAGTTTTTTTTTTTAAATGATAAAGTACACACGATGCCCCATATAATTGCAAAATCGGTTTTATATAAATCGATTTGCATAACTGAAAAATTGTCAAACGTGTGTCCGCCGTACGTTAAATGTCCAGGTATTGGGACATTTACCTGACCGTTCGACGCGGAGGAACACGAGGGGTGTGCGAGACGGAGCGGCGTCCAGCGTGCGAGATAGGAAAGTTAATCAGAAATTGATGTTAATCAGAGAAAGAAAGGCGGTCGATATCGCTGAAAAGCTGGCACTGCGCCAGCCAACGCTTTCACGGTGATTACACGGAGCCGAGTGCGATAATTAGCGCGATTCGCCAATTAATTCGAGGCTCGTACGTTGGTCCAAGGCTTTTCCTCGCGGCCGTCGAAATCAACTCGCTCGACGCTCGTTAATTTTCGTTAACGATACAGCGTCACTGGTAACGGTCCTCGGCTGGCTATTTCCTTGAATCTTCACCGGAATACCCTACCGTGGTTAGGCTAATTCACTTAATATTATTCCACGGTGTGATAAGGTCAGCAGTGTATCGACTAAATAGCAGGAAAGAAAGCACGTGTAACGGCTCGTAAATAACGGCTGAACCGCCTAACTGGCACGAAAGCGAACAATAAGAGTTGGCCGGGCTGAGGAGAAAATTCCGCCTGACCTTTCGTGCGTTTAATCATCGTGCGCGGCCTATCAATCCGCGGAGAAACGAGGCGCGATAAAAATCACGAGGCGGTCCGTGGAACACATCTACGCGATGTCTATCAATTTTCCTGCTGGAATCTTTCGTTTTCCTAGCCCGTTTTGATTGTTCGAGCGGAACTCGCGTTCTCCCTGGCTCGAGGGAGCCCTCGACGTTTTCTCGAAGTTTCTTCGCTGCACAACGTTTCATTGCTCGCTTTATTTATGTAAATGGAGCGTAATCGAGATTAATGGACGCGCGAAGGCACTGCGAATCGAGGGGCTGATTAGCAGTTATTGGCGCCGAATCGGGAGAGGCTGTGCCGCTCGAGACAAGCCGCTCGAGGACTATGGTCGTTACCGAAATTACGTCTGCGGTCAGTTCGTCACGATCTTCGCTGGATCGATGGAGGGGCCTTGGATCGGACTTAACAAAGCCAATTGAACGGCACGATCGACGGTGAAGAGAGTGCAGCTGCGATTTACGTGCGCTTTACTCTTTCATAATCTGCTAGATTGTGCGAGAAAGAAATTTACATAAAGAGGGAATAAGGGGCCGAGGTATGAGAAGGGGAGACGGAAGAGCAACCGAACAAGAACAATGGATAAGTATTTGATTATCTGAATAATATAGGGGAATGCGGGGTAATTCCGGCCACTTCTATTTCTTTAAGGGGTCAGTCCACTGTGAAGTCGTGAAAAATTGTCATTTGTAAGATTTATTTTTTAGTAAACGGAATGTCCAACGTAAAGAAGGTTTTGTCTACTTATTAATACACTCATTGACAGCATAAAAAAATCTATTTTAAATTTTTAACAGTTTGTTTTTAAATATATATCGCACTGATGTGAGCGCCTTGAGAATGCGATGTAGTGCTCGTGCCAGGTGATTCCGGGAGAACCACGCATTTGAAACAAAACATTCAAAGTGTGTTGTATTCATTACGAGTGTGATTATCACCGGAACTAGGATTATTTTTACTGATAAAAAATTAACAAAATAGCGCAGGTTTGAAGTTTAAGTGTCGAAATACGGCGAATTTTCCAATGATTTTTCCTTGTAGAATGTATGAAATGGTTAATCAAAAAAGGTTTCCGTAGTCCCGGCTGTAGCCGCTGATGTGCTGAAAAACCTGCGTGTAAAAATTTCAGACTGATTGGTCAAACAGTTTTTTGCAATCACCTGCACCAGTTGAAAAAATGTTTGTTTTGAGATAATCGCGTTAGAGTTTTAAAACAAATTAAAAAATTCTATTAAATTTTTGGTGTATAATATAAGAGTAGCTTAATAAATACCAGAAAGATTTATTGCATTATATGTTATATCTACGAAGAAAAAATCTTTAAAAATAGCTTCATTTTTCAAACCGTCACAGTGGA
Organism: Andrena minutula; assembly: GCA_929113495.1. Taxonomy (NCBI): domain Eukaryota; kingdom Metazoa; phylum Arthropoda; class Insecta; order Hymenoptera; family Andrenidae; genus Andrena; species Andrena minutula. The sequence goes on from OV815995.1 coordinate 36,707,155, forward strand.
CTGACCCCTTAAATAAAAACCGCGTAACTTGACTCTGTATGGTACTATCACCTGTTAATGATGCGGTGAGCTAATATTGATGATTTCCATGACGATCGTTCGTATGAACGATCTCAAATTTTATATTTTATATATCACACGTTAGAAAACGACTTTAAGACTGTGCTATATATACTGGATATCCGGCGTATATAATAAATCCTGCTACTACACTTTAATACTCCACCCAATACGCAGTGTACTCATTCAGACTAACATTATAACGAAATTATCGGCGGAGCAGTGAACAGCGTCCCCGACTACGTATCACGGGCGAGTTTATCTCTCGCCACCCTTGAAACCGCGACGCCACGGGAACAAGCCGTACAGAGCCGTACAGAGAAGTTCGCGCGCGATTCACGGTAGAGAAGTTACGTGGAAATCTGGTGGGCAGGGTGGACATCAGCCGAGGGGAGAATTCAGGACGCGTCGCAATTGGTAGTTTCGTCCTGGCTGCAGGAGCCCCGGCACTAATTAAAGCGACCAGACGTATATACGGGGACCGTAATGCAGCGAGAGAGACGGCCACCATAAGTCGCGGTGCACACGACCGCGGAGGAAGAGCGCAGCGCGCGGACGAGGTAGGGTATATCGAAACGGTTCATTGTTCGGCTCACAATGACCGAGTGGCCAAGTGTGAGGGTCAGGGGCGCGAGGAGCAGGGGAAAGAAACACTCCAGACCACGTAGGTACACCGAGTGTTCCACGTCGAGAAGCTACGTACCGAGCAACCAACCAACGCAACACAGAGGATCACCTCGGCAAAACCGTCCACCCTCGGATAATTCTTCTGCTCCTTTCCTCCCTCCAACCATACAGCTTGGTCCTAACTCGCTAGCATTCTCCTCGGACAGAGATTTGTATGCCAAATTAAATGGTTTTTACGTATAGAATGTATAAAGTAGTTTGACAAAGAGAGTACTTGCAATAATTATTAGAGTTTCATAAACAAATCCCTTCAGTCTCGGTCACCGTTACATTGCGGCTCCTCTTTTCGCGCTAATTAACGGCATTAGGCTTATCGTTCGAGGCGGCCATTATAACGGGCGCTCCGAATTTTTCATCGATTATACTACGCGATACCGATAATTTTCTTCGCCGCCGCCTCCCGCGTTAAATTAGACAACGACGTAACTGACCTAAATCGCAACGGCTTGGAACTAATTTCAATTTCGCACGGACTGTCTGCACTTTTGCGTGGCAAGAAGCAAGGATGTTAGAACGGTTCCATAAACTCCAACAAATTGCAAAGACCCGATTGGATAAAAGAAGAGTGAATCCATAAAGAGACTATCATCGAAGCGGTGGATTATTCACTCGGGTTTAAGATGAGCAACAAAATTTCGTTAGAAACGCAGAGTAATATCGCGGGCGACGTCTGTGCGTCGCGAAATCACATCACCCCGCGCAAGGGGTCGGTAATACCCGGCTTCGACGTCGATCGTAGCTCAACGAAGTTGTCTATCGCCGTTCAAAATCCAATTCCGTCCCGTTCGCTTAAGCCTTCGATATCCACCCTCGTTAAGTAGCGACTGTAACTAGTTTACCCGTCATGGCCCACCCCCTCTTCCGTCTTAACTCCCGCTTACCACGTACACCAGGTATACCGCGAATGAATTTCCATCAGAGATACAGAAATTTTGGAAACGCGAAGCCCAGGTTATCGCGAGCTTTCCATGTATCGAATTTTTATGGCGGGTGATGTGAACCGAAGCATCCTACCTACCCCCTGCATCCCTGTGCCTGATTCACCCACTCAGAAGCAATTTCCTAAATCTCGCCCCGCGTGATCAGTGCTACCCCGAAATCCCTGGACCTCCCTGCGCAATTTCCTAATCCATTCAGTATCGAGTCGACGCCAGTTCAATCTCGGTCCAATTCTTAGTTCATCACGATTCCAATTCTCCGCTCGCTTGTGTATCAAAGTTCTGCCTGGATCCGAGTCTCTGCGCCACTGGAACCTTCAGGAATCCACCCCCGGCGTCCAGGTATCTGGGCTACCCGTCCGTTACGAGCGTAACGACGTTCCCTTATCGAACAGAGAAATAAGGATAACAAGTGGACGAAGAGTGGCAGACCGAATCGGTTGAAACTCGCGGCAGACACCGCGTATATCGCGCGGGGAGCGTGGAGCCGCGTCACAGAGCGCGGCCGATGCACGCAGACCGAGCAGAGAAGCGTACCCGCGCGCGCACACATAGGTGTATGTATAACATGGAGTCTAGGAAGCACGTAAGACGAGTGCAGCTCTTCTAACGGTAATTCCTTTAGACCAGTACCGCAACTTCTGCAAGCCAGAAGAGTGGATGCTTCTGCTGCCGCTGTTTCTTCTGTTACCGAACACTACGGCGACCGACCGGCTTCGCGGCTATCTCGAGAAACGAGCCAATCATCCGTCCGCGGCTTCTTTCCTCCCCGTTCCCTCCCCCGGTCGCTCCAGCTCCCTGCTGTCCCTCGTTTCGTCGTCCTTCTGCTCCGCTCGTGCAGCCGCGGGGTTCGCTCCCGGCCGACCGAGCGATAGAGAAGGAGCGGACGAGAAACGTGTCGACCAGGAAAAGTAACAGTAACCTTCTGGTACCGCGCTACCGTGAACTTGCTCGACCTCCCGCAATTAGCGCGATCCTTGACGCAGCGCGTTCCGATCGAGCGACCCGCCACTTTAATTATTGCCTTAGAGTCCGCCAGCCCGGCTGGCTCGTCCTTTCCGTCCTTTCCGTCCGCCGCGCCGTTCTAATCCCTTCTCGAATGCAGCACGACCGAATATTCTCAGTCGACGGAGGAAGCTTTCAGAAACAAATCTACCAGAGCACAAGTACAGATAGGTATGTACGACTGGCCAAGCCACGAGCTGCGAAAGAAATTCCGCGGTGCAGAGAGCTAACCGCAGACCGTCCGCTTTAACGCTAAATCACTTTTACCAATGGGGATCAGATGCGGATTTCAGGAAAAAGGCGCAGATGGCAAACGTTCTGAGAAGCCCATTTTTTCGGCAAGTATTAAATAAGTGCAGTAATACAGGAAAAAATTTAGTGTTTGGAGAAAATCGTAATTTTCTTTTTTTTGAAGATGGAGCCCTGGCGGGGCCTTCTGGGCGGGGACTCATTTTTTCCGGAAAATGAAGAGGCAGTTTACTAAAAACGGGTTAAGTGTAGTAATACAGCAAAAATATGGTGTTTAAATAAACACGTTTAAATAAAATCATACCTAATTTTCTTTTTTTGAGAATGGGGCCTTATGGCTGGTTGTTACCGTTGAAAAGTCAGGACATCGATGGTCGAGGGATTCCTGCGGTCCAGGAAGAAACTGACAAATACGTTTACGCGCGTCGATTAACCCTTTGAGCCTTTAGCCCTTTGTCCGGGGTGGGAATTGATGGAGGGGTTTACGATTCGTGAAAGCGAATGACTCTCGACAAAGGGAATGGAGGGAACGGTATAATGGAGAACGCATCGAGCGCCACTTGTCGCGGGAGGTGACCGAGGTGCGCGGCTCCCAGACGAAAGGTCGGCGATCTTTAATTCAGGGGGGGGGGGGGGGGGGGACACGGGTCGCCGCGAAGCCATCGCCGGAGAATCGAATGCGAAAATGCTCGTAGAAGCGATCGGAGCACACGGCTAGGACACTTTCTTTGTCCCCTTTTTCCGCGCGTTGGATTTAGATCGCGCTTGGCCAGGTACCAAAACTCGCGCGCTCCCCTGCACGGTGGCGGAAACTATAGCTGATCGGCAGCGGAGAGTTGGGTTTCCCGTGGCCAGGGCCGTTCGCCGATCTCTGGCACCCCTCGATCGATCCCGCGCGCTTGCGAAATAATAACCACGTACGGGAAGGGGACGCTCGTCTGGCGACGGCGTAATTGGCCAATCAGCTTTTTCCTCGTCGCCGTGCGAAAAAGCGCGGACTCGCGTAAACACCTGTCGTCTAAATATCTCGACGGGGGGGATAACGGTTCCGTCGCGAGCCGCCTTGCGATTTCTTGCGGCCCCGCGGGAATTCGTGATACGAAACCGAACGCTGGACGGGAGGGAATATTTGTTTCCAGGGGAGAGGAATCGGGAGCAGGCGCGATGGCCGCGTAAACTGCGAAACGGAAGACGATAACGAAAAAGCAACGCTCGGCGGCTGGCTGGCGGAGGGAAAAAGCCGGGCAACAAATGAATTTTCCCTCAGCCCGAGCTCTGCTTGCTCGGGGGTCCGTCGACGCGCCCTCCTCTCGTATTTTCTGCTCTCGTTTCATCCCCCTCGATGCACCTGACGCCACTTCAAACTCAGCCTACCAAGAGGTCTCTATTTGCAACTGGATGTTCGTGTAGCGAGCTCTATGCCGTGGCGCGTGTACACGCCCGTAATTGCGTTTGTCTGCGCGCGTTTCCCTCTGCCGATCGAAACTCCGCCGATGACGACGCCTCGGAGGTGGCGGCAGGGTGTTCGATTCCTTTGTGATCGACTCGTAACGTCAGTTTACTCGCGGGAACCTCGAAAGGGACGGGTTGCCTTTTTTCCGAAGGTTCCCGATGCTTTCTTTTCGACGATCGAAGAGCGTCAGGCCCAGATTCACTGGGCGCGGATCGTTGGACGCGACTCCAGTCGAGAAAGTTCACCGTCGACACCGCCAATTGGCAATTGCATCGTCTGATAGCATAATGACGGAACGGCCGAACGGATGCGGTGCACGCATTTGACGCATCTAAGCGGTGCGTTTCGTTCTTGGCGGAGTGGTGAATGAACGCGGCGCGAACGTGTCCGTGCGTTCGCGGCCACGCAGTAGGAAGAGATGGGTTTAAATTATAGTGCAGCCCAATGGACGGATAAAATGTGCATTAAATAGATTCGAGCGGACTGTTACTCCGCCGCGGAGGCGACTACGCCTTCCGATGATCCAACAGCTTCCTCTGGCTCTACCGTTAATTCCTTTCCTAAAGCAAATCGACGCTAGGCCACGATTTATGCGCTCCACTTTTCGAGAAAAATCCTACTAGCCACCACCGAGCTTCCTTCTCTTACGCGTCCATTTGCTATTTCAATTTTCGTCCTTCAAACCCTCTTGCCAGTGGCGCACTCGGGATTTAATCTTGGGGAGAGCCGAGTTGAAGGGATAAAGATGTTTTTTAATGCAAATTAAAATAAATTCAATAAATTTCATTAGGTGATTATAAAAATTAATTTAAAGAATAAAATCCACTGTTCTTTTATTTTTCCTTTCCCTTTTTCTTTCCGTTTCCTTTTCTTCTCTTTTTACAAAACTCCTTTTTAGGGGCTGCCCTTTGCCCCTCCTCCCATCTGGGTGCCACTTGTTTTTCAATAATTTTGTACCTACTTAGTTTTTATGCTTACGTCCATTGATTATTCCACGCGACGTAATAAAGTCGATACTGGTATTATCTATGAGCATCGGAGAACCTAAATAGTCACGTACAGCGTGCAGACATTTGAACGAGGGAACGAAACGAGTCACGAACTATTTGTCTTCGTCGCTAACCAGGAGGCTAATTCGTCTAATTAAACAATTTAAACGACCCTGGAATTGGTGATTCCACGAACATCATTCGCCGGCGGAAACGCGACGATTCTTTATGTCCCGCGATCGAACGGGCGAAAAGACGCGAGCGGGAATTGAATTGGACGGGGCGCAACGTCCCGCGGAAATTGCAATTGCCCGCGGATTTGTCTGGCTTCGGAGCTGAAACGCGCCCTCCCGCACCCCGCCCGCCTCCCCCCCGCGAAACGTCGATTCGAATTCCGTTCCCGAGAGGGCTCGCAGCTAGCCGAAAAATGGGAAACGCCGGAGCTTCGTTTCCCGCGCCGCGAGCAACGAACAAACACAGCCTTCCCGTCTCTCCAATTTGCGCGAGAAACGGCGACAATGCCTACCGCGGCAAAATACGCGAATTACTCGCATGTTTTATGCAACGGTTGCCCCGAGTGTGGACGAGACTCGAAATTGCTAGACTAGCCGTCTCGAGCACGATAATATTCTACTTTGAATCGATGGAGATCGTAGCTTTTGATACTTAGGGTAAGTTAGTGGTACAGGTTACTGCGTGATAGGTACTTTTTCATTTATCTGTAACTGGAAATTGTCTGACTCAATTTAGATGGAACGAAAACTAACAGACAGTGTTGATCTTCTAGTTTATGTCGTGTTAAAATAATTACTCAATTGAAGTTAGTGGGATAGAGTGAGAGAGCATTTTGTTCCAGCAGCGGATTATGCGTGAAATTTTTCGTGCCAGTTGTGGGGGTCGCTTGATTATGTATTATATATGCTTTAGATAAATGGAAAGTTCAAACTGCAGGTACCTAAGTGATGGTGAAATGACACTTTAACAAGTCTTACTCTTGAAATTATCATACAATAAGGCATTTGTGTTATTTTTACTTATGAAAAGTGACTAAATTCTTATTTTTCGTGCGCCCGAGCCAGCGTTTCTGATTGTGCAGTTGGAGAAATTCTGAAGGCAAATACCAGATACCATGTTTCCTTACGTCTCAAACTTATACACAAAATAACAATAATATAAAATAATATGGAATGATATAAATTATAAAACAATATCAAATAATATAAAATAATTTAAACTAATGTAAAATAATATAACATAATATAAAAAAGTAGCTGATAGCCATACCACGGTCTAGCGAGAACTATCAAGAAGTTACCAGAGTACTACTATCGCGGAGTAACCAGAGCTATCACGAAGTAACCAGAGTATGTCATAACAACTTAATTTTGTATATTTTCAATTAAATATACTGAGTAAATTTCTGTTAACCTATTATTTGTGTCTTTGATGTCTGACCTATCATTATATCCTAGACTCACTTTTAGAATATGTAAATATTAGCAGCTAATAGACAAATTCTAAAACTATCACGGACTTAGCCAAGTTTGCCCTACGCTGCCGTTCATAAGTACTACCTATTACAACTTTTCTTGTATTTGCACAAAGTGCGATATTTAATACAGACCAGTGGGGCCCTAGCATCCTCAATGAAGAAACTTTGTAAAAAGAAAAGATAACTAAGTAGATTTTATTCTTTAAATAAATATTTATAACTACCTAATGAATATGATTAAATTTGCATTAAAAATATTTTTATCCCTTCAACTGGCTTCCCTCGATATTAAATTCCGAGTGCGCCGAATGCTTTCAATTTAAAATACCAAGGATATTTATCACAATATTATTCCAGTTAGACTACTTAGATGTCCCAAAAGTTATAAACGCCAGTGTGTGTACCTACTTCGGTTATAATGACATTGAACCCTCGACTTTTTTCTACAAATCACTTTGATTACCAATAACAAGCTACTACTTCATTTCGCAAGAGAATGCAGAAGATTAAAGCTCAATTGAACTGACACAGAAACGTCATCGTAAACCCTGACTTTTTACACGCGCTCTACCACCCACTCTGGACGATGAAGCTAGAGCGTTGTTCCCGCTGGAAAGTTTTTATCCCGTTCACGTCTTACAATTGACCGCGGCACGGCTCGATGAACGAGGGAGCGCATCATCATCGGAATTATTACAGCTTCCGGTGACGTTAAGCGAATCTATAGGGAACACTGTCGCGGAAGCAGTAACTCGTGGCCCTTGCATCATCGCGACACCACGCACGTACGCCATTGTCCACCGAAACCGTCCCGCGTTTTTTTTTTTTTCGCCGTACGCATCGAAACATGCCGATACCTCAAACCGTGCCGAGTCTTTACGGGGAACCAACGTATCGCTCCTTTAACGGCCAGAGGGGGAACGAGCCCAACACAATGTTCGGCCCCGCGATCCCCTTTACGACTTCCCACAACTTTCGGTTTCTTATACGCGCGTAAAAACCGACAACGAATTCAGCGGCCGTTCGCACGGCCGTGCCGAATTTCCAAGTCTCCGGAGCGAGGCAGGAGTTGGCAAAAAGTACGCGAGGATCATGGGGAAAGGGGGGAGAAAAGAGATGAAAGGGGGCTAGCATCCCGGCCGGAATCGCAAACGATCCCACCGTATTCCGTCGAAAATTATCCAAAATCCTGGCTGCGGCAGATCCCGGGCGGGCGATTGGGTGGCGTAACGAGTCTCGACAAAGCGAGAGCTGCCAATTTGGCAGCGTCTTCGGGACGATAAATCAGCCTTAACCGATTCGGAGGGTAGCCTGCCGGACTCTGTATCCGCGTTCCAGGAACGCTCCGTTAACCAGCCATTGTCGCGTTGCTTCTTCCAGAAAACTTTTATTTATTCCTGCGCGACCGTCGTTTCCGGAATTCGCCGGAGCCTGCGAACGGTAAACGGAAGGAGCCGAAGCTTCCTGCTGGGGTATCGTCCGGGATCGCATTAGCGCGTCGGGGAAGAGATTTTGGGTTAACGAGCAACGAAAGTGAGAGGGGGAGGAGCGGTGGAAAGAGGAAGCTGGTGAAAAATGAGATGCAGGGGGGAGGCAGCGTCTTCCGAAAGTGTTCGTAGCGGCTCGGTGCAGGGGCTTCGTTTTCGAAGGTTAGCGAACCAGCAAGAATGCGGCTGGCTGACAGCAGAATGGGGATCCGGCAGGATCGATGATCGAGACGGCGATTGTTCTTCGCCAGGGACCCGGTCCTCTGGTTTCTCCCTTTTCGCGGAGGGCACAATGCGCCGTGGAAAAGAATATTTCGAGGCGACCTCGGTTCCCCTGTGCTCGTTAGAACGAATCTCCGCGCTCGGTGATAATTAATAAGGCTACGGTCTGAACGAAGGCGCTGAGAAAGAAGCAGGACGACTGCTCCTTGCTAGTTTCCTCCAGAAGCAAAGCCGAACGCGGAGGAACGTCGATCCGGTTCGATCGGGCGCGGCGCCTGTTCCGAAGGCGCCTTAACTCCGGACGAAATCTCCGACACTTTGCGAGAGGAATAGCAAAGTCGGCAGCTTGGCGAGGGAGAAGCAGGAGGAAGTACCTTTTCGAAGAGCAGAAGCGTGTTGCGAGAGGCAGAGTAACCAGGGGGCGACGGCGAAAGAAGAGAAGCCCTCTCTCGAGAGCCCAGCTTCGCCGCCATTAACGAGCGATCGAGGCGGCGACGAGGCGCGATTAATTTCCCTCGGCTCCTTGCATTACGTTTAATTAACATAATCCGCCGCCGGGATCGTTCCGTGACGTGCTTTACGCACGGCGCACGAACGCACGCATGCACGCAGGCACTCACGCGATACGCGCGCCGTCTGCACGGACGCTGGAGTGCTCCAACCGCTAAGAGGATTTTCGCGAAATTTCTTAGCCCCTTGTAGACCGCCTGATGCTATTTCTCAGCGCCGAAGAGAATCGAAAGTCTACGGCATTTAGGTACCTACCAGTTTTCATTTTGAAAATCAAATGCAACCCACAAAACCTGCTTTCCATCACTGACACCACCAATTATATTCCATGCATGCTCACTGAACCAGATCCCTCGTTGCCAGCCACAGAGGAGCTGAATTTTTAGGTCAATTTATCGCCACCACCGAAGGCTGGTGGCATCGCAGGGATTCGCGCTGGAGGGAAATACACGCGCGAAGAAGCCAGCGGCGAGCGCAGGCTCGCGGTTTCAATGAATCTCGGAGCTTGCGAGCGAGCCGTGAAAGGCAAATGCGCTCGACGAGCGACCGCGAGAGGGAAAGGGGAGCACGGCGTGTCTTTCTCCTTTCTAGTTCCGTTCCGGTACACGTACCTCTGTGTACACTCGCGCACCGACAGCGCCGGAGAGCGAGAGCCGTGTCGCACGCGTGAACGCGACTTAAAACCGGTCCCACCCACGTCTGCTCGGTTCGCACGAGGGTTGCGAGCCGAGGCTTGCTCTCGCCGGTCACCGGCGTAAATGAAAATATTCTAATTACCAGGCTACATTGTTGCGACACGCTCCGCGGGCGCAACAGCGTCCCTGACGAGGCGATTTCTTCCTGGCGCCGCCGACCCATGCCGCGCCAGCGATCGATCCTCCGCGTCCCGCCGTCGACGCACTAAAAACCGACGGGGGCGCCGCGCCTCCACCCCTAATGTCCCGAAAATTGAAATCTGCTCGGGAACGGCGGGCTGTTCAGTCGCAACTTCTGGGCGATAAGGCGCTTTCCGGCTGGCTCTCGCCCGCGGAATACCAACCGCGGGTGATTAATGGAAATCGATGCCGGTGACACGCGGCGGCGCTCTTAACGAACGCGATTTTCCGTGCCACGCAGTTTTCTCCAAGGCTGAGCGCCGATAACATCGAGGCACCAGGCTCCGCGTCGCGTTCCTTGCTCCAGCTTGGCTCATTTCAATCGGCGCGACTTTCGATTCGATTCTCTTCTTTCGTATTTCTCGCGCAAATCGTTTTTCAGCTTTCCGGATGATCTTGTACCTCGCCTCTGATGGGGTTAGAGGTCGTTGTTAAATTATGAAAGGTTTTGGGGGAGGAGCGAATTTTTTACTTTTTCCTACAAGGCGAGGGGAGACAGGTAGTGTATTGCGTAGTATTTTTAACTTAATTTTCAACAAATACAAATTCTGTCATTAATGTTGCAGAATAGTAATTTTAGTTCAAATTTCCCGAAACCCAGTTAAATGAATTATATAAATTTTTAAATGAATTTTAATAACTGAAAGAATGCAATGTGAAAAATATTAGGGGAAAGGTGGGATAGTCAATCATCGAGGATACATGATCACGTCAGTTTTTTAATTAATATATTGGTAATTTGTGCCTGTTGTCACGTTATCGTGGCAATGTTTGAGTTTAATTCTTCGGTTTTATTTTTTCAGTAATTCTTTCAATGAATTACTAATAAATATTTTTTAGAAAATTAATGTGTTATTTACTTTTAAACTTCACTGATCAACTCTCCCCTTCAGTAGGGAATACTTGTGCATAACGCCACTTCCGGAAAATGTTTAAATGCAGTAATTATTTAAATTAGTTTTCAACTCTCAAAGTACAAGTATATATTGAAAATACTCTAAAAAGCACAAATTAAATAATTAAATTCATGCGAGGCAAACTATTATTTTTTATCGTAATAAAAAAGCAAAACTGTGATCAACTATCCCATCTTTCCCCTTCTGGTGCAGGGAGGCGGTAAGATATCGCCTAAATATTCCTTACGCAATTGAAGGACGGCCCGTTACGCTTTCGTTACCCAACACTCGACTGCTCGCAGCTTCTGTTATCCAAACGTCCCATTGATATCTCCCCGTCGGTTTAGATAAAGAAGGGTATTTCCACTGTATTTGCTTAATAACATTCGCTTTTGTCCTCCCCTCTGCTCTTGGATAATCTCCGGCTGTTCTTTTCGAAATCCGTGGCAACTCGACTCTCCTCCACCCTTCCCAGATCATCCCGCCCCGTTCTCATCGTTCCCGTTAACGGATTATCCGTTGTAAAACGTTGACAGCAGCGGTAAATCGTAAACGCTCGCCAACAGTTGCAGCGAAGCTGAAAGCGTCGGGGGACACGCGTACCGGACACGACGATTCTATTAACGACGTGGACGCAGCGTTCCAGGGAGTTCGCGGAGACCCTGGCTCCAATACTTTACGAGGTCGTTCCCGTGGCCGATCGTAACAACGACGGGGGAAAACTGGGCCGAGGAATGCAGTCTGTCGATATTCGAACGGGGCAACCAATTCTCAACGCTCTGTCCGGGCAAGCGTTTCTGAGCGAGTAGATCTTCGGAAAGGGGGAATCTTTGGATAGGAAAGAAGTTTGTCAGCCACTTCTCCACTAGCTATTACGAACACCCTTTTCGCCGGGGGTGACCGTTTCAAGGAAAAATCGTGGAATCTTCGAATTTGAAAGTTGCTGCGCCAAAAAGGAAGATTTACGTCGCGACACGGGGGCACCGAGGGCTTAGATGTAACTGCCTTTTAGGTAGGTACACTTAATGCGCTCGAAACTGCAGTTTCTATCGGGGATCCGGCGCTCGCGAAATTAGCTCCATAAAGGGATGAAGTTCGCCGTCAGAGAAACGGCCGAGGAGCTTACTCGGAAATCTACATTTAAACGACGCTCAAAGGTTTTCTCGCGGCGAAATCGGGGCGCGTTCGAGCACCGCGGTTCCACGGAATCGATGATACACCGTGGAACAAAAGGTCCGTCGAATTAATCAAAGCAACCACTTCGCTGCATTTCCCTGTCGTAAAATACAGTTTTACTAAAAAGGAGACATGTTCCCTGTTAGTTGCGTGAAATTTCGGGGGTTCAATCGCGACGCAGCCAAGGAGAAGACGAGAGAAGTCGCTCGTTTTCATCTTGTTTAGGCAGCCGCGGTATAAACAGCCTCCGGGCCCAAGCAAGCCGAATGGTCATCGGGGGCAGTGATTTATTCAGGGTTATTGTCCTGCGCAGGGTTTTTGTCCCGCGAGGGCCGGGTGCAGGCGCAGGAGGAGAGGGGGGCCCAAAGTGCAATGGAAGCGCATCCGAAACGGCAAAGAACGAAGTTGGACCGGTGGACGACGCACGACGCGCGACGCACGACATTACTCAACGGGGCTCGGCTCGCCTTTTTCTACGCTCCGAACGTGGCCAGGGTGCATTGACATCGCGGCATCGACGTAATTCTCGGTGCACCAACGCTTCCGTATCGGTCTTACGTTTTCATTATAGCTTACGGACAACTTGTTACGCGAGTCGGCCGTTTATAAAATACTACGTCGCCGTATACCTACTGGGTGTTGCTCGCGCGCCGTTCAACAAGCTTGCGGTGACGTCTTATCGTCTGCGAAAACCATTTTGCTAAAGAAGTCGCGTTGCTTCTTTTATCTCCGTGCGATCTTAAACTGCAGTCCAAGGAATCGATGAGCACGTAAATCGCAAGGAAACCAGTGGACCGATTTGGATATGTAATTGTCCGAGTGACGGGGACAGATCGTTAGGTCGAGGTGTAGGATATGTCCGAACGAGAAACCACCCCCTTTTTACTTGAACCAGGAATTACAGCACGCGTTCCGCGTTCCTCGGAAATCTATCGGACAGCCCCTGTCGAACCAGTTGCAAGAGTGGACTTGATTCGTACTGTGATTCCCGGACAAGGAAAGTCCAGCCCGTCTCGAGGCGACCGCGCGCGCGGCTACAGGGTGGTCAATTTGCGCCGAGACTTACAACGGCCAGGGGAAACGCAATTATCGGAAAACGGAGTGTGTCGGCCCGTGGCGTCGTATTTCTAACGATCGTGTTCGGAAACGATTGGCTGCAACGACCGTGTCCGACGAGGCAATCGCCGGACCGAATGTCTCTCGCACGACAGCGGAGGGACAGTACGAAAAGGGTAAAAAAGGAAGGGAAACAGCGTGCTCCGGCGAGAGGCCTGCGAGCAACGGTGACTTGGGTCCCCCGGGGACCTTGACGATCTCCTCTCTTCGTTAATTAACTTAAGCAGCGATTAGAGCTGCCCCTTATCGCGTCCTGGCCAGCGATGCTCGGCATTTAACGTGCCATCGTGCCAGCTTCGACGTGCGCCTCCCCTTTCCTAGCCAGAAAAGAAATAGCCTGCCATCCAGTTCGACTTCCGCCACGGGAACGCGATCGCGGCGAAGCATCTCGCTGCGCAATCTCCTCCGAAGTAGCCGCTGAATTATTCGGGGGCCTGCGCTCGCTCCCTGGGATTTCATCCCTCGGAGAATCGATGCGAGACAATTTCAATAACCCGAGCCACGGTTCCATGAAAGAACACCAGAGCAACAGGGGGGCGTTAAAGCGGTTGACAAAGGGACTAGCGGATTAAGGTCGCTCCTCTTCACCTACTCCATTTCTCGGAGTATCTTCCCCAGGCGAGAGGCAATATTTTCGGCGGCGATTCGCCCCGAGCCCCTGTCGGAGACATCATTTACCAGAGGATTCGTAGCGGCGTGGAAAAAGGTCGAGCGGCCAGCTCGGTTTGGACAGGTCTCGTGTGCATCGTACGCATCATCGAGCACCGGTGAAGAGGGATTCTTGGTATATAGGGTGGAAGGAAAAACGCCGCGGCAACCTCGAGCTTCGGTGGTGTGTGTCAAAGAGCTCGAGTATCGAGAAGTTGGGGGAGAAAAAAAGGCGAGGCGAGAGCGAACGCGGCTGAGGCGCGAAGGAAAAATTTGTCCACAGCTCTGCGCGAGTTGAAGAAGTTGGTGGGAAATCTGAAATCGCAGGAAAGTCCGTCGAGAGGCTAGTAGGGGAGGGTTGCCTATATCGTACCACTTAAGACGTTTTACGTTATATTTCATATTTGGTACTAATTTCAACGCAAAGGACTATTGGATATTGTAGCTTGATCTTTTAGGCACCTACTATTATATGCTTAATCTTTTGATCAGAACAAATTAATTTGTTATTAATCTTTTTGTCACATACTGTAAAAGGTACGATTTAGGCAACCGGTGTCCTAAATCGTACCTCCGCTAAAAATAGTATAAATAAGAAATAGAGAAGAAAATATTTAACATAAAGTAATGATTATTAATATATAGTTACATATATATATATATATATATATATGGATCACACACAGGCCGCAATAACATATTTATATGATATATGTATGTACATAACCTATATAACATACGAGTTGTCAAGTTCTACTGGTACGATTGTAGTGGTACGCTTTAGAAAACATGACCGATTTATTTATAAATATCAATTTATAATGAACTTTATAATGAACGTAATATGTACTTAAAATGAATGTAAAATATTCTACATTAAACCCGCTTTTAGAAAATTACAAAAATACAGGACAAAATTGCATTGTTTGATTATTATCAGCTAAAATAAACTGGTAAAAAGTTACATCAATCATACCCGATTTTTTTAAATGTTTATAGCACGCACAAAATAGTGTGTAAGCTCAAGAGGTTTTGTTTCTATTTCTCATCTCGCATTTCTTGATATTTTTATTATCAGATGTCATTTACATTCATTAATTACTGAGAAATTGATGAAATACGATTTAGGTGACCAGTACGATATCGGCATCTCTCCCCTACTCGACGAATTCAAAAAGTTGCGTGGTGACTTTGCGCGCTTCGAACCACGAAGAAACGCCTCGCAGAATGTCTAGAGGAGGATTGTTTTCGAGTCGTCGCGAAGAATGAAGGAAAAGCGAGCGAAAAAACGCTATTCTTTCGTATTGATCTCCCTTCCTCCCTCGCCATCGATGCTCTCCCGCGCGGAGGGTGGCCAGCGATGGGTGCGGGAAGGGGGAGAAGATGAGGGAGAGCGAAGGTTGTTTATGCTGGCCCCGTCGCGACTGAAACGCTGGGGCGTCATAAATTATCCTCGAAAATCGTTCAACGACCCCACGGAGACGCTGCCGTTTGCCCTGCCGCCGCAGGGACCGAGGGAGGAGAATGCAATTTGGCCAACTGCGCTGTCTGCCAGCCGAAAAGAATGCTCCCGATGATCGATGCACCCGGTGGATATCTACGATTCGTCAAGTGGAATGCCAGCACGTTCTCTGCATCGTCATCGACGGCTCACGTATCTATACAAGGGAAATACTTGGAAAGCGAAAACAAGTGAAAGCTCCCCAGAGGATTCCACACCAATTCGCCAGTTGCACTAACAATCCCTCGCAGCACAGCACGCGCAGAAACAGCGACCGGGGCAACCTTGACTCTCGATAGCTCGTATCAAGACGCTCGAACGACAAAAGGAAACGCGACGGATGGAGGCGCGACGCAGGCAATAAACCTCGTCCCCTCGTTTACGAGGCGGGATATTATACGAGCAAGGGCGAGTAAGAAAAACGATCGGCGAGCGCGATTGGCAACGTCTCCGCGCGATGAATGCGCGAGGCAAGGAGCAACAATGGCAATTATGCGCCGAATGGGACGCGACAAGATGCTTTCACTGGGCGAACATCGTGAATAAGAGAGATAGGATCTGCGGCTCGGTGGAGGATCGTCTATTGAATGCAATAGGCTTCCGCGACGGGGCTCACCGCTATCGACATTCGACTCTTTCGCGTACGCGCGGGGCTTCGTGATCGATTTAAGCCGACCGTTTGTCCGAGTGATACCGAAAGCCAATTGATCGAGACGCCAATATTAGCCTGCCCTCCACGGCTCCCCTCCTCTGTTTAAAGTTCGTTAACTTGCCGATGTCTCACCGGAATAAATGGGTGAACGGTGGTATCAGTTCAGATAAATTTGCGTAACGCAGAAATACATATTTCGAGTCTCTCTTCCGGGAGGAGCGTCCCTTATCGACTCAAGACCCAGGGATTTCGAGGGATCGCGCCATCAAACGCAACCTGGCATCTCGCCTCGCCTTCGGTGAATTAACCCTCGAGAAACTCGCGGCACAAAGGGCCAGGTGACGGGGTGTAGAGTGGAGAGAAACGCGGCACAGGTTCCCGTGGAGCGAAGAAAGCGAAAGATGCTGGTAGGCACGCGGAGGGTGGAAAATCCTGGGTGGAACGACGTCGGTGGCGTCGCCGCCACTGCCGGCGCCTATATTGATTTTGGGCCGAGAACGGGGTGGCAGGGGGTCAGGGGGGGCAGCGTCGATGGGGCCACGACAGCGCGTAGCGTCGAGCCGAACCGGGCCGAGCTGGGCCGAGCGGAAACGAGCGGATGGAGCGCGGCACGCCGAAAATTTTCCTATCAATTTTAATAGAAGAAGTGGTGGCAGCAGAAATATTCCTAGAATGTGTTACGATTACCGCGAACTTGCAAATTCCAGGTTCCTCTGAGATAATATCAATCCTGACTCTGTTCCCTCTTTCGAATCACTAAATTCCTACTATCATTCCACCTCCGATTAAAATTCAGATTCCTCTTTGCCTGATTCCTCTCTCCTTCGGTCCCAATTTCTACTCCTCTTGCGACTGAAACGCGAACAGGCTGCAGCATCCATTGCCGAGAGCACAGCAGCGATCTCCGCGGATCTCGGCGGCCGAGTCGATTAATTTTAAAAACGGCGCCGGGGGGCTGGCGGAGGCCCATTCACGACGCTCCTTTGTCGCGTGTCGCGTTATTGTTTACGAGCAATTTCGCAGGACAAGGCGCGCGCGATGTATGCAAACGCGCGGAGGGTGAGCCCTCTTTTCGAGGGGCTTGGGGCACGTAGCCGAGCGTGGGGCGCCAAGCGACTCGTTCCTTTTCAAACGGCCGACAAACGAGGAGGAAAGGGCGACGTGGAGCGTTGGGAAAGATGCGCGCAGTTATCGAAATGGCCCGGGAGGAAGGCGTAACGACGCCGTTACGCAACGTACAGGTGTCGGGTAATTTTCTCGCGTCGAGCGGCCGTTCCCGCGATCGAATGAAAACACTCGACCGGCTCGGGACGCTCGATAATCGACACCGGAAGAAACGCGAACGCGCTTATTTTTAGCCATCAGCGGTGATAAGCGGCACCATCGAGCGCGCCACGTACGCACGCCGTCGATTCGATCGCTCTAGACGCGTATCGAGTATCGAGGCAGTTTCCTTCCTGCTAAGCCGTGTCTCGCCACTCTTTTCACCTCTGCTACGAACCGGCACCTGTTTTCACGCAACTGATACGCGCCGGAGGAACGACGGACCCCGGAGCGCCAACATTGGAAAACAGTGACTCCTGTGATTCCATAATGCATCGGAAATGCTCTACATTCTCACGGAACGTTTCCACGACCGTGGGAGGCGGTGGATAATACCCCTCGCCAGTTGCGATCAGGAGGAACCGAGGAAACGGAAGAATCGTGGGTGGAAGGAACACAGCGTGCCACTGGAGGAATGGTTCAACCGCGCGCAGTGTTATTTTTAGCGTAGCCGGATCAGAAATTGGCGAATTAGCTCGACTTATCTGCGGTAAATGATACACGTGACGTAATGACGTGTTTGCTCCCGCGTGGGGGTGTAATTAGTTAACTTTCTCAAGCAGCTATAAGTTGCTTTGCGTAATGCTAGTGTTCGGGGACTATAAAGAACGCGCAATTGCTAATTAATTACCCTATCGTTTCCACCCCCGTGTTCGCTACTTCCCGTATTTTTTCCGCTTCCCGTTATCAATGGGCATAATTGTCGTAGATAAAGCTCGCTGGAAACATCCTTGAGGCGAGCAGTGATAAATCATCCCAACGTACACGCGGCAGCGTGTCGTTCGTTCGTACAAATACCGGCACCGTGTCGTCGCTCTATCTCCCTTCGCATCTTGATTATGACACACAACGCGTGCCTCGACGATAATGATAACGATAAAGCGTGGAACCGTGACCGCTCGAGCACCGCGAGACCAATTTCTCCTTTTTTTTTCAACTAAAGACGGCTGTTACACGTTATTATAGCGGCGGCACGGGGGCTCTCCTGGAATCAGGGTGACAAATGGCATCGTGGGTGCCGCGAGTTCAGCCAAGCATGCGAACGGGGAAGCCTGTCAAGCACGGGGAAGTTCATTACGAGAGCCAAACGCGGTCAAAGGGCCTTTTCATCGGTCTCCAAAGAGTTCTCGGGGAAAACGGACATGGAGACTTTTAAGCGAATTTACGAGTTGCGCAGAGGCTAGACACTGGTGCTGAGATTTACATAATACCCCTCGTCCTCCCACCGTTTAGCCAGGGATTACTACGAGCAGCCTCTTACGTTACCAATTAGGAGCCCACGAAATTGGATGCCCTCGTTGAGGCGGAGAAAAGGCTGCAGGTACGAGGCGCATGGAACGGAGACGATTGCGTAGCCCGATAACAACGAGTTGGGACGTTTATCTAAATTGCGTCCCATTGTTCTATTTGCGTGGAGCACGCGACGAGCACGAGGAGGGCGCAGGAAGAGCGTCCTTGCGCGGCGAAAAAGTAATTCGCGCGGTTGCGTGAGGAGACGCAGTGTTTGTCCCCTAAAACCGGCAATTAGCGGCGAAATCCCCGGGAGCAGGTATGAATTTCCAATCGGCCGACTCATCGTCGCCAATTTTCTGCGATGCAGTCAGCTGCTTGCCGTCATCGCCCGAGAGAGCGGACGGTTGCATCACGGATTAGGTGTACACCAGCGGAGTGTTACAAGCGAGTGAAACGCCTGAAAGACTGGCCCCTGGCTCGTTACCCTCGCGGAGCTGAATCGGCGAGCTTCAGCCACGGGATAACATTTCTTTATTAAGCGCGATAAAGTTAGGGCGGAATCAGTCACTGCATCGCCTCGGATTAGATAATCCCTGCGTGTGATTGCGTGACGCGACCCCATGACCCTCGCGCGATTCAAGGACCCACGCGATCGCGGCGGCACGCCAACCGGGAGATCCGAAGACCGTAGGGAAAAGGTGGGAAACAGATTGAAAACAGCCGAGGAACGCGGCGAAATCGCTCGCGCAGCCTTCTATTTCATAATCTTCGGCTAGCCGCTAGAGAGTCGTTCTACCGAGGCGAACGCGACCTCCGCCGTGGAAACATAAACACTCGGACTCCGAGACCTTTCTTATCTCCTCGGCGAAGGCGAAAACACGCGTATCGTTACTTCGCACCTGTATATTTCATCGAGATGCTAACGAGATCGCGGCAAGCCTCCCTATGCCCGTGCACACGCCGGCCCTTTACTCCCCCCGACGTGAAATACGGCCGCTCGTGCCGGAATTCAAGCGTGGATCTCGCTCTGTGAAATTCTAAATAGACACGACACGACCGCGCGCGAGTCGCCGACTTGCGCGGAGCGCTTCGCCAGCCGAGAACTGCGAGTGCAGAATCGAGCAGTGAAATGGACCTAATCGAACGGATTTCGGTTCACCTTCCGGTACTGTTGAATGTTTGTTTACCGTCACGTTTAATCGATCTTCGCGAGATCTACTAGTTAGCGTCTACCGGTGAACCGTGCTCGAAGGTCGAGCTCGAGGATGGTGCAAAGCAGCCTGGCTTTTCAGAAGGGCGAAGGAAATAGACGAGTGGCCCTCGGTCGCAACGACAAGCCTTCGACGCGTTACGTAAGCATGGTAAACACTTAGGTACGTGCGCGAAAACCTGTTGTAGGACAGGGGAAAACGCTGTACACGTGTCAAGTTGCGATAAGTGGTGAAAATATTCCGACCGTGGAGCACGTTTTCACTCATTGTCATCCCCAATTATCGGGAATTCGTCTCCCCCGCGATCATTCCGGGGAAAACTGAATCGCAAGGTCAAGTACTCGATGGCACGAGTATTGCTGGCAACTTAAAATTTGCTGGGCGATGCGAGTATTGTAGTAAACTCTTAGAAATATTTATGTCTCTGGCATGCGTTTTGAGGAAACCGAGATTCAGATCGAATTAGAGGCTCAGAGCTCGTGGCGATACAGCAAAAACCATTTGTTTACCAACGACGTACCCTTGACCGCAAAAGAGTATCCTCAAAGACGCTGTTGTGCTTCGAAACAGAGCGAGGAATGTTTTCAACGCACTTATTATTCGGCTTGGAACGAATTTCGAGGGGAAATTCAATGGCCGGGAAAAATGTCGAGGCTTGACATCACGTTGTTTGAAATATTAAACAAGTATTTATAGAATAAAGAGACAGTCTCGTACTTCGTTAAACCGGAGTGAAATTAAAATACTGGGAGAAGTTACATCGCGTGATACCTTATCATCGATGTTTGAGGTGAGTAAATAATGCACTGACTTCATTATTTGCAATTACCCATACCACAAATAAATGAATATTTCATTTTATCGAAAGAAATGACAAGGTTATCGCAAAGAAAAATCTAATATATTATTATCAAATCGTCATTTCATACTCCATATCTCCTAAGACGCGTTTAAAATTCGCGGGCTATTCTGTCCAACGTTCTCCCTCCAAAAGTTGCTTTCGATAATCGAAAGAGATCCTCCAGCATCGATCGCCATTAACAAAAACGCCGGCTTCTATTAATTTTCCACGAAATATTCATCGCCACCCATTCAATTATGCGCTCAATAATACTCAGAAAGGAGCACGAGCTTCGATTACCACAAAAAAGTAGCTTAAAACAAAAGGGAATCATCTAACACTCGACACGTTTTAAATCGATTGACGAGCATGCTAACAAGCATTTGACTACAAGCTTATAGACAGTTTACTGGTACAAAATACATCCCCAACAAGAGAACAGACATTCTAAAGTAGTCTAGATGAAGCTCGTCGCGTTTGAGAGACGTGTCGAGCGCCGAGCGATCGAAAAAAACCCAACCAAAACTACTTTCCCACTCGACTGGACGTTGAGACAGGACATCAGCAATGCACCGATCGAACTCGACGCCAGCAACGCATCCTGGTTCGCGCCTCGCGATTCAATAACGCGAACAATTCGATAGAGAGAATCATGAGAAGAATGAGAAGCACTCACCACCGGCGAGGAAGATGACGTTCGGAGTAAATTCGCGCAGCGATCTCGCACCTTTGCTTCCCTGCTGGCTGAGGCTTCCCCTCACCACCGGCCAAAGCTCGATGACACTCGTAATTCGTCGGATGTACCGGTCACCACTGATCACTCCCGCCAATAATCACTCGCAGACACGACCAACGACAATAGACACCGTCCCGTTTCCGCGCGTCTGACGTGTATTTACCATGGAACGACCGACCACAACCAGGCACGTCTCATCGGCTTGAACTCGCGCTAGCGACTGCTCGGGGAGTCGAACGCCGCGAACGCAGCGCCGATCGGTGGAAGCCGATCGAACCACGCTCGGGAAACGAAATTTCACCACGCTCTCGTGTGTCGCGCGCGCATTGTCCCCCCTCGCGTTTTACGAATCGCTCCGTGCCGTCGAAAATTTACCTTCCCGCGATCATTTCGCCGTGCCGCGAGCATGTATGCGCCATGGATTACCGACGGGCCAAAGAAAGCTGCTCCCGTCCGTCCACGACCGGTGAGTTCCGTTACACCATTTAAAACTCCGCCTGTCGCGATAAAGTTTTTTCCATCGAATGTCGATCGTCCGCTGGGTCTGGCAGCTTCCACGATTGCCAGTCGCGTGATCGGATTTACCAAAGCCTCTTGCAGCCCAGATGCAACTCGCATCTTTACTCTCAACACGCTTATTGAAACATTGATCTCTCAGTCTTATCTCGTAGATACTTTACGCGCTACGTTTCGCTACAAATCTTGATGGATGCTCTTGGAGAGTGGAGAGGCGGGGGGATGCACGTCGAATTCAATTGTCGTGAATGGTGGCGGGAAGTTTGAATTCCGAATATTCCGCGAACCTCGTGATATCTGTGACGACTGGAATTGTTTACCTATTTTACCAGTACCTAGCAATTCTAGTTTTAGCAGTAACTTTTACTGGGAAATGTTATCGACCGGGCCAGTTGAATTCGATCTCAGTGTCGCCTCCTTAAGGGGTCATTCTGGTTTCTGGCGCCGATAAATTCAGCGATTTTCAGGAATTTATTGCGAAGACGGGAATTATAGTAATGGAGTAAATTTTTTTCCATCGATAAATCTATATTTCTACAGTAACTAAAAAATATATAAGTAATGAAATTATTGCTTTTAAAATGGTTTTGAAGGCGATTTTGATGACATGTTTAAAAATTCATGCCTCGCTCGTGCAGGTGATTTCAGCAGTTGGACTTCTTTGGAAGCAAAAATACAAACAAATTCTTGATCAGTATGACTGTCGCTATGTCTCGTACTAGAACAAATGATTTATCCTTAAAATTAACAAAGTGGCGGGCAAAATACAAGAATCAATGTATTTCGGCTGTGTTTTCTCTGCTATTTTCGATTTTAAAAGTAGGTTAGACTCAACAGAAATACTTGGTTGTAGTACCGGCCAGAGGCATAGGTGCCCAGAATAAGCAGTTCAATTTATAAAGCAATCGGTTCGATAGATTTTGAGATTTTACCTGCACCATGTGAAAATGTTAAAAATGTGAAAAATGTTATAAAAAAATCGATTTTTTCAAACCGTCTAACCAGAATGACTCTTTAACTGTATAACGTATGTCGGGGCTGGGCGAAGGCGACCGCGACGTCGAGGGCACGGCGGGCAAGAAACGATACGCTCCCCGCTCGTATAATCCGCGTTCCCGACGTTCTGCACCGGTACCATTACCATTACCATTCCGGGTCTTCTTCCCGTTCTTTCCCTAGCCGGCTGGTAAACAGTATCTCCAAGTCGACCGAGTAAATCAACAATCGTCCGCGTCTTCCGATTACCGGCGCGACTTTTTCCCCTCCCCTGGCTCACTTACGTTTTTTCGCCGGCAACCCGGCGATCTTGGTTTCGTCGCCGCGATGCATACGGCAGCCGCGCCGATCCCCGGAACCGCTTCTTCTGCGTCGTGCTTTCTCCTTACGGGAATTCGTCGGGGAATAATGGCACGACGTAACTGTATACGCGGAGACCGCGCGAGGAAAAACTGAACGCGGAATTAATGCGATCGGGGATTCTTAATTGATATTAGCTTCTTGCTCGAGAGCCCTTCTCTCCCTTCCCGATCAAAGGTTCGGGCGCTCGAAATTCCTTCCGCGTGATCTCTCGCGCCGTTCCATTTCTGAGATACCTACTTTGAATTTTAAATTCTCCCTTGACTCTGGCTCTCGCCCGGGCAAAGAATCGTGCGCCGCGTGTGATCGTGACGCGAAACGACAACGACTCGGCTCGTTTGTCCGCTCGCCTCATCGTCGCGCGGGGATCACCGAGCTGTGATTAAAGAGTTCGCGAGCCAATTGGGGAGGGAGGCAGAATGGGGAAGAGGGAGAGAGAGGGAGACAGAGAAAGGGAAAGGTAAAAAGGCGCCACGGAATCGGTAACCGTACACCGTCACCGGCTAATTATATCATCATTTTTCCCCTCTCGCATGATCGGTACGAATTTTGCTCATCCGTAAAAAAGGCACGCGAGCCGGCTTATTGAATTTCCCGTGGAGCGTAGACGTCGTTTCGACGTGGCCAACAGGTTGTCCGTTGCAGGGCCGATCCTGGAACAAGGATCGGGTTTCCTGTAGCTTTACCGCCCGCGGGAATATCGTATGTCCCCGTCGGGGTGGTTCGTGCCGGAAACGGAAGCGTACCGCGCTTCCATAAGCCGTCTGCACTTCCACGCAAACATTCCCCGGGCAGCTGATACATTTTCGCCTCTTTGATCCGCTCCACTCGAATTTTCGCCCGTAGATTACGATTACTATTAGGTGCATGGCATTGAGAGCCTGTACAGAAATTTCAGGCTTCGTTGGTAGGAAACTATTGAGAAGGAAATGGGGAAGAGGCAGGTGTACAGTGTCCTTTGTAGCTTGAGACTCATAGAGGGACGAATAATGGCACGAAGTGGGTATGAAGATTAACAAGTAGTCCGTGGTACGATATCGTAACCGTGAAATTATTATTACTCTCTTACAATATCTGTCTCTTTAATGTTCTCCTTGAGCTATAAACCGTCGTTCGTGTTTGTACATGAAAGTATCCAAAATTCAAAAGCACTGTTCGACGCTCGCTTCTTCTCCGTTCACGCTTATTACAGGGTTTTAAAAAATCTTCGCGTGCGCATTACCTGCGTACTCTCATTTATTCCATTCTCTTTTTTTTTTTTCTCGTTTTCACATATTCTCTCGGGGGTACCACTATGTGGATTAATAATGAACACCGCGGTGCTTTCGACGATCGCTCGACAAGATCGATCCGCGCAACGAACACGATACGTTAAGCTCCCGTTACCTCCTCGGTTTGGCAGTGCGAAACAATCGTTCTTCTTTCCATTTTCTTCCTTTGCTCGCTTCGGGATTCGCGATGTCGAGTCGTGGCTTGCGAAGGGAACGCAATCTAGGCAACGAAGTGACAAATCAGCTGGGAAGAAGTCGAGATATTTGAGTATTCTTATAGAAATGGAATTGAAATGCCCAAGATTTGGATCAACGAAATTTCGTCTAATGGCGAATCGCAGGTCGCGCTTCATTTATATACAGCTCCGAAGAAGAATCCACCGTGCAAACATAATTGAAAGCCGAGCCAAGGGCCCTTGAAGAGCACGAGTACCCAGGCAATCTGTAAACTATGAAACTTTCCAGTTCCTCTTCCGAACCGACAAGTTTCGAGCACCAGCGCGCCCTTGATAATTAGCCGTTTTATCATATAAAAACTCAAACTGTCAATATTTTCCTCTTCCTTCCCCCTTTCCTTCTATCAAAGCCATTATCTCCACCTCGTCGCAGATAATCATTGCCACTTCGTCGGAATAGTACGAAAAACAGGTCGCTAAAGAAACGATCGGGAGCTCGCGCGAATACATCTCGCAATGAACGTTCGAGTAAACGCGACAGCGGGCTTTCCAGTTTTCATTGGTGAAGGACACTGCTTTCGGACAGTGAGAACACAGTTCGCAAGCGTCGTGCGCGCACATTTACCTCTGCTCACTCTCCACTTCATTATTTTTTTTTTGTATTTTTCGTTTATCGTACACATCGCGACGGCCTCGGCCGTCGCACACCGTCTCTACAGCCTAGAACTCGTATTACTCGAAACTATGCGATATATTTCCCTACTGTTCCATACAAGAGACAAGCGGCTCTGTTTTCTAAGCCGAAGCGACGCCGCAGCGCTCGTGACGAACGTCGAGTAGCTTCGTTAACGCGATCAGGTTTAGGGAAAAGAAACGACCGGGTGAAACCGCGAAATGGTAGCGAGTGCGGGATACTTTGACGGGTAAGGTGGGGGAACGAGCGATATGGAAGAGTTGTTCGAAAGGAACGTCGACGATCGATTGGGTAGGAAGCGACCACTTCGTCACGATCACTGCCCACCCCTCATGCTTTTACATAGAATTTATAATAAATGCAAACACTATATCCATAATACGCTACGCCTAGGCGCGTGCCCGAGGAAAAATCGAGACGCCGCAGCTTCGATATTTACACCGATACAAAACGCGCCGTTCCTTTTCGCGCGCATTCACGGGGGACGCGTAGAAGTGTAATAATTCCGCCACGTCCCCCGCGAGGCCCGTCGAAATTTCACGCAATCTTTCAACGTCCACTACTGCTTTATTTTCATATTCCCTTTCTACATTTACAAGCCGTGTCGCGTCGCCCCAGAGAGCCGTGAAAACTAGAAAGCCGTATTTACGAGAAGTTACCCTAGCCAGTCGGTTTGTTCTTAACCGTCGACGCGGGAGGCTCTGAATATCCTCCACCCCTCTCGAAATTCGCGTTCACCACGAGCACGCGGACGTCTCGCCATCGAAGCGTACAGACCGTTGAAAAATCTCGCATTCCTCTTAGAAAGTAATTTCGAAATGAACAAGTCTCGTAGATTACGAATCGAGCGCTGCGATCCCGAAGCGCAGGCACGACGAGCGTCCGAAGCGCTCTCGATCCCGCTCGATTTAACCCTTAAGTACGTTCTATTCGTGGAGCTGGATAGTTAGCGTTGCGAGGTGCGTTATTTATAGCTTCTGTTTCTCTTTCTTCCGTGGGTGGGCCAACAATGCCACTGATCCTAGAGCAAATCGCCGGAGGAGGCGAGCGACGTCCGATCGATGGGCTCTTTGTTCGCGTGGGAGCGCGTACTCGAGGGTTAATTCATGCTCGGTACACGGGAGATCGATTCGAACGGAAGATCCGCTTTGTTCAGAGGCCGAAACTGTCTCAGCGGGCGCGAGTTTCGACAGACGAATCGATGGGGAAACGGGATTCGATAATACGTTCAGCGAACACATAGTTTTGCTCTCGAGCTCAACCATCAGCCTCCA
The DNA here is from genome assembly GCA_929113495.1 of Andrena minutula. Taxonomy (NCBI): domain Eukaryota; kingdom Metazoa; phylum Arthropoda; class Insecta; order Hymenoptera; family Andrenidae; genus Andrena; species Andrena minutula. The sequence continues at coordinate 36,733,742 of OV815995.1, forward strand.
GTTCGTAGAAAAGATAAAGTAAATGAAAGATCGCTTAGAATCGTTGGCGGTTCTGCGTAGAAAATTTATTACAACCCCGCGATGCAATCGTCCAGCGTCGCGATGCTTCTTCGAAGGAAACAGGCGACGCGTGATTCTCCTACGAAAGAGAAGGGGGATCGTTACCCCGTGTTTCATGGAATTAAATCAGAGGTAAGACACTGTCCGCCTGATGGACAGAGACAGAGAATCACAACGATAAAGCATTCATCCCCCGACCCTACATCCTTTTCATTTAATCGCTTCTTACGCCCTTCTAATGTTTCTCTTTATTTTTGCAAAAATACGGTGTCTACCAGCGTTCTCCTTTCTCCCTCCTCTTTCCTCCTCATCCTCTCGTTCTCTCACGCTTTCTCGCCAGTCGTCTGCTTGTTCTACAGTCCGTTTACGCCTCGAGGATCGCGATTCTTTATTTACAGGATGCTCTTCTAATCTCCTACTACGTATCGTAATCACGCGCTCTCCCACTCTCTCTCTCTCTTTCTCTCGCTCTTACTCCCATTCACGCAACACCTCTCTACCTATCGGTCGCGCGTTGCACACACGCACAAGCGCGAGACACGAGAACCGAAGGATCAGCCGCGAATCCGGGCCCGCTCCTCTAGAAAATCTCTTTCGCAACAAAACAGGCGAATCCGAGCCGAGGCTCGCTGCTCCTCTCCGGCCCGAATCTCTCCCACGCTGTCTCGCGTCCGACGCTAATGAATATCTAATTACCTTACACAAAACTTTACAACGTCTCGCTAAAATATACAATTATCGTTTAATGCGTAGAATCGCGCGGGTAGAAGTCGACAGCGTTGTCGCGAGAGAAATGAAGGACCTGGGTGTAAAAAGAAGAGAGGGGTTAGAAGGGAAATGAAGGGCATTTTGAGGGAAAGGAGAGTTTCCTATTCTTCCGTCTGGTTGCGACGCCTCCTCGCTAAATGGCGCGATATAAATCTTTGCTCGATCGATCTAACGCGAATCTTAAGTAAGAATTCGTTTCTCGCTTTATTTCTCTACAGAATCGGGAAACAGTAGAATACTAAATAGATTCGGATTGCGGTGATTACTAAAAATAAACAGTCTTCCACACGATTACGATTGAACGACGCCGCTCTAGGCGGCGCGAGTCGCGAAACGGAAATGTCACGAGCAATTTGGAAGAAATCGTACGTGGAAACTTCCGAGGGCTCTCGAAGCATTCGTTTCGCCGAAGAAAAATTTTACCGCACGGTACACTTATCCACGAGATCAAGCGTGATTTGAATGGACGAATGTTTCTCCCAGCGTTCCACCCTCGCAAACTGAACGCGAGCGATTACTCTAAACGTACCAACTAAACTAAAGAATTTCTACCTAAACAACGCGGCCCGCCTAAACCTAATTTATACTTCGATACTCGCTCACGATTAAATACATCAATTCGCGCACCGAGAGGCTCGGTAATTCTCTAAAAAAAATCAAAAGAATAGATAGATCAGGAAAACACGAAATTGGTCCCACCCGCGGCGCGACACAATTCTCCAAACGAGGCTGCTTCCCCTTTGCCGAAAGAGGGGGGATCGAAAGTGACGAGAGTGGAGCGAGAGGAACGACCATCGGACCGCGATCACGCCACGAAAATAAATCAATGAACACGGGAACGCGAGATGAACAAAGAAATCACAAGGAACGCGCGACACGATGGACAAGCTTTATGGCACTGAGGGGACATGCCAAAAAAGGGAAACGGGGGAGAAAAGTATGGAAGAGTGAAAGAAGATAGGGAAAGGAAAAAGATCCCCGTATTTTAACGAGGAAGAAATAAGAAGTAAAGAGAACCGTGTCGCGTGAACGAAAAAGGGAAACAGATGGAATCGGCTGCGCGGGGAAACGGAATCGATCGACTGCGGCCACGGTTCAATTGCGGGGGACGATGACGATGCCCGCACGCATCGAGATATAGCTATACATATACATACATACACACATATATATATAGATCTGTCTTTTCACATTTTCTCCTCCGTTAATGTGTTCCGATGGCAGTGGCTTGATTCGCGTCCGTCGACGTAGCGAGATTGGCAGTAGGCGGGTTCCCGACGCGCGCTCGCGGGGAGAAGATCGATGTAAGGACGATCTCGGGGAGAAGAGCGATCCACGCTCCTAAGGAATGAGTAAAATAAAGCCGCTGGCGCGAGCGCGAATAGGGGAGGCGATATAAGGGGCAATAAGGCTCTAAGGTGTGCGGCTAGCGCGAATTTTCAAAACGGCCTGGCAGTGCGCGAGTTTTGGCAGTGACGCGTTTCTTTCTTCTCCGTCTCTCGCGCGGCGTCGCTCCTCCCTCGTGGATTATTCACCGCGGCGTCCTTCTCCCCCCGAGCGCCAGCGTTCCGATTAAAAACAGAGATTCCCTCGCATGGAACCGCGAGCTGATATAGGCTGAGCCCCGCACCCCCGGGGCGATCCATCGACAATTTCGACTAACTATGTACACACACGCTCGCGACCGCCTCGCCGCAGCGGGACTGGGCCCCCCTGCGAAACACAGACGCACTCTCTCTGGCTCTCTCTCTCTCTCTCTCTCTCTCTCTCTCGCTCTCTCTTTCACTTTCTTTTACACATCCGCGGCAACTAGAGATCTATCGGATTATACGTGTAACCGTAATAATAATAATAGTAAGAATAATTAACCGATCAATTAGCCTAGAGTTCTTAATTACAATCGTATTGGCAGTGTTTCTTAGCTGGTGTGTGTAGGTGTGTTTCTGTCCGTGTGTGTCCCGTGTCTACCTCGCGCTCTCGATATATCGGCTTGCACACGCGGCAACCTCCCGTCATCCGTCTGTACACATTCGCGCCCTCTCATCAGCTCATAGCCACGCACAACACGTCATCGACACGATCATATCCTCCTCGCCCCCCTCACGCCCTAACTCCTCTTAATTTACAAGTATTCCGTCTGCTTCGTCTTCTTTTATACTTCTACATATACATATGTGTGTACACCCGCGGCGGCATCACATTCCACGATGTCAGAAGTTCCCGCGATACGAGAAACAGATTTCTACGATCCCGGCGTATCTACATCTATGAAAATAGCGATCCGTCACGCCCGAGTCCTCTTCCCACAGTCCTCTCCTCGTCCTTGCCGCTACTCCTGCTACGTCGTCTCCCCCGCAATCCCTCAGTAACTCTGTGGAAAATGTGGCACAGCCATCGCGTTCTATCCCCCTGTACAGAGTGACCACAGCTTCTCCGTTTCTACGTATCCGTCCGCTTCGATCCGCTTCCGCTTACTCTCCAAAGGCGTGCGCACATTCTTCCTTCGCAGGCATCTCCGACCAAGCGGCTCGGAACTCTTCCTTTTCCTCTTCCTCCGCGAATCGAGCGAATGACGTGGAGGCCGCGTATTTGAGAACTGAGAACGTATCTGGACGTCCAGGCCCAGAGCGGACGACTGGGCCGATCCTCGGTAACTTCATTCGAAATGGAGAAAGACAGCTCGCTGCCCAAGGTGAGAACGACAGTTTCCGTGGCGTGTAAATGGAAATAAACGGTCGCTCGATTCCGTTCGATGCGCAGCGACAGACTCGCGTTGGCATGCTGCACGTAACTCAGCAGAATGATAAAAATAGGCGACTAATCGAGGTACGCGGAGATATCGAACACGCCTCGGGCTCGAGACGAGCTCGCGCGTTCCTCGAGGACACTTCCCTTTCGTTATTTTACCTTCAATTTTGTACAACGTCACTCTCCTATCGAAATGGAAAAACGAATAATTTTCTCGATAGAAATCTCGTTGGCGAACGGGTCGTCCGACTGTCCTTTCTGTTTCGTCTTCTACACTGGCATACTGCAATCTTATTTCTCCCGTTCCTCCATTTCCTGCTCCTGGTTTCTCCACCCTTCTCATCAATCGTCACTCTGTTACTCGACAATGTTCACCAGCATGCCTCTCTTCTCTCCGTATTCCTCCCCTGTCGCACGACAACGGCCGACACGAATTTCTACCGAGCTGAAGATCGAGGTAGATGCATCTCCTTCTGACAGTTGGTCGAGGGCGATTCGAAGAAGTCCACGTTCCCTTCCGTCACGCCCCTCATACTTCTCTATTCGTTCGGCTTTCTGTCGCGGGGTATTTAAACAGGGCCCGGAAGTGCCAAGGGGCCGTTGCTAGATATTAATTGATTCCTAAGGCCACCAGAGTGATTATCTCCTTACAATCGTTAACTAACGTTTAACAATTTGCTCGCTCTTTTACTTCATTTTTTTTATATTCACCTCCCGTCAGCTCCCTTTTGCTTAGCGTGTCGAGTATTCATGCGTTACCGTATGTAGTTTTCTCTTTTTTTTTTCGTTTTTTTTTTTTGTATATTTTCTCTCCTCCTTAACTCGACTCCGCCGTCTATCATTGGTCTTGCGCGACGGGCAACGATATAAAACGTATCCACGGTGAGGCACTTTTCAGGCCCAAGCCCAGCTCTTCCGAGTCCGACGAGTGTCGCCTTTCGGTTCGCAGGCACTCGTGGCAGGAATCGACCCCAGCACGTTCGGCAATTTGGTATCGATAGGCAACAAGAATATCATTCATCGCTATCCACGACTACTATCATACATCACCTAACGACCGATGGATTTAGGCTAAATAAATTAGAATGTATTTCTCTCCGGTATCTCTTTGCTACTATTTTTTTTTTTTCTTTCTTCAACCAGTTTGTCCGTTTATTTGTACCCCCTGCCTCTCTCTAGTCTGCTCCTGTCCAGCGACGGGAAAGCTCACGGAGCTTGTCGCAGACTCGTCCTCGTCTGTGTCTTTTCATTCGTGTATCTGGAACATCGGCACTTTTCGTCTCGGGCTCGGCTGGATGTCTTAATCGTACGCTCCTTTCCGCCTCGCGGAGAGACCTGCCACCCTATCCTCTCCTCTCGACGCGTTCAGGTTCCGGGTCGCCTTGCCAGGCCCCATTCTACACAGACCAGGAAGCACAGTAGTCCTGATACAGGACTCGTCCGAAATTCGTACTCTGGCTTAGTCGTCGCTGCTTCGTCACACGCTTGTCCTCGAACACGGCTCGAGGCATTATCACGAGTTCTTCACCGGTTTCCGGCGCTGCTTCACCCGCGCCAACGGCGGCGTCCCGCCGTTTGTCGCCGAATAGAGAGCCAGAGTCACTTCCTCCGGGTTGCTGGACGCCACCTTGCGTATCCCTATGTTCTTCGTGCTTTGTACTTCCGATTCGAGGACCCACTCGTCCGGCTCGCTGCGGGGACAATCGGCGATTAGTCGAACGAACGAGACGGAGCATTAGCGAATGCCGCGCAATATCGGTAAAAATAGCTAAGATACTCACATGTCGGGAGGGTGCCATCGCAACAGGACCTTGGTCTTTCCATCCATTTCGACTCTTCGAGCTAATACCTGCGCAGAAGAGTGTTACACTTGTAGCGCGATCATTCACGCGTTTTTCAATAGGTTTTCTCCAACTTTTCGTCAACTTACTTGACTAGTTAGGGCCATCGAATTTCCCGGGGTCTCCGCGAGACGACCCTGCGTCCTCGACTTGGCCAATTGGAGTAACCTGTGCTGAAGACCCTCCATCACCCCCGAGTCGAAGTAGTCAAAGAGTCTCGCTGCAGAGAACATGCGCGACATTAGTAATAATTACAGAGTGAGATGCATCGATATAAATGAGTGGGCGATTGAACAGAGACAATTACCCGACCAAGGTTGCCTCCTATATCGCAGCCGCTTCCCGTTCCTCCTCACCAGTTTCCCTCCGCTCTCGCAGCTCCTTCTGGCATTGTTATTGCTGGTCTCCGGCTGATTGAAGTGTCCGTTCACGTGCCTCTCCAGAGCGGTCTGAAATCAAGTTCGTTCGGCTCGTTACCACCCCGATTGTCCGCGCCTTATAAGGAGAGCGTGTTTCGCTCGTCGCAGGGATGACCCGGCGTTAACGTTTAACAATTCGACGACGCAATTCAGTACCTGAGAGCTGAATCTGCTGCCGCAGCCGTCGACGATGCACCGGAAGGGTTTGTTGCCGCCGTGGGAGAGCACGTGTCGCTCCAGCCATCTCCGCGAGCAGGAACTCCTTCCCTGCACCTTGCACCCTTGCCACTGGCAGACGAAATTGTCGCCGCCCGTTTGCGTGTTGATGTGCGCCGCCTGCAAGCACGTACGTACACGTCATGAAACTCGGAATTGTCCTTAGATCGTCTACCGTTCCAAAAACTCAACTCATCGCACGGTGCGACGGAGTAACCGTACCCAACGGACACCTACTTGATAGCCGCGGAGGTGTTGCAATATCGATTACGCGGTTCAAGCGAAAAGGGAGGGGGGATTGGGCCCCGATATTTGGTGTCGGGCAGCAGGAGCGGCAAACAATGTAACAGAAAACTGGGGAACACGATACGCGAGCATCGTTAATTCCGCCTGGCTCGAATTACGCGAAGGCGATCGATCTGATAAGAGCATCCTGTCTGTCGGCTAGCTCAATTTCGAAAGATCCATGAGGACGCGGCGAACGGTAGCCAGGGGAGCGAGGGTGAAACGATAAATCGCACCTGCAAATGTTCCAGAAGCCCTCCGCTGGATTCGAAACTCTCCTCGCACTTGTCCCACCGGCAGACGCCGCTGTCGGTGGCCTGCTGCTGCCTGTCCTTCTCCGGTTCCCGGGCGGGGAATCGTATGGTAGTCGGGGCGGAGAGTATCGGCGAGAGGGGCGCTTTCGACTCGCTGCTCCTCGAGTCCTCTTCCTCCTCCTCGACGTCGTCCTCGTCCGCCGGGCTGACCTGAGTCTCCTTGATCTCGGTGTCCTCCGGTACCGACAGCCTCGACAGCGGGTCATGGCTGGCCTGGGACCTCAGCGAGCCCAGGATGCTCCCGCAGCCGTTCGTCAGGTTGTTGTTCTCGTTCACGTGCGGCTTCGAGAGGATGCAGCCCTTGAAGTCAAGCGCCCCCATCTCGCTGGTCAGAGACGGGGCCGGCGTCGAGGGCGGCGACACGTTCTTCGCGCTCGGACTAACCTCCGAGGCCAACCTAGACGGTAGCAAAACGAGCGATCAGACTTGCGGTCCTCTCCAGCGTTACCCTGCTTCCCCCATCGTTGCAAGGCTCATCGCGAGAGACAGTAGGTATGTAACAGTGGCTAGAGCAACGAGCACTGAAGGCACCGAAGTCTTCAATCGCTGACTAAGTAGCGGAGCTTGCAACGATCTGGGCCAGCAGAGGCTTAATAGCTTCCTGATCGGCGACCTGTAACGACCACCTACCTGAGGGACGAGATTTTGCAGCTCGGTATGTTCTTCAGCACGTCGTTGGAGATGGGCAGACTGGGCACCGGCTTAGGCAACTTCTTTTCCATCTTACCGTTGGCCCTGGGCACGATCACCGGCGGTGGCTTCTTCGTGGGTGGCGGGGACATGGTGAGAGTTCTCACTTCCCAGTCGTTGGTCGAGGTGTTCCGGCCGTTCGGCGAGACGGTGCCCAGGTACTTGGCTAGTCCTCCCTTGTTCCTCTGCACCGTTGGTGGCCTCCGGAATTCCGAGGAGCTCTTCGCAACTAGCACCGACATCGTCTCGCTGTTCTTTTTGATCTGCGCCGGGCGACACGTGACGCGTTAAATAATAGCGAACTACTCCGTCACTTTGGTTAGCTAGCATCCGCTCCGATACTTACCTTGGGTTGCTGCGGCTTGATTTGAGTCTTAAAGTACTCGGTGATCTTGCCCTGGGACTCGTGTTGATGGTGAGGGCCGTTCGGCTTGCCGATGGTGGACTTGGTGGCTCCCCTGAAGGTCGGATCGGCGGCCCCGGACCTCGGCAGGGCGCCAGCCTCGGGCTCGCCTTTGAGCCTCTTGAAGGTGGAGCAGGCGGTGGCCGCCAGCGGCGGGGTCCAGGGCCACTGGGGCCTGGTGCTGATCTGCGAGGACGGCGCCAGCTTGGGTAGGGACGGAAGTGGGCTGGCAGATGCGCCGCGTATCGCTACCCCCTCGTCGCTGCTCGTGCTGCACGGGGAACCCGGCTCCGTGATGTCGCTGGTACCGCTGCTGCTGCACTCTCCGCAGGACACGGCCACGCCACTGCAAAACACGTAGACCATCGCCGTTAGATCAGCCCGTCAATTTTCTTACACGCCTGATGCATAAATTGGTAGCCGGCAATAGAACGCGGTAGGCTGACAATGAGTCGCGCAAAATTTTCTGCAGGGAACACCGCGAACCCGGACTCACCGATTGGAACGCAACTTTGTGGGTTTATACAGTAGGGTGGAACGAAATATAGGGGCAAAATATTTTTTTATTATTCATGACTTCTAATAGTAGGCAAAAGTTTAAATACCTTTTATAATGGTATTTAACCTGCCACAGTGTGAACGTGATCAAAATTTTTTTTGAGGTGCCGCACGGTCTTCAAATATTAATATTTCAGTAAATATTAACTTTTGAAAGCCTTGGGGCACCTCAAAATATTTGTTGATCACGTTCAAATTTTGGCAGCTTAAATACCATTATAAAAGGCAACTTTTGCCCACTATTAGAAGTCATGAATATTAAAAATATATTTTGCCCCTATATTTCGTTCCACCCTATTATACAGTGACTCAAGACGAGAACAACGGTGTGTTTCATTTGTGCCCAAATGAAACACACCGTTGTTCTCGTCTTGAGTCACTCTATAAACCCACAAAGCTCTCAAGTCCCGACACTCCAGGCTCCGACTACGTTTCTATCAACCCTCGTAACTTCTTCGTGGCGAGGTCCTCGACAGAAAAGGTTGAGCAAAAATTGGGCAAAGCGTTCCCAAAGCGTAACCACTGATCCAAGAATCTCAGACGAACGAAAGGACGGAAACGGCCATAGGGAAATTGCAGAGTTTGCAGGTAACCATATTACCAGCAGCGCAAACCTAATTACAGGATCAGGCATTGGCAATCGGCCCGTTTCGGTAGCCCGCCAGTGATCGACGGCCTCGTTTACTGAACTTTACACCCACTGCTTCTGTGACTCGCGAGTAGAGCTAACAGATGAAGAAGGAACGATAAGAATTAACGTGGATTGGAAAAAAGAAGACCCTCCGTGACGCTGTTGGTCCTTGAAAGCCGCGTATCGATCCCCGCTTCGCGCTTAGATGGAACTCGCGCGAATTCCTGATTAGCTGGCGAAACGGAAAACCTTCCTGGGTGCAGGCGTATGTATATACACCTGCGAGCGGCGCAGCGAGGAAACGTATCGCGTGGCAATGCGGCTCGCGTTTCGCCGACGGAAAGAAATGCGTGCTGGAATGAAGTCGGCGCGGAAACGGGATTGGATTCACGCGCGCACGCAGTATCGCCGTTTCTGAGGCCGCGAGTAAGTGCTATCTGGCCAGCGGCCGCTTCGTTAGCAATAAATCCACGGGACTTTCAGCGTTCTTGTTTCACCGCGGCAATTGATTCATCGCCGATCCACCGGTTCGTCCCGTTTACCGGATGAATTACAAAGTATCCCGACCAGTAGCGAACCGTGAAGAAGCTTCGGTAACGAGGCCCACCGATCGGAAGAGCATCGATCGCCGTCCAAGCAATTCCAAAAGTCCCACCACTCTACGCCTACGATCCAGTGAAATAAGAGCCCACGGATGCAGTGATAATATCGTTATCGCGATGGCGGAATCCGATCTGCGCGATCGTCCGTGTCCTACGCGCGAAAAACTCCGGGAACCAGCGGAGTAGAATCGTGGCGGGTCCCTGCGAAATGACCCCGGAGTCAAGAGATATTCACGGATAAATAGAAGCCGTGGACGAGGAAGAGGAGGGGAAGGGAGGGAGGAAAAGGAGGACGCTCGGTGAATGGTTTTCGCGGCCGAAGATATTTTCGGAGGCGTATTCGTGCCGGGCCGCCGACGTCACGGGAGAAAGAAAGACACTGACCTTTCCACATTACGATTCCTTGCCGACATTGCGTTTACGCAACGACGCGCTCTGTCGCCCGGGGACCGGAGGCCAGCCGAGAGGAACAGAGACAACGCTCGGCCGTTCATTAAACCCCGGCCGGCTGAATGACGGTCATTGTGCCATGAAATTCCTCTTTTTATCGATTCTGGAATCTCCTTCGGGCCCCCCCTCTCCCTATCACGCTGCGTCGGCCACCGTCGATCACCAGTCTACCTGGCCACGAAACCTACGCTCCACCCAATTGTTTGTTTCCATTAAAAATCGAGTGGCTGGCGGGACGAAAGTCTGCGAACGAAAGGCGAGAGGTGTCTAAATATTTCGTCTGCCGGCGATAAGGCGGAACGCAGCGCGCGAGTCGCGTTGCACGGGCAGAAACAAGGGGAAATAGGATGGAAGGGATGAACAAGAGAAGTAGTAGATTGCCAGCGCGTGCTCTTGCAACTGGAAACAGAGTCGCGTTGCGTATAAGATGGATCGAGTGGTTCGAGAACTCGTTCGACACCCTTGGAAGCGGGATGGAGGAATTCGAGGACGATTCTAGACCGTCGCCTTGGTTTATGAAGCTTTTAAGTGGCGAAGGTGGATGATATTTCAAGCGGCATGAAATTCCCTTTTTTCCTGGCAAGGTGGATCGCGTGCGACTCGGGTCGAAAGATCTACGCGACGGGATCTGTCGAGAGATCCCCGTGGATCACGCTACGTTGATCCTCCCGTCCTTGCAGGTGGCTCCTCCGTTCGGAGGTGCACCAAGGCTTGGACGATGCTCGCACACATCCACGCTTCTACACATACAAATCGGGTTCCTCTTTCTCTCTCCTCCCCTCGCCAGCGAGCGCTCTCTTCTCTTATTTTCCACGCACCGTTTCGCCAACGCTATTGTCCCTCTCCCTCGCTCCCTCTCAGCCTCTCTCCGTCGTGCTTTCACGTACTACTTACCACCACCGTGCTCGTTTCACTCTCGGAATCTCTTGTCTAGTTTACTGTCGCTCTTGCGAGCGCCTCTGTCCTTTCCCTCCTTTCGTTTTCCCGATTACCGAACGATCCCTCCCCGGTTTATATCGAAGGGTTCGCGAAAAGCCACTCCTCTCTTCGCCGGGCGTTTAGAATCGACCGCGGCAAGTCGCGCGAAAACACGTTTGCAATTCCACTCGGCCTTCTAGGCATCCTCGTGTGAAAATATTTGACCTCGAATTTCGAGATCGAAACGAGTCGAGCTGGCGCGATCCGCGAATCTCCGACGACCCAGATGCTCTTTTTACGCCCACGTTAACTTAATAACTGCCTGCACGAAACGGCTATAAACGCCGGGTGATCGGTCACGGGGATTAAACGGGCAGTCCAGTTGCATGGTTTGTCTCTTTGCCCGCTTATCAGCGAGTTCTTCCACCGATTCTGTCGTTTCTCCCTTCCCCCTTATCCTTCTAGCGCCAGCGAGCAGCGAGCTTCGCATCCCCTTGTTTAGTCTTTCTCTCCTGTGTTCCTTAATTCCCTGTGTCGTGGCCCCTCAGCCTCCCAGCGCCCCCCGTCGACCCCTCTTCACCCCTAATTTCGCTGGAAGGGGCGGCCGCTGTCTCCCTCTCGCCGACCGTGTCGCCGGCGAAGCGCGTCTCGCCGCTCCCTTCCACTCGGCAGATCGTCGCATCCCTCTCTCTATGTGCTCCCCCTCCGCCCCCGAATTCTATCCCGTTCTCCATCGCTCGGCCCCTCGTCGACCCTCTCTCGATCTCTTAGAATTCCTCTCTCGAGCCCTCTCGGTCCCTCCTGGGGGAAATCAATCCTCCTTATTCCTCCGCGTCCTTCGCCCTCTGCCCTCCCCTTCTCGCCCCTTTTCCTCTGGCCATTTTCTCCCTCCCGACCCCCTCCGCTCTCCTCTCTCTAGCCTCCTCCGCGCCGTAGCTTCTCTCTCTCTCTCCACGCCTGGTGCCCTCCTCTCGCATAGGTTCCCTTTTCCCTTTCACTCCAGCCCGAGCGCTCCGCCAGCGCTCCTCTCCGTTCCACGCGATCACTCCCACTCTCTATCCGTCTCTCCCTGTCCCTCCTCACGCTGCCGCGCTAGCCGTCCTTATCAACCAGGCCATGAGCCCCGGAGTGCTCGGCTCTAGCGATGGGAATGATGCCCTCGCGCCAAGTATCCGTGCTGCTCGTTTACCGATAACCGTTAGAGCGACGTAATAGATTGGAAGGTGGCTCGAGCAAATACGTTCACGGTATACACGCGCTCTTCTCTTTTCCGCGCGCTACCCCGACTGCGTCCAGAGACTCGCTGCCGAGCATCCCCCGGAGTACATTAACGCAAGCCTCTTCTAGGCATTGCGCGACCGCGAGCTTGTCTTTGCTGCTATTAACTGGAATCGCCGTGTCGTTACGACACTTGGAATCAGTCCTCGGATAGCGCTTGAATTAGTCCCATCGCTAGCCCGTGCACACATGCTCGCGTCGACCACGCACACTCGCGCCCTCCCGCTTCGCCGTCTCTGTCGCTCGCGCGTGTATCAGCCTCCTCGTCCGACGACGAGGACTTCCTCGTCGGACCCACGTCGGCGGAAATGCATGCTCACCTAAATACCTCGAGTTATATTCACAGCTAGAACCAACTGCCGCAGCTGGTAGACAACGACCGACCATCCTCCCCAACCCGAACCCTTCTTCCTCCAATTTTCCCGGATTCCCTCGCTTCGATTTTGTCCACTTCCCCTGTAGCTCCTCCTCGAACACTCTCTTCTTCCACCCAATCCCCTGTTCTTTAGCAGGCTGCGGAAAGCAACGCTCCGCGAGGAATTACGATACTCCTGGCTGAAAGAGTTTCATCCCCCCGCGTGCCGTTCGTTTGGTGGCGCGTTAAGCACCTAGGAGGCAGATGTCTCGTTTTCGGTTTTCAGCCGAAAGGGGGCCTGCATTATTCAGGGGGATTCGACGGCTGTATCTTGGCCTGGGAATCTTCTGTTCCCGGAAAAGGTCAACCCCCAAGCGACACGGTCGTCGGCCATCTTGACAGACACCCCCGCCATTCGGCAATTCCTTCTTTGTTCCGGGAAAAGCGACGGAACCCGCCCATCGCGTCGCTCCATTCCCATCAATTCCGTTAAATTTTTCATCGAGTCCCACGAACCCCTCGATAATCCCGTCTGCTCTTTCGTCTCGATCCTCTCGCGAGGGACGGCGGTAGATTTTTCGCGAATAAAGCAACCTTAGAAACGTCTTGGAAAATCTCAGGGCCGCAAATAAAATTATACGAAGCAAGGGGAGCAAGTGTGTGCCGAGGCTCAGCGTTGCCTCGAGGAAAGCACGTCGAAGGAAGGTTTACGACACGGGGTAACGGTTAGGGGTGGCCATTCGATGTCCGTCACACGAGTTGCGTAACTGACCTACGCCCAATCCGCTGATCCTCGCCACGGTCACGCGAACACGCGCACAATACCGGCTGCAGACTCCGTGTCTCCCTTTCGTAGCGGGACCGTAGAAGGGTGGAAGCCCCGTCGGATTCGGTTCGAGCCTCGTTGCGTAATTCCTGGCAGAAAGTTGAGCTACAGGCTGGCGACTCGAAGGGAGAAGGAAAGATAACGAGAGAGGCGTTAAATTTATGAAGCGGCTGTTGACCCTGGGTCACCGTGCACTCTTCCCTCGGATTCCCCGCGTTTTTAAACGAAACAGCGGAGGAACGATAGGCGAGGAGGTTGCGCCGAGGGTCGAGCCGATCGACACCCCTTTCCCGCCGGGTTGTTACGTCGAGGGGGCTGCGAGAGCCATAATCCATCTGGAAGCTATTACAACGAAGCTTCTTAGGGTATCGTGGACTGAAAAAAAAAACTTCTCTCTCGAGGGCTGAAGATATCCGACCGGCGAGAGGGGGGCAGAGAAATTAATACTCGCGAGCCGTCCGGCACTCGAGGAAGTTCCGAACAAGTTGGCCGGGTCACGATCCGTTCAATTGATTTCGTTTAAAAATACCTCGCCCCGGTTACCGGCCGACGGAAGTCGTATATCGATCGCGATTTCTGCGCGGGTTATCGTGCTTCCTCCGGCACGGGGCTTTTAAATTAGCGTTGCGACACGCACGCTCGGCGCAGAAAATCGGTGACCCCTCGGGCGATCGCGCTCAATAAAACCGCGCCGAACGGGCGCGCTAATGAAGTAGCCATTCAAATGATAATGGACGCGTGTAATGAGGATAGAACCGGCGCAATTTTAAACCGGCGATGTTTGAATGCCGGTTCAACAGCTGGCTGCGTTCGAAAACAATCCGTCGCCCGTCGAGGGTAATTTAAACCGTCATTATTGCGACCGATAAACAACGATCCCGGCATCCGTAGAGGACCCGGTGATTCCCTCCTCTGCGAGTGGCATAATACAGAGCTGACTCGAGTGGACGGTGCTACAGAGAATGTAATTTAAACGGTTCGTTGGAATAATATCCTGAGAGGGCACGGTGAGTCCAACTCGATCGCTCAAAGCTCAAAGGAACGCGCTTGCCCCCTGTAGGTATCGTTTTGGGATCGGGAGCGAACTAATAAGTCGATTCGCTAGCACTCTTTCATGAGAAATGTAGGGAGGCTCGAGTAGGGGAGACCGGGGCTAGTTGGCTAACGAGGTTAGTCGACTAATTCCATTTAATTGTTTTATTATAGAATAAATTATGCTGCGATTCGCGATATTGAAGCATATGAATGACCAGCTTGCCATTTAATGCGTCGCCGTGACAAAAACTTGCGTGTTCTGTCAGTGAGAAATTGAGAATGAAACATCTGAAAAGGTTGGCGGGAAGTAAATATTTTTGTTTCGACTATTTATGAATTTTCGTCCACTAAGTACTGCTTGATATTTTTTCATGAATATTTTGAGGAACCGTGATACCTCGACTATAATTTATGGTTTTTTATTTTATCCCGTGCGTGGAGGTTTTGGCCATTAACGTGTTAACAATGTCGGACGGGGTAACACACGATCGGCCCACTCTTTTTCTCCGATAATACCTTTATCAAATAATCCTAAGAATCTTGTACAGAAACGCCGATTAAGTTTGTGGTCCACCGATAACCGCAGTGCACTCCGTTGCCTGTATTCGTCCGGGGGGCGAAAGTAATCTAAGAGTTTCACAGTGCAAAATTCAAAAGACGCGAGTTTCCAAGAAAGCGTTTCCACGGTTTACATCGGTTGTTCCGCGAAAAACGCAGTCTGCCGTGAATCTTGCGCTCCCGGCGCTCGTAAATCACCCGCGCGCTGCCAGCGGCGAGACACGCGCGCAATATCCAACGCGGAACGCGCGTAACGCACGCTCTTTACGACCAGCGTGCGTTCGCGACTAATTAAAATTTTTCGGGGACCAGTCCGATTTATCGCGCGACTGGCCGCTGTTACTCGGCCGCCGGCTATCTGCGACAAATTGTCAAGAGCTATTGGAGGAAACTTGCGGGCTGCGAGACACTGCAGTTTTCTAGAGAAACGTCCATGTTTGTGAAATACCAACGCGATACCAACTTTCTTCCACGCTGACCCCCAGAGTTTGGGTATTCGAATAATCTTGGAATAAAAATTTATTCGAATAATGCCGTTCTCTGCTAACTTCTGTGGAAACTACGATCCTAAAGTCTTTTGTATCTAAAGCTTACATAACCAGGCGTAACTACTTAGTCGCAAAATGCAAGAACGAAGTCGCGTACGACAATTTGTGGCAATTAAACGATATTCTTTGCTCTGACCCCGCGACGTTAAACGTGTCATATAGCTGCCGGTTCGATTTCTGCCGGCAGAAAAGTCGCGGAGTTAAGGGGGGAGCCTGTTGTAACTAGCTGAAAATCGAGGCATTATTCGGGAATTTTTTTTAAAGAAAGTATTTAATCGTCTCTGTCTGAAACTTTCAGGATAGTGTATTATCAGGTTAAGGTAGCTAAAAAAAATTTATTAAAAAAGAGCGGCAGATAACAAAGTTATAAGGGCTTATGCCCAGTCAGTTGGCCACGGAATTGTTCCACTGCTGGCAACGTGGCGTCTTTTGGTTTCATCTGACACCAAAAATCGAACAATTTTTGTTTAGTTTATGAGTGTATAAATTCATAACTTAAAAGATGCAAAATTGAACAAATGGCGGCTTCTTGAAAATAAAGTTAAATGTGTAAAAAAAAATTATTTATTTAAACAATATCATTATACCAATATCTACCACCTGTGAAGAAAATGTTCACAAATATCCGTGCACAAGGCCAAGTCGATTGGTCGAATATTTTTGGAGTTACATTACATTGTAAACCTGTCGTTTTGAGAAAACCACATTTCATGGTTTCTGGTAACCTGGCGCTCCGTAGCAAAACCGGCTATATCCGCTTTAATTTTTCGAATTTCGTTTCGCGGCTTTGGGAGCATATTATCGTGATGTTCAACTATTGATTTATGCAAAAAAAAAGAAATCGATTTCTTCGACCCGCTACACCAGGCTCTCCCCTTATTCAGCACCCACTACCGTTCGAACAAAGAATCATCCCCTGTTCCGGGAAAGCAGAAAGCAAAGAAGAAAGGGTCTCAGAGCGAGTTGTTAATTCCTCCGATTAAATGACCCCGACCAAAGGGTGAGAGGCGCGCACGGCACAGAAAACCGTGAAGAAAGCAGGAAACATTTGAAAGTTACACGCGCCCCGAGAGCACTTTAGAATTTAGAAACCCCGTGGCAGAGAGCAGACCGGAGAAAGAGCCTCCCCGGAGGAAAGTTTACGTTCTCTCTTTACGAGGCGTCGACACGCAACGCGGGGGTGTTTCCCTCCGCGCGCGCGGGGCGACGTGGCGGGCACGCGTACGAAACGGCAACATTTCTCCCCGGTTACGATCTCTTTCACGCTCGACGAGGTCTCTGGGATTGCGCGCTTCCATCTCGCGCATTACAGCCGGGGCCCAGCTAACGGCCCGATTTTTCCCCCCCTTTCGCGAACTGTAATTCGCGTCACGGGGGGTTCTCGCGGGGCTCCGTTTTTCGCGCGCGCGCCCGGCCGAAATTTACGATTATGTCGGGCAATTACCACTGGCCCGCGCTCCCGCTGCAACCGGTGGTACGGCAGAGGATGAGCGGAAAAAACGAGTCGAACAGAAAAATAGAGGAGGGGAGCCGAGGACGAACGATTATTATCGAGGCCGGTCGAAAGGGAGCGGCGCGTTCGGGGTCGATTTAATTCGTTAAATTAATTCGCGCCGCCCGCAAATTCGCAGATAATTATCGGGCCCCTTTATGCCGGGCACATATCTTCGTTACCGCCGCGACGACCTTCTCGGCCGGCGCATTATTACGCGTTATTACAGAACCGGCACGTGGAAAAACGGAACGGCCCGAGCTGTCCCCCGGTTTTATTAAACACGCGGCTGCAATGCCACCGAGTAATATTAGTCGGGCGGGGTCGTCGACACGGATTACACGGCCCGCTTCGAGCTTACTTTCGCCGCCGTTTTCGCTGTTACGTTGGCCGCGAGGCGGTCTAGATTTAGTGATCTCGAAATTATCCGCAGCTTCCTCGATGCTGCGTGGCTTCGCTGGGAAACTAATCGCGTGGCTGTTGCTAGAGTAGAATGTCCGGGATACCGAGTTAGCTGGAGTTTCAGGTGTCTTTTAGTGACTTGTTGCTCGAACCAGAGCCTTGGACACGAAAGGATATACGAGTTAACGATTATTAGGAAGGTCGATCCGAAGAATGCTTTTCGATCTAACGGAGGAAGTTGATCAGCAGCGCGAGAGGCCTGCCCTTGTGGCAACCATCGACGATGCACTGCCGGCCATTTAATTAGAGCTTCGACCGTAATTGACCAAGGTTTGCGCAACGCGTTAACGCCGGTTAGCAACGAAGCTGGTTAACGTCCGTGCACACAGGAAAACAAACGCCCTCCCGAATAGCAACGAACCCGCCATGCCCGAGCCTGCTGCTTTTCTCAATGCGACCGGTTGGCAAGCACATCCCAACCGAAATAATACGAGCTTCCAGGCGTCTCGAGACGTCTCTCCAAACGGTTCTTTCGATTCCGCTTCCGCGAAGGGAGATTAACACCGTCGGGCACGAACGACTCCAGGATCACGGTCCGCGCTGTGCGTGGAATCGGGAGGAATCAAATGGACGCAGGGAATTGTCCCCCGATCGATCGATCCTGCTTCAGCTGGGCTCGATCGCGCGATACGATCCAGGCTATCGTTAACCACATCGACATCTGCATCAGAGGCACGGTCGTTGCATACGGATCGTCCACGGCTACTTGGTATTCGCCACGATCCTCCAACCTTAGTCGCTCGCCTCGACACACTCCTCTCTCCGCCTTCCTATACTTAGAACCGAGTCTGCCTCTTCCTCTTGTCTCTCGTGCTCCTGTTGTTCTTGTTCCTTCCCCGACCTGATCCTCCTCGCCGCCTCGCCGCTCCTCCACCGCCGGCCGCGCGAATTCATTTCCCTCTGCCCGCTCGAAAGTAGGAACCAGACTTTCGGCAACGTGAAAGCCTCCAACACGGACGATTCCCTCGATCCTCACTCCCCCTCGTCTCAAGCGCCCGCGCGTCTTCCTTTCTGTCGGTGGCTCGCCAACAAAGGCCGCGGCTTTTTCCCCAAATAATGCCATCCTCCCTTTGATCCAGCTAGATACACCCGACTCCTCCTGCCGCGAAAATATCTTGCTCCGTTCAAACGGGGATCCCGCTCACAAAGAGCCGCGGCAACCCTTTTTCTGTCCCGTCCTCCGCGACAATCGAGTCGATCAATTAATTCGCCAAGATGAGAGAGCGATCGTGCTCCGAGCATCGAGTGTCCACCCCATCCAGCCGCCCTCCATCGCGATTCATTTACCCGTCTGTTTATTCGGTTATTCATGGACGAGAGCGAGCCCTCGGCTCGCAATTGGCGAACTTTCGAGGGCTATAAAGTCGCGAGACGAGGCTCGATCGGGAGAAATGGCAGGAGCCAACAGACGGTTTTCTATCTATTTCAGCAGCTATCTTTCCGTTGAATGAATGCTCGGAGGTTATCAGACTGCTGGGTTCTGGTTCGCTTCAGACCCTTTTCCACAACCAGGATTTAGAATTGCGTAAGGGACGTCAGTGGGCCGAGATGCAACGGCCTGAAGATGAACGGTGCAACGCGACGTCGAGCAGATACACCGTAATTCCAAGCGGTGCCTCTTGTCGCGGTGCCAAGCTCCAACACGGACGCGTCCGGGAAATATTCCAGGCTGTTTGTTCATCCAGCAGTCGAAGGAGGCAACGCGAGGGAAGCATGCTTCGCGCGTTATATCAATCATTCGAGGGAAACGTTGAAATTCGAAACTCCATTCTTATCTAACTCCCTCGCTCCTTCCTTCCCTTTTCCCTGCGATAATAGAACGTGGCACTTGATCCAATATATGGGTGACCCTTGACACGATCCCCGTCCACCCGTCGCTTCCAAGGGAAACTTCCCTCAGCCCTTGATTCATTCGCTCTCGGCTCGCCCTGCTAGCTCCTCGAGGCACTGAACAAATCCCACGATTCTGGCTTTCTAGTGCCGGATTAAGAACGAAAGACATAGGCACGATGAATCGAGGAATACAGAAGTTTGAGAGACGCTGACGGCGCACCCCTCTCTCAATATGTATTCGGGCAGAAATTTGCTCGCCCCTCAACCTCCTTTCTAGGATCTCCTTGCGCAATACGCGGAAGAGGAGGATGGAATTAGGAGAGAATCGACTCGCGAAATCAAAGTGCCCCAAGCGAGAAGCAATTTTGTTACACATTTATCGCTTAATCATCCCCCGACGAATCGACCAAGGACGTATCGATCAGGAAATTACCGCTACGAGACTTATCTTAATGCCGTAATTTCACGGTGAATTTCAATCATATTTATCGCCGGCGTATCGCGATTATTACCGCCGCTTATTACCGCCACAGAGGCACAGCCGCTCTCATACCACGCCGCCTCGCAACCTGCAATTCACACTTCGCGATCGCCACTTCGCAGTCTAAATTTCACGCTTGATAAGTTAGAAGATGAGGGAGTAACTGCGCCGAGGCACGAAGTGTGGAGTCTAAGTCGCGCGTGAATGCATTGGTAGCAAATTTTCGAAATTATACCTCGTTCGTTTGGCGTGAAAGATTTTCCTCTGGGAAATCGAGAGAGATTGTGGGGCTCGAAACGGATATCGTGACACCCACGAAACTGCTCGCCAACCCACGATTCCCGCGTATGTATTCTGTTCCTCGACTTGCCAGCGCGAGGCCACTTTATCGTCGCATTAGTTGCCGCGGGTGGGGAACGGGGCTCCAGGACTTCGCGGCGGTTCTTCCTGAAAGCGGAATCTTGTCGAGAGGCTTGCAGCCCTGGCCGACCCGCTTCGACACGCTCCCTTTACCCCGAGACGTTACGTAGCCGCTTTTTTTTTGCGGGCCACCGAATGGAAATAAAAGATCGCGCCTCGGATCGATCGGTTCGTGCGGCGAATGCGAATTGAAACGGCCGCTGGGGACGCCGAATAATGCTGCCCATATTCCCTGGACGCGTTCGTGACGGTAATGGGCCAAGTACAGGGGCCATTACCTTTCAAAATTTCAGCGGACCCGCTGCCAAGCAACAGTGCCGCTCCTATGAAACACTGGCAACCGCGTTGGTATAGGAAAGCCTCTACCACCTGTAGAAACTCCCAACAAAACGGCACATCTACCTTCCACTCTGACGTTCTAAAAATCTGTGCACAGTATTCGTTTTACGACTGATCAGAAGTCGGCGATAGGGGTTGCAGCGGGTGCAAGGCAAAAAACGGAAAGAAGAAGAAGAAAAAACAAAATAATAAAAAACTGATAATTATATTTGATAATATTTTGGAAGGAATATTTAAATAATATTTAGGAAATTGTTTGAGGCCCCAAAATATTTCTTCAAACATTTCTTCCAAGTCTCTTTACACAGAAAGCCGACTCTGCGCTCCTCCAACCCTTGTTTCTTAAGGGTTAACCTGCCCGAAATCTCTGACCGAACAACACTCCAGAGGGTGGGGAAAGGGAGCCTCCGTGGCGAAGCGGTGTCCACGGAAAGAGACAGTAACGGCGAGAAGTCTCACTTTCGGCGACAAACCGTTAGCAGGATTATGGCACAGGTAGCGAGTAGGTGCGCGCACGCAGGTGTGCCAATGAGCCGTGGGCGTGCGTGTACGCGCCGCTTGTGGTCGCGAGCACAAGCCTTGTAACCTGTTATAACGGACAGAGACGCGTTTCTAAGAAGCGTCTACGTGCCCACGCGATTCGATGAGACCTCTCGGAACAACGATCTCCGCGGTGCTCGGATCCACAGAGGAGCGCCGTCCGCCGGCGTAAAAATACAAAAGAATTATCTCTATCCGTAATTGTAATTTATAGCCGGGTCGCTCCCTGCGTGCGCGATTAAGTCACAAACCCCGCCGAAGAGTCCCAGTCGACGTGTACTATTATACATATAACGGTACTCGATGACTTTACCTGCACCGAGTGACGAATTCCTTCTGGCCCTACCCAAGTTACTCTCCCCCGATTAGCAAGATCCTTGAGTCACAGTCTACTTAGGTATTTAGTTACTGCAATCGCATCTTACTCGTACTCGAATTGATCTCTCGCAAGTCACGTTCGAAAGATATCGAGAAGCTACAGGATTGTTTAATTAATGCCGTTCGGGGTTAATCGAGCCAGCCAGGGCCGGAACCAACGATAATAACGAGAAGAAGGAAAAGAAGGGGAAGCTGCCTATTATTCCCGCGTCACGTCGCCGCCATTACCATTTTCCTCGTTCACCGGATGGGCCTCGGACACGGGGATAGCCGTGTCGAGGCCCGCGAGCCCCGTGGAAATGAGTCTCGTCGGTTTCGTGGAAGAATGAGGAGCGAAGAACAGGAAGCCGGGTATCGTTTCGTGGCGGGGCGCACGGTTCCTGCAAACTTTTCGCCAGGAACGCGCAAACCTCTCGCGTGAGTCGCCGCCATTAAGGACGATTTGAATATAGCCGGAAAGGGGCGAGGCGCGGAGGGGCCTCGAAACGACCTCGAAAAGCTTCTCGTAAACGTTTAATCACCGTTCCCTCCAACGACCCTTCGGCTTCATCCTCGTCCCCACCTTTCTCTCTCCTTCGCCTTTCGAATCTGCCTCGCGAAAACCTGGTGAATTTTTTAACTCCGAAAGCTAGTTCGAGCGTCGAGGATCGCGGGCGGTGCGTGGGACGCTGCAGGCCTATAACCGGGCTACCTTATCGCGAGCGACAACGCCGATGGAATATCGATGGGGCGGAGAGAGGGAGGCCCCTGGTCGAAGCCCGGGAAAACCTACCGGGAAGCACAAAGGCTGTGTACGAAAGCGTCGGGGGAAACGAAGGGCCAGGCTTAATCCTTTTACAAAGGTAGAAATAACTCTGGCGGCCACGAGGGCTCGCGACGCCCCCGCCCCTCGGTGCTGACCTTTTCGCCACGGGGAAAACACCCTCGAACCGAACCGGCCACCTCCGCGCCGAGTCGTCAATTATTCAACGGAAACGATGCCGTAATTACAAAGCGATTCGTGCGATTACGGCCCTTCGCGACGGCCTACGGTAGGTTCACTCGGCAACCCAGCGTGGAGCTTGCATCTTCGCGATGGGAGAAGGAAGATTCGATGTACTGTACAGTGAGTAGGGGAGGGTTGCCTATATCGTACCACTTAAGACGTTTTACGTTATATTTCATATTTGGTACTAATTTCAACGCAAATGACTATTGGATATTGTAGCTTGATGTTTTAGGCACCTAATATTATATGCTTAATCTTTTGATCAGAACAAATTAATTTGTTATTAATCTTTTTGCCACATATTTTAAAAGGTACGATTTAGGCAACCGGTCTCCTAAATCGTACCTCCGCTAAAAATAGTATAAATAACAAATGGAGAAGAAAATATTCAACATAAAGTAATGATTATTATATAGTTACATATACAGTGACTGGCAGCTATAATCGTACACTCTTTAAAATCGCCTAACATTTTTAGAATCGGTCCAAACGACTTGAGTTTTTTTTAAAAGCTACAAGGATTAGTTTACCAACTGATGAGTTTCGTCGTTTAAAAAAAAAATGTAATTGGTCGGAATAGCGAATAAAATAGTAAAGTTCGGTTTTTGAAATTTGTTTTTGTGAACCTGTAATGAAAATTCAAAAAACCCGTTTGTAGATTGAAGCAAGTTGTATACATGCTGAAAATTTCATCAAAATCGGTTAACGTTGCTCTGAGCTACAAACGTTTAAAGATGGCAGAATATGGTCGAGAATCGCTGATTTCGTGAATTTCACATTCATTGATTACTGGGAAATTGATGATGGTACGATTTAGGTGACCAGTACGATATTGGCAACTCTTCCCTACTTGAGTAGGAGATGCGAGCATTGGGGCTTGGCTTATTTTCCTCTTGCAAGCGAAGTGCAGTTTGTTTGGTGGACAGATTAGTACACTGCCCCAATAGATTCTACAACCCCTTACGACAATCTTTCATCGTCTTCACTGGCATTCGTGGAGCATCCTAGAGGCTCGGTACAGAAGACGGTGCTCGCGACAGGTAGAGATCGCGCGAGATGGAAAATGTGGGAACCCAAGGGAGCCGAACCGCGGAACCGCATTCTCGAACACGACGCACGTACGTATTCGTGTGCGTGTCACGAGCTAAGAAGGCCGTTTATACGCTGTACGTACAAGGTAACTCGACACGCGCTATATAAACCAATCACACGCGAGATAAGAGAGATAACTCGGACGCACCGCGGTGGGATCGTAATAACTCGTTCGAATTAAACGCGGTCGTCGCAATTTTTCCGCGGGCCTCCTTGCGATTCCTTCACTCTAACAGTGAACCATCCACGATCCTCTCTCCCTCCCTCTCTCTCTCTGTCACTTTACGAGCATGCCTCGCGGAGATATTGCCGCGAGGATAAACGCGATTACGGGATGAATCTCGTTAACCGACGCTCCGAACGGAGAGGACGCGTACGTCCGTTGAGGGTGACGAGATTCGCAGTCAGAGATCGCGACGCAGAGATTCAGGACGTGCTCGAACGTCAAGCCATTGAAGCGAGACGTTAGGATGGAAGTTGAAGGGAGATTACACACGGCGACGTTGCAGCGTCAAGAGATCCACCGCTGCGGAATGCAACCGAGCGCGGTGCGCCGAGCGATCCACTGCTCCGCTCGCGTTCCTCGAAATTTCCCGATTTCCGGAACCAGACGCCGATCGAGCGGAATACGAATTACCTCGGGGACACAGACGTCCGCAAGAACAGCAAAGGATAATCGAATTCGATCGATGTTATCGGCAACAAGCTCCGTTAGTAATGCAACGCGGTACAATCGGCTCGTTCGATTCTCGCGTGCCTTTGGTTAGTAGACAATTTCACATGCTCGACCTTTCTTCTCGTGAACGTAGGCGTGGCAATACTGTAGAAATGCTGGGGAAAAAGACGGCTAGCCACGCGAGGTGGACTACTCTTTGCACCCAACCACGATCGAACGAGTTGATTGTACCTACAGCGAAGTGTATACATACATAGGCACCGATGCGCCGAAGAAATTTACGCAGTGTCGTTGTCTGAATCGTTTGGGAAAATAATTATCGCGTCGGGGCAGGAATATGGTGGCGGGCCTCGCGCGCGGCCACCCCGCAAAAAGGACTATCAAGCTCGATTTCGATGGCCCTTTCTTTATAAACACGTTATTCCGGTCTCCCCCTGTTCTCCCCCTATCCCCGTTTGCATCCCCCAGCCTGCCCCTCTGCGGCTCGCCAAATCGAGTGTGTTTCGGGCTCGACACACTAACCTTGTCCCAAACTTCGCGCGCTGCCACCGAGAGCAGCGAGAGGAGAGAAACGGAGGGGCCCGGAGAGAGAGAGGGACACAGGGAGAGAGAGAGAGAGAGAGAGAGAGAGCCCGGTGTCATTACTCCGTCGCGTCGGTTCGAAGCGGCCCGAACCCCTCCCAGTCGCCGCCCCTGCTGCAAAACTTCCGCGCAAGTTCATTGTCGTCAGGACGAACCTTGCCATTGGCTGGAACATCCACTGTGCCAGGGACGGGCAGGTGATCCGGAAGACCCGCGTCACCACTCAAACAATTCCTACTTCATCTAACCCAGCCACGTTCGACGACCTCCGCGCGTCCACCGTCGCGAGACGATCCGGCTTCGATTTCCACAACGCACTCGTTCCTTCCCAGAGTCTACCGAAGGTGGGCCCGGTAACAGGCAGTCAATGGACAATGCGCACGCGATTTCGGAACAGCTGGGACGCGGCCCACGGGGAAACCGCAGAACGAAAAACAGCCAGAAAGGTGGTCGCCCTATCGACGTCGAAGCGTTTCGTTGGGGAACGAGAAGCTTGCAGAAAAACTGGCCCTTGGACGAATCTACGAATCGGAAATATTACCCAAGTCCGGGAGCGAGAAAGGAAAGAAATAACGCGCAAATTGGCCAAGTTTGAAGCTGGCGAGCGGAATCCTCCGGGAACGATAAAAGCGGAGGGTTATTTCGAAGATCTACTCGACGATCCCGCGATACCCCTCCTCCCCGGCGAATCCTCGCGATCCTGCAGAGCGGTTAATTACACACCAATAAACTCGCTCCCCTGTACAATTCTCGTTAGCGTGAATCGCTCGTTAGCTTGATTCAGCGGCCCACGCCGGTCTGAAGGTGCGATTGCACGTGTTTCCCTGAAACTTCCTCGGCGAGTCTCGCTCCGAAGGTCAGTTCAGCCCGCCATCGCGGACCAAGTTCAAGGAAACTTTCAAGTTTAAGGAGCACGGGAACTCGAGCGCGTCCCTTGGAACAGCGGGCATGAATTTTCTCGAGAGGAAAGCGGATAAATCGTCGCGCAGGCAACTTCGGAAGTTACATCCTCGTTTCGCGCCGGGGAATCGGTGCTTAATCTCGTTGAGAGTTGGTTTAGTAAATCTTCGAAGAAAATTGTGTGCTTCTTTCTACGTAAGAAATAACCTGTTAGGTGCGCTGAAGAGTAAGCAAAGGAATCCAGGATCTCCGCGAGGCTGGCGAAGAGCAAATCGATACGGTTGCCTTTGCAAATATCGGTCGAGCTGTCGGAAGGACGGTCGACGTATCCGGAAGTCGGCTCTTCGCCGCCTGTCCCGGACAGCGTAGCCTCGAGCCACGGTCGATGGATCGATCGCTCCGCTAAGGTCGCGTCACGCGTGGACATTGGTCGTCCGTGTTTGAGCAAGGAATCGGGGACAGCTAGAGAGAGTCCTCCGCTACGAGGATAAAACAGACGGTAGCGAGGGCGTGGATGCAGGGCGAGCGTCGCGGGGCTCGTTTAAAATTCAAATCCACTCTGATCCGCGGAAAGGTCGCACGGCATCGTTCGTTATGTCATCGTGCTCGCTTTTATCCGAAGGAAAGTGTTACGCTCCCGGGCGAGCGTGCGCCGGCGGAGGAGAAAGGAGCTGGCCCCGTTAAAAAATCATCGAAACGGAGACGAGGGAAAAGATCCCGCGATTCCGCGTAGAGCAGAAGCTAGGATAATGGGGGAACGAAACTCGATGGCGTAAACGCTACCCAAAGCCGGCGTTCCGAGTCACGTTGCCAATACAGTGAAGAACGCGGTTGCCCGCGGAGAAAGGAAGTTACGTTTCCTCAGCGGCCTCGGCGTGCCACGAATTCGGAATTACACGGGGTCAGGACCCGGAAGATCGTGAGATAGCCCTTGAATTTCCAAGCACGCCGAACGCCAACGATGGATACCTTCCTGCTGACCAGCCCTTCGCCCTTTCCGAGCAGACCTTAACTGCGGATTTTATCTACCAAGCCTGGAGTCTGTTTCATTATCCAGCGAGTCGCGCGCGAACCCACTCCGGCGCGTTCTCCAAGGTTCAATCGCTGGTAGGAAGCAGCCAAGGGCCTGTGCGGCCGGAGAGACGCGTCCTCGAGCTGCGGGAGCTCTCGGGGAAATTCTGAAGAGCAGACGGGACTCGTGTGTGGGGTGAGGCTGGTAAAAATAGAAAAAAGGAGAAGAAACGGCCGCGGGAGCAGCTGCGCTTCCTTAAAACGCGCTTCGAAAGGAAGATTCGACCTGGGATGGAGGGGGTGTTGTTATTGGTTTAGGGTAGCTGGAAAAACGAGGGTTAGGTCGCGCATTGTTCCCTGGCGAGGTCGTGGATTCCAAGTTTCCTGCCCGTGGATACGCGACTTAAGCTCGATCGAACGATTCCCGGTCTTTCACGAAAAACATTTGTCTCTGATCGAAAGGACCGAGAGCTCCTTCTCCGCGAACTTTGATCGCGTTTCAAAACACAGGTTTCTCTAAATTTTCTAATAACCTGGCTGGTTGAAAGGCCATTTAAGAAGAAAGACACTAGCACCTACTTTAGAACCATACCAATATCCCGAACTCCTCCTGGAATTACGGGGCGCTTCGCTTTCGTCCACCCTTTATATGGCACGATCGATCGATGGGACAACTTCGTGGCAACCTTTCGAAATGGCTCACCCTCTTCGGAAACAGCTGGCTCTCGTCATCCATCAACAGGGTGGAAAACGTGGAAACTCACGGGAATGAAGCCTCGAAAATACTAGCGTGCTGCGATCGCCGTTTTGAATCCAGACCAAAAACTCCAGCGAGTAACTCTGCGTGCTGCACCGAAAAACCTCCACGATTGGCCATTTCCGTTCACTGGAGCACAGTGGAAAGGACGGAGAGGGCACTGTTGCATTCGACACGTGGGCGTGTTCGATATCACTCGAGCACTCTCGCCGAGGCGTTGAACGGCACAAGATCCTAGCCGCGTTCCCCGAACTGGCACAGAAAACTCGGTCGAAAGAAGAACTAGTTGGTGCTAGAAAATCGTAGGCACGTCCGCGACCCCTCGACGCGTATCTATCCCATAGCGGGGCACGAGGAAGACTGGAATGGAAACCGAATTTGTAGGGGTCCCTCGGTGGTGCGTACGTGACGGGGTGAAGAGGGTTTCTTGGCGGTGGCGTGGCCGCTGGCGGGGAGGGTACAGAGCAGGGCTGGAGGGGTGGCTGCGACCGAGAGGGTCCGTTTATCCTGCAGTGTCCTGTAGGGCCGCGCTCGCCTCCTACCAGCGTCTCGTAAGCGTTGAGTCACCCTGTATGCGCGCCGGAGGACTCAGGTAGAAAAACCTGCGACTGGGCCCCCGGGGCCGGAACGGGAAACAAGTTGTTGTATATACAGCCACGGACGAGCGGGCCCCGACAAATTTGTTCGGAATTCTACGGGCTAGAGTTCGGACGCAAATATCCGCGGCGTATTGTCTTCGAGTCGACCAGGGAGGACCACCTCGGGCCCTGCGTAAACAGATTTTACGAGCGGAGTACAAAGACGGGCCTAGGCTTGTCCAGCGATTACCTGGCGAATTTTCCGGCACGATTCCGAATACCTTTACGACACGGTGATCTCAGCCGGGGCTGAACAGAGTTGTTATGTAGCTTTGATAATGGTTGCTTTGGGGAAGTCTGTTTTCCTGTTTTCTGGGGCTTTCAGAGAAGATTGGCGTGATTCATGGGAGTACTATTTTGCGTACCTGAGGTTCACAGTTGTAGGAACATTGAGTATATACGGTGGCAATGTACGATAGCTCGGATGAGGCACTGTTTCAGATGTCTGATGGATTTCTGAGCTCGAGCAGTCTGCTACTCGGGGGAGGAAGGAGAACGGAGAGGATCCAGCAGAGGGACACGAGTGGAAAGAAAAAGAGAGAACAGCACACACGCGAGTCGCTGCGGTACGCACGTGCGTGACGAGCGAGCAAGCTCTCTCTCTCTCTTCACTCTTCAGCGCTGCTCCTCTCTCGAAGCTCGACGCAACGCAACGGCATTTCCGGCCGGCCGCGATCACTTCCGCCTGCCCACTTTTCCTCCCTTCCTACTTCAGTTTTCATGGGCCACGGGCCTCGGTTCACACGCCTTCGTAAATTGTACGTAACGAGGAGTTTTGGGGGATAGAAATTGTTGGAAGTACTCTGACTGAGGTACCTACGCTGGTCGCTCCAGTTTTTAATTGACTCATTTTCCGATCAGCAACGCCCCCTTCCTCTCTGTACTCGGAAACGATTACTGGCGAGGTCGGAAAGTGTTGGATCTGTAAATGACGTTCGTAGAATTAATACTCGACACCGACCACGCATCGCGAGCGAGAATATTCGCGCGACGACGAAGCAATCACGCGACTCCACTAATTTCCATACCGTCCCCGCGGCCGAGAGCTTAAACAAACCGATCCTCTAAACGGGGATTAATTAGGGGAATGATTTCGGAGCAGAGGGTCCTCCGTGGCCGAAACTTTCGGACTGGCCAACGCGATTCCCTCGCGGGGTAGGGGGTTGTTTACTCGACAGGGGTGTCGATAATTGAACACAGCCGGAGGAAATCTTTTTGCCCTCACCCTCGGAGGTATCTCGGGGCGAGTTTGCAGCCGCTTTGCCGTCAAACGTGGTATTTATTGTTTGTAAACGGGAAGGGATTCCTTTTAGTGCACAGGAGTTAGAAGGTATATATAAAAAAAACAATAAAAACATTAAGATAGATGATGGTGGGTATATAAAATTATGGTGTAAAGCTACGATGAGATTTTACATGAGACTCTTCTATTATGAAGCACAAATCTCTGCAACAACTAAATGTAAATAATAGAAATAGTCGCGAGAGATACACATTTTCGAGAATATATCACGATACTTGTTTCGTGAGAGTCTAAATTCGTGAAAGTAATGACAAAATATTTAAAAAAAAATAATCTAATTAAATTAGTGTCTCACGAGATTAAAGTCTCTAGTGAGACACGATATTTTTGTCACGTCGTGGATTTGCACCGTCACAAATAGAACACAACGTTCACATACGATTCGTACACTGAGTTTTGTTCATGTTTGCGGCGGTGCGGACACGGCAAGAACAGACGAAAACGGTCGCGAACAATGTTTTTGTTCGTGTTTGCCTTGGTGTAAACGCGGCATAAGAGCAACAAAACAAAAACACGAGAACAAAAAAAACATCTAAGTAGGTTAAAACTAGGGCTGTTCGAGTACTCGAGTATTCGAGTAACTTGAAATTCGGACCGAGCCGAGATTCGGTTTCCGAGCCGAGCCGAGTACTAGAAGAGAAAAACAAAAAAAATCGACTAAGTAGTCGGTTCTCTTCGAGCCGCTCGAAACAATTCGAGTACTCGTTTCTTCGAGCCGAGTCAGGCTCGACTCGCTTTTTTCGAGTACTCGAACAGCTCTAGTTATTATTATTATTATTATTATTATTATTTATTTAACGGGGGAATCCCCATGATTTACAAAACAATAGAAATAGAAAATAGCAGAATGGTTAAAATAGATCAAATATATCGCAGTATATTATTTGGAACACTCAGATGACGTTTGAATGTGGACGGAGATATGGCGAAAGGATCAAGTAACCCACTTTTTGGTTACATCGCAGTAGGTAGTACCTCGAATCTTCAGAAAATTCGATTTACGAAAAGTGGTAGATATAAAACAGTCTTGCATTCAGCGCCGTTCCTGGGTTTTGTGTCGCCCAGGTGCAAAAACAATTTTGCCGTCCTTATTAATTTAATATTCTTTAATTAAGAATTTAATATGCAGTGTCTTTTATATGTCAGTTTACTTTTATATGTATATATGCATAGTTTTGAACGTTTGTCATGCAAAAGAGCTTCGAATATTATTTTTAGTAAAAAATTTACATATAATAAACGGCCCGCGGCCGCCCCTGGGTTTGGCCGCCCAAGTGCGGGGGCACTGGTTGCATCCCTGAACTACCTACGCGTGATATGAAAATTAATATTCCAATTCCTTTTCCCCTACAAGCATCTTTCATTAGAGAAGAAATTCTCATTTCTACCAAAACCGACGAAATTCCCCGCCGAATAACAATTGATTTTCGCGGCCGCTGGAGCGAGCGATACCTCGGTCGATCGGCGAGCCGCTAGCAAACCCCGAGACGTTTCCCAGCGCCGCTGGCCCGGATCAAACGGCTTCGTCGTTTCGAGCTCCATATTCGATCGATCTCGCGCAGCCAGTGGAAGCAACGAAAACAGCGAAGCCAGCAGAGGAAGACCGGTGTACAAACACAAAGGGACTCCCTCGGGGGATGAAGTCGCGGTGGCACGGGGGCGGCAGTTTCTGCGGCCCTTTGTGCCTGCGTTCTGCTAGGGCAGGCTCGGAGAATGCACGAATTACCGTTCGATTTGTAAATCAAACATTCGCGCGGCGGTGGTCGCCGGTGGTCGTCGCGACGCGAAAACGTTTCACCGCCACACCGTCGACGATATTTCGCGGCGTCAATTCGACTGGAAACATTGGTGCGATCGACTTGCCACCGAGGGGACCGCGTCCCGTCCGCCGACCGTTCGCGAATCATCTTTATCGCGCCCTCTCGAGCACCGTCCATTCCACGGGCAACCGAACTGACCGATCAGACCTATTTCTCTGGGCTATCGAGCTTCGTTCGCCGTTCTCCTTCATCCCGCTTCCGCGTCTGCTGATCTTCCGGAAGGTTTATTTTCCTTGGCGACGCGGAACCTATCGACTCTGCCGAGTGTTGCGCGAGATAAAAAGCGTGACGACCGAAACGGAGCTATTTCGAGGCCGAAGCACGCGACCCTCGGGGCACGCAACAATCCGTCCACTCGTGGGATCGTTCGCGAAGCGAATCGACGCGCAGGAACGCGAGGAGAGAACCGTTTCGCCGACGTCCCCGCTTATCGCGGCTCTATCTCGGGGGAGGCTAGGCTACGCGCTTTGTCGGGGAGGAGGCGAGCGAGTGCTCTGATTAAAATTTCAACGGCGCTGACACGAACCCGTCAAAGGCTTGCTGTCCCCGTGCCGCTGGTCGAGGAGGAGGACGACGGAACGCCAGACGGCGCGGGTCACTCTAAGTAATTAAAGCCTCGTTTCTATTCCACGCCACCTTTATTTCCCGCTGCCCGACGGAAATCGAGCCCTTTCGAGGGGTCGCCCGTTCCGGCACTTCGATTCCGCGACTTTTTTTTTTTATTTCAATTTCGCGAACGGCGATAAATATGAAATCAGTCGGGCTGGTGTTGCGGGAAGAGAAAGAAAAGGGGGGAACGAGGTACGTGCGAACCTGCCGGCGAGCGTGAAACGTGCTTTACTTATCCTCCTGGCAATTTGCCGCAATTGCAGGCGAGCTGGTCGCCCGGGGATGCTTACCTGCAACAGAGAAACAGAAGAAAAAGCGTTATTGGCGTGGCGCTGTGCTGGGGGGAGAAGGCGAGGACGGGTCGCGTGACACGGCGCAAGGAACAGGGGAAAATGTTTCGCGAGCCTCGGCATGCGATTCTGTGCCGTTCGACCCTTCGGTGTTCTTTTCATTTATTATTATTGAGTCTTTATTACACTCACATTGTATGCGTCTACAAAGGGTATAAGTGGCGAGTGGAAATAAAGGAAAAGGAAACAGAAAATCGTAATAAATGTAAATGCGAGAAGGCGAGGCTCGGGTTTAATAGCTGCTTTTAAGTGCAATGTACTCGGCTCGGTAATTACTCATGCTTACAAATACTTTTCGCTTTCTTCTTTTGCAAACACCGTGTCATTCTTGCCTGCGGAGGTTCTGTCACCTAGACTCAGGGTCGGGTTGAGACCTTTAGAGGCCCTGGGCAGAGGCGGATTAAGGTCGGTTGGGGCCCTAGGAAGAAAATATTGGGCCCCTTACAAAAAAGGGAAAGACAGGAAGAATAAAATCACATGAAATCAAATTTGGTGTCATTAAAAAAAAGTGGAAAGTTGGTTTTTGTGGGGCCCCTCCGAAGTCGGGGCCCTAGGCGCGCGCCTAGTGCGCCTTATGGTAAATCCGCCTCTGGCCCTGGGGCCTAGGCTGTTAAACGATTTCCAGGCCTTATACAGGGTGATCAACGCAATTTACGTGACCTTGGTATTTACTTTTCAAGTACTTTAAAATTCCGTTATCATTATCAACATATTGTTAACTCCGCTTATATTTATTTTGTCACTATAATAAAATGAATGTGTTCTATTCCGCTTACTTCTCTGCTTTTCTTTCCTTTATTTATTTTTCTTTTGTACTTCCCAATTATTTGTTCTATGCTTGTGTGACTGTGATCTGTCCTTCTTATAACAAAGGGTTTATCCCGTTGATATACTTAAATGAATAATAAAATAATAATAATAAATTTACGTTTTCTTAAGCATTTCTGATAATTTGGCTACCAAGTGTTTCTAACAACAGTTAGATTCTAAAATTCAGAAGATTTCTATGGTGCCCCCTTTCTGCTAGCACGTGCTCATTTGAAAACAATGTGTCGCCTTTACCCTGTGAACCTTAGAACACGGCTTTACCCGTAAATAAATAAATAAATATCTTACAATGGACGTTCCGCGACTAGATTTGATTGAAAGAGTGAAAGGTGGTTCAGCAAATAGATTTTGAGGGTGCATTAGAAAAAAAGAAGAGTAGAAATTTTGCGGATATATTTAGTCGTTGAATCCTCGAGCACGCGAGAAGGGAGCACGACACTCGAGCGAAACTGATCGAGAAAGCGACAAAGAACAGTTTAAATCCAGCGTCTGTCCGCAACGCCGCGTTGCACAATGCCCGGGGAGGAAATGCTCGGGCCGTTCGATATCTGGCGAGATACTTATCGCGCGTTAACGCGCTGTGACGTACGCGAGAGTCGTTATGGATCGCGATTCCAGCTGATCGTGGCTGGCTGATAAAACCGCCGTTTCGCAAAAAGCTGTTCCGACTAATTGGAAATAGACTATGCAAGGCGACGTTGAACGGCGGGTCGTGGTTGCACAGCGAGGGAATCAGAGATCTTACGGCGACCCCTTTCTCGCGCTTCCTTTACGACGGAGCCCTAAAGAGAAAAACAAACAGCCCGAGCAGCCCTTTCGCCCCGCCGCGGACGGGGGAAGTTTTTTGTCGGTGTCGTTTCTCGTTTCGGCCACGGAAAGGCTGCGGGAGCGTCGTCCTGCCAGCGGGCTGTTTTGCCTTTGAGTCCTTCGCGCGACGTGGGTGGCCCTCCTCTTCCTTCGCTCCTCCCCTCCCCTCCCCCCTTCTGCGCCGGGGGGATAGAGCCCTCTATTCAATACCCCGAGCACTTCACCGTAGTTAATTCAAATAAACGACGCTCCTAGGAAAGCAGGAACGAGCTCTGTAACTACAGATGACTCTCCAGTTTCCTCGAGGCTATGCCCCTCGCGTCAGAAGTTTGGTGGTTTCTTTGGAGCGGTAACGGTGCCCCATCGTACACATGACAAATCGTAAGACACGGCCAGTCGCACCTGTACTCGCCACGACGCTGAGAAAGAATGCTAGGTGCACGCGTGAGGTTGCGTGGCTCACGTGACGGGCCATTTATTTACGGATTCCGACGTCGTTTTTCCTCCCGCTCGGCTAACGATTGCCAGCTAGCACGCGAATCAAGAGCAGCGATACATCGTGCTTCGCTCTAGAACCATCGAGAACCTCCATTTTAACGTAGGTACGCTCGTGTCCAGGTATCGTTCGATTTTCCCAAGGAGCCCGCTTAATTGTCCCGTAATTTGCGCTCCGCCCAGCTTTAATCCAGAGCCAGGGACTGTTCAGCGAAAGGCTACCTGACAAATGAATAGCAAGCCTCGGTATGACCGAGGACGGTCGGTAATCCGAGGGATCATTACCTTCGAGGGTGTCCAAATTCCATTGTTCAAGCAACTTTACGACGCGTAGGTGCATACCTAGTATCGAAACTCCAAGTGTTTGAGCCCAAAGCTTCCATAAAAGTAGGAAGTTCACATAAATCGTAGAATAGAAGTTACGACCGTCACACGATCCCATTTAGTGGCGGACTCGGGATTTAAGGGGTCTTCCTACTTTGACGGCCTGAAATGGCGAGCGATATTTGGGATTTTTTTCAGAGAAATACACAAATTATATTAATTGAAAACTGTATGCCTATATTTGTACATATTTAGGCAACATTTTAATACAAATTTAATTTTAAAAAACGGTACCTGAAGCTTTAAACCTGGTTTTCTCAAAACAATGTTTTTAGAATTTGTTAGCATGACACCTTAAAAACCAATCATTTCATTTATTTCAAACTTGATATGTATCTTCAGTAGATGTTCTATTCTCGCCGGTATTAAAACTAAGTCGGTTTTCGCAAAAATAGACTTTTGTGACTTAAAAAACCAGAGAATTTTTTTCGGAAGTCGATGTCAGTTTTAAACGCTACCATTTTTTTTTTAATTTTCAATATTTCTGATTTAATCTAGTTCGGAAGATAGCCACAATCATACAGATTACCGAAATTTTAAAATTTTCTATTTCAGACAACTAGAACGGCTGATTTTATGCTAACAATGCGCAAATGACAGGCGCTCTATTTGAAGCACTATAACTCCAGAAATAACCACTATTTTTCCATACAATTTTTTTTCACATTCTCGAAAACTTTAGAGTCTAAAGACCGACAAATGAATCCGCAAAGCTGGATGTAAATATATTTAATGTTTAAAGTTCGCATGATTTTTCGTCCGACCCCTTAATTTCGGCGAGAGCCGAGTTGAAATTAATAAAATAAAATAACTGACTAAGAATTTATTTAAAGAATAAAATCGAGTTTCCTTTTCTGTTTACAAAACTCTTGAATTACTTCAGTCGTGGTCACAATAAGACCCACCCTCCCCTGAGTGCGCCACAGATCCAATTTCCCCAATTTCCAGCGCCATATCTTCTTCAAACTTGAGCTCCTCAATAGGAAGAAGCAAAAGCTCTTGGAGTTGGAAACGTGTGTGCATTCCGCGCGACGTCCCTGGCTCGGAGCACGCGATCCAAGGATCTCGGCGGTTCGTTTAGCCGAGGCTGCCGCGATCGCAGATATTACGTCGCGTTATATCACGCCGGCTGGGTCCGCGGCCTCGCTTTCGACGCTCCCGTTTCCTTTCCTACGCTGCGCCCGTTGCTTCCCTCGGAAGGATCCGCGGCCGGGGCGCAAAAATCGCGAGCAGGTTGCACCGGTATCCTTATTCGCGAACGCGCGCCGGCTAAACGAGTTTTAAAGTGCCGGTTTTATTGTCGGCCGCGCGCGCTCCAGCTCCTTAAGCGGCTCTGCCAGCGGCCAGGATCCCGATCAGCGTGTCCTCGCCGCGGCTGTTCGCGCTCTCGCGAAATTCACTCGCCTGGACTTTCGGCGATTATGCAAAACGAACGGTCGCCGTGGATCCCATCCTCTGCGCGGGCCATCCAGTAAATCGCGGCGTCGACGACCAAACAGGTGATTGCCAGCGGAAATACACTCGTAAGAATGAAGATGCTTAGCGCGATGAACGACGACTGACAGTCAAGTGCCATTCGGTTTACGTGACGCG
Source organism: Andrena minutula (assembly GCA_929113495.1). NCBI lineage: Eukaryota > Metazoa > Arthropoda > Insecta > Hymenoptera > Andrenidae > Andrena > Andrena minutula. Next base: position 36,770,023 of record OV815995.1, read on the forward strand.
CCGCGAACACGTAAACTGGAGAACTTGATCCCAACACGTTCCTCCGGGCCGTAAAGATGTCCAGCGGACGGGTTAGGCGCGGTGGTTTCGGCAAGGGTATCGACCGCCTCGCGAGAGGATAACGCGAGAGGGAAGGGTCCTTCCGCGGGATATCGAGAAACGATGTTTTCGAGGAGAACGGCTCCGACGCCCACGCGATTGGGGTCGCGCGACCCACACAATTGAGCTCCCAGCTCCCCGAGGAGCGGAGGAGGCTGTGGATCCTAAACTTATGCATAGAGATCGCCTCTACGTGGTGTATTCCAAATCGTTTGCTATAAGCGGTTCTCCAGTTTTCTTTATAGTTTTATACTGGATGTATCGAGCTCCCCTGAGTAGCTACCTCGACTTTACCAAGTCTCTACTCTAATTTCCTGTTCGACGCTGAGTTCTTCAATAGCTCTAGAATAATTACACGCTTTGGTACCAAAGACGTACGTCGATTTTAGAATCACGATCGACCATGTTCGTTGTTAGATCGTGGGACGAAAGGAATCTTAGCGATCGGAGAAGCCACGGGGCATCGATTCGGCGTAGAGCGGCGGAAGGTCGAAGGTGCATCGACTCCGGCCGGTGCACCCGTGAGACGCGCTTTAATCGAATGCAAATACGTGCAAGTTCGTCGGTCGGCCGAGCTGTACACGCCACGACGGGATCGGAGTGGGTGCTTCATTCACAGAACAGCCGGCTTTCACGATAACCTCCCATACGCGTCCATTTACGATCACCCCCCTCTCTCTTTCTCTCTCTCCCTCTCACCTTTCCCCTCTCCCAGCGCGCTCGCTCGCGCGCGCGGCCCACGCCTCCTCTTTATTTCCAAGTCTGACGCATCCTTTGCTCCTCTCCCTTCGTTTCTGTGTCACTGCACCTTTCTTTGACGACCACGTCGGTTACGCCGATTCCGCTTACTCGTTCGCTCCCTCCGAAGGGGCGACGCTCCTGTCTGCCGGGAGGAAGCGCGCCGACCACGCAACAACAAACGGTGGCGCGGCTTGGAGTCTTCAAGGGAGAAGTTACACCCGAAGCCAGCCGAACGCGTCCCGAAAGCCACAGTGTTCTCAGGAGCGAGACAAAAGTCCTATTCAAGCTTCCTTTCCTCCCCATTATACGCGCTTCCTACGAATCCTCGAGGAGGTGGGCAGTACCACCTGGGAATCGACCAGCCCCCCCACGTCGCCGCGGGTCGCCAGCGTGGAAGCCGAATCGGCGCCGCAGCTCGTCAACCCCGCGGACCGTCGTCGAGCGGCGGCCGACAAACGCGGGGGGAAAAGAGGAGCGCGCGCATCGATGCCACTTTATTCCTCCTTTACTCTTTTTCGCCGGGAATCGAAAGGCCGAGAGTGCACTCCCCCGCGCCGCTCGAAAGTAGTTAGGGTTAACGTGGCTGTTGAAAAAGCCGCTGCTATCTCGTTCGAATGGCAGCGGCCGCGATCGGGGTAGGTGTACACGTACTTCGTGAGATACTCGAGCACTCGTAATGGGCTACGAGGCTCGACAACGACATCGAGCCGGAGGGAACGTGAGAGGGTGGGGCGAGAGAGGCAACTAGACGCGGCCGTGGGCCCAGGGAAAAGGGGAGAGACAGAGAAGGAGAGAGAGAGGGACACGCTTAAATATCTGACTGCTCGTACGGCCGAACGTAGACATAATTTAACCGGCAGTTCCAAGCGATTACGACAGTGCTACACTTTGAATACGCTGCTCTAATGCGCGCACCAACGTTACAGCCCGCCTGTCTCTCTGCCTCCAGGCTCGAACGCTGGCTGCTCCCCGTCACGACCGCTAACAGATTCGTCGTTAATTGCGTTTCGCGACGATATTAAGCGAGCGCGCGTCGTTCCGCGTGGCTGCGCGCAATCCGCGACGTCGCGGTCCCCTGGCTGAACCAAGTGCTATTTATCCGAATGGTCGTCGTTCGGTCCAGGGTGTCGCGGATACTCAAAGCGCGGTTTCGACGGCGAGGAATAAAAGTGGAGAGGATTCGCGGTGCGCACCGACACGCAGCGCGGCTCGCCAAGCGTGTCGGGAGCGGAGCGGCCGGTTTCCGGTCCGCGACCGGAACTGCGTCACATCGTTGTACTCGCGTGTAGATGGTCGACGCGGTCGAGATGTCGGGGAACGAGGACGAAGAAAGCAGTGGAGGAGCACCCGAGGACTACGGATTCGCAGTTGCTGACCTGGGTTAACGGCCTACCGGCGAACACAATGCGACGTTGTGTTTCGTGCTTCGTGTTTCGTGTTTCGTCTGCTGGCGTTCCGCCACCGCGGCTTTGCGTTTATTGCGCTCTCGCAGCTCCTCCACCGTTTCGGCCGTCTCTGACCGGCGGCGAACTCGCCGACGCAAAGTCTTGTTTAACCTTTTGCGAGGTGCGCGTTCACGCGTCGCTTCGCCTGCTCAATATCTCCTTCATTCGCGTCTATTCTCGGTCATCGGTGTTACCAGCGCCGCGTCACCGTAGCCGTACCTTCGTTGCTCGATCAAACGCCACGTCGCGCTAGCTTTCTGTCGGATTCTCAGTCGCGGGAAATCGAGACTGTTCACTGAACAAAAACTGTGGGTACCGTGAACTCGGGTGACTTTGCTCGCCCGGGGTGACATTCCCCACTTTTCGGAAGAACTTTATATTATTTTATTGTGAAATAATTGGAACATATTGGTGCTTTGTAATCGATAGCAATAATTTCTCACAGGTCAAATGAAAAATCAATAGCGAATTCAATTATATGGTAATTTTTCAGGCAGAGTAAAAAAGTGGGCAATGTCACCGCAGCGGGCAAAGTCACTCCAGTTTACGGTATTGGGGAGAATAGGGTAAAAGGGAACATCAATGTCTTTCTTCTAGATAAGAGCTGCGAATGAGTTGGTATCAGATGATATGGGAGCAAACGGTCTTCACGACATAGTTTTGTAGTTACGACCACTTTTCTTCACTTGGAGTTGGAAAATTTATAACTGTAAGAACATCATTGGATTCTGTAGTCTCTCACGCTACATTTTGACGGTTTACCCAGTTCTTTACTTCACACCAGAGACGGGTAAAGAACTATTTAAAATAAAAAATTTTGTACGAAAAAAATTATTTGAAATAAAAATTTATGTACGAAAAAATTATTTGAAATAAAATTTTTTGTCCATCTCTATTTCACGCTGAAGGGTACCTAAGTATTAAATGTTTATTTAAGTACCTCATGTGGGGCAAAACTGTCCCCTATACTAAATGCTAGATTAAGGGGTTATGCTCAGTCACAAACCTTTGAAAAATCGATTTTTCAATTTTTCTATTTTTAGAGGCTTCAATTAGTGCTAAAGGTTTATAATACGCGGCTGGTATCGATGACACCGTGTAAGTGGAAAAATTAACATTTTATATAAGAATAAACTTGACTTGAAACATCAAACGCGTTTTTCTTGTAACGGCATTTTCAAAATCGGGGACCAAAATATTTATAAAACCATTCAACCGATTTACTTCAAATTTTACAAGTTTACTATAGGAACAATAAACTAGTCTTTGAACGAAGGATTTTTTTATCCGATGCTTAGTTTTCTTTTAATCGACGAAAATCAGGCACGATTTATGATAAAAATTGAAACTTTTATATTAAACATCCGCCATTTTTTCCCAAATCAATATTTCGAAAAATCCTTCGTTCAAATACTAGATAATATAATAGGTATAATAAGTAAATTCTTTTGAATTTTTTATTGAAGATGATCAACTTTCGAGCAGCAGTGGTCACCGCAGAAGCCTTTTCTTTAGAGAACCTTCGAGTGATGGACAATAACTTAGTTATTGATAAATACTTTTAAATAAAAAAATTACGATGCACGGTACTAGATGCAATCCTTAAAAGGAAAAAATATTTTTTGAGAAATGTGTTATAGCTTTCGAGTAAAAATTTCCAAAGACCACCCTTTTTCGGCCTCCTGACTGAGCATGACCCCTTAAAGGTAATACGAGCGCAGAGGGTTAAACAAGTTTTTGGCGCGTCCCTTCTGCGTCGGACCCTTCCTCCCCAACAGCGCAGCCCTATTTTTGGATCCTTTTTGTCCCGTGGCCATGTGGCGCGAAGCGCGCCACCATCTCCCGCGCCAGCCCTGCTCTCCTCGGAAATTTCGAGTGTTTAATGGACCCAAAGGTTTCGAGAGGGACGTCGCGTCGCTTCTGGGTCGACGTGAAATCCCGCGATAATTTGTAGGATTATCTGTTCGAGTCCTGCCGGCTAACCCCGCTCCTCCGCCTCCACTTGAACCGAGAAAGCTTGCCTCCCAACGCGACGGGGTTAAAGGTTCGTAGGGGCAACGGTGCGACCAAATCCAATGAAAATATTCTCGCCTAATGTCCGCGGGAGCCTGAGAACAGCGCTGTTAATGCGCGCGGACGCGCGTCGCGTGCGTTCACGCGCTCTCCTTGGAAAATATGGAAGCCGTACGTTTCCTGCCGGCCCTCGTAAATTCACGGACCCGCCTCGGGATATGCGGTTCACGATTCGCTGGACACGACGGCAAAATTGCCGTGGCGCTGCCGCGAATATTTCTCGCTGCTCGAGGGAGGAAATGGCAAGCTACCCTTTGCCACCCTTCGCTACCTTTCCCAGCGTCCAATCTCATCTCGCGAATTCGCGACAGGCGATCCCGACACGTGTCTGCCGGGGGTTTAGTAACTGGAGGATAATAGAAGGGCATTCAACGCTGTTCCCAGAGCCGAGGGCCATGAAAAGACGCGCATCCTCGCGTTAACAATCCCCAGCTAACTGTTACATGCCAAGCCAGCTCCATTCGATCGCAGAAACTCGATGCTCGCCGTCTGCTCGCGCTGTCTTCGCTTCTTCCGCGGAATACTTACAATTAGTTTCAGAGGCGCGTGAGTCAGCCTCTCGCCCCTCTCGATAAGAATCCCGCGCGCTGGAGTTTATTGCTCCAATTTCGCGATACTCTGGACCTCGAAGCGATAATCACGCAGAAAATTGCCGCTCGTAACGCAGCCGGGGCGCCTCGTTCGTAAGGGACGTATCTACACGTACATCTCCGAGAAGCAAAGTGGCCGTTACTCGGAACCGAGTCGTACGTTCGCATCGAGCTCTGGCGGCAGCTCGACGCGGGGCTGTTCCGCTGGAAGATTCGACGGGGCCGTTCGAGGCGCGTTCAAGAGCTGGTCGGCTCGGCGAGTCGCAGCGCGATTCGAGCCTGTCCCTGGCCCATATACCGTAGGTGAGCTCCATCCGCGATTGCGTAACTGCAGCCGATAGTAAAACGCGAGTGGCAGGCTAGGCACCGTGGCGCGCTCCGCTGGAAAACTGGCGACGAAAGCCAGTTCCACTCGACCGCGCCGTCTCGGCCCTTTCACGAACCAGTTAACCAGAATCGTCGCACCTTTCGTCGCCGGGCACTCGTTGCCTCGAGGCCACAAGTTTATCACCGTTTTTCGCCGCGCGTCGCGCTAGTAAACAACGTTTGCGCAACAAAACCGCCGCGGCTCGCTCCAGTTTCCGTGTGATCCGCGGAGCCCAGCTCGGGCTGGCGATTAACGGCGACGCGGCCCAAGGTGAACGGCGTCTCGCGTTAATTTCGCGGCGCCCAGCTTCGTTCGAGGAGAGATCGTGGCCCTGGCCGATCAATTATGCAACGCGCGTCCGTTACTTCGGAAACCGGCAGAGATCCGCAGGGTCAGGCGATAATGGTGCAGGTAATGCTACGCGCCGCCGTAATATCCACGCGTTACGCGCCAGCACACGCAACCCGAGAACGTCCGCGCGTTTTCCCATTCGAGAGAGCTGGAGCAGCTGAGCATCGGCGATCGAATTATCGAAAGGGATTCCTCGTCGGTCGAGCAACAATCGGCTGCAACTAGCTCGCGAATCCGGAATAATAAAAACCTGTTTAACGACTTCCTTAATAAATTCCGGTATTTGCAGAAGTTCGCGGTTCGCGTTGGCGATGTCGCGTTTATGCCGCTCGAATCGATTCATGGAGATCTGATAAGGCGTGTCGGATCGGTGGACTGTTCCTTTTTCTATCGGAAACCGTATAATCGGTGGCGCGTTAAGAGCAGGGAAACGATACGGAAGATCGCGATGAGGCCGATCGACCAAGTTACCTCGTTCATTAGCTACCTGCCCCCGTATGTTCCTCGCGTTTCCGTCTCGATAAATAACGCCGCGGCGCCCGCGCTGTCGCGTCTGGTTGCGCGAGCACGCAAGAAGTCCCGACGGAAGTTCTTCGTCGCCAATTAGGCGTTAGACGGCTTCTTATCCCGCGAGCCGAGCCATTAGCGAGACGCCATTACACCTTTTACCATCGGGCGACGACGTTCGAGCGAATGCTAATCGAGACACCTTTTCCAGCCAGCCCGGCCACTGAAACGAGAGCCTCGACGAGAGAACCGTCTCTGTGCGCCGCGTAGAGCCGTTCCCACGACGAGCGAGCTCGTTTATTCCATTTACTCATTTGCACACGGCGCGCGCGCGCTCGCGCGCTCTCGGCCGATCCGTCGGATCCCTCCTACGAAACGCAAACAGACGAAAAACCGGAGATAAACGTTGCCCGGCTGCGGATCCTCTGACAGGAACAGCGAGGGGAAAGAGAAAAGAGAGACGGCGATCGTACGGGCGATCGATCGCGCGTGCCGATAGCCGCGCCAGGCGATTTCTTCCGAGCCGGGTGAACGGCTGAAAAACCGGAATATTTCGCACGCATAACCGGGATGGCATGCTCGGGCTTATCGATTACCTGGCAGCCTGTTAGGTACGTGCCTGCGCGCGAAACCACTGTCGCAGGCACGCCGCGCTGCTGCTAGGCGTGCCTATGCACGCGCTTCTACACGCCTTTGTGCACCTGCGTGCATCTATCTGCTGTCTACTCGCGCGGGAGCTTTCCAAATGACGCGCAGAGATGCCGTTCGAGGCTGAGGGAGAGATGCAGAGCGATGGTAAAAGCAAAGGGATTTTTCAGAGAAACTCAACGAAAGAATAGATGGGAATATTTCTAGCGACGATCTCTGTTTCTGGGAGCAACGGGGGGCACATCCAGCAGCAGCGATTTAGGTACCTGTTTCGCGAGGGAACTAAGGTCGGTATCATATATATTGGCCGGTGAGTTTCGTGAGGGGTATTCTCCCACCACACCGTTTCTTTGCCTCGGTGCTCCTTTTCTCAACGTTTTCTGACTCGCTCTCGTTCCATCTCGCTCTCGCCTTCGCAGAACAAGAGTGAGCCAGAAGTGGTGGGGATAGTGTCAAGATTCTGACGTGTAGGCGAAACCGAGCTGTCAGCGTAGAAATACACACATCAGACTAGGTGTGCGTTAGCAACGAAAAATTCAGAAACTTTATTTGTTAGAACATTGATTCATTCTTGATAGCTTCATATCGTATTGGTCTACGCATAGCTTCGCAACACACACAACTAGGGTCACCTGTCCAGTGAGTGAACACACCCCAGTGAGTGAACGTAGCGCATATAATTCGAAAATTTAACGCCTATGGCCCTCACTTCACATTTAAACCGATACTGACATTTAGAGTGAAAACCTACAGATATCTCGCAAAAATATTTTTCTCTTTAATTATAACCGATACTGTATTAAGTCGGTTTGTTTAACACTTGTCCTCATGGCGACCCATAAGTTCAAGGTAAAGCTTGTTACGTGATATCTACAATTTATATTTTCAGCTGCATTTAATGGTCCTATGATAAATTTGAAGTTATGATTACATAGTTATATATTCCTTTAACGAAAAATACTGTATGAAATAGCGGATTTCTAAGAATTTGTCGAGTTTCTTTAGTGTTCATGCATTGCATGGGAGATACCAGTGAACACCAATGAATGAACGACCGTTCTTTCGCATTTCGCTGACATTTTTAACCTCGTCAATGAATAAACAGGATACCCGATTTTTGTTTTTTTGACACTTTCGCCGTCAATGTGGAGGTTACATTAACCCACCGCAGAAACTAAATTTCAACTATGCATAATTATGATCTTATCAGACTAGTAAAGTATCAAATCAATAATATTATTCCAATTGGAGAATTACAAATTATTTAAACAAAAAAACGTCTAAATACATTGGAAACCTAACGATTGTTATTACCCCGTTCATTCACTGGGGTACCCCTGTTCATTCACTAGAAATTTCTGTTCACTCACTGGTCATTGGCCCATTTTTTATTTAATCCTCTGCCAGACTTTTAATGAAAGTTATAACTATCAAACATTGCTAGAATTGTGTTCCAGGATGTCTGACTTTATTAATAAAACAGCTCGCTTACAGCAATAACATTCAGGGGATTAAATAATGACTTTTGAAAACTAATTTTAAGAGACATGCAGCTTAAGTGTTCACTCACTGGACAGGTCACCCTATTACGTTAAGGATAAATAACAGCCAACCGGCTAGGTTCAGGCGGAGCCGAGCAGCGTTCCCTTTACCCCACCATACTCTGCGAGGGTCTTGCAACTCCAACTGACAAATCAGCGATCGTCAGATGGTGGTGGCTGATTTCTCCTCGATCACTGCTCGCGAAACCGAATTCACCGGCCAATATATATGATACCGACCTTAGCTTAAGAGAAATATTTATCGCCATCACCGCGAACGTGCATCAATAGGTGCGTCGCGCTCGCCTCGAAAGGCCACGTTTCTACGCATTTGCCGCGGAAAGGGCTCTGCCCGCCTCGGGAGGTGTCTCGACGAGAAAGTCGCCCGAGCGCGGGCAGAGCTCTAGAGCTGGCACGAGAATCAGGAGCAAGAATGCGCGAAACAGGGACAAGGTGACTCACGAAGGAGGCAGCGTCGACGAGCAAGAGAAGAGGGACCAGATCTCCGGCGGAATTCCTAAACGGAGCTGGTGCAAGTCAAAGTTTCGTATCTGCGGAGCGAGTGGATGCCGGTGGGAGGGCGGCCAACCGCCGAGGAGGACGAGAGGGAGGTCGAGCCTCTCCGGATGGAGATTTAGCCCTCTCTAAGTAGAAGTCTGGAGTCCAGCACGCGGCCACGGCAGAAGGTCAACGCACCTTCAGCCAAGGACACATTCTAGACCCACACAGAGGGCTTCCTTGTGTGAGGGCCGTGAGGACCGTGAGGCGCGAGCAGACGGGCCCGAGCGGTCAGCAGCGGTGCACACAGCCGGACCCGCCTCGCAGCCACGCACGTTCCACTCGAACCTGCGATCTATGCACCGCGCACGTGCAACCCCGTCCCCGTGCACACGCAGGCGAGGGATCCACCTAACCCGCACACGTATATGCACCTTTCCACGGGTTCGGCTAATTAACCAGCTATCGGGGAGCACGCGCGTCCACTCGAAACGTGACTCGCGGATCATTCCTTGGATTTCTCGCGAGCATCGCTCAAACGGCGATGGCTCTCTTAATAAAATCACCTTTTCCCCGTCACGGTCTCTCCTCTCTAATAATTCTCAAGTATCCAAAGGATAAACTCAAACAAATCCTCCGAACTCCACTGCTTCCTTGTTTTCTTTGTATGCGTTTACCGTTGCCATTTCTAAAATAAACATATCTTCAGGAGATATGTATAACAGAATATTTATAAAAATGATGAGAACGGTTACTGAAAAAATTTTGCAGTAATGGCACAAATGCCATTAATGAACAGGTCATTAGCCCCTATAATCTACTGGGTTAAAAATTAAATAGCATTGGTAGTTTATTAGATACTTGGGTATACCAAAGTACCAACAGCATTCCAAATATGCCGCACTTCCTCTATCTAATTCCTCTGCACTACCCCCTAAATGCGGCGCGATGCGTTCGAACGGTGTCGCGCGGAGTGTAAAATTCTTAGTACCCGTGGATACCTGCTCCATCGCAGCCACGTATCACATTATTATCCCCGCGAAGATGTCGACAGGCTCGGCTCGCGTATTTCCCGGGCCAGCGTGGTCATTGGGAAAGTTTTTCGCGTTTCACGCATACAGCGGAGCCGAAGCGAGGCTCTCCCGACGCCAGGAGAATCCGAACGAACCCGCGCGTGCTTCTGTCCCGCTGCTGATATGAATAATGGATCGCGCGCGGCTTCGCGGCGCGCACCGAAACGGACTACGCCAGGGAAAAACCGGCGCGGCGGAGGGGCGTGCAGGCGGCGGCGGCGACCGGCCGAGGGAGGAAACCGAGCGGCCGGCGAAGGGGAGCCAGGGGCGGGCAGGAGGATTATGAAGCCGGCAAAACACGATAGGAAAAGCAGAAACTCTCGAGGGAGAGCCAAAGAGGATGTGCGTCGTTCCGCTCCCGGACAGGATACCGCCGTCCGCTCCTCTGCTACCGGGAACAGGTTTCGCCCGTTTTTCTAAACACCGTCGCGGTCAGCGCTGTCCAATTTCTCCGCCCGTCCACCGAACCGAACGCACTGTCTCCTCTCGCGATCCCCTTGCTCCACCCCTTCCGAGATTATTCGGACACGGATGTTTTACGAGATACTTGGCGGAGGTCGTGCGAGCGAGTCGAGAGCCGAGGTAACGACGAGGCGCGCTGTTACGCGTAATTGCTAGGTAATTAGCTGCGTCTGCCCGCGGCAGGTAGCGTACGCGGTATTGCAATGGGAATTAACCACGGTGGCCTGCCGCGTCAAAGGCGACGAGTAGCTGGCGCGATCATCCAACGGCGATTTCGGAAAATGAAATTCCGTGGGAGACTCCGCGCTCGCGAGCTAAAAGCCTCTCGATTTAATATCAACTCGAAAACAGTGGGCTAGAGAGCGCAGCGCTGAAACAGCACCGATGGACCAGCTTGCTCGTCTTTCAATTTCATGCGTTCCCTGGCGAGACTCTATCTGCAAGGGGAGGCAGCGAATCTAACCCCCCCTCCCTTCCCCCAACATCGTAAGCAATGCACCGAATATGCATCTCTCCCTCGGAAATGCGAGTAAGCCGGCGATAACGAGTTCGCTTGATCGTTGGAGTGGCTGGAACGGTATCGGGATGGGTGGTGGCGCAGGCTGTTGATGCGTCTGCGCCCCTTGTATCTACCTATCCCCCGGGGGGTGTGTAGGTTGCGAAGGGAGGAGTGCGCGTGTGCGGGATGCGGGCGCGCGGACGGTCAACCTCTCGCGGCTTCAACCCCGACTCGAGTGGGTTACGCGTTCGATCACGCTGTGTCGTTCGTCGACTCCTGTCGGCCGTCCCTCTGTCCCGCTTCGCCAGGGTTCCTTAACCCGCCGCGCGGGCTTGCGTACACGCGGTCCAGCTGACCCTGGCGTGACCCGCGATCACGTTAACCGAGGTTAAGACGCGCCGGAGCGAGAGGGCAGCTGCGTTGAGAGAGAGAGGCTGACGGAGGCTTATGCAAATCTGAGCGAGTCCGTCCTGTAGGTGCGTAATCGCGTGCGTAAGTGGAAGGAAGGTAGGAAAAGGTTCTCGGTTTCGAGGAGAGAAGTCTATCGTAAAGAGCATAGGCATCGAGACGGGGTGCCCGCCATCGCATCGGTGGCGGTGCACGCGCGCTGGCCCTGTTGGGCCCAGCTCGGGCCGCGGAGGGACGAAGAGGGACGAGGAGGAACGGAAAGGGACAGGCAGACGGAGCAGTCAGGTCCATCGTGGGTTCGAAGCCCGCTGCCGCGGACTCGCCGCGCTCCAGCTCACTCCGTGTCCCGTTCTCTCTCCTGCTCGCTCGCCTGCGCGCGGGATCGTTCCTCCCGGTCGTCTTTTCTCCGTCGCTGCTCTGCCGGGGTAATTGCACCCTACCAAGGCCGACAGCTGATGCAGCCACCAGCAACACACCGAACGGCGGTGCACAGCTGTGTGGACGAGCGAGCGCATTTCGGCTGGCTGTGTTGGTGCGCGATCCCGAGCCTCTTCTTCTTCTTCTCCTTCTTCGTCTCCTTCTCCCTTCGCTTCCCTCTCCCGCTGTCTTTCTCTTTCGCGCGCACAGGATCGCGGGGCCTTGCTCGGTGTTCACGGGCCAGCCTCCTCGCGTCTCAGCGTTCTCTCCCCCTCTCTATTTCTCTTTCTCTCTCTCTCTCTCGGCCCTAGCGCAGGTAGAGCCCACGGACGAGGTGCGCGCTCGCAACCGGAAGGAGCGACGCAAAGGGGAACTTACCCACGCCGCGGTAAACACCAGCCCGCCATCTTTAAACACCCCAAACCCGGGTCTGCGAAGCTGGCACCCCAAATGCGATTTTTTGTAAATAGAATGATGGAATTGTTTTTCCAATGATGGTTTCCGTTTGCCCAGATGTAGTGGACGTTTGTCCACCCTCTAGAATTGAATTATTAATAAAATGAGAATTTTTGTTGGATAAACGTGGTCAAAGGATGCCATTGATTTTTTCAAAAATTCGCAGTTGGGGTGCCAACTTCACAGACCTCCCAAAAGCCCATGCCCACCCCCTTCCTCGCGTTGCGATGAATCGCGATGTCACGCCACGCACCCACGTCGTCACCTCTATAGGTAGGGTGGGGCTAATAGTCCCATTTTTCGTATAAACCTGTGTAAAATTTAGTACTAGCAATGTATAGATATTTGGTGTTATTTTGTGTAAACTATAACTATCATGCTTTACGTTCACGAAGTTCGAAGTTCGTATCTAGCATTTTGAAACAACCGATAAAACCGATAGGTTTTATCATTTACTTTGTACCATCCTTATTTTCCTTTATTCAAATTAAAACATGTTGTTATTTATAATGACAAATTTATTTATATCAGAACACAGTTTACACAATATACCTAATGGTTAACTGTCATCGTACGTGTTTTCTTACTACGTTTCTCGCCATGAATGGCAGCACCCGAAACCACAAAACAAGAAAATTAATAAGAGACCAAGACGTTCATAGATTAAAAAAAAGTATTAATATCGCCGTTATCTCAATAAATTTTCCTTCATTCTAAATATAAGATGAAATAGTATTCTTGTTATACACGAAAAAAGTGAATTTGTTCATTCACTGCTCACTGTTCATTCACTGGTCAATTCACCCTAGGGTAAACGCACCAGTAAATGAACACTAAAGGCTAGTGAATGGACACTTTTATAAAATTATGTTTGCAGCGCGATTGATTCCACGTGTTGCGAAAATTGTTTGGATATGAAGCGAGAAACTAGAAGAAGTCTACAATTAATTAGTTGCTTATTTTACTCGTTTTAGTACAAAATGTCCATTCACTGGTAGTGTCCATTTACTGGTATATTTACCCTACCTACATTCTTTAAGAATAGAGATTTAGAATTCGGGACTTTTTACCCGCCGGACTTTTAGCCCCACCCTACCCACTAGCTACTCCCATTTCCTTAGATTTTTCCACCGCGACAAGGTGCAACGTAGCCGATTAATAGTCCGACGCGCCACGGACCAGATCTCTCGACGGGGACCCACGACGGCCAAGCCAGCTCGACGACCCCCGCCGTAATTACCGGGAATTTTATGCAAAAGGATAAGATCGACCGCGGCGAAGGCAGCGATCCCGCGAGAAACGAGCGCGTTCCTCCTCGGAACATTCCCGATGATTCGCTGATAATCCCATCGCATCGCGATGCATTCGTTTCATACACGGTGCAAATTGCTTCGGGAAACGACCATCCAGCCTCGCGCGTCTTACCGCGCCTCGCCGAACGGAACAGCCTCTCTCCCCTCTGCCCGGGCTCCCGGGGAAACCGTACCACCTACAAATTATTCCACGTAATCATCGTTATGATAAACGCGGGAATGTCGTTAGCGCGCTGCGAATAACCACGTTCCCGGCTAAACGGCGATCGCCCGCGTCGCCCTTCATTCCCGCGGCAACGTTTCCTGGAGGATGAAACCGATCTCCGAAGGCGAACGGGAGCGAAGAGAAGGGAGGATCGTAGGTGGAGCGCGTTTGATTCCTGCGAGCCGAGGTCTGCCGCGCGAATAAAGGGAGACATTTGTCCCGAAAGGGCGGCCTCGACGTCTCGATGGACAGCTGTTTTCATGCTCGTGACGAGCATCTGCGAGGCCCGAGGCGGTCTGAATGGCGTGGCTCGTTAACACCGCGGCAGTGTAACCGTCAGAAGAGGAAGCGTTTTCCTTGCTCTGGTAAATCTCCAGCCATATGGTCGGGTCGCGCGATCGATCGCCACCGAGCGGACCGTACCACGCGGAATCGATGGCTAGGGAGAGCTTGGCGAGAGCCACCGCGGCGTTGTGTGCAGCCCTGGTGGAACCGCGAGCGCAGGGGTGAAGGCGGAGGTCCGCGGCCATCGCGCGGCGACCGCAGCGTTTCCTGGAAAATGACGATGACGGTGCGTCATTGCCGGCGGAAATCGAAAAATGCGGACCACCGCAACGGGGGTGCACGGCTATTACCGAGTTCGATTATAAACGGCTGACGCTGGTCGCAGTCATCGTCACTTTTTCCGCGTCATCCGCAAAAATTGACTTCTGCGGGTTCCCGGGGCGCTTCTGCTCTTCGGCGCAGCAATTGCCCTGGCTGGGGCAAGCAAACTCGGTTTCCTTTAATTAGGTGGAAGTATTTAGGTACGCACGTAGTTATGTAGGGGAGAGTCGGGTAACCACGAACGCGATGGTTACGGCATTTTAATAAATAAAAACTGATGTTCAATCTCCACTAGCTAATAGTTTAGGTCGTATCCAACGCCGCGCAGAAAGTAATAAATACAGAACGCTCATGCTAGTCAAGATAAACACAATTTATTATTTTCATCGTGTTGCAAGTAATATTTTGGCTATCTTCAATTCGATGTAATAATTGTTGAATTAATGATACAATTGGGATTTTTTGAAGATGAAATAAAGCACTTTTTTACCAACATTTTGTGACCAAAGCGTTGTTTGAATTATGTTTAACCTCTGAAATTCTTTTTTATTTTTTGATGTCGTGGGGCAATGACGAACTACTCGGATGGGGTAATCTCGAACCTTTGAGTTCGCAACGATAACCGATTTTGATGAGATTTTCAGCATGTATAAAATTTACTTGAATCTACAAAACGGATTTTTGAATTTTCATTACAGTCTCAGACAAAAAAGTTTAAAAACTGACCTTTACTATTTTTTTCGATATTCCGACGAATTGTAATTTTTTTCTGACGTCCAAGAAGAATAATTTGAAAAATACATTAGGAATAGGTTGTAGCAACATTTTTTATGAGTTGGCCACTGCAGCCGCGCTTTCTGTGCGACTTCTGCGATATTTAACACTCTGTTCGTGATTACTCCACGGCAGTCGAGTAATCGCGAACACCAAGGGTTTTTATTTTTCACTATAAACTTGATTTTTATTATAATTTGTCAAAAAAATCAGCACTTTACAGACGAAGTAGTTTAAGTACCTATGTTCATAAATAAAAAACCAATTCATTTCTCACATAGTTTTCCTTTTATTTGCTCTTTGGCTTACGTGTTCGCCATTACCCCACTCTCCCCTACATATTTTGGGACTCGAGAAGAGCGTGTGGGAAACGTGATTACTGTTCCCAGCAAGTTCGCCACGCGTTTCGATACCGGAGACGGGTCCGCGTGGCCAGGAGCGCGTGAAAACGACAAACGACGACGGACGGGGTCAGGTTTTTCGGCCCGTGAAATCCCCCGGTGAACGCCGCGGGCATTCCTCGAATCTTTCCGTGGCCCTTCGTTCCATTCAGGCGGCCATTGTTGAACGGTCCGATGATTCTCGACGTGCTCTGGCCTCCCTCGCCTCGCCGCCCCCCCCCCCCTTCCCTCCACCCTCTATCCCCCTGGCGATCCCCGGCCTTTATCATTTCCCTGGGTTCCTCGAGCCAACGGGGGCCCCACTCCAACGGTTTCCACGTAGTAAATATGTGGGTGGATGAATGCCGCTCGACATCCAGCCCGTAGCTAATTCTTCTCGTGAGTTTTTCACCGCGACGTTCCATTCTTCGAAATGGATCGCCCGGGGCGTCCTCCCCTCCCGTGGAACAGGAGGGCCATTCTCGACGCTCGGCTCGATGCTCAACGCGACACGGATTCTCCTTCCGACAACGCCAAGCGCATCGCCAAAAACGAAACCACGCTGGCCAAACGCGCTTAATCCCGTTACGCTACAAAAAGAAAAAGAAGGATCGATCGTTCCTGCGAGCCTTGGGAACAACCTATACGCGGTTCTACTTGGCCGAGCGCGGCTAACACGCCAAGTCTCAGCGCCCAGCCAATCGTTTCGGATCGATACGAATGCGAAAGGTACAGCTGCGTTTCAGGGCTATTAGCGAGCTGGAGTAATCGTATTAGCTTCTGTGGAAAGGAATTTACGCGAACGTGTTCAGGTAGACCGGAGACTCTCGATTCTCGAGGCGCGTTCGAATTCGTAATCGAAAACTCGCGTGATCCGACGACGACGGCGACGGATCGACGCCAAGGCCATCATCCTTCCTAGCACGCCGTCCGCCGCTCGAGGACGAACAAAGGGACGAACTGAAAGGAGACGGCTCGGAGTCGCGGGAGGGGAGCGGGCCGGGGCAATAATACAGGAGGATAAGGCGGCAGCCACGCGACCTACATTCCTCCGACAGGTGAGCCTCGCACCATGGAAATCAACCAGCCCCTTGCCTACGTGCCCCCCTTCGATTCAGCGAGCCTTCTTCTTAAGAAAATGTCCACCTCTCGCTTGGCTAAACGCAATCGGTCCACTCTTCTATTCCTTTGTATCAAACGTTCTACTTGATCTCGCAGCTGCACCATGCGTCGTCGCAGCGCTGCTAAAACCTCCACAGATTGATTCCGCAGGTTGCGCTCGATTTCGCCAAGGAGGAAGTCAAGTGTTCGCCCTTTTCGTCGCAGACCGTCGTCCTTGCTCGATCGTGAATCATTCGCTGCCAGTACGCGTCGAGATAGACCGATGCCTCGATCCGTCCGAGCGCAGATAAGCGCGGCAGTGTTTGCTCGTCGCTCGCGGGGCGATTAGATTAGAGCAATCTCGATGTCTATACGCTTCTCCCTGACGGAAATCCGAGATTTCGGAAAGAAACTGGCGTTTCCGGTCGCGAGCATTCGAGAAGTATTTGTGCAACCGATTGCTCTGATATTGCTTAACTGCTTCTTCCGAGAATGGTTCGGTTGGTAGGTTCGAGGGAAGCTCTCCGCCTCGTCGGGGACACTCGGAATACCTGCGTCGCAGCAGAGCCAGTGACGGCAACGCGGCCGATTAATTGGCGCGAACACACTGTTAATTAACGACCCTTTTCCGCTGAATTCCCTCGAGCTGTTTCTTCCTTTCCAGAGCCGTAATTGCCGTGCTATATCGAGCCGACAGGAACCGAGAAATCAAGGCAGGGGATCGATCGATCGGTACAGTGTTTGTCTGTCTGTTTGCGTCTTAATCGCTACCTTTAGAGTCTCGATTAAAACGCAAGGTCCCATGAATTGCAACCGATCCGGATGACCGAGTCTTCTCCCCTCGGCTGCGCGACGGAACTCTTGAACGATAGCAGCCACGCGCTTCGAAGGGTTGATCGATGATATCGTTCAGCGTGCGAGCCTCCACCGTCTTCGATCTTCCTCGAATAATGTCGAAAGTGATTGGAGCAGTCGACCCACAGGGCGCAGCCGCAAATTGGACCGGCGACCTCGACAATTCTTAACAACGATTATCCCGCGGCGAGTTCGTGCTGTCGTACACGCGGCGGGGCCTATCATTATCGTGATTTATAGAGGTTACCTGGCCGCGGCCTCGCGCGATATGCACAGCGCGCTCGCGTGTTCCGCGCCCGAGCTGGCCTCGTGACCAGATGCAGTCGCGTAGGTAAGTTCAAGGCATCGATAACATCGAGGATTCTTTCTCGCGCTTCCTTGCGCCGCGGTGATTAATGCGCCGCGCTTGTGATTCCTCGTCGTTGCTCTATCAGCGACGAGCGGCGTCCATCGCCGAGGAAAGAGGATTAAGGAATCGAGCTAGAGACAGTGCAGGTTTCTTGCAGGGAAAGTTTAACCCTCGGAAGACGAATGGTGGATATGGTCGCGTGAGACGAATGCAGGGTCAATTTCACCTATAGTAACATTTCTATGGTAGGGGAGACCGAGACAAGTTGATACGTTATACTGTTTTCAATTATTTTCATGTTTTATTTGAATTAATTATTCAATAACAAATATGCCAAAATATACTTTGGTCCTTCCTCTTTAATATATAGTGAGCGAAAATTTGAGAAAATACATACAAAGTGAATGAAAAAATGGTATTTGGATTGCTAAAGTCAAGATACACAGACGTACGCTAGATCGTAGTAAAGAATTGGTCAAGAAGCTTCACATATCTCGCACACAAGGAGCTACATACAGGGTGTCCCAGCTAAGACTGGACAGCGGGATATCTCCTAACGTATTCGAGATGAAAAAAATGAAAAAAATATGGCATGGCATGGTTCGAGGGGGCCAATATATTAGCGCAAACGAATTTTTTTTCCGATTATTATTTTAAAAGATACGATGGTCAAGTTCAGTTTTTCAAATGGAACTATTTTTTTTTTGAAGACCTGAGTTGATAGTGCGTTCCAAGACAAATTCGACCATCGTATCTTTTAAAATAATAATCGAAAAAAAATTCGTTCGCGCTAATAAATTGGCCCCCTCGAACCATGCCATGCCATATTTTTTCATTTTTTTATCTCCAATACGTTAGGAGATATCCCGCTGTCCAGTCTTAGCTGGGACACCCTGTATATAGGTACTTTTAATTTGTTGAGCGTACTTTTTAGTTTACCCCACGAAAGCAAATGTACGTTATTTCTCTGTAAAAAAAGGTGGCAACCCTAGTGCCTACACAAATATAAGGTCATGATAGACTCTGTCAGAGTAGAATCAAAATGACCCTGCAGTCATTGTACGAGGGTTAAATTTCAGCTGCGTCGTTATTCAGTCCTAGTCACCAGTGTATCACCAGTGATATCACGCTTCACCACAACCCCTGCTCGATAGATACATCTTAATCGTAGAATCGGTTGCAATCGCGGCGATCGAATCCTCCAAGTAGTTCACGGTGCAAATCCGCTACTGTTGAAACGTCGAAGAGAGGCTCGCCACCCCCGAACTGGAACGACAGATCGTCGCATCGACGAGACGTTATTCATTAAGCATTGTTTCGCGAAACAGCCGCGCACCCGAGGGGCCTCAGCACAGGAAGAGGAGGCCCGCGAGGGCCGTAATTAAAGCAGGCTATTTCTACGCTACGCTCAAGTCGCATAATGAATATATAATGCGCCGGTTACCGCGGCGTTGCGATGCTCCAACCAGCGACACGATCCGACCGCCGCGGAAGAGTCTGTGTAATTATGCTGGGAGAAATTTGAAAGATCGTTACCGGCCTGACGGACGCTCGCTTACAGTGAAGCGGCCGAGACCCATAGCTATCGATCGCTAAATCGCAACGTATTAAATTGACGCGGGGCTTAGATCTTTCCACCGATGAATTTTAATAGAGGTAAAGTTCGAGTACCTATGTTCCTGAAACGCCGATTTCAACGTGGAGGTTGAAGGTAAGCTACTGCGACTCACTTGACTCTGCGCTTCATGGCTTCCCTCGTCGGTCTACCAGCAAGAAAACGACGAAGATCGCGTGCCACGGTCTCCAAGCTCGTTGCACAAGGGCGCGGTGAACGGTACCGCGCGCGTTTATCGACAATTCCGATGGAACGACACTAGAAGCTTGCGCTCTGTTCACGAACTCAAGGAAACTGGCCCCACGTGGTCGGGCGGACGGCCACCACGAAACCCCGACGGCTTTATTTTCGTCCGCGCCTCGAGAGAGACC
This sequence comes from Andrena minutula, assembly GCA_929113495.1. Lineage (NCBI taxonomy): Eukaryota > Metazoa > Arthropoda > Insecta > Hymenoptera > Andrenidae > Andrena > Andrena minutula. Next base: position 36,789,767 of record OV815995.1, read on the forward strand.
CGTACCCCATGGACGGGCCACGTGACGAGGGCCGATCTACGATCTTGCTCTCTGACGATCATCCAGCCACCCCACCAGTACGATGCACAGTGTTTCACGTAATGCTCAAAAGATAAGAAGCTAATGTGTTCGATCCAGAAATTCTTGTATCTTGAAATGTTAATAAAGAAACATGGGTTTTATTTATGTGATGAAAATTACAAACCAAATACAAGACAAATTTTGAATGAGTACGAAGTTATGATTGTCTCCCAAATTCATAGATGTAAAACGACCGCGACGGTTTTCAGGTATTTCTGCGAAACCGATGAACACAAATTTCCTACGAAAGTAGGTCGGTATTCGGTCGACAACAAATTGCAAAAGTAAAAATTAATAAATAAAACTTTTTACTCGATAAAAAATGAAGATCATCTCATTTTTTTAATGGAACTACATATTTTTTATACACTTATCGATGCATCTTTACATTCACTTTAAAAAAGTATTAGGGTACTTGGGTCGAAAACTGATTAGTTCAAAAGCTATGAGCTTTGTCCCGAACACACGCGAAACACTGTGGGATGCTGGATTATTAAAATAGAAGAAGCACCATCGACGACGTTTCAACTCTAATTTCGAAGCTGCAATATATGACGATATCCTCCAGCGATCAATTTTGAGAAGACACTTCCTATTTTTCGTCTTGGACAAACGGATGCAATAATTGTCGGAAAGAAGGCGATAGGAAGAAGTAGCCACGTGAAGCAGAACGAGATTAATAATTCAGGGTGATAAAATAAAAGTTACGAGTCGCTTAGTTACGTCGCGGGTAATCGTTCGGAGATAGAAGGATGAGTCGCGATACGCGTTCGATAAAGAGCGCGCGATAGGAAAAACTCACTTACGCAGAGATAGCCGCGGCTGACATTGCTCGCCTCGTTACATACCTGCAACAGAAAAGGAAACGATCCGGGGATTAAAATATCGCCAAGGTATTTGCGCGGCAATTATTCACCGAGAGCCTCGTAAGGTCTTTGTAAACGTTTGTTGCATCCGTAATTGCGTTAATTACGCCGTGGCCGTATAGTGTTACGTAGGTCACGGAAAGCCGCAAAACAAGAGAAAGAGAGAGAGAGAAAGAGAGAAAGAGAGAGAGAAAGAGAGAGAGAGAGAGCGACGGTAGAAGATGTCGCTGAAACGGACATTAGCAACTATTAACACTGTGATTAGAGTCTGAATGAAATCAATTAGCTCCTCGAGGCCGCTGAGCCAAGTTCTTCCCACTGCCTCCCCAGACAACCCCCATCGCTGCGCGATACCCTCGAACTATAGGGTAAGTCCGGGAGAGTTCGACCATCCGGAGAGTCCGGCCAGTGCTGATATTTTAAGCCTGACGCAAGATAGGGCACTGTGTGTCATTGACACAAAAGAAATGAATGCGGTTGTTCTTGATCTTGCATTGACCATTGTCACAAATCCATACTTAAATTATAGGAAACACTTAAAACTTTATACGAGTCTGAAACTTTTTAGACCGAGTTACAGTGCTGGTGGTATTTGAAAAGCAGGTGAGTTTATTTACACTATTCCGATATCGGGGGATATAATATGCATAAAACTACAGTGTCGCCCCAACAATACGTATCCGTTTTTAATTTATTTTGACAAGGTGGTTAATCACTCCCTTGATTATGGGATAGTCCGACCACTTGTGTTTTTCTTACTGTAAACCCATCTTCGGATTCAGGGAGCGAAAATTCCATTCAACAAGATAGCGATATGTCGTTAAAAGACTGGGACGCGGAATTTCGAGCTATTTCGAAATCTCGAATACCGACGATTGGATTAAATGTGTGTACTGAAGCCGTTGGTTCGACGATACTAGATGCTCCAAGTACAAGAATGTTTGTGATTTACATAGAAAACTGAAGAAGAAATAACATATCAGTTAACCTCTTCGTCCCACACAGCACCATAACATTGCAGCAACATCTCTGCAATATTGTGGTGCAAGATTGCAATGTTGCACCATAACATTGCAGAGACGTTGCAGGTTCAGTCCTATGTCCGCCTTCGCAATATTGCAGGTGTGTATTTTTGCAATGTTGCGGCAGCATTGCAAACATGTAGTCCTGAAACGTTCCGGCAATGATTCTGCAACGAAACGGTAAAATTATGGCAATGATCCTGCAACTCTTTGGAAATATTGCGGTGCGAGATTGAAAATGTTACACCGTATCATTGCAGGGAAGTTGCAGGTTCACTCCTATATCCGCCTTAGCAATATTGCAGGAGTATATTCTCTTGTTCGATTGTATATACGTGTTTGTGCAATAAAGACGTTTAATAATAATAATAATAATAATAATTATAATAATAATATTAATAATTTCACACATTAAAATATATAGTATCTACTCTATCTAAACAAATTAAATTAATTTTCAAATCTCTTCTATAATTTAAATTCATGTACAAACAACTCTCACAATAACACTTTTTTCATATCTTCAACGGCCAACGAGAAATTCTAGCATATCCAGTTAAATGAAACATGCTGTAGAATCTACACGACGTCATATTTCAAATTTCGTCAAAGTCATAGTTGTTTCAGAATATTGCTGTACTTTTTCTACAATATTTGCACTACAGTATTGCACGGCAATATGTAGGCAATTTTGCTGGGTCGTTGCCACTGAAACATTGCACATCGATTTGCGCGCAATATTGCCGAAATATTGTAGGATCGTTGCCAGTGGAACATTGCACGTCGACTTGCGCGCAATATTGCCAAAATATTGTAGGATCATTGCCAGTGGAACATTGCACGTCGATGTGCGCGCAATATTGCAGAAATATTGTAGGATCGTTGCCCATGGAACATTGCACGGCAACGTTCTTGCAATATTGCTGCAATCTTGTCAGATCATTGCCACTCCAATAATGCACGGGAATATTGCAGGAACGTTCCTACAATATTGCAATGCAATCTGCAACAACACAATATTGCAGCAACGTTCCTGCAATACAGCTGCAACGAAGTGTGCTGTATGGGGTGTATTATACTTTTTGTTATTTTTCAGGGTCGGTCTCGCCCATAGTGGGTGGACGGTCTAACCCCGACATGCGGGTGAGACCGACCATTTGCAGTGCCAATGTTTTTGGTTGAAAATGAAAATAAATATTTGAAATTATCGCACGCTATAATTTATATATACCCTAAATTGCTTGGGCTTTGCTTTAATGTGCATAAAACGACAAAAATGTGAAAAACAACGATGCTACAGTTGCTTTTCGAAAAAGCGGTCGAACTCTCCCGGACTTACAATAATAATACCTAGCCTCCAGTTAGTGTGTAACCGATGCTCGAATATGTCGCGGGAAACTTTTGCACGTCGTTACGACGTTCCCCTGCGACGCAAACTTTCCAATTAACCAAACCCGATCGCTGACGGTGTCCTTGCTGCGTGCTTCGCGAAAAGGGAGGGAAAGAAAGGCACGGAGCGGAGAAGCAAAGACATCACCCTGCACCGTATTAATTAGAAAGACTTGCGCTTCGCAGCGATGGAGGCTACGCAATAAACTACTTAGTGCCAATTAACGCTTTCAGGCCGTTGTCATCGTGTCAAATTCTGTATACCGAAGGGATTTCCCTTTAATAATAATAATAATGCGTCGAGTAGGTCGTTAATAATCCCCAGGTGCAAGATCGATCAGGATCGGGGGAAATGCCACGGAGGGGAGAGAGTGACGCTCGTCCTTTCCCTGGCTCAGAGAGCGGAGAGCGACCTAATCGGTAGAAGGACGCGAGGATCCTCGACGAGGCTCGTCCACCGTGGAACGCTCCAGCGGCGAAAACGGTGTCGACAGAGCCTCGTCAGCGATCCAGCCGTCGATAATGGCCGTGGACGCGAGCCCGGCGAGGATAATGCCGCCAGGCCTGACATAAAACAGGCGATAGGAGGCTCCTCGGATTTTCGCGTCGCTCGTTTCCAGCCGGAAGCCCCGACGTCACCTCCCCAGAGGCGAAGCTCTGATCTGGCCACCTTCAGGTACATACATATAGGTATCGCGAAGAACGTCTACGGAGCACCTAGCTGAGCCTCTGCTCCTGGGACAAATGTTGGGAAGCATTGCTAAAACATTTAAACCGGATCCGCGTAGTCCGTGCGTCAAGTTCCTTTATAACAAGTCACGGAAGTTGTCGCAAATTCTGAGAGAGGAGTTTCGAGCTACACATCGGCTCGATGACCACGACAGAGAAGTGTCTACCGAGAAATTCGCGCTTCGATAGAAGCTCGTCGTGTTTCGATCGTTTCGCAAGGATTGCGCAACGCGTTACCACCCGGACAGATGTGCCGGAGTGTGCTATCGGTGTCGTAGGCCGCGGTACACTTTGCACACTCGTGATTCCTTTAAGCGACTAACGTAGCCCGGATCTCGCGTAGGCAAACGGAGGGTGGGACTCCGCAGGCCTGGCGGCGAGGAGAAGTATCCTCGCGGAAATATTCGGCTGTCCTCGACGAATCCTGACGGGGAGATACACGGGAGGGTGGTCTCGGCTTGGGTTAACGGCTTCCAGCGGCTCGAAAGTTTCACGGTTCCAATTTCACTAAGTGCTGGAAAGTAACGCGGCTCCTCGATGAATCCCCTTTTCCCCCTTCGCGATTCCTCGCGCTAAATGCCCGGGAAATTGTAAAGCCCCGCCAGCGGGGAGCTACCGTGTTTCACGTACCATGCGGCTTCGACGGAGGCTGGCAGGTTCGATGAGATCGCTGGGAGAGAAGAAAAGCACACCGTTCGTTTCGCGAGAATCGTCAATGGCGAACAAGATCAATGCTATCGCGATGGACGGACGACGTCGACTGTCTCGGCCACCGTTGCTCACGATCGTCCTCCCTCTTTCGCTTCAAAGAGTCCTCGATGGGTGACCTTTCCGGAGGGTGACGAGACGTCCAGCACGTTACGGTCACTACACGTGTCGAAGATAGAAACGGCCAGCGCGGCGTGTTCACGTCTTCTACGGCAACAAGTACTTACGCTATCCGACGACGTGAGAAACTGTATCTCGGTGCGGCCGGGGATCGTAGCCGCGCTAGCGGCAAAAAATTTCCACCCTCTTTCCGCAGATACGCTTGCGTCACACTTTTCTTTTGCGAGCCTGCACGGCCCGTACAATAATAGAAAAGCTGACTGATTTTCCGAGAAGCCTCGATGGAAACGCTCCACGTAACACCGTCTTGCGTTTCCCTTGCAGCTCGAATAGTACGTACTCAAGATGCAGAGTGGGTTGTAGGGCGATCGAAAGTGGTTGCGTCGAGTGCGGGGGTGATTAGCTGATTATCTTAAGTAAATCTGGATCTGTAAATTTGTGTCCATCGGGACGATCGCGAGAAGATTTACCTAATTTAGTAAATCTCCATCGATCCGGCGATCTAGATACCGCGAATTAAGCGCGAGTGCACAGGTGCACGACGACAGAAGTAGCCAGAAGTAGGAGGAACGTGATTCGCGAGGGGCCTTGAGCGGAGAACGCGTCACTTTCCATCGGCCCCGCGATCTGGCATTGTTTCCGCCAAAGGTCGGAATGCCCAGCCGCTGCTACCCCCGTGGCAACACACAGGATCTAGCGTTTCGCGGTATTAACGGCCCCTGTCAGCGGCGTGCAACAGAATCGAACCTCGAGCCACTCGACACGCGACCTCGGCATTTCGCGGGACGCGGAGCTGTCGATTTACGACGAGTCCAGCTGCGTGCTCTTTCTAATAGAAAGGAGCTGCACGCAAAATTATGGAATGGGAAAGAAGAAGAGGGTGATAGAGTCGGGTGTGGAACCCGATTGCAGCTGGGCCTTTGTGGAATCAGAAACCTCTGTAAGAAGGATCCGGGAATAAGGGAGCTCGGTGGGTCGGCTTTGGTGGAGGTGGTTCGGCACAGGTACGCTCCGCAAGATCGCGGGTTCGAGTCCCGTCGCTCCGAGGTCCGTTTTTTCCGCTCCCGAAATACATAGGAATTATAAAGCCTATTTCTAACACGTTTGTTACAAAGAGGGCGCGTCGTGTATTTTATTCACGTCATTGGGATAAAACTATACAATGCACCCCATCATTATTTTACGCACACAAACAAGGATACATCGACGCGATCATCAGATTCGAACTTATTGCGGAAGTTGTGGGCGACTGAGGCAAGTCCGAATCTGATGACCGCGTCGATGGATCCTTGTTTGTGTGCGTAAAATAATCGTGGGGCGTTTTGTCAAATGGGGCGTATTGTATAACGCCACAGTGGAACAAGAAATACACAAATTACAGCGCACGCCATTAACTGGCATTACGCCAGGGTAAAGGACCCAATTACTCACACCTAACCAATTACTGTCACCTTAAGCTATTTTACTTAAAAATAACGAATAATTAAGCGTTGTAAAGTCATACAAAAAAATGATATAATTCAACCTATAATCTATATTATAGATTACCTATATATTATAGTTTATTTATTCGTTATTTTAAGTAAAATAGCTTCAAGTGACAGTAATTGGGTCCTTTACCCTATAGTAGAACAGTTATAAGAGCATATGACCCCCCACTGTAGTTTAAGAATTGATTCATTTAAATAACCGCACGTATAAATTAAAAAATACACTCCCCGAAATGTGGTAAACAGATTTAGGTAACTAATTTAATAAATTATTAGCAATAAAAACAGTGATCAATGCACATACTGTATGTAATAATTATAACTCTCTAATGTAATTAACAAGCTAAGTTAGGTAGATACTTCACATACCACAAAAATTTGTCATAAAATCTACTTATAAAAAAGAAACCTTAGTCAACGCGACTAGAAAAGTCGAAAGACAAAGACGACGGATGGGAGGAAGGGTTTGGAAGAAAATGTACCTCGCGACGCGTCCGTCCCAGTTGCCTCGTGGTGCCGCGGATCGCGCGAACGTCGCTGTCTAGCTCAATGTCAGCTGGTTGCAAGACAGCGATACCGCAGCCACGTTCTCCCTCTTACTCGCTTTCCATCGTTCGCTGGCTTTGTGCAACCACTTGCATTTACTCTAGCCTTGTGCCTAATGACGCGACTGCAGAGGGAGAACGTTTCTTCTCACAGTCGCGAGGCTCCGGCACTGAATCACCGTCTTCTTCGCGCTCACCTTCGTACCTGCGCGCCTCTGTTCAGCGAGCCGCGCACGTGGCTGCCCTGGAACACGTGTACGAGCCACGGATATCGTCATACGCGAGCCAACGTCACGAGCTGGCAGAACGGATTCAGTTGAGGATTTAGTTTCTGTAGCCAACGAGACTCGGAGAGCGCGATGACGCATCGGCGAGTCTCTTCGATGTTTCAGAAGTTTCGTGACTCGAACGGACAGGTGCAATGACGCAGGCACGGTGTGGCTTTCCACGGGAATAGTGTACAAACTGTAGGGAAGGTCGAAGAGGTGGAAAAATCAACGACAGTTCCGCCCACTGGCTGTCAGCGAGGCGGCGGGACGTAATGGTAGGCGAGAATTAAACCTCTGCACTCGTCCAAGGTCGTTTTTACATAATAGTTTGTCACGAACGCCAGTGGCAGAAGGTACAAACGCGCTTGCATAACCGGCGCGGCGTCCTTCGCGGAGGCATTGTTTCGAGCGTACGGCCGCAGAAAATGTATAAATAAGGAAAAGCTCGGCGGCCGCGCCGACAGCGTTGCATCATCGGCGATCCGAGCGAACGAACCCTGATAAGAAACTGGGCTTAGGCCGTGGGTCGGCCGCGATACCCGGGAGGCAACCGACTCCGTCGCGATCGATGGATCTTCCGCGTGATCCAGACCGTTCTCAAGGAGGCCGCAGCTCGAGAGACGTCTTTGTCAACCGCTTTGAGAATTGCAGTCACGGTTCCTTGATTCCGTGTCGAGACTCGGAGAAGGTCGACTCGGCGGACCCAGGAGTTTGTCGGTGCATTCGTTATCCGCCTGGCCTTCGCGCGAAATCGATTCCCCGGCGCGTTTCAATTTCTTGCGCTTCTGATATTCAAGCCTCCGCAGAGCTTGCGCCGACTCGCTTCTGCTTTCAAAGTCAAGGTGCAAACGTTCCCATGACCAACGAGTTGACGCGCCGACAGCGCGTCAAAGCATCGAGAGCAGCTATTCAAAAATGAGAAGAATGACAAGCTCGAAACGAAAGACAGGAAGGAGGTCTCGTGTTTCGGGAGGACGAATATCCCAGGAAGAACTGGGATCCGCGCAGAAATTAAGGGAAGATGGATCGTTAAATTATTCACGGACACCCCATAGCAGGGGAGGCGCGAAGGTGAGGCGAGCAGTGCGTAAAACCACCCTCGACGCTTTAAGTCTCCTTCCTTCCTGTCCCGTTGCTCCTTCCTTTTTCCCTCGGTTCGCGGTAAGTCTCCGCTGAATCGGGCATAAATATGTAAATACGGGGCCACGGTCGGCACGAGCGTACTCCTCGTACGCGAGATAATAATTTATGATAATTCCTGGACACCGATTCCTGTTGGACGCCGCAGCGCCGTTCGGAATGAAAGGAGAAAGAGAAGAAGGAGAAGAAGGCCGGAACGAAGATGGCCGCGATAAGAGGTTCGGCCAATTTGCCGCTTTTGTCATGGAGATTCGGCGGAAGAATGGCCAGCAGAAGAAAAGCGGCCCTCCACTTCCGGTATCGGTGGCGCTGGTCGAAGCAAAAGGCTTCTAACTGTGGCGTGGCACACTCTGAATGAACTTGGGCTCCGCGGTATGTATACATCGCAAGACAATTGCAACATCAAACTTTTTTACAAAATTTTAACCACAATTAGGCTGATAAATCATAACTCTTTTCTAATACAGCTAGATAAGAGACCTGCAGGCCTTTATGCAGTAGAAACATTCGATAAAAAAAAGTACTAAAGTATTACAGAATGGTTGCCTCAGTCTAATTGAGGCAAAAACGTTTTCTCCGCAAAAAGGCTAATATTACAATGGTTCTGCGATATAGGTATACATAACTGTTATGCGCTTGAGCAACGAGATTTACGAATGTAAGGATACACGTGGTGATTTCACACATCGACGTGACTTCCGATCTCCAACGAAGGCTAACTGCGACGCTCGCCGAATAAGAGGAGACTATTTCCAAAGGTTTACCTCAGACCGTAGACGCTCGAAGCGTCTTAAAGAACGGGGCGTAAGTTCACGGTTTCATCGTGGAAGCATGGCATCGCAGCCTGAGCGGAGAGTTCGAAGAAAAGGAGTTCCGCTGGCGGAGAAACGGTAAGAAAAGGAGCCAGGGGAATGCAGAAGAGCGCGCATCCGCGACCAAGTCACGACGATCATTCGCAATGAGCGGACACTCGGGGCCAGCCTTTGTCTTCCGTGGCTCGCTTAGCCGGCTGGCTAACAGTAAAAACGGCGCGGCGTGACGCTCCGAGCCCCGTCTTCCGATCGGAAATGCCTAAAACGACCGCCGCGAATCGAAACGACGGTAACGGTAAAGCCGAGGACGGGCTCGCGTTCCTTCTGTTGGGAAACCTAGCAGAGTGGGCAGTAACTGAACAGAGCAAATACGATAGTATCTCTTTATTAACACAATGAAGATAATAGTAGTGGTGAATATAAGAAATATTATAAGACTGTTCGTATGGATCGCGTGTTTCGTCTACTGCGTCTGGAGAAGAACTGAACTGGGAACAACCACGGTCTTCGGTGGTTGTCAAGCCCTTAAGAGGCCGAGCGGTGCATAGGCCATAAATGTGACACCGACAGTGTCCAGACCTCGGTCCTCTGTTTACAGCTCGTATCGCTGTTCCGCTGTATACTCCAACACCCCTCCTCAACGATATGAGATGAAAAAACTGAAACAACCCTAATCAATTAATCCACCTCTTTCAAGCATGACTTTAAGCTTGACTTGTTTAAGCGGTTTCGTCATCATATCCGCTAACATGTTTTCCGTAGGGCAATATTCAAACTTCATGACCCCTTTCTCATATAAAACATTTACGTATTGATACTTAGTATCTATGTGCTTCGTTTTGTTACTGAACTTCGCATTTTGTAACATCTTGAGACAGCTCTGGTTATCCTCGTACATAATTATTGGTTCCTTTGGTTTATGCCCCATATCTACCAGTAACCGTTGAATCCAATTTGCTTCTTGGCATGCTTCGGCTAATGCCACGTACTCAGCTTCCGTTGACGAAAGCGCAACGCACGTCTGCTTTCTGCATCCCCAGCTGATGGATCCTCCAAGGAATTGAAATATATACCCACTGTTGGATTTCCTATCGGGTCTGTTCTCGGCCCAACTTGCATCCGCATACCCGATCAGCTGATTCATATTTCCTTGACCGCCTAGTCGTAGCCGCTTGCCTTTTGTACCCTTCAGGTAGCGCAAGACCCTTTTTGCCTCCGTCCAGTCGGAATTTACCGGCTGCTTGTTAAACTGGCTCAAAATCGTTACACTTGCTGCAATGTCCGGTCGTGTGTTGACCGCTATGTACAATAGAGCCCCGATGAGTTTTTGATACATCTTGGTATCTGGCATCTCAGTTTGCTCATTGTCAGCCCTTACTTTACAATATCCCGGATCGAGAGGAAACTGCGACGTTTTTGCATCCTGCATTCCTACGTCTTTCAGGATTTTATCGATGTAATTCTCTTGGTTAAGATAAAAAACATCTCCCTTCCTTTCTATCTGAATCCCCAGATAGTGCTTTAAATCTCCCAAATCCGATAATTTAAAGTGTTTGTTCAGTTGGTCTGCAATTGACTGGATCATTTCTTCTGTTTTCCCGACGATAAGCAAATCGTCAACATATACCACAATATACATCTTCTCGCCTTCTTCTTGCTTGATGTATAAGCACGGATCTGTTTTGCTTCTGCAAAATTTGTACATGCGTAGAAAACCATCCAGCTGCTCGTTCCAAACTCTTGCTGCTTGCTTTAAACCGTATAAGCTTTTAACTAGACGACAAACCATGCCTTCTTTACCTGCGACCGCATACCCCTCCGGTTGAGCCATAAAAACCGTTTCCTTCAACCTTCCATTGAGAAACGCAGTCTTCGCATCGTAATGCTTAACAATCATACCCGATTGACCTGCGATTGTTAGCAATATCCTTAGTGTCGTCTGGCGCACAACAGGTGCAAACACCTCGTCGTAATCTGTGCCGTATTTTTGCGAGAAACCCCGTGCCACGAGCCTCGCCTTGTATCTGTCGACTTTCCCTTGAGCATCCCTTTTGATTTTAAATACCCATTTGTTACTCACTATTTTTCTGTCCTTCGGTGCCGGTACGATCTCCCACGTATTATTCTCCAATAGGGAAGCCATTTCTTCATCCATTGCACTCTGCCACTTTATTCTATCTGGTCCCGATAGAGCTTGCTTCATACTTTTGGGTTCCTCTGAAGCCATCCTTGCACTTGCCACGTACAAGTCCGGTGGTACGCCTTTATTTGATCTTTGTGAACGTCTGGGTCCCTGATTCACAACTCCTGTGTTGTCATCGCTGGTTGGAATGGTTCCCGCGTCGATGTTGTCTTCTACGTCGTTGAAGAGATCCTCTTCGGGTGGAGTAGCATCATCTTCTACCGCTGCGACATCATTTTCCCTTGCCTCCATTGGCTTAAAAACGATCTCTACTGCTGTTCCGTTTTCGTTTTTTTCTTCTGCCGCCGGTAAGACGACTGACTCCGAACCTTTTACGCCGAGAAAGACAACGTCTCGACTAATCGTTATTTTGTTGGTGCATTTATCGAGCAGGCGGAAAGCCTTCGATTCCTCCGAATAACCAACAAAGATCAGTTTCTTAGCCTTTTGATCTAATTTCTTTCGATGTTCTTTTGGAACATGTGCGTACGCTTCACACCCAAATACCTTTAGATTAGCTACGTCCGGAGCTCTTGAATGCCACATCTCGAATGGTGTCTTCTCTTTTACTTTAGTTGGCAGTCGATTCTGTAGATAAGTCGCGGTATAAACTGCCTCACCCCAATACTTCTTGTCTACGTTCGCCTCAATCAGCATGCACCTGACCATTTCCATCAGGGATCGGTTTTTCCTTTCCGCAACTCCATTCTGCTGAGGCGAATATGCCGCAGTGAGTTGCATCCTGATGCCTTCATTCCTCAAATAATTCTGGAGGTGTTTATTTACATATTCCCCTCCTCTATCTGACCGAATTATTTTGGGTTTCTTTGAGAATTGTGTTTTGACCATCTCAATGTAGTCCTTAACGCATGCCGCCGTCTGATCTTTCGATTCCAACAGATAAACTTTCGCATACCTGCTGTAGTCGTCAATAATCGATAGAACGTACCTTTTGTTTCCTGGGGTTACTGTCTGCATAGGCCCGCAAACGTCCGTATGGATAAGGTCAAGAGGTGCCTGAGTCATGCTGTGCGATTCCTTCGGAAAAGGTTTTCGTGCCATTTTTCCCGCTATACAGCACTCGCAAGTCCCTTCCGGTTTTCCGCAGTCCCGAATTGCTATTCCGGTTGCCAACCTATCCTTCACTAAGTCCTTTATTGCACCAAAGTCCCGATGCCCGAAACGCCTGTGCCACACGTGTATACAACTTTCACTGCACTGTCCCGTCTTTACTGCTACGAAGGCCTTTTCAGCTGTTTGCAATTCGTATAAATCACCGTAGGGTTTCACGACAGCCTTTAGTTCTCCGGCCTTAAAAACGTTGCACTCTTCACCTTCAAGCACTAATTTATAATTGTCCCTCGCTAGTTTCTTCATTGAAATGAGATTAGAACTAAGCCGAGGCACGTACAACACATTCTCGATGAGGATTTCCTTCATTTCTCCTTTATTCAGAAGATTCTGTATGGTGCATGTTCCTACACCCTGTATCTCTACGACTACCTTTTCGTCAGCTAAACTCACGTGACCTTTTCTGTTTAAGTCTAGAGATACGAAAAAATCCTTCACGCACGCCATGTGGCTGGTCGCCCCCGAGTCCAGATACCATTTTCGACGCTTCGCGTCACTCCTTGCGACGGCGCAAACATCTTCAATGGTTCGCATTAACTTATGTGATTGTACCATAGCACACCGGTCTTGATCTTCTGTAACTTTACAGACCTTTGTCTTTCCTTGTTTTTCCTTCCATTCTCGGTACTTTGTGCAGTCCTTTTTTATGTGACCTGCCTTTTTACAGAAAAAACAAGTCATGCTGGCTTTACTTTTACCCACTTTAGGTTGAATCTTCATTGCCGTTTCGTTATATTCCATGCTGATGGCTCCGTTGCTCTTACGTCTCTTGTATTCATCAATTACTTTGCTTTTTACAAGATCCAACGTAAGATCCTCTTCTGATCTACTTTCTAAGCCAGTGATCAATGCCCCATAGGAATCCGGCAAACTACTCAAAAGCATCGCTGCTATCAAGTTGTCCTTGAGATCTTCTCCCAATCCTGCTAATTTGTTGACCAGGTCCAACATTTCCGTCACGTGCTTTTCTGCATCACCACCTTCCGCCAAAGTCATTCTACAAACCCTTTTTAATAGAAAGACCTTACTCGATAGCGTTGCCTTCTGGTGATAATTTTTAAGCGACTCCCAAGCTTCCTTCGCATGAACTGCTTTCCGGATGTGCACCAACTGGTTGTCTTCAACTAGAAGTCCGATAGTTGCACGAGCTAGATCGTCGTTTTTCAGCCACGTTTCATTTGGTACCTCTGGTTTGGGATCCCTTATAACGCTCCAGACTCCATCCTTGATTAATAGTAACTCTATTTTATATTTCCATATTTCATAATTTTCACCATTTAGTCTGTCCACTGGAAAACACATTCGCGTACTGTCCGACATTTTTCACTATTGTCTTTAGTCTTTCACTGTATCACTTGACACTCGCGTAACTTTATGCTCTTATTACTGAGAACTCTGAGAACCTGGGCCCATAACCTGTTGGGAAACCTAGCAGAGTGGGCAGTAACTGAACAGAGCAAATACGATAGTATCTCTTTATTAACACAATGAAGATAATAGTAGTGGTGAATATAAGAAATATTATAAGACTGTTCGTATGGATCGCGTGTTTCGTCTACTGCGTCTGGAGAAGAACTGAACTGGGAACAACCACGGTCTTCGGTGGTTGTCAAGCCCTTAAGAGGCCGAGCGGTGCATAGGCCATAAATGTGACACCGACAGTGTCCAGACCTCGGTCCTCTGTTTACAGCTCGTATCGCTGTTCCGCTGTATACTCCAACACCTTCTCCCCTGCTTCCCGTCTCCTCGCCGAAGGGAACATCCTCTCGCGTGCGCGCCTAAATGCACGTGCCGCGACAAGGAGTGCCAGCGAACGGGAAATCGCGGCGGACAGTGAATCGCGACAAATTGCCAATTTACTGGCGAAACGCTGCCACCGTGTTTCGCAATTAACCGACGCTGCTGGGGGGGAGAACGGCCATCCTTTCGTTTCCCGTCCACGCCGAGCGCTTTTCCATCGGCAGTCGGATCCATCACGCGAACCCTGCTCGCCGATGCGCGTCACGGATTTTCAGCATAAGGCAATCTCGCCAGATCTTGAGAAATCTTGGAAAAATTCATCGATGCGCGCGGGCGCAGGGACGCGTGAAGGTATAAATAAACGGTGGTGGAAGATGCGTGCCAGCACTGCTACGGTTTCCAGGATGGCGCACGGATATGACGGTCGTGTGCACGGTAGTCTTATGGGCATTCCATGGGCTACGGTTTCGAGCCATATGGTGGCGCGGTGTTCATTCCTCGCGTGTCAACAGGCCGTGCCGAGGGGCGAGTAGCCTGTATTCGGAGGGCCACCCTCCTGCGCGTCCTTCTCGGGCGTCAGTGATCTCTCTCGATCGCTCATGTTTCATAGCCTTCTTATTTCATCCGATTATGTAATTAAATTAAACGAGTTACCCGCCCATCGCTCGACAGCGACTTTATGAATTAACTCAAGGGTTATCGGTTCGCGTAAACACTCGGCAATCCGAAATGCGATCTTCGCCACTTGGCGTGCAAGAAAAGAACGCGCGTCCCTGTTTCCTAACTTTCGCGAGCTTTCGAGGCAAGGACACGGGACTCGGAGCAGCTCGCAGCGCAAGGTGTGCGGTTAGATCGGATCTCTGGCGAGACCCGCTTACAAGTGGCAAAGGCGTCGCGCCGCGCGCCCCGGTGCCCCCTCAGCGATGCATCGCCGCGACTTATCGTGCGTGGCCGCTCGCGAGTGTATCTTGTCGCTTACTCGCGTGCAGGTAAGTCAACGGGTCGCAGCTGACCCGGCTCGGCCCGTGCTTAATCGTTATCGGCCTCCTCGTAACCGGTAATTACAGGTGGCACCGGCCGAAACCACCTGTTACTTACAAGTTATAAGCGGCGGCGTACGTCGCGTGTCCCGTTCTCCAAAACCGGATAAAGAAGCGGTGGCGTTGTCTCGCGGGCCGGAGAAGAGCCGCGGCGAGCGCTGGAAAAATAATTGCTTTCGGCGTCGGCCGAGAGAAGCCCCGCAACGAATCCGGAACAAAGAAACCGCTTTGTCCCGCGCCGCGTATTTATCCACTGAATCACCGCCGACGACTTATTATCCTCGTTAAGCGGCGAAAGAAAAGAGAGGCGGGGAGAGAGCGAAGCTCGCGAAAAAGCGAGCGAGGAAAAACCGAGAGCCGAGCAAACCGGAACAAATTCGCGCGCCACGCGATTCCCTTTTCGGAGGAGAGTAACGAGCCGCGCCGTGGGCTGAAAAAGAAACTGTAAAACCATTTTCTTACAACGAAACTTCTCTTCGCGTTCGATCCTATCGGCGCGGCTCTTCTTCGTGGCCCGCGTGAAATCATTCGGCGAGAAGTTGCGATGAAAAATCGAGCGCGGCGCTTTTTTTCGCGAGCCGAGCCAGAAAGCGCGCGACCGCTAATTACCTGGGACGCTAAACGAGCTGGCTCGGTTTTATAATGGAGGACGCGTCGCAAAACACGGGGGAGCGGCGCGAGTCGCAGGGGCGTTGGCGACAATGCTGCCTCTGTATTAATTAAGTGGCTGCGGTGACATCGTTGCGACTAATTGCTATTCGCGAGGCTGCCTGCCTTACTTGCGCCGGCCTTTAAATTTCCGAGCTGTTCCAGGCGAAATCGGCATCTAGATACGCAATGGGGATAAACGTAAAAGCGGGATTCCGAGCGGAATCAGCTGCGGCCCACGCCGCGCCGCTCGAGTGTACCACTTTCTTGCGCTAATATTATGCATTCTGCGCACGCCCACAGCTTCCTCCTACGCCGAGTCCTGATTTATCTCTCAGGATAACTGCGATACGAATTCCGCGCGATCGAATCCTCGGTTATCGCTGGATAGGTGATTGTCAATATCGCAAATACCTAAACCTTTGTCTTCTTTCCACATCGAGTCAGCTGGCAGGCACTTTCGTTTTTCTTCCGCTGTTTGCCGCGCAGCGAGACAAAGTGCACTGTTTTGTGTACAAATCGTAGAAATACGATAGAGAGGGAGTACAAAATATTGGGAAATAATGACAAACAAGTTTTGACTTTGAAAATCTATGTCAAAGAATCCTGAAGCCAGATTTCAATTCAGCGCGTCAGAATCTAAACGAAATTATGTTTCACAAGCCAAGGTAAAACTTCAACCACGTATTGTAAGAGGAAGACTGCGATTTCTTTGAAAATTTTAACTTTGATATAGATTTTCAAGGTCCAAGCTTATTTGTTATATTTTTGCGATATTTTTCCCATATTCTGCAATATTTTAGCTTTAACCTTGAAAACGATTCACCCCTCTATCTTATTCCTATCAAAAGTTCTACAATTTTGACACAAGAAAGTGCAGTTTGCTCCACTGTTCTAAGTAAACGAGGAGCGAACCGCGTCGATTAATAATCGGCGTGTGTAGGTATTACCCAGCGGACGCGTTTAATTATTCAATTTCGATCGGCTAGCGTGAAGCTGCCCCCGTTTCAGCCGCCTCCTATGGATTACCCGTGGCCCCACATAAATCACCTTTCTTTCATCTTTCGCATCATTAGTCCCGCTGACGTGGCGCTTGTGCGCTCGCTGCCACAAAAGCTAGCGAGGGTGTCCCGCTACGTGCTCCGACCTGCCCTCGTCCACGATATACCGAGGGATGTCCAAACAGCGAGCTCTCTTCCCTGATTCCAACGTGAACCGTCGCGCGGCGCTCGAAAGCCAGTGTGTGGCCACAATACCTTCAAAGTCGATTTTCTCGAAAACGGAGCGAAAAATCGAAAAATTTTATTCCTTCTTCTCGACTCAATTACTCCTTATAAGTCGAAAAGAAACAGTGAGTTTTTTCGATATCGCGCTTCGTTTCCGAGAGAATCGTCTTTGAAATTCTGAACGTTGCCAAAGCCAGGTACAAGTTATCTCTGCGAGGTGGTGAGCCAGAAGAATGCATAAACCTGTTCGATTTAAATATATCCGCCAGAAGTGGAGGCACGGAGCGTTCCGCGACAGAACGCTGGATCGTTAGGTCGGCGAGAGCGAGCGAACTTGGGACTTTGGAGCCGCGGCCGCGTTGGACGAGCCCGAACGGTGGTCGGGTCGATAGAGCGTCGAAGGAAGAAGCGACGGAGAGGCGAGTACACGGAAACGACAGACACGGCCTGCTGCAGCTCGTAATTGAGGAAAAGACCGTGGAGCGAGGAGGTCAAAGACGTAGGAGGCTGCTGCGGGCAAGGAATTCCACGTAACGCAGTGACGCCGCTCCATCGTACACGGAATAGAGGCGGCTGCGAGCGGACTACCGCCAACAACCTCCGTTATCTAGGCTCGTGTCGCAACGTCCCTTCGTTTCCCCGTCTTTCCCCGGAGAAGTATTATTAATTCGCCAGGGAAACCGGGTACCGGTTCTGGCCAGCTGCCGATCGATAAGCGACTAATTATCATTATCGCGTCGGAAGCTGCGCGGCAGCGGCCCTGTCGCCCGCTGGAATCCACGGATAATGATCGATCTCTCGCGCCGTGTAAATCGTTTATTAAACGCGCTTTACTTTGCTCGCGGACCAGGCGCCGACGTTCATTTAAATAATCGAGCAGGCGTGTCTGAGCCCCGCACCACCTGTAAAGCGCACGTGGTACGACTGCAATCCCTGTTGCTCCGATTCCACGTCGCGCGCTGTAATTCCAATTCCACCGCAACTTCTAATTAGCATCGCGAAACTTTCCCTCCCGTCTATCGCCGTCTGGGGATTCTATCCGAGGCTGCTCTCGATTCTGCAGCGAGCTCGAGTCTCGAATCTTCTGTCTCATAACTTTTTAAACGCTCCCACTGTTCCGAAGCTCCTCTAATGCATCGCGCGCTTCACGGGGAACCACCTGCAGCCTTCGACTTAAACGCTAGCGGCGAAGGGAACGCGGCAGGGCGAACCCACGGTTGCGCAACCCTCGCGGAAAGGAGCTCGCGGTTGCGAAAGGAGCAGCTCGGGACAGCTGGGCCCGTTACGAACGAACGAAAACGACAGCCCGCTATCGAGGGTAATCGAGCGTGCGATCTCGAACGCTGATAAAGACATTCTATTAGCCCGGGGATTAGCGGCAGGCTCGCCGTTAAAGTTTCGAGGCCGGACGGTGTGGGCGTGGAGCATGGCGGTTCGTTAGGCGCGCGCGCGTTCCACGAAAAAAGCACTGCAGTCGTTAAGGTTTATTAGCCTCCTCGCGGCCACTTCCGTGTGCTGGCCTACAACGCCGAAACCAGAGCTTTGGTACCCTTCCAGTCGAACGTACAGTCGAGGGGCACTCGTATCTCTTCGCCGGTTGCTGTTAATCTGCTGTAAACCAGCGATATGTAGGGGATAGGTGCTATAAAGGGACAAGTCTTAAATGGGACAAATCGAATTTCCAAAATTCTAAACGCATTACACATGCAAGTTATTTTCCTTTTTATGGCAACACTAGTGATTCATAGTCATTTCTCGTAAACTTCACTGCGGTCTCACTTGCAACAGAGTACGCATACAGCACACTTCGTTGCAGCTGTATTGCAGGAACGTTGCTGCAATTTTGCCGTGCATTATTGGAGTGGCAAGGATTACAATATTGTAGCAATATTGCAAGAACGTTGCCGTGCAATGTTCTATTGGCGACGATCCTGCAATATTTCTGCAATATTGCGGTGTTATTTTATATTAAACTCACTTATAGTCGTAAAAGGGACAGCATAACAAGTCTTAAATGGGACGACCGTTTTATGGCTGTCCTTCTCATACACATGTACTGCTGGACACTATATGTATTATACTTTCCTGTAAAGTTATTAGTGTATCGTCTGATACGTAGATGACATTGTTTTAAATTATGAATTATTAGTTGATGGCGTATTGTTTCAAATTTAAGAATTAATAAACTGACTATTCAAAACGACCAACTTTATCGTAAACAATTAATAATAAAATCTTTAATCTGCAATATGAAAACGTACCTACCTATTTTAGTACAATTGATCTCATTTTTGTTCAAGTAGAATTTAATTCAAAACTATTTTATTATTTAAATGTTTGTAAGACATTAATTTTATAAAAAATGTTACTCTATAACTAAAAAAGCTGCTAAAGCATTAACGATAAGTCACACTCTATAAAAATAGTAAAAAATATTGATGATTTATAATACAAAGTGTTAATTTTTTCATAGATTCCATTGTTCTATATCATTAAGATTTACAATTATAATTGTAATACTTAATAAGTTTATTTTTATTAACGTGTCCCTTTCATGACTTACACTGTCCCATTTAAAGCCACCTAGTCGTAAAAAGGACATTTCCCACTTTGTTGAAAATCGAAGATTTTGTTATTTTCTATTACAATTGATAAGTTTGCAATATACTTTTATTGAAGAGAAGTAAACACACTTTCTTGTGATGTAGTTGTTTTTTTAAATACCCATAACGACATTGTCAGAAATGGCCGCTGAACAAAAGTGCCCCTTTTATGGCACCTCTCCCCTATTCCACCGTTCGTTTGAAAGAATACCAAAAGCCGCGTGGCCTTCTTTTCCAAGATAATCGCGCGACTAACGGGCCGATCTACCGGAAGCGGCCGCGGAGGGGCACGTAACCTCGCGAAATTAATTCTATTTCCGGTGGTCGCCACTGTCAATTACGAGGTGCGCTTTTTTTTCTCTTTCCTTCGCTCGTCGAGATGGGATGGCAAGCAGAGTCGACGCTGTAACTTCAGGTATCAATACCCGTTGCACTCGCCACGGTAATAGCGTCGTTTACCGATCGCTCGATTTATTTATTACACAGAGTGAAGACAGCGGCAGTGGCCGGGCATCGATGCAACATTTACCTACACGGCATGCGGGATAATTCCAGCAGCCGCGAATAAATCAACATCTTAATCACTTCCTCCCCTTAATGGAATCTCGAAGCGAACCGAATATTTGCTTCTTTCCCTTCCTTCGTCGGCTTTCGACTCGCCATTTTTGTGACGCATTAACATTTCTCGAAAATTAGCCGGGTCCTTCGTACTTTTCCCCACCGAGAGACTCGTTTTCATCCTAAGCATCGACTTATATCGCGAGTGGTGACCTCGGCACAAGACACCCAGTCCGAAGTGTCCAGGTGTCAAGGGCCTGAGCCAGAATCTCGGGTTATCTCGGGCGGAGGCAGAAGTGCTTGGTGCCGTGCGTGGGAAAACGCAGGTTCCCTCTGAGAGTTAGTTGAAACAGGTCGGGTTGCGTCGAGTACCAACTGATAACGACTAGCTAGAAGTCCAAGAAGAAGGTTCTCTCGGTATTGGGCGATTTTAAAAGTTCAGACGAATCCATTTTCCCACGGTTTATCAATCTCCGTAGATGCACCGATGGGGAACAGTCTCATCCTCGCCCTCGCACCCCGCGCGTTGCACGGTGCCGTCACGAGGGGACGGAGGGAAAATGGGTTGCAGTGTCGGCGATGTTCGCGAGAGAAGCCAGTGATCCGTGGAGTTGGCTCGCCTGCAGGCAACGAGGTGTAGTCGAATAGAAGCGGCGTTGGCTCGAAGGTGGCGCAAAAGCGCGGAAAACGGGTCGGACAGAAGGAAGAAGGAAGCAAGGGCGGTGGACGGGGGTGAGGGGATCAGAAAGAGAGGCAGGGAAAGAGAGATAGAAATAGAGAGAAAGAGGGGGGGGGGGAGAGAGAGAGAGAGAGAGAGAGAGAGGCGTGCGTGGAGGTGGAAAAGGGTCCTCGTGGTATCTCGCTTCCGCACCCTTCTACGGGCAAAGTAGCGCACGTAGCGCCTGAAGGGTACTTCTCCTCCTTTTTTTCACCCCCCCCCCCCCCTTCCCTGCATCACCACCACCAGCAAAACACCGGGCCCCTGTGCAACTACCTTTCCCGCTCCCTCGTACGTGTCTGACTTTCCCTGCGCGCCTTGTCTATTCCTCCCTTCCTCTTCCCTCCCGTGTTCGCCCGTGTCTGACTATTTCCTTACCCTCTCTACTTCCCGTCCTCCCGGCCCCCCTCCGACAGCACGAGAGGCGTCTCGAACACGAAGGGCGGTCCAGGCAGAGGGCCCGGGAGCCCTCGAGGAATTTTCCAAACATTCGATAACCTACCTGATATTACCCTAAGCGAACTTAGGCCAGCTTTGCGTGCTCTGGAAATGGACCAGCTCCGAAACGCCGTTGGAACGAGTGCCCGAAGTAATTCCGACAGGGACTGGTCGTTCCAAGGCGACATCGTCCGCAGGCCCGAGTATCTCGGAGGCTCGCGGAGGATCGAACCGGCATCGCCGACATGCCCTCCATCTCCCCCGTCTGTCTCCCCGCTCTCTGCCCTATTTCCCTCTCTCTCTCTCTCTCTCCCCTTGCAGCCCGTTGCACCCTCCGCGACCCCTTCTGCGGCCGTTTCTCTCGGTGTCTCGCACACACGCGCGGGCACTCTCGTCGAGAACCCCACAATACCGTCCCCGACCTGGTCGATACGTCTAGTACACCGCCCCCGAGCTGCGTTCCCCAACCCCTGCCGGCCGAGCCGCCCCTCCGCCGCCCCTTCCCGTCGATCCCTCTCTCGCGTCCGTTCTTCTCGCGTCCGTTCTTCTCGCGTGCTCGTCGCCACGGGGACAGCCTCGGCCTCTCTCCTCGAGATTTTTGCCTGGGTCGCGCGGCCCCGATGGAAAATCGCGCGCGTTAATTGACACACATTCGCCCCGGCGTCGGCGGCTCCCCGAGGGATCGATACGCGGCCCGGAACCTATGATCGATGCCTCCAGCCGCCATCGAAGTTATACGCTGTCTTGCACGGACCTTTCGCCAAATTGCCTCGGAAACCAAGATCCGCGGAATGAAAGCCTGAAAGGGGGACAGCGGGGAGGGAGGAGCGGCGCTGGCGCGACTTCGTTCCAGCCTCTCGTCCGCTCGATTCGGATATAGGCCACGAGGGACTCGTGCAACGTGTAAAAAAAGTAATGGTCACGGGTTTCACGGACGAGCTCGCTAACCGACGCCAGAAACCCACCCCTCCCGCTGGCGTGAAAAACTTTCCGGACAGGCGGGGGCGTAAATGCGAGGCAACGATCTGTTCGAGTCGAGAGGCTGGCACATTTAGCCGCGGCGAATCTAATATCGAGCAGCGACGGGCAAAGTTTGCCGGTGGGTCAGGTGGCGTGCCCTGAAAAAGGTAGACGCGGTAGCTCCGGGGGCGGGAAACGGGCGGAGGGCGAGCCCTCTCCCTCGCGGCATTTCCATATTTCAAGGGATCCCGACGCGGTAATACCGCCACCAGAGTCCCTCGACTTTATTTTCCGCGGGCCTACTCGATATCGCCCCAGCACCCAGTGTCTGCAAACGACGCGTCCCCAAACGAGACTGAAAAACGAGGAAACTTCGATTCCCGGGATATTCGGCGGAACAAGGAGAATGCTTTAGGTAACGGTGGTGAATTCATTCTCGAATTTGCGATCGGTGGAATTACGAAGCTCGAGTGGACCCCTGATAAAGCTCGTCGGGAAATGGGGCCTGGAGGGCCGGGCGAACGGCGCCTCCTTCATCCATCTTCGGCTGTTCCCTCTAATAAAAAGGAGCACGATAGACAGGTCTCCAGCAAATTGTTTTTTTACGACTTTATTTATACAAGGGGCAGAGCAGGGCGTCGTTCGAGGGTCGAAATGAGACGTCCTCGCCGTCGTTCCCGGGGAAATGAACCTGGCCGACTCGAATCGAACGCTATCGACTGCGACCGAGACTACGGAGCTACCCTCCGAGATCCCGCTCGTGCCTTCTTCCGCCTACGCTCACCTCGTGACTGGAATACGCGGCGAAACCGCTCGGAAGTAATCGCGAGCGTATACTTTGCTCGCTCTCGCGGAAGGAACAAGTAGAGTAAAGCGAAGAAGTTTACTCCAAAAGTTTTCATCGAAATCGATTATCCTACTAGAAACACACTCCTTTTTCAACCGTATGGCTAGTACACCTCCAGGTTCCACACATGTGAAGTATACATTAGGGTGGAGTGAAATTTTTTTTTTTACCATTTTGCCAACACTGTATGTTTAATTTTTCACCCTATACTAAAGCATTATTCGTACCAAAAATTAAGAAGTTATTACATCATCCTCAGGTAGTCGACACATTTGTTCTTTTTCTTTGTTCTTTTGTCTCCGTTTCTCTCTTTTTTTGTGCTGTTGTCTCTACTATATTGCACTTTCTAATGTTCTTGTGTCCTTAAATGGGCTCGCACCGTATGTGTGTTAAATAAATAAATAAATTGTTCTGGAGACGTGAATAAAGGGCGCAGAGGATGAGCGTCCTGCCATCTGTTTCCGCGCATCCCTGAGACGCAACCAGGCCAAATATTCGGTGAATTTGCGTACCGGCTGGATGAGCGATCAGCAAACTCGATCATGAGAAAGCAATTACGCGAAGAAGCTTTCGGGCCCTCGTTTAATTTCGACCGGCTCGCGTGCGTGGCTGCGTGCGTGCAGCACACGTCCGCGGAACCAGGCACGCCAGGAAGCCGCCGGTTTAGATAACATCTAGACGAGCAAGGGGCCCCCGAGTACATCCCCTAAATCGTTACACCCCATAAAACGTACCCCCGCGCGCAATAACCGACACCGACCCTCCTTCTTTTACCCGGCGTGATTCCGACGACTCGGAACGTCGCGCACACTCGTCGCCTAGATCTTCCAGAGATCGCCAGTCCTCGAATAGAAAAGATTCAATGGTGAACTGGGATGTTTGCTTGCCATGCAGCGTTGCGGGCGAGGAACCAGCGACTGACATCGACCTAGCGAAGATCCGTGACCGTCCCTTCCAAGATACGAGGCGTTCCACTTTTTCCTGGCACAGCCCCGCGGCGGATTTGATAAACGAGCTCGTGGGAAACCGTGCCAAGCATCGCGCGACAATCCTTAATTCGCGTTTCTCGATGTGACCCGAATTAACGCCTCGACGTTTGTCACAGCGCATCTACCTGTCTTTCGATCAGCGGTGTATTTGAGGGGAAAGGCCCAGGTGGCAAAAGGTCTGCGACGTGTTTGTATTCTTAACAGAATTACAAACGAATTTATCCGCGTGGGGTATGAAAATTATAGGAATAAAAGAAAAAATTGTATTTGGATTAGAGCTGTAATTATTTGTATATTTGAATAATTCGAATAATTTTGAATAGGGTTATATTTCTTCGAGTACCTACTCTTAATTATTCCAATACCCACTCCTGATTACTCGATTCTCAAATTAGAATTACTTGGTATTCGAAAAGGTACTTAGATTTTTCGAATATTCGTTACACCCAAGGTTTGCATAAAAACATAATTTTTTCTAAAAATGGAGTCGTCTGGGGGCCTTCTGCGCAGGCGACAACTGTTCATTTCATTAGCCGCCCGTTAAATCCGCTACTGCCCTCGAGATACCCGTCCGACAAATCACCGAGTAGAATCACCTATAACGACCCTCTCTTTTCGAATTCCAATATGTCGACGGCTACGAGTTCGCGAGATTTATAGACCAAGCGCGATCTCTTTCCCCGGACACGTGTTATTCGCACTCGAGGCGATAAAAGCTGGCTTTATCGCAAGCCGTGAGCACTTTCTCCGACTGTTCGGGCCAACGCATTAATTTCGCGGGGTGAAATCCAGGCGGATCGATGAATTCCATCGAGTCCCATTAACCCGAGAAGTTTTCGGCTCCCGGCGCGAGGGAAATTCAATTTTCTCCGCCTTTGAAGCGCCGGGCTTCCTCCGGCGCAACCGTCGCGATTGGAAAAGACTGGGGATCGCGGTGGGAAACGAGTAGGAGCGGTCGTTATCGAGCGGAGCGAAGTTTGACGGGCGGGACGCGCCATAAATCCTACCGGTTTCGCGTCCGCATTTATCGACACGTCCAATTACGGAATTATGCGGCAATTAATTGAAATCGATTAACCGGGTCGACTTATCGCCAGGGGGGATGTTGCAACAATCACTTAACAGAATGTACAAGCATGTGTTTTACGGTAGCGGGCTCGTCTTTTTCGCGAGGGCGCAACTCGCTCGATACGAGAGCACGGCTTAATAGCGCGAGGACGCGAGACGACGCGACGCCTCAAATTTCGCAGATGGGATCTCCGCGAATTTGCATAAAGACGCCTGGGGAATGGGGGCCCGGTTAATTGGCCAGCACCGACGCGAAGGAACCAGCTTAGCCGGGCCCGGCTAACAAATAATCTTGATCCGGGGGAAATCGACGGGTCGCTGCGGGATCGATGTCACAGCTGTTTTCAGATCCGAGCAGCGGGCAGCGTACGCGAGGCCACGTACGCGAGCAAGTACACCCTTATCGCTGGATCTACGATCGTTCGATCCGCCGTGGCGCGCACGATGCGACAAACAACGACGAGCAGCGACAAACAGACGGAGAGAAAAAGAGTGAGAGAGAGAGAGAGAGAAATCGGCCGGCTTGCGTGGCTCGGTTCCAGCAATCGGCCGAGCTATTTATGGAAACGACCCACCAATTAAATTACTTCATTGTGTCGGACTGGTCGAGCATATCCGCCAGCGAAATAAGCATCGTTCATTATCGCGGCCCGCCGCCACTTGCCACTTACCACCGCCGTCTCCCTATCTCTCTCTCTCTCTCTCTCTGTCCCTCCGCGTCTCTTGACATTTCCTCCAGCTGTTCGTGCGACAAGCGCACAGAGATCCTCGCCGATAGATCGCCCAGCGCTAAGATCCAGCCACGATAATCCGGGGAAAGAGGAGTCCTGCCAGCTGCCCGTCCCATCATCGGGAAACGGTGCGCGCGTAATAACCACAGTGGTACTCACTGGCCGGCAGATTTAGCAGTGGGAGGCTTCGTTCGATCGTCCGAGTGGAATTCGGAGCATTGTCGAGGTCAGGGTGGGAATACTTCTCGGAAGACGAGCTGGACGGAGCGCTCGTCTCGGTCGTTTCAGAGGGACTTGGATTCTCTATTCTATTCAGAAGCGGGGAGGTAGATTCTTCTAAGAAAATTAAACGAATCGTCCGGATGCCTCGTGGACTATGCGCTGACATTTCTCTACTGTGGTTATAAATTGCTTCATGGAACACTCGACCCAATTAATCGCGTAATTAAATCTGCCAATTTGCACGTAGACGATATCGATTTATTTTAAATATTTCAAGCGCGGCTTGAATTGATTTACTGTGCTATTAAATGATAATAATAGTTCGTAGACTCGGAGACTGTAACTTGAAGACTGCCGATCGATTCGACTGCTCGGACCCCTCCCTTTACATCTCTCCAAGTTAAATCGTTCACGTTTTAAGCTGAACACGGGTGAAAGTAAACGGACCCCGATAATTACTCCGACGCGAGTGGTTAATGAGCGTCGTCGGTCTGCCGCCGACGACAAATAGACACGCTGCAGCGCCGATGCAACTGGCGATCGGCTCGATAGGCCTGCACCCGTTCCTCCGTGTAGATGTACGTATACGCGCAGCTTGTATATCATGCGGGAGCAATAATTCATCGGTCGAAGCTGCGAGCGCTCGATCATCTCCTACGACCGAGTGCACCGAGGAAAAACGCTCCTGGCTCGTCGCGGGAATCTGTTACGTAATAATGCGGGTGTTATCGCGACGGACGTCGTTCTCGGCCAGTCGACAGCAGGAACCTAGAAAAACCATGGAGAAGGTCGACACCCAGACCGATAACGTCCAAGGAAGGCGCTCGACATTGCCACGTGGCTGTATGAACAACGCTCATTATCAATTCTCTGGGGATTTTATTCCACGTGTGATGAGCCCATCCGGCGGGTTAATCAGTGATTGCATTCTTAAATTACAGGGAGAGTGAGCTGGACTTCGAAACGGATAGTTTTGGTGACTCGGGTCCATGAAAGGTTCGTCAAGGGATAATCCTGCATCGAGTTAATTGAGCTTCGCGATGGTTGGAAGAACTGGACAACCACGACGTTCACCAAGGCTGTTATCTAGCGACAGAGGTCTGGAGTCGCTAAGGTAGTTGGCCCAGTCACCGATAGGTACCCAGTCGTCGATAATTTATATTAATATTGAGATTTATAAGGTTTTTGAACAATAAGGTGTAAAAAATAAAATTGCAAGTTAATATTTAAGGGGACATTCTACTCTCTCGGCCGAAAAATCGGCCACTTTTCGCTAATGGTTTTTATAATGAAGTAAACACTTAATGTTTTCCAACTTCTGGGGGTATATTTTACCACTCTTGAAATACAAGAAAAAAATATTGATCATTGTTTATTTCATTTGTTTACACATTTTTTTTGCAGTTCAGTTGGCGGCATCAAAATTGCTGGCGGTTATGATTTTGGACGACTGAATCATCGGAAATTAAAAAACCAAACATATTTTTAATCCTCAGGAGTATGGCTATCCCGCTAACCTCAAACATCTTAAGATTTTGTAATATTTTCTCACATTTTATATCTATTAAGCAGAAAAGAAATGCTCTTTTCGGTATTTTCAACTTCGATCGACCACCATTTTAATAATTTTGGTCGAAAGTTGTTTTTTCGAGGTTAGCGCGATAACCATACTCCTGAGGATTAAAAATATGTTTGGTTTTTTAATTTCCGATGATTCAGTCGTCCAAAATCATAACCGCCAGCAATTTTGATGCCGCCAACTGAACTGCAAAAAAAATGTGTAAACAAATGAAATAAACAATGATCAATATTTTTTTCTTGTATTTCAAGAGTGGTAAAATATACCCCCAGAAGTTGGAAAACATTAAGTGTTTACTTCATTATAAAAACCATCAGCGAAAAGTGGCCGATTTTTCGGCCGAGAGAGTAGAATGTCCCCTTAAGTCTTTATCTACATATATCATCACAATATTGTTCAAAAACCTTATAAAATCTCAATATTAATTCAAATTATCGACGACTAGGCCCACCTGCTTAACCTATCGGCGACTGGGTCAACTACCTTAGTAGTTGGGGTAAATTGTACTAATGCTGGCACTGCACTAATAATAATAATAATAATAATTCGTCTTAATCATTGGCACTCTTGATTAAAAAGCCAAATATTAAGAAGTACAAGCTTAGATAATACTTTTTTACAATTTCTTATTTTTCTTTTGCTACAACATTGTAAATCGCAGTAGTTGAACTACACATTTTACATCTGGCAACACTACAAAGTGGGACAAAGAGCTGAGTTTTAAGCGTTTTCTTAAAATTTTGATTGGGGGTAGGCAAGTATATTTTGTCGCTTTATAACTATAAGTAATGGATTGAAATACAGATTTACTAAGTGTTGTAGATATTTAATAGTGGATGAAATAGCCTGTTTAAACACTTTAAACTTCCTTTTCAATGTAGGAGGTGGTCTTAATAAAACACAAGGAAGTAACAGTCTATAACATTTATTAGATCTAGGAAGACAGACTGGTTACAGTCTGGAGACTAAGGACGAACTGAACTTCTTACGCAGGCTCCCAGGACAAGCAGAGCCTGGCCTGTTTACAGTACGCGACCCAGGCGGATGGGCCGGATTCGTCACGCACTCAACGGCCCTACGACGCTAAAGGCGTCTGCGTTATCTCACAGGCCCAAGGAGGCGGCCTACTAGACTAAACAGTCTACATCAACTACATATGTTTTTCTATATAACTTGAAATTTTAGGGTGCCAATGATTGTACTTTTATGCCTATTTTTGTATGTCACTGAATATTTTTAAAATAAGAGACTTAATAAGTACTCGAGATGTTTTATTTCAATGAGAAATCCACAATCACAAAAAAATATAAACATTCCAATTGGGATTTCCGCTTAGGTTACCAATCATTGTACAGTTTACCCTACTCCAGAATCCCCGGTGTCATTTAGCGGTGGCGGAGGAGCGCGCGATAAAGCTCGTCTGCCGATGGAATCTCGTCGGCAGGATGAATCGAGAAGCCGGTGTCTGCATCTCGAGAACATCTTAACTCTGCCGTGGGATGCATTCAGAGAGTCGCTCGGCTCTATTGTCCGCCGCGAGACGACGACTTTATCCCCAATCTCGAGACAGGGGACCGACGAACGGGTGGAACCCGTGGCTATGAAAAATCCCACCGAAAGGCTTTGGTAGAAATTTCGAAAGAATTGCGCGCGGGCTCTCGGTAGAAAGAATTTACCTCGGGTCCGCCTACATCCGCGACAGGATAATTTGTTTTACATATTTTGGAAACGTTCCACGAAGCCGGGACGGTAGGAGCTGCTGAGCTTATCGCCAGAAGTTATCTGGACAGAAGCGTAGCCGAAATCCAGAGACATTCTTCCTTCGGTATCTATCCAGGCTGGAAGGCAGAAGGCTGCCGCGTATCTCTCACAATCCCCCGACCTCTTTCCAGGCTTTCGAAGCTTTCGAGGCTTTCCCGGCCCGCTTCCGCTCGCTTTCAACGGCGAGCGCGATTAAACGTCCTTATTGTCGATGGAATTCTTCCAGGACGCCGAATTCGATGTCCGTGCCGTGCCGTCTTCTGTACGCCCTGACTCCTCGGTATCTCCTCCCTCCGATCTACTCTGCCCGCTTTTGTGCTCGCCTCCCTCTGCCGCGGACAGAGGAACCGACAACAGACGCGCAGAGACGGGACTTTATCTTCCCGGCCTCGCCGAGCCTTTCATTTTTCCACGTCGGAGTCGCTTTCCTCGCGAAACCTTTCAAGAACTCCACCTTCCTGCTTCCTCCCTTTAAACAACCCCCTCGAAGATTCGGCTTCTGACGGCGGGTGCTTCCGCGACAGACTGCGCGCGACCAGGTAATGCAAGCCGGCAAAGATTACCTGCAAACCTTCCGTGGTGGCCTGCAGGGAAAACGGCGTGTTCGTAATCGCGGCCAGGAAATCACGGGCCAAGGAGGATCGAGGGGAGTCTTCCTGCCCGCCAGGAATTGTGTTTCCGAGCGAGAAAAAAAGAGAATACCCAGGGTGGAGACTCCCTTCGGAAAGAGGGGGAACCAGGCTTCGAGATTAGTTGCCATGGCGTGGAAGCCACCGGGGGTAATGGGGTCCATGATTAGGACGAGCTTTTAGGAAACCGGCGTCAGCCCCGAACACGAGGCCGAACGCCGACTCTCCATTCATCTTAAAAATCGAATTAGACCCCCGCGAGTGCGTGCAACCTCCCTACGGCGACTCTATACTTATTAATTATACCGAACGGCTCCTATCCTCCTGATTGTGAGAAGGGAACGAAATACCCTTCCAGCGTTCGGTTCTGAGCTTCACGGATTGTGATCTATTATTATTATTATTATTTTTAAACGTCTGTATTACTGAAGATATGCTGACACCTATCCATCTTCCATCGGTGGAGATTTCAAGAAGGATAAGGATTTCAATTTTATAGTAGCGGACAAAAAAGGTACCATTTTTTCAACTCACCCTACCTATAGATTTTTTTAACATCAACTCAAAACTGCGGCATGTACCCAATATACATATTCTGATAAAGAATTCAAAGCTGTATAAAAACCAGTTAAAGTTGAATTTATCTAACCGATAAAAGCGTTAGGTACCACTTTTGAAGAGTAATAAAAAGTCTATTGTTTTGTGGGGGCACCTTTTGCTTTTATGATGTCCTAAAAAATTACCAAAAGTGGTAATGCCGATGGAACTCTTTTGTCCGCCACAAAAATGTGTTGTCCTGTTCAATTCCATATCAAACTTTTATTTGTTAGTTAAATAAATTTAATTTTAATTGGGTTTCATGCAGCTTTCAATTATCCGTCAGAATATGTAGGTACATTAAGCCCATACCACAGTTTCAAATTGTTGCTAAATAATAGCAAAAATAAAACAAATCGAAAAAAATGTATAAAAATAATTTTACGTTAAACGATTTTATTAAAAATACGCGAAAGGCTAAATTAAAATGCGTTAAAAACTAATTCCTCTCTTGTACCACAATTTCGCTGGTGTTAATATTACTTTAAATAAAATCGTGAGGCACTTTTTTCTCTAACAGGATATGAATCACTTTAATACAGAAGCAAACGTCGAAATGAATTTGTTGCGAGGAAGTTTTCATTCGTATTAATGAAACAGAATGTTTTAATTATAGAATATAGATTGTAATGTGACATCAAATTGATAAGCTGTAATTGATGATGTTCTTCCGTTCTTGACAAGATGATGATCTTGTCAGTACCACTTGCCAGCCGATACTTCAACTTCTGGTTGCACATGGTGCCCCACGATATTATTTAAAGTGAAAAACCACCATCGAGATTGTAGTACAAGAAAATACTTATTTTTTAATTTTTAGTGCATTTTAATTTAGTTTCTTGTGCATTTTTAATCAAATCATTTAACATAATTGTTTTATATATTATTTTTATTTTCTAGTTGTTAGTGTTTCTAGATTTACATTTCACAGCTCAGACTTCTTTACAAATATATTCCATTGCCTCGTACAGTTTAACAGTTTGCTTAAAACGCTATAGTGCTAAAGTCACTAGAAAAACCTTCTTTTCTTGCATTAAAATTTCGATAGTGATATACTACGAACGCCTCCAAAGTTTCAAGACAATTGGATAGCTACAAGTGGACTACATTTGAGTTGACAGATTTGAACCATACATACATCAAACAAACAGAGGATCGAAGTTGAATAAAATCGTTTAATTAAAAAAGGTAACTCTTGTGCCCTCTACTATGTGTGTCCCTATCCAAGTCCACGAGCGAGATCCGTACAACCGGCTGCATGTTGACAATCGCGTTTATACTTGAGAACTGGCTGCG
This sequence comes from Andrena minutula, assembly GCA_929113495.1. Taxonomy (NCBI): domain Eukaryota; kingdom Metazoa; phylum Arthropoda; class Insecta; order Hymenoptera; family Andrenidae; genus Andrena; species Andrena minutula. Next base: position 36,821,901 of record OV815995.1, read on the forward strand.
CCGACGTCGAAACTCGACGAGGAAGTTGAGGCCCCGACTCGGAGCGATCGACAGGGAGGAATCGACACGGCGATGGCCGTTATCGTTCCGCTTCGAGGACGACGCGAGCTGTCGTTCTCGAAGCGACATCGGTGTCAAAACGAATCGCCCTGACCGAGGAGGGAGCGAGGCGTACAAAGGTGCTCGCCCGAGGGAGCGACGAGAACCTGCTGCTGCATGCGTCCACGAAGCACCTGCGCGCGTTCCTCGACCCACTGGCGAGGAAAACGTCAAAGTCACTTCGTGGTCGCGCGAACCGGGTGGCGGGACTCGCCTGTCCGGAATTCAACGTCAGCGCGACCGTTTATGCGCATACCTCGCGCGTGCACGCCGGGACAGACGGAAGCTGGAGGACGCTACCAGTCGCTCCCGCAGAGACAATATCATTTAGCAATCGCGAATTGCGGGAAGACTTTACGAGCGACCTTCTTGCAACTTTGAGTGGCGAGTTAGGAAATGGATCTGTAGCGATACCTCCGACTTGGCCGCCAGAGGGCCTCTCGACTCTTCCGCTCTCTCGCAAGTGCTCCCTCATCTACTCCTTCGTATATATACCCGTTTCGTCCGGTAGCCTGCTAGGTAAGCCTAAAGCATCGTTCAAATTGGTAAAGTTTTACTTGACCGCAAGTAGCTTTGACTTCGAGTTATTTGACTTCAAGTCGTTTGAACTTCAAGTATGCTGACTTCAAGTTTGTGTTCAGTGGTTCAGCTGTTGCCTTTTTTCAAAAACAGTAGGCAGTGAGCTTACTTCAAGTGACTTCAAGTTCACACTTGTTCACAGCTGTATTCAAGCTGTACTTCAAGTAAAGTTGAAAGACACACACACTCTCTCTCTCTCTACTTTGCTTGAAACTTGAAAGAAGCTTTGAAAGGATATTTCAAGTCAATCGAATAACAGGTTTTCACATTGGTAAAGTAGTTTAAAGTTACTTGAATTCAAGTAACGTGACTAATCCGAACGAGAGACTTTACCGATGAGTCCACTAGCAGGCCCGGTCGAAACCTCTCGAAACACAACTTACTTTTCCTTCCTTTGATCCTAGCGTTCCCTCATTCTCAACCCCCGCCAAAAATCTAAACGTGCTTTTACTACCCAAAATTGATTAAGTATACACCTGTATGTATCAATTCACCCTTTCGCAGTCTCCCCCACGATCGACTCTTATATAATTTCGTTACGTGCTCTTCGAGACTCTCCCGATACGAGTTTGTTGGTTAGAGGCCCGAGACTGCAGACACTGCATCCAAGGGACTCGTTCGAGAGGGTCCGTTGTTCCAGGAGCGAAGCACGTGCCTCGACAAAATCAGAGGAACGTCGACGGGAACGCATGGCCGGGGAAGATAAAAGGTTGGCGCGCGTGTCGCGAAAAAGCCGACGTCGACGAATCTCATTGACAAAAGGGGATGAAGGGAGAGTACAGGGAGGGGGGCACGATAGAACGGGCGATTTTATTGAGGGCGGAAGACCCCCCAGGAGGGACGAAGGAAATTGTAATTGAGGCGTCGAAATTATATTGGCTGGCCTCGCTAGCTAGCTACAAAACGCTACTACCGCCCTTTAGAACTTTGTCGAAGGTACGTCTGGGCACAGTCTCCACAATCAAGCTCTCGAATCGTATCAAGTTGCAAGCAATCTTGAACTCGCAAAATTTGTACCTAGCACAGAGGGACACAGGAAACGAGAAAAACGTTCGTTTTCATCTTCGCTTTTGAAGGACGAAATTGGGTGACTTAATTACCACACCATTCAAGTGCAAGCCGGGCACCAATCAGCTGGATCTCCGTAATCGTAATTATCGCGTAATTAGCCGCGCGTGTAATAATAAGATCCAGCGTCGAGCCGTCGCTTTTTCCCCTCCATCTGCTCCAAGCTTCTTAATAAAAACGGGCCGACGAGCTCGAGCGCGTTCCGGCCGGTGTAATTAAATCAGGAGCCGCGCGATTTGCGGAAACGAGCCGTGCCACGGCGCAACAACGCACCTATACCTCCGCCTTTGCACCTTTCCAAATTCTGCGAAACACTTGGGCAGCCTTTCAAACGAGCTTGTGATGGATACGTATCCTCCATTTCCCCAGATTCTGTCAATTTGTCCGAGACACCTGTTGTCGCCAGCCAGGCTACCTACTTTGTCTAAAGTATGTCCGAAGTGCTGGGATCTCGATCGATGGATCACGGTGCGGAGCTGGGTGATCTTCGATGTCAGCTGTTAGCACGTGCCGCGGCGAAGGAGAAAAACCAAGCGGCGCGTGTGCGTGCACTTACGCAACGGCGGATGCAAGAAAAGGCCGGGAGGAGAAGCCGAGGGGGTGGCAGAGGGGAGGAGGAAGGGCAGGAGGCGTGGTAGACGGCGTATCGCGCCAAGACGTAACGCGTTACGCGTAACACTCGCCCGCTCGTCGCTCAGCTGTCGCGAGTAACAAGCCCGAGCCTGGAAAAACCAGCTATATTGGCAAACTTCTCGCAGCCGTCCGCCAGAGGCTTCTTTCGCCGTGGAGAAATTATAATTTCTCGGTCGATCACACCTTACTTCCAGCAGAATCCATCGCGGCGGCCTAACCGCACGCTCCGAGCAAATTCCGCTTTTTCTCCTTAGCGCGGCGCGCGGAGCTTTTTCAGAAGCCATCTGGCGCCTCGCCAAGCCCTTCTCGATCCATCAAACGCGATTTTCTTCTTCGCCGTGCCTCGAATCAGACACCGGTAGAGTAATCCTACCGCGGCTAGGTGTTAGAAAACGCTCGACTAGGAGACGAGGAGACGGTTCCCAACGAAAAGGCAAACACCGAGGGCACGACGCCGATTAGAACGGCGAGGGAGAGAAAGTGGCGCGAAATTACGTGCGCGAACTATCCGCCAAGGGACGAGGTCTCGCTCTCTCGATATTTTATCCTCTTCAAATTCTCCGTCAAAGGGAAAGTGCTCGAGCACACTTTTACCGTTCCCCAGCCCCTTTTTGTTCCAACCGAGCGTTTTTCCATCTCTTCTTCCCTCTCCCTGCTATCATACATGCATGGGAGCCATCACGTGCAGCTCGCATTAAAACGGAAATGCTTTTATGCTTCTCATAGCCGTTCCATCGATCCTCCCGCTCTGCGCCCCCTTCGCGCCCGCCGCCCCCTGCCTTACGACTGCGAGCGCGAACCCTCTGAACTCGGTATTAGCAACGCGCGAGCGGGGACCGCCAAAAATATGCAAATGCTCGGGGAATTACGGCGATCTATCGAAAATGGATCGCCGAGGATAGGGATTACGATTATTCCTGGTCCCTTTTTTCCCGCCACCCCTCCGTCGCACGTCCGTCACGGGGGATAACACGACGGGCGGCGAGATTGTTTTCGCCGAGCGAGCCGTCCATTAGGAGAAATTAGCTTCGACCTCTGCGCCGACGAAGGAACGAGGAAACCGATCGCAAGATCGATTCGCAGGTAGATCCGCGACTTAAGGCTACTATATTCTCTCGTAGGAAGGCAAAAAAACTGAGCACAAGCTACCGTTACTGGAGCTTCGCGAAACTTTCGTGGGACGATGAATTTTTCAGAGTCTACGCTCTGCCTCCGCTTGCCCGTCGTGTGTGCTTGGCGATAATTTGCCATTCGCAGGGAACAAGGGAGCCACTGTGGGAGCCTACGACCGGGGAGCTTGGGACTCGAGGCCGAGGAAGCCTAATCGTCGGAACGAATACACGTTTGACGCGGAAAGGTGAGAAACGACGTATGGCCGAGGGCAGAATATCGCGTAGCGCTGGCTTCCGCAAACGGCGCGCGTAATTGCACGCTCCGCGATGCTCGCGACGATCCCTGCATCGGCTGGCCGATCGTAAATCACGGGGATCTAGAGATCGCTGGTCTCTTTGGGTCCGACCCAATTTTAGAAGCTTTTAACGTCATTAAGCGACTCAATTGCCAGGAATCTTGACTAGGAGAACACCACGGATGAATTTTGTTGGTTAGACACGGTGTGGCATAGGAAAGTGTCAACGTTCTTGGCTTGATGGGAGTGCAAGGTGGAATCAAAGGCTCCATGTGTATTTTCTTTTTTAACCCTTAACTGGTACCTATACTGTTTTTTTCAAATGTAACTGGTGTACTGGGGTCTTGGCAGACCCCAAATAAAAAAGGACATAGAAATTTGTAAAGTCTATTTTTCTAGTTTATTTTTTAAGTCTAGTTTATTTTTCTTAAGAAAAGATGGAAATTTGAAAATATAGATTTTTAAAATATTTTATTTTTTACGTTCCGATGTAACATTGGACAAATAAAGTTTATTTCTCCGGTAGGCGGTATTAGGAACACCTATGCCTACTGCTAAAAGAGAAATACTATTTTCATCACGGAAAATATTTAAATCGATTTCATATCTTAAGTAGATTATTAATTAGGTATTTCTAGTGGATATTCTTGTATTCGCGGAATTATTAGACTTGCCTTCTCCGAATAGGATGTAAAATTGTGGCAGTTCAATAAATTTTCACACTATTAAGATTCTCTAAAATCCTTCCCTTTCTGTAATTGTTTGGGTCTTCCTACATATATTTAGGTACTAATTGAGCGCATAACCGATCAATTTTAGTGGTTTGCGAGATACAGCGGGTGGCGATATTAGGAACGGTGACGATATTAGGTACAGTCACCCTAAATGGCAAGATTAAAAAATAAAATTATTGGAACATATTCTACATAACACTATAGTATAGAATTTAATTTTTAGCACTTGCAGTGTTTTCTACGACTCTTCAATTCGAAGGACGCCTTCAAACAAGGTGACTTTGGTCAGAAAACTGGATCCAGCATCTATTGCGTAACAGGTATTAGGTATTCTCAGACAAAGTGGCTTGAATAGCTTTAATTGGCTCCTTCGAGATGCAGTTTCTCTGAGAATAATACCCGTTACACAATCGGTTCTACAGGAATTTGCTTGAAATCCTATGTTTCTGGTGAAAGTTACCCCATTGGACGGTATCGAAGGATTCCGGTGGTAGGCGTTCCAAGGGTGTGTGTAAAAGTAAGCGTGACGGCACATGTCGATCGCAGCCTAAATATAGTACGCGCTGTCTATAACGAGGTCTATTATTGCATACTGCGCGCAGACCGTGAAACAGTTCCGCGACGGCGGTGCCTTTGAGTGTCACGATCGCCGCCTATGCGCATCGACGTATCGTGCCCTCGAAGAAGGGGGGCAACGAGGAGAGCCGCGACCTGTGGAAGCTTTTCCAGGGGAATTCCAGCAGAGCCGGGCGGAGCGTGGAAGCTGTTAACGATTGGGAATTGCGAAGGAAGGTGAGGCACAATATGCGGAAAATTAGCCGTGATCTACGTCCTGGCGTCGCGGTCGGATGAGAACATTGAGAACACCCAGCGCGACAAGAGCCAGCCGTAGACGTGGGAAGAGATTGCTCTGTAGGAGTGGGTTGCCCATTCATGTATCCCATGCATAGCCAATCAGCAGTCATTAAATTAGCCATCCCCTGCGGTGACATCATCTCCCGTCCCTCCCTCGATCGCTTCACCCTCCGTGGATCCACCCTGATCGAGCGCTCGCGCGCGCCACATTCGACTGACAAAACCACCCTCGTCCACCACCCTCCCCTCCACGCTTCTAACCCTTTTGTCGCACCCTCTGCTGCACCGAGAGCCGAGAGATGCACCGACCGATACGACCTCGATTCCGCGCTCCCGCGCACGCGACGACCTCCCATCGAGATTTCGGAAATGTTCCTCTAATCGGGCAGCGTCTCGGAGAATCGCAAAGTAGGATGGTCGTGGATATTTGGACGACCAGAGGTGGGATCGGGCCTGGAAGCGTCGCGAAGGTCTCCCTTGCGGCAGAAGTCGAGTATAACAAGACTGAAAAAAATGGAGAGAACAGGGCGGCAGAGATCAGCGTGTCGGGGCAGAGGGTCATACACGCGTCCACGCCGCATGACGCATGACTCACGCGTGTTGCACGCGACCCCCCTTCGATCCACGCGTCCATATCGCGGAGCAAGAGCAACGGCAGGGGGAGAGGCGATCAGAGAGACGAGAGAACGAGATGGACAGGCGGCAGAGGGGCACGTGGGGAAAGAATAAAGGGGGGCAGAGGGAGAGAGGGAGACAGGAAGGGGATTGGGCTAACGATGGCCAGCGGTATCCAGCAACCCCCTGAGGATTTCTCGTGCCCTGTACCCCGATGTAACGAAGCCCATCCAGCGTACAGCTCGTGCCATCCTTTCAAAACGGCAGATCGGTTTTTATGCTACTGCAGATACGGAAGGGGAGATGAAACCCGATTAAAACGCAAAGGGGTAGTAACTAGCCTCGACGATTTCTACGTCTTCCATCTCTTCCTCCACCATAGATGTAAATATTATTCAGTTGAGTCGACGCGCTGCACTACCAGGAATTATTCCAAGGCAGACAGCCTAAATCTAGGCTCTCCTACACGCGTCAAGAACTTCGAAGCCGATTTTCTCGGAAATGAAGCGCAATATCAAAAAATTGTATTCCTTCTTCTCGACGTATTTACTTGTTGCAAGTCGAAAAGGAAGAGTAACTTTTTTTGCTATCGCGCTTTATTTTCGAGAAAATCCACTTTGAATTTCTTGACACTTGGGTTTGGAGATCGAACGTAGTTTAAAGAAGCTCCTTCGACTGCGATTCCCCGTGGGTGAATCGCAGAAGCAAATGGAGACGGAAGCGCCGACGGTCTACGGCTCACAGAATGGCCGTGGACCATGAGGCCATAGCGATTGCAATAATATCGATCAGAAGGGCAGGAACCCCCCGGTGGTAGTTGCACGATTAATGTACCCCGCATCTGTTCCCGTATCCTGGCCGGCTCAACTGGATATTCCGCGTCGCGCGCGACCACTCAGGGGTGCGCACGTGTGCATTGTGTCGCGCAAACATCGCTACGTGCGATTCACCAACGCGTCCAGCCTTCGGCCCGTCGCCGCCACGGCTCTTATTAAATTACTGGAATCGCCTGGCGACGCGAGTAACCGAGTACCCCTAGATTCCTCGCCGATAACAGGAGTTTAGAATTCGCCGGACTCTATTCCGCTCGGCTAGTGTCGGCCGGGCGGAGCGACTTGCCGGGGCTTCCGGCGACAAATCGAGGAATACCTTCAACGGAACAGCGCTCAATCTAGGAGGCCATTGGGAGCGGGGCGGCAAGTGTAAGGCCCGTAGGTATACAGAGGGAGTTTAACAAGGATAGTTAGGCAACCTAATAATTCAGAAAATTATGCAAGTTTGCGCGCAAGTGGAGTAGGTGATGCGCAAGACAAATTTATTTTTGGTTGGTGCCACCCCCTGAGAAATACGCAGAGTTTTCTTTCTTCTGGAATATCTCGGGAACGGTGAGATATAGAAAAGAAATTCAAACAAAAGTTACATCTTCATTTTATATCTACAAAACTGTTTAAAAATAAATATTGAAATATCTATATTTTTTAAATTACCTCTACCACTAAACCCTAATTCGATAATTATTTTCACGCAGTTTCGTAGATATAAAAATATGCATCTCTTGTTTAAACTTCTTTTCGATATCTCTCACCGTTCCCGAGATATTCCACTAAAAAGATCTTCAATTTTCGAGTTAACCAATTTCCCTCGTAACTTAAAGGAAGCACGACAAGTGAAGGTGTTGAGTCGAAATTCGCATGGCAAATGCACTCGAGAGTCGAGGCAGAGGTTCGCGCGGCGACCTTGTCCGTGTTCGGTGAAGCGAAGCCCAGAAGTGGATGTCCGCGCAGATTTCGCGCTCGCAGATGCTCGAGGGGCAGCTCGGCGCCCCGCGGAGCGTGCCCCGTCGAACCCCATGCATCCCTTAGGAAAGCGAGATAAGCCGAGAAGGACGGGGGCATTGCCGACGCCGGGCAACTATGGGGGAGCGGCGATATTAAATTGCGGAATGACCAATCAATCGGCGGGGATGATGTTCACGGATGGCTCGGCTCCTCGCGTGCCTCCTATTCCCGCGGATATTGGATTTCTGGCCCGTTAGCTACGGAAAAGAAAGCAGCAGCTCCGCAGAGGATCCTGTTGCCATGCTCGTTTTGTTTCGCCGCGATTTAAGGCCTCCCGGGCCGCGTCCTTCTTTCGCAACGAGGATGAAAGAGAGAGAAAGAGACAAGGGTCACGGTTTTTATTTTTCGCGGTCTGTCAGCGAGGCGCGAAATTAAAGGTGCGTGCACCGAATGCGAGAGCGTCGCTTGAAGCAGATCCAAAGAATCGGAGAGAGAAGAAGGGCGCGAGGGACCAGTTTGCAAGGTGCTCGGACCAGGTGTTGCTCCCCCGATATCTCCATCTCCGTCTGCTCGCCCTCGTGTTACAACTTTGTACCTGTAATTTGACTGCCAGGAATCTCTCGCCGGCACCCAACACCGTCCGCTTTTATTCGCGCGCGCGGTATCGCGATCTTCCCTTATCGCCCGCCACTCGATCGAATCGGCTCTCCGACGAAGGACGTCGCGCGTCGCCGCGACCTACGCTTGCTTGGATACTTGAACGCTAATCACGTCTACATCGCGCGCCTCGAGTGCGCCTTCGCTACTGAAATCCCGGGAAAAAGAGCGATCGCGACGGAAAGCAACTGCTAGACTCGCGGAGACTTGGAGCGGATCTCGAAAGCTGTGAGAGCGTATCTTTGCAAGATCGCGAAAAAGGAGACGTCGAGTTCTACGGTTTACCGAGGAGACTCGCGAGAAGAGAGAGAGAGAGAGAGAGAGCAAGGGGCAAAGTTTTGCGGCTGCCTGTACGCTGGAGGTCCATATCGAACGGGCCGTATCGATTAGTCTTGTCCAAAGGGCAGCCTCCTAGGGCAGCACACTTTCCACGGCGAGGGTGCCTCTTTTTCTCCCGCACGCATCTACCGGGAGGCGTGCAGCCGACGCTGGGCGTCGCTGCAGCGGAGGAGGGAGGCTCGTGTAAACGGGCATATAGGTACGTACAAGGGCGAGAGGGTGAGCAAGGTACAGAACCCCGTGTCCGATGGAGCGTTTTACTGTGACGCAATTTTCCATGCATCATGGACACGTTCTTCGCAGATCAAACGAGTGCTCGGTTTCAGCGACTCGTGGCCATTCGCCTTTGATGGAATTAACGGGACAACCTGTGGAAAACATCAACCCCACCGGTGTCATTCCTCGCAGGTGGAAATTTCGCAAAACCGGTGGACCCCGGTTGCGCCTAAGGTAGTTGACCCAGTCGCCGATCGGTTTAGGCCTAGTCGTCGATCACTTAAATATTGAGATTTTGTAAGGTTTTTGAACAATATTGTGATGATATATGTAGGTAAAGACTCTTAAATATTAAATTGCAATTTTTTCCTTTACACAATATTGTTGAAAAACCTTATAAAATCTCAATATTAATTCAAATGATCGACGACTGGGTACCGATCGACGACTGGGTTAACTACATTATATATCAATGGAAATGTTACCGAAAAGAATACCGAAAAAATACCGGTATTTATTTCGGTTTTCGGTACGATATCGGTTTCGGTATTTTTTTTTCGTTACAATATCGATTTCGGTATTTATCTGTTTCGGTATAATATCGGTATCGGTATAGCTGTAATGGCGAAATACCGGTATGAGCGTTATACTGGTATTATGTCTCAGACGAAGATACTACCGAAAAATACCGGTAAGGTAGTTGACCCAGTCGCCGATCGGTTTAGGCCTAGTCGTCGATCACTCAAATATTGAGATTTTGTAAGGTTTTTGAACAATATTCTGATGATATATGTAGGTAAAGACTCTTAAATATTAACTTGCAATTTTGTCCTATACACAATATTGTTCAAAAACCTTATAAAATCTCAATATTACTTCAAATGATCGTCGACTGGGTCAACTACCGTATAGAAATTCCCAGCAGATGGAATTGTGAAAGAGGAAACTGTCGGCGCTGCGAGGCACGATATCCCGAGGATCGAGGTGGCCAACAAAGTCGGGCGAAATTCGAAGGTCTGAGGTTCGAGGCACAGGGCAAAGAGGATACGAAAGCTGGAGGGGAAAAAGAGAAACAGGGACGCGAGGCCGGGATGCGGTTAGCAATTACGCTACCGAACGTTGCTGGATGAGAAACCGATCGGCGGAACACCCTTCCGGGCAGAATTACGAGATTCCACGAGCTCGGCTTGGCGAAGTCGAGCCGCGGCGTAAACAGTTTGCTAGAGTTGCCTCGGGGATACGGCGTTTCAAAGTCCAAGTGGTTTCGGGGGCACCTTGCGTCCCGTCAATTTCCTCGATCCGAGAGTTTCGATCGTTACATCACGACAATGTAAATTTTGAAATGGCGCAAGGAAAATTTATTGGGCTCTTGGTATTTAAACTGGGTCAGCCACTTGGGCGTTACGATCACGACTGCTCCTATGATGCGCTTACTCAATATCCATCGCCTGGATTCGGAAGAAACGTTGCAGGCCTGCCTTTCCTTTCCAAAACGATCAATAGCCCTGCAAATAATCTGTCGTTGATAAGTCTCTCGAATTTTAATGCGCATTCCCGCAAAAGGAGACCTACTACTTTATTCCCACCAAATCTGTAACCTTGCTAATGCATATTGCAGGAAACCCGACTTCTGTTTTGCTCAATCTCCAATTTTAAGACTACTTAGCTTGTACAAAATACTCCCGGATAATGTCTCGTAATTTCCAATATTTATTTGTACTATTCAGGCTTCAGGATCCATCTATTTAATTACCTACCTTGCTCTATTTTCTGCAGGGACTTCTACCGACACTGAAAATACCGGTATGTTACCGGTAGTTTTCGGTTTCATCGTCAAAACCTTTATAGAAACCGAAATACGCAAATACCGGTACGACGTCATACCGATATATGCAAATGGTTCGGTTTTCGGATTTTATTACAGTTTTCAAAATATTATTAGACAAGAATCTAAAATCAACACAGCAACACCGATTCTACAAAACCGGTTCGGAAGAGAATTTCGTTCTGATGGAAATTAAATATTTTTCAGCAGCAACGGTATTAACCGAAACGAAATTATTATTATCGGAGCTGAACCGAAACGAAAAAACATTTCGTTCCAGGTCCCTGATTTTTACAGCTCGAATTAATAAGGGCTATGAAGACATTGCTTTAATCTACCATGTCACCGAAAGAAGAACCGGAAAAATACCGATATTTATTTCGGTTTCGATCCTTGAACGATTTCGGTATTCACCTATTTCGGTTCTATAACGATTTCGGTATAGCTTCATTGACATAATATCTACCGGTATGAAAATCATACCGATTGCAAGTCCCTGATTTTTTGTACATTCTATTAGCGTTTATTTTTTTTCTTCTATTGCTTACATGTCTCTATGTTCGTACTATTATTCTTTTACTTGTATTCCAATAGAATCATACCCTTGTATACCTATCGAACAAAAATAAATAAGTAAAAAAGAAACTCCGAGCCGTAGATTCTTAAAAAATGTATCTACAAAGTCAGCGCGAAAAGTTGCTTTTCGTTGCAAGGAAAGCTGACTTTCCTCGGAATTAATTCCCCGGCGATTACCAGCGAAATACAGCGCCGGCTGCTGCCCGTTTTCCAAAAGGTGCGGCAAACCTTTTTCCCCCTTTCGATCGAGCAGACGAGGAAGCGGAGGAAAATTCAGCGCGGTCCCCGGCCAACGAGGCCACGCCGGATGCTGCACTTTCATTAGAGTCGACCAGCTGCCACACGTCCAATGCCAGATAATGGTTCATAAAGAACCGACGGTTATTGTCGTGTGGCGATCTCGCGGTTGAAAATTCGGACGCAGCTCCGGATAAACGGTCCAGCGCTATTAAAAAAAGAGCTAGCCCGCGTCGAAACGCCGCGTTTCCTCTAAAAATCAAGCGCCACGTGTCCTTAGCTTCGTCCTCCCAAGTGGCTGCGAGAAATGGTCCCTCGAGAGGCTCCTCCAGTTGTGGAGATTTTTAAATATGGCCGTTCTCTGACTGCGTTAACTCGCCCCGCTTCTGGCGCGGCTATATTCAGCGATTTCGAGCGGTCTCGGAATAATGCAGTGGCTGGATGAAATTTAAATGAATCGAGATTGACAGGCGACCCGTTTCAGCGGCGTATATACCTACCTATTCCGACGTGGCGCGATATAGAACGCGTCGCGAAATACCCCTTCGCTCGACGCTTAAACTTGAGGGATCCAGGTCAACCTTGCATCCAGCGGGACGTATCGTTGCAGAGAATGCAAGCTGTTTCGTGGCGATCTGTGGGAGGATGAAGGGAAGAGCGCGAGAGGGTAAAAGGTTGGAGCAGCAAACGCTGGAAAATGGTAAAGGGTCCCACGTGATAGGGCGTGTCCGCGTCTGGGAATTAGTAACGGCGAAAGGGGGCACTGGCGGGCGAGGAAAAAAGATGGTCTTCAGGAAAGTGGCCGGGAGAAAAAGCCGACGAAGCGACTCCAGCGGCGGTGGATGGAGGATAGAGGACACGTCGGGAACGTGCATCGAAGAGGGAGCTCCGATCAGGCCCGGGGAGGGTGCGAAGGAGCAGAAAAGAACACCGAGGAGGAGAGGTCGAGGGCTCGAGAAAAAAAAAGACGGGGGGATAAAGGACGAAGAAGAAACAGGCTGACAACGCTGACCTGGAAACTATCCTGACACGAGGAAGGAGGATCGAGTCGCCCAAAGCGCTCGGCTAGGAGACGTCGCTGACGAGGGAATTTGTTGCTTGTACTCTTAAGAATGAACCAGTGGACGTAGAATTTCCATGTCGAAAGAGACATCGAGCCGCGATCCAATATCCCCACAAAGGGATATAAATTAACCTTCGAATTGATTCGTCCGACAAACGGCCCGCCACACCCAATAACTTTTCCCTCGTTACCTCTCTCCTCTCTCTCTCTCCTCGCCTCACCTGTCCTCGTCCTTTCTCGCGTTTATTACACGGAATCGCATGATTTATTCGTGAACGCGCGCACAATGCAAACGCGCAGGATCCCGCCGGGACGGTTTCTCGTGTTTCTCGAAGGGCATTTAAAATCCTGCTGTCGACGGTGGCCGGCAGTAGGGCGGAAGGGGGCAGGAGGGGGTCCAAGGGCCCCACGAAAGGGGCGTTGCTAAATGACGAAACCAGTTTCGGGGAGCGCAAGAGCGTAAGAGCGTAAGAGCGTAAGAGCGGTAGGGCCGGGAGCCCGATGGTACGATCTGTCGGTGGTTTCCTTTTGGTTTGTAAACCACACCATGCTTCCAGGTCACGGTGTACGGACCAATCCTCCTGTACGCGAACCCTTTCAGCCCTCAGCCACGAGGCATCGACACATCGCCTCCCCGTGAAAGGAGCCCCACCAGCTTGGAGCCAGCTGTCTCGGAAGTCGATCGACACGCCGTCGCTGCAGTTGCTACATACCAGGGTAACAGTCGGCTCGAAACGGTGGTCGCCTCTGTAGCTGCTCGGAATATCTATCGGCCCTCGCAATTGGAAAAGAGCGGTTCCTTCGGCGAGAAGCGGCGGGGCACAGACGCGCCTCGCGCGATGGATAATTTTCCCGCCCGGCAAAAACGAAGGAACGCGAGCGAGCACAGAGCGAGGCGGACCGTGACGGGATCGTTAAATCATAATCAGGCCCTGCCTGTCGGTCTGCACTCGCGCGTAACTCGTCCGCACGATTATTAATTGTTCCCGTTGAGTCGCCCCCGCCCGCGCCCTCCGCCGCTCCGCTTTCCGCCCTGTTTCGCGGCTTTCATAAATATCGGCACCGAGGGCCGGGTTTCGTATCAACACCTGCGCGATCGATCGCGGCTCCTTCCAACGCCGTTTCGCAACGAGCCGCCTTGTTTCGCGATCGGCACCGAGGCGGCGGATATAATCGATTGTTCTCACGACGGAGGAGCTGGGAAACTGACTGATCCTCGATCTCGACAGCAAGCCGGCTGATCTATGGATCATCCAGCGAACCTTGAGAATCGACCATCATCTCGATCGGCTCATCTTGGCCGCGGAAACGCCGGTATATTTGCATTAAGAGTCACAGCCGGGAATCTCGATCGTCGGTACTTGCTCTGCTCTGTAACACGCGACGAAACTGGTCCGGAGATAACACGCGCAAGCAGTGACAACCTGTCACCCGCCAAGGAGACGTGGAAAAACTTGAATCGCCTTGTCAGAGGGAAATTCGTCATGATTTGCTGGACCGTCGATCATCCGAGCGGACACGGTGAAATCGATTCAAACAAATTCCCAGCGGTTTCCTCTTACGCTGGGACTGTCTACTCGCGCGACGACTCGCCAGCTGTTATCGCGCGTATCGATCGCCGCGATAATCGGTGTCGCGAGCGAATCGCGGCTGACTAGCGAAATCGACGGATTTATCGACGCCGAGCGGCAAATCGACACTGACGTATCGCGTATCGGGTTAAATAATCGATCGCGGGGGAGGGGACTTGGCGAGCGTCGTTATTTATCGCCGACGCGTCCCGCGGGATTAAATTTAACTGTCCTCGCGCGAGGAGATCCTACTTCCAGATGATCGTTCCACGGCCAAGATTGCTAGCCGCCGTAGTAGACAAACACCCTTGTTTAAACCGCCGTTTAGTTTGTGCAATGAAAATATTCTTCGTGGAATTCACCGCATCTTTTAAAAATGCCATGATTAGCTGAGCTTTTCTGACCGAGGTGTAAAACAGGACCTTAATTTGTCTATTGGGCCGAGTTATGCAGAAAGCTAGCAACCCTCGATGATCTAAAATGGAGTAAATTGAGTTTTAAGATTTTAATTGTAAAAAAGTAGCTTTATTTCTACTGTTTTTTTTTTTTCTTTTTGTTGCTTTGCAATGTTTTATAATGGGTTATATAATGGCGAGTAGTAAAGTATATATTATTTTAAATTTTCTGTAGTGTTTTTTGCTTCTCTTTTTCAGTTCACAATGGAACTATGGCTCATCAATTTTAATAATTGTATAATAGGGTGGAGCGAAACTATATAGGCGAAAATTTAAATATGAATTTTCGGTTGGCCTGGGTGCGGAATAGTTGTCTGTTGATTAACCAAACACAACTGTAAAAAATTTTGGAAAAATATTCACGCCTGCAGGTTTCTTTTTCTCTTAAAACTGTAAAACATAAGATTCACAATGTCATTTTTTACATTTTTAGGAAAAAAGGCACCTGCAGACATGAATATTTTTCCAAATTTTTTTTACTGTTGTGTTTGGTTAATCAAAACACAACTATCCCGCATCCAGGACAACTTAAAATTTAAATTCAAATTTTCACCGCCCTATTGTAGGTACAATGTAGGTAAGTGTTGTTTCTTTGGGTGGATAATTTGTTTTCAAACAAAACATCACAAAACAATGGGATCCGTACCGTGTTCAATTAATTCATTTTGACTTGGCCCAGTAAGGGGCCGTTCTTAAATTACGTAAGGGTAATTTTCACGATTTCTTACCCCCTCCCTCCCCCAGTATAAGAATTCGTAAGATTTGATATTGCAACCCCCTTCTTACGTAATATTTTTTACATTAAATTTTTCAGTTATTAAAATTCTTTTAAACATTTACATAATTCAATTAACTCAGTTTGGGGAAATTTAAACTAAAACAACTTTTTTGAACATTAATGATAGAATTTGCATTTATTGTATTAATTTGTTAAAAAATATTACGTAAGACGATACTTGACTCCTCCCTCCCCCTTGTAAGAAAACGTAAGAAATTCGCGACCCCCTCCCACCCCAAAAAACCTTACGTAATTTAAGAACGACCCCTAATGGCACCTACCCTCTCCACATTTCTTTTCCTACGTACACTGCCGCGTCTATACCCTGTAAATAAATAAATAATATCGCATCAAACGCTCCCGCTATTATCCAAGCGTGCAGACCCGATAATACCGCTATCTAAGCTCGCGGGAGATAAAGCAGAAACTATCGTCGCCATTACGCGCGACGTTCATGTGCGGCCTCCGATTCTTCGGCCGCGAGTTTTTGCGCGCCAGTGCAGCCCACTGTGATACCGCGTCGCCGAGTCTCGCGACGCTCTGCATCAGCTGATCGAGCGAAAAACTGTGCGACGGAGTAGAAAGTACAAGGCTGAACGTCGCGATAAAGCGGCGACGATTAAGAGCCGCTGGCTGCACGCTATCCTCGGCCCGCGAGACAATCGCGCGCGGGGATAATCCTTCGCGACTATCTCGGGCGTCATTAACTCGGCTCGTCCACGTGCGGCCATTCCGCTAATTACGCGCGCTCCTTGATTACGTGGAGACAGCTGCCGCTTCCGCCTCTATCCGTCGCTTTTTCCGTGAACAATGCGCGCGCGCGATAACGGAGATTAGCTTTGAGGACAGTGGTCGACCTGCAGCGATAAGGAGCCGCGGCGAGGGAGAACGGGAACGAAGATCGAGCTCGCTCTCCTCTCCGATTCTCGAGCCGAGGGAGCTGGTGCGCCGCGATGGCAAAAGTCGCGACTCGGATGTAGAAAAAGCAGCGGCCGTGGTCCACGAAGAAGTTTGATCGGGGGACGGACTCGGATGCTTGGAGCGATCTCGAAGGAGCCGAAGGGAGTCCTGTCTGCGAGGTTTAGGTCCGAGGCGAGTTTGCACGGTCCGCTCCACGGCCCAGGCGGATCCTTTTTGCAATTAAAAAACCGGATGGACTGGTTCCAGCCTCGGACATTCCGCAAATTCTGACCGCGAAATCGGGGAGGTGGAGGGAGCGAGCCGGGGTGGGGTGGGTTCAAGGGATAAATAGCGGGGTTAGAGATCTCTCTGTCCCCTTCGCTCTTTTTCTTCCCCTTTTCCGCTCTCCTCTCGCCGACCCTGCCGCCTCCCCCGGCTCGTTTTGACTCCACGGGATAGGAAATGAAACTCGTTCCTGGACGCCCGCGACGTCGACCTAATAGACCCTCCGCTAGGTAAGCCACGGACGAGGCAAGCGTGAATTTTATTCGACCGACGAACAAGATTCGCTGAGACGGGCTTCCAAGCCCAGTCCTTAAATCTTCGATTCGCCACGAGCGCGTCATTCGAGGGCTTATTGTTAGTCGAGTCTCGAGAGTCACGCTCCCCGCGATTCCTGCGAGTTCGCTGCGGAGCTCGAGAGCGACATCGCTCGGAATGGAATTACCCAGCGCGTTGGACGCGACCCAACGGCCAACGGAACCAGCTACCGCCAGCCCGTCGGGCGATTACTGTTTACAGCTAATTGATCGTTAGTGGCATTCGTCGAAAGGGAAATGGCGCTGGCGCGGCGGAAATTGCGACCAGGGAAAACGGCGCGAGGCCCCCTCCACTGTCGATACAGAATCGAGGACTCGGTGATCTTAAGATGCTTCCTTGCGATTTGCGCGCCGATAAATTAAGTGATTTTTGGGAATTTATTGCGAAGCGTTTTAGGGACGTTCATTTTATTACCATTGTATTTTTTACTTACTGTAGAAATGTAGTTTAATAAATAGAAAAAAGTTTTCACTATTAGTTTGTTTCTTTTCTTCGCAATAAATTCACGAAAATCTTTTAATTTACCGGCCCGCAAACTGCAATGACCACTTAAGGGAGTAGAGGATTATTACAATTTCGAGAAATCAATTTTTTTATTTTTATTATATGTCAAAGTGCCATCCTTTGTGAACATTTACAACGAAATTTCATAAGGAAACTCAGTGTTACCTTTGAAGCAATTTTTCTTGAAACTACTTAACTTTTGAACGAATGGATATTTTCACTTGAAATTTTCACCAGAGACGTAGAATTCCTATTTCTACAGAATGGAGCTTCCGCGTCAACAATGGATACTTGTAAAAGATTTTATAACTGATTAAACACGATTTTTCCGTAAAAAAATGGTTCCTGCGTAACTTTTACCATTTTTGTTTAAATTCGCCAGTAAAATTCCACGGTGTAGGATTTAGTGTGGAAATTACTCCTCCCAAAGCGTTTTGCTTTTAGATGATTGCTTCACCTGGGACTAATAATTAGGTACTCAAAAAAGTATAAAATTCTATAGGGTCTTCTCGTCCCATATAAAAATCTAAGCATTTTTACTTAAATACACAAACTACTACCGGGTGCTACGCGGGACAATTTTCCGCGTTAAATAACTTCAATAATTTTCAACATTCTGACGATTTTTATTTTAAACTACTTGTAAAAGCGCACATAAAAAGCTATGAAAAGTAGGACACGGTACGGTGATAATACGTTATCTAAGCAATCCAACTCAAAATAAACTGTCAATTTTAGTCGTCCAATAGTCCAGTACCTCGTTAAGGTAACACGATGCGAGTAAAATTATCAAAGTGCATAAGAAAAGCATGGGACGAATAAAATTACCCGACACGATTCAATCTCGTAAAATAAATTAAGAAACCCACAGAAAACCTTCGAGTTTCTGATTCCTGACTTAGCAGAATCATTCCTCGCGACGAGATTCCAGTTAATTACAGCGATCCTCGTTACGCGGATTAATCGCGAGCTGTTCGACTGAAAGAATGCTAGTCCAGCGGGCGACGGTTCAGCGTCGATGAAGGAAAAGTGAAAAGTCCGAGGCGACGGCGCATTTGTCTCGGAAGCAGCGGGACCGAGCCGTAAATTATGTAGCTGGGCGGTGAATTAAGGGGGAAATAAAGGAGCAAAAGCGGAGAGAGAAGCGGGCGTGAAGCGTTGCTCGGTCCCCGATCGAAACCAAGAGAGCCAGGAATAATGGCAGCGGGCATATATCTCCGTGCGCGCTGCGGCTCGCTAAACAAATTGCACAGCCGACATTATCGGCCAGCATCTGCGTTGCATAAGCCATTTTCGCGCGAACGCTGGCTCGCGTGCGACTACGCGGTACTACGTTCCCGACGCGTGCAGGCCTGGCCGACGTTTCGAGGGCCGGTCGCTTTGGCGCAATCGATTTCGGGGAAGGCGGAAACTTCGCGGCCCCCGTTCCCTTTGAAACGGGATCAAAAGAACGGGGGCTGGACGTCGAAACTGCACCGAGAAGCGACAGAGGACGCGTGGATCGCGAGGGGAGGGGGGGAACAGTGGCAGAGAGAGGGGCAGAGTTAATTGGATCGGATATTTCAGCCCGGATGGGAATGTCGGCCCTGCCCGATCCCTTTGTCTAGTCACTCTAGTCGCTTGCCTACGAAACGTTCGCATTCTTCGCCGGTGCAGCACGCGCTGCGCTTCTGCAGCCCGCTTGCATTGCAAAGCGGGAACGGGTCAGTCCCGTAGGGGCCGTAAGAGCCTCAATACCGAACGAACACTGAATTCTTCTAGCACAAGTAGCTCGACTACTGAGAGGAACTTAATTTTTTGACAATTAAAAAAAGAAACAAATATTGCGCGTAGCATTTTGCACGTCTGTAGCTTCATTCCATCATGTATTAAGACCTCACAAATATATATTTGTAAATAAAAATATCCATTTTTAGTCCGTCCGGACCGCCGGATTCTTTTTTAAGCTCGAATTCTTCTGGACTCTTACACCGTGGAATGTTGTTATCGTCGAGCGTTCCGTTTCACCGGTGGATGAGGATCAAAGTTCGCGGTGATTATTGGCGGAGAAGGAAGGTGTGCCACGGATGACGGACTACCTACGCGCGAACGGCAAACGAGTCGCGTTTCTTTCGACACCCGGGGAAGGGGATGCTGATTTTTCTAGGAGCGATCATTTCTGCACGGTCTCCGAAGGCTCCGTTCAATGCTTGGACGGTCGATGTAGCCAACGGGCAGCACGGTAATTGCGTAGCTATTCGTCGCTATGTCAACGATTTGAATGAGAGAAGTGAGAATCAAGACAGCCGCGTTCTGCAGATAATCATTAGCTGGCGTGCTCGCGTCTGTTATGGGCATGTTATCAATATGTAATACTGCGAGCCGTATGGTCGCAATTATCATATGTAAATAGCGAGCTCCGGTCGTGCCATGGAACGATGCCGATGAGGAATGACCATCGTCGGTACAAAGAAACACAGCTTCGAGACTGTTGCCGATCTCGGGACAAGTTTGGCTGCTTTCAAGCAGGACCAGACCCTCCTTGGTGTTGGATTCGAAAGCACGCGATTAGAGGCGCGTGGGGAGGTGGTTCTAAACCGCGGGGACGATAATCCTAACGGAACAAGAGTGACAGCGTCTTCGGTGCTTGAAGAAACGAAGGAGAAAATGCTCCAAGAAACGATGCACTGTTTCGAGATCAAGACGGAGCCGAGTTGCGGCAGAGCAGAATCGACTGTGCAGTTCAGTGGACCGAAACTAGAACCCGGAGCGGAATTTCAGAGAACAACGGGCGGGCTTCTATCCAGGTCACCTGGAGATGGTCAGTTTCAGCATAATCTCGCGAGGGAGGCCATTCTGGCGCCCGATCCAGTCTATTTACACCTTCTTTCGGGGAAACGGAAGAGTCCTTTGACGCCGCTTCTTAATTACTTGGAAGGAATCGATCAGTGGAGTCGAATTTGCTCGCGACCGAGCACGGAATGCAACGCGAAGAGAGTGAAAGCCCAGAGCACTTCTGCCTGGCCGTTGGTGAGCGCGAAAACGGAGCCGCTTGCGAAAGGCGCGCGTTGCAAAACGCGGGGCAGAACCTAGGCCTAGGTTGCAGGCCTGCTCACGAGCCAGATAAGCGATCTGGAAACGAGCACAAACGCGGCGGGCCTGGAAAACCTTCGAGAAATCACGCTCGCGAGCTTGGCCGTTCTTTATTTTCCGCTGCGCCGTCGGCCGGCGCAAAATGATCGCCTAATGAGATCGGGAACGAGCGTTTCCTTGCCCACGCGTGGCCACGCTCCGTGGAGTTAGCTTCGATGACGTCAACCTTCGTATTGCACTGCAGTGCTCGGCTGCACGCAACGGTGACGTATTTTCCGACGCGTAGAAAGACGGTGACGTCTACAGCGGCGCACTCTGAATTTAATCTTGAGCGGATTTGTAATGCAAATTCAATCAAATTCATTGGGTGATTGTAAAAATTTATTTTATGAGTAAAAAGAATAAACAGAGTAAAGAGAGTAAAGAGTAAAGAGAGTAAAGGGAGTAAAGAGAGTAAAAAGAGTAAAGAGAGTAAAAAGAGTAAAGAGAGTAAAAAGAGTAAAGAGAGTAAAGAGAGTAAAGAGTAAAAAGAGTAAAGAGTAAAAAGAGTAAAGAGTAAAAAGAGTAAAGAGTAAAAAGAGTAAAAAGAGTAAAAAGAGTAAAAAGAGTAAAAAGAGTAAAAAGAGTAAAGAGTAAGAAGAGTAAAGAGTAAGAAGAGTAAAGAGTAAAGAGTAAAAAGAGTAAAGAGTAAAGAGTAAAAAGAGTAAAGAGTAAAAAGAGTAAAAAGAGTAAAGAGTAAAAATAGTAAAGAGTAAAAAGAGTAAAGAGTAAAAAGAGTGAAGAGTAAAAAGAGTAAAGAGTAAAAAGAGTAAAAAGTGTAAAGAGTAAAAAGAGTAAAGAGCAAAAAGAGTAAAGAGCAAAAAGAGTAAAGAGCAAAAAGAGTAAAGAGTAAAAAGAGTAAAAAAAGAGTAAAAAGAGTAAAAAAGAGTAAAAAGAGTAAAGAGTAAAAAGAGTAAAGAGTAAAAAGAGTAAAGAGTAAAAAGAGTACAGAGTAAAGAGTAAAAAGAGTAAAAAGAGTAAAGAGTAAAAATAGTAAAGAGTAAAAAGAGTAAAGAGTAAAAAGAGTAAAGAGTAAAAAGAGTAAAAAGTGTAAAGAGTAAAAAGAGTAAAGAGTAAAAAGAGTAAAGAGCAAAAAGAGTAAAGAGCAAAAAGAGTAAAGAATAAAGAGTAAAAAGAACAAAGAATAAAGAGTGTAAATACAGTAGAGCGCAAAGATTAAAACAGTTTTCTTTTCTTTTCACAAAGCCCCTTCTGTGCCAGCCCCCCAACCCTCTGGGTTCGCCATTAGATGTCTATATAATTTGAAATTTCCATCCCCTCCTCTGTCCGTGACCATTACTTTCGTTCGGGTCCCGGGAGCAGCGTTTTCGCCACGTAACCGCGGCTCTCTCTTGGATTCCACGAGAGCAAGACGATCTTTTGCCCACGTCGCAGCCTCGCGTCTAAAGGTTCTCGCGCGTACACGGCGCGCCACGTAGGGGTATATACGATGCAGTGTGTTTGCCCGTTGTCGCGATTAATCACTGCCCACGTGGCTGGCTGCGACGAGAGCTCCTCGAGGCCCTCGCTCGCGAGACCGTTCGAACCGTACCCCTTTTGTCATAAACGTCGAAGTTTCTCCGCGAATGAAACACAGCCCGGCCCCGGCCGGATCACCGTAGGTGGTCGCGGATCGTCCTTCTCCTAGCGAGTACGCAAACGGCGCGTAAAATCGCTGCCGTCGTTCCCAGGCACAGGAGGTAAACGATTCCCGGGAAATTTGATCCGAGGGACTCGTGGATGCCCCTCGAGGACTCTGCCCTGTATAATTACGCTTTCGCCGATCGTCTATAGTCTGCGGCCTGCCCAGGTCCTTTCAGTGTCCCTTATTCCAGCTCCACTTTGTATTCGGATCGAGGTCGCGTGCTTTCAATCCGTCCTACCCAAGACAGAGGACTTTTTTGCAGAAAAGGAATGGTCGTTGCTCTGCGATTAATAGCCGAAGGAAGTTGCGTGGGTTCTAGGATCTACATTACCCACTCCGATACGTTTGCATTGCAGCTGAAGCGAAGTAGATACCTGTGCAAGGGGCAAAGGTTAATCGAAATCAGCGATCGAGTGGCTTCCGGGAATGAGCATCAGCTAGGAGAGAACAAGAGCCGCTGGAGATAAATCCAAGTCCCTGAAACGACGCAACCAACGCGTAAAACAGCGTCCCTACTTAGTCCTCGAGAAACGTCCAAGGAAACGCACGATGTAATCGTTCGGTAATCGCAATTACCCTGCTCGACGTCGCAATCTCGGAGACGAGGTGTCGAGTGAACGGAGACCACTCGAGGTAACCGGTGCCATTACGGTGGTCAATCTGCTTCATGGACCTCGACGAACTTGGATGAACTCTGTGGAAACAAGTATGTACAGATAGAGAAAAGCTACTTCCTGGATCACAAGTGATCGTATAGGTACGTAGAAACAGCGACCTGAAAACTAGACTTATTTCTTTAAATAAATTTCTCCAATCATCCAATGAATTTCACTGAATTTACATTAAGAATACTTTCATCCCTTCAACTCAACTCCCCCAAGATTAAATTCTGATACAGGTCCACTGGTGATCGGATCAATCGTTGGGATCGGTGGACGATCGCGCTCGAACTGGACACCCGTTAGAACGGAGGCAGCCCTGGAGAACTTGTTGCTCGAATCGAGAGAGGGCCAGGCCTCGAAAAGGGCCGCTAGGTTGCCGCGTATTGATCCAACAACCGGCTACACGCTCGTCCGTGCATCGCTGCATTACCGCTGCCGTGTACCCAGTAACAGCTAAGCCAACGAAATCGGCATAATGATAACGATAACGGCGACTTTACTGCACCGTAAAACGGACAGCTACGATGACACAATTACTGTTAAGAAAAAGCCAGGCTGCACCGCGGCGAATAATGGGCGAGGTCGAGCATTGATTGCCGCGGTAGAGCCTGGCCCCAACAGCGGCAATTACCATCCGGAAGACACTTAAACGGAGGAGATACGGTGCCGAGGATTGTCAAGCACGAGTGTCGAATTCGGAATACACATTGTACACGTGCCTATATACGATAGAGCAGCTCGACCGTGCAGAAGTTGGTTAAAAAGGAGCAAGTCTGCAGAGAGTCACTCGAGTTTCCATGTAGGCAATTCGATTGGAAACAATGCTGCTCTGAATCCGCGGGCAAACGTTCGAGGAAATCTCTGCCGAAGGCTGAGTGCTCAGGCCGATACGGAGTCCAAAGTACCTGGAGCTTACTCAACTGCTGCGGTAACACGAGCGCACAACGGCTTCGGATTGCGACGGTTTCGGGAATCGGCAGCTAGCCTTGTGCACCGCGCGCTCGCAATTACCTCGAAGCCTTAGTTAAGATTCTTCGCTCTCGGGCCGGATCGATCGGAATCGAGCACGACTTCCTACGCCAGCCGTTTCTCCGCGAGGCTGCGGAGTCGGGCAACGCCGCGAGGGAAGCGGTCGCCGATACGCGCACCGTCAAATGATAATGATTCTATCTAAGCAGTCGTTACGCGTCGTCGACGTCATTTCAGAGGCGCTGCGTTTCCATAATATAATCGATTCCTCCTCCGTTCCAGCCGCTTTTCCTTTCTTTCGCGGAGCAAAAACTCGTTGCCATTTTCCAGGGATTCGCAGTGACGACTTTTCGCGAAGAAGGAACCGCCCATGTGATCCAGACGATCGATTTTTCACTTTCCGTGCCGTTTCTCAACGCCACCCACATCCGCGCGCGTTCCCGAATTTTTGCAGGGGAGACGGAGGAGCAGGAACGCTGCCGCTAGGTGAGCGCAACAGCCTCTAAGCTTTCTAACTGCTGTTGCGACATCGTTCCAGCGGCGTTTTTGCGGCAACGCTCATGGGAAAGCCTCCTCCCTGACTCGTGGCCGCCTCCGCGTCCACCTCCTCGGCAAACCCGGCGCGTTTTACACGCCGCACACAATGCGCGATTTTTCCTACTTTCATCCGCCCACGTGCCGCCGCGAGAGAAAGGGAAAAGCCTGCGACGCGCGCTATCTGTCCGAGATACCGACTTTATCGTCCACCCCCGACGCTCGTAATTGATCGATAACGAGTCTACCTATCGGCGTTTTTGCATTCCCTGCTTAAGTGCAATATTAATCACGGCGAGTGCTGGATTAAGCAATAAATAAATGCGTGCTTAGGGCATCGGGAGCAAGGACACCAAAGAAATCTTCTGAATTTCAAAATCTAAATTTCGTCAAAAACACTTTTGAGTGAAATTATTAGAAATGCATAGGAAACCATTGCGTTGATGGGATCACCCTGTATAAGGAGCCTTGAAATCTTCCAACTGCTTTAGCTTAGAGCCTCTAAAGATTGAAAGCTAAGAGGAAGCTTTGAGAATCGCTTGGAACCCCACGCGAAATCCTCGAATCAACCACCGTCCAACTAGCAGAATGGTCCAAAGAAGGTTTCGGTCTCGCGAAACGGAGCTTTCGGACCGGTGGAAAGGAGAAGAGACTCGGTGGTCGCGTAAGCAACCGGGCGAAACAGGCAACCTTTACCTTCACCTCGGTTTGCCGGCTGTTCCACTCGTTTCATTCACGAATTTCACTTTCACGGCCACGGCCACGCGAATCGCGTCGCGACCGCTCTCCGCCTCGGATCGCCCCCGCTTCGTTCCGTTTCGGGGCACCAGCGGAGCTCGACTGACGCGGAAAAAATAAACCAACGACCAAGGTAGCTTGAGCGCGTTTTTCAGCGCTCCAATTAAGTCGCTTGCAACCGGTGGTACTTATCGAGTACCTACAGCTTGCACCCACGAAACTCGGAGCGTCGTTGCCCTAGAGATGGAATTAGAATATTAGGTACAGCTTTTCTAACCGGCTTCCACCGGAATTTAGATTCTGGATTTGCGAAACATAATGAGTTGAGCCACATCGCGTGATCCAAGAGTTTAGCTTGCGAAAGTTTTTAGGCGACAGACGAACACGCAAGCGTATAAACTCTCTGCTTTATATATTAAGATTTCAGGTGTACGAGTATTGCTGCGGTAAATAAACTCCTTCCCCCCGGATAAATTTTACGTTAATTAAAATAGTAGCCCTTGAAGGCTGCAAGAGAATCCTATCAAGTATATCCCTTTTCGTATCCCTTCTCATTTTCACTTTGCATCGTGGCCCGTGCATCGAAGAGGGCGTCGAGTGCCGGGGAATCGGTACGAAAACACGAGAAACCGGTGATTAGTCTCGCGGTGAGGCTTGCTATCGGCGGCCAGAGATTAATGAGCGTGGTCCCGAATTCGGGTGATTATCTGGACCCATTCGAGGCGCGATAAGGCATCTCGAGCGAGCCACGGGGAACGCCGCGCCGCCCCCGGACCGTCAACTGTACGATTACAACACGAAAAACAGGCGTCTCGGTTGGGCTCGGTCGCAGCGGGAGTCGATTCTCCCTCTCGCCAACAGCCACCAAGGAAATATTACCAGAAGGGCCTGCCCCGTACACGCGAACCTTCCAAGTTCGAACCCGCTGCTCCGACTCAAAAGGATGAGGTCTCGCCGCGAGAGGCGCATTTTGAGTGCCCTGTAAATTACAACTGAGCGGACGGTGCGACGGGGTGCGCGATCATTGGCTATAGCTCTATCGAAAGCAAATGGGTACTCAAGATCGCGGAGGGGCCACCCTTTCTACGAACTTTGGTATTCAACGCTGACTTTCCGGACCCTAGCGGACAGTAACAGCGAAAGTTTAAAGTGGACAGTGGATTTTATTCGCAGTATTTAAGGATTAGTGTCCGTTGTCCTTTACTTCCATCCTGGTCAGCGAGAAACGCATCCGAATGGGAATTACCCAGCCTTCCCAGATAATCGTTATCGAAGTCAAACGCAACTATCTCTAGGTGGGCGATTAGCCGGACGGAAAAAACATAATGGCTCACCAAGGAAATCACGCGCTCGCGCGATCAAACCGCTGCCAATCCCGTCGTCAACCGAGACACTGTGCGCGGTGGCTGGAAGCTTTTGGAAAGAGAGCAAAAGCTTCGCGATAACATTGATATTCGAAATGTTCGAAGAGAAAACAAAAGATGCGTTGACTCGGCACGCGGGAACCCGTCGCATAGTGGTCCGTTTTATTGAAGATCTAGCGGGACAAAAGTCCAAAATCATGAGTCGGAGATATCGGAATGATATGGTATGCAACTTTATACGTGTTTTATAAAGCTTGGTAGCCGCTTAGTAATCGATTGTTGGAATGCGTCAGTATCAGCTGTATGTCAGAAGTGCTCAATTGTATCGCGCTTTAAATTGCTAGTAATTTGAATAATCGATTGCAGTGGTGCAAGTAAGTGGTAAATCAAGCTTCTGCCAAGAGTACTTTAACTTCCAACGAACAGAATTATAATATAATCATAAAAATGATGGAATTTTTCAATAGCTTTCGTTGGAAAAGCTCTGGAGATGCAGGAACCTTATGGAACCTGAAATTTGTTGTGCTATTTTGTTGTATTTGCTTTATAGAGTACATATTCGCAAGTTATAGCTGCAAATATTTGCAACTCTACATAATTTTTATACATAATTAAAATAATTCCATCTTCTAAAACGGTGATGCCAGGAGCTGAAATGTGTATTTCATTCTAAATAACGTGGTTGTAAACAATTTTTCTCTACAAAATACAGTTGATATTCGCTTTCTACATTTTAAGAAACCCTAAAATACGAATTTTGGTTTTAAAAAACCCTTGGGGGCTGAGGTGAACGTTTCAAAGGTAGTAAAACAATGTGGGTGATGTTTTTCAAACAAATAATAAACATTCTCACCAAACTGATGATTTACGTACGACCTGCGACTTTTGTCCCGCTAGATTGTTATTAGACAGACCACTGTGCGTCGCTTGAAATATCGACCATCACAGCTTCTGTTTAATTACGTTTAATTAACGTTTTGGAGTAGATATTACGCATAGGTTTTTGTAAAAATAAACGGGGATTCAGCTACACCGAGAAACAGGAAAGTGGGAGGCAAGTCTGGGTGATAAACGTGCCAGGTACAGAGGGACAACAAAGAGGTTACGCGGAGACGTTCTTTCCTAAGAAACGCTCGGGTTTAGCGTACCACAGAGAAGAACCGTTAGGGTGCTAAAATTTTATTGCGTCCTCTTTTCCACCCAAGTTAAGCACGCCCGTTACAGCACGCGGAAACTAATCGCGAGGAAGTCGACGGGACACTCCGCTCCGCGAGACTCAAATTCTACCGTGAGCCTCTTTGATCGCTGAGCTAAAAAATTAGAATCGGAAAAGTAAACAGTTAAGGTATAGAGAAGTACAGAAACGTAGATCGTCCGAGTGTATAATTGGCAAGAGCATTTGGAAATAAAACGAAGGAAACAGTCGTAAGAATCATTTTGTGGGTCAATCGATAAACTACATATTAAGATATGGTGCCTGGAAAGAAACGAGAATCGATTTGTAGTTGCTTGGAAAAACGTGACTGCTGGGAGAGGATCTCAGCGAGATCACTTGCTCGTTGGTGACACGCTGAACTCTCGAGATATCGGTCACTCAATGGCACGTACAATCGTGCGAACTGTTTACATGCAAGCGAAGGAGCTGAATACGTGTGGCACTCGATTAATCCAAGCTAACCGGCGTTGTTTTACGAAACGCCCGGACGAGTCCACGTCTCACTGTGTATTCTCGCGGACGTAATTACTTCCTTACTCTATAAAAAGCCACATCGATCCGTTCCGGCGAGATAACAGATCGCTCGAATAGCAGAGTCGATGAATGAAGATGGGAATGAAGTTGCACGGTATCTCGAGAACGATTAGTCGGCGGAGGTAAGTGTATCGAAAGCCTCTTTGCTTCGTTTCCTCGTGCGCGTTGTGTTCGTCGGTGAAGGTAGTGCGCGAGACACCACACGTTCCCGAGTGTGTAAATAAATGAAAAACAGGGGGAGAAAAAAGGAACGGTGCCTCGAAGCTGCCGTGAATAGCAACCGCATCGAGCAAGGAGCGTAGAGTCTAGCGTGATAAGTTCGCGTAGGGCGAGGGCCAGACGAGGAGGAGAAGGAGAAGAGGGGAAGAGCGAGGGTCGCGATGGAGGGGGAACGGCGGGCGCGGAAAAGAGAATGAGGGAGAAAGAGGGAGGGAGGGAGGGAGGGAGAGAGAGAGAGACGGAGGGGATGGGGAGAGCGAGAAAGACACAGAGCGAGTTGGCAGCATCTACGGAACCTATAAACACGACGCGGCGCGCACAGATCGAACGCTGCCACGGTTGTCGGTCTCGTAACCGCCGGTACAACGACCCCTAGCCAGCCGTTGAGAACGCACCTTCGCGCTAATTACGATACAACCCAAGAATCCCAGCCCACCACCGTGGCTTTCGTAGCTTGCATGGCTTTGGAAATCTACCGGTTATCGACGGAGTCCACGTAGCGAGCCACGAACAAATAAACTTGGATTGTGTTCGTAGACGGGGGAAATATTTTACGAGTAAAACTGGCGATACATGAATAACGAAGATGTGGTTGTGGATATTTGGGGATTACTTATCCTCGTCGGTTCCCTACGTTCGAAAACCACTCGTCCAGGTCGCGAACTCCCTTTGTTATCAGGAAAAGAGCTAGTTCCTCTCTCTCCCTCCCTCTTTCCCTGTTTCCCCCTTCCCCTCCCCCCCTACTCGAATTTCCTCCGAGTCCTCCAGCAGCAGCTCCTCCTGAGGCACTCGAAGAACCGCGAGAGAGAATGGTATCTCGGTCTCACTCACCTGTCAGAACTCTCGGAGCTGTCGTATCGATCGGCGCACCGCTTCTTCCCGCAAGGGCCGACGAGGGTGTCCTCGGCCGTCCTAACCTGTCCCTTGAAGGGGCTGCCCTGATGCCTGGCAGCGACGGGGCCATTTGCAGTAACACCGGCGGCACCAGAAGCAGAAACAGCGGCAGCGGCGGCAGCAGCACCACCACCACTACCACTACCACTACCATCACTACTACCAACACTAGCGATGCCGTCCGTCTTTCGAGCACCGGGGTTCTCCTGGTCGTCGGCCGCCTCGACTCTCTCGGGCCCGCCGCGGCCGTTATCGCGCCCGAGACGATTCACTTTCTGCGAGCCGTCCGCGTCCCCGTCCTCCTCATCCTCCTCGTCCGCGTCGGTCACGTCGTCCACGCGGCGACGCCGTCGACGGTCGTTCCCTTCGTTCGCCGGGCTCACGGGATCCGCGTCGAGGAACACGACCGCGGACCTCGACCGGCGACCGTCGGTAGAGTCGTTGCCCATCATTGTCGCGGCACCCTCGCCACCACCACCGTTACGATTGCCGTTGGTATCGCTACCGTTGGTACCACCGTCACCTCTCTCCTCCGTCTCATTCCCAGTCTTTGTTACATCGATACGACCGACACCGGCGCGACATTTCGAAACACAGTTCTCGTCCACTACCACCACTGTATCCTCGTCGTCCTCCTCCTCCTCTTCCTCCTCCTCGTCGTCGTCATCGTCGTACTCGTTCCCGTCGTCGTCGTAATCCCCGCGACTCGACGACGCGAACGGAAGAACGCGCGTCACCTCTACACCAGCATCGTTGACACTCTCGTTTTTACCAACGCGCTCGCTGCTACCGTCCACCTCGCTGACCTCGCGATCGCGACGATGGTAGTGGTGATGAATGTTGTTATTGTTGTTGTTGTTGTTGTTATTGTTGGTGGTTGTGACGGGATGTCGACGTGGAATATGGGAATGGGCATGACAACTGCGACGAGGGGGACGATGTTGTTGACGATGAGGAGGATGAGCCTCCAGCACCGAAGCGTCCTCGTGGATGGATCTCGCGGCTTCCTGACCCGTGCCCAAGGCCGACATCGAGGATGGAGCGTCCTGACGTTTGTGCCGCTCCCTGGTCAAACGTGAATCACTGTCCCCCAGGTCGGCGGCCGCGTCTTCCGCGGACGAACCGTCTGCCATTTTGTAAACGAACGCACTACTGGCTGGCAGAGGCCCTATGGCACGAGCACGGGCCGCGCCACCGCTAGCTCGCTTCTACGGCCCGGCACGGCTAGCTTAACCCCTCTTTTCTACACCGTACAAAACCACCGCCACCTCTCGCCGACGGCTACCCACTGACCGCCCCCACTCCCGACGCCGTCGACGCCTGCTCGCGAGACCCCACGATCGAGAACGAACCGTCCCGATCCGTCCCGAGCAAGCACGAATCCCCTCCGTCGCGCGCAATCGAACCGAAGCGAGCGACGTCGCGAGGCCGTCTCGCCAACTAATTTTCAGCGGGAAAATTTGAACGGGCGATTTACCAATAAGTCGCTGGATATTCGTGAGGAGTTAACTTTAGAAATATTAAAGGAAATTATACGGTCTAATGTTAAACGGGGATTAAACGATTTAACTTGTTGGATGCAAGGACGTGATTGGATACAAGTGAAAAAGTCATCGAATCGAGTATTTGGTGATTGAAATTCACTTTCGTTTATTCGAACGAAACCAACGTTTCCGATACACTCCAAGAAGGTATTCGAATACCGTAATACTGTTAAACTGATCGTGTTAATCATGAGCACCGTACGATTCGTTCAAGTCCTGGAATGTGATTCCAAAAATGAAAGACTGTCTAACGTGTCTCAACTATTCGCAGGCAGTAACGAGTGTTACTTACACTATCAAAGTAAATACGCCTCTGTACACGATATACACGACTGCAACTATACGCCCCGGAATTCGTACGATCGCTTTGTCTATCCTTCGTGGTATAAAATTAACTGGGGCGCGGTTGTAGTCGAAATTTTATCCTAAACGTGAATTCGTTCCTTGCGATCCAAGTACGAGTTACGAACGTAAGAAAAATGATCGAGTTAATCCTGTAAGTGTGCGATCGTTTTGCCGACTTTGTCATCATCCTTGGAATGTGCGTGCTCGAACGCGTTGCCACAAAAAGCACTGTCTTTAAGCGTGACGGTGATTGCATTATCCGATTCGAAGCTGTAGAAACTTAAGCTGTACAACGATTAAACTAACGTCAAGTACCGGCTTCCGGTTGGACACGGGCAGGCACGAGGCAGGCACTTTTAATATCCTGTTGTAATTTAAAAAGGCTAATCAAACAAAATAATATTCAGCTAAGTTTACCTGTAATTTTAGGCTCTCTCCTATAGCCTACAATTCCTCATTTCTCACGTTAACAGTTATTGCATATAAAAAATGAGGATCGTAGCTTGTAAACTTCTAGAATTGCATCTACTTCTCACAAGCACTCCCTCTCGAATTCAATTTGCAATTACATACACGCGCATAAAATTGAATCCCCTTAAGGCGACATTCGATGACACTGTTCTCGCGGTTATTGTCACTTATCAGATACGTAGAATTTGAAGTGAGAGGTATACCGGGGTGCATCGCGATTCCGTCGCTCCAAAGCGACAGCAGCGGTTACTTTCAGGCCTAAACTTACGCGCTACGGATGCGTGTAATCTTCGGATAACGTGCAGAACTTCTAAAGAATTCTCACATGGGACGAACGCCTTGGCCCCCAAGTATGAAACATCAGAAGTGACATGGAGTATACTATTTTCCGTTTATTTTACAAAATTGTAGTAGCAAATTGTTCAATCGGTTTTACGTACACACAGTCGCGATCTACAGTGCCCTACTCCCGAACTTTCATCGTCAAAAGCCAACTCTATCCTGCTTCCGTCGACGGAATGTTTACAAACATTTTTTTTCAAGTAGCCTTTGACCATCTCCCACACTCGAGTCCATCCTGCGAAAACATGATTGGCGCGTATCGAGGCCTCGACGAGCGTCGATTGCCGGACGCGTTGCTTGATTCGATCCTAGTAAAAAGTTCGTATATACAATAATGTTTCCGATTATTTGACAGCTGTAAAGGTGCCTCAAAATTCGCGGATGTTCTTCGGCCATGCAGCTGGTCGGTAGTCTCCCTACTTAAATATATCGCGGAGTCCCTTAAAATATGTCTTCTATCTCGACTACCCACAACGAAAGCTATACTTCAAAATAGAACCAGTGAAAATCCTGCTAAAGACGATCGGTCTCAGCCGTCTTATCGTCGGGTTCCCCTTGCGCCATGGAGAGCCGCGAGGTGTTGGCCATTTCCGATAGCAAAAGGTGCTCGTTGCCCAAGAGACTCGTCGATTGCGCCCCTATCAGGTTGCTGTTGCCGCTGGTGCTTCTGGCCAATCTTCTCACCACCCTGCTGCGTCTCTCATTCTCCCTCTCCGTCTTCAATTTTGTGAACTCGTCGTCGTCGGTGGTACTGGCGCAGGAGGAGCTGCCGGTGCTGATAAGGTCGTCCACGATGCCGCTGCCGACGCTGGTGGCTGGCTCGAAGGCGATGCTGGATCGCGCCGATTGCGTGGACTGTTGCGTTCTGGAATCCAAAGAGATTTAGTTGGCGCGAGGAACGTGGGAATAGAAGGACCGCGTTGCCATCTTTTACAGTGACGAAGCGACAAAAGGCTCCTTGCTTCTTTCTATTGTTATATTTCTTTCGTTTAACAAACAACGCCCGAGATGCCTCAGGTCGCTAGAATTACTGCTCTAGACTATACACACGACCCTATAATTATTAACCTTGATCCGGGTATGTATCTGCTATCGATGGCGCTCGCAGCAACATCAACGTTGCTCCTCTCCAAAGCGGCGCCGGTTACAGGCGCGCTGCTGGAGAACAGTTCCCCGTTCCGCGCGTATTCCGTGCCAGGGACGGCGACTGGAGCGCTCGGGGGCGGCGGTCCAGATGCGAATATGCTCTGCACGTGGGGTCTCTTGTCTGACTTCATCGACGTCAGCGTCATCTGCTCGTCAGCCTCTTCCTTGATCACCGCGATCCTCATCGAGCCTGCACCGGCTGTTTACAATTCGATTTCCAGAGTGTATCACGTATAGCGAAACGAAAACTGTTATATAACTAAAGCCTCGCGGGCATTCGAACCTACCAACGGCTCGGTTTTGCAACGAAGCTGCGGAGCTAGATGACGCGAGCCTCCCAGGTGTCTTGGTGCCGCTCGACGTCCCGCCATCCGGCCTGTCCTCCTTGCTGAACAGTCGCTTCAGCACGCTTACCGCGCTGTTCACTCTCGTCAGGGAACCACCCAGGTTGCTGGGAGTGGAGCCCCCGCTCAGCGTCCGATCCCGATTGCTCACTCTGCTGGCGCTCCTGCAAATAAACGTGCGCTTCCCGTTCTACAAAGCATGCTCGTAAAAGGTTCCGGCGCTCCGTTTCGTAACAACAAGCTACTTGGAGAGAAGCGAGAGAAGCGAGCATCGCTTCGTTACTTTGCCACTCTCGCGCTACTGTTTAAGCGTCGGTAGCATAAGTGGCGTAAAGAAAGTTTCTCGTGTGAGCCAAATCGCGTTTAAAGCAACTTCGCGAGTTACCCATCGATCGCAGACCAACCTTGACAGCTTTCCCGTCGCTGTGAAGTGTATACCAGAGGCAGCGTCGTCGGCCATATCCGGCCGGAACTTGTGCGGAAAGTCCGGTGGTGCCATTTCGTCGATCCTAACCGAAGACGGTTGGAGCTCTTGCTGCGCCGCGGATAACTGGATCCCGGCGGTGGACGGCTGAGGGTGCTCCTCGCGGAACGGCTCCGTCGCTGCAGTGTACGGAAGCTCCGTGGGGAAGATTTCGTCCCAATACTGATCTCGTATCAACTCTGGATGCTCGTGGTGCATCTCGTCGACGATCAGATAGCTCACCTTTAACAGGAATCCCAAAGAAATGGGTGTTTGAAGCTTTCGCGGCATTGAAGCTACTGCCGAAGCCTTTCAGAAGAAACGCTGATCATCTTGGAACCAGAACTGGCGTGGATTTTCGCGGGGCCGAGTTTCAAAATTGCGCGAGGCCAAAGAATATATGTATATTCTACCTACTTCTGAATTTTATAATAATAAATATCTGTGCACCGGGCCCTGCCACAATTTACACTGAGCTTTTTACGCGGAACCGCGGGCCCCGCTTGCGAACGCTCCTCAAAAGGGAAGACTGGTGTAAACACGCCTCACCTGTAAATTCCTATCGATTATCCAATTGACCTCAAAGTCATCGTCGTCCTCGCCGAACGGATTGATCAGAGTCTCGGCGACTTTGAGCCAGCCCATGTAGAAGAAAAACTGCAGCGTCGTGAATACTGGGAAGTAGAGATCGATCTTGGACGTGGACGAATTCTGCACCCACTGTCGACCCATCACGCTAGTTAAAAAGTACGTGTACACAGCCAACGTTACTACCTGCGGAACAGTAACCAGTTATACATTACTCGAGACCGCCTTCTCGATAAATCATTGAGGAAATCCTTGCTCGCGCAGCAACTTAATCGCTCGGCTGCGCATAAGCCGTGCCTACCTGAGTGTAAACTAAAGGAACGCTGATAGTATCATAGTGCATGAGGCTACCGCAAAGACCGCGGAACTTGTTCAGCTCGTCTATCAACGTCTTGACGGCGAAGTCATCGCGGATCCGACCCTCCTTTCTCGCTCTAGTCACGATACTGGACGCCCAGACTATGGGCAGCCAGTGCTTGCTGGGCTTAGGGAACTTGGAGTTCAGGCTGTGAAATATCGCGAGCTCGTTCTCCAGCAGCAGGCCGGTGTCCACGAAGTGCTCCATGGTGGGAAAGCGCTTCTTCACCCGGGGCGAGACCATCGCGAGTACCAGAGTTAGACACACGCAGACGTACCTGAAACAAACAACCACGCTTTGCCCACTAGACTTCTCAACCGAGCCCCTACGTTGCTCTACCTCGCCATGGTCCCTACTCCGAAATCCATTAATCCAACTCCCACCTCGACTCGCCTATACCTACACCTACCTTCCGCTTCTAGACCAAGCTCTTAGTCTTGGTCTAGATCGCCGATTACACCGCTACAGGCCGAGAAACATACCTGACGATAGTGCGCCGCATTAGTCGACCCCGTTCGTCGTTGCCGTGAATCGTGGCTGACACGAAAACCGCGATAGAGTCTGGCCAGGGTATCACCATGTATTGATTCCACCATCTGGTCATAACAATACTGACGTAGAAACCCAAGACGAACGACAGCGGTATTAGGTCGCTGTACTCGTTGCAGTACGCCACCACCGCCTCGAATATCTTCTTCTGATCCTCGTTGAGTAGCAGCCGGTAGATGCCGGACAGGGAGTAGTAGATGAAGAGGAAGAGGGCCAGGTCCAGCCAGACCAGCTTGTATATGCTCGCCCGCCATCTGGAAACGGGAACGCGACGGGGAATCGTGAGAGCCGCGGCGACGGATTAATTAAGTAATCTACATAGTCTCCCATCACGTCGCAGTCATTGTCGACGACTCGGATAAAACGGGCTTCAAGTATTATCCACGAAAAGATCGATGAAATTACTCAATGCACGATTCTTCATTAGCTGATCGGTATCATCGGGAGATACCGAGATCCAAGGATGACGAGTAATGCCAAACAGCTCGTCCAAGGGGTTTTCTGGACGCACCGTTGGAAGCACTCCAAAGCGAGACGATCTCCCGCTCTATCTCGAGATTTTCGACAGCCTCGGCTGCAGTGTCGGGTGTTTAGATCCGACATAATTCACAATTAAATCGCCCTTGAATTTCTCTCGTATAAATGTCCATTGTTCTCGTCTACGCGGATTGCTAGTTTGCCGCTTGTTTACCAACCACCGCGCGACGACACCGAGTCGGGGCTGTCCCTTGGTATCGGGCCGCGTCCCAGGAATACGGCGGATCGATCCGCGGCTTTCGAACGGGCTCCCGAGGAGCTTTAGATACGGAGC
Source organism: Andrena minutula (assembly GCA_929113495.1). Lineage (NCBI taxonomy): Eukaryota > Metazoa > Arthropoda > Insecta > Hymenoptera > Andrenidae > Andrena > Andrena minutula. The sequence goes on from OV815995.1 coordinate 36,858,238, forward strand.
AGGGAATTAACGTCGTATTTTTAAGCGTGACGCGCAATCAGAAATATTGTTCAGCGTGAAACCACCGACATGCCTTCGTTAAGCGAACACGCCCGGTGTGGCGGTAGGCTAACGAATAACTGGTCGATGAATAAGGTAAAACGTTACGAGCGCGAATACTTAGCAGCTGTGGTGCGAAGAACGGGAGCAAGCCCGTTTCGCGGCGGTTCGGGGCGAGGAGGAGAAAGCGCTGATGGAAGAAAAGCGGGGCTCAGCGGTGGAACGTGGATGACGAATGATTTTCTCCGAAGAACAAGCGGCCGACACGCGCGCGATGCAGAGCCAGGATCGCACGCGACGAGTAGAAAACGACGCCGACGAGTGGACACAAAACGGTCGGGGCAATAATAGATGGGGCAGCGACCCGGATGCGAAATGGCCCGGGGGCATCGATTTAACAAACGAAAAGGATCGTCGCGACGACTTCGAGCCTCTTCAAATCAGCAAATACGAGCTTTACAAGGAATGTTAAGCCTCCGGGGAGATATTGCACCGGCAATAAATGTGACAAGTACGAGGAAACGAGAGATAGAATCTCGCGCGGCTCGCCGAGTGCCGATCTTCCTCAGGCAGAAACCTTCGAATACTTGCGCTTCCATTCCGCACGCGACGCACATTTTCCATTAGAATTCTTCATCCGTCGCGGTGCAATATGACCGAACTATTCCACATGCCACAAAATGGCCTTTCAGTGCGATTAATCCTAATTGCACTGTACTGAATCATCGGCTTCGTAAAAACATGACAATCGCTCGCTGGTTTCTTCGGAAACGACTCGATGAAGTGTCTTGTTTGCTCGCTAATGATTTAATGAATACTCGACAATGGAAACTACAAATCTACAAATTGGAGATGCATTATTTGCAACGTAGAATGAGACATTTTAACCAGAGTCAGTAATGATTACCGGTAATCAAACCAATTTTAATAATTTAGGGTAGATGTCCCAATTACTGCCAGTGTCCCAATTACTTCCACTTTATTTATTTTATGTAATAAAAACGTAAAGTATAAGAAATTGTACAAAGTATGTTATTATTAAACGGAGATTTTGATTTACATAAAAATAAAACAAATAAAAAAATCATACGGACAAGACGTTTTTTGAGGTGACAGTTATTATAGATACACTGGGATCGCTCGCGAATTTTAATTAAATATTAATAAATTCTTCTTCGTATTTAATTCATAAAACTATTTTTTTTTTAATAAAAGAGATGTTAAATAATGTCATGTTTCAAACTGAGACGATCTTTAGGTTAAACAACACGTGAAATGATTAAATGAAGTTTAGTTATAATCTTAAGGTGGCAGAGTAATTGGGACATCTACCCTATAATGGTTATTCGTAATCATTTGGTTAAAAATAATAACTCTTTTAAAGTTTTAAAATTTCTGTTACAACAGTTACGACGTGTCTGCTTTTAACAAATCCTGTGTGGGTATTAGAATTCGTTTGATATTGCTGTACGAGTGAGTGTGGGCTAGGCAAGTAGCCTACAAGAACCCCTGGGCCCACGGCGTGCAGCAAGTGGCAAAGCAGCCACTACCAAAGGAGTCGAAGCGAATGTTCCCAGCGAGTTGATGAATTCGCGAGATTAATCGCGAGGGGTATCGTTCCCCGTCCGCGACCTTCTCGGCCGCGTGCGCGTCGCGTCGCGTCACCCCGACGGAATCGAGCCAAGCCCGAACTGCTTACCTTAGGAGTAATTTTAGAAAGCAACCGAGACCTCTGCAGGTAGCTACTTCGGCAGTGTAAGTGATCGTCATCTCTCGCGCTGCACCTGCTGTGCCACAGAGAAACGGCGGGACGCGGCACGGCTGCCTTAGGTATTGCCAGGGTATCCACGCGTTGCAGTCATCTCTTTCGCCGGGAGCACGGCATCCTCCTCGGCCCGGCCACGAGTCGACACGAACGCAACGATCCGCGGGCAGATATTAATTAGTTGGTGGTCGGCCTTATCTCGGCGCGCGTCTCCCTCGACGATACACGGGCAGGCGAGATGGCTGCGAAGGTCATCCTAGATGCGTTTCGCGCGATGTCGTCTCTCTGTCTCGCCGTCTCGCCTCGGGATTACGTAAGGCGCTCGAGTCCCGACGCGTTCTGCTCGCTTCGGCTTTCCCGCCGTGGCCGTCGCTCCTCCACGCGATCCAGGAGATCGATTCCCGACTCGCCGGCCTTGCGATCAATCCAACGGTCCCGTTCACGAAGATCTTCCACTCGAGCCTCCTCACTGCGCTGTCAATCAGCCTGCAACTCTTTTGGCTATCTCGTCCGTCCTCCCTTAAAAATACCGTTATTTCCGTTGGTGATGTAAACTTGCCACGCGTACGCTTTCGAAACTATAACGAACGACGTTCAAGTAGATACCTGGTCCGATTCTCGCGCGACGCTTGTACTTCGTCGAAACCTCCGTTCCCCGAAATGAATAGTCAATACTTGGTTCCGGTTCGCAACGCTTCACTGATACCTCGTGAGTCGATGGTTTCCCACTGGCCTGCCGAGCCTGTCTCCGGTCCTCGCGCGTTCGTGGTTCTAGAAGAAAGATCGGTTTCTTAGTCTACGTGGTCGATTTCCGTTCCCAAAGTACTCTACAGGTGGATGTACAGCGTCAAGTGTGCCCACGACGATCGCTTCGACCGACTCTGATTCATTGGCACTCGTCATGAGAAGGCTTGGTATTTTATAGCTTCAGTTTCCGATACGACTGTTATCTATCCAGGGAAACCGCGAGAAATAAGAAATGTGTAGCGAGCAAGTACCTGTAGTAGAGGCGGAAGACTTTGCCTACTTTCTTCGACGAGGCACTTTGCTACCCTCCTCTTTCTGCGAAGCTTCGTAAACGTATCAATGGGAATACCCGCTTCTTTTATTATACATTCATGGCGCAAGAACGTAACTCTGATTAAAACTTAACGCAATTGAGAGCAGCTGAAATCTTCTATCTCTACTATAGCAAGAATCCAGAAGCAGGCTATCTAACATCCCACAAAAATCCAGCCCGGCCTTTCGGAGAAACCGTCACGCGGGCTTCCAACATGATTAACGATAGCGCGTGAAACAGCAAAGTCCATTCTACGAACGCGTGAATGGTTCTTCCTCAAAGCCGGAGCTGAACTAAATTGCGTAGTTATGCTGAATGAACGACGCCTACTATCACCTGACCGCGAGATTCGCTAAGAAACGATGCCAAGCGACCCGTGCCGCCGTCGTCGTTCACGGTGCAATGACTCATTTTCGTTCTATGGATGTGTTTCATGGGCTATACGCAGGTCGCGTTTTCCAACTGATGTTCCTGATAGTAACGCGTCGTCGTAATCGCGATTGTAAAGCCCCATTTGTAGCCTTGCGAGCGGATCGTTATCGTCTGCGTAGGCGAGCAGTTATCGCGCCACTGTCCTACTCCACATTCCCGCTCTCGAGCCCCTGTTAACGCGCCACCCTATAGAATAGGTTGATTCCGCGGCTGAACTCTGCAAGAATAACTTATGTTTCCAAAATTACACCGTGCACCTTAGGGCCGAAGAACAAATCGACGTGGGAGAGCTATTACCCCCACTCGTCCCAACGGTAGGGTTCTTCCGCTATCCGTTCCTTCAACCTAATTGATAACTCCTATGCTCGGAGTTATATCTATCAATAAGTAGAGGGACTCTGATTCTATCCCATACTCGAGCACGCGATAACGTAGATAATCTTTTAATCATCCACCGTTGCAGTAGTTTAAAAGTACACACCGATAAATACTGTCCCCAAGATTCTACTTATCGCACGAATTCTATCCGTGGCCTTTGCTTGCGTTTATTCCAGAGCCTGAAACGTTACTTCAAATCGAAGCTGTCTCGTTTAAATCGCAAGGAGTAATCGCGCCGTCGGTAAAGTCGCAGGCTTGCGCGAGAAACTTCGAAACTCGGATGTTCGAAAGTTTCTGTCCTGCGAAACCATGCAGAATCGACCTTGGTGCGCTAATCGTTCGTTGCCCGCCTTTGCGTCAGCCCGTCCGCGCATTCGTGTAACACGTGAAACGATGAGATACCGTTTCGTAAAGGCTGACGCGCGTCAGATGGATCCTTGCGATCGCGGCGAGCACGTGAGCGTGTGTGCACAGTCATCCCTCGCGGGGGAAACCGAGATGACGCGGAGGAGAAAGCATCAACAGCAAAAGCATCACAAACGAAGAATTAACGTTTACGCGCGGTCTCGTTCGTCCCGTGTGTACACTTCACAGATGATCGAGCAGACGAGACAGGATGAGGCCAGGGCTGTCGCTAGACCCACGTGCGCCTACTCCCAACAAAGGATCGCGTCCTCTCTCATCGAACGTTACAGAATTATCCCACAATAGCAGTCTCTGTACCTTCGATCGAAAGCTCCTGTTGGTAACTCACTGCCATGCACCAGTCAGCCGAACGGTTATCCTTTCTCCTGCCAGTTCCTCGGTCCTATTCGAAAAGATCGACCGCGACACATCGAAATACGAAAACGCTATTGATCTCGGACTGGTCTGTGCATCGTTCGGGCGAAAAGAACTCGTGTACCATGCACCGCGGTGACACGAAGCCTCGTGACAAAGGTGTATAATATACCGAGGAGTCGAATGATCGGGAATCCTTCTGCTTCTTGGTCCTATACCTTCCCTGCGACGACAGCGGTTCTCCACGGAATTCGCGAGGCACAGCTGGTCGCGGGTCTCCCGAACGGCCGGGCACGATCGCGATCGAACGAGGCGGCCAGCGAATCCGCGGACGAATAAACTCGACGGTGCGTCGGGCGGAAGGACTACCCAGCATGTACTGAAAGAGCCGTTGCCGCAGCACGCCAAAAGATCCCCCCGGTACTCCACCTTCGGCCTTTCGATCCTATCCCCACCGGCTGCCCGCATTTCCGCATCGAACAGTGGTGCTCAACAGCCTGCCTTATCCTTCTGGGGACTCCACTCGCGAATCACTGCAATCGGCGCGTATGCGTAACCCTTTCGTGCTTTAATTAAATAAATAATTGCTACGAAACAATGGGTCAATTATTTCCGACCTAAATTCACGTCACGTGGGTTGAAGATTAGAATGCTAATGGCTTTGAAAGGTTGTGCGTTATCAGGTCTTGTGTTATCTAACGTCGTGCGTTAACATCCTTTAATATTTACGAGGCATTCGTCTAGTAAAACAATAGGACGTAGTTGTATAAAATTCCAGGTTCAAAATATAAATTTTTCGTAAAACGGTGAACGAATTTCACGCGCAGGTTCGTAGGAACAGCGAGGAGGTAGCTTAATATTGCCAACTCGGGAAATAATGCGCAGTTACACGCGACTGGCGCAATCAGGATTATGAGTTGGCATCGAAAACTTTCAAGCGTTAGTCGGGATGAATAATATTGTAATGGTTATCGTCGTAGCGGAAGGAAATCGCATTATGCGTGACACGCGGTTGAAGAGATTGAGAATGCAGCTTGGAGAAGAAGTGAGGGAAGGATACCGGAAGTTGGAGGCGACGGAGAGCTTGGTGTTAGCGAACCGCGGGAATTCAAAGAACACGAGACTTCACTGACATCGCTACGTACACGTATAATTATTCTGATTGATCGAATATGAAAATACTATGTCAACACGTGCAACATGTCGATAACGTTCAATATACATGTATACGTTTAATAGAACTTCTGCGCTGGTAGATCCAACGCACGTTTCCGAACTTGGAGTAATAATACAATGGCGGAGGGTGAAACGTATCCGTGTGACGGCCGCTCTGCGCGTACAACGTCAATATATTATTTATACAACACGAACTTCGTACGAGACAATATACATTTCACGTATCTTTTTACAATATACAATCCTTGGTCCTTATCTATAGCAGGGCAGTTGCGACCTGATTTATCCTCTAACTCGATATGCAACTCGCGCGCAGGCACGCTCGAACGATCGATGAACATCGGTATTGCTATTGGTCTAACAGTCTTGGTCCCTAAGAGTCACAGCCATCAAATGCAGCGAACAATACTCGGAAATCGTAAGGCCACTCGATTCAACTAAAAACCACTAATTAATACGAACGGCAAGACCGATCAACGGATAGGCGGTTATGATCTCGTCGAAGCACGCGTGCTCGATAAAGCGAAGCGTCCTCCGGTTAAAACAAATCCACTGTAGAATCCATACGAGCTTCGATCCTGAGGAACAGTAGAGGTTGAAATGCGGCAAAGGGCGTCGGTTCCATTTTCAGCAGGTTCAACGAAACAGCGCTGTCGACAGCCCTGCATGGGCTGCCAGAAGCTGCTGGCAGGACTTCCGCGTTTCAGGATATGTCATGCAACGATGGTCGTCAAGGTATCGTTTTTACTGCCGGCCCTGAAACACAAAGAACTGAGGAAATTACAATAATGTAAATAGTGGTTGTTGAGTAGCGGTTTAGATTCTGGAACGAAATTAAGAATGTTATTGCCCACCTTATGGTAGCATGCTGCGTCGAGCGCGACCAACCGGCAATGAAATTCGTTTCGCTCCTTTCAGCGATTCGCTGTCGATGACTTCCGCTCTTCGACGGCACTTTAAACGTGGCACTGTGAATGAGATCCGGGGATGTGGTGGATTTTATGGTTTTATACAGCAACCTGAATAACAGAGAACGATAACGAGCTGTAGCAAAACCGTTGGAATAACCTGCCTTTCTTTCTGCGTCTAAATATGCAATGTGCGGTACCTAGGTAGAAGCGCCAAGACGCAGGTAAGTATCACCGTGAGCCAGTACGTGTGTCTCATAACAGCCATCTCCATAACCCAATAGGAGCAAAGCAAGCCCATGCAATTCACGCACACCACGTTGTAAATCAAGCAGAATCCAAAGAACACGGACAGCGATCCCATTACAGCGAACAGGTGGATTATGGTCTGGAAATGAAGTTGGAATATTACGTGATGTGTGTCTAATGTCTCGGCCATCGGATATAATTCTTCAAGAGTCCTTACCCAAGACCGGATTTCTATGGCAACGTGGGCCAGCATAACAACGATGCAACATGTCATAACGTTGGTCCCAAATTCCCATATATCGATTGTCGTGTCATAGTACACCTGCGAAGAATAGATTTATTAAACGATGATCTACAATTTATCACGTCACGAATAAATTCGAGACTGTACTAACACACTCGTTTATGAAGAAGATGACGACACTTTGATACAAAGCGTCGGCGATAGTTAGCCAGAACGAGTACGGTTGGTACATGAGTCCAAGGCGTCCCCGTTTGTACAGATGGGGCATGGACATTAAGACACTGGGCGAGGCTACTCGATCGTATATACCCATCGCTAGCGGTGGTATAGACGTAAATAGGAGATTGTACAGCATCAAGTATATTTGGTCCATCATGACTGATCCAGTGAAGCCGCAGTACAGCTACGGGGAGCAAGTAACTGGATAATTCTTGCACGAGTATTGACAGTGTACCAGAGACGCGGGATCGTGTTATACCTGATACCAAAATAGAAGGAAGACGAAGGTGGCGTTCTTGTAAAAGAAGTACAAGATCATTCTAGCCAGACGATCGTAACACCAGTGGCCGTGCAGTAGTATGAGCCTGCTGAGCATCGAGAATCGTGAGATGGCAAAGTCCGCGGCCATGACGGCTTGTGTGCCTTCGTGTCCCGAGATACCGACACCGACATCCGCGGTCTGTATCATGCTAACGTCGTTCGCGCCGTCGCCGATCGCCAGGGTTCTCATTCCCAGCTGTTCCTTCACCACGCGCACTATGTACGACTGGAAAACGAATTCACCTTTACACTCCATAGTCTGAAGATGGAAAAGAGAGGCCAATTTACGGTACCTTTTGAAGAGGAGTGGCTCGACAAGCCAACACGCTGGAGCACGTCTTGGTCAGCTCGAGGAACGGTCCCACAAGTCCCGACCGCGGGTCAAGGATCACGGTCAAGGTTTTGCCGTCGACAACCAGCGCTCGTTGCTTCGGCCACGGACTGTCTACCCTGTGCGCGTCGTTCTCCGCCGCGTCGCGATTGAACATCGCTATTTCCCTGATATTCTCCATCCCCCTTCGCTCATTACAGTACGGCGCGTTTTCCCTCCTCGCCGATTCCAGGTACCCGTGGATTAACGCCTCGGCGACGGACTTGGACTTTGCTTGCAGCCACAGCAGCTGCATAGCAGGCGAAAAAAGACGCGCTGAATATGCTATATTCACCGCGGTCTCTGGCTTGTCCCCTTCGAATGTAAAACGATTATTAGCCGCGCGTTTTGCGCTGCGCGTGGCTTGGCTGTGCACCGGGGCGTACCTGTTAGGACCCAGATAACGATGCCCGCTGACATCAGGGTGGCCATAGCCTCCGGCACGCCGGCCTGGAGCTTGTCCTCGATCCCAGTCGCGCCTAGAAGAGTCAAATGCGACTCGAGGTTCGTGTACGAGTCCTTGATACGGCGTTCCCGGTTCTCCATCGCCAGCTCGGCCTCGGAGTGCGTCTGCCTCCAGGCCTCGTACTCCTGCGCGGTCAGGGACTTCTTGGCGATCATCAGGGTTCGGAGGCCCTGGCGCGCGTACGACTGCAGGTGCTGGCGGACTTTTATCGTCGGTATGGAGTTCGTGTCGTGAGAAGCTAGCGACGACAGTATCGCGCTGTCGGCGCCTTTGCTGTACAGCACCACCTCGTTCGTGAGAGGGTGCCGCACCAACACGGACATGCACTTTCTGTTAGAATCGAACGGCAGCACCTGAAATTCGCGGTAGCTACAGATCAGACGCTCCGAAGCTTGTTGCGGACGATTCTCGCTTTCGAGAAGCTTCTTTGCTTCGCTTTTCTCGGCAAGCCGCGGGGAAAGCGAAAAGTATCGCGAGGCTTACGTGAAGAATCTCGAAAGTGACGATAGATTTGTCCGGCAAGCCTACGATCGCGCTACGCGACGTCCGTTTCAGGAGTTTCACGTCGTAAGCGCGAGCCGCGTTGACCAATGCGAGCTCGTCCGGGCTTTCCGCCTCGTAAATCGCCGCGCTGGGCAGCAAGTCCTCCCCGTTCTTCCCACTCGCGCCGGTAACGGGACCCAGCGGGCTGCGTCTCTTCTGCGCTCCGTTCGGGGACAATTTCCTTGCGAGCAGACCCATTCCCAGGGCTGGGATGGACGTCACGTTCAGAAATCTCGGCCTGTAAATCAATAGATATGCGTTATTTATTGCCTCTGTACGAACCAAAATACGGACTAGCAAATTATGCTGGTGATTACGAAAGTGGTGTGAGCCAGAAATCGAAAGCAATTGAATTCCTTGCTTTACAAAATAAGTGATAAACTCGATCTTCTTAAATTTTTGACCCACAACGCTTTTATAATCACTGGCACATTAAGGGGGTCTTGTAGTGTAACGAGTCAAAAAAATCGAATTTTTCTTTTTTCAATATTCTACAAGTATCTGTTATGAAGAATAACAAAGGAGGGTCCATTCTATGGTCCTGGATTGGCCGACTGATGGCGAGTAAAAGTTTTACCGTGTAAACTGTATGCAAATGTTTAAACACGATTTTCTTGCAACCATATTTTTCGAATTGGTGTCCACGATATCTCAAGATTGACTTGACCAATTAAGGTCAACTTCTGCATACATCTTCAGCACACGCGTGCATGGCTATCCCCCCTACCACAATTATGTGAAAATATTTAATAATTTTCATTCTGACAGTTCCAAAGAGTAAAAAAAATGGGTGAAAATTGAAACTCAATCTTCAGAGTGAAATCATTTTTTAAATTTTCAATATCTTTTCCCTCTTTCATTCTGATACCAGCTATAACCAAGAACACACAAATAAGGAATCCTTTTGAATTTTTTATTTCACATGATCAAAAACCGTCAAATAGTGGACACCGTATGAGCACCGGTTTTTTTTCAAAAACAACTACAAAGTAGTCCACGCTTGAGTTAATTTTAATCTTTTCGTACTAAAAAAAATTGAAAATGTAATCGAAATGTAGACAAGTATGTAGAAATAAACCGGGTAGCAAACTTTTACAAGCTTCTCATAAAAAATTCCGAAAAAAAACGCAAAGAAAATGCTTCGTTACACTAGAAGACCCGCTTAACATAATACGAAAAGTATAATAACCTGGACAATTTATTCGAAAGCTTTGAGGTGTTGTTCAGGACCGATTCCATCTCAACGATAGAAGATATCGACGACACGCTCTCCTCGACAGCGTTCGCTGCATGCGAGAGGGTGGACAGAGGAATAACCGGGGAAGGAGTTAGGCTCCTTGATTCTATCATTCTCGTGTACCTACAAGAGGAACGTCTCCTATAGAAAGAGCTTCCGCTGGGAAAGGTCTTCTACCCACCTTCCGGACTCGTCGCCGTTCTTCTGCGGCTCTTCGATCACTCCGCTGGAGTTCATGGTGTCGTAATGGGGTTGGGAATTCACCACAACAGTATTACATATCGCTAATACAACTAGGAATTCTTGTAGATGCTGTCTAAATGTACCTATGAGGAGGTCTTCCTTCAGCCGCGAGGAGGGCACCAAATTCTCACCGTCCCCGGTGTGCGAATAATCGTGGCCCCCCACGGCGCAACGTCTAAACAGCATTTTGTTCTCCGTCAGGGTACCCGTTTTGTCCGAGAATATATACTGCACCTGTCGGGGTGTAAGTTTATTTCGTTAAGCGCGAACCCGCAGCCGTCGCGAAGCTTTTAGGCTTAAAGGGTTACATACCCTTAACAAGTCGGATAATAGGATCATTTTTATGATTTTCTTTCATATAGAGAAGCGCACATATTTAAAAATCAAGGTGTACACCGTGTTGAGTATAGATTAAGCTGCATTCTCTTCGAAAATAAATTGATATGTTAACAAAGGGTGCCGTAGCAGCCTCTTCTCCCAAGGGGTCTTCGTTGTTCAGGCCAAAAATATCTCAGAGATCAGTGGACCGATTCGAATAAAATTTCGCACGCACATTCTTCCGACTATAATCTACTGCTACGTGTCAGCGCCGATTTTAAGATAATTGATTCTTTTAAAAGTGGCAGCCACTCAAAGCCAAGCATGTGACTTTCAACCCGAGTTTTCATCTTCTTTTGCAAATAAAAAACAAAACTAGACGCTAATCGAAAAATCGCCTCGACAAGTACTAGATTATAGTCTTCAGAATATTCGTGCAAAATTTTATTCAAATCGGTCCACTAATCTCTGAGATATTTTCGTATAAAAAAATCATAAAAATGATCCTACTTTGCGATTTGTCAAGGGCATGTGACCCCTTAAAAGGAACACTTGGTTAATACAGCAAGTATGAATAGCCTCAAATACAGAGCTCTAAAAATCACTCCCGAAAATTGATCTCCGTAAACGCAGAAGCCTGTTCGTGACGAGCCATCGACGCCAGTTCCCCAGCTACTTAATACCTAGTAGCGAAACAGGTGCGTCGCGTGTAGCTTAATAATTCTCCGCTCGGAGCCACGCGGTCGATCCTGACCCGTATACACAGGTCAGCGTACGCGCGAGCCCCCTGATCCTAATACAAGCCAGGGGGTTCTGTGGACGTGTTAATCAATTCGCTTACCTGACCCAATTCCTCCGTGATATTGAGCGCGCGACATTCAGCCGGCCGGCCGGTGTCCGTGTCGTACAGTGCCATGTCGTGGCCGATGTGATAAACCTGGCCCACTTTCGCCATCTCTATGGTGACGTACAGGCTCAGAGGTATCATCACTTGCAGAATAATCACGAACGTCCAGAACGTCAGCATGCTCTCGTAGCTGGGGTCCTGGATGGTCGGGATGAAGGGGACGAACGCGAGGCCGGAGTACTCGGCCAGCCAGAGCCGGCATCCGGTCGCGCCGAGCACGCAGAGTATCACTAGGATCACCACGCACCATACAACGTCCCTGTTCATTTGCTTCTCGAGCCGAGAACGCTGGAAAAAAACACCACCTTCCTCGTGATCCGACAACGCTCTTCCCACCCCTTCCATTTAATTGCTCGGATCTCTACCTTGTACCTGGGCCCGCCGTTGTTCAGCATCGCCTTGGTCTCGTGGCCGGCGTATATCACGATGCCCTCCGCGAAGTCCGTGTTCTTCAACAGGCATTCCCTCAGCAAAAGGTTCTCCGTGGAAACGGGCACTCTGCCGCCGTTCGGGTGAACCACGGCCCCGTGGAACCTGCAACGCTGCCGATTAACCATCGCCTGTTCTGGACATTTTTCCAGGGGGTAGGGGCAATTTTGGGGTGGCGGTAAAGAAAAATATAGCAGCGGAGTAGCCTTTTTTCTTTTTTTGAACTGATTTCGTGGCGCCGAATTAATTAAGAATTTAATACCCAAAATTGAAAATATTCTCTTATTAAAGATCAATTTTTTTTTTTTTAAATAAGCTATTTTTCACCCCACTCCGGAGGCCCAAGCCCCCCACCGTCCCTTCAATCGCGCTCTACCTGTATATCCTAGTACTCGGCTGATCGACCTCGATCACGGACCGGAACTTGGCGGGCTGAAAGGTGTCCCGGAGATCGACGAAGCCTCTCACGACTTGCCGCTGCTTCAGATTAGTCTCGCCGTCGAGATTGCACGTGTCGATGTAAGCGGAGCCCTGGGGATCGCTGCTCCGCAACAACAGCACGTCGGCCGGCACTAGCTCGTTGTTGGAGAGGTGAACCAGGTCGCCGACCTTCACGTCTTTCCACGCCACCTTTGCATACCTGTTGTCTTCCCTGTAATCAAGCGACCCGCGCGATCGATACAGGCGCCTTTCATTGGCGAAGGAAGCTACATTGACCGGGGAGAAATGCCATTAGACCACGGTGGAGTAAGGCAACTGTAACGTAGGCTCGCTGGTTGCGCAACAGTAGGTACTCGACGAAAGCAATTTCATACGCGTATTACGTGCCGAAACGCGCCGCGATCGATATCAACGCGATACGCTTCTCGCGAGGCATGATCGAAAGGCTCCGTCACCTGGAGCGAGGTCTCGCAACGCTATCCGCACTCCGAGATGACCAAGCGAAGCGGCGACCTTCGCGGCCGGCGATCATTCAGACCATACATCAAACAATAACCAAACTGTCATAACGGTCAGACGTCGATTATTCTCAACTGACCGTCGCCACGGTTCAATGCTTCGACTGGCGGGATCCCTCGTTGGCATACCGAAACCATCGAGAGAAGTGGTACAGTACCTCCCAAAAGAATCCGAGCACCGACGTGGGATTAAGGGCAGTAGGCAGTCAGAAACTCGATTTTTTTGTTGCATTTTTTTCAAGTACCGTTAAGGAACTAGTTCTTGATCAGGCACTAATTTTTAATCAGTTCATGAAATAAATCGTTCTTTTCAGTTTATGTCCTTAAATAATTGTTTGAAATAATTACTAACATAAAACAGGATAATTCATACTACTTCCTGACCTGATAAAAAATTAGTTCCCATGTATTTTCAGATGATCAAAAACTAGTTCCTAATCACCTTATTATTCCCTAACCTTATAAATAATTAAATTATACTTATTTTCAACTTTTTAAAATTTTCCCTTAAAGTGTAAACATTAATTCATCTTTTAGTATAAAAAAGGTCTATGTTTGAAAGTTTTATTAGGTTCAAAATAAATATTAAAGCGGGAAACTCCCTAAACTGATTAAAAACTAGTTCCTTAACGGTAACACCCTTCCCGTTTATGTTAAAATTCGCAAAATTAAGGATTTACAGCCGAAAAGGTCGAGTGCGCCATAAACCGTTTCTGCGCGCACGCAGGTAGACTAGATCCCTCGTTCGAAACTTTAAACGCGTTTTTGTCAGAAGCATGTTTCCTCTTTGTTTTGCAGTGATTGGGAAAAAACAGAGGTATATACTTATCGATTTGAAAAAAAAATCAAACATGTCTAATTACGACCTGAACCTACGCAGAAGTCTTCTGATTTGACAAAAAAATAAATAAAATGGCTCTTTTCCCTGACGAAAAATGACGGTTGTTTTAAATTTTCCGTTTTGCAGCCACCATTTGTATAACTTTTCTTTCTTTTCTTTTTCAATAGCGCTGTTACACATATGTATATAATATTCATATAATTTTGTTTACTGTTTGTAGTATTGATAAACATTACCCAAAAGTACTAGTCACAATTTGTGTTCATCTCCCTGTAATTAATTCGCAAAAAATACTGGATTTCCGAGCGATCTGACTGCCTAGTCCCCTTAATGGAAGCGGAGAATTGTTCGGTCTGGTCTGGTCGGAGCCCACGTAGATTGCAAACTATCGAAAACGAGGAGGATAGGTGGAAACTGAATTCGAGTGTATTAGAGAATCAATTTTCGTGTTCCCTCCTGTTTCACCCGTGCTCGGCGTGTAGGCAATTTGACGATATTGCTTTCTCAATCGGTTCGCCCGCATGCCACGATGCCGAGCGAGCCACGTTGCATCGGATATCGTCTGGCCACCTTCGTGCCTGTTCCTGGCGGATACATTATTGAAGCACGGAAGTGTTGCAAGAAAAGACTTGGACTCGATCTTCGATCTTCCATCTTCCATCTTGCTCCCGCTGAAAAGCGTGTCAACCACCGCGATCGAACAATTTCTGGAGAGCATCGCGCCTCCCGCGAGGCTATTTTCAGCTGCGTCAAGCTTCCACGTTTATTACATCGCGGAGCGTGTCGACCATTCTTTCGGCCGATCTTTTGGAGGGGCGGTACACGATCCAAGTGATTTCTGGAACCTCGAGCAAGGGAATTGCCGCCGGGGTCACTTTCGACTTTTTTAAGTAGTATGACACGAGATTTTGCCCGGCCTGACGTCACCGCGGACACGAAGGGCGATCGAATCTGACCTAGACTTTACTTGCGGAGTCACCGTTACGCATTTTTCTCCTCGCGAGATTAGAATCGTTGATCTGTGACCTCCCGCAACCTCCCGTGTCCTTTCATTGTACCTTCCCGTCGGTCCAACCACAGATCTTGTTCGCCGTTGTTAACGAATACATGTATCATTCCATTAAAAGCTGACTCTAAACGTGACCCCTACGATTCGATCCATAAAAGAGCTGTCTTTCGCTGTGTCACGTTACCCTTGGAATCAGGGCCAAATTAAGATTTTTTGAGACCCCCTTCAAGTGGTCACTTCAATGCAATGTACGATTTCTTAAGCATTTTCGATGGTAATTATCAAATTAAGATTTGATTCAAAAGTGTTTCTAACAAGAGTTGGATTTTAAAATTCAGAAAAATTCTACGGTGTCCCATTTTGTCCTGATATCCCAAGCACGTGCTAATTTTTCACAGACTTTAAAAATGAGGAGGTTATAGATTCGACCCGTATATATTTTTTTATATACCTGTGTTTGTCCCCGTATAACTCCTTAGCGTATGGACGATTTTTGATGATTTTTTTTTATTCGAAAGTGGGCGATGCCTCGGTGGGCGTATCCTACAGTGCATCAACATTGGCCCAATATTTTGCCAGTTCTGGTTAATAATAAAGACTATTGTCACCTAATTATTATTATTTTATGTACGCATATCTCTCCAGCATGTCGTGTCAATACATATAAAACTAAACAGTTAAAAATAACTTCTCCCTCATTTAATCTACGACTCTCATATCTTTCAAGTCGGCGCCCCATCATTTGCAAAGTGTAAATTTGACGCGAACTTGAAAAACATGAGAGACGTAGATTAAATGAGGGAAAAAATTGTTTTGCTTTTTAGTGAATTTTTATATTTTTTAAGACGGTTTTAATTTTTCTTTAAAACTCAATCATCTATTTTCCTAATGGGTAATCCAACACTGCTTGGAATCACACGGTTTTCTGGACCCTTAGAAGCCTTCCCTTGCGAAGAGATACCGCAACAGATTAATCTCCCTTCTATCGAATCCAGGGCTGGTTTCGCCGCGACTCCGTCGGCGACTGTCGTGAAACCGAGCCGGTTGAATTTGCATTTTCCTCATTCCCGAGGTCGCATGACGTGTGTACCTCTTGTCCGCGGAGGAGCAGCGATTAGAGTGTGTATTATTATGGCACGTTCAAGGATATGCAGTTAACGGTTCACAAAGCAGTTCCACCGACGCTCTTTTCTTCTGCTTCTCGTTTTTTTCCTTGCCCCGGTTCAAGCAGCACTCCTGCGATTCGTCGCGTACGTACACCACGAGTGTTAATTAGCGCTGCACAAAAGGAGCCGTTTAACAGAGCACCCCTCCTCTGACTCCTACTCGCGGCGAAGACCCCTCGACGAGCGCGTTTCCATCCGTAAACAGAAGCCCGGCCCGTTTCCAACTTCCACAATAACGAATCGCTGATAATTCGGCCGCGGTGACGGCAGCGGCTGAGTAGCCTTAGGAATACTTTTATGCAACGCGCCATCATTATAGATAACCCAGCGGTTAGATAATGTAACGACGTTCCAGTAATTTCTTTTCCGCGATCGCAACGGTATCGTTCACCGTTGCACGCCACTTTCGCGAGCCTCGGAACACGGCTCCGCGACAAAATTCGAGCGCGGCCACCCGCCGCCCGCGCCGGTGCAAATATTTCAAAGGATTCGTGGCTTCGATCGCGTTATCTAATGGAATTTCAGCGTACAAACGCCAGTGTGCGGGCATCGGACATGCGAGGAAATGTGCTGTGAGGAAATCGTGGGAAAGAAATCTTTTTAAATATGCTCTCAAGGTAGTTTTGCTCACTGTACCATCTGTCCTTTAAACTGGAAGGGTGACCCAAGGCTACGTACACACCACATGTCCCCCTTTTCCGCCTGAAAAGCAGCGTTCTCCCATCTCCTTGATCTCTTTTTCTGTTTTATCCACAACTCTAGCGATCCACTTGCCTCGGTTTCACTACAGTTACTACTTGGTTTCTTAGATTATTCGAATGTAAACATTAATAATAAGAGTTGATATCTAAAGTTTGGTTTCATTTTACAACGTCCTCATTCCCAATCGATTTCAAATTAGATTGCCCTCCTTCTTCATTTTTAGATCTGGTAATCTTTCATGAACGTTGCACGCTGTTGTGGTAGATATGTCGATAAGAATCGAGTGTTGCGACTCCTATCTTCAAGTCGGGGGTGAAGAGTGATGTGTCGAGTTACCTATAGACCCATTTCTCTCCTTAGTTGCTTCCCAAATTTTTTGAGAATGTAGTCACCAGAAAACTCTCAGGTCTAATCAGAGGTAGCTTATTCGTGGCGAAGAATGGCTTTTTCCGGGTAGATTTACGGTGACTAATTCAGCAGTTATTTTTGTTTACGTGTACTCTGCTTTGGACTTGCTTAAGCAAGCGGATGTGGTCTGCCTGAATTTAAGAATGCATTTGATTCGATTAATCACAGCATTCTGCTGAATAAATTAGGCGCCTTCGGATTTCATGGGAGGCTTTTGCCGTTGCTACGCAGCTACTTAACGGACCATTCTCAAGTTACAAAGGTTCGTGGTTGCCGATCTCAACCGATACTGGCCTCATCGGGCGTGCCTCGTGTGTCGCATCTGGGACCCTTGCTTTTTTGCACATTCATTAACGACCTTGTGGAATCTTCTCACTTTGCTGTTCCTTTGCTTTTTGCGGATGACCGGAAGTGATTTGCTTGTATTAACTTTCTTGATAATGCCTGGAATCTTCAAGGCGACCTAGACCGGTTATCTAATTGGTGTGCGGTCAACAGGCTTCCTTTGAACTTATCGAAATCCCATGTTCTGATGATTTCCCCCGGTTGCTCGGTACATGCGTTTCTGCTTATTCGTTGGAGCAGATGCACTTGTCCAGCACTGAGAGCGTTGTGACCTGGGTGTCATTTACAACGCTGCCTTTTCCGTCGCGGAAAACGCAGTATCCAAGCCGCCAGGTTTTCTTATCAGCCTACGCATAGATTCGACCATGTGTACCGGCCTTTACTGCGCAGATTCAATCTTTTGACTACTTTGGCAGCAGTGTTTACAGTTCGCCGATCTATCCTTCTTGTTCAGGATCCTAAATGGTCACATCAACTATCCCCAGCTACTCGGGTTAATTAACTTTAGTGCTTTGCATAGACCGGTGCTCTACAGTCGGCTGTTTCGGGTGAAATTTTATCGTAGGAATATCCGTCTGAGCGACCGTATATCTAAGGTATGATTGCGCGGGAGTGAAGTAGCCAACCGAATTAATTTCTTTGGCTCCTCGATCGAAGCTTTTGGACGGTTGGTTATCGCATCTTTCCGTACATCTTTGGCAATAATGTTTCGGGAAGGGGGGCGTACCGGTTTTTTGTTTTTGTTTAAGTTAGAGACACTATAATAAGAGTCTGGACACGAGTGACAGTCCGCCATGTTTGATCGAAGTCCCACGAGAGAGAAAGAGATATACGCCATTTCACTCTGAAC
This sequence comes from Andrena minutula, assembly GCA_929113495.1. NCBI lineage: Eukaryota > Metazoa > Arthropoda > Insecta > Hymenoptera > Andrenidae > Andrena > Andrena minutula. The sequence continues at coordinate 36,876,602 of OV815995.1, forward strand.
TACTCTTAACAACTCTTACGTTTATGGTAGCAAATCTATGGCAATGCATTGCGCATTTAAATAAGTATAATAAAAGAAAATATATCAAATCGAATACAAGATTTAGTTTTTTACTTTATATCTTCATTATCTTCGTATAATGGACAGATTTAAAAATCAGCGGGAATAGATGCAAAATGACGGGCCAATCAAAAACCCAAATGCACAATTTTCTATGTAAAATACCGCCATAAACGTAATAGTTGTTAAGAGTGGTTAAGAGTGAAATGGCGTATGTCTCTTTCTCTCTCGTGGGATTTCGATCAAACATGGCGGACCAATCAAAAAGTGGCCTTCTCGTGTCCAGACTCTTATTATAGTGTCTCTAGTTTAAGTTTCTCTTGTCCGTAAACCACTTACTTTGTTACTTTTTCTTATGTATTTACCGAGCTCAGTCCCGTGCAATCATAATAATAATAATAATAAAGAATCAGAGATGTAAGGATCCCATTCGATCCTTATCAAACTTCCTTTGAAGCTTACGAAGCATTAAAAAATGATGATTACAAAACCGAGATGATCGGGCGAAACGGGAGACGTTCGAATTTCTCGGTTTCCTACACGCGTTCTCCGCTCGATTGGTTCATTTATCCAAGCCATTCCAATCAGCGAAACTCGAGCCAACGTGGGTGCGATATGCGGGCACCACGCAAGTGTGACACGATACCGATCCCTCCGCTGTAAGTGATGTAACCGGTGACGCCAGCGGCCGTTTAACGGTGCCAAACTGCCGGTAGGTGGAGAGAAAAAAAAAGCTCGTTCCCCTTCGATTCGGCAGTGGCCTTTCACGAATGCTTTCGCCGAGTCCGCCCCGTGGGCTCGGGAGCTGGCAGTTCTTCTGCACTGCTCACTGACACGCACCCGCGCGGTGGTATTTGGCAGACGACGGCCGTCCGCGTTCTTATCGGGAGCGCATCGCGTCCGTTGGCGCGGCTTTATCGGCCCGGAGATTTGATAAAAATACAATCGGGACGGGGATTGAGTAACGGGCAGGACTCGGGACGAACGGAATACAGAAAGTATTCGCGGCGGGGGGTCCGTTTCTGGGAAAGGGGTGAGGACGAGGAATGTCGATGGGGTTTCATTGTCGAGAGGCGAGCTCGTTCCCCGTATCCAGGAAAGAAACGAGGAAAACGGCTCGAGGGACACGGCAACCGGTTTTATTGCCGTGTGCCTTCCTCCTCTGCCGCTTCATTCCACTTGCCAGCAGCTCGCGGCGGACGAGACGTGGCACGCCGTACGGTATCCTTGCGTTCAGTCTCGGTGACTCGCGGAACGGGCGTATGCAAAACACAAGGGCTATTTTTAAGAGCCATTCGGGAAACAGAGTGCACGCGTACGTACGTACGTCGATAACGCGACAAACAAGAGATATCGATCTTGGATACTCGATGCACGAAAGAGTGATTGGGAAACTTGATCGGCAATCTGTAATGGTGGGATAGTGTACACGATAAAGAGTTCCTGTGCCTGTGGTGGGTATGCAGAATTGCTGACGCTGGCTAGCGACTTGAAAGATGAGGGGCCCGGAGGAAAACGGGCTCATGCCACATATGCATCAATTTTCGTTTCTTCGTAATATTGATTCGTTCCTGCAACGCAGTAGAATTCCAGCGCCTCCTGATGTAGTAGAATGTGCGTTTCATCGGGCAGAATCAGATTAAATTAAATCTTCAGGCTGAGAATAGAGAAGTGTGTAGTGGAAAAGGAGCCGAGCTCATGCCGCTCCCTGCCATCTAATAAAATTAATTTTTCAGCTAAAATTGGACAGTATCCTGGTACCATTTCTGATTGACACACAGTGTCCCGAAGTTGGGAATTAGTTGGCGATCAAAATGCCAACAATAAATGCTACTAGGGTAGTTGTCATTTAACATATTTGCTATAAAAATAATTTCTCCTTCGCAGTGGCGCACTCGGCATTTAATCTTGGGGAGAACAGAGTTGAAGGGATAAAAATATTTTTAATTGTAATTAACACAAAATTCACTTCATAGGTGATTATAAAAATTTACTTGAACAATAAAACCAAGTTTCTTTTCTTGTTTTTTACAAAGCCCCTTCCTCGGGGCTCGCAACAGAGTTGGGCATTATTCGAATAAAAAATAATTCGTTATTCTCTAAAAAGTTCATTTTATTTGCAATTCTTATTCGAATAAGAATTTATTCGGATACTGCCTAACCTTGGCGCGCTCCTCTGGGCGCGCCACTGCTCCTCCAACTCTCTTTCCTAAAATCGTAAAACTGTAGCATGTGCCTCTCAACCTTCACAGGGGCTCAAAAAATAAATCCATAAAACAGTTAAAATGCGAGAAATATTTTCTTTCGAGCTTCACGTGACCTCCACGGTACCAATGGCTACCAGTCGCCCCCACAGAGTACACTACCCTCTTTACGTACCACCAAGTGCAACGCCCCGATTCACATAGGGGCGTGCGATCACCCGGGATCGTTTCGAAAGCATGTCAACGGAGAGTTGCGCCACGGTATCTAATCCCACGATATCTGCGCGCGACGCAACGGCCGATCCAGCGACCGAGATAGCGAGCTACGTCGGGGCAGATTGATCGGCAGCTGGAATTCGTGGCGAAGGTTCAACCGTTCTTGACATTGCCGGGAAGAACGTGCGGTGTGGCCGCGAGTGTCGATCTAGCCGTTGCACAGTGGTCTGGATGGTGGCCAAAATTCAATTTCTCAACTTCAACTTTACAATGTCATTTTTTTTTTACGAATTGACAACCCTCCAGAGCTTCTAAATCCGCATAGCTTTCCCTTTTCAGATGATTCTTTGATTAGATATAATATTACAAAGACAAAATCATCAAATTTTATGGGAATCTAATTGTTTTAATTACTCATTATAGAACATCAAAATACGTGTTTATATCATACAGTAATATAGGTAAGGAAGTATATTTCAGTTATTTATATGTGTCATAGGCATTTTTTAGTCTATGAACAAATAGTGCATTGTTTATATGAATTTAAACTTTGAGAAGGCTTATAAGAAAAGGATTAAGCGAGATTAACTTCGGACTTTTTTTACATGAAAGCTTACACAATTGTTAACAAGAGCATGTAAATTTCAAGTGCAATCTCTTGCAAGTTTCAATTTTATGCTTCCAGGACGCGTGTAGTTTTAATATTTTATTTTTTTAAGTAAAAGATAATGTTAGAACTGATACTTTTCCTCATTTTTTTCTCTAGTACGGCTATGATTTTTAATTTTGGCTATAAAATACCGCTCTCCAGACCACAATGCGCGCCACATTGATCCGCCATTTGGAATTTTAAATTTTTGGTGCCAAATTCGTTATCAGCGACCTCAAAAACGCTAAATGTAGATATCCCCAGACCACTGTGCGTTGCTCGAAATTAAAGCCGAAGGGAGGAGGGCTAAAGAAGGCCGGCGCGGCCGCGTGCGTGCTGCCGCGAATTAAGTAGGCAAAGGTCGCGGTGGGGCTCGTTGCGCCGCGGAACATGGAGATCGCTGCTCACCAGCAGAACACGTTCACGTGGTGTGACCCACGCGTAAACACGCCTCCGCCGATCTTAACGAGCCTTTATTAACGCTCGCGGATATCATCCATCGATTCGATCGCCACAGAAGCTTCTAGTCCACTCAGCCTGCCTCTGGCTGTTCGCCTACTCCCGGCCAACAAAAGACCAAGCGTAGTGAATCGGTTGAAGCCTCGGTCCTTGCTAGAGAAATACCATCGCGAAAATATCCTGCATCCAGGCGGCAGACAATCGCGCACGCCGTCGATCTTCCAGCAACTTTGATCTCGATGACGCGATGCATACGATGTATATCTTACGATGCTATATCTGCAACGCTGCGTCCGCGTTAATTCGATCTGGTTCGTTAATCGCGCCTATTGCTGCAAACTCTGTTCAACCATAAAAGTTGCGGAGCGCGCAGCGCCTTTTCATTCCGAGGGCAACAGGCTCCTCTCGACGGCACGCGGTTCGGGATTTTCCCTCGACCTCCTTTCCTCTGCCCGCCTCGAAAACGCCGCCTCGCTGTCAGCCCCGTTAGCTTCCCTCCACCGCTGGCGAATCGTGTCTACGCGGACGACCGGGATTAAACAGGAATATTCGCGTTGGTTTAGGGAAGCCCTTAAGCTTATTTCACCGCGGATGCTCGGTTTTCCACGCTGCTCCCGTACAACCGGCGATCTTGACACGAGCTGGCCGCGAATCGATGAACGTGCACCGAGTGACGCGTCCTATGCGGAATCGATGGAATAACAGAGATATCCGAGGTCCGATGAATATCGCCGCGCGATCTTGCCAACCAACGGTGACAAGCGTAAACAGATTCCTCAATTGAAGAAACTGAAGCCTTCGGCGACACGCGACTGTGAAACCATGGCGAAGGGCGGCGATGGGGCACTGTCGTGCTCCGCGCGATTAAATCTTTACGCGAATTCATCCAGCTGACCGACGCGGAATATTCCCGTTTCGAAATGGTAGAAAGTTTTTTTGCAGGATATGTTGCTACAGGTCTTAGGGAATCCGAAATGCATAATTATTTACCCCGGAGGCGACGGGAAAGTTGTAAATAGCATGCGAATATTAAACAAAATTATTTTTTCGAAAACTCTGTCCGACAGCTATCTAAATAAATGTGACCTTCAGAAAGGGTGTAAGATTTATGTAAATGTTTTTTCCATATCTTTTGTAATTTACGAGTTACAAGCGCATAGGGTAAACCCGGGAGACGCGGTCGGGCCGGAGAGTTGGTCGTATATATTCGTACAAATGCGGTAAAGTGCAGGACCAATTACTTGTGTAGAAGCTAAACAGTTGAATGAATAGCGTAATTTCGTTTCCTTCTGTGTTTTTCTGGATTTGTAGGCTATAAAAGGTCAATTGAGGTTACATTTAACCTCTTTTGTCAAACAGCGGTGTGCAGAATCGAATTTAAAATACACTTTTAATTGTAAGTTTATTTTCGTTTAATGTTTGGGATAATAAGATAGTAGAGATATTGAGAGACGATGCAGCCAAAGTATTTGGCAGAGATGGGCAACAAATTATTTGGAATAAAAATTTGTGTAGGAAATTTTTATTTCAATTCATTTTTTGCCCATCTCTGGTATTTGGCCATATTAACTCTTCCTCTAAAAGCTAACGAGAAGATCATCTTTAGCTGCAGAAATGTGAGATGGTCGAGTTGTGATTTTTTTTATTATTTTTGTTTATTTAGTTTGAAGGCAAAACATAACTTGCTAAAACATAAAATTCTGATCATATAGGTTTCTTCTGATAAAATAATTAACGTCTACATATATCAGTTTCAATAGCCACTTTATGTTAGGTCGACCGCGTCTCCCGGATTTACCCCAAGTAAAAGGGTAGGCGATTGAGGGACGAGAAATACAACTCGAATCTCCACGCTGGTTTACCTACTCGGTCATTATGGCATTGCACAATAACACATTAACTCAAACGATGTTTCTTAACATTATTACCTATTATTTTGCTGACAAGTATCGCCTGTTATTAGCAATATTTTTACCAACGACGACATTCCGAACTTTGCCTACGCTTATTTTTCACGACTTTCCCATCGTCACCAGGACAAACAATTATGCATTTCAGGTTCCTCAAGACCTTTAAACACCTTTCGCTGCCAGGCAGATTAAAAATTGGCCAATTTGTAGCATTCTCTTTTTCAGGTTGCACAGCGGACGTCAGTCGATACTTGACTCTCGACGGTGACCAATCACCCTGGCCCGTCTTCGATCGGGCCCCGTCAATCGTTATCGCGGCGAATGAATCAGGCGCGATGAGAAAGGGCAATTAAGAATCGAAGCAGTCGCGCGATGCACGGGAGCGCGTAATCGATGAAGGGAAAAAGAGCCAAGTAGTGGTGGCGTGTATTATCGAGGTGAACGAGAGGTGGGTTCCGATCGAAGGGTTCGATCAGCTGTGGTTAATAAATCATGGTCGATTCGTTCCGCGAATTTGTTAGTTGCTACCGCGAAGCATGCTCATCGCTTGCATCGAGCAAATTGAAAGAAACTTCTCTCGGCGAGCGAAGGGCAAGGTCGGGCCGAGTAGCTATTATTTTTCAAGCAGCCCCGCTGCTTGCAGGAATCGTTGCACATCGATCCGGCGGCTAGCTCCGCGAAATTGAGTTGCATTATAAATGACATGCAGTCCTCCAATCGTCGCTAACTGGCGATAGTATCTTCCTCCGTTATTCCTCTTCGCGGCGCCTCGTCGAATCTCTAGCCGACCTCGTGCGGCTGAAGGCGAGGAACGACGGGCGGGCTTCCTTGCGAACGATATTCAGCAGACCTGCGAATATTGGCACACGGCGCGTGTCGTTTGGAGATTCGACGGTAGTACTCGAAGGAATCCAGTGACGCAGAGTCGAAATCTATTTCGTAGTTTCAGCGCGTCACGATCGGATTAATTCAGCCCATCGAGAGGAAACAGATGGAACGCGAACGTCGGTATCGAGGTCGTCGAACATGGGAACGATCGCCATCGACGGCTCGGCGCGCTCCATAGGCGAATCGGAGCTTATCGTGCACTGGATCGCGCAGCCTCCGCGTTCATCCCGCCGTGATCCGTGCGAAAACGACACACAATGACACGACGAAACTCCGCGTCTTTTGTAAATATCCGAGGAGCTTGATTCCCCGGCTCGCGCGCAACGTGTTACGGTAGACTCAGTTGCGGGGTAATTGTACACGGCGATTAGTACACCCGTATGTTTGGAGAAGCTTAACTCGCCTTTGTGAAAACCGATAGTCACGTAGATAGTTGAGAGGATAGTACCTCGAAGCGGTGTTTTTGCGCGAGGCAAGCAGGTGGAGTCTTCCGTGGCTGCGTAGTTTAGCCACGTACTACGCACAGAGGCGGATTTACCATAAGGCGCACTAGGCGCGCGCCTAGGGCCCCGACTTCGGAGGGGCCCCACAAAAACCAATTTTCCACTTTTTTTTAATGACACCAAATTTGATTTCATGTGATTTTATTCTTCCTGTCTTTCCCTTTTTTGTAAGGGGCCCAATATTTTCTTTTGCGCCTAGGGCCCCAACCGACCTTAATCCGCCTCTGACTACGCACAGTGGTCCGTCTTATTGATGATCTAGCGGGACAAAAGTCCTAAATCATGACCATTCAAAATGAATGAATTGGTCGTAGAGAGATATCGGAATGATGTGGTATGCAACTTTATATACGTATGCATTTCAGAAAGTTTAGTAGCCGCTCGGTAACTGATTGTTAGAATGCGTCAGCATCAGCTGTATGTCAAAAGTGCTCAATTGTATCGCGATTTAAAGTATTTTGAATAATCGATTGCAGTGGTACAACGAACAGAATTAAAATATAATCACAAGAATGATGGAATTTTTCAATAGCTTTCGTTGGAAAAGCTGCAATTTGCTGTGCAATTTTTTCTATTTGCTTTATAGAGAACATATTCACAAGTTATAGCTGTAAATATTTGCAACTCTACATAATTTTTACACATAATTAAAATGATTCCATCTTCTAAAATGGCGATGCCAGGAGTTAAAATGTGTAATTCATTCTAAATAACGTGATTGTAAACAATTTTTCTCCCCAAAATACAGTTGATATTCGCTTTCTACATTTTAAGAAACCCTAAAATACGAATTTTGGTTTTAAAAACCCCATGGAGGCTGAGGTGAACGTTTCAAAGGTAGTAAAATAATGTGGGTGGTGTTTTTCAAACAAATAATAAACATTTTCACCAAACTGATGATTTACGTACGATCTGCGACTTTTGTTCCGCTAGATTGTTATTGTACAGACCATTGTGCTACGGTTGTGTTTAGGTACGCAGTTGCGGCAGCCAGGGCGGGAAAGGTCGAGAGAGAACCGCTTCGGCCACGAACCCGATTAGATTTACGCACCTTGTATTTTTTAAGGAAACTCGGGGACCAGCGCGTCATCGCCCAAGGCGAGAAACGTTTCGCAAACTTCGAGGCGCCGAAAGACGTTCAAGGAGTCACCGCCGGCGAGATCGAGCAACGTCGCGAAACGCGCGACAGCGACCCTCTTCCGCGAAAGGATAAAGAGGGAACACTTTCTTTTCTGCCGTCCGATCGGGCGCCGTGCGCTCGACCTACATGCCCGCACACCGGCGATCAAAGCCGCTCCGGCGAGTTGCACGATCAAAGGAGCGGTCGCAAGGAATTCTCGAAACGCCAACACCGAAAATAGGATCGCGTTAAACGCACAGGCGTTCTTTTTCCGCGGAACTGTACACCATTCCTCGAACCACGGCCCTCGGTTATTCGAGCCGAGGAAACCTCCAACTGCAGCTTCGAACGCAACACCTAGCCTCGAATTTCGGTGTGCATACGCAAGGATAAATAAATATACGAACTATGCGGTAACAGCGGTAGGGAACGACCTTGAACGGCTCCTCGATCTTCTATCGTACCTTTTCAATTATAATCCTCAATATAATTTTAATGGGCTCGTCCCGTAAGGTAAAAGACCCAATACGTGGACACGTCCCAGTTGCTGGACACTGGTGCAAAAATACTGATTAGTACATTTAATATCCGCTTTATCCAAAAAAGAACTATTTTATTCAATTATTCAAATATTTAGTAAAATATATATATGAATATATTTTACTAAATATTTGAATAATTGAATAAAATAGTTCTTTTGCACCAGTGTCCAGCTACTGGGACGTGTCCACGTATTGGGTCTTTTACCTTAAATAAATAAATAAATAAATAATCGACATCCCTCATAGAAGCCTCGATTAATAAACAGCGGGTTTCTGCGCGTCCCTCGCGCCTAGGAATTGGCGAGGGCAGCGGGTTCAGTTTTCTCCTACGACGCGGTGCAACTTAACGCCTATTACGCCGGCTTACTCACCCGACGTAGACGCGACAGGTGGAATTATTGACGCGGCAATCGCTGGCGAGCCTCCGCCGGTCCTCGAAGTAATCCTTCAGCGCCGTCACGCCCAGCACGAAGACCACAGGTATCATGGCGATCTCCTTGCCGAACGCGTTTATGGCTGGCACCCAGTTCAGCAGAACGATAAATATAAAGTACAGATTGGCCACGCGGTGGAACTGCTCGAAAAGGTTGCGCGGTAGGAAGCTCAGCATCGTGTACTTGGTTGTGCGTACCCTGCAATTGTAAGAATCGAGACGCACGTGTTTGGGTATGGAAAGCGCGACGACTAAAACTAGGCTTCAGAGTTCAACGACGGATAATGAGCCTTCACCTATTGTTCACCCTCTTCCCATTCGGATGCTGACTCTGCGGTGTTTTCGGCGGCACCAAGTGGTTCGGCACGATCGTCCTCAGACGAGGTTCCTCGGGTAACGGGCCGAAGCATCGGGCCCACAGTCTCCTCCACCAGGGGGGCTCAGCGCTACGTCTTATCGTGTATATCGACTCGGATCTGCAACAGTTCCAACCCCGTCTGATCAGCAAGGAAAGCCCCTCCGCGAGGCTGCGATCAGATAGCTCGAGCAGCACGCTACTTGTCATCAGTTTCTCGAGACACTTTCTTAAGTCGCGACAACTGCCCGACACCACCACTATGGTGCCATGTTCGAGCGTTGAACCCACAGTCGGGGACGTTTTTCGCGTGCTGTTCTACTATTTCATCGACTAAACATCATCTTACCTGGATGCCTGCCGCGAATGACCTCGAAAAGAGGGCGTCTTTCCAGCGGTGGGTGGCCTCGCCTCCTCTCTGTGGCCAGGCGGGAGGATGAAGTCGGTCTTGGAGCCCACTCTGCTGTGCCCCATCGCCGCGTGCCCTTGAACGTCCACCACCTGGCCTTGGCTGAAGGCTCTCTGGTGCCCGGGCTTCTTCAAGGCCGAGGGCCTCGCGCTTCCGATCGCCGACAGGGGCCCCAGATAGGAGCCGGCGTTCGCGGGCAGGCCCGTGGTCGTCAGGCACTCCGCCAGCACTCCACCGTGGCTGGCCGACCTGGCGTGGGTCCTCGAGCAAGGCAGCCTCCTGCTGCTCCGCGGCTCGTCCTCGTTGGCGCCTCTCGCCAGCGCGCTCGGCGGTGGCACCGTGGTCGCCGCAGCTGCGCCGGCATCCGGTGCGGCGGCAGCGTTGGTCGGCTGCAACGGCGTCGACGACGAGCCAGGGTGCTGCTGGCGACCCGACCCCGGGAACACGTAAACCGACGCCTGCCTGCTGTCCACCACCTCGCTGCTGGCTGCTTCCTGCGCGCCGACCTCGGACATGCTGGCACATCTGACCACCCAGAGGACACCGGGCGAGTTAGACCGCGAAAGGGGAACGTTTCGACGAAATAGAGGCGGGTATAATAAAGGAGCGCAATTTCGCGCGGAGGCTGGCAACGGGAAGTCAAGCGGAACGGAGAAGCTTGGAGCACCGTGAACTATCGCCGCTATTTCCATCGATCCCCCCCCAAAAAAGACCATCGTTCGAACCAAGGCCACGGGGCAAACAGCTATCGCGTATCCGAATAACAGGCTCTTCCCGCGATAAACAGAGCCATTACGAGTTACAGCGGAATTATCGCGATCGAAGGCTCTTTCGTTGCGACTGATAAACACGTACGTGGTAAGTATGGCCAGGTGGCTGTCGGAAAGCCACGTGGCGGCGAGGCGGGGGCGAGCGTCTTGTGAAAAAGAACGCTGAACTCGGGCGGGATGGGGATGAATATTTCAGCGTAATCGGGAGGGAGGAGCGTGGATGCTCCCCAGGGACTGGGCTCAACCCTCCGACGGATCGCCGAAATCTGGCTAAAAATCGATTCCACGAGGTCTATTCTTAGGGCGACGAGAGGCGAGGAGAGCTACCCCCGTCGCCACGCGTCAAACGACATACAGGAAGTAGCGTAATGCATTTCCAGCCGCGTTCTCTCGCCATCGTGGGTGCACTTGCACTTGCCCGACACAGATACGCTATTAATAAGATTGCAGTGGGAAAGGGACGGGCAGGGACAGAGATGGAGAGAGAGAGAGGGAGAGAAAGGGAGAGAGAGAGAGAGAGAGAAAGGGAGAGAGAGCCGTCTTCTCGAGACGGCAGACGCCGCAGAAACTAGTGGATTAGAGTCGTCGCAAGTGCTTCGGGAAATTTCACAAAATATTGCGAAACGCCAAATCACCTTACGCAGAATAATCCAATAGCCACGCTCGCGGGATCACCTCCTCATCTTTCCTCACGGCACGAGGAAAACAGTGGAGACCGACTGGTCGAACGCAGATTAATCACTTTTTATTATTATTATTATTATTATTATTATTATTATTAATACGACTTGATTACTCATCAAATGGAGGATATCTTAATATATATGGCAGAAAGTTGATGTGTTTGTGTGCTTGCCTGTCGCCTAAAAACTTTCGAATGGTAGACCTTTCCCGTTTACAAATAATAAATAAATAAATAAACAAACTCTTGGATCACGAAATGTGTCTCAGCTCCACTATGCCTGGCTAATCCAGATGAATGTGACTTTTAAAAAGGAAGTGAAGAAAGAATTTCTTTGTAAAATCAGAATCTAAATGCCCGGCGAAGCCGAGTGGTAAAGCCAAGTAGTTATGCATACACATAGAGAAAGTAGGATAAGAGTAGAGGCGAGGCAGCTGTGGAAACTGTTAATAAGCCTAACCATAAGAACGTAATATCAACAATTACCTAATACCAATTACCACAAATAAAATGAGATGAAATGATAAGAACTACGATGGCCAATACACACTTATAAGCAAAGCCAGGACGGGAAGACATGAGACGGTAGAATTGACACTAAAAGTGTCGGAGGATAGTGTTGCCCATAGGGTAATTCCGGGAGACGCGGCCGGGCTGGAGAGTTGGTCGAGTTGCTATATTCAGGCTCTACATCTGTGTATATGTAAAAATGTGTTAAGGTTCCGAACAATTAATTCTCAAGAAATCAACTGTTTCGACCAACTCTCCAGCCCGGCCGCGTCTCCCGGAATTACCCTATAGCTGTCGGATATTAGCAGGAAGAGAGTTACATATAATAATCCGCAGCGACGCAGGAGAAAGAGGATTCGAATTTTATCAGCCCCGAGTTTCGCAGCAAAGGCCTAGCGTGTTTAACGTCGATCGGCACCAGATAAGATTGAATTGCCAGGCTTACGCGGGAGAACGGATCGAAACGGCGGGCTCGCCGAGCAGGTGAGAGCGATCCAACGGCGCCGGTATCTACCAGCGAAATGGAAACAGCTCCGCAAGACAGCAACGCGACCTAAATATTCTCCGTCGGGGGTGTTCCAGCGCGGCGGGTCGGTTGTTTGCTGAATTATACACGAAAGCCTCGTGGGCACGTGGTGTTTCCTCCGCGCCCGCAGAATTCGCGCGAAGCGAACGAGGCAGATAGCTCGCCCGAGGGCAGCTCGAGCACCCTTATCGGTCTCCGCGTCGGCGTTAGTTTGCGAAACGATAAAGCACCGGTCGCCTTTCGTCAACGCCGCGACCCGCAATTTATGATGGATCGACCAGCACTTTGTCCCGTCGAGTGCGCACATGCTCCTCAAAGGACGGGAAATTTCGCCGAGGACGACGAGCCGTGCGGACGCTTAACGCTTGTTTTCGTAGCGCAACCAGCCACTGGCTGACAACGTCGTCGAGCTAATTGGGGCAAACGATTCTACTCGATGTCGTACCACTCTGCTTGGAACGCTGTTCGAGGTAGTATGTAGGCGCATTACGTTGGCGCGGCGATTACGGGGGACGAAGGTGGAAGGCGAGGATACCTGTACAACGCTCAAGGCGAATTCGAGGCGGCGAGCGTGCGAGGGAATTGTCAGTTAAATAAATATTGCCCGATGACGAGGAACGGTATCGCCAAGATTACGCTAATCGTATTTACTTTGGGACGATGACAGGCATCGATGCGCGCCGAGGTGGATGGAATTACGTCGCGGACGAAGCAACCTAGTGCTCTGCGCCCACGATCGATGAAAAAAACTATGTAGGTACGCCGGAAGGAACCACAGAAATCTTCCAAACGCCGAGAAATGGATTTGCCATTTTCAGGTAGTTTTCTTGAAATGTAGATTTATCGAAGGTGGTGCAAAGGGCTCTAGGGGGCGAGAAAATTCTGCGCGATCGTGCAGGGAGGAGCGGAGGTGCTCGTCGAGGGTCGGGGAAAGCGAAGGTGCTCGCGTGTGCACGTAAACCGAGCAGAGGATTCCATCTGTGATCGATAACAGCCGACACGTAAATCCCGAGTTCTAATGTAAACGGACAATATCAAGGGTAGGAAAGCCGAAGGGTGGAATTGGGTCAGGCGAACACCGGACGGTCCCTAACCGGGAGGTTCTGCCCGCCTCGCGTTCCGTGCACGCGCCAGTAACGAGCCATTATCGCTTGTAATTATTGCTGGCGGTCCAATGGCTAGATAGTGTTCCGGTAATCGCTAGCACACGTGCATCGACCGTAACCACGCCGCGCCAAAGTACTTTTAAACACTTCGAATGGGCAACTAATTGAGAAGCGTGCCGTGCGGACCGATGGTTCTTGTCAACAGAAAGATGGTGTTTAATAAAGGGCACTTTCGCTGGCCGCGGTAGTTCTTCAAGCAGGCGAGGCAAGAATGCTCGAGTTTAGAAATAGTACGAGATAATGCAGTACAAGAATAGCCAGTAATGTCGATAGAAAATGGAGATCTGCAAATAATGGGCATAACATATAACGGTCGAGCGATAAACAACGTGTACTTTGCGCGAGGTACGACGTCAGGAACGAGTCAATTAGTTTCAAAGTGCATTTCACCTGTAGTTAATCGCTTTGCCACTTGGTGGGAGAGCATTGCTGGTATAAAACTTGACGTTACACCGACAGCCTGAACGAAGATGATCCAACGATTGTGCGTGAATGATTCAGCAGACGGGGGTGGAGTAGTAAGAACGCGCGGGTACCGTTCCTCGACGGAAAAGGTTCAAGTTCGAGGTGGTGTTGCACGCGCGCCGATACTCGCGCGTTTCAGCGAGCCGCGCCGCACAACGCGTTCCACGATAGTTTATGCAATTTAACGAGCAGAACCTCTCCAATGGCCTTCTGGGTAACGAATACAGGGACGACCTCGATCGCGAGCGCTTTTTCCTGTCCTGTTTCTAGGATGAACCGCGAGAATTCGTGCGCACGGCCAACGGTAACCGGTTTCGTGGCCGAGGACCAACATCCCCGGACGAAAAAATTCTGGCCACTTGTCGGGGGCTCTCGGCGACCTTCGACCCGCTGGACAATGGGAAGACATGCGTGCTTGAAATTCGACGGAGCGTCACCGAGCGTCGAGTTTGCGCTTCGCGAGAGGGATCGCTGATGAATTCCGTTTGTTCAGCATCGTCTACGCTACTTTTTAGCGATAGCGTTCTGTTACAGAGTAATAAAGTGAATATTATTACTTGGAACGAGTATCGGCGTTATCCGCGATCGAAAGAGTGTGGACGACCGTCTTACTTTCTACTCGATTAACCGGCAATCCTTGCCGTAGTTTCCTTCTCGGCTTCTTATTTTAGCGAACAACCGGTATCCCCTGATGGCTAATCTATTTTTTCCCCCATTCCCTCGGATAATCCTCTGGTACGGACGCGTTAAACGTTCTTCCTTTTCCAGACTCTCTCGTTACCGTTTCGCTACAACGACTCCAAGCTTCCGCATTTAGATGAGACTTTCTCGTAATAATTAAGTAAACGTACCGAGGCTTTTCGAGCAGAGAAAGAGGAGCTGAATACAGCTACGGAGCCGGAAAGGTCGATAACGAACGGATTTGAAACTGTATCACACGCGTGCCCTCTAAAACTTGATCAACCAACGCGGAACTCCGAGTTTATTGGATGTTCCAAAACACATGCCCCGACATCGGCGACATTCGAATACAGTAAACACAGCTGAAATTAGCCGACCGTGAGTGACAGAAACTAAAAGGGGCGCCAATGCGTGCGGGGGACGAATCGTTGTTGCCTCAAAAATCTCCCACTCCTAATTTCCTGTTTCGGCTCGAGTCGCTCATACGCCAGCGAAATAAGCTCGACGAACGTCAAGGCAGAAAAAAAAATCAAATGGAGGATATAAAGGAAACGTAAGCTCACATTTTTTCCAAGCTCCCAACGTGGTCCACGTGGCCTTGGTTAATGGTTGCGGGGGCGCGGAGGGATGGCTCAGCTATCCCCCACGGTGTCTTCGAACTCTGAAGAGCGTCTCTCGACTGTTACTCCGCGGCAAGTCACTGCGTGGAAAACCGCGAGCAGCCGAGCGCGCCGCCCACCAACGAGGAAAAACCTCCGCTACTTTCGCGTGCCTCTTTTTGACAGACAAGATAACGGGGTATGATGCATGCCCCTCGGTCTCCTCTCAGTGTATCTCTGCGGGGAGACTGGCCCTACCGCCGCACATCGCCTTCGCACGTAACACCATTACCCCTAAACGTCCGACGGAACACTGCGCGATTAGTTTCAATTCCCCCGTTTCCCTGTTACAAACGCTTCGAGGAACGCGCGCGATTTCGCGTACGCGATTCTTGGTCCAAGTCGCTTCCGCGATCCACGCAGGCAAACTGAACGAACTTACCGTCGTACACGTACTGACAATTTGTATCGGCAGACCTGCCAAGCGCGACCGTCGAGTCCACTGCCATCTATCGTCACTGCTATTACTTAAATTGTTACCAATCCAAAAACTTCAAACTCCCTAGCACCGGTTTTTGAAAGTCATCTTACTACGATTACAATTACACTTTGTAATTTCCAATTGCCGCTCTGCGGTCCGTTAAATGGAGCAAATGTGTGTGAACTATAAAATAGAACACGAGAAATTCTGACAGAAATCTGATCGAATGTTTTCGCGACTAGCCAGCAGATTGATACGCTGATCGCTGTGTTGGGTTCATAAAATACGAGTGGATGGTCTAAATAACGAAAGAATTGATCTATCACGAATCCGCTTTAATCGTGGAAAGTGTGAAAAATGGTTCGGGGAATGGGAGATCGTAGAAGCTGGTAGAAGCCTAGGGAGTGTGACGCTGCAGTAGCTCCACCAGCGGTAGCACCGCCAGCAGCAGCTCCGTCATCGGTAACGAGCAGTAACGAGTGAAAGAACGAGGTCTTCCGTTCCGGCATAATAGTCGTGCGAGTTGGCAGCCGCGCGACCGTGTGCTATCACGTTTTCGATCCTTCGCAGCGTTCCTCGTAAACGATTAAATTCCCGCGGAGCTCGGCGTGCCGTAAGTCGAACAGTGCTGTGATCGGTCCCCTTGCGTCTCGAGCAACATGAATGAAGAATACGACGCGATCGTGCTGGGCACCGGGCTCAAGGAGTGCATACTCTCGGGTATGCTGTCGGTCAGCGGGAAGAAAGTGCTCCACGTAGACCGCAACAAGTATTACGGCGGCGAATCTGCCTCCATCACGCCTCTGGAGGACCTGTTCTCGTAAGTCCCCTTGAAAGCCAACCTCCACCGATTCCGTTTTATCGTCCGCGGCTGCAACTATCGCCGGCATAGCAAAGCTAATCTCCGGAGCCCGTGATCGACGGCTCGCCGCACGATGACTGGTCTAAAATATTGATTTTCTCCTTCTCGGTTGTATTCTCGCGGGAACATCCGTCGTCCCGTGTCGTTCGAGTTCCTTCCGTCAAGCGTATCGCGAGACGAAGCGTGACGTATACCGTCGGCCGCGATAATGCGTCGTTGCTGTGCGGCCGCCTCTAAACTTTCATCCCTTTCTAAAAGGATTCTATCGGAAGGTTGGCTAGAAGGTTGCCACTCGATACGGCGAAGGGGGAGGGGCCCGCCCCGCGAAACGCACGCTCGATCGAACGTGCAAAATCGGTTGTGCTGTTTTCCACTACGGAATTGGCGCACCACATTGTTTTCTCTTCGCGATACTTTCCCTGCACATTCCTCGCCCTTCCCCCTCCTTACTCCGAGCCCTTGCGCTCCTCAACTCGGCGATATATGTCTTTTTCTATACCCTTGAACGTGTGACAACCGATAGAATTTAACGTCACGCCAACTTATGCCCGAAAAGTTTCACGAAGGAAATGCTAAAGCGTACCGTTACTCGTATGCCATCCTTGATCCGTTTCCTGCGGAACCGAACATATGCTGGCGGATTTATTCAATCTCGGGATTATGAGAATCCCGAGAACGCTTACAAGTCGCGCGAAGGAATATTTTCCATGGCGTAACGTTGCTCGAGCGTGCTTTATAAATGTAATAATCGTTATCGGGCGCGATTGGCGGATCTCCACCGTTTCGTCTGCTACTGGGGATCATCCTTCGTAGAGCAACAAAAACACGTTACGAGCGAGATAATGGCGCAACGTGACTTTCCGACCGTTCGCTCGACGAGAACGATAATAACACGCCCGTGTGATTGCACTTTTGGTCCATTGCTGCGGCAGTTATCAAGTGTCTGCCCGCACTGAATAAATCGCAACACGCGTCTCAACCACCCATCTGTTGTAGCAACAATAACAGTTGTAGATATACTTTGACTCCGTTGCGTTCGCATACAATTGAACGTAACGGAGGCTTGAATATTATAATAACCCGCAAGCAGCAGGAAACTCTTCTCCTGCTGTTCTAAAAATTTGCTATTTTTAAAAAACCTGTCGACCCGGTGATGACTTTCTAGGGGAATATTTTTATTCCGCAAACGACTTTGCCAGGCTGCTAATGAGAACCTCTTGGACGTGTTGTAATTAAGTATGTGATCGGAAGGTGTGACGTTTTATCAATAGTATCAGAAATGTTTACAAGTTTCGCCGATGTATCATTTAATTGACAATTCCAACGATACTGTAATCATGACTCCGGGGTTCTCAGCTTGGTGGGTGGCAGAGGGGTCGTCCGATATATATGGGAAGATGGATAAGTTTCTGGGGACTTTGGATCCTGCAGAGGACAGAATTTTGAATCTCGGATTCCCATTTGAATCGTTTTTTATATATAAAACCGAGGTGTTGGATATACGTTCTTATCGCTAAGCTTAGTTTCCTGGGTTATCTAGGAAATTCAAGGCCCCGATGCCGGACGAGACGTACGGCCGCGGCCGCGACTGGAACGTCGACTTGATCCCCAAGTTCTTGATGGCCAATGGTCTGCTGGTGAAGCTTTTAATTCATACCGGCGTGACGCGGTACCTGGAGTTCAAATGCGTCGAGGGATCGTACGTCTACAAGTCCGGGAAGATCTCGAAGGTGCCGATAGATCAGCAGGAGGCGTTGTCCAGCGATCTGATGGGCCTGTTCGAGAAGAGGCGGTTCCGTAGCTTCCTGATATGGGTACAAAACATGCAAGAGGACGATCCGAAAACGTGGGACGGCTTCGACCCGTTCACCAACAGTATGAGCGCGCTGTACAACAAGTTCAACCTGGACAAGAACACTCAAGATTTCACGGGTCACGCGCTAGCACTTTACAGGTAAGCAGGCACTTTGCTACGATATTTCGCTAACGCTGATCGAACGAATCTGTTATTTCAGGGACGACGACTACATATGCCAAAGCGCAATTACTACTATAAGGAGGATTAAATTGTATAGCGATAGTTTAGCACGTTATGGAAAATCACCTTATCTGTACCCTATGTACGGCTTGGGTGAGCTTCCCCAAGGTTTCGCGCGGCTCAGCGCCATTTACGGCGGAACGTACATGCTGGACAAACCGATCGACGAAATCGTCATCAAGGACGGGAAGGTGAGAATCCGAACGTATCTGGAGCGGGATAAAATCAATCCAGCGGGTTAATTATCATCGATTGTTCGTCGCAGGTCGTCGGTGTCCGTTCCGGCGACGAAGTAGCCCAATGCAAGCAAGTATTTTGTGATCCTACGTACGTACCTGATCGCGTGAAGAAAGTGGGTCAGGTCATAAGATGTATTTGCCTGCTGGACCATCCTATACCGAGCACAGGGGACGCTCTCTCCACGCAAATTATTATTCCACAGAAACAAGTGCGTGGGCCCTTGCCGTGTTTGCGAAACCAATGCTCTCTGGATTAAAAGCGAAGCCAATTACGAACGTTTCTGTTCCCGCAGGTTAATCGTAATTCCGACATCTACGTGTCGCTGGTATCGCACACCCATCAGGTAGCGGCAAAGGGATGGTTCATAGCCATGGTGTCCACCACGGTCGAGACGAAGAATCCGGAGGCCGAGATCAAGCCCGGCTTGGATCTCCTCGGGCCGATCAGGCAGAAGTTCATTTCGGTGTCCGACTACATGGAGCCGACCGACAACGGTTTGGACAGTCAGGTCTTTATATCGACCACGTACGACGCAACGACGCACTTCGAGACCACATGCCTGGATGTGCTCGATATATTCAAACGAGCCACCGGCGAAGAGTTCGATTTTAACAAAGTGAAACAAGACCTAGGTGACGAAGATCAGTAACCGTAAGACTGTTGCCGTTACTGGTTATCCTCGAAACTAGTTTATCCTGAATTTAAAAAAGAAAAAAAAACGAGTGAGCAACGTAATTTAATCGGTCGACCACGTCGGCGTTTATCCGAGTCTCGTAGCAGATACGATCTACCGACAGACTCGCGCCTAATAATCTTTGATTCTCTTTCATGGAGGATTCCGAGGAAGAAAGGTAAACATTACTCGAAATTTATTTCTCAGTTCACCACCAATTTGCATCCCACGTACTGCCCCTTTTCACAACTTTGGCCCCGGAGCACATGGACGCGACGAACATTCTCACGGGATAATAATATCGAGACTTTCACCATTTCGGGTCTGGGTATTTTTTACTAAATTTCAAACGAATTGTCAAACTGAAAGTCACGGCCCGGGTGTACCCGGCCTCGTCGCCGTCGGTGTATTTTCTAGGGTGAACGAGGCAGTCCCGATTATCGCAACTTGATAGATGTAACATATTTTAACTATCGAATGAGAACAGTAAGGATAACCGTTTATTGAGATTGTACATGTAAGAGGATCCTATAGTCGCATTGCTATTCGCAGTAGTCGAAACGCGTTACGACACGAGGTACAAGATAGAGGTAATTTTAAAAATGAAAAAAAAATAAACTTCACACACAAGATATCTAAACAGCATGCCGCGGTCTAGCATTAGGAAATCTGTCATACGCTGCACATTTAGTTCTGATATTCTTTGAAACTTGAGCTATGCAAACGGAACGGAAATGCAAACTAAATATGCACGAACGAAAGTACTCGAGAGAAACAACTGCCTGTAATGGGAGAGGTTTACAGGAGCCAATCTATACGTTCGCGAAATATTAGGGAAAAGAGAGGGGGGGGGGGATCGAGAGAGCGGCCAAGCATTTAAATATAAATTAAATAGATATATGTATATTCGTTCTCGTTCTGAAATATATGAGAATGAGAGTATAGAGAAGATGGAATCGTTGAAACATTGTTATTTTATGTGAGCTTGAGAACCAGAATACTTCCTTGTCCAATATTTATGACGTGATCATCAATTATACATGTCAATGAGGGTGGCGCATCGAGAAGCCGGGGATAAAGACAATTACGCACGGATATGCATCGTTTTCGAAACTGATATGCGTGTGCATTTATGTATGCGTGAATGTTTTGTTGGGTGAGTGATTGGCCAATTCCGCAGGACGTTTTTTATTTTGCTTGCATTCTTGCTTAAAAACCGTAAACGCACCGCGAATTCGTATTACCTACGAAATCTAGTGGATGGCGGCCGACACACGTTCCGCCGTTACTTTATCTTAAAGTGTTATTCACGTAACTATAATGTGACAGTCGTAAAAAAGAATAAATGATATTGTATTAATTTCATTACTTTGTACTCCTATCTGCTACTCTGCGACACACCGACAGAACAGATACCCATACCTGGTAAAAAAAAAAGACACGACCAATAACAATTTACACAAGCTTCGCGACATAAACATTATTGTCCCTGCATCCGATGATCGCGATATCATTGTGGACAACGGGCGACGAGAAAACTTCACCAGGAAGCTTTTCGCTCTTTGTCAGTCTATTGGTTGTAAAGTTATAAATGTACAGAGTGCCGTCCGTGCAGGCTATAAACAAAATATTACTCTCGCGCCAAGGGGTGGCGAAAATTGGCGAATGAAGGTTCAACACGTATTTCAATGTGGGTTCAGTTTTGAAACTTGTGTCCGATTCGAAGCAATAGACACTTTTGTTCCGACTAGCTACAACGATGCTCCCGCAATCTGTACCCGCGTCATTCTCTTTGACAACGTACGAGAATACGTTGCCCTTGATTCTGTACCTCCACATCTGCAAAATCGAGAAATAAATTGGGAACGAAGCAATTCTTCGTGACGGTATATGCTTGAATATCCGTTACCTCCACGTTGACTTTGATATCGAAACAAGACAACGTTCCTGTCACAGAACAGAATAAGACGAGCCCGGCATTTAGCACCACGGGCGCAACGAAAATGGGATCGCTCAGTTTCTGGATCCAAATAATTTTCCCCGTTGGCTGCTCCAGCGCCAAACAAGAGCCATCTAAAGTTCCAAAGAGGATGGAATTCGTTGCCGAGTGTAACAAACCGGAAGCACTGATGCTTCCGTTACTGATCTTGGTTTTCCAAATCTCTGCACCATCCTAGATCAGAAATTCTGTTCGTGCAGGCTGCTAGAGCGTAGCGTAGAGCAAGTGTTTACCTTGGCGGAGAGGCAATACACATAACAGTCGTAAGAACCAACAAATACTCTCTTCCGTTCGTTACAGAATATCGCAGAACATTTTACAACATCTCCCGTTTGGTATTTCCAAAAGACCTGTCCAGTCTTTAAGTGTAGACAGTAAACGTTGCCGTCGTAACATCCTGCGAAACAGGGAATTGAGAAACACGAATGAATTTCATGGAAAATACGAAACTTACCCACTATACCCTTGAAGTCGTCCAAGACTAGAACCGAAGCTTCAATTCTATCGGGGAGTCTCGCTCTGAATGCAGGAACGTGGCTCTCTTCATCTAATTGAAGCGTAGCAATAAAACCGGAATGGGAACCGACCGTTGCATACGTCTTTCCACTAAACACAAGATTTCTTAGTTGTAACAGTAGGATGTACGGTAAGGATACGCAAAAGTCCCACTTACTCCGAGTAATGAAACACAGTGGGCGATGCATCTACGCATTTCTGTAAATTGCACGTTTTTAATATCTCGATTCTTGAAAATCTGTCGTACTGCCTTTCATTTCTAATCGTCGCTGCACCGTTACACATTTGACCCCTGCACTTGTGCCACTCGTATATGGAAGTTTGAATGGGATCCGAGTCTTGGACTCGGTCGTTGACGCGTTTTGGCGATACCTCATCTTCTTTAGCAACGTTAATTAAAGGAATTTTTTCAATGTTGCCAGGTTGACATTCAAGGCTTTGGATTGTCTCGTCTTTTTCCTTATTCGATACAGCAGTTTGTATGTAGCTAAGACATTCGTCAGCAGTAGCATTATTCAAAAGTCTGCCAATCAGTTCAGGAAACTCTATACTCAGTTTTTCAGACACACTGTTTGATATTTGAAGCGCAGCGATAGATGTACCCCCTAGATTCATAAATCCATCATCCCCGTACTTTAAATGATCCCTCCAAATACGTTTGAAAATTTCATCAATTTTTTGCATGTCAATTTTGTTCAAGGCGCTACATGTCGTCCGTTCCAGTATTTGCGTCTTTAGAAATTCGACAGAGATTTTTCCACTGGAGGTGAGCTCGAAACGTTCCAAGAAATGGATTTGATCTGGTCGATATACATGCGGCAAGTCATCTAAATGTTTCGCCATGCGAATGTCCATGCTGGAATCGTTTCTACCTGTTTCGTTGGTAGTTAAACACAAGTGCAACTTGTGATTACTTTCATCCCATAATACGTAACAACTTTTTACAAACTTTACTTGCGATGCGAATTCTTCGAGCTTTGTTAGGTCCACTTTATGTCCAAATCTTTTTACGATACCATTTTTTCGCCCTTTATAAAATATCCTACCCTCTTCATCGATCTGAAATGGAAGCATATTCGATTGTACGAAGCGGGGCATTGCGTGTAATATTATACGTGCTTACGTTAACTACATCTCCACTGTCACGAAATACTGGCAGTTGTAAATCTCCGATGCTTTCGTCGTTTAACACGCAAACTCTGCTGTTACTACCTGCGTGTAAATACATTGAACTCGGGCCTTCTTTAATATGATTATATTATAAAAAAGCTGGTTACCAATTACCTATATGCAGGATACCCGTGCCATTTCTAACAACTTTTCCGGTCTCATCCCTAACTTGAAGTATAGTTTGCGATAACGCTTGCCCCAAGTAATTTGTGCGACACGGCAGTCTTGTCGTTACAACTTCGTTGACACTAGCCCAACACGATACTTCGGTGATACCGTAGATGTTATAGATTTTCGTACTGTTATGAGGATGTTTGGTCTCGAGGAGCGACTCTAGTTTAGGGAAGGGCTCTCCACCCAGCAGAAGAACTCTAAGCGAAGTGTTGTCGCTCAATATAGTAGCCTTCGAACGTTCAGCCGTCCAACTGTACAAGAACACGGAAGGAGTCATCTGCAGTATAGTAATTTGCCTAGAATGAGCCTCTTTTAACAGTCTGAAAGCAAAGGAGGCTTTTATTATCAGATCTTGTTGCGCAGATATCACTAGCGTTGGCACATCTGTTATCTCACCTGTTTGTGTCGTTCTTTGTTGCCTTCGAAACCATAAACAGCGACCCTGCACTCGAAAGGGCGAGGAAAATTTCAACGATACTCGGGTCGAACGTGAAATTTGTAAACTGAGCAATTTTATCGGATTTCTCAATGGCTAATATCCTCTTTAAATCCAGAATATTTGGAACTATGCAAGAGTGAGAGACTTTAACTACCACCGGTGCCCCAGTAGAGCCGGAAGTAGTAATTGCGTAAGCGAAACAGTTTGGTTTCACGTTTTGTACAGCTCGCCTCCGAATTTTGTTCAATTTAATCAGATAGATAGATTCGCCGTGTACTTTGAATTGATTCACAATGTCTCCTTCGGCTGATATTTGTTTGCTGAACAAATAACTTATATGCAAAGTGTTTCTCAAATTTGTATATTCTGTCGGATTTAATGGTATATTTACAAAGCTGTGTTTGCTGGCTAAAATGCTAAAAAACAGAGAAATCATCAGTGCGTATTTGCGCCAATATTAATGTTCTGCGATATTTCGATTCTTACCCGAGTATCAAAGAGACTACGCAATATTCGGGGACATCAAAATTGATACCAATAAATTCATAGCTTTCTATGCTCTTCAGATGGTCAGAGAGCATAACTTTTGCGGCAAGAAGTTCTCTATAAGTTATGTAGATAATAATTCCTCGCAAGTCGTGGTACTCTATTGTTACGTTATCCAGTTCATTCCAGTTGCAAATGTCGTGCAACTTTATTATTTCATTCGTGGAATTACTACAATGTCCCATTAAATCCTCTGGATTCTCTGAAACAATTCGGTCAGAGTGAAAAATGTATCGTCGCTTCGTTCTCGCTAATTTACTAGAATATTCCATATTTACCCATTTCGTGTCAAATATTACCGACCACTCGCCCTTTATTACAGAAATTAATTCGCCTATTCGTCATTTATGTTTTTGCCGAAATTAACGATTGCGGCATACAATTCCTATAATAAATGCGGAAGCCTCCACGTAGGTTATGCCGCGTTTGTGTATTTCAATTTCAGGATTCAAATAAAGGACAAATCCTTTCGTACATCGTATTGCCTTTTATTTTTCGTAGCAGCTTAAATAGTATCGATTACAGAACCGAGGAGTTGTAGTTTTTCGTAAGGGCAAACTTTGTTTAAGGTTACAACTTGTTACTACTTTGCTGTAGAATACAGGCGTGATTATATATATTCTATACAGAATCGTAGATAAAACGTTGAAGTACACAGAATTCTACCAATTAGTACATATATCGCGTATTGATCGAGTAAGACACGGTTGAGCTGTCCAAGAGTTTAATTCTTTGCAGAAATTTACATTTTATACTTGGATTCTTATTCCGGAGGATTGATTCGTGCGAGGAGTGTTCAAATAAAACTGCCAGAAATAGAAATTAAACTTATATTCTATACAGATGAAAACACAATTTGCAGATCTAGTACACCAAACATTATGCAAATCTAATATACCACTAAGTGGAGGTAACAACGAGTACATTTAGTATGAATTTATATTCATCTTTGCTATGCACTGTAAGCAGTACTATGTAATGTTGTACAAAATATTTGGGATAAACAAACCGGACAAGTCGACGCGACCTTGGGCGTTCGGAAAGCGGTAATCTACTTCAGTTACACAATAACTATTTCACGCATCGATTGAAAAATTATACGATTATTATTAAAGAATTAATTGAAAGTAATATAATTGGTATATTCGACTGGTGAATTTTTAAACGTTCAAACAGAATTTTCAGAACGATTCGGAGAATCGAGTGTTTGTGAACGGCTTCCATCTACTTCTCTTCGCACCATTCGTTCTCCTTGCGAACCTGCTCCTCCTCCGTTGCCGTGAAGTCGTTCTTAATGTTGAACGTTTTTCGAATCTCTTCGGGTGTCTTGCCTTTGATCATGTTGGCGACTGTTTTGCACGTTACGTCTAAAAGTCCTTTAATGTCGAGGTAATTGGCTGCCAGAATTAGCTCGAACAGGGTTCCTTGATCGACCTGCGAACGAATCGTTTGAATATTTACAGTAGAGATTACGAGAACCGCGATACCTCCCGAGCTTTCGATACGCGAAGCGATTGAGCGAATTTACTTTTAGAAAGTCCGCGTCCCAAGAACTTATGTCGTCGGTGCGTTTCTCTTTGTTTTCGTCGTCTTCGGGTGGTGGTGGGTCATCCTTGTGATAAGTGGCCCACTGTATTACTTTCCTAAGGATGGCGGAGTTTACGTTTGGAAGAGGGACGACCTCCTCTTCGTCCTCGTCCATACCAAGATCCTCCAACATTGTTTTTATGGTAACCGAACATTTTGCAATATCAACGTCCACTTCGAAAACTTCCCCGTCGGAGCTTTGCAGCTTGATATTCGGCATCTAGAACAGTTTCCCAACCTATTTATATAATATACTACGTACACGGAGATTAAAATACTTGGTGTGAGAAAATATTCGTCTTGCGACGTTCAAGTGCCCAAATATTTTGGTGCGTGTCCTTTTTATTTTCGTCGCGGGAACCGCGTCAACGGTTCTGCGGGTGCAATTCGCGCAGCATTCTCGAAAGATTCTTTCGTTCGCCTCCTAATCGGCTCGCTACCGGAACTAGTCGTGCAACAACGTTTCTATCCGAAAGCAAGCGGGCACTCCATCGAGGCAACAAAATAGCCCGTCGCGAACGACATTTTCTTCTGACAT
This sequence comes from Andrena minutula, assembly GCA_929113495.1. NCBI lineage: Eukaryota > Metazoa > Arthropoda > Insecta > Hymenoptera > Andrenidae > Andrena > Andrena minutula. Next base: position 36,903,012 of record OV815995.1, read on the forward strand.
GTGCACGAAAGCTTCTGACGTGTGCGAGCACAACGTTGCGCGCAAATCCCCAGCTATTTAGCGTAATGAATAGTCAAAGAAATCACCGTGAAATGTCCGTTGGAATGAGCGCAGCGAGATATCTAACAATTTGCTACAACGGCGATCAGCAGACTCGAGCAGACTGCAGAAGGCACTTGTTCTCCTGCTCTCTGTCGCTCCCCTTCTAGCTTCTGCTTTTTCGTGTTCTCTCCTCTCCCTCTGGCTCTGCACACTGTCCTTCGTTGCCACCGCTACGTCCTTTTCCGTCGATCGGGCTTCTAGTTACCTCCTTCTCGCTCTTCTGTTTCCCTCGCGTTTTCGTACTTGTAGTTTCTGGTACAGAGGGACCACGGGCCTCGACGAAACGTTGCGCCACGTGACGCGAGATGTCGGTATAGTGCGGTATAGTACTGCGCAACAGTTTGTCAGATAAAGAAGTTTCGTTTGTCGAGAATCAGACTACTACTACTACTACGTACATACATATCTGATTAATGATTTTCTGGCTGTGAATGATGAATTATGATCGCGGTTATGATGAAAGCTTCGACGAGATGTGCGCTTGAAATCCGCCACTCGAAGAAGCAGCGCGTGGTTGATTTAGCGCGAGCACTGCCCTGAAACCGAAACTAATCCACTAGAAACGATTCGGAGGGGCACCTAGTCGTCTTTCTTCCATGCGTTCGACCTTTGTTCGATTGTAAATGAAACGAAAAAGTGAGGAAGGCAAGTTTTTTTATTCCGCTCGGAAACTTTCAGCTTTCAGTACGGAAATATGCAAATTCGGATACATGGAGAAGTAACGCGTTCAAACAAGGGGAAGCGTAAAACCACTTTTATTTATCGCTTCCTTTCTTTTTTACGTTTCTCTTATTGCATAGAAGAGAAAGTTTCTATTCTTTACGTTCTCCGGCTGCATAAAACGGCCCCGTAAAAGCGCGAGCGGTCTGTTTCACCTCCGACGTGGTTACAAAACATGATCGAAAAAAATATCGAAAATTTTTTACACGTTGGGACGAATTTGTTGGCACTTGAATCGGGATAGTACTTGAACCGTTAGTCCCTTACTGCATTTTTACGAGGGATTGAGAGAAACACGGCTGTATTTTTCTTTCCATATACTATACAGGTACTTTCCGCGGTTAAAGTTTGTCGCGTAGTCGCCAAATGTAGCCTAGGGGTTAAAATGGGATCGTTTTTATGATTTTATTTCATACAAAGAAACGCATATATTTGAAAATCAAGATGTACACCTTGTTGTGTATAAATTCAGCTGTGTTCTTTGAAAAAAAAAAGAGAAATTTGATACCGTAAGGAATGGTGGTGCCATAGCAACCCCTTCTTCTTAGGCGGTCACAGCATTTGCGTTACTAGAAACATATCTCGAAGATTACTCGACCGATTCAAATAAAATTTAGCGCGAATATTCTCAAGTCTATGATTGTTTGTAACAAGGAAAGTTTTCAGAGTTTTTTCGCGAAAGTGTTTTCCTCGATCGGGAAATAAATAATTTGCGTGACTTGTCCGCTTACATATATGTGTGTACGGTGAACTCGTCGAGTGTGAGAAAATCTTGGACACTTGGACATTTAGCTTCATCTCAAAATAAATCTGAAGCTTTCTTTCGCATCTGTTTTACTTGTTTAAATGCGAATATAAACACAAATAAACATTTCTAAAAAATATAAACGAAAACACAGATCATTATTAAACATTTGACACGAGTTGAGCAAGCATCGCTTAATCATTTGATTTTATCAAAATCTTGTTCAGCGCTTTCTTTACTCTTGCCTAACATACTTACGTTTTTTTCTACTCTTTGGATCCTCGATTGTTCCGTTGTTCGTGTAGACTGTAGAGAGCATCTTTTTTCCGGTGTGTCAGCAAATAGCACGTTTGCTTTATCACCATTTACAGCGGAGTAAGTATATAGTATCGTGTTACGATTTACTCGGAGCTTGAATTTTTGCGTTTCATCTCAGCAAACGAGAAACTAAACATCAAATTACTAAAATGCGTACACCTTAATAATGAACCAACGTGTACCGACTCGTTTACGGCAAAGAAGCAAAAATTCACGCGCTTTCTCACCGCGGCCAATTAAAATAAAAGACAAAATTTACTCACGTGCTCTAAATACAAAGATTCAGGGCTATAACCACAAAATTAACACACAACGCTCGTTTGTGTCAGAAAAAAACGGACGATGCAAATATCGTTGACCAGTTCTCGCATGCTTTGGGCTGCCAGACTTGTCGTTTAAAAGATTTTACTTGTGTTGCAATTTATCCCGTGATATTGAGAAAATTGATTTTGTTTTTAAAACGGCAGCCACTCGAATCGAAGCATCCGATTTTCGACGTAAATTCTCATCTTTTTTTGTTAATAAAGAATAAAACAAGACACTAATCGAAAAATCGTCTCGCCAAGTACCAAGTACCAAGTCTTGAGAATATTCCTGCAGAATTTTATTCAAATCGGTCCCCTGCCGCCATATCTTAAAATATCAACTTTCTTTTCCAAGAGAATGCAACTTGATTTATACCCAACAAATTCTACATCTTGATTTTTAACCAAGACGTTTCCGTGTATGAAAATAAAATGATCAAAATCACCCCATTTCCAAGCTTCCATTCCCAGCTTCCAAGATCTGCCGACGGCATGCAACCCCTTAAATTTATTTCAACCGAAATGGTCGAGAGACAAAACAATAAAACGAAAACGAACTGGTATGCGTCCTACGTGACACACCATATCGCAAGGGAGCAAGGACGAAAGGACGTTCCGTGACGCAAAATCGCTTTCAACCAGAAATATCGCCTGGCCGCCCCTCTGCGTCCGCGAGCGGCCCAGATTTTTTCGCCCCGACGCAGCGCGGCGCCTACGGGCACATCACCGGATACTTAAATTTAAAAATTACGAGGTGTCGCGCGAATCGATGGAGAAAAATTGCACGGTAATCTGCCGCAACGAGCCGTTCAATTTCCCCCGCAACGTTAATAAAAAGTGTAGGGCGAACGCGAAGCCGCCGAACGGCAGAATTACGGCCCCGCTATTACTCCGATGATTTCTCTCCGCGAAACTATGAACATCGGGTTGCATAGACGAGGGGCCGCTCGACCAGGCGCCAACGGCCTACGCAAAGATATCATCCCCCGTTCCCATCTCGCCCCCTTTTAATCGCGGCTGCCCATATCCTCTTTCGGGAGCGGCTGAGCAAAAATTTTCATCCCCTTTCGACGTCCCCGTCGCGCTAATATTCTCCCCGAAATGGGTGCAAAGTGTCGGCGTGCACTCGAGGAAAGTACACCAGCCGCTGCTATATAGCGGAGTAACGGGCGCAGTTACAACCATTCGATCGACGCATCAAAAAGTTCATTCGGAACCTCCGATCGAGAGATACGAGTTTCCCTCGGCAGAGTAGTTTCGCTGTCGATGCGTCGAAAAGTGCATTAATGCGAGTTATAGTTCGCCCGGAGCGGGACAAACGTACGTTCCCGCCTCTGTGTATGTAGCACGCTTACTTTCCCGCAGCCGTCCTGCCCCGCTTCCACCGGTCGCGGAACAAAATCATATCGAGAATATTCCCGCTCGGCGGGAGGAGAGAACGCTACCCTCCAGTCTCCACCGCCGCCGCGTCGTCCAGAGTGACCGCATTTTTACATCGATCGAAATAATTAGGGGGTTCATGTTCATGGATGAACGTGACGGGAATGACGGGAATGGTGTATCAGGCATTTCCTTGGACGCAATTCTTCGTGGCAAGGGCAAAGTCGGGGTAGCTGAATAGGCTGGAGAAAGACGAATGGGGGTGTACAAGCGGAAGTCGCCAGCGTGCCCCCGAGTCGGGCGAAACATCAATTTTCGGCCTCTTCTCCGATGAAATTACAGTAGGACTTATAAGCCTCTTGCTATCCGAGAGCAACGATACCCTCTCCGTGGCGTTTCGCAGCTTCAAATCGTTCCTCGATCAACCCCCGATTACGTAAACACTCTCCTCTCACTTGCTTCGATTAACTTGTTCCTGCGCGGCATACGCGAAGCCACGGGGAAGTATTCGGGCAAAGAATCGGTAATCGAGGAAGCTTCAAAAGTTCCGGGTCGAATTTTAAGTTTAGTTGGGAGATTATGGAGAGGGAAATACCGGAGGCAGAAGGGGCAGAAACGGGGAGAGCGCGAGGATTACGAACCTTACGCAACTATTTAAGGACGATTGCAACCGCAATAAATGCTAAAGGGAATGCTTCCGTTAAATATCCCCGGGCGACCCTTGTACTCTTCGGAAACAGATCGCTGCGAGTTACGATATCACTCCCCCACTGTCGAAGCCTTATTAAAATCCGCCTTCCAGTGAAATTGGCTTTCCGCTTTTAATTTCATTCTCAGCTATTTGTTCGGGGTATTTTAATCCGTGTGTTCGATTACAAGGAGAAACCACTTTTGGCGATTCGTCTGAAACAAAGTTCCAACGAAGGGATGACGACATGAAACTGAAAAAGTCGTCACCGTGAAGCCGTTTCGGAGGGAATCGCGGGGCGGGAGTCGCGAGAAATGCGAAAGGAACGAGCATTGGCTCGTTTGGCCGCTGTTCAAATCAACTTGTTCGCCCAGCGAATTGGCAGGGGATCGAAGATTCGGAGACGAAAGGGTAGTGACACCGGGAGAGCTCTGCTCGTCCGCGTAGCCGGTCCAGACTATATGTGTGCGTAACGATTGCGGTGATAAATACCGACTTACGCGGCTCCTCGGACGCGGAGGCGCCGCGACGTCTGCGTCTCTTGCGAGCTCGCACTCTCCACTCGATTGCTAACGCGTTTCTGACTTTCTCCCCTCTTTTTCACCGAATTAATGCCCGGTAATTGCGAACTAATTGCCCTGGCTTCCGATCATCATTACTCTTTCCTCGCCGCGACTTTTTTCCAACCCACCGACGCAGGATCCCTCGGCGGAGCAAGAAAGCTCATTACGATTTCATCGACCTTGAACGATACCGCGAGAAAACGTGCCGAAGCGAAAAGTTCCCACCCGCGGCGGTCCATTCGCTGCCGCATAAAAAATTGATCGACAGTCGACACACTCCCGTTTTTTCATCTTTCGCTAAACGCACAATAGCCGCTCTGACGTAGCCGAGCCGCAGATGCTTGATCCAGAATCCGCGAAAGCCTCTAGCCATGGCATTTACCTGTGAATTCCCTTCGCGCTGTTACAATGCGCTGCTCCCAACTGCTCGCCGCGTGCGAGGGAAAGAGGGGAACGTTGGGACGAGGGAAGAAGAGGGAAGCGAACGGTGGCTTTTTCGCATTAAACAGATACCTACCTGCCAAGTCTTGCCTGTCGTTTTTAATGAGACCCACGCGGGCGTTGTGGGTTAATTATTCCTCAAAAAATCTCGCTCCTGTAATTCTTACGTTCGTTAAGCATCGTCGCTGGGAGTTTCTCGAGTGCGTCTTACCGATCCGATGTGTCAAGACTCGCTGTTTCGTCGGAAACGGCCCGTCGAGATTTCCGCGCGCGACAGCTGGAGCCGATAAGATCCGAGCTCTTGATTGCGTAAGCCTAATCACGCTGGCTTTTCCTTCCGCTTCCTTTCTCTGGACATTGGTCGGTGTAATTAAATATTAACTGATCGACTGGATTGATTGGACACTCGAATCGTCGCGAAAACCCTCGACAGCTAAAGAACCACGAACAATGTCCGGGAAGATGTAAGAAGCTGCAGATGAAAAGGGGTGGGAAATTCACTCGAGCGAGCCCGCGAAGATCTCGATACACCGAGGCACAATGCTGGCCTGTAGGTGTGTGCGTGCGCGTGTGTGCGTTGGAAAATCAATTGCAGTCGTAGCCAAAGATTGCGAGAGTAACCTTTTCGATGCTCCCTCGCCCCATCCGTCATTCGCGCATCATATCTTCTCTATCGAAAGCATTCCAACGCGTTCGATACTACACCGGCATTAATATGCAAATTATCCGTTATTCTTGCGCGGCCCGGCAAGCAGAGCGACTCGCTTATGTTTCGTTGGATACGAACGCGTGGCCCTCGTGGGCACTGCTCGCGAGTTGAATCGTTTGAAGTTTGAACAGTTTAACCCCCAAACGACGCACATCTCTCCGAGAGCCTCGGCGCGCATTGTGCGAAGAAAACTATCTATCGTTAAACTATGCTCGCCGAGCAACTTTCCTCCTCAATCTCGGGCGTCTGAACTCTACGAGCAGTAGCGTTGTATTGGGGCAAAACGGAGGAGACGCAATTACATTAATCGAGCTATATGTTACAGTGGGTCTCTCTGCAGTTTCTTACCATTTCTAACACGCAGCGATTTTCACTCGCGTCCGCGAAGCCAGAACCTTGCCACCCCTCCTTGATCCTCTGCCCTCGATTCCGTGTGGCATCCTGTGTAACGAGATCGACGACGATGCCCTTCCCAGCGGCGGCTCCATTCACGGAGCTCCATTCATGAATCTATGTACGCGAGGACCCGCCGCTGCCCCCGAAAGCAGTTTTTCGTGGGTGAGCCGGGCGGCTTCGCCTTGGCAGCGTTTTCGCGTGATATCATCGTTCTGGGTGGAGACTAGCTCCAATGACGTAATGAGCGAGAGGGTGTAGAATACATGCTGGGCGGCCGCAGCAACTCGTGGAGGAGGAACACGTCGGTGGTGCTGGTGCCAATGGTGGTGGATATAGAGGGGATCTCTTTGTGGCACGGAAGAAGATCGCGGAAGGGGGGTGAGTGGTAGCGGTATAAATGTGGCCCGCGCAAGCTCCACCAATCATTCGCCCTCTGACCTCCAAACTCCAAGCTGCCGCGGTACCAAGCACACCCCCTCTTCTCTGCTCCTGCGATCTTTCAGAGAACCGAACCGTACCAGCACTCGCGCCTCGTGACCACCTCGTGGTAGCACCGGAGCATCTTCGCCGAGGAGCGGTCCTGCAACTCGCCGCCGAATCCAGTCGACCAGCTCTCGCAAACATCGACATGACGACGGTGAGTGCTGGAAACTTTCAATCGCCACTATCTTCCACCGTTTCCGTTCAGATCGCGTCTCACATCTGCGCGCGCGCGCCTCTTCTTCGTCCGCCTGTCAAGACCTCGGTAGTATCTGAGCCGGGCAGTCAAAAGTCTCGCGATAAGTCGCGCAACCGAGACGGACAGCGACCGCTGTATCGGGTCGTTAACGTGGATTATTTCTCGGGGGATTCGAACGCGGTTGAAGCGACCAGGTGCGCGGAAGACTTGAGGCTAGCCGCGATGACGGCACGCCTCTAATTCGCTCGAGCCCGTCTTCGGGGGGGCCGCGGAGAAAGGAAACAGAGGTGTGACGGGGATGGAAAGGTGTACCTAATTCAAACATTGCCAGTGGTCTTTTTCCTTTTTCTGTCGAGGCGTCGTATCGACTCTGGATAGCCGCCGGCGGTTGTCGAGTAGAAGCACAAGGTGGACGCGTGAATTTGATCGGAAAGGGTAGCAGCAGGCAGCTAGGGGTGCGTTATGCATGCGATATTGCGCGGAGAAGATTACTCGTCGTATTCGATAGAGAGATATTTATCCTCGCGCCGCGAGGCAATCGTTTGCTATTGTCGGATGGCGGCTGTTCCCGCGAGACTGTCGTAAGCTTCCAAGATGTAACTTTATTCACCCCTAGTTTGTTTCAACTCTCACATTGCGGGACAGGCGCGGATGCGCGTTTAAAAGGGACATTGCGTTGAAATGATAATATATATATAATAATAATAATAATAATAATTTGTGGGTCAAGCAACGTCGCGAACGATGGGGATGAAAAGTAAACCGCGAGATGGGACACTGGGCGCAAGTAAAATTCGCCTCGCAATCTACCGAAAAGAAATTCCCCCAAAAGTTTCAAGCAAAGCCCAACGTTACAGCGGCGAGGAGCCCCGAAGCAACAAGTTTGTTGAAACAATCTCTTCGTTTCCCTCGCGAACCCCTCCGACCAGATCCTTTGCGGTTGCCAGAGGCTCGACCGGTTATTTCCGTGGAGGCGCGCGATACATCTTGGCCGAGATGCAAATAAATAGAGGCGCAAGTGGCCGTTTACAACGTAATAACATAAATCTCCCCTCGCGGGCCTGGGAGGAGATACACACCCGGCGGCGGATACGTCTCATACGTCTCATACGTCTGGCGCGCGATACGAGCCCGAGGATTTATCCCCGTCCGGATGAATTTACTTTGCATTATTATCGGCGCCGGTAACAATTGGCGCGCGACAACAATCGGCCGGTGTACCCCCATAAATCTGACATCGCGCAGAGTTATTGCCCGGCCGGGGAAGCACGGCAGATTCGCGTCTCCGTGCGAAAAAGGATCCGGCGGAGGGAGAGAACGAGACGCAGTTCGCCCCGCGAGGACCTTGCGTCCGGGTCCCGCTTCGGTCTAGCCAGAGAACGCATAAAGCTTCTTGCTCGTATCGAACGAACCGTTCAGGGTTTTGCATTAGCTCGCACTTGGACGCGGCACCGTGGAGCCTCGGAGCTACTACTTGTCGGAGATTCATCAACGCCATCCGCGCCCGGCAACTATAACTTTTTACGGCGTGATTACCAACTTCAGTGGTTACCAACAATCCGACTCGCGGGGAAGGTCCGGGGGCCAGGGTCGGGGGTTCGCAGGACAGGGCGACGCGCGGGATGGATTGATTGATCGAGACAGAGGGAGGCAGCGACTCTGCGCTAGGAATATTCCCGATTTATGGAGCCAGCGAGCGTTCGCCGTCTACGATATATTTACCGAGCGCGCAGCACTCGCAGATTGGATTAACCCTCTGCGCAAAGCGGTCGAAGGGTTACTCCGAAGCCCCGATCGAGACGGAAGAGAGGAGATCGACGAGTCTCGGTGCCCCAAGTTTTGCAATGCAGCAACTTGGGACCCGGCGTCCAGGGTCCTCGGCCGGAAACGCGTTCGACGAGCTTTGAGAAACGCGCGGCTGCTGACTTGAGGCAGAGCGTCAAGGGAAAAAGAACGGAGGGGTGGAAAAGCTTTTTCTGTGCCACCAGACAGAGAGACGCCAAGACGTCCCACATCCCCAGGCTGGAGTTGAATCGCGCGTCCCTGCCGCATGCCGTCTCCCCTCTACCGTTTCCCACTGCGTTCCCCACAGTCACCCCACTTTCGGACTGTACTGTTATTTGCGTTTCTATCGTGTTTCTGTTTGATTACGCCAACCGAGAGAAGCGGTCGGAGATCAGTGGTACGAGATTTAGCGTGGGCGGGTAAGATGAGAGCTCTTGCCAAGTAAGGGAATGCTTCGGCTCGTTGTTGAATCGTAGCGCACTTGCGATAGGTTTCTTTGCCTTGTTGAAAATATTGGTGGATCGTTTTATCGTATCCTCAAATATCGCTGCTGGATTTCTCCGGAAGACCTGTGTCTTTAGAACAGGTGGGGGAAATGTTTCGCCATTGTCAAGGGGAGAATTTTGGCTTTGACGAAAAGCAGTGGAGGATTTAACGGTCGATGAGCAGTTGCCGCGAGGGCCAGGAGAAAGAAGGTCCCCCTATATTTAAAACAAAATTATCATCTTATCCAAGCACTGTATTCTTTTTTCTTTCTCATTTCTCTGTTTGTAATTCTGTTATGTATACAGGGTGGCCTGGCACCGTCTAAAGAAGGGCTCTTGTAGGAGAAACGAAAATTGAATTCAAGTTTCTATAATCACCTAATGAAATTAAAAATACTTTTATCCGTTCAACTAGACAACAGATTAAATCCTCAGTGTCCCAGAGCGTTTGCTACCATTTTTCTTAAAACTACCCCACTGACGGCAAATGCCATCCTCCTGCCAGATTTTTATTAGCCACGGCGACGGGTTCCAGAACGTGGAAAGTCGATGGCAATCCGTGGATATTTTACGTTTCGCCAAAAGAGCGTCGCGTGGGCGTCAAGTCCAGATTCGCCGGCCGCGAATTAGGCGCGCGCGGCCAAGCTTTCCCACTAATGATCATGTAAATGTAACTAGATATAAAAGCTTTGGGAAATCTGATTCCGAACGCGGAGCAGAAAAGCTACATCGCGGCCGGCGTGCTCTTTGAGGAGAAAAACTAAAAAGTCCCGTCATTGATATGCGCGCGACCGGCTGCCGACGGCTGGCGTGATTTTTAACACGTCAAACGTATTAGCTAGCGAGATGCTTTAACATGGGATAGCAGAGGCCGATCTCGTAACGTCACGATGGAAATTTGCATGGAGACGTACGACGGCTACATTTTACCGCGAGGGTGTGTCTCTCTGACAAGGGGACATTTTATATTCGACATTCAGGCCTCCGGTTTTGAAGTCGATAAGCGGGCTTCTTTCGCCCGAAGCTGTTCGCGGAGGACGTGGAGGTGAACGATGTACCACGGGGAAGAAAAAAAACCACCCTTCAGGATGCGACGCGTGCCTGGAAAACCTGGGTCCAACCCGAATAACGCGAAACTTTATTTACCATTATTCTAATAACGTTCGATTAACCGGGGCAGCGCGTCGTTTCTTGGGCAAACAGCGAGAGAAGGTTCCACGAAAAGGCAGTAACCGATACTGTCCCACGGAAAGGGGAAAAGTACCACACACACCGAGACAGGTCCCTTCGATAATGAATTTTCTGTTACGGATTGTTGCCGGTGTTTACGTCCGCGTTTAATCGATGACTAGACGTCGCGAGCTTGCATTAAATTAAATTAGTCCCTTCTGGAACGGCGCGCAGCGAATGTTTACGACTATCCTCCTTTTAAACGAACCGACGCCGGGACGTTTTTGAGTCGACCGGCTTAATGGACCGAGCCGAGCGGCCTCTCGGAGCGCGCAGCCCGGCTTGCATCCCGATCAGTTTAACGCGACAATTTAGCCGCGCCGAGAAGCAAAATCGTGCACTGTTCGAGGGACACCGGCGGCTCTGACAGGGTGTATTTTTCAATGAAGAAATATAGGCGTGCATGCTCGCGGCTAACGATGCTACACAGCGTGCCTCGTAAAAGGGCAAAAGTGTCGCGGCACGTCCGAGTGCGCGGACCATAAACTCGTTTCCGAACATCCCGGCGATCTTTTTCAATTAAAAACCCGCCAACGGTATCTTACGTTCCGCGCCGGAGCGCGGACTCGATACGCCGGGACGTATATTTCTCCATTGCGCGCCGGCAAGTACTGTTACGCTGCATTGTACTGTTACGTAGGTACGTGTCGAATGTACAGCAATTATGCGACGAGCGGACAGTGCCGCGAGAGAGAGAGAGAGAGAGAGAGGGAGAGCCGAGCAGGAAACGGAGTAGCGTTGCATTACTGATTCGAAATGTTCCGCGGTCCAGCTGACGAGTCGGAAATTTCTTAACAAGATGAGAAAGTTGGGGCGCGGATCCAGCTGTCCGGCGATTGCTCCACGTTTCGCAAACTCGCGGATCGCATTAATGTTTGCGGGCGCGCGGGAGCTTTTTCCTCGACGAGCAATCCCATTTGCATAGTACCCGCAATTAGGATAGCCGCCAATTAACTAAAATCAAACGTGTGCATTGATATTGCGTTAACCGCCACCACCTCCCGCGGAGTGGTTACTTTGACAAATTCTGAATTAATACACGAATGTCGTGGAACGACGGCTCACTTGCCGTGTGCGACTGTGAAACGAAAAGCTTCCTTTTGGGACAGTGGTCGAAGAAATTGAAAATAATCGATTAATTGTCGGTCATCGAAAGTTCGGATCAGAAGGAAAGTGGAAGAAGGAAGGATATAGGCGGGCTGAAAGTTTCTGCGCGACCATATCGCTGAAGGGATCGGTTCGATAGTGATGTTGGAATGTTAGGATGTCAAACGACAAACTTATATTTTAGACTCGAGAGCAGAGTATCGCCCTAGCTGTCGATGGTATGCAAAATCGTGGAAGGAAGCACCCGGAAGGCGCGTTAAGATTTATCTCGCGTACCGCGATACGAGGATCGTCGTTTGATCGATAACGATCGGATCAGAGACTCGTACTCTTTCCACCGATTCTTCGGCGAACGCCCCCGCGAGCGTGTGAACGCCTGCTTAAATGTTAATCGCGCCGCGCCCACACTGCATAGGTAGGGGCCGTCCTTGAATTAGGTAAGGGTAATTTTTCGCGATTTTATATAACTCATTTAACTCGGTTTCGGGAAATTTAATTTAATTTAACATTAATGATAGAATTTGTATTTATTGAAAATTAGGTTAAAAAATATTACGTAAGGCGCTACCTGACTGCACCCTCCTCCTTGTAAGAAAACGTAAGAAATTCGCGACCCCCTCCCCCTAACTCAAAACAGCTTTACGTAATTTAACGACGACCCCGTACCGTAAAGCGGGGTAACATTGGTGGTTGATAAACATTTATTGAAGAAGGAAGAGGATAACAATTTTAAGCATTTTCACACTTGTAATGAAATTACAAAAGATGCAATGTTAAAATAGATTTCTCGACCCTTCACACGGGGTTCACTGCACCCCAGCGTCATTTTTGAGTTACCATTACCGTATTATGTAATCTTTCATTTTTGCGTTCGTAGTCTCTTCCTATAAAAGGTAGAAAATTTTTTCTGGTAGAAAAAATAGTTGTGGAAAAAAAAACGATATTGTTTATTAAAACTTGCCAACTTTTTAAATTTTCATACGAAGGTTCAAGAATTTACACAAACATTGGCGAAGGAAAATAAAATTGCATGCGGCGCGATACACCCCGTGAGACCACGAAGGGTCAAGGCAAATTTAACAATGTTAATTCTTGTATTATTCAACAAAATGGTACAAAACCCTGCCCAATATTCCCCCACGATACACAGACCTTAAGCCTCCCTTATCCATGATCAGATTACCGTTTCCTTTCCTTTTACGCGCGCTGCTTCGTAAACGCCTGTCTCGCGATACCCGACATTTGTTCCAATAGGCCACGCTCCAAGCCGCGCTAGATACACCCGCGTCGTGCCCAAATATTTCTAGCAATATCCTCCCGGGAAACGTCACGTGCCGACTGGAAATCGATTAAGTGACTCGGATTAGAAACAGCCAAATTACTCGGAGCCGCTTAATTACAGTCTAATTACCTATGGATTTGTGACCGCGGAATCCTATTGTCGGAACACTGCGCGTAGAAAATGACCCGGGCGTGATGTTTTCATTAGGGAAAGCTTTCGCTGGCTGCCCCGCGCAAATGGCCCCTTTCTATTATCATCCTCGGACTCTGCTTGCGATTTTACGAGGTGTACGCAACGTGATCGAAAGCAAACATGCTACTTTGCTCGGACGAAGCATATCCTACGCGGCAATCGAGTCCAGTTTGTAACATTCTCGGCTCCTTTCACTCGCATGGCGACGCGGTGCGCCAAGGGCGTAGTACTCGCGGGCGACCCCAAGTTCGCAGGGCGACAAATGTTCGATCGGTTACTAATTGCAAGTTACTTTGCCGAAACAATGCAGAAACTCGCTCGTCACGATCGTTATTCCAGCGAGTGCGTGTCCGCGTAAAACTCGCAACCTTTTTGCGTCTCCGCGGTGCTTTCTATCCGGCGGGATTGTTAAGCGCCGACACCCGGGGACGGTCCGCCGGCAAATAATAACAAGAACGCGAAAGAAACAGCTTGGCGTAAATTGGGTGATGCAGCTACGTGCACCATTCCTTTCTCCGTCGCATCGGAAATAAATGGGCGGCTGATATCGATTCTGAATAAAAACGTCATTTTGCCGACCGGGAAGCCGAGGCAACCCGGCGAAATTCAGCGACCTTTGCCCTTCGTTAAAGCGAAATTTACGCGATGCCTATTCTTTTGCTCTTTCTCGCGGCGTAAACTCCGCGCGTCAGCGTGGATTAATGAACATTTAAATTGTGCTCGCAGGCGGTGGTACTCGTCCAACGGTGTATGGTCATTCTTGCCATCGTTCTCTGCTACTTCCATGTTCGAGGCGAAAGCGTGGACTGCGAGTAAGTGCGCGTAAATCTTTGCTTGTTTGTTTAGTTTAACTACCTTTTATGTAATTGTTTGATTTGTTTATCTGTTTAGAATGTACCCGTTCCATCACACCTGCAGAGGCACCATGTCGAGGAAACGCGCGATGCTACCGATCGTCTACGGATCGGGCTGCGACGGCAGTAAAGGGAATTTGAACTGCATCAGAGAACTGAAGGACAGGCATCGCATCTCTTACGTGCCGTGGTCGAAATCCAGACTCTTCCTCACTTTGTTCGATAACGTAAGCTTCTCGCGATGCTTCTATCGATTTTGAAATCGTCTGGGGTGCCATCAGCACCCGGCAAGGTCGGCGGAGAAAATTTTAAAAGATTAAATTTCAACAGCCTAAGAAATTGTGAAATTTCACGTAGAGAAAAATCGGAAGTGAAGGGTAAGGGGTAAAAAAAAACGGAATGAACGTTTCTCGTGATTTTGCGATTTATAGCTTATTTCCTCGGCGAGAACTGGGACCACTGAACCGACGAATCGCAAAGGGTTGCAAAGCTCAAATGCCTCCGTAACGCAGAGATGGGTAAAAAATTATTTGATATCAATATTTCGTACACAAATTTTTATTTCAAATAATTTTTTGCCCATCTCTGCTGTATACTGGTTAAAAGCAGGAAATATCCCCACTATTTGCTCAAGTATACCCCTATGCTTTGGTCGTCGAGGTAAAACAAAAAATTACTCGAGAAGATTAAGAAGATTAATGACAGACTAAAGAATTGAAACTTTTTTTTCACGATAAAGCTGTACAGTAATTCGTCGTCAACTGTTTCGTTCCCCTCTTTCCCTCGGCTCTTGGGTTTTCTCACTCGCGGCATCGGCCGCACGGAATAGTCTTGGAGCATATACTTACTGTAAGGGAATAGTGTCCGCGTCACATTTCCCTTACCCTTCAAGTGTGGAATACTCAAAACATTCCACACAACTCACCCCTTCCCTAACGCCACATTTAAAGATTACAACGATTGACCATGCAACAGAAGATCGCGTCGTTGAAGACACTTGTAATATTTCGACCGTGTTACAGGACCTGTCGAAGGATGTTGTATACACCGCACGCCACAGACAAGGGAGCAACGACATCGGCGGTCGAAGGCCGCCACCCTTGCTGGAGAACTTTCTGACAGAATTGGAATCTGCGGACAATGACTATTGAATGAACTGATCGGGATACAAGTATTTGTTTCGACTCGTGCAAACATTTTTCATTAATCGAACTTTTAGAGATGTGTGTGTGTTTTGGCCTGTTTCTATACCTGTTGTTTACATCGGGTAAAACTCCTTTCACTACTGTCGCATTCCTTGCCCCCCGAACCCTTTGACCTTTCTGTCTGTGTCGCCCACAACCGTCCCTTTTCTTCCCACTCCTTCACACTCTTCTCTAGACCGATGACATAATTCAAGCATTGTATCCACGTTATTAACAATACACTATGTGCTGAAGCATCAGAAATTATGCAAAGTTCGCAGCAATTACTTGGACCACCCTGTCACAGAGAAAGTACCAAGTCAATCATTCCACGTTTTCTGTACTACTGCAGTAACTTGTAACGCATCGCGCACACGTGTAACCATCGACTACGCTCTTGTACATGAAGAAATTTTAAGACGATTGTCGGAGGGCGTCTCTCTCGTTCGAAAGGGGTTTGGGCAGAGTTGATAAAAATCTTTGTTCCCAGGAAATTTCGTGCGTCCTTTTTGCGGTACAGTTGGAACTCGGCAGCATCTATAATCGATCGATGTACCATCATTGTAGCCCGCCACCGAACATTGTACCATGTATAAAGCGAGAAACGGGATTTAATATCAACAATCTGCGGTTCAATGGTCCTCTTGTATAAATTTTCAAAAATAGAACAAACCAACAAGAGTCACAGATGCCTCGATAGACGGTCGCAGATTGTCGGTAATTATCGTGACACGCGGATATCGCTTGTAACGTAATTAATCAGACCTTTTCCCTCCGGGAGGCGTAAATGTTCTTTCATTATGATCTTAATTACGATTATTAATTCACGTTTCTCTTTGCTACTGACAATTATATTAAACGAATGACTTTCTTCAGTCTCCCGTGTTTCAAACCAACCCCTCCATATACAACCGTTCTTGCACGAGCGCGGTTCGCGCCAGTTGCGTAAATAGTTGTCACGGATTTCGCCGAAATACCGACACGCGGCGAGAGGAATGTGGAACCTTTGATTCTCATTTTATCGAAACAGCTGTGTTTTAGAATTAAAGGGATAGTTTGAAGGTACCTATATTCAACGAGAGGTCTTGCTTGGCGTAACAATCGAAAGAATGAACATTATTACGAGAACAATCTTTGGTTACAATTATGATCAGGTTAAAACGTTGGTTTTGAGGTTATGTAAGAGATCGCATTGCACGCGTTCTATCAACGATGTCTGGAGAAGCAGAACGCAGTTGGTCACGCTCCAAAGATCCTCGGAAAGCTTCAAGTATCTTCTTCACTCCCGAAGATACGCAAAAGTCGCGATTAATGCCAACGAGGAAGATGGGTTTCCAAGCACAAAGCTGTACGAGCACGAAATGATGCATTCGATACTTTCAAACTCAATGTTTTACAGAGACACCATTATGCCGCCTATTAAAACAAAAGTGCACGTTTCGCCTGAAGAGATGCGGACGTTGGATAACAAGGACTGGTCGGCGGAAAGTCCACAAGTAGTTTTTAAGGCCTTGAAAACGTTGACGTACGGTCATTTAAACGCGCTGCGCTTTCAGCAGAAAACGTTTGATGATATTCTACTAGCCTCGAGCGGTAAGCTCTCCGAGCTGGACAATAAAGAGATACAGAAATTGATACAATGCATGGTCGTGTTGAACAGCTTTTTGAAGGAGTCGAGTGTGTACTGGGAGTTTGTAAATTCGCTGAGCGCAGAATGTATAAAACGATTTTTCTCGGCGGATTGGTCGCAATTGTTGTTGATAATCGACGGGTTTTATCAGATGAGGGCATGGGACGCCAACTACATGTGGCGTGCGCTTAGGAAGATTGGCGGGAAAACTTATAAACTCTCGTCGAAGAAGGTGGTCCAGTTTTTGTTCTTTATGAGTCTCTGCCAGGTTCCCGATATAAATTTGTACGAACTTCAATGTCGTTTGGAGGAAGCTTTGCCTGAAATCAGCGGCGACGAAGTGGGTATAGCGGCGAGAGGGTTTTTCATGAATGAGAAGAAAATTCATAATAAACCGTTGATGGAGAAAATGATCACGAAAGTGGCAAACACTTGCGGGACAATGGATAACGTTACTTTGGCAGCAGTTATGAAATTAATACGGTACGGAAGCAGCTGGTTTGGCAACGGTTGTTAAATTATTTATATATATATATATATATATATATATATATATATAAAATTGTAGGTACAGCGATTGCTGCCATTGTTTGGGACCGCTTCACGATTTGTTTATATCTTTACGCGCAGAGATACCGAGGCTACCGTTGGTCTGCTTGACTCACATAGTGCACACACTCGGAGGTCAGCGGTTTTACGAGAAAGTCTTGTTGGACAACATTCTTGGGAGGTAAGTTGCAGGAGAAAGTATGGTCGCCAATGTATTCTTATTCGAAGGAAGTAATTTTTATGTTTCATTTAGAATGAAGAGTGAAATTAAATCGGCGAGGATAAAAGATATAGAAAGACTTGTATATACTCTGTGTACAGTTAGTCCCCCCGCAGAGTACCACGATGCGTGCAACGAACTGGTGAACGAAATAATCGACACTTTTAAAACGAGTAGGTCGGAGGAAATTCGCAGGTGCGTTTTGAATGTTGTATACTTCTTTGGGTGAATATTATGTAACTGCGACTTGTGTGGAGCTGCCGAATAATCTTGTATGTTTAAGGGTGCAAGGGGCACCCTCCCCGTTATCCAATCGAGCTCCAACTGTACACGATTTATTTTTAATTGTTTGCAACAAATACTCGCGTACCGATAGCTAAGAAATATTCATACTTGTTACAGCTACAAAAAATCACTTCCACGTATTATCATGTTTTTAACGTTCAAGAATATATATCCAAGAGAATTGATAGAGTATGCATTGGAACCTACGTACGTGAAAACCGTCTATGAGAACGGTACACACAATTTGACGAATGAATTATTCATCGTGAATGGCTCCGTTCAAATAGATGTGCCCGATTATACGGGCCCATTTCTGGAGAATAACATGTACAAGTGTTGTGTGAAGGTATAACTTTTATACATTTCAAACTAATAATTTAAACGATCCATTCGGTCAAGTAGATGCAACGAAAGCTTCTTTTGTCTTTACAGAAATTCTGCCGTAAATCCGATGTACACGAACGGCACAGCGTTGTAAAATTACGAACAGAAATTATATTCATATGCAAGGTATGGTTGCAAAAGTACATACATATGGGGCAAATAAATGCTCGAAACGACAAAATAAATTTGATGCGTACAATTTGTTTCAACAGGAGATGCTAGGATTAGAAGTTTACAACGATTGGCTTGTACCGCATCACATCAACATCGACACAGTTCTGGCTTTCGACGAGCACAACAACTCCATCTCAGCTGAACCTATCCTATCCGAAATGCCATTTGGATCGATCAAACGAGTGGACAGCGATGATCTAAAAAAGATACAGTGGAAGATATTGTACCCGTGTACCGCCGTGCAAAAAGTAACGGGTCACGATGGCTATATCGGCGCTCTGTACGCAAAATTCAGACAACTCGTAGCCATTGGATACACACCGATTCCAGTAATCTCTTCAACTATCTCGCACGATACGCGCGCGCGCGGTATATTACAAAAATCTTGTAACGATGCATGTCTGCTAATCTGCTTGTGTTTCCGCAGATTCACGAAAATCAATGGACTCGGTGCAACACCGACACCGAGAAATGTAATTATTTGAAGCAAGTAATCTTTCAGGACTCCAACACTAATTTCTCGAGGGGAGGAGAAGCTTCTTGAAATAAAATTAATAAAAATGAACGAAAGCTGTATGCGTCGAAGAATTTCTTACGTCGCCAACGTATTTACATTTATTAAGCATTGGAAAAGGTAAGTGGCGTGGAAGGTGTTGGAAATCACAATGTCCAGAGGTTTAGGAAATTTTTCAAGTATTTTCATTTATTTTACAGTATACGAAATAAAATGCACTACCATTTAAATTCAAATGGTAGAGGAAAAATATCCGTATTGTAATTCTTGAATACTGGACAATTTTTTCATAGTTGTATATTATTTACAACGAAATGCGAATATTCGTTTATACATGGGTGTATGTACACGGTATGTGCATAGTCATCGATTAAACACGTCTCTTTGTCATTGTTCGAAACAATTGTGCATAAATTTCTTGCTATATTCGTAAGTAAGAAACAACGTAGCCGTCGCTGGTACTGTTCTTATTAACGTTGGCTTCAAACCGTTGTACAGAGATCCGACGCCTTCCTTCCGTACAATGTCTTTCATCACCGCTAACGCTGGTGTTTTTAAATTTTTTACCTAAACAGAGAATTTTAATTTGTGCAATTATTCACACTGGACCTGTTGATATATTCCAGGACAAGTAGAACCAACCTGTATTCTACTTTTAATTACATCCGCCGGGAATATCACGAGCCACAGGACAGTACCACCAACAGCGCCAGCTACCATTGTTTTCTGCCATCCGATATCTTCCCTACTCTGATTCGGCTTCGCGAGAAGTTCCCTCGTCACTTCGTAGCCTCCGAAGAAGAAAAAGTATCCCGGCATTTCACGAGCTATCGTAGACGACAGGCCATTGAATAGGCCTCTTATCCCTTGTTCTTTAACAATTTGCTTCGTCAGTGCCCATGGCTTAATTTGTTTCTAAGAAATAATCGTTTCTTCATTCATACTGTATATATACATCTCTTTTGACAATCTTTCTCCTCTTAGTTACCCCAAGCGTGGTCGATGATTTTGTTTCACTCCGAACTTCCCGCATCGCTTGCAGCTTACATTTTATAAGCTCCGTTGGGCATAAAGTTAACGACGAGAAGAACGCAGCGAAGAATCCGGCGGAAGCGTTCTGAATCGAAGTCAGGTCCTCCACCTTCTTCACACCTGTACAAAATTATTCCGTTATAACCGACGGATCGAGCGCCGAGGGTCGTGCCATATCTTATATTACCCAACACGTTGGAAAGTACTTTCTGACAACCCCCGTACGCTGCGAAAAGCACCGAATTCTCCGCAACGTTGGCGACTATAGCAGGCATAGTTCCCGCGTACAAACCACGCACTACTCCATCCGTTCTTACTGTTTTCAGAAAGCAATTAACCATTCCGTTGTACATGGAAGGAAATGTTTGCATTTTCACCTTGACTGTGTCCAACGGTTGTCCGACGTAGACTAGCGCTACTCCACCTTGATAGAAATGTTGTACAAAATGAAGATTTCTACTTGTAAGTAAGGTCGCTTTGTAACGCGAGGAGTAATTGCATCAGAAATCTTGTAGACCAAATAGCTTGTAAAATAAAAGAAATATAAAAGAGTTGATGCAATTATGTGCCACAGGAATTGAGTGAAAATCGAAATAAAATACAAATATTCGAGAACGCTTAATTAACAAACTCCTCAAATTATTATTTATAACTGAATTATATTTAAGGACAGATTATTACCAAGTGATCCAGCAACAAAATCGATTACACCGGCCCTTAGGGTTTTTATCCGGTGATTTTCTTTCTCGGAATATTCAAATGTCATTGTTGTATGTTGAAACTATAAACAATTCTTGAACGAAACGATATAGGTTAGCACGTGGTTCTACTACGAGTGTTTAGTAGCTACTGGTCAAGCTGTGTGATAAGGAAAAGGGGAGAGAAGATCATTTGATGGTTACAAATCGCAAAGAGCAAAGACTCTTTGTGGCTTTAGCTATTTAGCTCCATACGTCTTTTATTTACACAATGATATTCAGGGCACTGCACGTTCCTTCGCTCGTGTTTATGCGCGCGCGCGCGCATATACATACACACGGGCGACTGATAAAGCGATAAATTATTCATCGCTCGGTAAAGGTTCAAGTATCACACAGATAACAATGAATCAAACAATCGTATTGTAATCTTGCTCGTGATGTCGATCCATCCGTCTTTATATACCGAAGGTGCTAATTAAGATCTATATCGATATATAACTCGGTGCGATTTATGCATAAACATGTAGATGAATGATTTATTGATTATATTATTTTTGTCTCCTCGCCATTTCATCCATATATTCCGTTGCTACAGCATAAACTTTCAAGCAACTACCTACATGTATATATTCGGCGCGAAATTTAGCAAATAGAACTTGGACCACTCTCGATCGGAAGAGCGTGCTTGGTGACGGCATGTACAAAGTAGATGTGTGTACATTGTCTCGATCGGAAGAGCGTGATGAACACGATGGAAAATTGCGAAACAAATGTTTCTCAATGAAAACGTTTTGACGTTGCTACAACATCACCAGAGGAGGTTGAAGTATCGTGCAGTTGTCATGGAAACGCAGTGCTACATCTTTAAAAGCCACGTTACTAAATTAATATCTCTATAACCCCGAATCGATTATTACGAATAAAGGGAAAGAAATGGCTCCCTCGGAACGGGTGTCGCATCGGTTACAGAGCTGAACGGCGGTCGCCAAGTGTCGCAATACTTTTTTCGCACGTTGTTCGCAAATATCCCGAATAGTATTCGGACTGAACGGCTTTGCGAATGGGGCAGTTTGGTGAATCGGAAAAGTTACTAGATCGATGTGCCCGACATATACATGTATGACGTACGCGACAGTCTGTAGTTCCAAAACATGGATTTTCTTGATTACGTTCCCAATTAAATGATTATCGTTCTCTGGTTGATTTCGCCAAGGCAAGCATTGAATTTCACCCATGTTGTGAGAGAATCACCGTATCCAGTGCGATGATTATTTTCTTTGCGTTACGAAAATAGGGAAAGTGGTTTTGTGTGTCTATAGTAGATCTGCCATGATAGATCCGAACGCGTCTTTATCTTTATCCAAAAAAGTCAGAGATTGCTAGGCAAAATGTGTGATTTCAATTGTCCGGAGAGCTTCTTTAAGGTGAGTATACTGTGCGGCAAGGGACCGGGCGTTTCGATCATTCTTGAATTCGCCAAGAGGAAGGTAAATTCTCTCAGTAAATTGGAGCGCAGCGTGCCTCTAGGAGCGCTCTGGCTCGTCTGCGCCATTAGAGCTCCGAGCATGATCTCCAGATATTCCTATTATATTCCTGTGAAATTGCACGTAACTCGGAGGGATCGTTTTCTCCAGCAGGCTCTACTTAATCTCCGCGAATCCGTACCTGCCCTTTCCTTCCATACGAAATAATTTAATTTGACGAGCGTGTGCGATGTGTCGGTAGCACGGCAATTTTGTCGTGGCGCATTCTTCCCCGAGAAATACACTTTTTCCAACAATTTCCTCTGCCTTGGGTACACTCTGCCCGACACATTTCTTCTCGTTTCCATACGTCCGAATTATGTAACCCTCGAAATTGACGTGTCTGGAATTTTCTGCTTCTTTTTTTCTGGGGTATTCTGTTTGACTAAAGTCCTCACGATTTGTCGTGTGTACGCTTGCTCGATAATTAAACTTGACGCTATTTTCAAACTGAAACCGTTGATAATAAAATTCAGGGAACTCGGATAAATCTAGTCACGTGATATAATTAATTAATATCGCTTCTGTCTCTGGTGCATCGTCGGCAGCTCGTCGGTCGGTTGGATCGCATTCGAAGCGAACAACGCGAAAGAGCAAAAAGGTCTCTCACGGTTCGACTTTTATAATGGAATTAAAGACTGATTGTTTTTTCGATTGTAAGAGA
Source organism: Andrena minutula (assembly GCA_929113495.1). Taxonomy (NCBI): domain Eukaryota; kingdom Metazoa; phylum Arthropoda; class Insecta; order Hymenoptera; family Andrenidae; genus Andrena; species Andrena minutula. The sequence goes on from OV815995.1 coordinate 36,925,853, forward strand.
CGAAATCAAACCGACGGGAAGCTTGAGAAGGAATGATATTTCTCGGGCATTTGATACAACTCTGACTTTCGGATGTTTTTCGTGTTGTTTCTCAATCAACGTTTAATCTTTTCTGTCCAGTAAAAGTAAGGATTGCAGAATGGTGGTGGATTGCTTGTCCATTCAAGGCTCAGCAGCTACAGTACGGAAGCAGGAGCGAAGAATAGGTGGGTCGGTGGGTGCGAAGATGCAACCTAACAATGTTGGCAGTTGCGGCGGCATGACACCCAAGGAACTTTCCGACAACGACGACCTAGCTACTTCCCTCGTGCTAGATCCTTATTTAGGATTTACCACCCACAAGATGAATATCAGGTAAGTATCTTCATCCCCTTTCCTCCCGCAAGGAAAAGAACAGAAAACCAGGAAGGCATTACTACATGAGAAGTTTATTCGACGATAAAGGTACAGGCCATTGAAAGCGAACAAGGATGAACTTTTGAAAATTATCTGCGAATTTACTCAAACGCAGAATTACGAAAAGACGTATAAAAAATTAATGGGCGGTGACTGGGGCGCACGACTTCCTCACACGAAATCTAAACAGCAGCAAATAAATTTGGAGAAACACGTGAGTCGTACACGCGCAGCCGAGAATCGTTTAGGACGTAATATTCTTATGAATTTTCTTACCGCAACCCTTTCTTTCGTTTACAGATTTATCGATATTTGAGGGTTTTCGACAAGGACTCTGGATTCGCGATAGAACCATGCTATAGATATACTTTGGAGGGTCAAAAAGGTGCCAAAATCTGTGCAACCAGGAAGTGGTTAAAGCACGACAAAATATCTTGTCTGGTCGGGTGTATCGCGGAGCTTAGCGAAAAGGTTTGTGTCTGGTTGAATATGGATAATTGACAAGATATGGTAATGGTACTTTTTACTTAGTATGTTGGTAAAACAACATTTCAGGAAGAAGCAGCATTATTACATCCTGGAAAAAATGATTTCTCTGTAATGTTTAGCTGCCGAAAAAATTGCGCACAACTGTGGTTGGGTCCAGCAGCGTACATTAATCATGACTGTAGAGCTAACTGCAAGGTTAATAGATCTCTACGACACAGCGTGTTACTTTGATCGCGCGCACGTAGCGACAACTAATTCCGTTTAATTTATACAAATTTGCAGTTTGTCGCGACGGGACGAGACACGGCTTGCGTTAAAGTTCTCCGTGATATTGAGGTGGGTGAAGAGATCACGTGTTTCTATGGAGAGGATTTTTTCGGGGATGGTAATTGTTATTGTGAATGCGAGACATGTGAGAGGAGAGGGACTGGAGCGTTTGCGAATCAGAAGCCAGGCGAAGAACTTGTCTCCGGTACCGTTGCGAACCTGATTACGCTTTTAACAATCGAAATCGCATGTGTACGATCATCTGGCTATTCTCAATTATTACAGGCTACCGTCTGAGAGAAACCGACAACCGTATCAATCGCACGAAACATAGACAACAGCCGTTGAGTCGCAATAAACAGCAGGCAGATTGCGCGCTTACGGAAAGAAATGCGGTGCTCGTTGGCAATGCCGCTGTGGCGCCGCAGAGTCTCAGTATGAAGGAGCTACGAAGAAAGGGATTGACAAAGTACGACGCGGAATTGTTGATCGCGCAAGGATGTCGGTTCTCTGATATCGCCCAACAACAGCCGATCATAAACAACGGAGAGAACGTGCTGCAAGCACCCAGACCCCATCCTTCTGCCATCACCACATCCGTCACGAGAAGCCTTCGGAACAAACAGCTCGGTAAATTTGACAATAACAATGGTCATCAGAATACTGTCAAAAGTAATCAAACTCTTCGAGCCTCTAGGTGAGATTCTATTGTTTTTAATGTAAATTCTAAATCGCACTTGTAATAAAATTGAACTTTTGATTTAAATGTTTTCTACGCAGGCTTCACAAGAGAACAGAATCGAAGAAGAGTAGAGTCTCTGATAAAGCTGGATCTCCCTGTTTAAATGGCCCCATAGCGAAAACCGTTGAAATAAAGGATATTAGCCACCGTAAAGAAGATTCCGATAGAGTAGAAGTAGCCGAAGAAGTGATATATTCTAGACTGCATAAGCCTCACCCTGAGACTACTTTGAATCAAGAAATCCACGATCTTTGCCACGTTCAAGCCTCTCGCCATGACGTGTTGGAACAATCGAAACGGTCCTTATTTCAAAGAGAATGTTTGCCGACATTTGCGGAAGATGACAGAGAATTAGGCGGCAAGCCGACGGAAAAAGAAATATCGGATATTAACGTAAAAGTTGTTTCCAATTCAGTAGGTGATGTTGATGCTTCCGATTCTAGGAACGATCATTATAGTACAAATACCTGTGATTCAGTTTATGTAAGCTCCATACCTGAGATTCGTTTGGATCATTCACGCGACGATGGTAGTAGAGAATTGTTTCCGCACGAAATCTATCGATCGAGGAGTTGTTGCGGTTTACCCCCGATCAAAGATTCCGAGAATGTGCACAATGTTTCTGCAATAAAGTCGAGCAGCTGTTTGGAAAAGCTTCTAGAGGCCGACAAGCAAGAGTCGAACAAGGGTAAATACGAGCCCGTGCACAAGGAATACGCTTGCAAAGCTGAACAGGACGAATCCTCCGTTCGCGACAAGTCGCCTAAAAGGTTATTGTTTGCAAAAATCGATGGAACGCTATCCAAATCGCCCGACACGCAGAAATCCGACGAGGAATACAAGAAATGCGATTCTACAAGCTCATCTACGTTGGCCAAATATTTGTTGGAAAATGAGGCGGATAAATTCGATAGGTTCGTCTCGAATTCCATGAAATCCTCCACTGACGATGGTTTCAGTGATGTGAATTTCGTTGAAGAGAATTTGAACGTGAAACGTAACGGGGAGAATGACTTTGGATGCACTGTACCGAATCACCGAAACGATTCGATCCGAAAGAACGATCTGTATATAGTGAACGTTGGAGAGTCTGAAACAAAGTCCGAGGCATGTACAACAGACGTAGATCTTTTAATGCGCCCGAGTAAAGAAAGTAATAAAAACTTTAGTATAATAACAACAAACAATTATAGCGACGCTACAACTCATAATCATTTAGACGATAGTCGCGACGCGATGCTGAAGCAGCCAGCGGAAGAGGATGAGACGCTGAACGCAACACTGCGATCCCACAAAAGTAGAAAGAGATCGTTGAACGACAAGAAGCCGGCGAGTTTTGGGCTGAAAGAGGAATTGGAAGCGGCTATGGAGCAGAAAACGGCGGACGGCGCGATCGCGCCTGTCACGAAAACTCGTAGTAAAGCTGGCAAGACGAAGAACAGATCGACGAGAAATCAAAAGAGGGATCGCCAGAAAATAGCCACCGCTGAAATCGGCGTGGCGGACGACGATTCGGGTATCCAGGGTGACATTTACGAATTTAGTGAAAAAGAAAGCAATCTGGAGGACATTAGAATACCCTCGATAATGCGGCGAACGAAGCAAGAGACTCGCCAGACTTTTGTGCTCACGTCGCATTCGCAGGAAATGCATTGTAACGACGATTGCAATAAAACCCCACCTCCGGTATTAATCCCGCAAGAGCCGTGGCCACCCGCTGGTTGTGATCAAAATCAGTCGGTCGATTCGGACGTTGGTGGCCATTCAAGGGAGAACTCTGTCGACGGTGAAAGTCTGAAAAGGTAAAATGATCCGTGGAATTTTCCTCCCTCGAGCCAAGATGTTGACTCTTACACCGATACTCAAAATCCGTGATGTGTTTCTCTTTACAGATTGTCGGCTTGTAACAACGACAGTGCGCAAAAACCATCGTCTCTCTCAGAGTGTCGATGGCAAACGGCCAATTCGAATTGTCAAGTTTGCCCAAGCACTCCGGAGAGAACCGGCAGATTAAAGCTTACTCTTCGCATGAAACGTTCACCGGTTCTGGAGGATATCGTGGAATCGGGGACGAGTCTTAGCGAGGACAGCTACGAGCCCGAGTACGAAGTATTACGCGTAGAGGGTGTGGAACGAAGTAGGCGTAAAAAGAAGCATAAAACCCGCGATCGCGAGAGAAGACACAAGAAGCGCGATTTAAACCTCGATCCTCCTCCGCCGCCGATGAAAAGGTTGCGCTTAATTTTCGGCAATGAAACACATACCATCGATTTTCCGCATTCTTAACAGCTATAAATAGCGATTTTGGGTTCCATTATAAAAAAAAACAACAAAAACAAAATTATAAACACAATTTAGGCATATGAACGCAGGCCTCCTTGTCCTGTAACGTTACCGACATCTCGAAAGTCTCGCAAAAGTAGAAAAAGACTTTGTCGCGATAAATACTGTGTCGCAAGATTCCGTAGGGTCTTGGGAAATGCAATTGGTCCATTTCCGTTCTTGTGTTGGTCTTTGCTATTTAAACTTTTTCCTCACCTCTTATTCTTCCAACAACGAATGATTAAAGGCCTAGTAAAGTTTTTCTCAAGGAAAAAAAACAAAAAAAAGAGCAATGTCTGGATCGATTTTTGAATAAAAAAAAAAAGAAACGTAATGTTTGTCGATTTGCTTTCTGTTTGGTGAACGCGCTTACCCGAAATCTTTGATATAGTTCTGTTTATACATCACACCATCGTCATTCTTTTTTAGTTCACCACTATACTCGTTCGTAATGAAACTAGTATCTTATGTTACCTGCCTGGTAACTTGCTTTCTCATTAATATTTGTGTACATATCATTTTTCGTAGCAGAGGCAGGTTTCGGAATCTCTCGTGGTCTTTCAGCGTCACCTTTACTTCTCGACGTTGATAAATTCATTTCGCTGATCAATTTTTTTTACTAATATTTATATCATACGCGAAATTCACGTACGTAGGGTTAATGAACGAATTCGGATATTAATGATCGCCCTTTCTGATGGTAAACAGTTGGGAAGGGGAGATAATGAGTTGAGCTATATCTAAGCACTATTTCCGTAGATAAAGAGGACAAAGGAGGAAGATCCATACTCTTATACTATGTATAATAATAGTTATTATTATAATAATTAAATAATAATGATAATAATTAAACTAGCTAAATACTAGGTAGCACATATTAATTGCTGTTCTCAAAATGCGTGATCAACATCATAAAAACATTTGTAAATACTGCTTATACATATACATATATTATATATATGCTTGTATGTGTATGTATGTACGTATGCTTGCATACATGTTTTGTTTTATCCATGATACATGCATATGTATGAACGTATATGGTGGTTTCGTTACTGTATTCCGCGATGCGTCGCGATGCTTCGACGCCGGGTGAATAACGGCACTGGCACGTATCGAAACTTTATTCATTGAGTCGAGTTGAAGCGGATTAGTGAAAATAAAAAGCGAACGAAAGCAAGTAATCGTCTCTTTAACGTGGTTTCTCATATCGAGCTTGAGGAACGGGCGGGCGATATTATGTTTTTTAAAGAGTTGCTTTGCGCGCGTACATGTCGTTTCGGTTGTGGGGCGGGCAGAATCGTCGAGGCTTAAAGCTCGAGAAGCGTTCGGATCTGAGATGTTTTGTAGGACAATTCCATGTGCACTACTTTTCCCCTCTCTATCTCTGTTTCCCCTTTTTCCGCGCGGTACTTGTTTTAAATTCTCATACCGTCCCAGCAAATTATCAATTTTACGAAGCTTGCGCGTTTAATGTAAATCTTTGCTCCAAGAGCATTGCGACAAGGGAACCGTTATTTATTTTGCATGATTAATCGAATTTGTACATTGAAACCACGATAAAAAAAGAACCATGTGCGTGGACAACAGTTACGTTGCAATAGTCACTCGAGTTATTTGTATTGTAGCAACATGTTTTGTACGTATATGTTGGGATGGTATAGAATGATGGAAATTTCGAGAGCCATCAGTTTGACAAGGACTTGTTACCCTCGCTTCGACTTGTCGTTGGTGTATCTCGCTTTGCCGATACACTTGTACGACAGCGTGTCTAGGCGGGGGGTAAATAACGTTTCAGTAAAGTAAGAGATTGCCGTTGATTACGTCTCGTTTATTCGCGTGTAATGTAACAATTTCCTTTATATGTGTACTGTTAAATTTTCATCTAGCGAAATACGATCATGGCCGTGTAAATGTGTTACGAACAAACTGATGTACATTTGTATTAAATATATGTATATCACTCTTTCTCTTTTTCGTCCTGTGTTTATCGATAAGATGCGCGGCGTGATAAAAGGAATCGCAGCTTCCGGAGAATCGAGCCAGGCGGAGAAATCAGTATTAGATCCGTTAAAGGGATTAGCTTTGAGGAGGCGTTCGACCGTAAAGCCGAGTTTTAAATTAAATTGACATCGAACAAGTTAACGACGATCGTTTCTCTGTCACGCAATAGAGCATTTAAATACAGTTAAGAGCGTTGTATATTCAACTTGATACGGTTAAACTAGAATGTAATTTTTCTTGATAGGATGCCCGTTGATCGATCTATAACATTCTATAAGATTTGTGATAAAACTACCACGCTGTTCTGTCTACTATTCCTGTTCCGACGTAACGCCACCGGCCACCACGGCCGCCGTTCCATTCTTTAAGCTTTCAACGAGTTGCCGATTGTCAATGGGCCTCGCCGGATTATTCAATCTCGACGTGTACGTTTAGATCTGTAAAACAACACCGTCTGTCTCTATTAGAACGAGCAAGCAAAAACTAATTTCTAGCATTCCAGTCTATATATTGTATTGAAATTCGATTCCCCCGTCTTTCGACGATAATGGTACATTCGGACAGACCCGAGGTTTTCATTGTTGTGTATGTGTAAAAACAATCGTAGCGACTTTAATGTAATAATGTAATACTTTTTATTAGGAGAATTAATGGACTAGTGCAGCGTCACGAGTTGCGACGGAATGTTCTCGCCAAAATTTTAGCGATTATTTAAATGCGTATATTTTCGGGATGGTTTACGATTGTGTATAGCAGCGAAGAAATCGTTGGGGCGCATTCAAGCGCTGGTATGTAACGAAGCTGGCGCGCGAAAGATTTCGATCGATCACGGATCGAATTTTTCACGTTTTTCGGACGTGCATGCGTATATACACAACCAGGCGCGGCATATTTATATATGCATCTACTTCTACATGTGCATATATGCATTTTCGCGATGTGTTCGCGCAACGCACCCGCGCCGACGTCGACGTAAGAATGTAGTCTTTATTTTTGCTTAGCGTGGAAAAAATAATGTTCGCTTTCCGTTATCGGGCAGCTTTCCTTTCACTGCCATTATGAAATCATTGGTCCTCTCTTTGAATTCGATGCTCGTCGTTCATAAATTACCGTAACACAATGTGCAATGTTACAGTAGCTATCGTAAGGAAACCTTAAGCGTACGACGAAGCCGTAATGTTATGTACCTTTAATTAAAAATCCAACCTCGTCACTTGTTTCTCTTAATTTAAAGACCTCGCAGTCTTGGCGTTTACCGTAATTGTATCATTATCATTGTTATCATCATTGTATTATCTTTGTTGATCGAAAAATCACGAAATTTGTATATTGCCATTATTGTTTTCTACAAATTAAGATGTAATAATAAATGAATTGCATAACCCGAGAGCATTTGTAGATTATTTGATTTTACCTTCCGCTCGACACGTGGACGACGTATGTAGGGAATAAAATGTCAAGTATAAAAGTTGTGGTAAGCATCGATACTTTTTAATCACTATCGGGCTTTTCCTTTTTCAACAAACTTGTTTCGTTAATTATATATTTATATCAAATGCTATGGACTATTCTTCGCGTTTGCATAAAATATCAAACATTCTCTCGTTTCTCATTGAAATATACGCCCTCGTAATAGAAGCGCACAGGATAGAGATAGATTTACCAACTTTGGTTACGCGCTTTCGGCAAATTTCGGCTCCTGGTAGCGGGAACGCATGACGGCCGAGGAGGTATCCGACGAGGATAGAAAATTTCACAGAGTGAGAGGGACATGTTCTCTCACTTCAAAATGGCGCTCGTTTAAATGGTGGAGAGTTACCAGAGAGGAACAAGTCGTACCAAATTCCACTTTGCCAACTATTTCGTACACTTTTGTTGTTGCATAATATGAAAGTACGTGCTTCTAGAAACATTCGATAATAAATATCACACAGATTTCACTTGGGAATAATTGGATATTGACAATTTTTGTAAAGGCGAATCGTTACGCGAAAGCCACTGCTAAATGCATTTTCGATCCAACATGGTCGTCTTGTTTTTCCTTTAATTTGTTAATAACGACAACGTAGGCAACACTCTGGCCACTGCATCTCCTTCTCTATTGCAAAATTATACATCAGAATTTATAAACATTGTTCGCAAAGCTATACATACAGCAGATATGTATGTTCTTCTTGCTTATCGACGATCCAATCTTGGAACAAGGGGAGGCCATTTTGGCTGTATTACGCTGCTCGAATTCAGCTCCTGGTAGCAGCAACATATGATGATGATGGAGGTATCCGACGAGGAGAGAAAATGGTAGAGTGAGAGAAAAAATTGCGGACCAATGTCGATAAAGAAGGAGCATGTACATACCACGGACGAGGCACAGACGAGGTATGGAAAGTATTCCATACTTTCATACCGAGTATGAAATGAATACTACAAAGTATTCCATACCTCGTCTGTGGCGACAAGAATCAACCGCAACATCGACCACGGTTGCTTTGGCCGAAATTTCGATATTTGGGCTGCCCAAGACCAAATGGAAGTCCTCTTGAGAATTAGAATTCACACAACTCATGATCTCTAATTTTAAGCCCGATATTACTTAGAATATTTACATAAAAGAAAATGATACCGATAAAGTATCGGAAATTCTTGGTCAATTTGTCAATGTTTCTAATATCTTCCAATTTTTTTTTATTTTTAGTTTATCATTAATGTATTAAAATGTTCATTTTAATTTTCACATCAGTTTTTTTTAAAATTTCTTTTTATTCAAATAAAGTTTATTTGTTGTATCTGAAAGAAATAAAGAAAACAGTTCCAGAAAATATTTTTTAGCTACTTTTCCCACGCGATCTGGCGGCTCCACATTAAAACCATCTGGCAACTCTGATCTGCGACAGTCTCGTTCACGAGTTACCGCATCTAGTACATACGATTTCTCACCGTCTATTCCTCGGCTGGTACAAAATGGTCGACGTGCCTTGATCGCATGTTACAGATTGGTAGATGCAACACTTTCGTTTACCTATGAAGGAGCTAGATATAATAAACGGCGTGTAATATTAATGGATTTCTAGAAACTTTTCCGCTTAGGTACGTATCCTCTCCGACGTTAAATAGCAAGTATCGCTTTAACAAACGCGAACGAATCGAGTCGAGCGTTCACACCTGTCAATACGGCTTCGCTCTGGCAACAAAGTGTATACGTCGCCCCCGTACTCAAACTGTGAAATACTGCACGCATAACGATGTTCCTAATTCGCGACAACGAATTTCCCTGCCCCTTTACGCGAGATTCCCCCTGTTTGCGAACCTCCTCGCCGAATTTTCGATATCAAAGTTGGTTCAGCTTCCGAGCTTTCGTGAAATACTTTTGCGATACAGTGGACTGGATTCGATCGCTATTTACAGTGTTTACGAATATTTCAGTTCCCGCTCTTGGAGAAATTAAACGTTCGTCCAATCGTCGGAATTAAAAAACGATGGAGAAACGGCAGGAAGTACTGGCTCCATTTTCGTCCGGTAAGTTGATATTAACGTACGAGGAGCATTCAAGTTTAACTTGTACTCGTGAGTTACGTACAACGAATTAACCCTTTGTGGCATCAGTTGTCTCTGGCATCTTGGTTGGTCCACGCGAAGGTATTTGCTTTAGGACAGTATGTGCTATTTGTATTCGATTCGAAATTTCTTTGTTGGCTGTTTGCTCGATTATTAATACACACACGATTGTTAAACGATTGACAGCTCTTATAACTATGACCATACGTCAAAGCGTTCTTTAAATCACTGTGCGTTTCCGCCAAAGCGACAAGACCTTTCCTTGCACTTTGGAAGCACTTGGAAACTGCGATAGCTTATTTTAATTCTTGTTACAATATACAGCATGCACAGAAGGAGGATACAGGTCTACGCAAAGATCTTGTAGTTGCTGGTGTATAGAAAAAATTACTATGATTTCCTAGGACTAGAGTTGGAACTTGTAGGATTCTGAAAGAAAGTACGAGGTCGAGTTGGACTGTAGATAGGACCGCAAAGGGTCGACCGATATCGTGATTGTATATAATAAAATATTGCAAAAAGAACACGACAGTCCATAGAATTAATATCCTGCCTGTATTTCATTTATTAACATTTTTTTTTTATATACATACTTTTATGCTGCATTATAGTTTTCTTTGTATTCCGGATATATTAAGATGTTATTGCACAGCGAGGAGAGGTACGTTTATAAATGATTTAAATTGTTTAGCTAAATTAGTAAAACTAGTTTTTACACGATGGAAACAAATTTTTCGTTACACACTCGACACGCGCAATGGTAATGATCAGGATATCGTCCAAAGACTCTTGTAATAAAAATTAATAATATCAACTAGATTTTATTATATGTTTGTTGGTTGTATCGATAAAATTGATTGGGCATCGCACAAAATATTTGATCAACTCTATTCAAAAAAGGAAATGTCAGTTTCAAAGTCTTGAAAGAGTACAACGGGAAGACTTTTGTGCTGTAAAAGCTAAAAGATGAAGAGAATATTCAATTAATTACAGGTTGTTGATATTTTAAATGAATAATTAAGGAAACATTTGATCGAAAGGTAACAAGAAGATGGAATACAATGGTTGTCGTAAAGATTTAAGAGGGATTATGAAACATTTTCAAGACATATTTTGAATTCATTCTTAAAACTAAAACTTTTTTAAAAAAAATTTGACTGTTGGGGGGGGGGGGGGGGGCGTTGTCGAGCCGTGCGCGAGCAGTTTTTCTCAACAATTCAACGCAACTTGTTATTCTTTTGTTTTGCGAGTTATAGCCGGGAAATGTTGTAGACTAGATGTCGACTCTCCGCTGCTCTTTAATTGGTCTTCCGCTGCCGCCGAATGCCTAAAACCGTATATCCTTTACCTCCCTGAAAAGTGAAAACTACCAATTTCCATTTTCCAAATTCACGGAACGTGTACCGAGATTGCATCTTTATCCTCCGCCTCGGTACATACAACGCTGGTACGAATATAAAACTAATGAAAAGGGTGCATCAGTTTTCTAAAATTATACGTTTTATCGATACTCTGAGGCATTAGAATGTCGTACTCGGTAAAAATCCTCGGTAAAATCCTCGATTACCGAGCACAATAGTAGCACTAGAAACTTTTTTAAAAATGTAGCAAACAAACATAAAAGTTGCAATACAAGCACATCAAACGTGGCTCCGTTGTAATTTCTTAAAACACACAACACCTTGAACGTTTCAACGCGATAAAAAGACAAAACGTGTAATCTATCGCGACAAATTTGTATAAAATTGAAACGCAACGAAGCAAGCGATTCCACGTTGTCTGGATCGAATAATCGATAAATTACTTGCAGCTTTGTGGGAGTAGAATTTGAATTTGAATACGATTGGAATTGAAAAATTGATTCGAGTGACGGTTTAATCGAAGCATCGAAAGTGAGAACGAGAGAAAAATTACAAACACGGAAGTAGGGGATGAATTGATCGAAAAGAGTGGTAGCAAAGGCATTAGATTGAAGGTTGTGGAGGTCGGTTGAGGATCGGGGGTGCATGGAAGTGGGGTGGCACGCGCCGCGCGGACCAACGGATCAATTCGCGCTCGGGAGCTACGGGGGAAAAGCAACAGTGTGTCTACCCCCTGCTTCTCGTGGGAGAGTACTCGTCGTCACCACGTACGTCGTACGCGTACACTTGTTCCCGACACGGGGATGACGATAAACGGCTCGTCGAGTCAACGTGTAGGTAAAATATAAATATGATCGTTGGCACGGCACTCTCGTTGGCTGCGAGTGTTTTAACCGGTGGTGTTTCGACGACCGACAAATCTCATTGGGGTCCGCTACTATTTCACCCCCTGCGAACTAAACCAACTAGAAAGAAAAAAAAAAGGTTTGCACGTTCGAGCAAAGTGACAAGATTAACAAGTCGATCGTAGGTACCCCTTCAAGTACCTGTCCGCTGCCAGTTTACGTTTGATCGATCCGGACATCCTTACGCCCGAATTCGCGACGTGCAACCAACGACCTTGGATTATCCCTGACCGATACGAACGCGGCAAGATAAGGCGATCGTGTTTTAATTCGCCCTATTCTCGTCGGCAGAGAGAAACAATTTGCTTCGCGTTGATATCGGCTGATGTTGGCGTGCCGAGAACCACGGGGACGTGCAGATACGCTGGCGTAGAACAATGTGACCTGATTTTCATTGAATATGTCTTTACACACGTTACTATGATACGAGAGCGGAAGGCTGTTGCGCGCGATTGTCGGGAGCAGGTCCTATTTGTTCCCTGTGCAGTCAATAGGCGCGAGGACATTTGGATATCGGTTTTCTCGTATCTCTATGCAGTTTACTCGCAAATTCCGACATTCCTTCTTGCACGCTTGTCTGGCCTTTTTCGCGGAGCATTAAACCGTAGTTGTGTGTAATTTTCTTCCCTTCGTTTCAACAACTTTTTCTTTTCGTAACGTACTAGTTTTTATCTTTACTTGTTATCAATCATTGTACAGATCGATGTCCAAGTGATTTAATACAACAGTTGATCGTACCTCTGTTGCTTGATTATAGCGAATAATTAAATTTCGATTAAACGTATTTACAGATGAGTGTCCAAACAGTGGGGAGGACAGCGAGGAGGATGTAATAACCGATTACTTGGGATCATCGCATTCCGACTGCGATCGTATACCTATTATTAATGGAGATCTCGGCGGTCTGAATCTACGCGGGAATATAATCACCGAGTCTGGATACACCAAAGACAATATAGAGAAAACGGCTATCGCTATGTCTGAAGTGACGGACGAACAGCAGCAGCAGCAGCATCAGCACCCGCTGCTCACACTCGGCTCTAATATTCAAACTCAGCCTAATCCTTTGGTGCCGATTATTAGCGTCACACCTCATTCACCTGGTCTCGCCAAGAACTACCCTGTCCTGGGTAAATTTCTTTGATTCTTCGTCCGTGTAATTCCCTGCATTACGATGCATCGAACTCGACGCGAGTCGATGTTTGAGAGTTTTATGTGCTTCTGTGGCTAACAATCGGTTCGCCTCCTTGCAGAGGACAACCTACAGCATTTGCATGAAATCCATGACTGCATTCAGCGTATGAGAGATCTGACGCTGAGCAACTGGGGATTTAATCATCGCACGTCCCACAACGACGTGCCGCAACGGTTGACTTCGTCCTGTCCCGCTCTGTGCCCTTTAATTTCACCCGAGATCGTACCACGTTCGAGTAATAACGATACGGGATCCGATCCGGATCTCCTCGCCAACTGTTCTACCAATAGCTCCCCCACGCATTTCCCGTCTGTAGGACCTCGTTCACAGAATGCACAGGGTATCGACAGAAGACGCAGCTGGACCGATTTGGAAGACACTCGATGCGGGCGTCGCAGATATTCTGGGCAAAATCATCTACAAGCTCAAAACATGGTTAATATCGCCCGTCACATATTTTACGACTCATTGTACATTCGTGGCACGAATGTGCGACTGCTTTACTGCTTTTCTCATTTCGCTTTTGTGAAAACTTTTAGCGTCTTGTTTTACTACGGTATTCAATGTTCATGCGTTACATTTTCAGCGACAACGCAGTATTAGTTTAAGTAGCCTAGACAGTGAAATGGAAATGGAATTACATGGAAAATCTGGTACCAGACCTGTAGGGATCGCAGGTAATCGCACATGCAGGTCGCAAGCAAGCACTCATTCTCTCAACGAAGCTGATCTCGTACAGGTACGGATGTTTGACGAATGCTCGCATCGACAAATTCTTTGAAAATACACTGATAATTATTGTTCTTCAACAGAGCGAATATCAGAAGATAGTTCCGAAACGATTCAAAGGTAGTCAAAGATTAGTGGAAAGTAGTGGTTTAATGCCTGGTGTAACAGGCGCTCGTTTACCTCTTCAGAAATCTATTTCAACGCCTTCAATCGTTACACCTCAAGTTAACGCTCATTTACCAGAGTCTGCGACTAGGACAACACCATCGCTTACAGCGTAAGTTGCGTAAAATATTTCCAGATCGTAAAGCTAGATCGGTAATCGGTACAATAGTAACACGTATACAGTCGGCGAGTAATAAATCGGTTGATTTTTCAATCAAAATTTGTACGTATTATGCGTATTTACTTTTACATTGCGCGATCCGTATGAAAATTTTGGCGTCGCTCGTAATTCATAAGATACGAATAATTGTAGCCTTTGCGATCTAGCCTGCGATCTTTGTATTTGTACGATATACAATTGTTACGCAAGACGATGCACATTTTTTTTTGTACATATTGTATTTGAACATTTTTAAATCAACTCGATAGAAATTGATGCACGATTTACTGGTATGTTGGGAAGAAGTTTTGAAATTTGCCTATATCTCAAGAACGCTTGCATTAATCCGTATCACGTAGATAAAAGTATCAAAGCATGGTTGCACCATTTAGTACTATATTTAAGATTAATTAATTTCAAATGCATTTCTACGAAAATCAGAATGTTGTTTTGAAATTCTGGTCTGTTGAAATATTTAAACTTTTGCGTTTCGTCTGTTTTGACGATACAAATTTTATTCCCATCTCGATGGGATCTCTAAACTTGGCTATCCAGCCGAGTGGTTTTCCATGTACTCCAATCAACTCGCACCTTTACATCTTTATGACGCTTTTACATCTCGGTGGTATACCACGCGAGAGAATATCTGATTTGCAATTATATCTTTCACACAATAGTCGCATACTTTGTGTTTGTACTTGACAATTTCCTACCATCCTGCATGTGGTACAGCCGTCACGAAAGAAACGAAAAGGGTAGTGGAAGTGAGACTGAAACCGAGGATCTTCACGCGCCGCACAGCAACGAGTTCCACGAGGATGGAGTAGGCGCGCCGAATGCTCAGATATCCCTCGACGAATTACTGACAGAGTGAGTATATCCTATATTTTTAGTTTATCGTTTGTTGCGCAATAGATTCTGTCGACGACGTACAAGGGAAAGCGTGCGACTGGTTTGTATCGGCTTGATCACCAACAATCTTCTCAAACTCTAAGCACATGATATGATAATAATACTGCGGTACTCGATAAATTCTTCTGTGTGTATTATACTCCTTTTGTAAAATGCTTGGCGATGTATGTATTTAGCTACCATTCGGTCATAAGGCCACAAGCACTTTGCGCGAATACACTGCAGTGATGCTTGCGGACTTGAGCATTTTACGCTGTCCCTTGTTACATTTGTAATTGCAATTGAAATGTGTAATTTGAATTTTCAGCGGAGCAGCGTACGACGATCAACATTCAGAAAAGACTAGAAGAAAACGAGGTTCCATTTTCTTTCGTAAGAAAAAGGTAGCAAAATGATTGTCATTTAGTTGAATATTTACGGGCATCGAGTGTGTCGAGAATAATTTAACGAATTTGCAATGGTCTCGCAGGACAAGAGTGGCAAGAAGACTAATCTACAGCAGCATTTATGGGCGACAATAATGGCAGGATCTCAGGGAAGTTTAATATGCGATGTTTGTACGAAACAATCGACAAATAAACCACTTTTACATTGCGACAGTAAGGAGCAATTTATAACCGCTAATCGTTGTGTACGTGGTCGTAAACTGGTCGTAAAATATGATTATCATGTTGTATCAGATTGCGGAGTATCTGTACATCAAAGTCAAGGCTGCAAGGATCAACTGGTGCTGGAGTGTGTCAAGTCGAAACATCAATCCAGCAAAGCTGCCGCCAAACCCGCGTCGAGCATATCCACCGTGTCGAGTAGCTCTAACGTTAAGAGAGGCTCCACAGCATCGTTGCCACCAACATTGTCCGGAGGCGGAAGGTAAATAACTTTTGCTACGGTACATCATAGATTTCCTGCATCGAATCTGCGTATCTGTGGTTCACGATTCGCACGCAATTGGCATGGCTAGGCCTATACTCGGAGTTTGTAATAAACAACTTTTTCTTCGCAATACAAGTATCGTACAAGTTTGAAAATGCGTACACACATTTGCGCTCGGCAAGGAATTTCGATTTCTTTCCCTTTCCTTTGCTTATTAGTTTTTTTTTTTTATAAGAACGGATCACCTGACAGATTTAACAAAATTTAATAATCTTGCATTATTTATTCGCCGATGATACGATACAGTCAACTATTTAGCAAAACTGGCGAATATGTCGTTACTCGATATATATATACATATATATATATATACGTACACATCTATGAATCATGTTTCACGCTGCAAAGTGTCGATGTACTTTTTTATACACGGTATGAAATGCAAATAATTAGAAGGGGTATCCGCTTGTTATTCAGAAGCTTTGGCTGGCTCGGAAGCTTATTATTTCTGATTAATTTTGCAGTTTAGCCGATAGTATGGCAAGTGGTTCAGCTTGTTTATCCTCGCGTCTCCGACATTGACTAATGGAAAACCTTGTGCACAACACATGTTGATCGACGTACAAACTTTATCGCGCCCAAACTTGCTAAAACATTCAAGCAACAACCATCTACGTATTTAACATGAGCTGTAGTTGCGATACTACCAGAGAATCCATATCCACTATCAATTAGTAACGATCGATTAACTTTTTTTTCCCCGTGGCATGTATACATGGAATTTTTAAAAAAAAAAACACGGCACGTACTTGACGGAACTTGCCCAACGTGCGCCCATCACGACAAAGTCTCTTGCCATTTCTGAGAAAATTAGATAATTACGTATAAAGATAGAGGGGTGTGTTTTGTATCGATCGATACGCGAAAGTTGCAAAAAAGATGATGGAATAAGAAAAATTGGAAGAAGGAGGGGAAACAAAAGCAAAATGAAGGTTACCTAATGCAGTGTGTGCTTTTTCCTTCCCCCGTGCATTCCCTCTTGTGCAACTACGACAAACCGATCGATTGTTTGGCGATTAAAGGGAAATTATCAGCAAGAAAGCCGTGGCAAGCTACAGCCCTTGGCGGCGAGTTGCCACTAAACTCGGAGTCAAGTAAGTCTCAGATATCTCTGATGTGTTCCTCCTATTCTGTCGAAGCGTTCGTACGGTTTCTGTTTGCGTATTAATCCTACACAGTAGTAGGATGGCCCGCGCGCGTCTGTCGTTCCTCGATTCTCTTTTCTCGCACACATTGTTCAGAGAAGGCAATCGCGAGAGCTGCCTGTTTGTGTTGTATCGGAGAAGAGACATCACCTTGCCCCTGCCTATGCTTCTGATGTATGCTTGCTTCTGTACAATTTCTGTTTCACTCGATCATGTGTATTTTGCGTATACATCTCGTAACTGTACACGAAAAATTACAGACTATAAGATTCATCACAGATCAACCGGCCTCCTCACATCGGCTGTGTTATCAGGAATGAATGCGCAGAATTCTCTACCATCGTTCCTTACCTGTATCTTTGCAACAACTACCCGTAGATTTCTTTACAATAATCTCCGTGTATTTCAGTGTACTTCTAAACTCACGTTCAGCTCTGTCTCTCTCTCCGCTCGTGTAAAATATCATCTTTTGGTGCCGCGCATTGGCGTCGTCAAATTTTGGGTCGGGTTGGGAGAAAAACTGGCCCAAACCTTGCGTCGCGACAGAACGTAAGAACAGGAATTTGAAAGTTTAGGATTCGGGATATCCCATGCCCGACCCGAATACAAGCATCTCTTTCGATTTTTCATCCATCGTCGGTGGACTACTCCTCCTCTTTACTTTGCAACCGTTCAAATCTCACACATCACACTTTATATCACTGGCATATTCAAACATTCCACGAAACTCTTGCAGAAAACTATAATTATTATAATCCAACATTTCTCTTTGCACGTAGCCTTGATTAACTTGTATGTATAGGAGACAAACAATTTCGATACACGTACAAAACTTGCTAGCTACTTTGCAGATCGCACTTGCGCATCCAAGGTAACGTTGTACCGATGGTAAGAATCTATCGTGTTTGTACGAGTAACTGGTACGTAGGTTTATAATGTGAGCCAAGAAGGTGCTGTCGAAGCACCGCAGGTAAAATCAGTTTCAATATCGCGGATTTCAGCGGGAAAATGACATGTCGCGAAAAACAGTTGTTCCAACATGTAAAAATGCATTCTTCTTTCAGCCAAACGATAAACGAGGAAAAGGATGGGGATGGACAGCATCGCGATATATCTAGGTCTGTGCAAAACATTTGATTAATAGTGTTTACTTACTGCAATGAATTTACTAAAAGGTATCGTTTGTAACGTTCTAGTGGGTGGGAAGAGTTCGATTTGGGAGACGATGCCCATCAGTTCACAGTGGGTGATTTGGAGGATTTAGATCCCGAGTTGGGCCTGGCTAGAGAAGAGCTTGATTCTTGGAGCGCTACCATCGGGTACAACGTCGCGCTGCGACTGGTCGATAATTGCGAGCGAAAAGTAAAGAGGCAGGAGCACATTTACGAGTTTGTCCTGACGGAGAAGCATCATTGCCTGGTGCTCCTTGCTATGGAGCGCATCTTCGCGGAAGGTCTTCGACGTCATTTTTGCCTGGCTCAGCCGCACCTGGAACGTATGTTTCCCAGATTACGGGACCTGATTGACATTCATCTGCGGTTTCTCCAAAAGTTGCGCAAGCGTCAGAGCGCGAACCCCGTTGTTCCTACGATCGTTGATATACTCGTCGATCAGTTCTCTGGCGAAAATGCGCAGCGTATGAAGAGTGCCTACGGGGAATTCTGTAGTCGGCACAGAGACGCCGTGGAAGCGTACAAGTATTACTTGCGTCATGATCCTCGATTCGCCCGGTTCGTGCGTCAATGCCAGGTAAAGCTATAGAGTATTTATTTATTTTAACAGAGTTTTTATTTTTATTGGACGATACGGGAATACATGTGTGTGTGTGGCTGGTGTCTTTATAGTCGCATCCTTTGCTAAAGAAGAAGGGAATCCCGGAGTGCATCCTATTTGTTACGCAGCGGTTAACAAAGTATCCGCTGTTGGTCGAGCCGCTTATTAAAACGAGCGACACGCAGGAAGAAGGCGAAGATTTGCGCAAAGCTTTGAGTCTCGTTAAAGAAATTTTAGCCGATGTAGATACCTGTGTGGCCGACAAGGAGAGACAAGCTAGAAAGCTAGAGATCTATCACAAGTAAGAGTTTTATATATATCGAATATCGAATATCCTTCAACGTTCATCAATTAATATTGATTCTATTCCTTTTTCATTATTATTATTTAGAATCGACGCAAAATCTTTTGCGACATATCGTGGTGCCAAATTCAAAAAGTCAGATATCATGACGGCTAAAAGAATTTTGAAATTCGAAGGGACCGCGTATTTGATGCAAGGTCGCGGAAAAATGACTGCCATCGTAGTGGTTGTTTTATCCGATGTATTATTTTTCTTGGCCGAGAAGGATCAAAAGTATGCATTCTTTGTGCCCGACAATAAGGCTGGTATAGTGTCGCTTCAAAAGTTACTTGTGCGCGAGAAAGCTGGCCAGGAGTCTAGAGGGATCTATTTGATAAGTAGCAATCCAGCTGAGCCAGAAATGTTCGAGTTGAAGGTTCAGAAGCCAAAGGACAAGCAGCTGTGGATTCAAGCAATTAGAGCGGCAGTCGAGGCATGCCCGCAAGAGCCGGAAAATGAAACGGACATGTTGACCGAGAATAATAGTGGTAGTGAATTGAGGGACACGCGTTCGTCTTCTATATCGCTGCTCTCTGTCGAGGAGAGGCAGCGCCAAGTTAAAACTAAAGAATCGCATATCTTGAAAATTGTTGGTGCGTACGAGTGTTTTATCATTAACCACGCGCTTCGTTGAAAAAAAATCACAAATACATTATTAACAACAGTTGCGTTGCATTGTCGAAACTATAGGCGAGCTACGAAAGAAGGATGCCGAGCAGGCCCTGTTGCTCGAGGAGAAAATCAACATACAGATGCAACTTTTGCACGCGGCGAATATTTGGAGCGGGAACGAAAGCAGCGATAACGAAAGAATAGAAAAGTCTGAGAAGGATATTCCAGATTATACCAGGCTGGTTCACAACGAGGGAACTGACACGATTCAATTATGGCAGGAGGTTGCGACGTTTTTCTAATCTGTTAAAGTTTTCAAGCAAAATTGTAATTGCTACGAATGGCACGGAAACTAGAGGGAAGAATCTATGATTGCAGGTGGTTGTAGCTGTGCAAGAGGCGACGCGACTCGCTAGCTCGCTATCTTTTAGCGCAGGCGGTGCTACTCTGTCCAGAAGTCTAAGCTCCGCGGGAGAACGACACAGCGAGGCCTACGTCCCGGCTGCTCTTTGTGTTCCTCGAAGAGCCGAAACGTTCGCGGGCTTTGATCACAATAAAGTAAATGTGCAATTTGCCTTGTAGTTTTAATTAATATGCTAATCGGTTTGTTTTTTCCAGGAGAAATATCCATTACGAGACTCCGCGGCGATCCATTCTGTAATTTCACTGCCGAAAGTGACCGAGTTTATGAAAGAGAGCGGCGACGCGAAAGAATGCCAGGATCCAGAAACGATCAAGGATCAACAGTTGGCAGCGATTCGATTGTCTCATCACGTTTATACGCTGCTCTGTATAATCAGCAATCAGATGACGACGATCGACAGCCTGCATGCTCAATTGGCCGCGTGCAAAGAAGGAAGCATCGGTAAATCCAACAATAGACCTAATCCGAATCGTCAATTGGAAGAGCTGCGTAATTTGCAAGATCAATTGAGCCGGGAGAAGGCCGCGTTTCGGGCCGCGTCTCAGCAAGAGCAGAAACAGTTGGAGGAGGAGCGAGCCGACTTGGCAAAGCAACGGGAACAGTTGGCGGCGGAACAGCGGGACGTGACGCAGCAGCGCGATCAGTTGTATCGACGACTCGAGGCATTCGAGCGACAAGGAGTGACGTTGGTCGCAGGATCCACGTCTGGCTCCGCCACGATTCATCTCTCTCATCTGACACAGGGAACCGATACGGTGCAATCACGAAAATCACAGCCGGACGCTAAACGAATACCATTGAATTTAATTAGCGCCACTAATCAGCAAAAAGTGCAGAGCAATCTCCCGGTGAAACAGCAATTGCCGTTGAAGCTAGCCAGCGGGAGCAACAATAATACTAGGTACAAACGATGCGATACATTCGCTTCAAGTACATCGCACTCGCAATTATTTTTCAGATTGAAAATGTAAGAATCGTCTTGATTTCGGGGGAAATGTGATATTCAACTCGAACTTTTTTTCTGAGATTATTAATCGCAGAGGATTCAATGCCTCCTTGATTGGTGTTTGTTTTTTTTTTTAGATGGAACCATGCATAAGATGATGGTGGTCAAAGTTTAGGTTGTTTGTCTCTTTGGTAATTTCAGGAATAGTAAAGCCAGTCATTTTTTCTTTTCACTAATCTACCGATTTGTTTTTATCGTATCTACTACGATGTTTAAATAAACTTTTATGCGACTTGTGCGCCGATAGATTATCCAGTAATAAGCCTAGTAATATCTAATCTAATCTTGTGTTGTTTTAACAATAGGAGCGGAGGCGCGAGTAACAACAGTCCGGATCGACATTCGCGGACGGGAAGCAGCCCTGCGATCGTTACCGGATCCGCGTACTCCTCGCCGGAATTGGGCAATAATCATGCAAGCACGAGTCAAACTCTATCCTCGAATCGTTCGCTGCGAATCACACGATCTCCCCCGGAGTATTCGCATCAGCAGCAACATCAGAGAGCCGAACAGCAGCAACCTTTGGAAGAGGAGGTGATCTTTTTCTGACGTCTCTTTCGTTTCGGTCGAAAGCATTCTCGATCCTCTCGCCCCGCAACTGGCGAGTCAACCCCGACTTCTACGCCAACTCCCCGAAACCAATCGAAAGATGCTCAACCTAGAAGTCGCGTCAAGTCATTTTGACTTTCAACATTTTCTCGGTAAGAGACTTGAGTTTTAATTTCGTCAATTCACTTTTCAATATCCCCCGCTCATTTTCTGTTTACACAGACTTGCCTCTCGCTCTCTCTCCTGTCTCTCTCTCTCTCTCTCTCTCTCTCTCTCTCTCTCTCTCTCTCTCTCTCTCTCTCTCTCTTTCTTTCTCTCCCTACCTCCAATTCTTTATTTTCTCTGTCTTTTTTTTTCTCGGCGATACTTTTTCTGTTGCAACTTGCGATTGCAACGTAGTACATGAGCGATGCATTTAACGTGTCCACAACACGATGACGTGACTGTCAATAAAAACGTATAGGATATTCTCGAGGAACCGATAAGAAAAACGGAGATGACACGGTTACTTTCCAACTGCTATCGAGGGCAATAATTTTTACGCAAAGTCTCACGAACCCTACCGTGAAAGAGAAATAAGTATTAACTACGCGAACGCGTAAGGAACGAGGAAAAAGTATTTAAAAACAAAGGAGAAGAGTAAAGTATTAAAAGGGCCGGCTCAGTGGGAGACAGATCAGCTGATCTTGTCGAATCCTTGCTCGTTGTGTTACGAAGACGACTGACAGTTTTAGAGACATGATTTTAGACGAATCTTTTAAGCAAATCTGTTGCTGCTTGCTAAGAATGCAAGGTAGAGGAATAACATTATATATATTGGGAGTGCATATACATGAATGTGTATATATACTTTTTCATGACATATGTATGGTGGTCTAGTATAACGTATGTCCGCGGGGAATGAGAGAAGAGGCGCGAGGAAGCGTGCGTGCGTATGAATGGAATTGTATTGCGAATGGGCACGTACGCGACCCAGCTTCGTTTTACCAAGCCTGCGTGCGCGTACGCGCGTCGATATTGTGCACGCATGTGCGCCGTGTGCGCACGGTGCGCGCGAGTGACCGCGGTAGCTATTCTTATACCGTAAAACTTTTAAAGTATTTTAATACGTGCTAAAACGACGGGTAAGATCTATTATTAACAATAATGAATCGCTATTACGTGTGCCAAGCCACCGGGTCAAAGTCGTCAAGTTCTCGTTACGATTACGCGTCGATCCTTCCGCGAGAACCTGATCGTTTCAACGTTACTTGAATTGGACCGGAACAGCGATCCAACAATGTAGCATATTCTTTTTTCCATTCCTTTTTTTTTACATTTGATATTTTTGCTTCGAGATTCTTCACTGCCAATTATCGTTGTACCGTGTCCTTTTATTCCTTCCCAATTGTCCACAACTTGGTTTTATTTATTGCATTACGTGTGACAATTTTTCGAGCATTTCACCATTTACGTATTTTTATCGACCTTTTTTTATATACGCAAAGTTCTCGAAGTATTTTGCGGGACTGGAAATGGAGGCCGTTTCAGAGAAAGTAATTAAAGAAAATATGATCATACTGCACGTTTGAAATGTTGGTTCTATTATTTTGCTCGTTAATCGTCAAGGAGAGAATTATATTTAAAATTGGAATACATTAGATAAACGAGGACGAGAGGTTTCAGTGGAAACATTGTTCTAGAAAATATGATTGTTGGTCGATGCAAAGACGGAATGTTTATTTTCATCTGTATATAGATTTGTCTCGCGAGATGCTGTAGCGTGCAATACGATCGAATATAAGAACAGCGTCGTCGAGGCACGATGATACGACACGTGATTAATTAATTTATCTTCGTAAGGACGTGCAAGTAACATTATCAATTCGTCTCAATCAATCGTGGTGACAATAGTTGTTAAAAAGTATTTCCGTAAGGTGCAAAGCGTGACGGGGGAAAAAAAAAGGAAACATAATTAAATGAGTTCTAACAAGTCTATTCCTAAAATGCTGAGCCATGTATCGGCTCGTAAATGATATATTGTATCAACATGTTTAGTAGCCTTCACGGATGAGTGTTCGACTTCATTTCAAGAACACTTGGTATAAACGATTAAACTGTTCTTAATGTTATAATGCTCACTATAAGGAAAACATGAAACATATGCAGAAAAGTAAGTTTTAGCACTGAGACGTAATTCCAAAAAAAAAAGAAAAATCATTCCAGATAGGATACTTTTAATATGCATATACGGTTATATACGTATTAAAGTATGTATTCTTTATATATACTAAGAACGTTCCACTCGTGTCGAACGTAGGCTCGATACGATTAAAAGTTTGTTGTTGCTAAATATTTTCCCTGTGCAATGAAGTCGCACACCATCATCTTCAGTGGGTAGCGCGAGGAATCAAATTGGGAATAACAACTAAGGAGTGTAGTGTGGCGGCCTAGGTGCGTCTTGTGGCATCCGAGGAACGTTTGATGCCACCCGACAGCATAAATTTAAGAAGAAGAAAAAAGGATATAAAGAATTATTAGCAACGCGGTTTTCCACGTTTTAGTGAATCTTTACGTCCCTGATATGCTCACGGGAAGTATTTTTGTACGTTTACTCTGTACCTACTATTTTACTCTAAAGCTATATCTACTGTTATCATTGTGATACTCGCTACTGCGATCGTCTTTGGAAACGTTGTTGTAAAATTATAATATCCAATCAAGCGGACGCGTGTGTTTGTATCAAGACGCGCTCGCACACGCGGCATCCAGCATTGATTCTCCGTAGAGTTGGACAATTTTAAACAAACAACCGTTAATATATCGGTTACAAGCTAATATTGTTATCATTGTTATTTGCTTGATTACTTTATCAAGATTGCTATTTTATTCACAGCTGCTCTAAATACGTCTATTTTACGAGAAATACAAGTACTCCTATTTCAATGAATCCTTACATTTGCGAGATGAAATCATTTTTCCGTAAGGCGATCTATCAAAGTTGATCTGTTACTTGGCAAGAGTAAACAAATATATACAGTAATTTTTCTTCCTCTTTCAATTCTATACATATATATATATATACACATATGTATACATACATACACGATACACACACACACACACACTGATATGTGATTTACATTCCTTGGCGTTTATATACACGTTTTGCTGCATTTTTCGATCAACACGTGAATCGCCGTTAAATCATTAGCCGCATAAAGAAATAATATCTATTTATTATAAATGTACATACAACCGTTATTGTAATAAAGAACATGAAGAAACCGTGTGTTGTTGTTGCATGATATTTCCCTTTTGTTTATTATATTTACAAGCAACTCTATTCGCGCATTTACAAACTCTCATTTCTATCGCGTTCATCTCTCAATACGGCTTGCTTCTGTGCTGGCGATCACGTCCTTTGCCAGTACTAATTTTCGCAATCAACTTGTGGCTAGAATTTTGTTCGACGGGCGTCGCTTCCGCTTGCCTCCAAACGTTTATAAGCCCTCCTTCGCCTACCGTTATCAAGGAACCACTCTGTAAATCATATTAAAGCATTACTTTTCCACGTTTACGTACAAATCGAATGATTTAATTTTACGTAAAATGTATCGGAGATTATACCTTCTCGTGCAACCAACTATCCCGTACTATCTGCTTATTTCCCGCCATGTTGTGACACGCTTCTAGTCTGCCATTTACGATGTTTAAGCATCTTAAATTTTCTCTAGAATATCGTAATGGAAACATGTGAGAACAATTATGAATACACGTGAAGGCGGTTACGTACACAATCAATGATGTATACGTTATTTCAATAGCGTTGTTGAGCAGAGCTTGAAACGGTTCCGAAAACAACTGTTTAAAATTGTTGTATAAAGCGTCTAATTAAAACGGTTACGGAGAACCTTTCTGTTCCAAAATAACCGTTTCGACGAACCGAAATTTCCAACTATTATTCGTTTCGGTTCCCATTTCCCCCCTCATATCGGTGGGAAATGGTACCCTCATATGGGTATGTTTGGAAATTTCGGGTGTTTAAAACGGTCGTTTGGGAAAGAAAGGTTCTTTGTAACCGTTTGGAGAACCGAAATCGATGTTGCATTAGTTTTCGAGCCGTGTCGTCAAGTTGCACGGTAATTTACCCTTTAACGCTGCTAGAACCTGCTAGGAGGAATGGCTGCTCGAGCGTATTCGAAGCGTGTACCCCGACCGTGTAACAGCTGTTTGGATCATCGTTCTAAGAAATGTGAATTATGCAAAGTTTATGAATAGTTTCTATACGCGCTCGTGGAAATTATTTGTAAATAGTTCAAGTTGCTGTATACTTGTAATCGAGGACCTCGTAGCAAAAGAGGAGTGCAGCTCCGTCTTTACAAACTTTGATTAAATTAAAAGAAACTGTTTATAAAATTGCTGCATTGGCTCGAGATTAAAAAGAGACTACTAATTAAAATTAATTAAAAAAATATATATTTTCGCACGATAAGTAGTAGTTATCGAAAAGTGTTTTATTTCTATTTTTCGCAAATTTCTCGAATCTGTAGCATTCGTATATCGGGCAAAACAGTAATGGGTGTAGATTCAAAATTTGCATTAAATCGATGCACCAATTTTAAATTTTTTTACATATATTACACGTTGTAACTCAAAGACTATCAAAATTGAAGCTGCACCTCTCTCGTCCCGCAAGGTCCTCCATTTACCTTTGATTAAATTACTCTACGAACCCGAGGTGTATCGATAACAACTGCAACTAAACGTATACCAACCTGAAAGAGCGCCAAACTACTCCGCTCGAACTTGCAGTAAGGAGTCGCTCCGTCGCAGTTCCAAAGTTGTAACGAATGCATGTGAGTCGTGCACCATAGATTATCATCGTTTAGCCAGCCTATCCTGTCCTTTTTAATTTAAAAGGCGTGTTTAGCGAGAACAGCTCGACTCTACTTTGCAGTACCGGCAGAATTAAAAAGTTTATTAAAAATTACAACTCACCACGGACGACTCGGTGTTCAACGAGTACGTCAACGCAGAATCTTCCGAAGGCTGCGTAAGGTCAAAGACGTTGATCAATCCGTCGGTACTACCGGATGCCAAGACATCCTGCTTACTAGTATGAAATGCCAAACTAGTGACATCCTCCATGTGGGATTCCCAATACCCGCCGAGAAGATTATTTTTGTCATCCAATTTCGAATTGCTGTATCGTATATCCCAAAATAAAATAAACGCATCCCCTCCGACATGCTCGGTGCCACCTGCTACGAGCCTGTCGTCGCAATTTATGTCGAAACTAGAAAGAGGCTTCAGCTTTCCACCTTCGGTACTATCTGAGACCAAACATGTATGGAGCACTCGATACACGCGCATTACAAGTACCGTGCTCCGACGAGAGACAACGTCGGCGAGAAACTCTAGGGTCCGAATCAGGGTCCGAATAATATATCCCTATTGGCTGGCATGACGTCGAAGAATAAAATGTAAGCAAACTTGTCCACGGGTGGTAGGAACCAATGCGAACCAAGGTATCCCCTGCCCCTTTCGGCCGACTTTTTTCCAATCGGAGCACAGTAGACTCGCGGTAAATGCAATAGCCCAAAGTACCTACCTTTGAATTCGGCGACTACTTTCCCTCTAGCTCTTAAATCGCACGCCGTGATCAGGCCGTCGTTTGTCGCCGTGTACAAAATGTTTCTAGAGGCAGGACTAAACCTGATGCCAACGACGGGTGCTCGATTGTGAGTCAGCGTAACGGTCTCTGTCAAACTCTCTCCAACAGAGTATATTACGCACGTATAATCGGACAAGGCTGTACCGATCCTAAATTCTGGCTCGCTGTTTATGAAAATTAATTTGTGAAATATTTCGGAAACATTAAACGAATCCACTCGTCGGAGGATTCGTATAAAATTACAGCGAGACTACTCGATTCAATTTTATTCAAAATCATTTCGATCCCTTTTTGTTTGGAATAGAAAATATTAAGGTTCATAAAAATCAGCTGAATGTAACTGTACATTGATATTTTTAAATTTCAAATTTGTCTACGTTAAGATCATCGAGTTGTCGTTGTGCAAATATTATCGTACGCAATGTCTGCGGTATATGTTTGAAACGATACGGACGGAAAATTGCAAAAAGATTGCTTAAACAGCATTCGGTTCTGCTTCGGTCAGGTAATAGAGATTAATGATTTCCATAATTCTTCTCTACAGATTTGATATAAAGTACTATGCAAGTGAATGCAAAATATACCTTTGCGTCCCACAGATTCCAAGAATATAATTATGATCAAGGGCCACCGTCTTTTCTACTGATAACGTTAATTCGCCTTTTCTCTTGGCGGTTCGATTGTTATCGTGTTTCCGCGGTCCATGCTCAACGCTCAACCTTTTCAACGATTCGACAATTTTAGCCATGCTGCTCGCGATTTCAAGCAGATTTCACGAAATTGAGGTTAACATCACATTTGTCACTTGTAGGTGGACTCGAGTCGTTTGGACTTTTATTCACAATTTCCTCCTCGATGTACGTACAAAAATTATTCAACGGACGTGTTTTCTTTTTCAATTATAAATATTATCAGGTTACGATGCGCAGTGTACAGTTAAAAAAGAATTCAAACAGTCAGTACAGTAAAAACGAATATAAATCCACAAACGAGACCAGGGGGGCCAAGCTTCCCTCTTACGAAAGTTGAAGCATTGCGTACTGGTAACTAGTGATGGGTAAAGACACGAAATTTCTGTTTTATACACGACTCGTGTCTTATACGTCGTATACGTCGTTTATGTCGTAAACGTCGTATAGCTCTGGAATAAAAATAACTAACCTACAAAACATTTTTCGCATAGGTTATTAAGAGTGCCAATTTATTAATAATTATAATTCTGATTAAAAAAAATTGAATTAAATTAAGTTACACTGACGAAAAATGGATATTGATAGGTTAGTAAAAGAAATGCATATAGAATAATAAATATAATTTGTTTGAATTAAAAATAATGTTAATAAAGACTATTTTTATTTTAGGAAAAGAAAGATGGATCTATTACTGGTCAATTTTATTTTTGGCTGCAATATACCTCTTAGCATAATATAATCAAAACATTTCAAAGCGTTAATCAGTAAATTGGACCATCATCCATCAGTTTAAAGCTCGTACGAGGAAAACATTATCCACAACAATTTTAGATACAGAATAGAACTTGTTGAAAAGATGTGAAAACATGTGAAAAAGTATTAAAGTACTAAGTATTAGTATTAAAAGTACTAAGACCACGCTTTCACACGCTTTGCAACACTTTTTGGGGGTTAGGAAAGTGACAGTTTTGACGTAATCAACGTATTCAATATACAGTATTCTATAGTATTTTCATGCAACCAAGAAGCGAGGCAGAAAGAACTATATTTTCCTACACTTTAATTGTTGAAACGTTAAAATAATGAATACTTCTATTTACTATATTTGTGACAAATGACACGTATAAAATGAACTTGAAAACGACATATTATACATACATATCCGACATGTCGGAAATGCATTTATGACGCAGCGAAAAATACCGACCCATCACTGCGCCTACAAGACAAAGTTTCTTCTTCATCGAATCGATAATGCGTTCGATCACGATAAACAACCACTTGTTTTGTATATTATACATTTACAGATGCATTTATGTACGCAATAAAGTTCAAGCCCGATTTTAAATTAACGTTAAACCAACCAAACACAGGCACATTTCGACGGCTTTAAAACACAAAAATAACACACAAGTTCCGTACGGAGTTATTACACTCGGAGGTCTTTGTATATTCAAACTAATTTAAAGCAATTCCTTTTACGCACACAGCGTTTATAAATTTTCGTACGAAACATCCAATTTCTTTTTACATCTCAAGCTCGATTTAATTTTTGTTTAAAGCAAGTACTTGTGTACATTAAACGATACGTCCAATGTGCTTGAATGTATCGCCAGAATTTAACCAGCAGAATAAAACTGCCGGTGCATTTGTTGGAAATTATCGGGAGCATTAAAAAAAGTCCCAACTTGGAATTTAAACATTTGGCCGTACTGCATGGCATGGCATGGCGATCTGGTCAAGGAACTCGCTGCATTCAAGTACACACATATAGGAGGTGTCAATACGAACAACTGTCAAAACCTACGAAATGACAGTGCCTCGTGACGGATTTACGTACAATTATGAGAACCGATTGTCGCTCAGAGATATAACTGAGATATAACTGTATTTTACGGGGGCGAGAAATCGCATTGCACAATTTTTCTCATTGTTTACTTTTATTTTGAGACAAAGTATATAACCTGAAGGCACGTTACATATCCCGAATATTAATTAGATTTCGTTACGTTGCCCTGCGCTCCGTCGTCGTCTCATTTGATCTTTGAATGATATTACTTGCGCGGTATTATGAAGTTGTACAATGGAGGTTTCGGAGACAAGAAACCTTGTTAGAGATTTGGATTTAACCCTACAACCTCGTATCGTTCCGCGATATAAAACTTGGCTTCCACTCGCCACACAACAGGTATTTACGCATCCTTATGAAATTATCGCTTTGCGTTTAATTGACAGAAAAATGTATCATTATATATGTATATAGTGTATAATTGTAATATTATGATTCATTGTTTAAATACAGCGTCAAATCAACGATAAAATGCCATTTTGAATAGACACGATATTTAAACAAGTTGTTCTATAAATGATGGTTCAATCGGAAGGTCGATGAATCTATGTGAAAGACAAGCTAGAACCAAAGTTTTCTCGTATACAAGATCCTATTTCCAAGGAAATTGATTTAGGATATTTTATTGTACTCGGTAGTTTTAAAACACAAACCTTCTTTATTCTTTGTAGAAAATTTTATTCCGTGCTCTTTTCCTTCTATTTCAAACAGAATCGTCGACTTTGTAATTGCATTATCGGTTATAGGACGTCCTGTATTTGGTCGAATTTCAATCATGTACAAACTCGCTTTACGGGAATATATAATTTTCAGTTACGGCTTAGAAATCTTGTACAAATAATAGGATGTAATTTAAAGGCAAATGTGAACAACGAAGCTGGTTGGTTTTATTACACTCTACATAGAACAAATATGTCTTCGCCTTTGTACACGAGCGAAGTAATCGACCATGCGAATCCAAGGTGGTCGAGCCTGGAACTACCGACGATACACGCCACCGGCTACTCTACCGCCAGTGGTGAGTTTTACAGTCCGTTGGCACCTCAAACGTAATCGTACGTCGACGGGAATAGAATAAAACTATTTATCCGTCGCCCCGTACAAATGTGTCCTCTATGGAATATGTAAGAAGGATGTTGTGAATTCTTCAACAGAGATTATTGTAAGGCTATGGAAAAGGGCGACTATGGCCGACGTAACGTCCGACGTGACCATTTTTACGTGGGGCATATCTTTCACCGGCTTGGCGTACATTGGCCCTAAACTACCGAATAACTTGGACACTGTTTTGAAAGAGAATTCTCTAATTTTTCAATTTCATGGTGGCTTCTTTACGCCGGTGTATTGCTTTATCAAAGTTCCTGAATTGAAAAGATACTTGCAGATAAAGGTCAATACATCCGAGATAAAAGATAGCTATGCCGTGAGTAAGCTAAGCAGTTTAAGAAATAAAATGCAGGCACTAAAGCAGCAGACAGAATCGGTCCAGTCGCTTCGGGCGCGAATCGCGTCTGGAGATAATTTCCACGCTCCGAAATACCCGCAATCTTCGTTGAACAGATTACTTCAACCTCGCAAGGTGAACAGAGAGAAGAAAGCGGAGATGTTAAAGATACGCATGGAATTGGAGATGGCCAGGTTTAGAACAAAGTTATTGGAACAGGAAAGAACGAGGAAAATGGGACAAGTTAGAGTGTTGGCTCAATCGCATTCGAGCATCGTGGAAGCAAATCAAGATTACGGTATATTAATTATCTCGCGCTACGCGCTTGTGATTCGAGTCGACCATGTTCAAGATTAATATTTGTTTCCATCACAGGTTCAGACTTGATGGAAAGGTACAGAGAGCTAAACAGAGACATGGAACGACTGCACGTTCGCCGGCAAAATCAAATAGATACAAGAGAAACGTACGTTCAGTTGAGTAGTCAACTTGCTCAAAGGAGGAGACAATTAATTTCAGAACTAAGTTTAATATATCCTATTACACAGGTGTGTATATAGTATTTAACGAGACGAAATTTTTTAGAAAAGCAATGCGGAATAAATTATGGGGTACAGAAACATATGTTTGTAGTTTCGATTATCGAGGTGTGGTCATAATTAATTTCTAAAGATATTTCTATTACGCAGGATGAAAATGAAAAGTTTAGAATACACCGTGTACATTTACCCGACAGCGAGGATTTAGAATTATCAAACGATACCGAGGTAGCTGTAGCACTGGGATTTGTTGCGCATACCACACAAATGATTGCCAGTTTTCTTAATATACCCACTAGATACCCCCTTATACATTATGGATCGCGTAGCAAAGTTATAGATCACATCACGGAAAACCTACCCGACAATGACAGACAGTGAGTATTCTGTCTTTATTCCTCGTTTAAATTTCCATCGAAAGTACAGTAGAATTAATGAAACGTGTTACATTTGCAGGTTTCCATTATTTGCTCGAAGCAAAGTTAAATTACAGTTTCGTTACGCTGTGTATTTACTAAATAAAAATATAGCTCAATTAAGGTGGTACTGCGGCCTGCCAACGACAGACTTGAGGGCGACACTTTTAAACTTGGCTACCTTGATAAGTATTGGGCAAAATCAATCGCAGTATGTAATTGTGTTATCGTTTGTGATTGAACAGAATCATTCCGTAGGATACTTTGTAATCGTCATACTGTCTGTCTTGTCTCTAGTTTGGATAATTCGAAACGAACGTATTCCACTTCGTCCTTGGACATTAAAGTTGGAAATGGCAAACAAAATTTGCCCCCAACACCGCCTGTGCAGAAGCTAATTTTTGAAAAATGCCATCGACCTTCGCGATCCATGAGCCAATTGAAAAGCTTGAAATCATCACTCGGCTCTTCGCTGGATCAAGGCTTAGACAAGCCTGTACAGCCCCTCGTTTTGGGCAGCCAGTCGAAACGAATTTCCAAGTCGGAAGAAAGTGCCATTGACAATAAGACATTAGTACTAGTGAAAGATAGGTCGAGTAACAGTAGCAATGAAACTTTAAATAATGCTATTTTAAGCAACATGAGCAGCGCGAACGTCCAAGATTGCACTCGAGCGAGCAATGAGATTGGAATAGAGAGTAATATCGAAATTATGGTACCTACGTCGGTATCAAAGTCGACTAACGCTGCGGATAGTTTGGAAAGTTCGGTGAGCGCGAGAGACAGAAGCTCGAATTCTATAAGCAGTTGCGAAATGGCACTGAATAGCAGCCAGAATGGAGACGATAGTTTAAACGATAATAATGCTGTTAAAAAAGACCAAACTGGGGAATCGATTTCGGTCGCCAATGAAATTACAAGGAACGTCGACGACGTCATAGATAACGCTCTGAAGAATGGCAGGCACACGGAAGATTATAGT
Organism: Andrena minutula; assembly: GCA_929113495.1. Classification (NCBI taxonomy): domain Eukaryota; kingdom Metazoa; phylum Arthropoda; class Insecta; order Hymenoptera; family Andrenidae; genus Andrena; species Andrena minutula. Next base: position 36,959,418 of record OV815995.1, read on the forward strand.
TCCGAAAACCAAGTCCCACGAAATCGTGATAATCCTAGAATGGCGGCTAGCGAAACAAGTTGCAATATTCGCGAATCTAGTGCAGCCGCTACGGAAGCCTCGACGTACAATAAGGAACATTTTGCCAAGTCGTGTTTATCTTTAGACGATATAATGTCATGTACCTGCGAAGAAACTGCGAGGAAACAAAGGACAAGCTCTATCTGTAGTTATCCAGAAGAATATCTTGACTCGAAAGATGCTATAACGCGGAGGCGATTTAATTCCGAGCCCAAGTAAGTATGTACCCAGATGGCACACCTCGTCTTGGAGAGGTCTAGCTCATGTTCATTTTAGGTCTGAACGTCTTGATTTGTAACAAGACGTCTCCAAGACTTTACCAGACGTTGTGCTATCTGGGTGGCGAAACGAATCCCACTTGGAAATATTTATGAATTTGGATTCTCGAGTACCTGGGGGCGATCTTTATTCTCCTGGCATCCATATCTCGAGCATCCGATTCGATTCATAGAAATGATAGCATGTATGTATATACGAGTTGTGAAATAATCAATTTTCTATGCTACAGAAACGATAGGGTAGACCCCTTACATTCCAAAAATTGGCGCCACAACGACGCGAACAGAGAACCAGCAGTGAGTAAATTAACAAATTTAGATGTCTCTTGAAATGTTATTTCAACGTTACTAATTCGATATTCTTCTCGTTGCTTCAGTTGGAAACAGGGTTAATGCAAAAAGCACAGAAATCAGAGTGTTATTCGTGCGACGAAACAAGCAAACGTGACTATCGAACGTCGAGCGAATACATGGACATTATCAGACGCAGTTCAGAAAACGTATATGCCCGTACCGAGGCGTTAGCCAATAAGAAAACCAGTTTTAAAGTCATGAAACCACGACTGTAATATATTCACATTCTAGAACGCCACATGGCGCGCACTGTTGTTACTATAACGGTAGATATCCCAGTGGACTTGAAAAGAAAAGAAGAAAAAAAATCAATGCATTGCGCGAAAAAAAGAAATTACAATTGATATTCGTCGCGTTAACATCTCGTACAATTGTCCGTGATTATCGCAAATGCAGAATTCGTCGCGTATTTAGTAGGTACGTACATAGTTAATGACGAGTCTTGGCCCCGTTACGCGGTTGCGAAAAGTTGTCGGCAACTTGGTCGACAAGAGACCAGAAAATTTTTGTTGCTCGCCGCGACCAAGTGCGTACAAACTCATTTATCCCCGCATTGTTGTCGCCGGCAACTTGTAATGGGCGTAATGGGGCTTGAAGTAGGCTCTCGCTCCACGTCCTCGCCTCGGCGCGCGCAACTTTTGTTTCGCACTCGCATCTAGAGGCTCGCGTCGCCTCGTTTTTTCCGTAGCTAAAGTTGTTTGAGCGCTTGCCTTGGTTCATGTGTTTGGTCAATTGCCCAAAGAGAACCTCTCTTCCTTCCTCTGTTTAGCGGTAACCGAAAGCGCTGGCATTGCACCAACTCGCGCGCTACACCTCGCCCCTCGCCTTTCTTCCACAAAATATTATCATAAAATTCTCGAGGAAGAATCTGCGGCTCGGAGTCGCGCCGAGGCGAGGCGCAGCGAGAGCCTACCTTTATCTTTTCTTCGATTTCTATCGATTTAAACAAATGTAAAATGAAGAAGAAAACTAGGAAGGTGATGTACATCATTGTGATTACTATGCGTTACGAGTATTTACTACAAGTTCATGTTGTATTTTATTGATTTTCAGATTCTATGAAATATAACGCGATAGATGTATATTTCAAGTACTATTATCTGTGTAATAAATTTAGGTATGCGTGCTTGTATATAAATTTGAATTTACTTATGCATGCGTGCGCGCGGGCGCGCGTGCAATGTATGGTGGGTCGTGCAATTATTAGTAACTGTGCCCTTCTTATCAAATATTAATCAAACAATATCACGAGTCCATTGATTCAACTACTAATTATAAGTGAGAATTTCGTAACAATAATTATCACATGCGACATTAAGATCAGCATACGTTGAATTCTTTTAATCGCTATGTTTATAGTTGTGTACAGTTGGGTTTTTAGTTATCCCCGTGTACAGGCATATTATTAAGATGATTTATTACACATGTAACTCTAAATAATACTTGTATACACCTCTGAAACGTGTTTCAATGTACTTGAAAAGATAATTTGGTAATTATCTTTTTTATAGATTTCTCACATTCTCAGAATTGAAGAAATATACTAGTATCTATGTAAACTGTATGTACGAGGACCAACCAAAGTACTATTGTAGCTAATGCGCGAGAAAATAATGCTGTACTAAATATGTGATTATTCATGGTAAACAGAGGATAGGTATTGACACTCGACAGGACGTAGAAACACGAATGAATCTTTAGCGCGAATATTCACAACAAAATATTCGTGTATAAAAAACAGAGAAGCGTAAAATATCTTTAATCACGAAATACAATATTTATATCTGTTTCTATAATGTGATATCATAATCTATCGTGTCGGTGTAAGTACATGCTTCTCGCCAAGTTATAAAATATTCTTTATAATGTATCGCTATTATTTACCACAAGTAAGAATGCTACGTTAGGAGATGTATATAACTTCGTACGTCGATATACACTAATTATTCCAAGAACAGTGTATGTATATAGAAGTTACCCTTTCTTTCTCTTATTTTAGATCATCAAGTTATTCGGTCGGTATTACTTGGTGCAATAGTATATTTTTATGTAATATATAACATACCATACATCATAGGAATGCACGTAAATAAAAAGAAATCTGTCATCGATCGTAATCATTAAAATCCCTTTACTTTCACTGTATTATCTTGGGATAGTCGATAGAATTTATGGCGGTTTCATCGTTTTAGTATTTTAAAAGACTATACAGAGCGGTACTTTATTTGCAACAGTGCGAATGAAAATAGTCTCGCGAGATCTATCGCAAAAATTTTTTAGACTTACTGTATCGTTACGCTATAGTATTTGTATGCAAAAATAAATATCAAATGGCCACTGAATAGATTGAAAATAAAATTTCTAATAAAAATATATAATACATACACAGAAATATTCACTTTGTCGGCTCATTGATACCAGTCAGTTTTTCACTTGCATCCCACAAGCGGAGCGCCACATCGGGATCAAGTTCCTTTTTCGAAACGTACCGTTTACAATCGCGGTAAATATTACCGCTCTCGTTGGACAACGAAGGTTCTATAGCACAGTGTAACACAGTTTGCGCGCCCTAACGGAAGAATAAAAAGTATCAAATACAGCAATGCTCTTTGGAAAAGTGTAGACGGTATCCAGAAATAGTTACCTGATTCGCAGTGCGTAAAAACAATAGGGCGACGGGTGAGAATATGATGTAGTGGAACCAACTTCTTTTAACATTCCTGAACAGTCCTGTATAAGTGAATCCAGGACAAACCATATAAACGTTAACGCCGCTGTTTTCGGTTCGTTTCGCAAGCTCGATACCAAAGTAGGTGTTGGCTAATTTCGAATTGCAGTACGCAGGATTCATACGTCCTTTGACTACCAATCCTTTCTCCCCGTTCAAGTTTGAGAAATCGATCGCCCCGGATTCGAAAAGTTTAGACGTTACGATAACAATCCTATATTGGGAATAAATTTCAGTAAATAAATCATAGGTTCGTTTCTTGATAATCCTCTATCAAGACCAACCTGCTCGGCGCATTCTGTTTCAAGCGATCCAAGAGCAAGTTTGTAAGCAGGAAATGACCTAAATGATTCACGCCGAAATGAATTTCGTATCCGTCTTCCGTCGAAGCGCGTTCCTTAAGAGGAACGTATACCCCAGCGTTGTTAATCAACGCATGAATTTGCGGAAAGTTTCTCATCACCTCGGCGACAAATTCTCTGATGGATAAAAACGATGCCAGGTTCAGCTGCATCGGTACCTGCGAATGCAACAAAACACTTGCACTCTTGTGTTCATAATATTACACACCACTGATCGCATTATTTTTCATTAGGGGAGCAGGCAATTATTAAGTTATGTCTACCAGTTCTCCGGTGGATACTCCAGAGCGTATCTCGGATATAGCGTCCCGAGCATTTTGCAAGTCTCTGCAGGCCACGATAACCGTAGCTTTTCGTTGCGCCAATTCTTTCACTGTCTCTTTACCGATGCCGGAATTGCCGCCTGTCACGATGAACACACAACCCTGCAGGTTGTCCGTGTTCTTGCATTTTCCCCACGTACGTTCCCGACATTTTCGGAGTAATCCAATGAGTAATACTACTGGCAAAATCAAGTAACACCACGATGATACCATGTTTCCTCGTCCCGTAACTACACAACATGCGTACGTCTCAGTTGTTTGAATCGAGTATTCGCGCACGATGATTTGCCGGATTGTGCCGGATCAGAGAGACTTTTAACACACGATACTTGGCTCGTCGGAAACGAATAAATCACTGGGCTGGGGGTCCTTTCTTTCCGTTTCAGTTAACCTTATCTCTATCACATACTTCACATTTGTATTTACATCACACGATCGAGGTTCCACTACAAAGCGAGAATCGTGAATTCGAGAATTGTGACACGGTAGCCGCGCAAAGATAATATTCATCATATGTGTGTCGTGTTTTAATGGAAGGAGGCTCAAGTCGATTAAGTTATCGTGTTTTGAAATGCTACGTTGCGTCAGAAATAAGACAGTGATGAAAGATTTGATAAATAGGATGAAAGTAAAAGCAAGTAAAAGATGGTATGTATAAGTGTTGCTTTCTACGCGTTTGGATATATATATCGGCTTCCCCCAGAAATTTAGATTTTTGGGGGAAGCCGAAATAGTAAAGCTAGTACCAAATTTTTTAGAAATTTTTTTATTTTCTACATTTGTTTATGAAAATAATCATATTCATCTGGATTAGCTAGGCATAATGAGCTGGACCCATTTCGTGACTCCAGAGCAGAGATAGGCAAAAAATTATTTGAAATAAAAATTTGTGTAGGAAATTTTTAATCAGAGTTACCCGTTCGAAAGTTTTTAGGCGACATACAGACAGAAACACTTATACCCCCAAGTGTTGAGAAACCCCATCAAAAACTTCAAAAAAGTAAAAAAATACGCCAAGTATGTACATGAAAATCACAAAAAATAGAGAATAATAATAATTACAAAATTAAAAAAAGATGTGAAATCAAAATGAGTTGCCAGTACATAAAGATGCTTTCCAACTGCACTTTAGATGACACAACTACATATGCACAGCTAAAATTCCATTACTCATAATGGCTATTTATACAAAGAAAAAATGTATTAAATAATAATATGCAGATATATTTTTATACAAATAAATATTTTAATACGAATAAATATTTCATTCAAAATACTTGGCGCTGCTCTCCGAATTGGTGTTGCTAAACTCAATAAATATGTTGTCGTTGGCTTCCTATTTCTGAATTAAATAAATGAAATAAATTGTTTTCCAGTTTGATCTTATTTTGAAAACGATTTACTTCCTTAAATTTTTATTTAATCGAATCAGTACCATCGAACGTCCCAAAAATGCCTGTTTCGGACCTAAGCAGGACGTTTTAAAAACGTTTTTGAAACGTTCTGAAAATGTTTCAAAAACGTTCTGAAAACGTTTCAAAAACGTTTTACAAACGTCCTACAAAACGTCTGGTTTGTGAAAATGGACATTTTTAGTACTTTTTCTGGACCTTTTCTGGACCTTTTCAAAACGTCCTGAACGTCTGACCTGGACGTTTTAAAAACGTTTTGAAAACGTTTTTGTGTTATCTGGGAAGTAGCGATCGGAAAATGTGTCTCTTCAGTATTAAATGAAGTTTGCTGTTGATCCCACTTTTCGCAGAATGTTGTAGAATCCAATTGGTAGATGCAGTATCTCTTTCTTTTTCTACTTATTTACTTGCTCTCTCTCTCTACTTCCGGTTTCGGTCATTAATATCGTCGACCAATAGAAAACGCGCAATCACGTCGCTTGGCTTGACTTGACGGTGGCACTATTTTTGTTTACTACCTTGACGTTGATTGGTTTCACGTCATCGCGCATCCGTAACGGAGCGTAGTCCATAGTTACGCTACGGGGGGCCTCCAGGGGCCTGTCCCATGGACACTGCTCAGGCGGCGCATAATATTTCCTCCGTTCATTTAATAAATAGTACCTAGTGGCATGTCGGTCAGCTTCGGATGCATTCGGCTCGTGACGGCTTGTTATTAATAGATGTGTCAAGCTGTGTTCAAAAATAAGAGAATCTTATCCTCCATTATCAGCGTGGCGTGGAAATCTACTACGGCGGTGTCGGACGAGAGTGGGGCCGACTACGCATGTCTGATTGGTTCAGCGCCAAGAGGAAAATTCACCGACGCCAGCGCCAAGGCAAGCCAAGTGGAGCGTAGCCAAGTGAGGCCGCAGCCAACCAGCGTCGACAACGAGTCCCCGGCGACGCTGATTGGCTGCGCCCTCACTTGGCTTGGCGCTGGCGTCGGTGAATTTTAGTCTTGGCGCTGAACCAATCAGACGTGCGTAGTCGGCCCCACTCTCGTCCGACACCGCCGTAGTAGATTTCCACGCCACGCTGTTCAGAACATAACCACTATTGCTGATTGTTGTTGTTGGTTGCTGTTTTGTAAATATAGCCTGTTTCGTGATTAGAAAAACCAAATAAAACGGAGGGAAACAATGAGTTTTTGCATTGTACCCGGTTGCACGAATCGCAGAAGAAACAAAAACAACGTACAGTTGGAAAAAGAAAGTAGATATAATAGTACTATTTCATTTCACATGTAAGTAAATATCAAAGATATATAATCTTGGAAATTCAAATCTGTTGCTTCGTTATCGAATAGATAATATGTTTATAATAAAAAGTTAACATTTATTTGTTTAGATTACCTAGAGATGTTGAGAGGAAAAAAATGTGGCTCAGGGCACTCAACTTTCAAAATTATTGCCCACCAAAGACGGGGGCTGTGTGTTCTGAACATTTTAAGGAACAGAATTATGTTTCGCAACATTCTCAGCGCAAGTTGAAAGATGATGCTGTTCCATGCGTACGTTCGATAAAATCATAAACTTGGTCCATTTGTTGCATAATATCGTAGTAGAGTATAGATAGTAGCTTTATCCTGGTGGAGGCAATATTTGTCACCATATATTCTTTTTAGATTACACTGGGTAAGGATTGGGATTATCAATCGCTACATATTAGTGTATTGGAATTCTTATGTGACTGTACTTTTCTAGCTTTAGCTTAAAACTATGTTTTAAGATCGTATCGCAGTTCGTTCACAGGCTGTTCACAAATATCATTAGACACAAAGCATAGACTGTATTGATGTTGATTACTATTTGCATCACTCGCACATCAGGTCAAGATGTATTTATATTGGCTAATTTTCATTTTTTAGTTGAGCGAAGAATATGCTGTGTATAATCAAAACAATAATAGTAATACAGATGATACAGAAATCACGATAGAACATCATGATATCAAAATTGAGGAAAATATCTGCGATGATGAAGTTGGACGTATTAATGGTATTGTTCACTTGCGTTGTGTGTACGAAATTATACAGGGTGTTGCTCTACTGATGGTCAATACTCCAGGGGGGGGATTATAAGGCAAAGATACAACGAAAAATCAAGAAAGACAAAGTTGCGGTAAAGGCTTCATTTTACGAGAAAATTCACTTTGAATTTCAGCTAAATACGGGTGCATCGTTGACGCCCGAGGGGCACGCGGAGGTAAGGGGAACAGATTCAGCTGTCGGTAAGACGTCCCGCTTACCGAATGCACAGACGAGGTCTGTGCCGAATGCAAAGTGAATTTTCTTGAAAACGAAGCCTATACCGCAAATTTCATCATCACTCTTGATTTTCGTCTTAGCTTTCGGCTATCGGTGGAGTAACGCCCCATGTATCATGTTAAAAATTTATTCAAGGATAAGTAATATTTAACATCTTTTCAGTAGATACTAGCACAAACAAAAGTACCGACATGAAAATAAAAGTGCAGTATCGAGACCGTTCTACGAGTGTGTCTCCGGAAAGAATTTTCAACTCACCAGGAGAGGTTGAATTGCTGAAAATACACAAAGACGAAATAAGAAGAATGAAAAAAAAGTATTACTCTACTTTTTATGCACTAAAGAGAGCACAGGAAACAGTGAAATCGTTGCGAAATACTGTTAAAGTTTTACAGATGCGTAATTTGCTAAAATCGCAAGATTGTGATATACTTAAAGATTTAGATCAAGATACAAAAGAATCGATCAAGCAGGAAATAAGAAAGGAGAAAAAATTAGCCGTTATTAGGAAATGTAACGATGCGTTACGGTTGCTTAAAGCGTATAGTTGCGTCATCGACAACGATAAATTTCTTATTTCATTACCGCATCCGGAAAAAATATCAAGGGTGTCAACCAGTACGCGACGAACCTAGAATTATTACTACAGATGTACCGACTAGTGAACTGCCGGCCACTTCTATACTCGGTGAATAGTCGGCGAAAAGGCCGATTGACCGGCCTGGAGTTTTTAGTATTACGGATAATTTGTAAGGCATAGAAATAAATATACAATGATCTTTCTTCACTGTCATTGGTATAATTTTAATATGCACTACAACGAGAACGAACGGCTGGCCAGTCGGCTTCTTGGGGGCCGATCGGCTAGTTAACCAAAACCTTAGTCGATACTGTTAGATTATAATTGATACTTTGACTGAATTAAGAATACGAGTTTGGAATCAAGGATGTTTTATCAACACTTGTACGGTCGCCAAGGTATAACTTGGAATGAACAGAGACAATGTTTGTTACAATATCTCGTTCTGAAGTAAACAAGAGAACAGTACAGTACTGTTTGCCTCACTCCTTGTTTGAACAAACCCATGTTTCAACAGATACATCTTTAATTATTATTCAAGCTTTGAAGACCATAAAACTCTAACGACCTTTTCATCAAGTCGCTACCCTGATAACCAGATCTGGCGGCAGGATCTGCCGGCAGCTGCGGTGCAGTCTACGTCCGCATTCGACTACGGATCTGCCGGCAGAGTCTGCGTGGCAGGGTCTGCCGGCAGATCGACGGCAGATCCGCGGCAGATCCTGCCGCCCGCCTGACACATCCAACAGCGCCATCTGTAGGCCACAATAGCCAAACAATTCCCTCTGCGTGACGTCACATGGACCTACTCACCAACACAAACGTACATTACTGCTGTAGGTGTATCCCTAACCCCAAATAATAAAGCAAGCAGATTCTACAATTTATTAAATAATTAATTCTACTTATTTCAAAAAGTCTTTATTCTTTATTTAATAATATACAGGATTGGTGATTACAAATGTTATAAAATAATATAAATAGCGCATATAAATTCGAGGAAGAACATTCAATATTTAGGGCGGTATTCTCAGTCGTTGTTTATTCTTAAGATCGTCTTAAGCATGCGGTATCCTTTACTAGTCTACGAGGTTAGTAGAGGATGCCGCATGCTTAAGACGATCTTAAGAATAAGCAACGACTGAGAATACCGCCCTTACATTTATAAATTCACATGCGATACGTCCCGTAACCAGTGGTACCTATTAAGTGCGAATCACAAAATTTTCTATATTTTGGACTTCTTTTTCCCTGTAGAATCACCATATTCCGTATTGTGTTAACGCTGAAAACAAATAGAACATTAGTATAAAATTAAACGTAACGTTGAATAAACAGGATACATGCGATACTTACTTCAGCTCCATCTTCGCACAGCACACACCCTAGGCGATCATCCATGCTCCTGCGAACATTAACATTTATAATAAAACATGTGTTAAATTATTATTTACGAAACAAGACGTTAAATATTTGCACTTCGCGCATAACCCTATTTTTCTGTCTTGCAGATAATGTGACTCTCGATTTTCGCGACGTAGATAATTGGAAATTATTCAATTCCATAATTACGTTTGCCTTCTGGATACGTCTGGATGATTTGTCTGGATATTGATCGATGAAATGACTTGGAATATTCTTCGATTTTACCGGCACTGACTGCCACTGCCAGTGACTGCCACCCCGGGGCCCGGACCACGAAAACGAACGCAAACTGGACGTAAATTCTTGACCAATCACGAGTTTCGATACTATGGCGCAGCCAATCCGAGCGTAACCCACTGTACCGCCAAATTGTTACACGTGGTGCATCTACATACCGATTGTTCAAAGTGGCATCCGTCGTGCTTGAAGACGAACGCTCGAAAAATATTCCATGTCATCCTAAAGCATCAATATCCAGACAAATCATCTCGAAGTATTCAGAAAGCAAACGTAATTATGGAATTGAATAATTTTCAATTATTTACGTCGCGAAAATCGAAATTCATATTATCTGCAAGACAGAAAAATAGGGTTATGCGCGAAGTGCAAATATTTAACGTCTTGTTTCGTAAATAATAATTTAACACATGTTTTATTATAAATGTTAATGTTCGCAGGAGCATGGATGATCGCCTAGGGTGTGTGCTGTGCGAAGATGGAGCTAAAGTAAGTATCGCATGTATCCTGTTTATTCAACGTTACGTTTAATTTTATACTAATGTTCTATTTGTTTTCAGCGTTAACACAATACGGAATATGGTGATTCTACAGGGAAAAAGAAGTCCAAAATATAGAAAATTTTGTGATTCGCACTTAATAGGTACCACTGGTTACGGGACGTATCGCATGTGAATTTATAAATGTAAGGGCGGTATTCTCAGTCGTTGCTTATTCTTAAGATCGTCTTAAGCATGCGGCATCCTCTACTAACCTCGTAGACTAGTAAAGGATACCGCATGCTTAAGACGATCTTAAGAATAAGCAACGACTGAGAATACCGCCCTAAATATTGAATGTTCTTCCTCGAATTTATATGCGCTATTTATATTATTTTATAACATTTGTAATCACCAATCCTGTATATTATTAAATAAAGAATAAAGACTTTTTGAAATAAGTAGAATTAATTATTTAATAAATTGTAGAATCTGCTTGCTTTATTATTTGGGGTTAGGGATACACCTACAGCAGTAATGTACGTTTGTGTTGGTGAGTAGGTCCATGTGACGTCACGCAGAGGGAATTGTTTGGCTATTGTGGCCTACAGATGGCGCTGTTGGATGTGTCAGGCGGGCGGCAGGATCTGCCGCGGATCTGCCGTCGATCTGCCGGCAGACCCTGCCACGCAGACTCTGCCGGCAGATCCGTAGTCGAATGCGGACGTAGACTGCACCGCAGCTGCCGGCAGATCCTGCGCTCTCCCGGCAGACCCTGCCGTCAATCTGCTTGCAGACGGACGGCAGATGGCTATCAGGGTACAAGTACGCCGGCATACTTATTATTACGAAGGAAAAATGATTGGGTGCGCGGCGCACTTGTTAAATGCGATACTGTACCAATTGCTAAAGAAGCTTTATTGTGTAACATGCATGAATGCCACTTGGAAGGTGTCTATTGCATATTTTTTATTAAATGTCATTAATGCAAAACAAAAGAAGAATTTAATTTTCCCGGTGTTTACAAGCATTTCATGAAAGTGACGTGCATTATTATTTCACAAACGTGCGATGGCTCGAACGCGAATCTTATAGCGAATTCGGGAGACCCGCACTGGCCGCACTGAGTGCGACTTTTAGCCAATTGGAAGCGAGGAAACTCGCACTCAGTGCGGCCAGTGCGGGTCTCCCGAATTCGTTATTAGACTGCTACAAACTTTAGGATGTAATTTTTCTGCCGATTCTACACATTTTCAAACAAGTTTCAAACATCCTGCTAGCCGAAGGTTTACACATTACTAATAAGGTCAGAGAAACATATGCAATATTATAATTACAAAATTAGAAAAAAAATAAAAATACGCTAAATGGAAAAAATAATTTTGTTCTTTATTTAATCTACGGCTCTCAATTCTTTTATGTCGACGCCTCATCATTTGCACTGTGTAAATCTGACGCCGACTTAAAAAAATTGAGAATCGCAGCTTAAATAAGAAACAAAATTATTTTGTACCTTTTTATCTTTTTGAAGTAGGTTTCATTTTTTTTTTAAATTTTTTATTTTGTACTTTTTAGTTATTTAATTTATCCTGGCGTTGGTAAAATTTTTTACGGAGGGTTTTACCGTCATACATGAGGTGCTTAAAAGTTCATTTGAATGTCCAACATTCATACAAAGTCAGCCAAGACCATGTCGATTTATTTTTTAGTAACATAAGGTTTCATGGTAGATGTAATAATAACCCTGCCGTAATACCGTTTAAAAATGCAGTACAAAAATTAATAATACACGCAGAAAAAGCACAAAGCACTGCATTCCATTAGAAGATATACCAATATTAAATGTTCCATCTACGCCACATCCGATAAGAGCAATAAATACAATGATAAATTCAAATACGCAATAGCTGGATGTTTTCGAAACCGAACACACAGATCGTGATTATGTACTTACCATATGGACAATAATTATCGTCTTTAATTACCGAATACAAACATGAAATTATTATTGATATTTCAGGTTGTGTAATAAAAAAAGAAAAATAAAAAACCTTGCACATTGCAGTGAATGCATTGGAGCTTTGTCGGGAAAAAACGCAAACAGGCTGCAATCTGATTAATATAAAAAATAGGGGCTTATTATTATATCCGTCAGAAGATCTTATTTACATATGTAAGAAAGTAGAAGCTATTTTTACAAAAACACATAGTATGTACATTGGCGGATAGTTGGTCCATTTCGGTGCGGCGTGGTCTTATCCAGGGGAATTTCGAATGTCTCCAAAGTCACGCGTGCGAACGTAAGTGTGATCGAATCTCTTGGGCGTCCGGTTATGGCATGGATGTGGAGAGGGCCGTTCAGTCGCCATGTGAGAATTTTCTTGTAGAAAATATTTCAATTTGATTATCAACAGGTTTAACACGTTGAATGGCGCAAAAGTCATTTCGACAGGCACTTTGGATTTACGTTATTTTCTAAAAATGTCGAGAAGGATAGTGTAAAATACTAAATGTATCGGGCAACTATGAAATTGTTTTGTTTCTAGCAAGAGATATTTAAATAAACAAAGGAACGCAACAGCGTCGAAAAATCGCCCGGCATTCAACGTGTTGAAGGAACAATTTCTACAAGATGTAAGGGAAGAATGTAATATTGAGTATGCACAAGTATTTCGTCAACAGGGCTTGTAAATTTTTACAAGTAAAAAAGATATTCATATTACATATTTTGTTTGAAATAGCACGATCATGTTATGAAAATATTATTTTTGGAGGTGTGCAAGAACCCGAAAATATGGGGTCGGGTCGAGAATTTTTCTCGGGATCGGGTTCCCGAGGGTTTCGGGATTCCTATTATTAGGACTGACTAATGTTTGCACTTGACGGTAAATTAACAATGTCTCTTCACTTTTTCTTACGATACGTGGAATGTGTGATGTCGTATTCATTAAACGGGTCGTTGGAATTTTCAAGAGTCCCGACACTCGAAAATCCCGGATATTTTCGGGAACCTCGAAAATTTCGGGTTCTCGCACACCTCTAATTATTTTATACTGCAGGAACCATCGAAGCAGTGTTCTTTCTCATGCATTGACAAAGCTTGCTATTAAAACTTGATACACTTTCCAATGTTTCAATGTGCTCACCTTGTAGTGAAATCCTCTGTCGAAGTGTTTGTACCATTGCTTCCAAGGTTTGAATTTTGATGGTACTCCTTCTGTATTTCTGTTTCAGTATTTTTATTTCATACTGATAGCTCTTCTTCATTCTTGCTGCATGTTCCCGTAACTCATCTTTCCCGGGTGAATGAAACTGCCTCGATGGTGACATACATGTCCCTTTATCTTCAGACGACCTTGTAGCCTGCACGCCCTTCTCATTAGTGGGTAATGTCTGTAATTGTAATGAAATAACGCATATTTGTCGTACTTCACATATATATATATATATATATATATATTTTCTTGTATGTCAATAAAAACGTTTAGCGCTTTTCCAAAAAAATTTGTCGAATAAAGTATGAATGAAACGAAGAATCGGGTTCCATTCTCAGTATATTGTCGTTGCCAGTCCTGAATTGTGGCAATACATCGAGAGAAGACTGTATAAATCATATTTGTAGCATCGTGGCATGCCGTTACTCGTTTATAAAGTAGTAATTTATATCATAGTATTTTAGATCTTTCAAGTGCTTCTTCTCTTGTGGGGCCTGTGTGCGTCGCACATTTTGCACACGCAACCAGCCGGGTCTGTGTATAAAATACATAACAAAGACTTACGCATTCACTTTGCATTGGAGATTCGCATCTCTGTATTTCCTCCAATGGTTCGGCAAATACGATGAAATCATCGTTCAACTCTTGCTTCAATACCTAATATTTAAACATAAATAACCGACATCAAAACATTTTCCGGAATAATAAAAAAAATCATGCAACTCGGGTGTGATGAACAATCACATACATAAGGTAGCGCGTGTGCTTTCAGCCTTAAGCGTGATAAGGAAGTCCTATCATAATCTTGGCTGTTAAAGTGAAGCGAGCATACTACTGCATCGTTGGGGATGTAAGATTCCTCTAACCCCAAATTCTTTAGCCACAATCGGCGGTTAGTAACGTTTTTGGGAACCCTAAGGAATCAATAACGAAAGAAATTGGTTTTTCGTAGATGAATATTTTTATGTGCGGATATTACTTTCTTCATGCTTACCTGTGGAAACTAATTTTTATTTGTTCTTCCAATGCTTCCTGCTTGGAAGACTTGCAGGAACTTCGATTCCCACAATTTCTCACAATGCAATTCGGCATTTTCGAGGTCGATTACCAGCTATTTATACCAAGTACTAATATGTCAATTTGCATTCCTATACCGATTTTTAAGCTTCAAATATAATACTTTCGCTACTTTACTTGAAATTTTAATAATACTTACGTAATTTAAAAGTTATCCAAATAATAGGATAATTACGCGATAACAAACACAGAGTACAATGCACGTGAATTTCTTTTTACTTGTTTCTAATGCTTTTACCTTTTACAGAACGGCGTCACAAGAACACATATGTACATACAACAGGTATGCATTTGTTCGTATCTACTGGTATCTACTACTGGCATCTACCACTGTGCCACACAAGGTTGCCATCAGGTAGGGCTGTGGCCAGGGAACCGTCCGATGGACACTGATGAGTGACTGTATATCTATTACTTATTGTTAGTCACGATCACGAATGCGCCTGACGCGCCTGTCAGCCGGTTGCGCCCTTTAAACGGTTTTTGTTTTTGTATTGACGTTTTACGGAACAAGAATGTTATGTTATTTCAGTTAATGTAGCGTACGTATATTCAAATACGAATTAATAAAAGAAAGAGTAAAACGAAAGATCACTACTATAATAATGTACATGTGTAATTTATCAGATGCATGTCTCAAGTACAATCAGGATTATTGAGTGAAATGTGACTCTACGAGTACTTGGATGGTGACACGTATTGCGCATATTTATACTTTACCGAAAGAATTGTTGCTGTACACATAATTTAATCGTTCAGTTGCGCTGAAAGTTTATTCTATTCACCATGGGAAATATTTGCATGTCCTGTTGCAAGGAATCGGCTTCGTGCGAAGATTTAACGCCAGATGTGGTAAGACCAAGATGTTGAGGTTACGCGAACACGATTGTCAACGTTGTTTTTGTATTTTGCGAAAATTATGAATTGGACGTTATTTATTTATAATACAGTGTACCAAAATGTAATTTACGTAGAAAAATGTCACTGTAAATAATTTATTAATAGTAATAATATAGCAAATTCGGAACCAGATGCATCGAATTATGCAAAGGAATATAAACACTGTTTGAAATACAGAAACCCGTAACGTTTTTGTATATTTACATAATGTTCTGTATATTTTTTTTACATACATGGGATATCGTACAATTGTATGATACTGCTCTTTAATTATCAGGTTACGTACGTCATTCGTCTTCTTTTTATTATTGCACTGAATAATGTCAAAAGACTATTTGTATAGGGTACTTGAGATAATAAAGAAATTATTTTGCTGAAAACACCAAGATAGAAATCTGTAATTATGAAATTATCAGGGGATTGGAGCAGACCAATTTTTTAATTGCTCCGCTCCGACATCAAAACACTTGATTCAGCTACGATCCAAGCTTTGAGTAAAACGTTTGCACGCGGCGATCCTGGCGATCAATTTCGCAGGTTCCAGGCAACGCCGGTATTTGCTTGCCTTTTCGCCGTGCACGCCCGTATTAGCACCGAGGCTCTACAAATATAATATCTTTTTCAACTATGAAAAATTGAGAATTAGCATTTGACAAAATTTTATTCATCTGCTTTCATAAAAAAAAACTCGAATAATAAAAAAAGTTTGGAGCGGTGGAACAATAAAAAATTACCGTGCTGTGGCTCCGCTCCTGCTCCGAGCGAAACCCCACCGCTCCGCACGAGCTCTGCTCCAACGCTCTGGAAATTATTGCATCGAGTACTATATAATCCATTGACGAGCAACCTTTGGCCTAAACCTAATACTCTACGCACACTGCAATATTAAATGCTCGAATATACTAATCAAAGAAATTTAAATTATGGGGCGAATTTGTTATTTCTGACCATAGATTTACAATCGAAGGTTGCCCATCGCCGATAATCGAATTTAAATATAATTGATTGGTTTGAAAAATGATATAGATATTGCCATATTTAGGAAGATATCTTTTTCTTTAGGAAACTAGGAGGAGGAAACAGATGGAAGCTGCGGAAAGAAGGATCGCCGAGCAGCAAGGTCGAGGTATTAAAGATATAGAGTCTGTAAAAAGGCAACAGAGGTTGGATGAACTACGCGAGAAACGTTTGGAAGAAGCTGGTAATGTAAATCCACAAAATGCACTGAAGGTAGGGAGATTAATGTAATAATTTATCATTTATAATCGTAAACCTATACTCGTATACCAATCTATTTTGTCCGAAAGAATTCTAAATAATTGCTATATAATTGGATAGCCTGTTAGTATTTATTCATTATTACGGGAAAAATAAAATCAATTTATAACACATACTTGAGAGTAATAACTTTCAATGCTGATTGTATTATATTGCAATAAATTTTATGTGTTTACAGTGGCAAGTTGGTCATTGAAAAAACAAAAGTAAATATATGCACTGTCTACGAATTCACTTGGAAGGCACGCAACCATTGTACGTCAGGGTTATTAATCACATTTGTACATTACATAAAAGGTATGCACCGTACAATATCGGTTGATTTGTAATCGAAGAATTGCAGGTTTGTATTTCTCGAAATTTTGATGTTTAAAAGTTTAAACGATGTATGCATATATATATGTGTTTCTATGGATATTGTTTTCTATGGTCCTGCCACTATTTGTATCGATTATATACGTATTTTATATGGCACACGCAGAAGAGAAGAAGAGTGCATTTTGCAGCATAGTGAAATGTGTTGCAAATAATTGTCATTACATGCACATGATTTTTGCTTAAATGTTCTTATGCTGTATGTGCTATTACCACTATTATAACAAAGATATATTTTTATTACGAGTATGATTGTTCAGAGGTTGTGCAATATTTTAATACTAAAGATGACTTTAACGTATGGTATAACTGAATGCTTTAAACTTATATGTGATAACAGTATTTATTTAAGGCAGTTTAAGAAGTGAAAATTATAGAATACACGTTTCGATTTGTTATTCATTTCTTTGTTATTGCTGTTGAATACATTGTTAGTAAAAGATATTAATTTATGCGATGTATTATTGCTCTGCGAAATTGTTATACTAATATCGATAAGTGTTTATAACCGGAGAACATGTAAAGTGAATTTAATTTATATTTACGTTTCACAATGTATGAATGGTAATCGCGATATTGTATATTACAAAATGCAAAGTTTTGCATAAATAAATTGTTTGAAACGAAACTGAGAAAGTATATTGTTAAGAGAGTTGCATTTATAAAATCAATTTACACATAAAGTTTTTTAATTGCGACTGTAATCAGCCACATAATGGGTGACAATAAATAAATGTTTTTATGTATACAGTTTATTTCGAATATGTTTTACGCATTAACAAATAAATAATTGATATTCTGTTATAGACCACTTGCAGTAATTGGAAAGTATTATGCAGTTCTATGTTTTGCAAATATGGATACATTAGTTTTATTGGATGTATTATCCAGTTGATAGTTCAAAGAATGGCAGAAGAATTTATTTGTCTTTGTAGTTTCGCTTACAAGTCGTTTCGCGATGAAAAGAATATATATATATATATATCCTTATACACATTTTATAATACAAAATATAAATATTACAATTGTTCTTTTGTGCGAAATAACGTTAAGAATTTTATATTTATATAAATATATATGTAAATATTTACACGTAATAAAATATTCGAAAATTGAAATGAGTACAGACAAATTTTGACTGTAATATTATGCTTTTGCAGAGAGATTTTCTTCCATTTGTACAGTCGTGTATCGGACGAATTAAAATGCACAACAAGTTCATGAAAGAGCGATTAAAGATATACAATTTTAAAAGTACCTTACACCTTACCTATTCTGTGCACCGACCAAGATCGAAATAATTTTTTCGAGGTCTTACTTTTCAATTCTTTCCCGTGAGCAATTTGTACTTCCAACGATGCTCCGTTATTTAACGCTAACCATGTATGAATTTCGTCAGTTGCCGCAGAAACACCTAAACATAACATTGGATACTGATACATTGGAAATTTTAATCTATAACGAGTAGCGTATTTACTTTATAATAAATCATTTTTATATATTGAGAGGTGCAGCGCAGTCATGTTTAAAGACATATATGTATATAAGATAAATAGCAAATTAGATTTAATTAAATTTATACCTAATAATTCGTGAAGGGTGATACGTCGACTAGCCAATAATTCTTTGCTGGCGCTTCTAATTTCGAATATTAACAAGGATTGTCTTGGAACGTTGTCACCATCGATATGAAAGTCTATGCTGAACTGAGGATTGGGCATAGCGGGTAAAAGTCGAGATTTCGCCAATGTTTTACCACTATTTGCGGAGGATGCAATTTTATCTGGGCTGGTACATCTAATAAATAGCATACACCATTATGGAAGCTATTGACTCGTGAATCATTGTACACCACTCTCTTTATTTTTATGTATACTTACGTTTGAAGCTTGATTCTGCAATATAACTGAGCAATGTGCGCGACATGGAGACCTTGAGCTTGAAGAACTTTACCTTCGATTCCAGAATATTTCTCCCTGGTGCCGTTCACGACTTTCAATTCTTATGGAATAAAAACATTTGGTATTTAAAATTACCCATTGACTCTGGCCAAGTTTGCTCGAAATACAAGGAAATATAAAAGATATTGGTATAAAAATTATTGCACTGCGTCGTCATCTTAAAACGATGCAGCTTACTAACCATTTGGTCTCAGTCTTAAACGTGGACTAGGCTGTCTGATTCTGCCAAGCATGTCAGGTTGCGATACGGCATGGGCTAAACCAGATCCTTGCAGAAGCTCTGTCGCATCAGCTTCTCCTCCGCCTCTAGGTTCCAGACTCAATGTTATACCTTTTGCATCATTCTTTTCTTCTATATTTACCTCTGAACGAAATCTACGAAGCTTCAGTCCTCTCTTTACCTAAAGTTATTTACAATAATACCGATGGTGTTATCAAGTGACTTGCATTCGTAACCGTAGTACATAAATGTATGTATTAAGCTGGCGCGTACAAAATGTGGTTTTCCCGAAGTAACAATTTTGTAGTAAAATAATACAAGTTGATTAACCCGAGAGTATCGGTTTGTCGAAAAGTTTCGCTCGTGTCTCTCGTGACAAAAAGATTCCCAGATTTATTAAACTAATAAATTCACGTTGAAGGGAAAAACATTTTGCGCGCATCAAGCTATGCTATCAAACAGTTTACAAAACTATGGATTACATCTGAGATACGGTATGAATGAGTACATATGTAGAATTCCAAAAGGACGACCACTTGTTGTAGTTGAAATTGTGTGTACCTTTTGCTTCATAACACGAAAGCTGTTGTATTGCGGTAGTTTTTTGCCAAAGCTTTGCTCAGGGCTTGGTGTCAAACTGTTATGAGAAGATCGTCGTTCCTTCAACTTGGTCGAGTCAGTATCATCGACCGTGTCTGCTACAGTTTCTGTAATAACTCTAGGTATCCAAGAATTTTGGTTTCCATTCAACTCGGCAGAATCTTTGCTCCCGATACTAGCCTTGTCTGTTCCAAATGTTTTGAACGCTTGAGATAAATTCTACAGCAGGGGGGAGGGGGAGCAATTACATAGAAATCAAATACTGGGAAAGTGATTTACCAGATTGACTAGAAATAGCTGGTTTCAACAACGTCACTGTGCGCGGAGGTGGCGGGGGTGGTATAACGTCTAAATGCAATCTCATCTTCGATTTTTCCATCGAAGGTCTCCTGACAACGTTCGATCCTGTTTCGGAGCTTTCGATATTTAATTGCGTGGAGCTCTCGCTGATATTACTGGCCGCGTACGTGCTCTGAGTCTTGAAACGATAAAATATTTAATAGACTTCAGAAAGGGACCAAACTGAGATCTCTATCTTGCCAGGAGAAAACCTTGTACTCAAATACCTCGCATTCCTCGGACAAGACCTTAATCTTTAATTCCACAGATCCAGTTTTGGTTCCTCTTAATGTGAACCAATGGGACTGATCGTTGTTGGAAAGCTTCCTGATGTCGTCGAGAGTCAATGATACTTTTCCGAGGTAATCCTTCATGCCAAAAGTATCATGATCCCATAGAACCTACGCGAAAGCATCGTTAAAAATGGCCCCGTTGTTTCTGCGCGCATATTACCGTGAAATGAGCTTGGGTCTAAAGATCTTACGACATCCAAGGTCTCGCCCGTCCTAGGTAAACCCATGATGGAGCTTTCATCCCAGCAAGGGTTCAGAGTCTTCTTCTTTATGCTGCTCTTGTATTTCGTCTCGTTGCTTAATTTCAACTCGCAGAAAGGATCGCTGAATCCATTCAGATCCTTAGCCACGAGATCCTTGGCGCGTATCAGCGTCACCTCCATTAATCCGCTACCAGTGGAAAGTAGGCTTGAGACGTCTGAAGAGGCGGGGTCTATATCCTTGTGTGTTAACAATAGCTTCTGAAAGTGATTAGGAATGCATCAGGTATCAGATGGCAGAAATAAAACTCAATTACAGCGGTATGAACTATGAATAAACGATCGTGTCTATCGATTGATTCCCACTGACCGCCTGTTGCATCCACGGCAGGCTGTTCCTTTTAGATTTTGGCTCGTCGTCTGACATGGGAAGGGTCAAGCTACTTCTTCGGCTGGTGACCACTTGCTGCACGCTTCTAACCGGGTAGAACAGCACGGAAACCGTCATCGCCGACATATTGTTCGACCCACTGAGCGTCAACTCTTTCCTGACTATCCAGGTGCTCTCCTAAAATAAAAGCGCTTGTAAATTTTGGGTCCAATGGTCGGAATGCATATATAATATATCCAAGAGTTTGCAAGAGATACACACATGGTAACAGTTGCGGGTAATTTCGAAATAGTTCAAACAACTGGCAGACGATGCCAGAGATGAGGAATTGAAGTTTAGCGCATATTTATTTATTTATTTATTTATTTAATTAAACGGAAGCCCTTTGATAATAAGAAAACAACGGTATATACACTGAGCCATGAAGCATGGCTTAGAAAATAATACACATAATACTCAATATAGTAGTAGTATAAACACATAGAAATAAACAAAAAATGTAGTAGTAGTATAAACACATAAAAAAAAATAACAAATGAAAATCATAAAAGCATCAAGTTAAAAAAAATGATTAATAACTCTAGTTCTAAATGTTATAAATGAACAATCAAAAAAATCGAAAAGATTAGATACAGAGTTAACATTGAGTGATGTTTAAGCATTGGCTACGCGCAATTTGAACTTGCGGTTGTTTATTAAAATGATGTACATACGATGCTGAGAAAAAATTGCCGTGCAAAATTTACGAGGAGCTTTTCGTGGAGAGTGGGGCCTTTTAAAGAAATTTTATAATAATAAATATCTATGCATTAGGCTCCGCGAAATTTACGACGAGGTGGACCGCGGGGCCTTGTATAGTGCGGGGCCGGGTTCCGGGCAAGTAAGATGCTAGTGAGAATGATAAAAGCGGAACAAAACTAAACCAGACGTACTGCATGATTACTAGTGGCCTTTAAATCAATCAGTCATGCGATCTTACTTGAGACAAAGACAATATAGCAAGTCCAAGCATGTCGCTGTCAGTCGATTTCGATATATTCCAGGAATACACGACAAAGCTCAGAGACACTTGAGTGTAATCTTGAACAAGAAATTGCGCTCTGGATTCCCAACACGGCGACGTGGTGTTTCTAATGTAATGCGTCGTTTTTACCTATAAAGATTAAATCACGGATAACATTACCACCTTTTCTACGCTTTCATAGAAAGCTACGGTGTTACAATCGAATTACTATTTACTGATTAAGGGGACCCACCTTCTTCCGATTGTTAAACAGCATACAATAAGGATTGCACTGAGAGTTGTCGCTATTTAGATTCTCTGCCGAATGAATGTAAACCACCAGCACTCCTGAAAATTCGAATTTATTGTACAAGCGTCGGAATCACTCCACCGCGCATAAGATATAGTGTATCATAATTCATAACGTTATTGCACGTCGACGTATGCGGTAGTATAGTGGGCATGACAAAACTGCGCTGTGCAGTGTGCTTTAATTAAAGAAACAAAAGTATTCAGAGTTCATGCTCGAAAGCCAAATCGCCCAAATCCATCCACAATATTTGCTGCATTTTACCTGCTCTTTGCCCTCGATCGGGATATTTTCGCGACACTGAAAATACCAGATAGTGTAACACCGAAATCACGGTCGTTGAACTTTGTAGAAAATTCTCACGCTACACTCGCCAAGATACGTAGGTGGTAGCAATTCGGCACTGATAATCGATAAAAAAAATTCAGCGAAGAATGTTACCTGAAAGATACGAATTATCCTCCACTGAATCTGGTTGAGGCAGATCCGGATCCAATTTCGGAAGCGCCGTGTACTCCAATCGGGCATTGATATTTGGAATGCTTGCACTGTTGCGGGACGGTTTCTTCTGCTGCAACACGGTGTCGATTCTGTCGTGCAAAGATAAGAAAAATTTGACAAGTTCGCTTCGTAGAATTTTCTTTAAAAACGTCAACATTTCGCTGACCGTTTTCCAACTTTTGCGGGTATATTGTACCACTCTTGAAACGCAAGAAAAAATCTTTGTCGTTTGTTTGTCTCATTTATTTAGAGAAATATTTCGCAGTCAAGTTGGCGTCTTCAGAATTTCACCCCTTTCTGGCGGTTGAAAAAAAACCAATCGCAAGTATTTCTAATTCCCAGGAAAATCGTTATCTGGCATACCGTGAAACCGTGCAATTTTCGACAAAAATTATTCAAATAACGGTCGATCAAAGTTGAAAGTACCGAAAATAGCATTTCTTTTCTATTTAATGGATATAAAAAAAAGTGGGAAAATATTAAAAACAAATATTAACAAATATTCGCGGCAAATTAGAAATATGCTTGGTTCTTTTATTCCGATGATCCAGTCGTTGGAGATTTCAACCGCCAGCAAGTAAACAAACAACAAAGATTTCTTCTTGTATTGCAAGAGTTATGTGGAATTATAGGTAGCTGCAAAAATTCGAAAACGTCAAGTGTAAACGTTCGTTATAAAAACCATCGGCGAAAAGTGAAATCCCCCTTAAATCCGTCTCAACGCCAGATGCCGTACAGAGACTGCGATCTGCTCCAGTTGGACAGAGTTTGAAAATGAGATTTGAAAAGCTCGGGGAAAAGTGGAGCGCGCAAGACTCTTGTTTACGTGGTCGGCAAAGCGTCGTCCATCTTCCTCGTCAACTTACACCTGCGAGTTGTCCCAGTTGTAAACGCCCAACGCCAGCTCGAACTGCGCCAGTGTGATCGTACTGACAAGTCGTTTTGCTTTTAATTTGATGGAGACTTTCTCGTTATCCAAGCCACCGACCAGGAACGAGATGTCCTCGTTCCACGTGGAGTTTAAAGGAGTTGTAACACGCCTTTGATCCCCCAACGTCACCACCAGCCACCTCGCTTCGTCTCCTATAGAAGCTGCGATAAAAGTTGAATTAATCACACGGCAGCACGTGTGATTCAGCACTGTAGTTTTCAATGGGAGAGACGAACGATAGTAGTAGCTACTTTTTCTGAAGAATCTGACACTGCCGTTCCATTGGCGAAATTATTTTCATTTAGGTACATTGGGTGCAACACCGAAATTATAAAAAAAGGCCCCCGTTTTATTATCATTCTTCTCATGCATTGAAATTGCAAATCCATCGAATGGAAATTACTTTGCAGGGAATAGATGCCAGTGCGAGGGTTGATTATCTGTGACATTTACCTGGGCAACCGTTTTGCGATAGAAGAACGGTGAGCACTCCTTGGGGTATGGAGTTTGCGGTGGAGTCGAATCGGGGTCCCGGCCGTTCGCGGGCTCTCAGATCCATCTCCAAGTGACCTGGATCGACGATCCAGCTGGCCAAAGCGTCCGTGACCACCGCGTGGATCCAGGTCTTAATCAAAGGCATCTCCATCATTTGCACCGCTCGCAGAATTCTCACGCTGAACCAAACGTCCGGTTTCTCCAAGAAGCTGACGCTTAAAGAGGTTGCGTGAGGAAACGGTGCCATGGAGTTAAGGGTCAGGGTGGCGAGGATAGTTCCCGAGAGGGACAGTTTCTCCACGGCCAAATCGACGTCCATGCCGACCCTTTAATGAAATTTTTTATAATATCCAAGATATTGATAACGGATAAATAATGAAGATATTGATCGGTGCTCGTGATGGGACGCGATGGAAGGCTCGACAAAAAGTTCTCAAACATGTCCAAATCTCCAATCAGGAGGAACAATAATCCATCGTCGCGTTAAAAGCAGTTGTTGCTTCGTCTGTCGGTTGAAATTTCTTTCGGTAGATTGTTTATACTTTTGTTAGTCGTTTAAGTTTGTGATTTCGAAAAATGTCAGCAGGTTGCGAATTGCTTCTAAAACATTATACCTACGCGTCGACAGATTCTGCGATCCGTTTACTTTTTACATTCACTGTTCCGATAATGAGTTTGTTGACTGGAATAACCGGGAGAATAAGAGTCGACGAGAATCTTTTGATTCGTTCGTTTTCGCTTAATTATCGTGGATACCTTATGGGGTATAATAAATTATTCATGGCTACATTAATAATTCATTAACGATCGACGCGAGAAGTATCCCCCGAATTAATTACACTCGCGTGAGCGTAAGGCTGTATTATTTCGAAATTTTTACTATGAATTTCATTAAATCGATATATGTAGAACGATGTAATTACATATTATGTGCAAGCTAAAGCAAAGTATCTAAAAAACTGCTTTCTACAGCTTCCTTCGCGTGCTTCTTTAAAACACCAACCAATCTATAGGCCAGCGTGCATTGCGGAGTGTGAGCAATGCATTATGTAATAAAGCATTTCCAGAAAATCTGTTTCGAATTTTAAGCAATCTTCACCCTTTCGTCTCTGGCCAAGACGTGCACCGTTGCAGTTGTGTAGCTCTAAAACGAGTACATAGGTGTACAAATCGACACACTGGAGTTATCAGTGAAAAGGATTTGGTACTTCAACGTACCTATCTATTTGTTCAATCCACGCCACAATATCCCATACTCTTTCACTCAACTGGCAATTTAAGAATTCTGAACAGAGGCGACAAGTTTTGTTTATGTCCCCTGTTGTTTTTTTGGTTTAATGAAAATTATTTCTATGCTTCTACTCACTGATCTAAGAACCAGGCCAAAGAAATGAAGAACTTATCTTGAGGCGTTTTTTTTTTTCTATTTATTGATAAATGTTTTGAGAAGAATCGCAAATTTTCCATTTCTCATTTTCTATGCCGCAAAATGATTAAAAAATTTAGCTAATTTCGATATGTCAAATTTGGACGTCCGCAATCTTTTGATTTCTTCGTCATTCCAAAGAAATTTAGTTCGGGATATAGCATTAGTGATGCTGATTAGAAATCTGTTTGGTTCGTGTGATTCAGATACATGCGGTTACCCATCTATTTTGGGCAAAGCAAGCATTAAAAAAATATGGCAAGTATTGTATTCTCGAAACACGTATTAATAAATACAAAAAGCGTAGATTTTGTAACCACATTCTTTTGTGACAAAAAAGTTGGAAAAAGCGGTACTTTTGTAGTGCGTCACAATGGAAAGACCTCGAACGGAGGTTCAGATCGGCTTGAAAGAATTACACAAGATGTTTAAAACTGAGGAGTAAATGATAAACATTGGGTAAAAGGATACGTCTGGATTTGCTTTCATCTTTTCACAAATAAATGAAAAAAAGTGTTTCTTTCGTGGAAAACAACTATGCAACTGCAAGTACTTGGTCCCCTTAATTCTCGCAACTGATACACATCATATTCCCACGTATTTCTTCGCAGTAAAACTCAGTAAATCTCAAGTGTACATGATTCTATTGAATTTATAAATACCACTTTTCCTTTAAAATAGGATTTTTTCCTATAAAATTCGCCGACTACTGCGTCCCATCACAAACGATCAATTTACAACTACGAATATATGCTAACCCCTTTCCAAACAGCCTCGTTGTGATAAGCATACGGAATTGCTCGCAGTCGAGACGCAAGTCAGCTTCGATGGACAATTTTGCCTGTCCAGGTTGGCCATCGGACGCGTCATCGTCGTTGGTATAATCTAAAGTTCTTACACGCGTGACGCAGGGTGTTTGCTCCCCAAGAGTGAGCTCCCTCAGCTCCAACGGACCTAAAACGACGCTTTCCTCTCAAAAACCTTCCCACTACTCCGTAGAAAAATAAATAGCGAAGGGAGAAAGTTGTTGCGCCGTTTTCTATTTTCCCCGACTCGAGCGTTCAAAAGACCACCGCTAATTTATTTTAGGTAATTCGTAAAATCGCATCTGTATCCGTATCTTGGAAAGTTTCACGTTCGGCAGGTACTTTTAAAACGATCTTCTTCCCCGATTGAGATTTCTCTTACCAAGTATTCCGGGTTTAGCTTCGTTTAAGAGGGGCTCCAGTCTCTCCTTCGCCAAGGAAAATATACTCGCAGCGCTAAATCTCCACCTGCATTATGGATGAGATGTTAAAGTTACAAATATATCAGCAGGAAATAAATAAAGTCTGAGTACATTGGTGAAAAGTAGGAACTTATTGTTAGTCCGTAACGAATAACGATACACGCTTTAGTAAAAACCACTGTAGATCTGTAGATACCTAGTACACAGATTGAAATTTAGAAAGGCTTAATATTATTCGGAATAAGGTGTAATATAAATTTAACGTCGTAACATTTTTTATAGTACCCATTGCAATAAATATAGAATGAGAAATTTCTTTTTACAATTAGTAAATACCATTTAAATGTTCGTAATTAGTATTGGTAGAAATTTCGTTTTTAGGTCGTTGCTTTCATCACTTCGATTAGAAATGCAATTTAATTTTCCGAGTGCTCAGATTGTATCTGTCGGAATCCTTACGCCAGCAAAATCGATCTTAAATCAGCTTAATATTTAATACATTGCCAACAGCGTTCTATTTTCGGATGACAGTGGGTCATTTGCAAGCTTTTGGAACATTAATCTTTCAGTCCGCACAGTTCCGTGAATACATTAAAAGGCCGGCAAAGAATATCACGAAAGTGCTTCATTCTAAATTAAAAGAATTCCTAAAGCTCGCTGGAAATTTATTTTAAATTGAAATTCACTTGCCGTTTTTAATTATAATTTTGCAGAATCTGAACGATCAAAGCGAGTTTAATTAAAAAATGTACGTTACTGAAGACATCTTTGAAATTTCATATTCGTCGTATTAAGCAATCTAGGAACGAGAATAAGAAATAAGAAAATTTCCCAAGTAGGTAATTAGTAAAAACAAGGCTTTCAAAACGTGGTGCACGTTTTAATAAACCCCAGTGGCGGTCAACAAGTTCTAGTCAATCCCTTTGTAGGTACAATTTTCAGGACCAAGTCTAAAATTATAAAATGATAAGGGAGCTTCTAGTTTCTTCTCTTATCAAGATCCTTTCCACTTGCTCTATGATTTAAGAGCGCCCTACATGTAAAGCTAGTAATCCAACACACGATGATACCGAACCGTATGGATGTAGTTGTCCGGTTTATGCGCCTTTCGCCGCGGCATGGTAATGAATTCGTGCCATTATCGTTAAACCACGGTTAGCTTGTACAAACTGCTCCAGGTTATAACGTTGCGTTATAGGATCTTTGCGGGTGGTTTCTTCCTGTTCGTGTACCACGTTCGCGGAAGGGACCGATAGAGGCTTGAACGAGAAGAGCATAACTTTCCGCCAAAGTAGCGAAATCATACCTAGCGGTTATCATAACGCGTCGGAAACTTGCGATTTTTATGAAATAATTTCTAATCTAATACCGAACAATATGGGAAATAAGGACAGGTGCTTAAAATGGCACCTTTGTGTCGAAGGAAAATAATTATTTAAGAAGCTTATTTGTTTCCATCTTATATTTATGCCAGTTATATTTTAGGCATTTGTGTTGTTAAGCTAAAACCAATCATAGAGTTAAAGAACTCCAGTTCATAGAGTTAAAGAACTTTTTAGGCTGTATTCGGACATCCTCGAAGATAATAAGGAAATCATGAAACCACGAAAATTCTCAAGGTTTATAAGATTGTTCATGGGCCGTCGTCTACGTTTGAATCACAATCTTAAAAAAAAAATCGCCAACTTTACGCACGAAAATGTTTATAAAAAGAAAACAATGGGTTGAAAAGTTATGATCGTAGATGATTCCATGAACATTCGGTTTGTCCACTTCAGACAAATCTGCGAGCAAATGTGAAACTTTTTTTTTGTATCACCAAGACAAAATGTGTAAAAAAAAAAATTTTATTGTCTTCAAGCATGTAAAATTCTAAATATTACCCATTTTCAAGCGATTTGAGGAAGGGTAGGTACCCTTAAGCCGCCTCAAGGAGTCCGAGAAAATAGGGGATGGAATTTAAAAAAAATCTTATCGAGCAGCTACGTCGTAAAAGAAACATACTCTCCGAATTTCACGCTTCTATTGTAAGCAGGTTCGGCTGAACCTTGATGATTCAGTGACAGACCCAACACGATTTTATACATGTATATACATAATAATAATAGAAGATTGATTAACATGTGTTATATCGAAGATGCAGGATAATTTTGCCTCCAGAAAAATACAAACAAATTGACTATTGGTTGGTCGTTTGTAGGAGATTTCAAAGCAGAGAATCGAAAAGGATCACTCTGGTGTTGAGGAGTGCTCGAACAGGTCTATCAACCATCCAAATAAGTAATACTCTTTCCAGACGAATTCTCACGTGTCGTTTTAGCGTGCTCGAGACCCTGACAAACGAGAAAACGTCGGTGACGTTGGGATCGTTTCGCCAAACCGCGATGTATGGGCAGCAGGTGCAACCGACTGCAAGAACGATGCACAGCAACGTTGTATGTTACTTTCAATGCAATTCTTATTCTCCAACACAAGCTGCTTCGAAGTGGTGGATGCCGAGCAAAAAATTTATTCGCTTATAACGCATCTGTTTACCGAGAAACCTCGTCGAACGTTGAAATATGCATTACTTACAATTAGGTACATTACTAACTAAACCAAAGTAAAATGAAGGATAGAGAATTGAATTTGGCAATTGACTTTCTCTATTTGAAAAACAGCTAAACACGGCGTTGTTAAATAATTAAAAAGTCCTTGTAGGAAACTCTGCTAAAATTAAAGAAAAAAATATTTCTTTATCGGAAAATGTTCTACGTGTTGATGGTAATGCTTCCCTTTGTAAGTAAGTTACTAACAGTGCTAAAGGATGGTACCGATGGTATGCAGGTCCAACGCCACTTCTGTAGAAAACGATACAAGAGCTAATTAAGCGACAGTTAAACAGGATTGGCATTTACACAATGCTTGCAAACTTGAGTGAATGGCACATTCAGTTTTCTCTGCAACTAAGAGGTGGCACATACGGGGTTCTCTACAAATACAATTCTCCTTTTCACGAATTTCCACTATATTAATGCACGAAATGAAAATTCGTTTCTGATGCATTTGGGTTATTGTGTACCAGGGACCTGCAACGAAATATTTTTCTGTTTCGTTTCGCTTCAGATCCGATAATAATAATATTTCATTTCGGTTGATATCGCTCTTGCTGAAAAATATTTCGTTTCCATTGGAACGAAAAACAAATTTTATTCCAAACCGGTTATTTCGTATTTTTAAGAAAACTAATATAAACTTATTTCTAACAATTTTAGTATTATAAAATATTATACATTATAATTATACAACATATATTATACCTACACATATTATAAAAAAATAAAGTTTTGAGGCTTACACCCGAAAGTCTCAAACTATGTAAATAGTGTAAAAAAAGTAGATTATACAAAATAATAATGCCAAATCACAGAATGTGTCTGCTGTTCATATTCAGGCACAAATAGATTCCTGATGAAAATAAAGGGTGTGCTAAATTTAATTTTTTCCACACAAAGTGTGCATCAAAATAGAAATAACGTTATTGCAACGGTTTTCGTTTCGGTTTCTGTCCCGTGCTTTTCGTAACCAATTTAAAACAAAGAAAGTTCTTTCTCTCTCCTGAAAACTTTGATTTTTCACACTTGCAGTGTTTTCTACAAGGACTCTTCTCCATTATCGCGCTGCTCTAGTTTGCCATCTCTTTTCTTTTCAACCTATTTTCGAGCATTTGTTACAAAGTCAGGATGTTAGGTAGCGAATGGGGCTCGACTTTCAGCACCGTGGTTTTGTCAATCGTGCATCAGCGGTAGCAGTGTACGCGTACGAGCAGTGGAGGTATCGGGGAAATGTGAAAGGCAACGGTTATACACACGAGGAATGTGGAATGTTTACAAATGCCTACGTAGTGTTCGTTCTCGAACAACGTTCGTTCATCTACGGAGGATATTCGAGGTATTAACGATCACGCGATACTCCGCCAGAGATATGGTTCTGATCACTTCTAAGCCTCTTATCGTCAGGATGAATCGCTGATAACGTAAAATCGAACATGACTACGATCAGAATTGTAAGCGAGTTCAGCTAAGTGACCTAAACATCGTGCCTCAAACGAAGGGTAAAATTCAGAGATTTCGTAATCATTCAGATAAGTATTATAATTGCGATCCAACTATGACGTTATCATTCAATAAGGTCTCCAATAATTTAAAGATTCTAATACATTCGAAATAATAAAGGTATTGATAAGGAAAGTAAAGTGATACCCAACTGCAGTAGAATAATTCACCCCATTCCTTGAATTTCTATTTAACAAATTTATATGATTCTTGTTGTTTTTTTTTTTTTAGTACATGTGAGATATTGAGAGCAAGAACAGACTACCCTACATTGAAAAAAAATGAATTTTTCTGACTCTCAAAGGCCGTTTATAAACGTGATGGTGAAATATGCACTGCACCGCGTAATCATTATTCGTCGATAACTTTTCCTAAATGTCACACTCGGGACATCAATTTCAAATGGGGCATTTACGCCGAATAATTGCATCTAAATCTGATGTAATTTGTTATTCATCTCGCGCCCAATAGAAAGAAACATTTTCAATAGATAAACGCGGACCATTGTGAGTAGCTATCTTGGTACTTACCATTTGTTGAGGAGCAAGCTTAACCACTCGGCAGTCTCGTCCTTGTACAAAGCTCTTCTACGACGTAGCCTGGCTAATTCCTGTTGAAGCGTCGATTGAAGAAGACGCGATATCCTTGCTTTGAATATTGTCCCCGCCAATGCTAAAACGAGCACTAGCCATGCTAGTGATAGCCCCGCGGCGCCTATGATCCATGCGATTGCAAGGGCCACGCTCAGATACAATGCGCCGCGAATGGCTTCTGCGTCCCTCTGCAAGAACCACGCGATTGTTTCTGTTAGGAATATCCGAATAGAAGTTATCAAGGTATTAAGAAATATTTCGTTTTATTCGAGGATTTTGCGGAGGAAATTAATATTATTCGTAGGTACCTAGGTACTTTTCTTCTCCTTTTCAAAACTTCTACAAGTTAGCGGAGGAACTATAAAAACTACTGTTTCATCAATAATTGTTTAGGTAAGTTCTGTCTTTTTATATCTTTGTCGCTTTGAGAAATAGATGTCGCCGAAATTTTTCAAAATGGAGGTACATAGTAACGCAAATTATTTGCTTAATATATTCACTATATTATCAGGATAGAACTTTTTAACTTACTGAGAAACGCTACGTTTTATTTGACATTTATTTTGATATTTTGCAGGGAGACGATCATTTTTTGAAAATTTCTTTAAGATGGCGATTTAAGATTTAAGTTGTTGGATAACTACTTTACCAATCACGGAGTTACGAAAATTGTTTCATAGGACGTGGATTGGGGTGATGAAATTGGTAAATCTGCGGTGGGCGGACAAACGAGAATATAAGTTCAATTTTACCTCAAACACTTTCTTTATTATTATTTTTTGTGAATCAAAGTAACAAATAAAAGCAAACTAATAATTCTGACTTGGGAACACCTATTAATTTGCCCGCCCACTAGAGAAATATTTCCAGTACTATAGCCATTGCAGAAATTGCTCAAAATAGAACTGGTAACACAAATTATTCTTATCAAACATTAATATAGGTATGTCCTGTTATTCTATTATATTCTCTACGCAGCAAAACGATACGCAAGGAAGAGCCGTTAATACGAACGATCCCCAGCGTTTGCGCATAGTCGCCTAATCGCCGTCATTTCGTAGCAAGTACGAGAAACTGCGTTTCACGCTCACCCATTTGAATCCACTATTGAAAACGTGTTCATTGTCGTATTTTCGTAAGGAAACATATAAAGAGTCTCAGAGGAAAAGAAAGAAAATAAAGCGAAAGTAGAACATTATAAAAGAATCGTTATTCCTTAATCTTGCGGGGATATAGGACATGATCAGCCTGTGCTCACGCAACATCGCGTGCACGTACATCGGCAAGAAGTTTCTCTGGCGTCATGAAAAACGTCATTAACCCCCGAATGATCAGATTAAGTCGCACGAATAGACGCAACTGATTCGGATCAAAAAGCCCACGGATTTTACGATTTCCAGCGATAACACAAGTCACTGGCTCGTGATAAAAAAATACCTTGATTAATAGATTTCCCCGAAGAAGGGAATAAACGAACGTACGTACGTAGTATTCGACACAGTGGTGCGTGCATATAACGCGGGTCAATAATAAACGAATAATTTTCTGTATAAATACGCGACAGGAAAAATTGCAATTGATTAATCATCGCTAATATTAATTACAATTAATATTAATTACAATTGATTAATTATCGCGAATAGAAAGTCTAATCGCGAAATGTGTAAACACTTTGGGTTTTGTTTTCTCTGAGAGTACACAAGTAGGTATATGTATCTGTATAATACATGTTAATTGATAAAACAGTCCAACATTCATTTAATCGCAATGTAATATTCTCTTTTATATTCTGGTAATTCATAGTTCATACTGAAACGTGGACGCGTCTTGCATATTTTCTGCTTTACTTAACGTTAACACTGACGGCAGGACATCAATCCATCACTTTCCGTCCGCCTAAGAAATCAATTTTGTGTGATAATTCTCTGGTGGGCGGGCAAACGAGTACATACACACATGTCAGAAGAATAAGGCGGGAAAGCACTTGAAATATTTAAAAGAGCTACGTACGATCCGGTGTTAAATTTTGGGCGTGAAAGTTGATAACATACACGACGAAGAAACTTTTATTTTTAACTTCAATTCACAAAACAGAGCAATAGAAAAAACTGTTTAAGGTCGAGGTAAAATTTCATTTATATCCGTTCATCTGCCCACCAAAGATTTATTAGCGACGAAACCAGTGGCGCACACAGAGGATTTTATTCTTTAAATAAATTCTTATGATCACCTAATGAATTTTATTGAATTTTCATTGAATGGCATTGCATTAAATAAATGTTTGTTAAAAATATTTTGATGGGTTCAACTCGTCCCCTCGAGATTAAATCCCGAGTGCACCAATCAAGAAAACTATACCATTCAAAGATTTATATCCTACTCCCAATATGCTTTCTGTTCTGACGATTTTCAAAAATCAATACCTAAATAGTTTAGGCACTTGGAAAAGATTGACAGTAAGCTCAAGTTCGCTCGAAAAGTTGCGACCGTCAAAGTGCCGAGCAGTACATGTGTAACGGAAGATGATTATAAGGTCTGATAGATGAGGAGCTGAGATACGATACGGATTGATAATTACGAATTAATATCCAACAAAAGCAATCAAACTGATTGTGAAATAAATCGGCACTGTCACGAACGCATTCGCCACGCGTATCCTTCGATTCCGCTCGATAAAGTTGACAATCAACACCACAAAGAAAAACTCCTCGCTGTCCCTTGTCTCGTATAGTACACTTACGCAACGGCAATACTACCTGCCCTGTCAAGAACGTAACATTTCATTAATTAGAAAGTTGTCCAATGCTAAGGGAGCGAGCTCGATCGTAAAGCATCCGATGCTACAGGATGGAACCTTGAGTCAATGATATTTTTACCGTTCTCGAGGTAACAAGAGGATATACGCGTGTCGCTCTGACAATTGGTCTTCTTTGAAAATCGGAAATTTTTCAAAGTGTGCTGGATGCGACGACCGTGCCGCATTACTTTCCAACCCACAGCGTCCCTTATACATGCTAGAGCTGTGAATAATATTCCAATACTTTCGAATACACATGATTTCTTCGAATATTCGAATATGTAATTAGATTATTCAAATATTCGTTACACCTCTATTACATACACTGCTGTTCATGCATATTTGCAGAAAATGTGATATATGGTAGAGATCGAAAAACTTCCATTGCCTTTCCTTTCTGGTTTCAATTTAAAATACCAAATTAAGCAAAACTTTTTAGAGTTCTTCAATTAATTTGCAACTTTTTCAGACATTTTGGGCAAAGTGAAAATTTCGTTTCGTTCATGGTGGATGGTGGAAATATTCGTACAATACGGAAATCGCAATAATACGGCCGACTATAATTTTGCAAAGGTCGTCACGTTTTCTAAAGGACGAAAATAATGGCACGAGCAGATATTAAACTTTCACCGCACTTGCTATAAATTAGCCTATTATTTTTTGTTATACGTTTCCCACGAATAGGGACCACAATGTACAGCATCGTCGATTAAAACCGAAAAAAAAGACCAAGGTTTTTTGCGCTAATGACATTGTAAAGTAGCGAACAAAAACTTTCTTTGCCAGGAGTGGATTTGTTTGTGGAATCTGCTACTTAAATGGGAAGACCTATTCTTCTTCCTTTAGCGTCGGCGAGGGAAGGAATGCAACGATAAAAATCACTCGAGAAGTCTCACGAGTTCCACACCGGAAAGCATTACTCCGAGTATTTCCCACGTAGACAATAATTTCTCCTATGCATCCATAGATTCCACGCGTGGATATTCCACACCGTCACCGCGCTACTTGAAATTCTCTCAATTCGAAGCCTCGCATTTATGCTTGTATTCTAATGTAATTTATAAGAACCACGCCATCCAGTCCACGTAAACAAATAAATAAATAAATATCGACCAGTAATGTGATTACAAACTTTTTATTCCTCGTTTTTATGCGAGGCTTGAAACGCTTCCGAAAATAACTGTTTAAAACTGTTGTACGTATAAAGGTTCCGATTAAAAAACGGTTATGGCGAACCATTATTCCAAATAACTGTTATGAAGAACCGAAATTTCCAACTATTATCTGTTTCGCTTACGGTTCCTATTTCACAACAGTTATTCAGAATAAAGGTTCTTCACAACAATTATTCAGAATAAAGCTTCTTCATAACAGTTATTCGGAATAAAGGTTCTTCATAACCAGGACCTGGAACGAAATGTTTTTCCTTTCGTTTCTGTTTCTGTTCCGGAAAAAATACCTATTTCGTTCTTTTCGTTTATCGTTTATCGTTTCCGTTCCGTTCCGGGTCCCTGTTCATAACCGTTTGGAGAACCGAAATTCATATTGCAACAGTTTTCAAGCCCTGAAACGATTGATACGTCGAAAAGTTTCTCGAGTCGTGCGCTCACTGCCCCTAATGAATTAGCAGAATAATAAAAGATATTGGATACTTTATAATTTCTCGAATAGCGACGTTCCGTTGGAATTCACCGTTCCGTTCTATCGTGTTTGGCGAATTACCTTGCTACCTCTGCTTACCGTTAGTCACGTACGTAGCATTTTTTTAATGGCCTGTAATTGTTTTATGGAAATCGTGTAATTTAATCCCGGGGTCGTGGCAGTAAGGAAACAACATCGCGGCGTGTTTTCCAGTCGCGACTCAACCGACGTTTCAGCTGCATCCACGGGGGAACGTTGAACGAACATATCCCAGGGAACACTATTGTGCCTGTTCCTTTTACGAGCTTGACGATTCGAATCACGTAAAATGCCGTCGAAATATTCCTACCGTTACAGGGGACACACAAATCACCGAAACTACATACATATTTGTGCATGCGTGCGATGCATTTCACATTAAAGGGACTGTATTTATTTCTATTGCGAGGTACGCGCTGTATGTAGCGCGTCGCGTACAGCAGCGTCGATCTTATGGAGGAATAACAGAGCTTGTTTAGCACGCTCCAGCACGCAATATAATCCTCATAAATTAACTGAACATTAACATTTGTGTAGCGGATAGTTGGACCGCTCCTTGTTTATACCTACGCACAAATCAGCTTCTGATCTAAAATTCTAATCTTCCAGAAGAAGCAACACTAATAACAGGGGAACACGTGTAGCTTCATATTTCGAGTCGGTCCATTCAATATACCACTAACATCGCCGAGCAATTAATATTAGCGAGCGCTAATAGCCGTTAAACTCATTCATTAAAAGCAGTGCATGAATGTTACGCTAATGTATTCTTACGTTCGTTTTCAGCGCGTGAAATCTAGGTGGCCTTCGTTTTACTAATCTTTTGCTGAATAACAACGAGGTAATTATCTCCATCGTCCTTTGGATTCCTCAAGAACTTGATAGCGATACCAAAAGAATAACGGTTAAGAAACCCAAAAACGAAATGTTCAGTTAAAAGCTAATCTTCAATTAATCTTCCAAGGTTTCAATTTGTTTGTAGATATTTACTACGCACCGATGCATCGAATACACAGGATGGGTCGTAATTCCTGGCACACGTGGGGTAGGAGAAACTGTTACGCCAAGTACCAGTCTGGTGCACGTATACTGGATTTATTTTCAAAGTCGTTTTTCCGGTCAGTGGAGCTTTGTACGATAAAAAGTTATTCCATCATTTCGATTTACGTTGAGCCGTAAAATCCTCTCCCATTTCACTTCTGCCGCGGCGTATCGCAGGGACGGATTTGAATGTAGGCTAAGTAGGCCGCAGTCTTAATATGCGAATCAAATATTAAACATCGTTCAACAGAAAGGATCGCATATTTATTTTGGCTGTTTTGACCGGGTGATATTTAAACGCAGAGGCTTGAGACAATTCCAAAAACAATTCACTATTTTTTCATGTAGGAAGTAAGCAATAACATATGTGAGTTGTGAAGCTTGAATTAATTTTAGAATTGTCTGAGCTGATTTAAATTAAAATGTTTGATGACATTTCGCGCGAGGGATGGCAGAAGTTTGTTAGCCTACGGGCGCTAAATCTCCAAATCCGCCCCTGTGTATTCGAGTGGAATAGAAAAATCTGTGGCACCTGAGTTTTCTGCGTAATGGCCAAGGCGAACTCTTCGTCGGGAGCAGGGTCCTCGGGGCTCATATTGGCACCCCCAGGTGCAGCACCGTAACCAGCGGTACTGTTGACAACCCTGGGTGGACACCCTGTCGAAGGTGGATAATTTCCAACTGGATTACCGCCTCCCGCACCTTCGCGTTTCCCTGAAATAAGATAAAAGAAAACGCACGTTGTCACTTTTTACCTTCACCATTATTTCATATTTATCATCGATAAAACTGTACCTATCACCGATAGATTGTCATTGCATTTGCGACATACAATTTCGAAGCTTTTCAAAACTCGATGAATACTCGGAAAATTTTATAGTTTCATTACTGCACAGTTCGGAATAAGATTGTAGAATTTAGAATCTTTATCCTCTTTAAAAACTGATACTGATAAATAATAACTACCCGACAGACATTGTTTAATATTTACTGTGGGAGAAAATGGACTCGGGAATTATCTATATTATAAAAATTACATTACGTTTGGAAAGTATTTGAATGTAATAAAATGGCACAATAAATCAAAGAAATAATAACATTAAAATACTCTATTTCAAATTGACGTCGCGTCACCATTGGCTGATAGTAAAAACTGACGTCATCGCTCGAAGGCTTTAACCTACTTAATTTATTAAGTATTCTTATAACTTGAAGATAAGAATACATTTCGTGGAATTGAAGAGGCATAATCCAAAGAATGGATTGAAAATTGATGTATGAGAAACATCAGTCACCGTCGACGAAAGCTTCCGCATGAACGAAACAAATGCTTTTCTTGTGGAAATAGTTGCTGCTTTATTTCCAGCGTCCGCACAACAGCCGTAGTATCGCAGGATCTTTGCATTCTTCGGCGCATAATGTCCCCTTTAGCCTTAACTGATGCGCATATCGCTTACAGTACAACTAGGGGCGCAAGGACGAACGTCGTACGAACGCAATTAACGATACCGCAACGCTTCATAGCCGATAACTAGAGGACCGTCTTAGCCGAGTGTCGCGTTTACTTGATCCATTTGTTAAGTCACTCGACTAGATTTATGCCCGGCCCTCCCGCGAACGTCGCCTGAATTTCCAACGCGATTTTTAGATCGAAATCGATCCAGGAAGCCGAGACGTCCACGACACCGGCAGCCAGGAAATTAACGCGTTTCCCAGTTGTTACGGCATGACCGTGAAAATTAACGTCTCTCTTTGTCTCCAACATTTCGCCAAAATAGATGGAAGAGTGGGAACAAATACTTGGAATTAAATTTTGCTTGGCAAAATTTTTTTTTAGGCATCAGAAAAAAAATAAGCGATAAAATAAAGATTGTTTTACATTATTTTAATATTTTTTTTAAGCTTGAACAGGGCAGCATACTAAAACCAAATATCAAATGTCCACTTCTATTATTTATCATCAACAGAAGGAAAGCCACCCACTTTATTAATACCTAATTGTTATTCGACAGTTCTGTAGTACCCAATTGCCACCAACAAAATATGTTATAAATCGCGAAAAATGGACATTCCCTGTTTTTCCTCTTATCCTTCAAATCAAGATTAGAGTACAGTTGGAAGTGTAAATATTTAATTGCCTGATTTTCTTAATTCTTGCAAGAAAAAAATTCTGCTTTGCTGGGAGTATTCTATTGTGAATAGAAGGGGCGAGGGTAGTTTAACAAATTTGATTTACGGTGTAATTCCTGTATTGAGTTAAAATGAATTAATTCGTTGATGCAACTGTAAAATGAACAATGTTGATACGATAAGTTTGAATATAATGCGGTTCATTGAATTCATTACGCTTTATATAAATTCATTTTAATCCAAGTATTCGCTGTTAAATTTGCAGCTTGTTACAACTGCATGATTCAACGAACTTGGCACGTGCTCGTAAGCATTTTGTTTAAAATTCTTAAAGCATCCATAAACACGCAAAGCTGTGTGCCACACTTATACCGAAGTAAAAGTAGAGTACGAGTTTAATGAGTTTTAACGACACGCTATATTATAACAGCAACAGCCGTAAAATCCACCGTGAATTTGTTTTGCAAATGAAACCACCCTAAACACATTTACTTAAATACTTGCTGCAGTCAGTGGGCACGTAGTAAACTCTGTAAATTGCAACGATTAACCGATGCAACAAACACTGCTTGTGAAACGTACAAAATTAAACATCGAATACAACTGTAAATCCCTAAATCCTAAAAAATAAAGTGACCTGCTGCTAGAAAAATTCATCACGCAAGAAAAAATAAGACATCGGGCACCGTGCATGATAAATAATGATTAATCTACCTGCGCAGTATTGGAATACCGTCTGACACAAACATTTTGTCCTTAAACGAAACTAATGTCCAAAGATCATCGTAGCTTTGTCCAAGCGTGCCTGCAGGATTCAATTTCACGATTGAAATGTCAGTAGACATGCACCCACCCCACCCTGCATATAGTACACTTAAGAGAAGAAGCAGGAACAATCGAGGACGAGACCTTGGCATTACAAGCAACCCTTGCATAGGAATTGATACTGCAACCTTTCCAGGTGTTACTACGCCTCCTACTCGGGTTGCAGAACTTTAAATTTCCACTTTCCTCGAGGATAAAAAAGGGATGGAGAAATATCGCTTCGTCGATTAAACCAAATTAAATTGGTCGAACCAATTCTGGTTACCTCCTCGGGTAACCAGAAATTCGAGTAGAACGTTAGATTAGTCAAATTAGAAAAACACAAAAATGTTTTTGAGGACATCTTAAATTTGAGCGTTCGTATCGATATGCTTGAGGGGTCGTACGATCCTTTTTATATCTACGTGTTTATGTCACAATTGCATTGATAAATAACGGTATTCATAAGAGAATCGATTAAAACGTATTTAAATGCAGAATTCCTGATGAATTTCTGGTGAAAATGCAGAATTTCTTACACTACGAGTGTAGATATAATTTTAAAACGATGTTTCAGTTAACAAACCTTGCGCCACCCGCAACGAACAACGTCGTACTGAAACATCGCGTGATTATACCTAGTTCCTTCAAACTCCACGTGGATATTTCGGGTTGTATCGATCAAATAAGTCGCTAGATCATGCGCTTTCTACCTTCGGAATCGAGTACATTGTTTATAAACACAATGTGCCGTGCAAAGTCGAAAATGGAATCTTCCAGCGTCATCATCGATTTATTTTGTCACCACGTGCAGCAGAGAGCGCGTGATAAACGAGCATCAAGTGTCAATTTCAGCGAAATTTCACTTTTCGGATTGACGCGAAAGTTAATCGTGTATTTCATGAGCGACAAATCAAATTTCGTTGGGAAAATTCCATTTTTTACAATATGTCTGGTTCTGACGCTATTATTTTTCCAACTATTGAAAAGGCGAAAAAATGTTGTATATGAAAATTGTTTGATTTGATGGAGGAAACTTGATAGGAACATCAGGAATATTAGGAATAGAATTTGCGTTTAAACTATTATTCACAGAGGTTTCAATATCAATGTAATTATTTTAAATAGAACTACATATTTCTGTTGTTGCCACTTTCCTATGCACATCAAGACGCGTTTAACGACGTGTACGAAGCGCATGTTTAAACAATAAAATTTGCCACCAATATTCATAAAGACATTCGGTAAATTAGGTATTGTTTAATTTAAGCATAAATTAATCGTCGTATACATCGTCGAACGCGTTTTTCCATTTAAAAAATTACATTGATATTGAAATCTCTGTAAATACTGGCTTAAACGCAAATCCTCATCTTCCATTATGTGTCTTCCATCGAATCAAACAACTTTCATAGGTGTGTAACATTTTTTCGCTTTTTCAATAGTTGGAAAAATAACAGCGTGTACACGAACGAGCCAGACATACTGTATAAAATATTATCATGTAATTACACGAAGCACTTAAAACACATTAACAAAGCTTGCAACTAAAGGATTTGAATTTAAATGAAATGGTGTAATGAATTATACACAAGTGTTCGTATGCACTTAATTGGCACAGTTTCATGCTTTTTCCAGCTACTAAAAGTGATAACTCACTTTCAATGAAATGATACTTAACTGGGCGTTACATAATGAAATGTTTAAAAATTATGCGGTAGGTATATATGGTAATTGAAGAATTCAAGTTAAATCACATATGGGACTGTATTGTGGAACAGTTCGAATTCCAGGGGATTAGGACTACATAATTTGTATCTCTGTCGGTTCGACAATACTGCCAATTAATGCTCTTTTCCTTTTTGTTAATACTAATTGTATACGAACTACATGCCTAACGACCTGGATATGCTCTTTTACATTTCAATTTCGTACGAGACTCCTACGTATTTGTTTCAATACACTTTTCTTCTGCTTCTTGGCGATTAACAGCACGGTTAATTGCAATTCATTACGTCCGAGAATTACACGGGAATGTAGGTAATACTTATCATATAGTTTTCTACGATTCACACTTGTGCGGCGCATTTCTAATTAGCAACATGTCGAAAGTAGCTTTTAAAGTGAGCAGAAGAAAACGTTTCGCGGGAGTATGCAACTCAAGTGTTTGGGGCGGTGCTTAAAATTCAACTTTTAACACATTGCTCGGCCTCGTTAAAATTTTATTACATTTCATAGTGTTTTAGAGGTTGCTACGCGCTTATTAATGTTTGAATGAAAATTAAACCCAAGAGTTTATATTAGCTTTGCCAGCCCTCTCCCACTCTGGCTATATAGTAAACATTACTACTAGAATTTTATAAATATAAATTGGATATTTTGAAAAGTTGTTGCTTCACAAATTTACTTGGTAATAATATTCCAACGTTAAGCAAATGTGTTTAATTGCATTTTTATTCTTAAAAAGCGCAAAATTCAATGCCTGATAGCCACCCCTAATATGTAACTGAAAGAAATAAAATTCATACCACATATCACTTACTCATAAAGGTGAATACATTGGACAAGGTGCGCCGTAAAAGAATTCTAAACTAATTTTTTGGTCAAATAAGCACCACCCTATAAAATGAAGATGGGGTGTCCAGGTCTTGGACAGATTATCTGTTCGTTGTGGAGAGGATGACCACTCATAAATAAGTAATTTCTACTGCATACAAATTTGTATACACTGAAATGAAAATTGTAACGGGTAAATAGGTAAGTTGTTTTGAACAGAAATGCTACAGAGCCCAACTACTTTCTTCAACAGCATAATTATCTTAACAAAATTTGAAATTTCCACAAGGAACAGCTCGTGCACCTCGCCATGTGAACCAACACAAAATCTACAAAAGCCCAGTAACGAAGTTGCGCAAGTTCCAAAGAAGAGATTAGTAAAGTGATAAATAAAAGAAGAAGGGAGAGGTGTAAATCGCTCTTCTAGCTAAACGCACAGTTGCCGCGAGACACTCTCGGTCGCCGATAAATCCGGTGGATCGTGAGAAAATCGTTATTAATTGGCCGAAGCCTCCAGCAGGAAAAACATAGAATTGCCGCGTCGCGTCCAAGGAAAAGGGAAGGCGGCACGAGGAGCTCGTATTTCTGCTGCAGTAATTACGGTGGCATTGTTCTAAATGAGTGTTCGCCGCGGCTGATACGCAGTGGTGTACCTTTTTTCAAGGATGCTCCTCGCTTCAGGTGCCTCGCCATGAAACTGGAAAGTAGCTGCATACTTTTCTTCCGAGTGATTTCTTGCCCCCCTCGCCAGGACACTCTCACTGCGGTCACTCTTATCCCGATGGAATTATCGATCAATGACTTCGAGAACACGCCACTCTGGCCGCGATTCTCTCCCTGACCACGCGCGAAACGATTCAGCGATACTCAATGAAACGTTGCACACTGCGGCCTCGTTATGTTTACTGTTTTTAGCGAACCGCAACGATCGCAGGAGCAACTTTGCAGCGTCTCTGTCGGTTTCAAAGAATCCGTGCGCGTTCGGGGAAATGATTCTGGACGGATACAGTAATTCGCGATGCAGTATGGTACTTATTGTTAGTCTGTTAGCGGAGGATTTTGAGAAGAGGTGAGAGAAAATTTACTGACAGGGAAGGTCCTTTTGCGGAGACTCTTTCGAGTTTTCAGCTACTTTTTCTAGCTTGTACTGCTGAGAAATTACATTCATCCGATTCCAGTTGTGTAAATGAGACTATTTTTGCTGGGGATTGAAAGAGAACTGTTGGGTTAAATTGTGTTCTATTTAAAAGAATCAGTGATCATTTTTATATTCTCGAATTTAAGGGTCCATTCAACTTTGTCGGCCGAAAAAGGACATTTTCCAGAAATTTTTTCAAATGAACTAATGTTAATGAACTAATTATTGTTTTTGGGGAATAAATGTTTATTATTCCTTGCTGTATAGAATCGTATTTTTCATGCTTCCAAAATATACCCAATATCAAATGTGTGGATTTAAGTCGCAATGTTTGCGCCCCAGCGAGAACATTACGAAAGTCCTCCTCGACATCAAAGTGGTTCTAAAATGATAAAAATAGGATGATTGTGTCCTATAGGGGTGCGTGCATAAAATTGACTAGAGACATCCAAGTGTCAAAAATAGTTTTTGTTACATCCAAAAAATAACATAAAAAAGAGGTAGAATATCCAGAACTTTTTCTTTACAAGGCCTCTATTTTGTAACCACTGTTATATAAATCGATAATTCTAGTCCACTTTATGCGTACACCCCTGTTGGACACAGTCACTCCATTTTTATTATTTTAGGATCATTTTAAGGCCGTGGAGTGTTCGCAGTGTTCCCACTGAGGCGCAAACATTGCAACTTAAATCCACACTATAAATCCATATTATATTTTGGAAACAGGAAAAATACGATTCTATACAGCAAGGAATAATAAACAT
This sequence comes from Andrena minutula, assembly GCA_929113495.1. NCBI lineage: Eukaryota > Metazoa > Arthropoda > Insecta > Hymenoptera > Andrenidae > Andrena > Andrena minutula. Next base: position 37,004,307 of record OV815995.1, read on the forward strand.
TTAATCCCCCGAAACATCCAAATCCGTACATTAGTTGGTTAAAAAAAAATCATGGAAAATGGCCTTTTTCGACCGACAAAGTTGAACGGAACCTTAAGCACCTAGGATATTAGGGGAATTACGTATACGAAAAGTTTATTCAAATTTCGGCCGGTATTCACACCGATCCAAGTATAATTCTGTTTATCAGCATAAATCTGGTTTCAAGAAGGGTGCCCTTTGTTTATGAGCTAGTATTCTAAATACGCTAAGGAACTGTCAGATTTACTTCCAACTTCCGTAGATCATTGTATGCGTAAGCGAAAAGTTTCCGACAAGCTGGAAAATCAAAAAGCTTCATCGTGAAACTATTACGGACTTTTGTCAAGGAACAAAAAAAAGTCTGTCACTTCGAACCCGTCATCCACGAATTAAAAAAAAAAACACACAGAAGAATGATTTGAAACGTTTATTAACAATAAAAATAGGCACACAGATGCTAACCAGATATTTCCATATAAAACTCTTACACTCTCTTAAACTCCACAAATGACACTTTTAGGATTACTATGTGCCATTCAAATCTCTACAAGTCTCATCAAGCTCCCACTATATCCTAGCATACTACTTAAAACACACACACACACTACACACGTTCCAAACAAACGAACATAAAAAATGTTAATTTTTAGTCACGAAATTGGAAAACGGAAATCAATCGTCCGTCACATTAAAATCGAAAGGCATAGCTGGACGTTAAACGATTTCTTTCATCTGTCTAGGAAGATGTCAAGAGCGGATCACGTCGCGAGGAGGTACCACTTGACACGTGAAAAATAATTACGCAAATTTTGTTGTCGGGGGAAACAATTACGTCGCGGGACCACTGTGGATATTCCGTTCGAAATGACCGACGGTCCTAACGGGAAAACGGTTTCCCCATTTTTCACGGCACAGAAACGAACGACCGAAGCGACTGATTCGCGAACGGGGGCTCGGTTTCATGTTCTCGGTCGCCGGCAGGAACACACGGATGTTTCTCTGCCGGCACACGGGCTCTGACTGAATACGAACAAATTGTTGGTACCGCGAATGCCACCGACCATCTGTTTTTCTCGCAAGCCACTGGCTACATCCGCGCTTGCGCCACCCCTATCGCGGTACCGCAGGACCCCCGATACGAACCTCAGAAAGCGCGAAAAAAAAAATGTTTTCGTTGATAATTCACGAGTTCTCGTCGTGATCCGGGTTTCTACGCCTGGTTAAGAGGGGTAGAAAAGGTGTTACTAAAAAACTTTAAATTTTTTTTCTGAATATTTATCCACTCACTTATGGTGGTGGAAGCCCGTTGGAGCTTGGGGGGACTAAGCAGTCAGATTGCACGAAAATCAAGTATTTTTTTATAGACTTTTCCTTTTACAAATTGTTTATTACTATCACGTAGAGTAAAACAATATTTATTTCGCCCATGTGTCTATTTTATAAATGGCGCTATACGAGACGGAGTATACGGTGGTTTAGAAAGTGTCTTTGATTTTACCCTGATATTGAGCTTAAAAATGAAGATACACGGTTTCCTTGGAATACGTTTCTTCCAAAACCTGCAATTTTGAAGGGGACCTCGGAAACAATAATTGAACCGAAATTATTAAAATAGCCACTGGGAGAAGGCGATTTTTACGATTTTAAATGTCGATTTTCAGAGTGCACAGATGGTTGTTTATTTTTTCGGGAACTAGAGCTCGTACATTTTGCGCTGAGCTACATTCCAGAAAGGAATATATTTCAAACAGGGTGTAGAAATTTCAAATCGATCTGAACCTCAGTTTTTTCACAATCGGGGCAAAATCACAGAGAAAAAAAAAACACTTTTTTCGGGAAAATAAAAAAGTAGTTTATTAAAAACGGGGTCAGGGCCGTGTTAACAAATTTGAGCGCCCTGGGCTAAAAAATTTTGGCGCCCTAGCCTCAAAGGGTGGAATTTTTTTCGCAATCTGTACAATGCAGTACATCGCAACCCCGGGTCTCCACCAAGGGAAACCCGAACAAAAACAATGCCTGCGAACGAAAACAGCATTTCAACATATTTGATTCTTAAGCGCCCTTGGATCACAGACGCCCCTGGGCTATAGCCCATTTAGCCCATTGGTAAAGCCGGCCCTGAACGGGGCAAAGTGTAGTAGTACAGAAAACAATATAATGTTTTGATACCTATATCCAATCATAATTTTTCTTTGGAGATGGGGTCCTGGGGGCCTTCTGGGCAGGGACCCAGGCGGCAACTGGTCATCATCACCCGCCCTGTTAAATCCGCGACTAGTCATTACATATGTATATGTACATATAATGAACTTTCAAAGTCCAAGTCAAGTCTGTTGGTAACGCGATTCCAATTAACCCGATTTGAAAACCCAGAATCTCCGTATTATAGCGACTGAGTTTTCTCAAGACAGACAAGTTTTCGCAAATAAATCAGAGCCACGTGCGTACATTTGAAGAGAAAGTCGGCACCGGGGATCTAGGGTTCGAGAAAATCCAGTGTGTAATTAAATAATTCGCGCCAACTATTAAAACACAAGTATAACTACTTAATCCTTTTGTGGAGACTAATATTTATACAATTGCAACTATAAACGAAGAGTCATATGTATATTATTTTCTTGCGGCACGGACACTGGAACAGTGTGTTCCCATAGCACTGTACGCTAACTTACAATTACTAGAATTTACTCATGTTTTTATGGATAAGTAGCAATTACAATGACTGTACTCTGAAGCAGATAACGCACTTGTGCAATGAATAATAATACATAGCACGTAATTAGACTGGAGATAATAATAAATAAACGCTGCAAGGAAAAGAACATTAACAATTAAACGATCACGTTCACTTTATTATTTAATTGCTGTCACTTTGCTTCATTATCATTTAAACATGCGCGAAACAATTCAGCTGAAATGTGATGCAAACGCGAGAACCTATAAAGATGCACGAAAACGTTACGAAGAATTATGTTAGATCGATATCACACGTATAGCTGAATGCCCTGGGTAACAGCAGCACGTAAAGACCCATAGACCTCCGACACTAATGTCCGCAAAGAGTGACCCGATGCACCGTTGTTTAACGGCACTGTGCGTGTAATGTTATCGGATAGAGTTTTCGCTCCTTCCACATTTACACTCTGAAATAGCTAACAGCGTGTTTCAAACTGCACCCCTGCACTGCAAGTAAGTACACCGTATAAGCCATCGACAGAAGCTTTCAATAAGCCATCGACAATTTGAAAGCAGCAGAAAATTGAATCCTTTCATGCTATTATATTACACCGAATACATAGATTAAATTACTATTGTTAAAGTCATTTCAGATTTCGTGAGTTAAATATTTGCGAGCTTTTCAAGATCATCTATCTTATTGATCAATTGAAGTTTGAATCATATTAATAATATAAATGGTAGTTTGAATTAATTAGTTATTTCTTTATTCTTCTATCAGCTATTAATCAAAGTACATATTAATTGTAAGATTATTTCGCTCGTGAAACTGAAAAGATGCATCGACATTAAATTATCACGTCCCTCGGCTGTCATTAAAACTATGACCTATCTCGTTCCATACATCCGCGTAAAACCAAAACGTTCGATGTGTTTTGCACTGCACAAGTCAAGTGGCGCCGCTTCTCAAAATAATTCTGAATTATATACAGAGGACGCATTGCTGTTTGTTTCCTCAGATATCGTTAATCCCTTAAAATCACACGACGTCCGTGATGGAATAGTAATTCCATCGACGATAATAACATACCTCGCTCCGTGCATCCCCGCAAATATCAGAAAACGAAGCCACGACAAACCGATGAAACGGATACATGACTCGTGCATACATATAGGTATTAATTCCTTCGTGCCCCCAGTAAAAAAATAGACGAACCCGATTTCGTCGCAAACATAAATCGGCTTAAAATTAAGGGAGCTAAATCATTGAAAGACATTTGTGAATGGTATCGCGAAATGACTAATGGCGGTAACGCGTTGCTCGTCAGATTGTGGCACTGCTTTCAGGCTACCAGTTCGTCGTCGTCGTCGTCGTCGACCTTTCTTTCCCCTCTCTTTTATTTGTTTCTCGGCCAACATCTGTCTTACGCGCCATACCTTACTATGCCGCATTACATTGCCACAACCCGTACATAACATGCCGATCCGGCGAGCCTGACTTTATGGTGCAAGGTGCACCGTCTGCCTCGAGAGAATTTCAGCGAATTTCTCGGAGAAAAAGTTCCACCAGGGGCGTACCAAGCGCCGCCTGTCGCCCTGCCTTCAAACACGCAATGACAACATTGCTATTCATCCACTTTCTTGTGAAATCATTCACAAACGTAAGCTGCATCTCGCCTTCATTTCACTTCGGATGTTTTTGCACTTATTATTGCACTCGAAATACTCGAAGCATTTGAAATTCGAACCGACGAAATTTTAATCGCTCAGTTCACCTTTCTCTGAGCGTTCCGAGCATTCAAAATATGATACAGATTTTAAAATATGATACATACCTATTTTGAATTTGCAACCCTGTGACGCATTAACTTTAAAGTGTTGGATAATTAATTTAATTTCTTTTTGCTGTGGCTAATTTCTCTGCCTCGCGAGCATTCGTAAAACGCGTCCTTTCGAGGAAAAGTGTGTCTCTTCTCCAGTCTGTTCCCATATATGCAGGTATGTTGGGTTAGGAGACAACACCTTTCACAGGGTTGCTTGAAGTTCAGTTTCCGAAACCTGTTCTTGTTTTGTCGAAGAAATCGACGCCTTGACTAGCTTCCTACTCCGAACTTATTTACATATTTACACAAACGTACACGCTGCTCCCCGCGAGTGGTATGCACCAGTTTGCTTTCCCCGGCGAATGTTGGCGGACTCAGTTTCTAAAATAACCCGTATACTATTTGTTCGCTTTCGTATTTTAATTTAAAGTCGCTGTAAAATGCAATATTTACTAATAACAAAATCTCATTGAATATCTGGGACAAATATTATTCATATTTCAAGAAGAAAAAAGACAAGATTGCACATCAGTTTCACTGCGTTATCCTACCTACGTGTACTTTTATTCGTTGGATAAATTAAACAAGTCAAAGAAACACAAAAGCATGCGATTGAATTGTAAGATTGTAACCCCTAAAACGACACTGGCACTTTTAGAGCGTATTTAAGTCGAGCCTTAACGTGTCCAAAAAATTCTTTTGTATTTTTCCTTGGTCATATTTAAAGAACATATTTACATGGTCTTCGTTTGCGGTAAGGAAATCGAAATTTGGAGTGGAAGCTTAATATTCTTTGGTCAATTGGTACACGTTCCTAAGGAATATTAAATTTTTCTGTGGTCCCCACAGTGTCGTTTTAATGTTAAATAATCGAGAAAAATCTGACTAATTATATGAAAGTAGAAACAGAGATGAGTAAGAGACCCAAGTACCCTTACCGAATTCAAATCAATCTAAAGGATTTTAAACCGTAGCAACTAGTCGCAACACAAACCCGCGCTTACTTCCTTTTCCTACCGCCAAATAATGGTGCAGAGACGTTAAAGAACGCAAAACGATACGACAAATACTACTCTCGCGACCGAACCGAGCTTCAATTACACCAGTTTCATAAACTAACAATAAGCTACTCCCCAGCGTATCGATCTTTCAACTAACGTTAACGAAACAGGGCGATTGATTATGCGCCCGAATTGATGCGGCAGCAGCACGTGCGCCGTAAAATAGTACTTAGGTTCCACCCGCGTCTGCCAACGCCGAACGCGCTGCAATCTACATGCATAGACGATTCCAGGGGTTCAGCGCGCGTGACACACGCGACGCTTTCCACCGCGCGAACAAGAGCGTTTAACCTATTAACTACTTACAATTAGTGTCTTACTTTTTCTTCGCGGCCGATACGCTGGCCTTGACAGCTTATAACCCGATTTAAGCCGTATCTTTCTGAAAGGAACGTGCTTCCTCAGGACTCGACGGTCGAATGTTTTGTAGGGCACTAGCGAGGAGATTACACGTTTCCAGCCGACGCATGGTGCCGTATATGTACGTATGTAGTGCGACGGAGATATCAGTTGATACGTACCCTTTCACTGTAATTTCACTTCACGGTCGAGGCGAGTTTCCACGCAGGTACATCGCATCTCCGTGCCCAGTATTTTCACCGAGAGCGACCGGACCACGGGGGGAAACGAGACCGAAGGATTGTTGCGTGGAAATGCTCACGCATAATCGGCCACACGCATCCGTCCTCGTCCACGAGTACAGCAACACTGACCTGCCGTCACAGTGGGAGAGGAGAACGGACCAGGTAACAGAACCACTCGACTGTGTTCCCTTCTTCTCGCGTTGTCCTCTTTCTTCATCACTTCTCTTCCTACCCCACCCTCTTTCCTTCTCGTCCCATCAGCCTCCTCCCCTTTCTTTTCACCTTCTCCATCCTCCTTTTCTTCCGTGTCCTCTTACCCTTCTTTCCCTCCTTTATATTCTTACTTGAATTTTTTTTCTCCGCGCCTCGACGGTTCACTCGACGCGTTGTATTGCTCCTCTTTTGCTTCATTCTATCGTAACCGTCCCGTTCCCCTGCTTCTACCGTAAGTAATGTCCCAGCTTCTATCACACTGTTTTTCTACTTTTTCCTTCGCCTCTTTTTCGTAGCAGCTCAGACGTGCACGTCGTGGGTGTAATAGCTGTAATTGTCGGTGGAAAAACAGAAAGTATCGAAGCATTTTACTTCATCGTTTCTTTAGTATTCCAGGCTGTGGACGTTTTCTTGCTACGACAGGAAATATCACTGGCTGCGACCGCTCTAGGCAAGAAAGTCTACGCGTCAAAGATTCTTGCTCGCATAATCACGTGTGCTTTAATGGGTTTATAATGTTCGCGTTTATGCGTGCAGAGAGGGCGATACAATTCAGATGTATCCTTTTCCGGTGAAAAAAAAGTCGCGTGGTTCTATGAGGATTGCTTGGAAACGTTGAAAGACTCGATGAAATTCTTTGGAATCTTATTTGTGCCGCGATGTGTTTATTATACGTATGTATAGGATGCTGCAAGTGGGCAGGAGGTGATTCCTTGTACAAAAATAAATCAAAAGGGCAGAATAACATTTTTTCATCCAAGGCTTAGTTTTCGAGAATATCGATTTTGAAATCTTGTTTGGCCCGCGTCCACCCGACTAACAATTGGTAGGATGCAACAGTAAATGTGGCACAACGGCTGATGAAATGAGTCAGAAATAAGGCAGAAATAAGTTGAAATTGGTGAATAGCTTTTTTCGAATAAGGCTTTGCTCTCGAGTCTGCATTCAAAATCGATTCCACCATTAAATCGAGTTTTTAGAGATCAAATCAGATTTGAAGAAAGTTAGGTATTCTAGAATTTCGACTTATTTGTGCACAAGGATTCCACTCCATTCGTTGTACCGTATTTACTGATAAATTCTGCTCTTTTCTAGTCGGGTGCACGCGCACTTACAATTAGCGATTTTTGAAAAACGATTTTCTCGAAAACTAAGCTTTGGATGAAACAATTTTATTCTACACTTTCGACTTATTCATTTTTCGATTTATATTATCTATGTTTTTTCATCAAATTCGAAGGTAGGTACCTATGTTTGAAATATTATAAACACTTTTTATTATTAATATTATGAATCAAGTGCTGTCAACCTAGGCATCAAAAAGCCAAATCAAGATATGCAGTGCGTTTCAGAGTTATATATTCTCCTGTATTTGTATCAACAAATCTCCGAGTTACCTACTGAACATGTCGATGGCTTAGTGCACAAGTAATGTATCTCCACTTTTTGAGAAATTTGAGTTTTTATATGCAATAGTTTTCGACTGTTTCTTTGTACTGTATACAAATCACGTTTGTATCTACTTTACAAGTTTGTCGAAAATAATATTTGTTTTCGTTGTATGCGCCTGAATATTACGTAACATTGTAAATAATTGGCAAAAATAAATTAGATACTACTTACTTTTCAACAGCCTCCTGAAATTATTGTTTGTAAGAATTTGTTACTTAAAGAAACTTGCGACAAAGTATCATCGTCAAACATTAATTCCCTATTTGTTATTTCATTGCTTTACAACAGTGGATGATGAAATTGTTTGAGCCACAGTACGAAAAGTACGACCTTTCTGTTTGTGTAGAAATAAAATCATCCATGTGACAGACAATGTTGCCTACAGTGCTGCCATGTCTATATTTACAATTTGCAAAGATGAATACTAAATAAAAAATCGTTTAAAAATACCAAGAATTCGGCGTAACTATAGGCTTTCATTGAAAAATTAATTGTTTTAATATGAAACCGTCAATTTATGCAGGTAGCTCTAATAATCCGATCACCCACTGTATCTCATTACCCCTGAACAGAATTATTCATGTTCATATTCGAAGAAATACAATATATGTACTCAGTTGAATGAATACCGTATCAAAAACGCAAAAATCTTCAACGTATAATCTTCAACATGTATACATATACTGTAAAGTCGCGTCGAATAACATACCAAACAGCGTTAAGCGAACATCATTCTATCCGGAATTAAAACTTGGCACTGCCTTCGAAGTGTTTCCAAATCAGATCACCCTTCTGTTCATTAATTTGAAACAGTCAATAATCAATATCACTCTATTTTCGTGTCGAAATAAATTCAAGCAACGACGTACATATGAATACGCATCACGTCCGGTTGCCCCCGTCGTTTCATAATTGAAAGCTCCGATCACCCTTGTACATGCACGTTAAAAAGTAGCAAAATCGATGTCGATAGGTCCTTACCTGCTGCCTACGCGTCCCGGTGGCTTTACATCGCTGTAACACTGGCAATCTAGCCGCTAGTAGCGTGCGCGCAACCAAGTTCGCCGTCTTCTCCCGTAACCCTGCGTAGAGCATATTGCTCTCGCGTGCACAGGGAATGTATTGTTACGGTCGTCAGCTGCTGCTTCGCTTCAAACGAGTATTACTCTTTCTAGGTGGGGAGACGGATGCTTCGGGGGTTCCAGGGTACCAGATACGCGGAGGGGGGCCACCACGGTCCACAGAGGGGGAATTTGTTCCCCCATTGTCCGTGGCGCATATGCATGCGATTTCCACCCGACGATTGTCTCCGTAAATTGGGCGTTCATCGCCTCCGAAATTTCCTAACCTCAGCACCCCTAAACGAGGGAATAGGTACTCGTTAACGAGGTTAATCTGCTTTCTTCGAGGCTTAAGCTGTTGGGGTTCAACGCGTGACAATTCCCCTCCTTTTCTACTGATTTCAATTTTTTGGAAAATCGAAAAGTCTGTGTAAAGTTTATAGGCCATATGTGTATTCAGATCTGGTAAAGGAAGAATACTTTCGACATTGTTATTTGTCCGTTTGCTTCGTACCCCGAGCCCCGCCGCGTTATCGATGTAACGTAGAAGACTTACGAATACGTGAGTCACACATGCGCGACATGTACTCTCGCGGAAGTGAAATTTAGCTTCGTGGAAGCCAAGTTGTATGTTATTAAACCAGTCGAATTAAAATGCGGCCACAATGTGCGCAAACGCTTCTTCTCGAGATCTAATTCCCACCAACTACAATATATATTAACCGTTCTCGCGCTTGAAGGGAATAAGAAAATGGAAAAAAGTTTAGGATCCTGTTGTGGTGTGGTCACATGTATCTACCTATACGAAAGTGTGACGGTGGTACTACGACTACGGAGACCCAATTGTACTACGCCACCTAAGATATTGAAGACAATGAACTTTTTTATTATAACTCATGGAAATCGCTTATAAAGTATCATTAACGTTACGTAAAAATGATTTCATTCAGTTTTAATCGAATGTGTTTAATCGATATTAAATTTTCAAATATGTACATGTGTAACATTCATTTGTATCACTCGGATTCATCGTACGTGTAATGTATTTAGGAAAATTCAACCTCATCTACGTTATCTTTAGCAACAAAATATCGTTAGATACTCAATAGTGATTAGATCAAATTAATTTGTAGCCTTTATTTCAAAGAATTTAGGAAAAGATGTCGGAGATTTACCTCTCGAGTTGCCAACTATGCGAGGATGTGTAGATGGCGCGAGTTGCTTGCACCCCCCAATCTCTGTAACTGCAACTATACAAATCGATCCATTTGTTTACGGAGGTCGTCTGCTATTCCATCCCGTTTTACCAGTGTTTTCCGATCAAATAGTATTATGCTCTAAACTGTGTTTTTATGTGTCTTTAAACGGAACCAGAGCTGCAATGCCGGGGACCGAAGTTAGTATTCTTCTACACCGTAGAAGCATATACTATAAGCGGCGAAGGATCTTATCAAATATTCGTTTGACAGTTCTCGCTGTCAAAATTCTGACGTGCTATCGCGATCACATTATTTTAACTAATGCCTTGACATTTCGGCTACTTTATAATCTTAACTATCCCCCCCTTTTGATAATTCCTACAATTATATTATTTACGTAGGACAGTACAACGGAGCTCGGTGAAATAGAAAATGTTAGGGTCGTGGTCCGCGTTCGGCCGTTAAACGGAAAGGAATTGGACGGGCATTGTAAAAATATAGTACGCGTCGATACTATAAACAGCGAAATAACTGTTGAGAATCCTAACGCCGCGCAAGGAGAGCCGCCGAAAGTTTACTCCTTCGACGCTGTCTTCGACACAGACTCAACGCAGGTCGACGTGTACAATGAAACTGCGAGACCAATCGTGGATAAAGTTCTGCAGGGGTACAATGGAACCATATTCGCGTACGGACAAACTGGCACTGGTAAAACTTATACCATGTCGGGGGCGAAAACATCCCCGCAGCTTAGGGGTATTATTCCCAACAGCTTCGCCCATATCTTCGGGCACATAGCTAAAGCTCACGAGAACCAGAAGTGAGTATACGTAAGGGATGTAAAGGAACGTTAACACTCGGAGCTTTTCGCTTCACAGATTTTTCAAGTAAATGATGTTTCGTCGACAGATTCCTAGTGCGCGCAACTTATTTAGAGATCTATAACGAAGAAGTCAGAGATCTCTTAGGTAAAGATCAGAATACGAGACTAGAGGTGAAGGAGAGACCCGACATCGGAGTATTCGTAAAAGACCTTAGCGGCTACGTCGTAAATAATGCCGACGATTTAGATCGAATAATGTCTCTGGGTAATAAGAATCGTAAGTGTCTTGTTCGAAGCTTCCATACTATGTATCGGCTTGAGGCAGTAATACAGCTGTATCCAGTAATTTTGTATCGCACGATATTCTTGTGTTTAGGTGTTGTCGGGGCTACGGCGATGAATGTATCGAGCTCTAGATCCCATGCGATATTTACGATTACAGTCGAATCTAGCCAACTCGGAGAGGATGGGGAACAACACGTTAAAATGGGCAAACTGCATTTAGTTGATTTAGCTGTAGGCAACTCTTACGATTAATATTTTATGCCCCCTCGGATCTTATTTATTACATTACATACTGCGTTACCGTAGGGCTCGGAAAGACAAAGCAAAACGAAAGCGTCCGGTGTTCGTTTAAGGGAAGCAACGAAAATCAATCTGTCGCTTTCAACATTGGGTAATGTAATATCTGCTTTGGTAGACGGTCAAAGTTCACACGTGCCTTACAGAAATTCCAAACTGACGAGACTGCTTCAAGACTCTTTGGGCGGTAACTCGAAGACATTGATGGTAATGTATCTCAACTGTTTTTAAATGGATGTAAACCGCTAAATAGTCTGCTGCAATTGTTCACTTGAATTTAGTGCGCGAATGCGAGCCCGGCAGACATAAACTACGACGAAACTATAAGCACCCTTCGTTACGCGAATCGCGCCAAGAACATTAAAAACAGAGCGAGAATCAATGAGGATCCGAAGGACGCTTTACTTCGTCAGTTTCAAGTGGAGATCGAACAGTTGCGTAAACAGTTGGAGGAAAACGGTACTGAGATTTCCGAATCTGACGAGGACTCGGAAGAGTCTGAAGAGACAGGGGAAAGTAGGCACGAAAAGAAAGCGAGACGTAGAAGAAGTCAAATATTAACAATGGAAGAACTGGAAGACAGAGATACGGATTCCACTGAAAAGATCGATAAGGCTGAGAGAGAGGACAAGAGTCCCGATGATAAAGACGTCATAGAGCTAAAAAGAACTCAGTAAGTATTTCAAAATTCATGCAAAAGATAAGTACGTATATCGACAGCATACGAAATATTAATTTTCGCAGGAGCGAGAAGGAAGCATTGCGGGAAAAGATGCAAAATCTGCAAAATAAAATTTTAGTTGGTGGTGAAAATTTATTGGAGAAAGCGGAGGCTCAAGAACAATTATTAGCCGCTGCGGCGATTGAACTCGACCAACGTAAGAGTAGAGAGGAGCAATTGAAGAAAGCTATCGAAGCAAAAGAAGCTGAACGTATCGACATCGAAGAGAAGTATTCTTCTTTGCAAGAAGAAGCGGCAGGGAAAACTAAAAAATTGGCCAGAGTGTATACAATGTTAATGTCTGTTAAGGCAGAATTGTCTGATCTGCAGCAAGAGCATCAAAGAGAAATGGAGGGGCTTTTAGAAGGTGTTAGAGGTATTGGTAGAGAATTACAACTTCAAGAGTTGATAGTAAACAGTTATATCCCTGTTCAATATCAAGTATGTGTGATACTTCATGGTCATATTAATACAGTACCCGGTCAAAAGAAACTTTAAAACTAATAGTTTATTTACATGCCCTGTGTAAGAAACTTGATACTAGATGATAAGTGGTATGTTGGTATCATTGGTCTACTCTAGGAACCCCTCTAATCTATGGGATATCAATTTTAAGATTCAATTCTTTTTAACGGAAGCGTTTACTTCTCTTACTGTTCACAGTTTAAACTTTCTTTTCACCGATACTGTATGTATTAAACATGCGTGGATAAAATTTACCAAATATTATTGCAGACAATGGTTGAACGATACGTTCATTGGAATGAAGATATCGGAGAGTGGCAATTAAAGTGTGTGGCATATACTGGTAATAACATGCGCAAGGCACAGGCAACACCACCAGTGGGAAGCAACAAAGATGTATGTATTTAGCAGAATTATTCTAACCGATACTCCGTTTTATGAACAATCAGCGTAACCATAACATTACAGCAAACTCAGCCGGATATGTCGAACATATACCTTTCTTATAATAATGGAATCGACAATACTTTTGTGCAACCAAAAAAAATAAGAGGTCGATCTGGAGTTCCAAGGCCAACTACAGCACATAGGCGTACTCCACACTAAAAATATAATTAAACTATATGAAATGATAGATATATTTATTTTTCACCGAGTACCTTTTTTTTAGTATTTTTTGCGAAGTATTATTTTAATTTATTTTTGTGTATATAATTTGTACGGAGATATCTAGACCCCATGTGATTTGTATTTATTATTATTTAACGTCATATACATTCAATCCTATTTTGCACATTATATATATATATAAAGAGAGAGAGAGAGAGAGAGAGAGAGAGAAGTAAAGGGCGTGTAATACAGTATGACAATATATCAACTAAAGAATCGATTTCCCCCAAACTACAAAGAAATGAAAAAAAACTGTTCAAACTATATTTTTTTTGCTGCTTGATAATGCTAACTTGCGTCAGAATCACGTTATACCAATTATACGATAAAATTTTGAACTCGATAGAATTGTAAATTCACTTCAAACCAGGTAATTCTCTTATTATTCGTGAAGGTTACACGATAAATGCGATAAGTGAATTATCATAATAGGTTTTACGTTTTATGTATTTATATTTCTCTGTGATGTCTCTAAAATTTCGATCGATAATGAGTATAAATTCATAGAAATTACATTTTCATATTTAATAGCATGCAATATTAATTACTATTAAATACCTAGAAGTTGGGTCTAAAGACTTTAGAGAGGAAAATAATGTGCTGTACCTGTGTGATATGAAATAAAATGTTTTGCTCTACATAGGGATAATTCAATACATGTAACTGAAAAGAATGAGAGTGCAATTTTTATCAAATAATTGTTAGCATACTTGTGTCTTTTTACATTGTCGTGTGTGCATACTTTGATAAAGATTAGATTTTTTAGCACGACGGTGACACTATTTTTTAGTCAACTGTGGCTTAAAATAATCATTTCGGGGAACGAACATAATAATTTAAATCTTAGCACTTGAGATGTATCTTATATATGAATAATCCTTTTAATTCGAGTCATCTAAGTTGTGAAGAACAGATTAAAGGAGGAATATTATTACAGCAAAATCGTATTTTAAATATATTTCAATTAGTCCTTAATGATTTTTATCAAATGTATTATACAGTTTTATCCGTCTGCGTTTCAAATTTTACTCAAGCACGTGCATTATATAATTACTGTGATAATATGCTTGTATTATTTTTAATTGCTCTTATCTATTACTTAAAACAATTAAGATAGAAAATATTTATAATTATCATTGTATGTTACGCTTTTTCACATATGATTTACGAAATAAAGATGAGTAATTATGACGTACATACACGTTTCTTTTCAGACCATCTATGATACTTGCATACTTCACTAATTATTTTCCCGGTTTCGTGCGATATTCTTTGATCCATTGTCTAATGTAAAAGCGATGATATTTTCGTGCTAAGATTACACTATATGGATCATTGGCATTGCTGGCCCTTAAATCAAGGTGGTGAGCACCCTCTGGAATTACTATGGCTACTGCTGACGAAGACAAGTTTCGTATTACTCCGCCGCTAGTCCATGGGTCCAGCAAACCATTACTAAAAAAGCGTAAAAAGTATATAAATTCTTAAACATCTCCAATCTCATATTTCGAATGTAACACATACTTAAAAACCATTTAATAGTACAGACCTAAAAATAATATTTGTCGCAGTTGATAACTCTGTACACCCATATCGTTCACAAATTAAATTTGCCTGTGGTTTTACCGAAAATTGTTTCACGCAGTCCTTGGCATAATCATCGAAATTCCATGGATTTGGTTCAAACATATCGTTTACTCCGTCTGAGCACGTTGGCATCACCATTTCCGTGCACGATTGATAAGGCCATCCTGTAGCACCTAATTGTGGCGTTGAGTCATTTAAGGATAAACATTTTGTTTCGCTAGTGTAATTAGTGAATACACTAATCGCTTTATGAATCGCCACCAACAAGTCGGTTCCAGCCAGTGATCCGTTTGTTAACTGTTTGCATACAGCCTGAAATATGATATAGTAAGTGCAAAGATACAAATAAAAACAACAATATAGTATATTTAACATTCTAATATTAGGAAATGTTAATATTCTGGTATAATTCTTTGTAAAGAGTACAATTCACTTGTTTAATATACATACATTAATGGGATAAGCGGGTAAAGGGGCCAAAAAGTTAGCTTCGTATGGATAGTCCACCATAGCAAGGTTTGTATAAATGTCTTCCAAATAAGATTTTAATTGTTTAACGTCAGCCGCATTCTTTAATGGTTGACATAACTTCCAATTATCAGACAACCATGTTTTCCCTGCGTCTATTAAAAGCAGTCAATAACACAAATCTATAGTGCTCGAGAACTCGAGCTAATTAAATATAGATCAATTTATTACCAGTCGATGTTACATTGGTAATTACACTCCATGATCTACGAATAAGTTTTGGACAGTTTTGATGAGATTTGTTAAAGTCTGATGTAACTATTCGTGCAAAAGCTTCACACTCTACAATTCCAGTAAATTGGAGTATTGGAGCTGACGCTGCAATTGCTCTGTAACGTTAATTTCTGATTGATATTTTGTATTACATATTATTTAAAAATTTATGCGCATAAGTTTCCTTTCATATATTATTCCATCGACTTACCCTTGTACAATATGAGGGTACTTCATACGCATCCACGCGCTAAGCATACCACCATACGAGCCGCCAATGACAACGACAGGGCTTCGCTTGTTTTCTGGTGTGGATCTTAAATACTGAATAAGATCCACATAATCTGCCAGAGCTTGTTCGGATGTTAGATATCCCAAATGGTGGGAATCCGCGTAAGACTTGTTACCATAAGGCATAGATTCTCCATAATAACGATGCTCGGCAAAAATGATTAATGCTCCCAATTCTGGTGCTACCTCCCAAATAAATCCCTGTAAAATATAGTGATTAATATAGAATCCGGAAGAAGGATATGTAATAATTACAATTAAAAGGAGGCAAATTAATTAGATGCGTACTATAAATGAAACATGCTCTACATTAAAATAATATATGCTTGTGAAAGACATTTAAATGTTTAATAGTATTATCAAGTTTCATCCTTACAGTATTTTCAGCAAAAGTTTCAATGCTACCTTCGTTTCCGGTATAAAACAGAATAGGTGCATCATTTTCTTTTTGCCAAGTATTATTTAGAAGATACCTTAGTTTAAATGTGTCTTGTGTTGAGAAACTAAAGTGATCCACCTGTGAAAAAATACATGTTATGTATATGTATGTACTCTCTTTTAAAACTATTTCATTACAAATGCAAATGGAAGAATAACAAGTATTAAATGAAATAAAGGCTTGAGCTTAACAAGTCGGGATGCAGTATACATGCAAACTCTAGTAGTACCTAAAATATTGTTAAAGATTAAGAACACTTCAAACACATGCATTGAGTGCTGACTTGGAAGTTCAACAATAGGAACTGTTGGAAATACATATGTTACATACTTACCGGCACATCAATCGTTTTAATCTGATATTTGTATTTCCCGCTGGACACTTTGTTGCGACTACGCAATTGCTGTAGGAAATTGCCGTGAAATCTGTGTGAAAGAAATTGTTGTAAGGCAGGTTGCCATAATACAACAAGTATTATAAGCGAAGGGAACTGGAGCTTCATCGTGTTCCGCTGTCAATGAGATCTGAATAGTGGAATAGCCTCTGACCACTTCTGATTGTGAGAATTAGCAATGACCAATAACAGACTTCGCAGCGTATCAGTCTACAGTCTGCACCACACAGGCGGGGTGGTTATGCGGGTGACTGTGGGAGACAGTACTCGCATTTAATTCTTATGCTTTTATTTACCGGTTATTCTGTTCATTGTTCGTCATTTTTCTGTGTGATAACGAACTAATTTCTATTAAATACATCAATTCGGTATAAAGTACAAACCTATTCAAATTTTGCGTTTGGCTAACCAAGTAGGAAATTCTTTGATACGTAATACAATAATCTATCTCTGCTACGTTGTAGGAATGAAACGGCATTCATCGAGGAATTCGCGTCATGAAAAACCGAAGACCTCGCGTAATGAAGATAGCGACGCGGTTCTACGTGCGAGAACGGAAGAGGAGAGGCGGCGTGAACGCGACAGGCATAATAGACTGAAAAGAAAAATGGCTATGGAGTATGAGATACGACGCGCTCGTAATATGAGCTTAGCACTTCCCGAAGGAAGATGCAACAGACCTCCTAGGAGTAGAAGCGAATCTCCACCTAGTCGATGTAGAAGAACTTCTGCGTATCATACACCCGAAGATACCGTGCTTTCTAAAAAGTAAGTATAAAGTGTCTTTAATTATTAACTGTTGAAGAAGACGCAGTGTCCCATTCTGGAGGATTTCATAGACAAAGAAGAATTTTAACATTTCATCGTTGGGTCGTGGAATTTTCTGTCAAATTTCTTTTGACAGATACGTTTAAATTAAATATGTTTTTGGCTATATCCAGAAAAGTACACTGGTGAAATGTTAATTTCTATTTGTATAAAATATCAAATTTAGTTGATATAATTTTTCAATACAGTTGTATACTATAAAACAATATTGCTTCAAGAAGCAATCAAAATATGAAATTGTAGTAAGTTTCAAGTACAAATCTATTAAATCATATATACAAATAATATTATTCTGCACTTTAGGTTTGAAACACCAAGTGGTACAACGCCCTTATTCAAAGGATCCGAAGGCATAAAAATTAATCCAATAGAACTTCGCACAATCAGAGTAGATATTCATAGAAACATTCCTGGAGGTGTAGCTACCAATGAACTCAAGCGGGATATACCCAACAAGGAAGATGTGGTGCTTAAAAGAAGAGCAGGTGACGTGTTTTTTTTCTTTACCAAAATTTCTTGAGAATTTACAGTTATTCAGAAAATGAGCTCAACGCGAGAGATGAAGCTTCTGGACTTTACGGCCATACTGCGCCTCCTGTAATATTCAAGAATGTTCTCAACTTTATTCATCAAATTAATAATAACCAAAAGCCCAGAGTACTAAGAGCACACCAATTGGAAGATTTTTGCGGCTTGGAAGATGTTTTAAATATTGACATTCAACAACTGAAGAGGTGAAACATTAAACATTATGCTCCAACACTGGAAGATACGAAAACAGAAATTAAATCTTAGACTTTTTCACAATTGTTGCATAGTGTGGTGGTACATATTTCTTATTCTTATTCGTCTTTTATTTTATTGTATTAAGTAAATAACTACAATTCTAAATAGGTACTCTCCTTTTAAAGCATGAGTATTCGTAGACTTATTAGCTTAGTTGGTTTGAAAAATATGCGTTTCAAAGCATTGTATATAGAGTGAATATCGTGGCAGCTTGAAATTGCGATTCAATGAAGTGGAAGATTACTTTAGTGTCCTGGATGATGTGAGACATCTCTGAAGATATGAGCCATCTCGGAAGATATAAACCAGCTCGGAAGATATAAACCATCTCGGAAGATGATGCGAGCCATCTCGGAAGATTTTATTGTGGAATCCTGAATCCTCTACACACAAATTAAACTACTTTATGTTTATATTTTTGTAATCAAATTCGTAATAGACAATGAGTAACAATGCAAGACTTTAGCTTCATTCTTTTGAAAAATTATTTAATGCGATTTGTATGCGCTGTGTGAAAAAGAAAAGAAAATATTACATTATAATTTAAAAAAATTTCAGTTGCTACAGAATATTTAGAATTAGAGTTTTATTAAAATAATGTCATCAAAATAATTAAAATTATAAAAAATAAATTTCTCTTAATATATCTGGCACTCAAGAGAGTTGTAAGCCATTTTTAATTGTCTACAATAGATACATACTTTTAGTATATAAAATCATATAAATTAACAACAATTTATTTAGTTCGGAGCGAGTCGGTTTATCTGAGTAGCGAGGTAGATACCATCAAGATCTGTCACAGCTGGTAGTATCGCTGAAATGCTTTCCCGATTTTTACATATGCTTGCTTTTCTATTATTAAATTTACTAAACTTAACTGCAGGAGAGGGATCAAAGCCCATATTTGATAGAGAAGAAATAAAGAGAGGAATAGGTGAAACAAAAGAAGTTGAGGAACATCGTTCTGTCGTAACTGTGAATGTGGAAAATTCAGGTATGTTATTATTTCAAATTGCTAAGATTTATTAGAACCTCTGTTTCGTAAATATGGACACTTTCATTTTTAGAAACCAAGTTGAAAACGTTGAAAAGGCATTCGGCGTCCTCGAGTCCTACAAGAACCCGAAATTACAGTCCTAGGCGCTCGTGGTCCCGTCACCGCAGGTTCGTGCTTTGATTTTACAAAGAGTATTGCAATATAAACATAAGTTAAACATAAGTATAAATCATGTACAAAGAACTTACTATTTTAAATGTGTTAATGTATAATCTGAAATTGTTTAGGAAATTCAATTTTTGCTAATTTGTTTACCCTCTTTCCAAGATACCAAAGTGATAGATAAAAGCTATTATTACACTTTCACGTATCTGCGTTCATTACATTTCTTTCAATTGTATTTCACCAGACTATTACATTATTTACATAGGGAGAAAGATCATAGTAGAGAGCGGAAAAATGGTGAGAGATCTTACCGAGACCACCGAGAGTGGCCCAGAGATCATTCTCGAGACAGGAGCCAAACAGATAGATCCAGAGAAAGAGATACGCCTAGAGAACAAAGGGTTCCCCGAGAGCATTATATTCAACCAATTCCTATTCCTCTTTGTTACGGAGTAGGTACTTTATTTAGTTAAAAATGCGATAATTTAGCCATGGCATAAAACTCATTCCTTTCTTTCTTCAGAATTTTCCACCGAGACCATTCATGGGACCGTGGGGTCCAATTCGAGGACCTCTTGCAGGTAATATACATCCTCGTATGATGGGACCTTTCGGAGCATTTCCATCACCATCAATAGGAATATCTCCACCCATGTATCGATTTCATCGGCCTGTAAATCCTAGGACCTAGTTAGTGTAAATTACGAATAAAATGTACGATAATAGCAGCTTCAGTTTTAGGGACCTGAGACGGGAGCCGGAGACTCTCTTTGAGATGATTGTAAAGAAAAATATACCAATTTTGCGTTTTTTAACCCATTTTATAGTGCCAATTTATTTAAAAATTTAAAACCGAAATTTAAAAATATTCCCAAATTTAATAAAGATCAGTTTTGAAAAATAAGCAATTGGATCCATGAGAGACTATTGGGAAACTGAACATTTCGCGGAAATGCTAACTGTATGACTCTCTAGTTTTAATAAAGAATGAATTGGGAATCGTAAGAAATTTTTTACTTTTTAAGAACCTTGTAATTGCAACAAAATTTGCAAATTATGAAGAAAGTAAACTATTAATTTTAAGCAACCATACTTTATTAAAAACAAAGTGATATATCGTGAATAGAATCGTGTATATAAAAATAGAAAAAATATATTTTTTATTTCTATTTCTATATGAATTTTTTAAACACGATTCTAAACCGAGTTTAGCTTTCCCGTGCTTTTCCGCTTGACGTTCGTTGACTCTGACTCCCTCGTTCGTTGGTCGAGAGTCGGTCACGTGATTGGTTTTGACGCTCGTTTCGAGCGTTGGTCACGTGACTGGGTTTAACGCTCAAAACGAGCGTCAGTATGAAATCGCGCCTTTATATGTACAAGTACAAAACACTGTACAAGTACTGTGAAGTGTGACGTGTAGACTTAAAAGAATAATTACTTTATTCTTTGCCTGCCATTGATATGATATAAATTTCTAGATTAAAACTGCAATATATGTACATATATATAATACGAGAATCTTGCTATATAAGTGTGCTTACTTCACCGAACAGTTGTGTAATTTTTGTACGCACTGATATACACTTCTATTGTTATATTGATACATACATACATGTATTATATAAAAAATTGTAGGGTTTCATTTTATCTAGATAAAGTAATTAATAGACACTGACATAAAATCTTTATTACAAAAAATAAATTAATTCACTCTACATACAAAAATACATAACTAATAACTAATATTAATAATACTCTCTATCCAGTGATGGTTTTATAATTATACTATCATCAAGGATCGTTATTATCAAAGCATGACAGTGATGACACCGGTAAAATTAATCGTATTTAATGTACAAATACATAATGCATAAATGTCATGAGTCTTATTCAAGATACAATAGCTTTCCAAAATATATGCTTTAAATCATAACACTGCCTTCAAGGTTGTTGTTTTTTCTTCAGAATATAAGGATGCTTGTTAAGAGCTAGTTCTAAAATTGGTATAAAAAGTTTTACGAGATAAAACTAATCGCAGCAGTCTGTAGTTTGAACAGTTATTTGTGAGTATATTACACGTATAGTTAATCTTATAAAATGAATTATAAGATTAGAAAAAATTATGGCTTCTTACTTCATTTACAAAGTGTTTACATGTACTAGTTTGTACAAAACATTTTATATGCATGTGCTGAAAAATTGAATTAAAATCCACCAAAGAACTCTTAATACTCAGCTTTTAAATTTCCGAATTTCAAACTGGCATAAAGTTCTCCAATCTTCATTTTTAATATGTCGATTTTGTAACGTCGTGTTTACACGTCGAGCGTAATTCAAAAAGTTTTATGTATAACACGTATCTCTGTCTAAAAAAGTTCAGATTTTGTACAATCTTATATTGTACAGTGTTTCTACATTCTTCTTCGGATGCATAAACTGTGAACAATTTCTTAATACTCTAGGTATACTTCGAGATTCTTAGTCGGGAGAGAAAGCTACATTTATGTCGCTACAACTATTTAAATCTCCTTACAGTCTACGAAGACTCCTATTTCATAAGAAAGAAGAAAGAAGAAAGAAGAAAGAAGAAAGAAGATATAGTAAAGATCCAGTCTTGCATTACAATATTATGTCATAATGTTCAGTGAAAACATGTGACTAAATGTTTCTATCTTATTCGGGAGTACTTGTTTATGCTTTAGACACAATTTATAACATTATGAGATAATAATAAGTATGAAAATGGTTCTTTGATATTTTTACAATTTCGCTTTTTTTTCTCAACTAACGTATAGATTTTATCAGTTAATTAGTACCCTTTAATGATTAACCGGGAAATTGTACTTTCGTATTTGCGTCTAAAATTACATTCGTGTTAGCTGTCTCTTGTTAATAAAGTACAGCGAACAAATGTCAATAATCCTATTAATATACATATATCAATTTAACCTATTGGTCCCTAAAATAAAAATCTTCTAATAAAGTGTTGTACAATAAAGTGCTTTAAATTAAAAAATATCTAGCCTCTTCTAACTACGTTTTGCTTTTTAAACTACGAAAGCTATATTGCATACTAAAATATTGATACATACTTCAACATTTACTTTTGTACTTCAGTGTAAGTCGCATTTGTTCTATTCTCTCTGTATACTGACACTCAAGTTCTTTAAGCTTTGTCGTCACTTGTTCTTCTTGAGTACTAACAATTGCATCAAGTTTCTGTTGTACTTGATTCATGGCTCTTTTATATCCTTCTTCTATACGCTTGCATTCGCTTAGTAAGAATTTCTCTTTATTCTCCGCATGCTCCTAAAATAATTTGCGCATTAAATTAGAAACAATAGAGAAAAGTAAGGGAGAATATTCCCGTATCCGTTTGTAGTATATGCAAAGTTACCTTATAATTATTTGCAGTCTTCTTTGCTGACTGATACTTATGTTTTAACGTATCGATATTACTTTTCATCTCTTTCTCCTTCTCTTTCAATGCCTTTATCTCTGCCTTCAGATTCTCCTCGCTCTCCTTTAATTGTTGCAACTTCTCGCTCATCTCAACTTCCTTATCTTTTATCTCCCTAATCTCTGCAGCCCATTTAGTCATTACTTGAGCCATCAGATTTCTCTCCTCCTCCACGTCATTCTCTTTTTGATTCAATTCTTCCTGCAACTTTTCGATTTTCAACTTTCGCGCCACCAATTCTTTGTAGTAAGTTTCTAGTTTGGTTTCAATCATTTGACTAACAAATTGCTCCTTTGCTTTGAAAGATGAATGAATTTTTACCTTTTCCGCGAGCATTGCCTCTTTCAAACTTTCCACCTCCTGCGACTTTTCATTACATCTGGTTTGCAGCTCCAACAGAACAGTTCTATACCTTTCCTCCAATTCCTTCCTTCTCTCCCGATGCTGCTCTTCTATACCCCTCAGCTCCTCGACTACTTTCTGCTCCATCTCCTCCCGGACCTCTTTTATCATAATCTCCTTTATCTTTTGGAAATCTGTTCCGTCGCTTGAACTACGTGGCGATAAGTTTAATTCGGCGGATACTTGTTTCTGATTTTTAACATACTGCTCGAACTGCTTGGCTTGATTTTTCAACTTCGAAACAAGCTGATCCCTCTCCCCTTTTATCTTTTCAAAGTCCTTCGATCTCTCCAATTCCTCTTCCTTCCCTTGCAAATCTTTTTCTAATTGTTTGATTCTCTGCTCCATAACTAAATCGTTCTTTCTTCCAGCTTTCAGGACGTTTATTTTACTACTTAGTTGCGTCACCAGATCTTTGTAATGAGAAAGTTCCTTTTCCAACTCACACTTTGAACTTAACGATACCTCGTTACTTTTCTTAAACCTACTCTCAAAGCTTCCAACAATCTTCTTTGTCTCTGATAATTCTGCTTCCAACTGTGAGATTTTGTCGCTGTAAACGTTTCGTTCGCTAAACAAATTTTCACATTCACTCTTTAAAGCTTCATTTTCCACTTGGTATCGAGCCACTTTCAACTTTACATCGTCGGAATCCTCCATCTTCGAGTTTCTCTTGATACTCGATAATTCTGAATCGAGCTTAGAAATTTTAGCAACGAGATCATTCCTCTCGTTAATTGCACTTTCATATTTCTTCTTCCACGACTCCAATGAAATTTCCACTTGCGCAATTTTTAATCTGGCGTCGTCTAGTTCGGACTGATATTCCGAAATTTTTTTATGTTCATCTACAGCAGCGTGTAATTTATCCTCAAGACGTTTGCAATCTTCTTCTAGCTATAAGGGTAACGAATTTTAAAAATCATATGTACAATTCTACGAATAAAGTGATTCTCGCTAAACTGTACATACTTGATTAATTTTCTCTAAATGCTCCGAACAATGGTCTGGCAAGAGGACGCTTATTTCCTGATTTGGATAAGCATTGCGCAATTCGTTTAATGCTTCTTCCTTAGCTGGAAATATTATGTTTACAATAAAATTTTGTTCCAATAGCTAGGTCTCATGGAATCCATGCAGACTTTTTTTTTTAATTTATACAATACCATTTACCTCTTTCAATTTCCTGATGAATTTTCTTCGTGTACTCTTCCTTCTTCTTCCGTTCGTGACTTAAATCTTTTTCCAATTCCATCACTTTACCTCTAACCGAGTCACATTCTTGTGTTAATTTTTCCGTTATTTTCACTTGTGCCTGCAAGTCGTGTTCGTATTTCTCGATATCTTTCTCGCGTTCTTCTAAGGTAGCATATTTCTCTTTTAACATTTTGATTTCAGACTTGTGCTCACTCATTAACTGTTCCTTTGTACTACAAACATCTATATACAATTCCTTAACACGATTCAACTCTTTTTGTGTTTGTTCTAATTGCACACTACAAATCAAAGCATTTCTTATATAAGATACCGAAATTATATCATGCGACAGAATGTTATTTTGTCGAAACAGTCGTGTTAAAATACTTACGATAATTGCACTACTTCGATTTGTGCTTCTAGCCTAACTCTTTCTACAGCCTTAGCATGTATTTCTAAATATTCTTTGTTGTACTCATCAATGGCGTCTTTTTCTTGCTTATCTATATTGTCCTCGTGTAACTTCTTAAATGTCTCTTGATTAATTGCTAACGCTTCTTCCAATTTCTGCTCCAATCCAATCTTCTCGTCGCGAAGGACATCGTGCTGTTTCTTCACGTCGCTCAGATGATTGGACAACTTTTGTATTTGAGCGTTTGCTTTCATCGCTTGATCTGTAAGTACAGACTTAAGTTCTTGCTCCAAATCATTAACACGCTTGGCATAGCGAGTAGCTTCTTGTTGGCACGTATCAGCTACCGTTAGAGCTTTGTCAAGCTCTTTTCCTTTTTGCGATAAGGTATTCTCCAACCGAGTTATTTCCTTCCTCTTTACAGCATGCCCAGCTAAACATCTGGAGATTAACAATACGATATCAGAGATAGATATTATATTTAACGCGATATACAATCATTCGAAGTAAACATAATTTCACCTCTGCAATTCCCCTCTCAACTTATTCGTGATATCGTCGTATGGTTTTGACTTCGATTTGTTGTGAAATTCGCCTAATTTCATTTGTCTAATAGAATCCGATTCATCCTCCAATGTCGTTGTTAATAAAGAATCATACTGCGCTACATCACTTTTTGCTACTTCTAATTTATTCTACAAACATATTTTCATTTATATAGAATTTATCTGCATTTTAAACATACGTTTCAGAATTGATCATAAACCGTCCAATACATATCCTTCCTACGCGAAAATTAGCACATCGGGATACCTGTAACTCCTGAATCATTCTCTGCGTTTCCTCTTTCTCCTGTGACAGAACTTTAATCTGTGCCTGAAGCTGCATTACTTGTTGGGCATTATTTGTAGCCATTAAATTGCGACATTGCCCTTGACTTTCTTCTAACGCTTGTGCTAAACGATTCATGGTATCCCCTTTCTCTACCATAAGCGCTTCGTGTGCTCTTCGTACATCGGCTAATTTATTTTCCAAAGCAACGTATGATGTTTCCTGTCGATACAAAGGCAGAAAATTAATTTCATCGAATAAGTGAGAAATTATCGAGAAAATGTGCTCGTACCAAAACTTTCAACCTACGATACGATTATCATGCAATATTTTCTACATGCCTGAAAACGTATATGAATTGAAGAACGTTGATCCGTTTCAAACGTAATCAGTATCTGTCTTGCAGAGGTGTGCGAGAACTCGAAAATGTCGGGAATCGAGACTCCCGAAAATGTCCGGGATTCTCCGGGAGAGTCGGGACTCTGGAAAATGTTCGGGATTCTCCCGATAGTGTCGGGATTCCCGAAAATTCCAAAGACCCGTTTAATTAATACGACATAGCACATTCGACGCATCGTAAGGAAAAGTGTAGAGACATTGTTAATTTTCCGAAGTACAAACATCAGTCAGTCCTAATAATACGAATCCTGACAGTTTCGGGAATCCCGAACCGCTCGGGAACCCGTCCCGACCCGATATTTCCGGGTTCTCGCAACACCCTTACTCTCTTGGTAACAAATCAACAAATATACTGAAATATTTCAAACATTTTGAACAGAATACAATATCAAAAACTTGCCCATATACATTGAATGTTGGAATCCATATTGAGCAGCTATGACAAATATCATTATTACATATACCAACAACTGCAGATCCAAATTTTCATTTCTCATTACAATGTAACAGCGAATGAAGCGCGTAAAGATTTTAACATGAATTTTGCAAATACCTTCACATTCAATTTGTCCGTAAGGACATCTATTTGAGTCTGCATATTTCTCATCTCAACTGCGTGTTTCTCTTGCGCCTGTTTTAAAAATTTCTCGTGCGTCTTATCATTTGTTTGCAGGACTTGTACTCTTTCCAACACGGCTACTTTCTGCTGCAATTCGATTACAGAATCTCTCGCGACATTTAATTCCTCCGACATCTAAAATTCATTATCCGAGTTACAAATAACATGGCAAATGTAACAATCATACCACGAGATTATAAAATACGAAAGAGTCTTACATTCTGATTAGTTTTCTCTAGAACTGCATTCTTTTCCTTCAACGATGTTATTTGATTGTGGAGATCAGCAATCTCAGCTTTCGCGTCGACTATAAAAAAGACAAGTGTCTTTATAATCCTTCTCACAGAAAATCATTTGTTATATTACCATTCTACCACCGGATCTTACCCAGAGCATGCTGCGTCTGATTCCTAGATATGTTCGATCTCTCGATCTCTGCTTGCAAAAGCGTTATTTTTCTACTAAGCTGATTCTTCTCCTCCTCCTTCTCCAACTGCAACTGCTGCATTCCTTCTGTTAGCCGATTAATTTCTCTCATTCGAACTGTATACAAAACTTCCAGTTGCTCTTTACTCTCGTATTCGGCAGTTTTATAAGCCACATTATCGTCCCGTTGTCTACCATTCGGGCTCGTTTTGTAACAATGATTCAAATGATCAGACGTAACGTTATCACCGCCGCCGAACTCATGAATTTGTTTACCTTGTACATTATTTTCATAACCATCGATATAGCCATTATTGGAATAAGCTTTACTCTGAGGATCGTAATGATTAGCTGGGGTCTGATAGTTGTACGGATAATTTTCATTGAACGTATACTCCTCGTTAGCCTGAGGTCTTAAATCCCTAGGAAATCCAGAATTCGGTGCTCTCGCCAATTCGTAAGGCGTCTCAGCAGTAGCGTCGTGCGTATCGTTACTCCTATTGCTTTTACAATACGGCGTGTCCGTGCGACCGTACATATTAAAATCCCTCTGTATGTCAGAGATCGACGGGCCGATTTCTAATTCCGACCTATGATTCGTCATAGCGTTGTCACGGTTATTCAAGCTCTCGACGCAATCGTAAACCCCGAACTCTTTCTGCAACTGCGATACAGTTTGGCTATGGGGCGATACGACTGGTTGGGTATAGGAATTAATCCCTGTATCGGAACCCTCCACTTCTTTAGTACTATCCTGATAATGACTGCTGTTGACAGAACTAATATCATCGTCGTCATCCAAGTCGTCGAACGCGTTAGTCAGCAGATCCTTGATCTGAAACACCAAAGATTCTATATCTCATAATCGAGGTCGTTAAACTTCTTCCGTTTAAACGATACCGTTCGAACGGACACAGGCTTAAAAGTAACGTCTGCTAATAAAACGGAAGGAGACGAAGGCGGTGTAAAGTAAACTGCACCTCCTTGTTGCGCCGCTTGATGTCTTCCTGCTCTTCGTCCTCCTCTAAGCCTTGTGTACTCGTATTTAGCCGTATACTTTCCGAGCCCTGAAACAAGCTCAGACCTGGACCCTCCATTCCTACCGTCTGGCATACAAGAACTGATCATGAAAACCCAACATTTATGCCCAACATATTTTTGTTTATAACACCATAACCTAAACGCAACAAGTGGGTCACTGGGAATTAGTCGGAGCTACCGTCTTAAGTTCAGCAACAGATCGCAACGTCTTGACAAGCTCATTTTTCATTAATCTCGACAACTCCGCCGCGAACAACACCGGGATTATTATCAAACCAATCCGACGATTATGCACTCTGCAATTTGCTTGTAAACAATCTTTGAAAAGTCAAACTGCATTACAGGAAGTCTATACGCGGAAATAACCATTCGGAATACACCGATTCTCCTATTGGCTCGCTGCAGCTCGCTCGCTGGATATTACTAGCGGACGTAGTAAGTAGCGTACATATTCTCTTGAACAAAAAAACAAGATATTCAACCGTAAAGGATTTAGGCTCGTATAAGTATATGAGTACGGCAATGATTACTTATACTTAAACGGTATAAAAAGCGACGTTTACTTTCAACATGAAAGCCGTAATACAGCGAGTGACAAAAGCTAGTGTCTCGGGTAACGATTAGGTTATACATGTTTTATTGTGATAATCAAATTATCGTCCGTTAAAAAACAAACAAAGACGAAAAAGAGATTTAAATCAGTCGTCTCGCGTTTGTATAGAATAAAAAAGCTCGCGTGTTACATTACGTTGTATTTAATAAAGTAAGAGTGCTAAACATTTCCTCCTTTCTAATACTTAATCTTGCATGGGAAATGTAGAGTCGTGTCAGAATAGTTTTATTTACGTTAAAATACATATGTCACGTTATACATATATGTACACATTATGTATGTATGTGAATAATTCATGTCGCACAATTTTCCAGTCGACGGTGAAATCATTAGTAGCATCGGCAATGGTCTTTGCATCTTGGTTGGTATAAAAAGGGACGATTCGGCAGAGGATATGAAATACATGTAATAACATTCTCGTAGTAACTATATATACACTTCTGTATAACGTAGCTTTTAGTTTCGCGATGTAAGAGAGAAATTATTGTTTTCCCTAGAGTAAGGAAAATATTGAATACTAAGATCTTCGACGGAGGTGATAATAAAAAATGGGGTGCCAGTGTTATGGATAAGCAATACGAAATATTGTGTATAAGTCAGTTTACGTTATATCACAATTTAAAGGGAAACAGATTAGACTTCCACAGGGCCATGTCTGCGCAAGAGTCGGAACCATTTTATAATAAATTTCTTGCTGAACTTGGTGGAAACTATAAGCCTGAATTTATTAAAGGTAATAGCCTCTGAACGCCACGAATAAATTCCTAGGAAAGTATTCATTGCATCGGCGAAAGATACCTATTACCACCAAACTATCATCGAACGTGTATCCATGAAATTAATATATATTCGTTCTATTCAACTACTTTCTGCAGATGGAAAATTTGGCGCAATGATGGAAGTTAATATTCAAAACAGTGGACCCGTAACGATAGAAATAGAATCCCCGAATAGATCTAACGAATCGAATCAGTCTAATGAAGTGTAAGAAGCGTAAACGAAAATTTGAAAGCAACCAATTATTAATTAAATGCATAATACGCATCATTACCCCCACGAGTTCTTAAAATCCTTTCTCTTATAATAAGCAGATTCAACGATAAATTTATTTAAAACAGCAGACCTAACAAATCTTTCTCTACATGGATACGAATTTACAAAATTCTTACTGGTATTGCGATGCTGCGAGTGCGCAAAGCCGAAACATCATAATTGTTTGAGAAAATAGTGCCTTAACACTCGAAATAATTTTGATTATTATACTTTATTTATCTATTTGTTATTCAGCATTCTTTATTTAGCGTTTCTTACGAGCGAGAACCGTAAGTTTATATAACCCGCGTCGTCGTGATACCAGCTTATAGATACTATGTACAACACACATTTAACCGTTAGGAGCGTAAGCGTCATGTGCACACACAAATATCTCTTTAACCCTTTATATCCCCCCCCGTATTGTCGTAATAACTGCTATTTGGCATTGAAGAATATATGTATCGTCAGAGAAAAGTTCAATCTATCGAGAAGAAGAATCGTCGTGAAAAATAGTATCCAACGTATACTTTCAGAATATTGAAGCAAGTAACGAGACGCCGGACTTTTTAATTGCATGATATTGAAAAATATTTCCGTACCTATATGGCAGAGGATAATTCTACTGCTACGCAATAAAATTCGCGACGTTTATGTTTATGTAAGGAAATGTAACAGGAAGCTTTTATTTGGCGATATTGGTGCGAATTTTAACTAATTAAGTATGAGAACATTTTACGGGGTTCGAAAGTCGAAAGCTGTGCATATTAACGCATCTATTCACGTATACCTATACATTCATGCGTACATATACCGTGCCCACTGGCTCCCTCTGTAACTGCTAAACCTAACCTTACTTTCGCTTATCAGAACGGAGGAACAGAAATTTATATTTGCATACTATTTTGCTTTTGTAATGAAAAGGTAATATTCAAATTAAGTACATACAAACATCTCTCGTAGAGAAAAAAATGTTTCGAACAGTTCGAAGACATAACCTAACCGCGGGAACGCTATTGAAAAAAGGGCATCGTAATGCGGACAACGCACTTTTCAGGGCACGGCAATTGGGACGCGATACATGTACAATTTTTATTTTAATTAGAAAAATATAAAAAATTAACATATCTAACCCGGAAAAAATGCCTTAATAAAGAGAAAGGTTAAAAAAAAAAACAATACAAACTTGCACCAAGCAAAATTAAAGTAAGAGAAGTCAGTATAGTATAATTAATTCCTTCGTGAACAAGTCGGCGTGAAAGCACCGTAATCGGGACACGTACCCTAATTTTATTGTTGAAACAAACAATTCGGCTGGTTGTAATAACAAAAAAATAAAAAAAAATGAATATTAGAGTCGGGTGGGTTATTGATTTCTGTTCTGTGCGGTGTGGATGCCATGTTGGGTGGGAATAGCATGGAGGCAGGAGGGTGTCTCTCGGCTCTCGGCAGTCGGCCGTGCCCTACACAGTGACAGTGCATACTGCACGGTAGTCTACACTCTACAGAGAACATAAATAGGAGGGGTAGTTGCACCATTGACCCAGTGTTGAGTTGACATACCGTCAGTTCAGTCACTTGACGCGTAACTCGTCTTTTAACGTTTCCGAGTCTTTTTATTCTTCCACATTAATCGTTAATAATCGTAGTAGAATCCTCGTAAGAACCGAAAACCTAATGCAATCCAAAACACTGCCTTTTCTTAATTACGTCTGAACCGTACTATTTTATATCCGAATAGTGTTTTAAGAATCGCTACAGAAGCTTTTGTAACGAAAATTTAATAAAGATCAAGAGTGTTTAGTGTCGAGTTAATCGCGATAGTATATTTAGTTGTTGAATCTTGGATTTGCCATTCAATTTAAAGATAAACAGTAGCATTGACAAATCAATGTGCAACGATAATCTGGCCTTGGTAACAGTCAACTCGCTTCAAGAAACTGTACCCTTAACAACATAAATTTGATTACCTCCGATCCAACTAGAGGGGCGTAGACCTCTCGGCGAGCAGTTTTCATCTTGTCCTTGTTTGTTTGGCACTTTCAAGCGATATGTCAGAAACAACAGGAATATCGCAAGGATTGGGTAATCCGTATAAAATTGTCGATCATGCCAGGGAAAAACGAAAGGGAATCACTGCTTCGTCTCTGAAAGAATTGACTAGCATAGCAAGAAATCGCTTATCGTTGCCTTTGGATGCGAAACTCACAATTGTTTTAGAACAAGACGGTAAGGCAATATTTTTGCAGATAATGTGTACGCCGGATGATTCGCCATTTCTGCTATTTCCGCTGTAGGCACCGAAGTAGACGACGAGGAATATTTCGCAACCTTAGAAAGGAACGCCAGTTTAATGGTTTTACACGGAGACGAAAAGTGGGTGGCAGCGGGAAGTAGTAAAGCTGCTTCTCGTTATATCGTGGTAGACGATGTAGATAACATGGGGAGTGGATCGAGAGGAGACGATATGAGAAGACGTCGACCACAGATAGAACCATTAGTCTCGTCGCTGCACGGGGATCCCTCGCATATATCGTTGCTCGGTGGAAATGACTTAGAATTGCTCAGTGATATGGACCCAGACAGCTTAGCTGATATAGTGCCTGACAGGTATGTAAAGCCTTAAACTTACTTTCCAATTACAGGAGATTTAGGAGGTATATCGCTTATTTAATTACTTAATTACTTCAGAATCTTCTTGGAGCAATTGAAAGAGGCCTCAGGTAGATTCTTGGCTGAAAAACGACAAGCCCAAGAGTCGATGGCTCTCCTTCAGATGTACGCAAGCGGAGGAGAGATGGAGCGAGCGTAGGCCATGTGGGGGGTGGGCGCCCTCACATTGGCTAATATGTATCGAGTGCGACGTCGCATATTTTATAAAGGTCGCCAACTACAACAAACTTTAATCCTTTTCTGGAATTGAGCCCGTCTTCTTACCATCATACTATTCATGACAACTGAATGTCTGCATCACCACCACGAACGATAAGAACGGCGAAGAAACGTGTACAGGGAATCGATGCATTCCCAATTTCAATGGATGGACGAACGTTGTTTATCAAGTATTCGCAAGTATCTACCGAATACGTGAATGTTTAAATTTATTAGCCAAAAAGACGTACATACATTGAAAGTTAATGCTTGTCCGTATTATAAGTTAATACTATGATGATAATATCTAGTTGTACCTTTCGTTGATAGCAACTTATTTTCTAGTCCTCCTCTGTTTTGTGCAAATTAGCGTTAATATTGATTTTGTAGAACGTGGCACAAGGGATTGCTTTACTACAAAATCAAGTCTTAAATACACACGCATAGTTGTAATACGTGCAATTTAGCCACTACATAATCTGAGTGTATTATGTAACATAATGAAAATTTATTATATAGAAAAAAATATCATGTCAAAGAAAACATTCCGTCACGATGTTGTCATATCGATATTAGCAGGCAGAAGGACGACACGTTTGGTTTATCGACTTTTCTACGTAGATATATTATAATTATACCAAGCTTTAGTTCAACGAAGATCGAAGAAATGTTTAAGACTGAATTTATAGAGAAAGAGTGCATCCCCATTACAATCACCAGTTCATTATACACTAAATTTAGCATTGTAATAGGAGAAAACAATATCAGCCCTTTGATACCAAAGTTATGCATTTGATAAGAAAAAAAAACTGCAGAAAAAGAAGGAAATGCGCGCAGGTGTTTCTGAAAAGATTATGCATACGCAAAATAAGGTTTGCATCGTTCAATCTTTCTTTACTTATTAATTATAGGGAGAAACGCTAACTCCTTGATATTCTAAAAAGTTAAAATCCGCAAATTTCACGCTTATGTTTATTCTTTGCAGAAACACTGAAAACAGAATATCGTGACATTCTTTGATATATATACCTACTTTAACATCTGTATACAACAAAGTAACGTTTACATTTACCGTCATTTGGATATTTAAAATGCAACGATCGCCATAAACGTATTTGATAATAATGCGTCGTCGCAGTAATCGAATTTCTTCTGTACTTCTGTAAGTTTTGATCATCTTGTTTTCTCACGCAACAAAAGGAATATTTGATTTGAACTTTACGATGTGCTAGGAAACAGTGTTGATACATTTAATAGAACTGCCAATTAAAGAGAGGAACTAATGCTCAATAACATCCTATCCTGAAATTGAATCCTTTAAAAACTCCATTTCTGTTTTCCATTATTTTTATTATTCATTATCATCATCATCATCATCATCTTACGTCCATTAAGCATATTCCAATAAAACTATCTGGTATATTTACGTAAATTAGGTTTTAATGGAGTGTAGAAAATTGGCATCAATCATCTGATGCAAAGCATTCGAAGCTTCCTTTGTTCGATTGCAGGCGCTACGCAGTTGACAGACAGCCTCTTGAAGAATAAATTCGCTTCTGAGCAATTGTCGATTGACGGCCGATAATTCTTGAACGGCAGCGCCGATCGTTCCTTCGGTCATTTGCATAAGATCTTTATCCAAAGTTTCGTTGCATTCATCTGTTCCATTATGGATTACGAGATGTGTCAATTGAAATGTTAAGTACCATTTCTTAAACAACTTACGTGCTAGAATATCGTTTATATAATACCTATAAAATACTCGAAATACAGAATGCTAGTGGTCGAGTAATTGAAATTTTAGGTGAAACGAAATGAGTCTCTGTCCGATAGAGATCAATATTACTGGAACAATTGTGTTGTTACCAATTTTTTCTGTGTCAGAATTATTAGGTAATACTTTAGCGATAGATATGCATATTGTACTATTATAGCGTTAATAAAACAATGTTACCAAAAATCAAACCTTTTTATTGTTTTATTCTTCCTAAGAATAAAGTAAAAGTTGAAACTTACGTAATTTTTTATGTAGCAAACTGTTGTATCGTATAGAACTTTTCTTTGATTTTGGTATTTTGATGTCTGTATATGGCATGCAAGCCATAGCGTCAACCGCTCCACTGACTCCGCTGCTCAAACTTGTTCCATCTGACGAACATCTTAAAGTGAATATCTTTTATATGGTTGTGACAAGTAAGATTAAAGATGATAAGGGGAACATTACCGTCGTCGGATTCAGGAGCTTCGCCGGAAATGATAGTACCGCAGTAGTTGGGAGTTCGCAGAGAGGGGAATCCCATGGCCTGTGTAGGTATAAAGCGTAACGGCTTACTTTGCGAGCGTATTCTTTTAAAGCGAAAGTCAATCGAACGTTATGAAAAAATATGGAAGCAACGTACGCTGACAATGTTTGCGCTGTCATCGTCGGATTCTGGTGCTTCCCCAGAGACAACAACAGCTTTCAGATCCATATCGAAGTATATATATATGGTAATTTTGGAATTTACAACTGAAAATTCTTACATCCCATTACACATATGTACAGATTTGACATTACACAGTTATCAAGATCTGAATCAGAGAAACGAAAGAGACTCCGAGCAAGTAAAATTACATAATTAATTGGGTACTGAGATTCGTATTGGTACTGTCAGATTACTCGTTATGAGAATTAAAATTTTCATACATTTAACCTATAATTTTATCGCAGGAAAATCAGCGATCAACCGTTGCGTTACGCTATATTATTATATTACTACACCCATACTGGAATTATACGAGATTGAGATTTAGAATTTACTTGCCACTCGTATTTCTAAAATTCTAACCGCAATCTTGTCTTGCGCGAGTCAAGTTACTTTTACGCGTCACCCGTTTCGCTATCCTGTCCTGCTCGACAGAAAACATTACAGATTACTCGCCGCCGTTATTATAAAAGGATTTATTTCTTCTTTCTGAATAAAAATACTACAAGTAGCAACGAAAGTAGCTTATTCGGTACTTGGTAATTAAAATACCTATTGCATAATGTGACAAAGAAATATAAAATACGAATACTTGTTATTTACACAGTATGTAATTAGGTATGTACCGTTTATACTCGTTTACATTGTAATTAACCGCGAAATTAACCGCGTAATATGTTCAATTCTTCGGGGGTAACGTGCATTCTCAATTCTTTTTCACGTATCACATCTTGAACTTGCGTGAGAAGCTGAGGAGCAACTTCGGCTGCATCGATATATATGCTTCTGGCCCAAGGACACTGCGTAACGCTTTCGTGATACACTTCTTCCCCTTTCTTTTCGCACAAATTATATTCTCTGAGAAGGAGCATGTACAATCTCCAGATTAACGGACAACACCTGGTCGTAGGCATTCTGTAAGACGACAGAAAAACAACGGCTTTACGCTTACGCCTAGTGCGAAGCATCGAGAGAACTCGATTGGACATATACCTCGCGAGTGTTTGATGAAAATGCAGCAATTTATTTATCGCTGCATCCGTGCTGACAGAATCTTTCAGCTGCTTTAACAAATGGATACGTTTACGGCTCGCTAGACACATAGCGACCGCTTTCCACAATTCGAGATTGGTCCTTTGACTATTAAATTTCCATATCGGCAGCTCGCTCTGTTAAATAAATATTAGAATTAATATTTTCTACGTTACAGTCTAGTCTGGAGATTATTTCCCCGGATGGTTCTATATATTATCTTTACCTCGATGCAAGCTAATACTGAAAGAGCAAAAAAGTTGTTTGGATATAAATTTAACATATCATCCAACGCTCTCTTTAAAATACTTGTCTCCCGAGTCTGCTTGCAATGTAGTTGCAAAAGGGCGATTTCACTTTCGTACAATATTTCCTGAAATAGATGTATAAACGTCTAATGAAATATCTAGCTTAAACCTGACAAATCGAAATACAATACCTGTATATGATGACACTCTTTGTAATGATTTAGACAATTTACAAACATGTTCGTTACTTTGTCGATATCGGAGTCTCGAATATACAAGAGATACGCATAGCATGCAATCGTATCGCACTTGAAATTGGGTAGTAAATACCCATCGTCCTTATCATCTTCCACGGCAACTTCTCGTAAGAAGCCTTTCACGCAATCTTCCAAATATTCTTCGACAAACAGCAGTCGATTTTCATCTACACCATTTGGTACCATTTGTTCAAGAACATTCAATATCCGTAGTTTATTCGTTTCGTGGTACGTATCGGAATTAAGTAATGTTTCGATAAACGTTCGATATAAGCTGAGAAGTGCTGCTCTTTCCTCTAAATTAGCAATTGCAGAGGGGCAGGCACCTTGGGACTGAATTGCCGTTTCCAAAATATTCACGCAATTATCGAATTTTCCCATTTCCTTTTCTATCAATGCGTATTCTTTGTAGAAGTGCAAGTTATTCCTGTTTTCCTCTTTTTTCAAGAATTCCTTTAACATTGTCTTTAGTTTCTTTCCCCTGAAAGAAGTATTGAGGTATTGATGTATTACGTATTACGAATTACGAACAGCGAGATAAGAAATACTTATAAATCGTACTTAGTGTCGTATTTTAAGGGGTCATCTTTGTGAAGAAAAATGAGCATTCTTTCGAATCTTAACCACCAGAGGTATATACTAGTACGCTGCAGCGGAGGTAAATTTTCGGCGATTGTGAAAAATATTTCGCGTATGAAATCCAAGTACGACTCCTGTGCAGGATGAAACGTCAGATATTGAGGACCTGACGTTAAACGTCCTTCGAGTATACCGGTCAATAACTCCTTCCTTTCGCTGTGACCAGTCAGTTCACCTACCGCCGGGTAAGCGAAGGGAAGTAACACTTCCGAACTTTCGACTCCCCATTGAAATTCTTTTAAGGATAACACCTGCGAATAGAATGTAATTCAACCACATTTTCTAATTAGAACATCTGTGAATTTTGCGTATCTTGATACGTGCGTACTCGTAACGTGTGGTCTCGAGTAGGTAGAAGTGGTATTTTCAGTAAAAGTAACGCATGAATTGCCATTCGGAAATTGGAATTTCGCGAAAGTATCGGATGCACGAAATCCGCAACATCGTCCGGTAGGACGAATCTTCGAGAATCACCGACTAATTCTAATTCATCTCTGCTGACGCTGATCCAATGACAATTTTCTCTCAATGATTCTGTTCTTTGCCACAACTGATTGAGCGGTAATCTCGACATTAGTATTACTTCTTCCATTCCAACTTTAAATGAAACTTAAATTAATATTAATATTGCCGTTGGTAATGTCGCTTCTTATCCGCTACTAATTACTGAACTATTTACTCAGTTTCTTCTCGTCTATCGTTCTGCGAAAA
This sequence comes from Andrena minutula, assembly GCA_929113495.1. Classification (NCBI taxonomy): domain Eukaryota; kingdom Metazoa; phylum Arthropoda; class Insecta; order Hymenoptera; family Andrenidae; genus Andrena; species Andrena minutula. The sequence goes on from OV815995.1 coordinate 37,042,540, forward strand.
GTTAGGCTTTCCTTGCTTAAGCTAAGATTCAGAGTGAGATTCAAACGTATCGTTTCCCACATTTGTTCCCAAAGTCCGGTGTGCCTCAGAAACGTTAGACACCAGTACAGCATCTCTACATCGTTAAGCTAGATATTATCATGTAAATTGGTTTAATGGAACAAGTCGAAGAAGAAGAAGAAGAAGAAGAAGTTGATTTCTTAGATACCTAATAAACGTTCGTCGTACGTACGCGGGTTTGTCCTGGCTTTATGTTTTAATATACAAAAGCATTTGGAATACAAATCTAAAACTTTTGGTACCGTGCACATTGCTACCGAAGCTTGTACGGTCGTGATAAACTCCTGCCATAAAATAGTGTTTCCAGAGTCCTTGTTAACCAACGTTTCGAGCTGTTTGGAAAATTCATCGCCAGGCAACAGTTCTCCCATAAAAGACAATTTTAATCTTAATAACTCCGTAGAATCTGAATTCTTCTCTATAGCTTTTTCAATTATAGATAATTTTTTTAACGTTGTTGCCCGACGCACATCTTTCGTGGTTTTATATCTTTGAAAGTACTCCAACGTATCCTGTAAATAAGATGTTCTTTACGTCCGGTTGTTAATGAGATGTAACGTGCGCGACAAAATATTAACTCGCCTGAAATTCTATATATTCGATCCATAATTTAATGTTCTTCGGATCGTCGGTTAATTTCTGATTGTATTCTTTAATTTTCTTCCTCTGTAGTTGTTGAAAATCAGTGCTCCACGAAGGGGTGTCTTCGTCTTCCTTAGCCGAATTGGTAGCCGTCTCTCTTGTAATAACGTTGTCCCTTTTCGTTTTGCTGTCTATGGAATCGATGTTTCTTACGTAATACCTTTGACAAGTGCCCCTCTTCGGTCGCTTGTACAAAACAAAACCAAGGGAATGCGTTTTAACGTCGTAATGTGGTCTTACTCTGGAACAGAGCGTATTTACACTGGCATTTCCCTTGTCTCTAAATTTGTCTTCGAAATACACATTTTCCACTTCTTGTTTGTATTCTGGTTTCGCCAGCGTTTTGCGTGCGTATTTTCTTTTCTCCTTTTCCCGCCTTCTCGTATGTCTGGATCTTTTCCTTTCCTCCGGTACCGGTCTCTCTTCGATTAACGAACGAGTATCGCGCGATACCTGCTTATTCGGGTATGGATTTTCACGATTTTCATTTACAATTTCATCCGATGATTCTGAAGAGCGACGAGCAAGTTTATTAGACGAAGAGATTCGTTGCAGGTAACTAGAATTCGTTAGCCAACTTGTCGGTTCGTCTCCTGCAGTCGAGGATTTAGTTTTCTCAACGGAATAGGCCGGAAATAAAGACATGTTTCCTTTAATTTCTGTTGCTCTTTCCATAACCTCACATAAAAGTTTCATATAGCAAACCGACCCCGCAACTCACGCTGCGCTGCACGCAACTGCCCGAGTGCCCGCAAAACAAAACAGGAAGCTTCGTTCACTAGTGTCGTCACCGCTCGTCACTAGATGGCAAGACTGGGCAAGACCGCGAGACGGGGGTAAGTAGGTATTTTTTGAAAGTGGAAAGCTGTGATTGTCAAGAAAAAAAGAGATGACTTCGAGATAACACGATAACAGTCGGCCTTCTGAGTTCTGACTTCATGGTTCTGAGGTTCCGAGGTGTTGCGCAACGCAGTACGCTGTGGTCTTCTACTCCTACTTAACTTCAAGGCTGATATCTATGAATGTTTACGCGTTCCATGCTTTCAAGCGTCATGATTCATGAATTCTTAAATTACGATGCGTTTCCAATGCAAGATCAGTGTTTTCGAAAGTATTCTAAAACGTGACGATAAATAATTGCTATTATTTTTTAAAAAAACAGACATTTAACTTTCATTATTGCCAAAGATATCCATTAAATCGACTGTTCTACAAGTTCGCTGCAGATAGAAAGATGTTGCGGGGCCGGCTGGGAATTCTCGAAGATTAGGGAGTTTTTCTGTGGGTCTTCGTCCGTGGAATCCTAAAGGATTCTGCTCGCGTACGCGTGAATTTAATTGAAAAGAATAACGAGATATTTTGTAATGAACACTTGGAACTGGATAAAACTTGAATAAATAAACACTTGTAGAACTGAATAAACGAATTGGAACTATTTAAGAATGAATGATTAAACAAAGATTAAATTGAACAGGATTGAATTTTATTAGCGCACGTCTGGACTGTTACAACTTTGGTTATCAATTGCCTGGAGAAGAAACAGGCTTCTTCTTTCGCTCAGGTATTTTGTTTTATTATTATGTTGTTTTTCGAGTGATAAGGAAGGAGGCGGGGACAAAATCTATATAGTGATAAAGTTCATCCTTGACTTTTACTAATTGAACTTCGCGCTTTAAGAGCTTGCGCTCAACGTCGCTAGAGTGAGGATCGCAACTCGCAACACCTCCCCCCTTATACAAAAGGTGTTCTCTATGAGAACAACTTTCTTAAAGTTAAAAGAAAATAAAGTTTCTGACATGGATAATCGCGTCGTTACAAGCATCATTTCTGAGTATCCTTTTTCCCACCTTCCCACAGTAGCCGAGCTACTCGGTCCACCCGGGTTCCCATAGAAAGGCAAGTCAAAGGGCCCAGCAGACTACTTGGCACGTCACAAACAATTTACATTTTGGCGGTATTTGATTTCATTTTCCAACAACAAGTATACATTCTAAATTTATCTATATTTTAAAATTATCCACATTCTAAATTTATTTTTCATTACACGACAAAGTCAAACTTCAATACCTTTGATTTATTAGTTAAATAAACATGATATTCTATAACGAATTTATAGTAATTGACATCTATTATTAACATATTTATTTTGTTCTACCTTTGTAAGATTGTCAGGAGTGTTCCATGTAACGGGCTCTTATAATGCCGATAAGTAAAATGTTCTAAGATGGGATGTGGTATTTGAGAGATGTTAAACAGATGGATTCCAGAAATTCAGACTTAAACATGGGAAATGAAGACAAAAGGGAAGAAGCACATCTTCGTATGGCAGTTACCCACCTTCAACACACAGTACAGTCCATTTAGATGACTTCGATTACAAGTATGCAGCACCAAAGGGAAACTCGTCAAACTATATTGTCGATTTTTCAGATGCTGATGGCTAAAGTGTTGAAAAATTACATGATGGATGGATAATTTAATGGATTAATAAGTGTTTACTTGTCTGGGAAGAAACGTGATAATCACTGGAGAGAAATTTCATGAGGTTATCTTTTTGCATATAAAGGTGATCTTTGCAAAACTTTATACCGGGAATTTTGGGGAAATGGAATGTGGATGATTCTGTAATTGTTGAATTTAAAATTTTGACATGAGGGTTGGTTTCGGTTTCTTTTAAGGTCGGTTTTACGGAGAATTGCGTCTCCTTTCCTATACCCACAGTCGAGGACGGCCATGAGGTCGGCTCCACAAGCTTACGCTGGGAGACCGTACACTCCCCCGCCAACACGACACAATCCACAGACGGTAGAACCGCTGAACCTCTCTCCACGGGTCTAGGGGGTGCCAACCTGAGCGGAGTCTTGAAGCAGAGGACCTTCCCGTTAGCCAACAGGCCAGGCAGAGCCCTAGTTCCCGCGTCCTCGAGGGTACCCACGCCCCCTTTCCTAAGCCACGGGGATACTTGGTGCCCTTCACCGCAGTCCATCAGCTCCACCAAGTGTGCAATATCCTCCGTGCTTTCGGAGAGCAATCCTCCTCTCTCTGAGATTTCTATTTCTCTTTCGTTTGCCGTATGGTATTCATCGCATATTAGAAAAACTTTGGCTAAAGCCTGCTCATTTCTTTCTGTTGTAGAGTCGTGTTGGTCTACGTCCCTAACTCCCTCAGCATCTACAGGTGGCAAATCGTTGGTACCTACGATAACCTCCAGCAGATGTTCAGAAGAAAAGGTGTCAATTTCGTCTGTTTTGATGTGGTGATTTATGGTAATTATGATCATATTCGACAAATTTGGGGAGATTATGAGAAGAGCGTCAAAGTTAGAATAAACTTCAGAGGAAAAATGAGAATCAAATATGAAATTAACAATTGACCTAGTGGATTGCATGTATGAAATTAACAAATGACCTAGTGGATTGCATGGATTGAATCACAGGAGATATAACAAATATAACACTTTATTCTGGCATTCTAGCCGTCATAAACCAGAAAAGATAATTGTGAGCTTGTGGGGAACAAGGGAGCTATGGTATTAGAAATGTTTCATATATGTATTACTATTGCAAAATCATCATGTCGATATCGAAGGTTACATCATTGTCAATTTTGCCTATTTGCCTACAGGGATACAAGGAACAAGAATTTCCGAAACAAGGTACGTGAAAGATCCGGACTTAGTAGACTAAATTATACAGGCTTACGAAAAAAGGGACAACACTCCTAGCCAGATTTAAACAGAACATTCAATGGATTTAAATTATTTGAACAAGAACATTTATCAAGAGGTTAAAAGGTATTCAAGTTGAACAAATTTGAGAATCGCATATGGTTGGAGTGGTTATGATAGGACAATCTCGAGAATCGCAAATGGTTGAAGTGGTTATTATCGGACAATTTCGGGACTCACAAACGATTGGATTAGGTAAAGGATTAGGTAAAGATTGATTAATTGGTCCAACAGAAAAGGTAGGGGTACTCGTCTGAGTTGGTAGGAAACTCAATTCTAGAGAATGTGGGCTATTCTCGAGACCATCCGAACGCAACATCTCCGCGGATATGTCCTCTACGTCAAATTTTTGCAAACGCTTCCTTTTTTGTTTTAACAGTTTTAACATTTTTCTGGGATCTTTTAACATTTTTAGGAAACAATTTCGAACAATTAAATAGTAAGTTTAAATCTTATCTGTTGTAGCGAGGTTTCTTCGTCTCTGCGATTGCATGTGAACTTGGGGGAATTGACTGCGCGGCCGCCCGAAGCCACCCTCTCCGATATTCATCCACGGTATCCGCGTTCCTGGGGAAACCGCGCGAAAACCCAGGAAGGAGAAGCTGCAATCGTCAGAACCTCTTCCACGAGCCGACGATCGAATCCCACCTCTGCGAGCCGACGAGAGAATCCCACCTCTGCGAGCCGACGAGAGAATCCCACCTCTGCGAGCCGACGAGAGAATCCCACCTCTGCGAGCCGACGAGAGAATCCCACCTCTGCGAGCCGACGAGAGAATCCCACCGCTGTCACCAGTTTTGTTGCGGGGCCGGCTGGGAATTCTCGAAGATTAGGGAGTTTTTCTGTGGGTCTTCGTCCGTGGAATCCTAAAGGATTCTGCTCGCGTACGCGTGAATTTAATTGAAAAGAATAACGAGATATTTTGTAATGAACACTTGGAACTGGATAAAACTTGAATAAATAAACACTTGTAGAACTGAATAAACGAATTGGAACTATTTAAGAATGAATGATTAAACAAAGATTAAATTGAACAGGATTGAATTTTATTAGCGCACGTCTGGACTGTTACAACTTTGGTTATCAATTGCCTGGAGAAGAAACAGGCTTCTTCTTTCGCTCAGGTATTTTGTTTTATTATTATGTTGTTTTTCGAGTGATAAGGAAGGAGGCGGGGACAAAATCTATATAGTGATAAAGTTCATCCTTGACTTTTACTAATTGAACTTCGCGCTTTAAGAGCTTGCGCTCAACGTCGCTAGAGTGAGGATCGCAACTCGCAACAAAGAATATCGAGAACAGGATTGTAGCTATTTAAATTGTTATACTTAACCGCACAATATGTCTGCACCTCATTTGTAATTGATCCGTTAAACATGTATAAAAGTTACAAAATTGTGTGAATAACTGTTCGCAAAGATGAGTCACATTATAGTAATACGAAGCTACAAGCCCGGCGATGAAATTAATTGCAAAGAATTAATAAAGACTGGTGTGATGTCATCTTTGAATTCAACATTTTTCGGAGTTGTATTTAAAGAATTAACTTTCGAAATGATGATACTCTTTGCCGCTATAATGTTCATTTTCTTCGGACTACCCTTCACAGTCTGCCTTTTAGTTGTTCCCCTTGTTATTTTTTTTGTGTACGTTGGAACTTACATTGGTTTCACTGCGAAAGCTATGGAAGTCAATGAAGAAGTTTCTAATATACCAAGGTAAAATTTCTTTACGCTTATAATTCTATTAAATCGCACTGGGAAACTGGATATTAAATTCTTGCTTCTCCATTGTTTTTTTCTTTATTTTTCTGAGACTTTACGAGACACACTAAGGCGGTTAAAGAGAGCAAAGTAATTGAAATATATTATAAAAGCTTCGTTTATTACAACAGGATTTACATGTCCAATGCCTTTTCATGTTTTTGGGTTGCTGAAGCATTCGAACCTTACATAATGACACATCATCCAACAGATGTACAATATACAATTATGACGGAACAACAATTCCGTGATTCGAACATCGATATCTCGTCTCAGGTTAAGAGGATCGTTGGTACTGTTGCTTTATGTAAGAGTCATAGATTGGACAAAGGGGCATGGATCAAAAGACTCTACGTTCACGAACGATATAGGAGGAAAGGGATAGCTTCGTGCCTTATTAATGTTGCTATACAATTCGCTATTGTCCAAGGGTATAGTTGCGCTAATATCGTTGCCTCGGAATATACAGAAGGTGGAAGAGAATTATGTCTTAAGAAAGGTTTCGAATTGCAACAAATGTATCATACATCTCTCCTGAGTTCATTTATAACAATATTGATGTACGAGTTGACATACCAAATTAAGCCTGGTGAAGACGATTACGTGCCCACTGCTTACAGCAGAGCGATGCTTAACAAGTGAGAGTCAACCCCGATACGTATTCGAATACTCTGAACAATGTCTCGAGACACCGACAAGTCTGACTTTATATCTTCCAAGGAGAATATCTGTAAGTTGCATTTATAACTTATTGCTGTATATGACAATTTTATATGTTGTAACGTTACTCGGATATTGACGACACAGTTTTATTGAAAAAGTTTATTATATAATATATATATATAATATTACAAAGTTCCATAGTTTAAGGTGTAATTTTAACGCCAATGTGTAACATACATGGAAGAATGATAAAAATATATTTTTCTCACTTTTTCATATTTTCCCAATATATTTCAACCTCTTTGTTCTCCCAGTGCTTATCCGTTATTTTACATAAGTATCTGAAATGAAAAATAAAGTTACTCTAATTACGTACAGTTGCGTTACAAAAATCTTATATTTTTATTAGTATCTTTTATCTACAAGGGTAGGACGACATCTTTCTGTTTTCAATTAGTCTTCCTGTGGTTTTTGTGGGGTGCAAACGTTTTGTTAAATAGAGCTCTTATTTTAACTTCTGGTAACTCACCAGCTTGATATCAGGTCGAAGCGTGATAGGAAAATCTGTGGGCTTATGTATCACAAAAATGGGTAGGTAGAGCGTAATCCTATGTCACATCAGGCACTTTAAAAGTCCCTGATATCGGGAACTATCGACACATAGAAGAAGGCACTGTTTACTTTAAAAGCTCGGTAAATTTCATTTACTAGGTCTCATAAAACTATGTCAATTCGTAGGGGTAGAGGGCAAAACGAAACGTTTCTCCTTCTTCTATAATTTAATCGTTGAAGCGCCAAGGATTGGTATCCATGCCTTTTTACTAACAAATTGAGCAAACTTAAATATATTGCGTCTAACTTTAATACTGCACTTACTTCTCTTGAATTTCTTGCAGCAGACGTTTTTCTTTCTCTGTAATACCATTTTTAAGTATTTCGAGATTCATGTGCAATTGCTTTAAATTTTGAATTCCCACCAGATACGTAGCTATATCTTCGCACTGCATGACATGCCACAATGCTAGCTTAGCTAGTTCTGTGTCGTGATCCTATTAATATAATATTTTATGATATAGTATAGTTAACATATTTTTTATAGCAGTTATGTGGTGTAGAAAAATGAAGGAAATATTACCAATATTAATTTATATTTAGTCACTATACCTTGCAACATTTTGCTGCATTTGCACATATCTCCTTCGTCCGTTCCGTAGCAGGGTGCCAAGCTGGGGGACCTTTATTTGTCAACAGCCCCATACATGGTGCCGCTGCATTAATTATACCAATATTGCGACTCTAAACATATCGGAATCTGTCTCTTATCCGTAATTTAAAGACAGTGTAGATTAAATCGTTACGATATCTTACCTTAAAGAACGGAATATATTCGGTTAAAGTATGATCTATTAATGTATACCTCGCATAACTTAGTATACACGATATATTGATATTACTTTCTTCAACGCACTCCTTCAAAATGGACACCGGATATCCGGTGATACCAATGTACTTGGCTTTTCCATCCCTAATTTGAATCGACAGTTCTGGTAAAGTTTGCGTAAGAATTATATCCAGACTTGGAGCAAATTCAATATCGTGGACCTGCAATATAGCAAAAGAAATCATAGTCTTGAGAACTTAAACGGAAAAGAAGAATGCAATTATAATTACCTGTATAACGTCGACGTAATCCAGATTCAAACGTTCTAAACTCTTTCTGAAGCTCTTACGAATCTTCTCTTTAGAAAAGTCAAACATATTTTCGAAATCTAATTCATATCTTCCTACCTTCATTGCGATGTAATATGCTTTTCGTGGTATGCCTTTCAGAGCCTACAGTTAATACAAAAATCAAATAACGATCAGTTTATTAGATTAACTTTGTACATATACACTAAGTTGTACATTACTGAAGAAGTATTCATTTACTTTTCCAATTACAGTCTCGGAACGACCTTGCCCGTACCATGGTGCGGTGTCGATATAATTAATGCCCTGTTTAATTCCTTGACGCACCGCTTCGATAGCTTCTTCCTCATCGTATATGCTATCAAAGGACCAGAATATTAAACACCCACTTATCGTGATAATTTTATAAGGTTCCTTGGTTTTAAGAAAGTTTAAATATTCGATAATAAATACTGACATGATAATATAAAAAATTCTAATCTACTGCTTTGCATTAAAAATCTATAAACCTTTGAAAATAGGGGCAGATAATTAAAGAAATGTTATTAAATGTTATTTATTCATTATTTACATATTTTATGTGGACAGATAAAATACTGCTGGATGTTTAGTACACGCCAGTTGTTTATTAAAATTATTTATAATTACTCACCCATAGTGACAACCCAATGGTCCACCACCAAAAGACAATTTACTGACCAATAATCCAGTTTTACCGAGAGGCCTGTATTCCATAGCTTTCACGGCCTCCAAATCGTGAAAACCTTCAACGTATGTTGGTGGTAACATTTCCTTGAGTATTAACAATATTGATTATTTTTCATGAATATTTTTCAAACATCGTGTATCAGTGATAAACGATGAAGAATACTTTAATCAAATGAATCTTCTTGGGAGTATTGAATGAAGCGCGTCTAAATCATCAAAATAAATAGCAGAAGTCTGTTTAAAAGTATACAAGAAAAATACTCTTTTAAATTCTTTAAACGTGACAAAAGAAAATGTGGAAAAAGAAAATTTTATAGTCAAGAGGAAACCGCTTGCCCTCGCTAAATTAAAGGACACCATGATTTCTTATAAACTCTTTTATTGTAAAAAATTTACATAATCAGTTTCGTCAACATGTGTACAACATTCACCTACTGTTTATTTGCATTTCTTTTCCCTTAAAATAATGTAAAACTCGGATAAAAGAAAAATAGGTTTTTGAAACTTTCCATGTAATTTTTGGTTTCATAAAATTCATAAATCCTTTGTTTTCTTTTATCTGTTGAATTCCTTTAGTGCGGAAGTTTAAAAGTTGAATAGAGTAATGAAAAGACATTAAAATATTGTTTTATGAAATTCTGTAAAATTTGAATTACCATCGGTTGCAAGTATAATAGTGTATTTACCGATATTGGTAAAAAAAATATATCGCGTCTCACAAAATATAAAATACCCGTCGTAAAAGATACACATATGTCACGGAAATAAATACACTATTTATACATTTAAAAAATACAATTATTTTTGTCTTGTATTTTTGGCACTCAAGGACTATGAAACTTTAAAATAAATAAACGAGTCAGCATTCATACTTTAACGTGCTACATATGTACTTGGAAGTAGTCGGAATTGATATCTCAAGATAACATTTATCACTGTAGGATACTATTACAAATAGAATGTATTGTTAGATACGAGCTGCATCGGTAATAATTGATTACACTCAACGCAGCACATGGGAGAATTCCACTTACGCCCAAATCGCCCGCGCTCACGACCGTAAGAATTTTCCGGTTTTGTATAGTTAAAAACTTGCATTTTCCGATAATGGGTCTTTCACAGATTTCTCTTACATATTTGAAGAGATCTTCATAAACTTTTGGCATAAGTAGAATTCGTCCATAATATTACGTACATATTTTCGTACTTTTCGATAGTGTAATTTATTCGCTCAATTTTATTGTAAAGTAGCTTAAGCACGTGGCGTTGCCCGGGTAAAACTTTGATTGTCACAGAGTGTCAAGAGGGTGAAATAAGGGGGAAGGGGTGGGATGTCCAGATTTCATGGTAGTCTATATTTTCCGCAGGGTTCTAGAGTAATTATGTAAAATTTGGTCCAGATTGGTTAATAAAGCCGAGATAAAAAGCTATGTGTATACACAATTTCAGAATGATCCGTTGCGTAGTTGCAACGTGATTGAGTACCAAACAGCCAAACGCAATTGCGCATTTGTTATATTAGTAGGATTAGTAAGATGAATGGAAGATACTAACTGTTTTTTTTCTGGTCACACCCAGTCAGCCACGTCTGTTCTGCAGAGTTTGCTCAACGCGCGAGTACAAATGTTCGTCGACAGAAAGACTACAGATTTGTTATATTCAACGATGTTGGCAGACTGACAGCACAAAGCGAACTGATTTTGCCGCCCGAAGGTCGATTTATATTATCCGTATCCGACACGGAACGGTTCCGTATCAACATTGTTCCGACGCAGAATTAATTTTCATATTATATATTATACATATGTTCGCCAAACGATGGCACCTATTTACCTATCAGTATGTCAACAGAAAGCAATTTGTAAAGGCACTTAAAAATGTATTCTCTTTTAAAAATGCAAAATTTGACTGTAATAGCTAGGGTAGATGCCCGATTATCGTGCTTTCACGCAGCTTGCTCACGAAGGAATTAATTACCGACTTCTCTTACTTTAATTTTGCTTGGTGAAAATTTATATTGGTGTTTTGAACCATTCTCTTTATTAAGGCATTTTTTCGGGTTGAAAATGTTAATTTTTCATAGTTTTTTAATTGAAACAAAAATATATGTTTTTGTTCCAATTACGTGTGCTTTTTTACTTGCCCTTTTTTTAATAGAATTCCCGCGGTTAGGTTATGTCTTTTAACTTTGAACTGTTCAAAACATTTTTTTGCTCTTGAGAGGTGTTATATAATTTTAATATAACGTTTTCATTAGAAAAGCAAAATATGCAAATATAAATTTCTATTCACTCGTTCTGAGAAACGAAAGTAAGGTTAGGTTTAGCAGTTACAGAGGGAGCCAGTGGGTACCGAGGGAATTTTAGTTCCCCGACTCACCGTTCTTTAAGAAAAACAACGTAACGTTACGAATCGTAACATATCTTGTATACATATTTAGTTAATGTTACATTGATGTCACATACAGTTTGATAACATTCCGATAAGGTTTCATGCGTATTCTACTCGCTAGAATGATGCACCAGAAATGCAGACAGGGCTTTTATCCCTCCAGCAGTGTACAACGTTTCGAAGTCCCAGAAAACAAAGTACCCTGGGACATTGAGTATTCAGAATACAAACCAGTCAAATACACCTCTCCGAATCTGAAAGGCCAACCTTGGGCTGATCCAGAAATCTGCGAAGATTCGTTTAAACCAAACTGGAATTCTGTCGATGGTAAGAAGCTACATTTATCATTCCACACTGAAGCATTAAAAAAATTTACTGCTTCCAAAGCCACAGTATAGTAAATACATTACGCGCATCGTACATATTCAAATTTATAATCTGTACTTGTTATATCCACTATGAAGATGTAGAATAATTTTCTGTAGAATTGAAATAGGTTTAAATATATTAGTGATTCTAGATCAGGGCTACCTTTATTTCACCCCTGCTCTTTCAAAAATCAACTATAAAATGGATAACGTAGTAATCGCAAAAGTGATAATACGAAATTGCTAATAGCTTCGTTAAAAATTTGGTTTCCAATGATCATAATACCGTTACGTACAAATTCATTTCCAACAGAGAATGTGAATCGTAAAAGTTTCATGGGCAATTATATTATTAATGAAGACGGCTATCCGTTAAATCCTATTGGCCGCACTGGTATTATTGGACGTGGTCTTTTGGGACGATGGGGACCGAATCATGCAGCGGACCCAATTGTCACTCGTTGGAAACGAAATACTACAGGAGCGTTGGACATAGACAGGAACACGGATAAACCGATTCTACAATTTGTTGCGATACAAAGAAAAGACTCTGGGGAATGGGCTATCCCTGGTGGGATGGTTGACCCAGGTGAAACTATCTCTAAAACTTTAAGAAGAGAGTTCATGGAAGAAGCTATGAATTTTCTGCAGAAAGATGAGGCAGAAAGGGAGGAGCTAGAAACGTTGATGAAGGAATTTTTTGAGAAAGGAGAGGAAATTTATAAAGGATATGTGGACGATCCTAGAAATACAGACAATGCTTGGATCGAAACTGTGGCCCTAAACTTTCATGACGAAGATGGTAAAACCGTTGAACAGGCAAAGTTAACTGCTGGAGACGATGCGCGAAATGTAAAATGGATGGATATTGATAGAAGGTTGAATTTATACGCCAGTCACAACGAGTTTATACAGAGAACTGTGCGAAAACGTAACGCGCATTGGTAAAACATTAAAGAAATCTCACTGTCGTAAATAAAACGTGAGAATTACTACCTTCGAGAGGTAGCTGAATAAAACTTTATTTTTATACTTTGTACAAAAGATTAATCAAAACATTTACACGCACACAAAAGACGCATATTATGAATGTGACGATGGACATACAAGCCATTTGAACCAAAGCATTATATGCCTTGTAGAAAGAGAGGTTGTATGTTGTAAAAAAAGAATGAATAATATAACTTCTAACGAAATCTGAGGGGTTTCAACCATCACGTAAATCTTGCCTATTTTACATAAAATAACAGTAATTTATAATCTATGCTACGTCAAATATACATATATAATCTATGTATTCATCACAGATAACAATCCACGTCTATTAAAAACTTGGTGCCTTTGCTCCGAATTATACATCTTAATGAAGATAATAAGTCAAAAGTATGATATATTCGCTTCTACAAATAACAAATTTGTGCAAGTCAAATGAATGGAAACAAGATCTATTTTTATGGACTGCGAAAACAAAATACTTTTTTACATCTATGTTACCTTCCTCGACATCGCAATCGTTTGTTTCACGAATACTTCTAAAAGCAAATATTTACAGATATAGTATGATAAACAATAAATATTTTTGTAAAAATACTGTTGTATGCTAAATAGATCTTGTCGTACGAACAATAATGGAAGTGAGAATACGAAATGTAGTTTTTATTCCTGAACCCTTCATTCATAATTATATAATTGACATGAATATTATAAAAAAAATTCCATTCTACATCAATTTTCATGTAGTTAATGGACATCGTATTTTCACTTTTACTCGTTTCCTACACTTCAACATGGCACACTACGGTCGTTCGACTCGTTTAAGTGAAGTATATCTAAAAATATCTCCGTCGGATTCTTAGCTTCTACTCCAGGTTGCTTATAATCCGGATTTTCTAAGGACTCTACGCGCAGATGTGTGTTTAACAGATTATTGTAATTGATTAGCTTCTGAAGAATGTGATTCACGTTCTTCTTTTGCATTGATTTCGCGGTATTATCGTGAATATCAGAGTAGATATCTTCTCTGCCTTTCGATTGGTAATACCGTCTTTCTAAGTCCAACGCATGTTGCGCCTGGCTCTGACCTAACTTGGCTGCCTTAGTAAAATAATTACGTGCTCTATCGACATCTATGGAAAAACCACCTCTGCCTTGGGCATGGAAAACTCCTAAATTATACGTAGCATCTGCATGACCTCGTTCTGCCGCATCATTGTAATGTTTTGCAGCCTACGGAAACAAATACAACACTTTCAATAATCTGCAAGGTTTCTCAAGCTTTATGAATTATTCTAATTCAATTCTCACACCCGCTTGTATGTAACATTAAAGCGATGCCATACCTTTGCTTGATCGACTAACGTTCCAAGGCCTAACTCGTAACACAAACCCAAGTTAAACATACTAGCGGTAGACGATAGCTTCGCACCAGTACTAAAGTGTTTTATAGCATCTTTGTAACGTTTCTCATCTAAAGCTTTCAGACCATAACGAAGTTCGTATTCGCCCATAGCAAATCTGTGAGTATTAGCAAATTCCTCCGTAGCTTCTTTGAGAGCCTAGGAACGGATGGAAGCATAAGTATTAAACAAATTAACATTAACCAAAGTCATTCTTCTATAACTGAGATATATTTTCACCAAGAAATACCGTGAAGGAAGACGCACTCGCATAGTTGCATCAAGGAGAAGAAAGAAAAAGCAATTAAAAGACTGCAGATCACTAAATTTTAATTGGCCAAAATAACACCCTTCCTCGTCACAATTTTGTTATTACATGGTACAAGAAAATTTGAAGGAAGAATTGCTCGCATAATTTCATATTAAGACTGAATAACTAAAAGTGTGTGTTTGGGAAGGAGACGAAAACAGGAAATACTTTCAAATTAATTTCACTGCAATTTTACATAATATATTATATAACGAGCATTTACAATAAGGTACTTGAGATTACATAAAAAATTTTACTCGGAACAGTGATTACAATTACTCGTAAATTGAGCGCTAGGAAAGATTATATTACACGTTACAAGCTACAAATAAATAGAATGGAAATGTAATTGCTATTTAAGGATATCAAGAATATTTAACCAAAAGGATATTGGAAATTACAGAGTATGGTGCAACAGCTAGGCATATGTATTCCTTGAATTATGGAGTAATATTGTCTATCGTTCGAGTTCAAGTGCGATCTAGCAATCATTATCTATTGCAAACTTCTTCTCGTTATAAATTGTAATGCCTGCAGACCAACATTCTCACCTCTTCAACGGTAATAGGCCCAAACGGTCTGTCCGCTTTCCATTCTACCTCCGCATCTTCTTGGATATATCTCTTATTGTTGTTTCCAACGCAGTTAGTAACAGGCAGAATATGTTTCGGTCTAAGGTTCAATACTTGATTAAGCGTATGAGAAATACGAGCTTCTGGTAATCGAGATAACTGGCTTTTTAAGGAATCATTCTTTTCCTTCTCGAAAAGTCTCCTACGAAGACACAATGATTGGCACACCACCCATCCAACGGCCAGTACGCTGCTCTGTTAAAGAATTAATTATTCGCTTTGTTATTAAATTCCAAAAGTTTACTACACATTCTAAGTTACAAAAGTGATTTTAATTTCTTTAAACAATAAATGATAACATACTTTCTCGTTCAAATTTATCTGATAAAATATTAACGAAAAATGATAAAGGAAATATCACGGATATTAAAATTGAGATCAAAGAACAACTAAGATCCCAAAGCTCTGTTGGAATTCTATTTTCATTATGTATTAACAACGGCTCTGCGAGAAAGAGAAGAGATATTACATTCACCGATCAAAATTTACTGCGAATCTTGAAAATTAAGTTCAGCCGTTGGATCGCTCGCTAAAGAAGGTAAAAGAAAAGACGTACAATCTTATTTTGTTACGCTTATCTTTGACACCTTACACCTTTTATTTACAACAAGAAATTTGATGCGTAGACTAAACACTGCGTGTTATCGACGTCAGGTAACATTGTACCGATAGAAATTTATTAAAACTAAGACACGCGATAAACTAAATAGTGCACACGATTTTTTCGCGATGTTACGAGCGTGTAATTGGAACCGCGAATATCGAGTAATAGTGGCGAATTAAAAGATATGGACGATATACACAAACGACGCAATTTACCCATCCCACAGCTTCCGACCAGGTGTACTTTGCATTCCACTTGGAATCGTAATCCTTGTCTTTGGCGCCTCCTGTTTTCGTTGATCCACAGAATTCCTTGTTGCAGACCGAGAAACTCGGCGCGAGCAATTTGTGATTGCACGTCAAACTGGTTTTAACCTCACTTTTCGCGCTGCTGTCCTGGGATGTTTGAGAATAGACATTTGTACGGCATGCACGACGTTCTAGAGTTTCGCGAATACCACGAGTTACATATTTCCACATTTTGACTGACTGTTACGACGAGATAGAGAAAAAAAAGGATTAAAATTAAATATGAGAAAATTTTGCCCGACTATCAGCTACACGCGCCTGCACCCCACGAGGATGAGCGGCGCACTGTGGCCGCACTGATTGTGATTTGTGACCACAACTGAGCCAACAATTGCCAAATACCAGAATTTTGTCTATCGGGCCACGCGCAGGCGCCCTACACACAAGTCGTAAATTTCACATTTCCCTTGTAAATAGTTAGTTTATTATCCATTCGATTCTGTTCATTTCGCAGAATCATTCTAACTATTAATTCAAATATTAAGGGGGGAGCCTGGTGTAAGTAGATGAAAATTGAGGAATTCTCGGGATTTTTTTTAAAGATAGTATTTCACCGATCTTTCTGAAACTTTCAGGATATTGTATTTTTAGATTAAGGTAAATAAAAGAAAATTATTAAAAAAGAGTGGCAAACAACGGATTTATAAGGGCTTGTGCCCAGTCCGTCGACGACGCAATTGTTCCGCGGCGGACAACGTAGCGTCTACGTCTACTGTATTCAGTGGAATTTATTAAGCTACTCTTATATTATACAAAAAAAAATTAAAAAGATTGTTTTTAATTTGTTTCATATGGTTTTTTATAGCGTCAATGTGACACCTATAAAATATATGTTCGTGGCGTAGGTGATTTCCCGGCTCAGGCTTATCTGAAACAAGTAATTTGAAATTGAGATTTTTCTCGGGGAACTTTTTCTGCTCAAACCCACACCATTTCGTTATTCCTCAACAAAAATTGTTAATTAAGCTAAGGGCGATAGCCACACTCATACAGATTAAGCACCTTTTCGAATTTTTTATTTCAGATAAGCCTGAGCCGGGAAATCAGCTACGCCACGAACATACCTCTTTTTTATAGGTGTCACATTGACCCTATAAAAAACATGAAACAAATTAAAAACAATAATAAATAAATAAATAATAATAAATAAATTCCAAAACGATTTATTTCAGTATATGTTATATTTATTGAAAACAAAATCTTGAAAAAAGTTATTTATTTAAACAGTATCATTATACCAATTTCCATGAAGAAAATATTCATAAATATCACTATGTACAAGACCAAGTCGATCTGTTGAATATTTTTGGAGTTACATTGTCCAACTGTAAAATTCATTTCGAAAAAAATGCATTAAAAGTTTTCTGGTAAACCTGCGTCGCCTGCTGTCCCATAGTAGAACCGACTATAGCCGCTTTAATTTCTCGAATTTCTTTCTACGGCTTTGGGAACATATTTTCGTGATGTGTCAATTATTGATTTATGCAAAAAATATCGATTTGATATCGTATTAATAAAATTACGTTACGTATCAATAAAATAGTGCCAAAATAAATGTTAAATTATATTATCTTTATTATTAGAAAATTAGGATGATTATAAATATTCGTTGCTTACATTTATGAAGTAATCGTTGGAAAAGAGAGAAAAACAAAATAAAAAAAAAGCATTTTAGAAAAGTAAAAATATATTATAATTCCTTGAGGGTATTACATGCCGTAACAAGAGGATTGAGACATATTTTTACAATTCTATTTTTGCGTCATATATATAACTGTAATAGCCCTGCCATTGTGGCATTGTAAATATTCGGTTGGATAAAAAATGTGATCTTTTCAGAGCTTAAACACACTGTATGTAAATACGTGTAACAAAATTTTTAGTATCATGTACAATACATCTTTTATAATAAAAGATACGTTTACATATATTCCGTTTAAGTGTGAAACAATGTGTTTATACTTGAAACAATCGGTAGCTCGACCCTCTTATGCAATAATCTTGCGTAATGCCGTGTGATATTTCGCGTACCATTCAATAGTTTCGTTTCAACAACTTAAAAACTAAATGCTTCGTAAATATTTGCCCCGAGCGTTTTAAGTTCGTTACTTGTTACAAGACGCTGCAGTAACTCCGTCTGGAAATCTTTTGGCATTGGTTTGTCCGGTACTTGCCCGTTTATGATCGGTATTATTTTCGCCATCGGCATAGCCACTTTATTGATATTCACAAACGAACTCGCGTGGTTCATCTCTGTACTATTTTTCTCTCTCCAACTCATATGGTTCTGACTCGATGTTCCGGGCACCGAAATACCATTCTGACTTTTACCATTCTCTATGGTAGGAGGGCCGGTGAAAAACGCAGAAATGTGATCCACTAACAAGCTAAATCCATTTCTGATATTACTCTGCGTCAAATTTTGTACTTCCTCGCTCTCCAGAAGATCCAAGGTTTCATTGATCAATTTCGGCAGCATTGTTCCCTGGCCTTCTTCGTAGTCCACATGCAACATATATTCCACAAGATTTTTTACAGGATCCTTTGCACTGTCCCGAGATATAATAGATGTTATAGCCCAATATATTTCTTCTAAATCTCTCAGAGTTAATTCGTCTTTTAAAGATATCGAAGCAGTTATCTCCGCAACCTTGTCTTTTACCAGGGAACTGAGTTTCCTTACTCCGTTGCTCATGAAGTGACTCGAAAGTGACATGTACTTTGTCTGCACAACGTTCTCCGTAGTCGAGCCATTGGAATTCTGAATGTCCTTGTATACGTGACCACCCATCACGTTAAATTGAATCCTTATTAACGTAGCTAACATGGCGTACGAATATATTATTACAGTCGATCTGGCAATCGCTAAAACCTTCAATTCGTTCCAACATGTTATTTTATCGGTACAGCCAGTCCTCAGTTTATTTACAATAGCTTCGGTGTCTAGAACCTTTATTACAGAGTCTCTTAAAGTCAACGCGACAGACATTATCATCTGGCTGCACGTTCTTTCTGTACATTCAAAGTACTGCCGCCTCTTCGACCTCTCAAACATTTCCTTTATCTCCTTCTCTTGCCATTCTCGAAGTTTACGCTGCGTGTACCTTATGAAGATAACGCTACCAAACACGATACTCCCAAATATAAACTTCCGCCTGTGACGGCTTACAAATCCACGGATTCTCGATAACATTTTCTTTACAATAAGTTATATAAAATGCACAAGTTAAGTAGAAAATGCTACACGCTCCATATCATAAACAGCAGCGAAGCGCTTTACGGAACTTAATCGCCGAGTATCTTTGATCGTAAAGTACTTTACTGTACATCCACTTCCGTATTGTTGTTCAGAACTACGCGTTCCAGTCTGTTTGTAATGAAATTTGTCGTGTCGATAAATCTTTCCACGCAATTCACGAGACACTTCTCGATCTTCGGGCCCAAGCGAGAGGAAGGGCTGTCGACACAGGTTTCCCAACAAATGTCAGTTAAATTGTATACCAGTCCCTAGAAGCGAAAAATTGGCTTTTAGTAATTAACATAGAATGCGATTATTCGTGGTAATATATCGCGTTAATGTTCGTCTCAACATTTTTTTATCGGGACTTGTATGAATCTGAAACTGCATGTGCTAAGCTGTCAGAAGATACAGTTTCGAATATAATTTCACATTCATAAACAGAAACTTGATAATTGTTACATGTAAAATTGAAGCCGATTAATATGCTCTATGTAGTTCATGGCCGGTTCATGATACCGGATGTGAGAATCCATATTGATACTTTCACGAATGTGACAAAAAATGTTTTTCACAGAGTCGAAAAGAAGAAACGGAAAATAGATACCGATAGCAATCCGCGAAGCTAACCTGAAACTGCTGTTTTTTGGCTTCGGTCTGTATGAAGGTCTCAAATCGCTCATCGACCGCACCTCGCGACCTTTGTCCCTCCATAAAACGCATCCTTCAATTCTCACCGCACATTTAACGCTGAAATAATGGAAACATTTGACCTTTAGACCGTTATCATTACTACGAACCTTACTCCAAGTTTCGTATGCGCTAAAAGCCAATAAGCGATGGTGAAAGTTGCATGCGCATCGTTGTTATTTTTATCGAAAGGAACGAAGAGAATGTTGAATTAGAAAGATTCGACAACAATAATATCTACATACTTTGGATTAGAATCAAATTTTTTTACTTTCGACTTGAATACTGGGATTAATTCATAGAAAATAGATGCAAATTGTGGCTGTTCGATACTGACCTCTGCAGGCCGGTGAATGGAGAGAAATATAGGAATTCGCGGTCGATAAAAAGGATCGTATCCTCACAGACGCAGAGGAGGACATACAGGATTACAGCTGTAATCTTTAATGGCATTTTTTATCGATGGTGACACTAAGTCCCATAAGGTGATAAGTCTATTCTATACTTCGTCGATTTTGGGCCCACGAAAGCAATTACCATTTTCGCGTCACGTGCAATGTTACCGACCAGAAGGGAAGGAGATCGCAACGCCACTAACGGTGAGGATTAAAATTAAATAGCGTAATGGCGATTTTTTGCGTTTAGAATTAAGTCGGTACTTCAGTTTTCTACGTCACAGCTCCGTTGGTATTTCAGTTTGTGTCACAAACTTCTTGTATCTCGCGCATAAGCACTATATCGTAAACAATTGTTTTTTAAGCATGCTGCGAACATGTCGAATGTCTAAAAAATATATCGACAACTACAAGTTATTCGATGCGAAACAGTTACTAAATTGGCCAAAGATAAACTGCATCTTTTACTCAACATCCAATTCTTTATCTTTGGATCAAGCAAAGTCGCAAAATCTTTATCGACATTTATACTCGAAAATTCTGTCATGCGGGCCAATATCTGTGGCAGATTATATGAAAGAAGTTCTAACTCATCCAACTGCAGGTTACTACATGAACAAAGATGTTTTTGGCGAAAAAGGCGACTTCACAACGTCTCCAGAAATTACACAATTATTCGGAGAAGTATAGAAGCAAACGTACATTTGAGCTCATAATCTTTTCGCACATAATTGTCATTTATATTTTCATTCTTTTCCAGATGATAGCTGTGTGGATGGTACACGAAAAGATGAAACTCTCAAAGTGTCCTTTTCAAATTATAGAACTAGGCCCAGGTAGAGGAACTTTAATTAAAGATATATTGCGGGTATGCTTTTAACGTTTCTTTCACACGAAAAGTAACAATCTTTCATGTAAATACACATTTATCGCATAGGTGTTTAAGCAATTACGCATCTTGAACGATGTATCGATACATTTGGTGGAGATAAGTCCTGCTCTTTCATCGATTCAGGCACAGAATCTGTGTAAAACGACCAAAGAACATGATACCAAAAGAAATGGAATTCGACCAACCTCCGTTACTTATTATAGAGAAGGTCTGACGGAAGATGGTGTGACTATATATTGGTATGATTCTATCAAGGACATACCTAAGAAATTCAGCATATTTCTAGCCCATGAATTTTTCGATGCGCTACCAATACATAAGTTCCAGGTACGCGAGGCATCGCTACATTTACTGGAAAATTCTTCGTACACATTGAACGAATAAAACAATTCTCCCTTCAGAAAACTGACAGAGGATGGAGCGAAGTTCTAGTGGATGTAGTCGAAGGAAGTGCAGAAGAAAAGTTTCGTTTTGTATTATCAAATGCACCAACCCCTGCCACTCTTTACATATCGGTAAACATGTAATTCTCTTATACCGTTGCTACTAGAAGAAAGTACCAACTGAAAATCGAATAAATCATTATTTTGTAGAGCGACGAGAAAAGGGATCACGTAGAGATTAGCCCAGAAAGTTTAGTAATAATAGATCATATAGCGGAGCATTTATGGGAATGCGGCGGGGTTGCTTTAATTTGCGACTATGGTCACAATGGTGACAAAGCTGATACTTTCCGCGCATTTTCCCAGCACAAGGTACACGATCCTCTGTCGCGTCCAGGATCTGCAGATCTGACCGCGGACGTCGATTTCGCGGCACTGAGAAAGATCGCAGAAAAAGACAACAGGTTGATTGCATTTGGACCAGTGACTCAAACAAGCTTTTTGAAAAGCCTTGGAATAGACGTGAGATTGCAAATGCTTTTGAAAAATGCAACAAAAGAAGAGAGAGAACATTTGGAATCTGGATATCGAATGATAATGGACAGTGATAAAATGGGAACGTGTTTTAAAATGTTATCATTGTTTCCGTCTATTGTGAAAGATATTCTTCGGAATGTGCCGGTGGCCGGATTTTACAGCGAAGGGAAGAACAGAATATAAAATATGTACATATACATGTACTCTATGTATATATTTTGAATTCTGAAGAAAGAAACGTGAACTTGCATTCCTATGTACAATTTTATTAAGCACGTTCCGTTATTCCAGAGTCATACTTTTCCCATATTTTTGAAAATTTCAATACTTTCTCTCGTTGCCGATCGAAATTTTCTTTCTTTGGCTTTCGCCATACGTCATGATCTAAATCTAACATTCCACCTATGATCTCCTGAAAAAAATCAAACAAAATTTCTCGGTTAAAGAATATTTTTGAGTTTAAGAGCTCTCCCTACTGTGACGGACGAAAAATGATGCGAACTTTGGGAATTTTTTAAAACAAAACCATTAAATATATTTACTTCCAGCTTTGTGGCTTCATTTGTCAATCTTTAGAGAATATGAAAAATAAAATTGTATGCAAAAATAGTGGTTATATCCGGAGTTAGGATAAAATTAGGCATATAATTTTCAATTAATATAATTTGAAGAAAAAAAATCCCAAATATCGCGCTCCTTTTCAGACCGTGCAAGTAGGAAGACCCCCTTAAAACAGGTTTCTGCAGGACAAAGTTACCTCCGCAAAATTCTTCGGAAACATATGTTCGTCCTCGATGACATGAGCATATCCTTTGTTTCTTTCAAATTCTACCGCGAAGTAAGATAAACCGTTCGGAATGGCTTGCCGTACATCCTTGTGCTCAAGATCTACTATCTTCTTATTCATCGACCACTCTGTCTCGCACTCTAATAAGGCTTTCTATACAAAGAACATCAAATATTAAGTTTAACAGTATACAATTATAAGCCACTTTGTCATTGATATATTTACTTTGAAATACATCGGTGCCGATTCGCCAATTTCTTTTGGCAAAGGAATACATTCCAATTGCATATGCGGAAATTTGTGACGACTCTTGTAAATTTCATAGAACACTGGATACTGGTTTTGGTCCATAAACATCTTGTATAAAACTCGTTTATATATCTGATGACAAAAACAAATTCTAAAGAAAGTAGCTAATTTTGCATATAAGATATCAGAAGAGTGTAATTATACCTTCAATCTCTCCCAAATATTCTCGTCCAATTGTAATTGGCAAGCGACATGCTGTACAGGTGTTAGTATGCAATGCCCATCCGTCAAAGATGTGTAATGAGGAAGGCTCAAACAGATTTCAGAATCCATTGAAACAATCATATGTTTCAACATATATTCGGAATCAATGCACCAACGACAACTGTCCAAATTTTTCGATAGTTGTTTGTGCTCCTTGATAGCAAGCGAACGATTCCTGTCGTCTTGTTTCCGATCTAACGTAGAACGTGTAATTTGTTCCTCAAATATATCGTCCATATCCATATTCTGCAAAGTAGTCAAACATGTTTATTTACTTATACGGCTGTTTTAAAAAAACATTTACTGCATATGTACCTTGGAAGCAATTTTGACAAATGTGGCATCATCTTCATTCACGGACCGTCCTTTCTCACGTTCGAACTGGAAATATTTATTATTTTACTCGCATCCAACGTCATTATCATTTCATATCGATCGGTATCAGTCGAATACGTACTAATTGCTGCAATGTATATTTATCGTCATCAACGTAATGCCGCACTCTTTTTCCAGAAACATGTGTCTGCAGATTCTTTTGTCTGGTTTGTCTGGATGAATCTGTAGACTGACTTCCGGACTGCAACGGTCTTGTAATACCTATTACATATAAGCAACTTTTAGTAAATCGTCTACTTCGGCGATTCTTTCATTCTCGATACATACCCTTATTATCAGTGTGTGTAAGAATGACGTCTTGAACTTTATCCGTTCCGCGTAATTGAATAGCTTTTGCAGTAAGTTCTCTAGCTCTTTGCAGTTGATTCTTTAGTTCAGCGGCAAGTTCCTGCAAAGAAAATATTGCCAGGAATGTATATAAATTTAGTAGCACATATTCTAAGTGCGTAATAATTAAAGAATCTGAATCTTAACGTACAGTATTTCCCATTATTTCGGCTTTAACTATCTTTGCTCCCAATTTGTTCATTTCTGCTTCTGTTATAGGCTTAGTTTCAGTACTTTTTATGCTATCTGTGTTGCTGTTGTTGCTGCTGCTGCTGCTGTTACTTTGAATAGTAATAGTTTCTATTTTCCGAGGATCTGAGTCAAATTGACTCTCTTCAGTTTTATCTGCTATTTTCGACCTCTGCCATTTTTTGGTACCAGAGGAATGCGTTTTATACGAAGTGTTAGTAGAAAAATCATCATCCATGGGTTTCTTATACTTGTGTTTGTCTTGTTTTTCATATCGCGGGCTGTCATATTTTTTATGCTCTTTATGTCTGTCCCAACTTCTCGACCTAGATCTATGACTACTTTCTGTGTCCCTCCTTGACCTAGTAGAACAAGACGAATGAAACCTATTACTTTCGTATCTTTCACAGCCTCTCGATTGATTCTCCAATCTGTTTTTTTTACTACTATCCATAATTCTATCTGATTTATTCCTCTTCGACGTTCTTTCCGCATTATATATCATTTCCTGTATGGCTTCTAAAGACTAAAAGAAATTAACATTATTATCGCAACTATCTGTTTGCGCTAGATACAAATAATAATTACAGACTTACACCCCATCTCTCAGCCGCTATGTCCTCCAGACTCTTTCCCTCGTGCTCTGCCTGTTCTTGCGCTCGCCTAAGGCTTTTCTTCAACCAATTTGCATCCATCACTGGACCGGTATCTGTTTTCGTCGAATCTAAAGCTGGTAGACCATCGCCGCCGTTTCTCCAATACGGATTTAATTCCCTATTGCTTTGACCCAATTTATCCAAATCAGGTTTATCAGCATTTTTATCCTTGTTCAAAGACCCCGATTTCTTCTCATTAAATACACATGGGAATATACTTTTCAAATTCATCCAGTCGTCTCTTTTATGAATCGTCTTCTGATCCGTCGATGACATAGATGAATTCTCTTCCACGGAAACAGATTCGGATGTTGGTTTTTCCACCCATTCTGTTTCATCTTCGCTGCTGTTCTAAAATTGTATTACCTTTGTAATTACTAGCCGGGTAAGTAGATATTAAAAAAGAAACATTCGAAGAGGTTAAACTACATTCAATTCAAATCGATGTATGAATCGAGTTAAATTAAGTTAAAACTCACACTACTCGAATCAGATTCGTCGTATTCTTCCTGCTTTTTATGCTTTCGATCCTCCTTTTTCGATTTCTTCTTTTCGCGCTTAGATTTCTTCTCTTTCTTATGCTTCATTCTACCAACTTTATACAATTTATAAACGCACTATATATACCTGTTAACTACGCAATGATCCATTTCTGTATAATCAATATAAATACGAACATATCGCGACGCGATAAAACGCGTGTCAAATATATATATATACAATGATTCAATTGTATGGTTTTACTCTGCGGTTAGTTGATCATGTAAACAAACTTTACGTGAAAAGTGACACGAGTAACGTTACGGAACGTTACAATATACCTACACAGCTACCAATACCTACATAAAAATGTCAAACACATGCACATGTATTGCAACTTGATGCAATTATGAAATATGTTTAAAGTTGGTCAATCTGATAATTTAAATAATAGTTTTATTCGAAATATAAGACGTATTTCAAATTAAAGTGTCTAAAATATTGGAAAATATCTGGAGAATGCGAAGTGTATCATTCTCGTTATTTACGACAGGACTATACTATACTCCTATAGCCTATAGGTGGCTCAACACCAACAGCGATCACGTAGTTACCGCACCGCGCGTCGTAGATTTTGCCGCGCAAACGTTGCGATCACCACTCGTGAGATAATTAATCGAACATTGATAGGCGATTTTCACATCGTAAGTCAACTGCGTTTTTCTCCATTGGGCCAGTTCGGGCCAGTGATGATATCAGTGATGCTGTAAAACCTTATATGATCAAATATTTTGGTGGCTGCTCATCAGTACTTAACAATTTACTACATGTACACATATATATATATACATATATATATACATATTCTTGAGCAGTTAATATTCATTCACTAATTGTTAAGGCCATTCTATATTATCAGTAGCAAGCAAGAAGAGTTTGAGAGGTGCTTATCATTTTTCAAAATTTTAGGTGAATTTGTAAAAATGGTTGAGTCCGATCAAAGTGACAAAGAAGCGCAAGATGAAGCGCCTGCTTTGAAAGTTTCCGATGCTTCTGTAGGTGTTAACGAACCCGCGCAAAAGAGACAGCGGGAAGAAACTTCAGAAGACAAGAAGGTGCAGTTACCTGCTAAGAAACCTTGCGTGTCCGTGAAGGATACAGCATCCGAAGAACAGGAGAATAAATCGATTCGCGAAGTCAATGGTACTGTTAAAGATGCGAACCAGGATGCGAAGAGTACGAGCGCTTCTGAGAATAAAGATGCAAAGAATACATCTGTGTCGGATGAAAGTATGAATGCAGATACGAAAAAGGTCCATGATGCAAAGTCCGATAGCGAAATCGATGAGAAGTCCAATAGCGAAAAGAACGACAAGTCGAATAGCGATAACGATGATAAGTCGAATAGCGATAACGATGATAAGTCGAATAGCGATAAAGACGACAAGTCGAATAGTGAGAATGATGAAGAAGCGTGTACTGTAAACAATACTGAAGTTGAGAAAAAGGATAGGGCTCGGGATGCAACGGACGAGGAACAGAAGGTAATAAGATTACGCGTGTAACTGAAATGTCTGTAAATATTGTGTTATTTATAATGTGTCTTTCTTTTCGATTCAAAAGGATAATACATCTACGGAGGTTGAGGCAAATGTTGACGAGGAAGAAACAACTGTAAAGGACAAGGAAACGGGAAAAGAAGATAATATCAAAAAGAAGAATAAACGCAGCAAAACACAAGTAGAAGATGCCGAAGTAGTAGAAGGTCTAGAACTTTCGGTAGAGTGTGCCAGCGACAAGGAGACTTCGAGTTCTTCCGAAAGCGAACCAGAGAAGGACAAGAAGCCTAAACCGAAAACGATAATCGTCAAAGCCAAACCTAACGATTCAGAACTGGATGTCAGTTCTTCCGAAGCAGAGAAATCAGATTCGCAGCAATTGTCCGAAGTGAAGTCCAAACAGACCCCGAAGAAGGGAAAGAAAAGCGGTCGAGGGTCGTTTAGCAAAGCCAAGAATACCGATTCTGAAGAAAACGACGATGTATCGGACGAAGATTACAGTCCACGGACTAAAAGAAAACTTAAGAAAGCAGCTAACGCAAAGACTACAAAATCACCTACGGAGTCGCGAAGAGGACGAGGTAGACCGAAAAAAGGAACTCAGAAATCGGTGGAACAAGAAGATGAGGAAGATGAGGAAGATGAAGGCTCTGCGACAGCGGAGGATAAGAAGCCAGAGGAAAGTCTATCCGATGCGGAATCGTTGAAGAGTAAGAGCGACGATGAAAGCGACAGTAAAAATAGTTCTTCGAAAGATGGTGGGAGAAGAGGAAGTAATGTACGTTGAATATCAAATATGACTACGCTCTTCGTAAACGTACATTCGTGAAATAATGTATTTGTGTTTGTATTATTTCAGAAACCCGAAGACAATAGAAAAATCCAAGTTTTGAAAAAGTATATCAGAGCTGCTGGTATACACGTGAAATCTTATAACGATCTCTGGGCTGGATATAAGTCGAATGCGGCAAGAATAAGGTGCCTGCAACAGTTATTAGAAAAGAATGGAATAACTGGACGACCAACTATAGAAAAGTGCAAGAAAGCAAAGGAGAGGAATGAGAGGCTCAAGGATGTTGCGGAATTAAATACAAGCAATATTATATCGGAAGGTTTGCAATGTCCTAATTATTGTTAGCGAAAGCTAGTGAAAATTTATTACAACGAATAACTGTGATGTATATGAATTTTAGGACGTGTTACGCGTGCCCAAAGAAGTAAGGATACCTCTAGCAAGGAATCGACGAAAACATCTGAATCACCGACAAAACGCGAATCGCGCAGTTCATTTAAGAGAGTCTACACCGTTGTTGATAGTGATTCAGACTGAAATGTGCTGAACAGATAATTAAAAATTGTTTTTAAAACGCATTCGTTGTAATAAGTTACTTATATGTAATACGGTAAGTATATAGTTCACTCTTTAATGTTAAAAATATGTACTACTTATCTTTAATATCCAGACTAAAAAGAAAAACGTCATAATCAGTTAAGTTAAAGGTCCAAGCAAAATATTGAGTTTCCAGATTTCTCTACCTCAAAATCACTTGTCGTCACTTGTCATATCAACGAGTCGAGCTTCTCATTTGTGGAAAACTTACATTTCTCATCGTACAATACAATTTTTGTTCTCTTCAAAATGATATTACTTTATGTTCCTTCAATACGTTTACGTATCAATTTTGTAAGTTGAGATTCAAAAAAATTTAAGATGAGTATTATTATATCATAAAGTTGTATTTTTTATACTTATTTATGTGTAGTTTTACAAATTTTTAAGATCAGAATGACAGAATTCAGATGTTTGTTACTTATAAGGGATTGCTTTAGATTAAGTACATATATTCGGTCGAAAGTATTTGGAAAATTCTTCTTTAAATTGTAATTATTGGCGGCCAATAATTGGCCTGCCCAAAAGTTACATGGCAGCAGGTATCTCATCAAACAGAATTGTATATACCAGGCGTGGGAATTAAGCGAACTTCTCGGCCGATTTTCAGAGGCAACGCCGCTTTTCACGCGCGGCGGGAGAAACGAGGCGTTGCCTCTGAAAATCGGCCGAGAAGTTTCACATAATTCCCATTCCTTAATACACCATCCTTGAAAAACTATTTAGATGTATTCTAACAAGTTTTTATACAACTATTGAAGACCTTAAATGATAGAATATTCTTATAATATAAAGAATATAGTTATATTTAATGAAAATGACTTTTGTACGCGTTGCCTGTTTAATTAATGTTGTATTTATAATTAATTGCAATGTTCTGAATGCAAAGATTACAATTTACAATGGATGTTTGTTAGAGAGTACGTTTACATTGACTAAAAAATATATATTTTCTTGACAAGAAATTGTGTAAAATCTTTGTTTTTTAAAAATACGCAACTACCTACTTACTGCACTGCTGCATAACAAAGGGATACGCATAAGATGTAAGAAGAGTACATACACCGAGTATGGAAAAAAGAATCAAATATGTTTCCCATAAGTGGTCATCAAATTTGCGGATGCAAGAATTTCGAAATGCATTCTTTACTGCAGAATAGTTTTTTCTCTTTTACCGCCATTCTTCCGTGTAACAAGTTCTTCTTACAAATGTAACAACAGAAACAGACACTCGTCGCGTGAAAATTTAGATCTTTCACAGCGACACCTTGCTGATCAGCAGCAATTACCTTTTCGCACATGTTACAGGTCTTTGCATACGTCTTCTGATAACACGGAAGACATAACGGACGGTCATTCTCTGTAATATATTGCTTCCCGGCTAAAGGAACATCACAGTCCCAGCAGCAAAAGTGTTTCACGTGATAATTCTGACCCTCTGCGACAGTATATTCTCGTACAAAAATAAGCTGGAAAAAAAGAAACAGGAATACGAGTTATAATTCGTTACAGAGCACAAAGAATCTCATAGTGAGAAATTTATTAACCATACTGCATATTACTATAATTACCTCGTCACAGGCGAAACATCTAGGAATTCCTAGAAGCGTCGCCAAATCTCTGCCGCAATATAATTTGTTTCTGTAATAAAAATATACTAAATCTACTAACAATTCATCACACACATTACAAACAAAGCATCCTGGATGCCACGCGGCACTCTCAGTTTTCTCTGTAATTACGGCGACATCGCCAATACGTAGCTCCTCCTCGCACTTATGGCACTTTTGTAAGTTAATAGGATCGTTCACCGTCAGCTCTTCCATGGCACCTTTCAAGTGTCTTATATTCGATAAATCCTCTATCGCTTGGTTTGGCGTAACAGTTGTTTCGTAAGGGAATATCTGATTCTGCAGTTTTTCAGAGAATATAACTGTAGCAGGCGTCATAAAACTGTTTAACTTCCCTTCGTTCGTATTTTCTAGACGCGCTTGCGGTGGCAACGATCTGTGCTCCTTCAATTTTTCTCTATCACCCATGTTAGGAACTGATATGGAATTTAGAGGAATCGATTGAATTACTTGTGAACTAGATTTCAGTACTTCCTTGTCCTCCTTTATTGGCTTGGGTTCAATACTACTACCTCCTCCCTCTGCTGTTTGCATTTTAGCTTCAGCTACTATCAAAGTTCCGCAAGGATTGTTCACAACAGTACCAGGCAATGTTCCGTCAGCTCTTTTACTGTTGCACACGTTTTGCGAGAGAGTGTTACTATTCTTCGGCAATACGTCACTCGAATCTAAATCTCTTGTAAAACTAGGGGCAGCGTAAGGCACTTGTCCTTGATTCTCCTGTTTGCTATATTTATTCGAAAGTTTTTCCCGTATGAACATTAAACCCTCTTTATCCAACGTACTACCAATTATATCATTGGTATATGCTGTGCCCGGAGAGCGAAGTACATCTGTTAGCATACTTTCCGCAATATATGCATCGTCGTTGATTGGTTTTGAATGCAAAAGTGAAGTGAACGGACTCCCAACTTTATCCTTATATGCATCTTTATACTGTTGCACTGGATTCAAAGGCGACGTAACTTCCGAATTAACGTTTCTAATTACATCGGAACTTGGATACTTTAAATGTCCAGTTGTTGGAAGCTTTTTACTTGCCATCTCTTGATTGTTATCAACTCTTGGAAAATTAGTTTGATTAATACCCTTATTATACACCCCACCCACGATTGCTTCCGAGTTTACAGTTCTGTTACAGCTTCCGATCAAATTATATTTCTCAAGAATTGGTATATTTCCGACATCGTTCGAGCTGTTTAGCGTTTCCGAAGCAGCAGACAATTCGTGCTTGTAAGAACCTTTTGGCGCGAAGCTACTCGGTGTGCGTAACTGAACCATACTCGCTTGTACGTTCGGTTTATGTTGCGGACTAAAGCTTTGCATGTCAGTTGCATTAGCAGGTGTCATTAGTGATCGATCAAACGGACGAGCGCTTAGAATCTAGAATGTAAACAAATATTATATGTAAATAAAATTAAATCCAGATTAGGTAATACTAGTGTTTGTATGAATTATTTGTAATTTACTTTAGTCACTGTTCCTTGCCCCGCATATTTCCTTATGTTCTCCAAATACTGTTCAAATTGTTTCTGCTCTTGTTCACTCAATTCGTCGCAAACTTTATAATCTATATCGTGAAGAGGTAATTGTTTTTGTAATAGCTGTCTTCTTATAGCTGCACCAGCTGACCCTTTAATGGGTAATTTCTCTGTGGGTAATGCTTTCATGTAATCTGCGGCCAGCTCTTTTGTTGTGTCCGGTGGTACCCATTCGAACGCTTCTTCGCCGTGCCCTTTCTCATTGCTTATATGTAACACTAAAAGAATAATGTAATAAAGAATTATTACCATGTTAAAATATCGAATTCTCTTTCGAATAATGATACTTACGCATAGGTTTCTTCCTGTACTTTCTCGAAGAGCCAAACAACAAGTCGAATTGTGGGAAATCTTCATCGTCGACGTCGTGGTCATCTTTGTTGCATTTACAATTTTTACAAATTTTTCTCCAAAAATGTAGATCCAAGCCAGGACACGCTGTTTTGCAAAGTACGCAAGGGGCTCCTGCTCCAGCCTCGTGCGCTAATCGAGGCTAAATAAAAGATTTTTACTATCATTTTATAAAAACTGGTATCTCTTCTACGTATACTAAACACTGGGAAAACTCTGACACAAGTACTATACAAATTGGACTTTTACTAACAGAATTACTACATTAAACTTAACATTTTCTTCTTTAAAATTGAATTGCTTCAAGTGAATCAATGTCTCATTTCATTATTTTTCTATTAGTATTAATTAACAACAATGATAACTTTGATCTGTTGGCAAGGAATTCTGTCCTATCCTGAATAATTATGAACGAATAACAAAGGGAAGATAT
Organism: Andrena minutula; assembly: GCA_929113495.1. Lineage (NCBI taxonomy): Eukaryota > Metazoa > Arthropoda > Insecta > Hymenoptera > Andrenidae > Andrena > Andrena minutula. The sequence goes on from OV815995.1 coordinate 37,075,189, forward strand.
GAAGTTATTAAATGAAAGTTTGAGAAACACGTTTTTAAGGAGAACATCAATTGTTAAAAGCCTACCTTTCTCTTTCGATTTTCCAGTTCCAAGAGCCATTTGGGGCGGTCGTTTGTGTCTGTCTCGGTCATTTTTGTCACCGCAAATCACTTCTTATTCGTATATTAATATATAGATTTTTGTTCACGCGAATAATGGTAGAAAATTAACAAAGTACATTACGTGCTGACACTCCAGTGCAAACGAGTGACTCACCGCTATGGCTCTGTATGGCTCACATCTCACATCTCACATAAGCCAGTAGTGCTTACGTTCTCCCCCTCCTTTCGTACTCGAAGCCTAAGTGGGGTCCGGTCCGGTTCGGTAATCGGTCCGCTCCCTCATACGTATGTACTTATGTCGGGTGGGCTCTTTCTTCGAAAGTACCTCACGTAGTAGTATGCACGTAAATACATACGTACTTAGATACTATGTAGCTCGTATATCTCATCAGTGATACTCAGCGTATAGTTATTGTTCTGCGAAACAACCAAGTAATTAAATTTCAATTACGCCAATTTATTTTCAAATATATATGTTTAATTTTCGGGAGAATCTGAATACATATTTCGCTGGCAATAATTATATTTTTATTTGAGTACCACTGCTGCGTTATATGCGCACATACAGATTACTTGGATATGTACCGCCGAATCTGTTTATCTCTATATACCAGATTGCAATTCACGTAAGACGAACGGAGGGGGCTGTCGAAATGCAGCCATAGCGGGCAACTACGAGATCCCGTAGTAGATAACGTTTTTAAGCGATTGTTTGCATCATTTTTAAGTCATGTTACCAGAATTGTAGAGAAAGATATTAGGTAGCAGAATGCTTTGCATGTACATGTTATTTAATTCTTATTTTCATATGAAACCTATGAGTCGGTTACGAAAGCCTTGTCAAATTCTTCTTGCGAAATCTAGAACAGTTTTTGTAAATTAGAAATCGATATTTATATATTGATTGAGTGATTGACCGAAATAATACCTTCTTCTTTTGTAATTTCTTAATCAAAGCTACATCTTTCGCCAGTTCCTCCATATCTGCTTCATTTATCTTTCTCCTTCGTTTCTTCGTTGGGTTTGTCGACATTTTCTGCTTCATTTTCTTCTCTTTTCGTTTCCTACGGTTCTCTTGTTTCTCCAGTTTTCTCTTTTTAGCTTCGGCCCAAGGTTCGGTTTGTTTGCGTTTACGTTTACCCGACGCGGGCCATACGCCACTCTTTTCGAACATCTTCAATTTTTCTAAACGGTTTTTCTCTCTTTGTTTATTTGAATAGCCAATTGAATTGATATCGACGTCTTCCTGCTGAAAAGACGATGTGTCTCTTCCTTTGAGCTCGGGCATCCGAGGCATTCGTAATAAACCGAAGCCCAATGCCAGACTTCCCAGGTCGATGTCTTTCAATCTTAGTATTAAGTTACATTCATGTTTATTATATGCTTGCACGTACGATACGAACGCTCTGTTCGCTTTATCGAGAACAAGTCGGTCTTGCTTTTGCAAGTCTCTCATACGCTTTAAACACCTCTCATACGAAATCAAAGACGGTTCTAATTTTATTTCCTGCAAATCAACTTTCTGATTCCTCTTGATAAAATCTACATACGCATCTTCTGTTTCCAAGAGAAATAATAATGCGTTCCCTTCGTTGCCAATTCGAGCGGTTCTACCGCACCTAGTGAAAGAAGAAATACATTGTCTACGTTTATAAACGACGTTATACGTACGCACATTGCGTAAAAAGTTCTCTCACCTATGCACGAAACTACTAGCCGAACACGGAGGATCGTATTGCAAGACCCAATCCATTTCTAAAATATCAATACCACGAGCCATTACATCTGTGCAAATTAGAATACCCTTTTGGATATTTCGGAATTCGTTAAACACTTTGTACCTCTTGCTCTTCATTTTCCCATGTATCGCAAGCACTTGAACCGATGGCAACATTCTAAAAGTGAGAAACGTTATGAAACTTATTTTTATCGATTTCTACTTGAACATTCCCAAGTGTAACTTACGCTTGTATAACATTACTGAAATAATCAACGCATGCGCAGGTAGACAGAAAGATCATATATTTTAAATCGGTTCCTTTTTGCTCTATAAAATCTATCATCGTGGATAACTTGTACTCGGCATTTACAATAGCATAACTGTTTTTTAAGTTCGAAGGCGTGGAAGAATTTGTTTTCTCTTTGATGGTTATCAAAGCTGGATTTCTCAATCCGGCTCTGATTAGCTGTTGCAGTTCTTTTGTCTGCGTCGCAGAGAAGAGACCCGTTCTTCTCAGACGAGGTAAATAACTTAATATCGTGTCCAATGTCGCAGAGAAACCTAAATCTAGTAACCTGTCCGCTTCGTCTAAGATTAGGATTTCCTGCAAATACGATTATTAAGAGATATTAACACGTTATTTATCGTAAATGGGGATGCTTAATTAAAAATTATCGTAAAATCGGGATGCTTAAGATTTCAAAAGTACCAAAGATTTCACACGTGCTGCCAGATTTGTACTTTTACAGTTAGACAATAAATCTTCCAATCTACCAGGTGTTGCCACAATAATGTTTGCGCCTTCTTTAAGTCTGTTTGCATCTTCCACAGTGGTTGTACCACCGACGAGTAATATTTGCTTCAAGTGTGGGATATTGTTTAAAAATCTTTGCAGGACTTCGTTAATCTGTACAGCTAATTCCCTCGTAGGGCTAATTATTATAGCTCCGATTTCTGTAGATTTCCATGTTTCTTTTCGCTTCTGTTTTAGGTACAAAACAAATATTACAGGTATTCACCACGCAATTTCTATTTGTCTATGAGCATGGGCTAAGAAATATTAACCGCGTATGAAAACTTTTTGCAAATACCTGTAATATTTCCAATAAAGGAACTAGAAAGGCAACTGTCTTCCCACTACCAGTCACCGCTTCTGCCGCAACATCTTTACCCTTCAATAACAATGGTATAGAAGCTGCCTATGTGTAATTACATAAAAAAATTTCTACATCAGTTTATTATTAATTGTTATCTGTTACTAGTTTAATCGTAGAAAGATACGTAACGGTTTTGTGTGAATTTGTTTTTCTCCGTGTAATACTTTACCTGCACTGGTGTCATATAAGGAAATTTTAATTCCTCAATGGTCTTTAATACAGAATCGCTCAAACAGACTTCCAATTCTTTCCAGTTTTGGGTCTTCATTGCGAATTTAACAATTTCACTTGGTATCTACATATATGATAAACCACGTGTGTTCACGTGCATTTACTGTTTAATACGTACATACCTATTGGCATGCTTTCTAAATTAGTCTCGTGTTTTTAGGTTATGTTCAACACTGGGCTGACTATGTAGGTTATTAGCTAGTGGCTATTGGAATATGTAAATATTACATCTATAGATACTAACTTACAAGGAAAGATTCCGAATTCGGAAATTCAAAGAATTCTGAGAGTTTGTGAATATGTAGGGGATTTCATTCTGATTACAACGCAATTTTTGTTCGCTGCCCAAATTCATTCTAAGGGGGTGAAATTGGCTCCTTAAATTCCAGCTATTTTTCGATTTTGTGTTTTAACTCGCTAACTGTAATAACTAAATTACCAAATTATAGTTCTAATTAAAAGAAGTAACTTTTGTCTTGAAATCTTCTTTCTATCTCTTACAGATTGCGAGTTACAAAATAAAATCAGGAAATAGACGAATTTTCAGGGGTTAATTTCACCCCCTTAGTGTGAATTTGGGCAGCAAAAAAAATCGCGTTGTAATCAGGAGGAAATCTACATATTCTCAAAGTTTCAGATTCTTTGAATTTTCGGGTTCGGGATCTTCCATTCTTAATTAGATAATTTCTAATTAGATTATCTAAAGGCAAAAAATTACTTGAAATAAAAAATTATGTACGAAATTTTTATTTCAAATAATTTCTTGCCCATCTCTACTCCAGATGATATCGGTAATAAAACGATGAAATAAATGATGCATCAGTTGGCTTTTAACGCATTGACTTTATTTTGATGTTTTTTTTTTAAATCTCTTCGATATAAAATTTGTGTCTAACGATGCCACGCACTCAACTATCTCTCAGATAAGGATCGTCCTTTCCTCCATTTTTCTTATATACACGACTAGGTCTAAGGCCGTAGTTCAACTTGTCTTTTTCAATGCCATCGCATCCGACAGTATTTGTTTACATGTAAGAGGTACATACACAATCGATTTACTTAACTGTCTCAAGAACAATCGTTTCAAGTGCAACGCAATGCATTTTTCACAATCCGTACGGCAATAAAACATTGTTCGTATGTTTACTTCAGTTATATAAATTTCTTCCACATTCTTTCTTCTATTCGTAAGAAAAGCAAACTCATTTACATATAAAGATGTTACACAGATCATACAGCACCCACTATGTACCGTAGTAGGATACGCAATTAAATCATTCTAATACTGACCGGGCAATTCGAGTTTCACATGAAAGTACAGATAAACCAGTGTCCTCTATTGTCTCGTTACTTGATGTTTACTTGTTATTCATTCGGTTAAACAAACACGTGAAATCTGTGAATGTCACTTCTAACACATTAGCGCGTAACTTCGGAATTCTATGTCCTGAACTGCTCAATAAGAAATGATAGAATTTTGAGTGCAGGACATTTGTACCTCTTCACGTACACACAGATGCTTTTTATTTGTCGCGACCCATTCTCCCCCTTAAACGATACTTTTTTTTTCTCTCTAATTCCACTTGATCTGTGCATCGTGGATCTTACGTATCAGCATCTCGTAACAAAACCCATCATTAACGTACTGCCAAATTTAGAGTTCTGTCTGAATTATTTCACCGTCGCGTTTCTTCCCTGCTTTGCGTAATTCAACGTAATTTCATCAAATTTGGAACATACATGTATATAATGTTCCTAATTCTTTGTCCGCTGGAGCGATTTACCGCACGAGAAAGTACGAGCAGAAAAATATGCCATATATTCTATTTTTTACATAATTCCAATAATTGCTTTGTGGGAAAAAAAATCAGAAAAAGATTGTTTTACTCGCGTAATATGATCACGATGTTTTCAGCTTTTCGAGTACTTGGATCTTCGAAGGTACATGCATACACCACCAGCCCGTGGGATAGCACTCTGCGCCCAACCACGCAGGTTGGATTTCGACTTAATAAATGTTCGGAAAGTAGCGCGAACACCACTTTACGTAACGAAGATTGAATTGTTTTTAAAATTGAATATATCTCGCAGCATTTTGTAGTCACAGTCCCTCTTCAGTTTTTTTTTGTTTTCTAAGATTATCATATAGGCACCACCTAACAATATACGATTTCCATGTATATTTGGTTGCCGATTTACTTTTTACATTCCGTCTTTTACTACAAATCAATCTTTAAAATCATGTTGTTCTGTTTATTTCAATCTGTAAATTAATAACTCATAGCCTTGCATAGTGGTAAACTGCATGTTAAAATCCGCCTCGCGCGATGAAGATTCAAATATAATATTCGAGGGACTAAACATTCGTGTGGGTCGTTCGTAATTAGCCAACCCGCTTAAAGAAGTCACTTTCAAGATGATCAGCACTTTCCTTTACTTTACGTTAATATAACTTTATCTACTTATAAAATCTGTTCCTCGTAAAGATTGCTATTTGGTACTTGAATTAGTTTAAAGTTTAAAGTATGTATTGCTTTTTGTTTGGAATGATATCGTTATTATTATGAGAAACGAAGAAGGAAAAATGACAAATGAAAAAAAAAAAGAAACGACGAAAAGATAAAACAAACGAACAACGTTTAGACGTTAAGGCAGAAAAGATAGAACTTGCACAGTTGCTTATAGCTGTATCGATGTAACATTACAAGCAATAAGTGAAAGCCTCTTGGAGTGCCTAATGCCATCGTGAAAGTAACTTGAATTTGTAAACCTTATTCTACCTCTGCAGAATACTAGTAGTTCTCTCATTCTTCATCCATTTCTGTACGCAGCTACTGATTGTGCGGCAAAATCACTGGTATAGTTTGCTGCGCTCCAGGGGGTGGTTGCGGTGGTAGGTATTGCATGTGCTGCGGTGGTATCGGTATATGAGGAGGAATTATAGGACACATTATTGGATAGCTTGGAGCATGGCCTTGAGGAGGTGGTTGAGGATATGTGGGTTGTGGAGTACCAGGAGGGTTGTAAGTGCCTGGTGTGTGTGGTGGGTTGGGATTAGCTGGAGAAGGTGTCTGGCTTGGTGGTTGTTGGGCAACGTGTGGATGTGGATGCGTATGTGGACCCATGTACTGAATGCCAGGGGCCTGCGGTCCTGGCGAGTCATGGTGATGATAAGGTGTAGCCATATGTGGCGGTGGTGGTGGAGCCTGAACCATGCGTACCATCTGTTGATATGCTGGTTGGCCAGGATAAGGCACCTGGAATGGTGGATGCAGAGGGGCCGGCGCCATTAAAGGCTGTCCAGTCGCTGCTACCACTTGCATTTGAGAAGCTATGTCTTGCGCGCGATGCTGCGCATGCATCACCGGCACTGAAATAATCACAACGCAATATATTTCCTCTTATATACGCTCCAACCGTTAGAAATAATTCTTCTGTTTCTTAACGTGGCACAACAAGTGAACGACTCATTAACAAATAGAGAATTGAAAATAAAATACAGCGGATACCTAGATACTGACCCTTCCGGAACCTTGTCACAGGTTGAGCTGGCGGTTGGCTGAATGCAGTTGGCGGTTGGCTAGTCATTACGTATGCCGGCATAACCACAGTCGTAGGCATTGTAGCTCCAGTGTATTGTGGTGTTTGCGGAGTGTGTGGTCTACTGGGTGTCGGTGTGCTAGGGGATCGCTGAAAATACGCGTTAACATTTACAAATTATTAGTCGATTCTCAATTAACTAATGTATGTATATCGAGAAATCATCAGCTTACCGGTGTGAAAGGTTTTGTGTTTGGATTGAATTCTTTAGCATTTGGATTTAACGTCGACTTTTTGAAAGCCGTGGTAATTTTGTCGACGGTAGGTTCTTGTGGAGTAGTAGGTGTATTTGTCGGAGTTTGTTGTTGTTGGATTTGGGGAGGACTGGTGGATCGAACAGGCAACGGGCCTGGTGGTGGTTTACTAGTCACCACAGTTTCTTCCTGAACCGTCTGATTTTGATGTTGTTGCTGCTGCTGCTGCTGCTGTGGATTCGGATGCTGTTGCTGTGGATTCGGATGTTGTTGTGGATTCGGGTGTTGTTGCGGCTGTTGCTGCGGCTGAGGCGGCGGTGGGTGTTGATGGGCTGCCTGATGATGCGTCTGAGTAATTTGAGACGAAGAATGCGAATCCTGCTGATGTGGGTGTTGTTGCTTTCGCGTTACTGGTGGCGTGTCTTGTGCTTGCGCTTCCGATAATTTGAAATCCGTTGCAAATTGCCTCAAGTCTGAATGCTGATCATCCCTACTGCGCGGTGTTGGAACCTTCAATAACGTATTAATTTCATGTAATTATTTCGTTGTTTAATGCTCCAAAACATGATTCGCAATTGGGATATTACCTTTCTATGATCCGATTTATGCGGGACTATGTCACACCGCTGCCCTTCTACGGAATTTTGCTGTTGTAATTGACCGTGTTGTTGGTGCGACGATTGTTGTTGCTGCTGCTGCTGTTGCTGCTGGTGAGACGCAGCAACGTTCGTTTGAGGAAATGGTGCCGGTGGCGCTTTGTCAGCTTGATACACTTGTTGTCTACCAGGACGTTCTCGTTTGTCCGTGTTTATCTTAGACGGCGGTGCTTGCTGTTGTTGCGGTGGGAAACTCACTTGTGGTATAGGATTAGCTTGAGATTGTTGTTGTGTCTGTTGCATCACAGGTACTGTGGGCACAATAACGTTTCGTTAAATGCATAAAATCTTCGATATATGAAATATCATTTATAATAACATACCCGGTGGTGCTGGCTGCGATGCTGATGGAGGCACAAATGGTGGTGGAGGATTATTATACGTGACCACCACTCCACTAGGTGGCATTCCCATGTTTAACGGTACCGGATGTTGTACCGAAGGATGAGCGCTTTGCATTCCAATAGGGAGGTTTGAAGATGGGGGAATGTTTACATTCACATTGGACGGAGGTTGCTGATTAAATACATTCTTATTGGTGGTTGCAGGTCCTGGCGAAGGTGGGGGTTCGTTAGATCTTATTAACTTTCCAGTATTTCCATTCTTCTTCTTCAGGGGAGGTGGAATATATTTACCCTCGTTGGGTCTCACCTAAAAACGATGCGTCATTAATAGTAGATAGATAATTCCACGATTTGTTAGATAATTATGACAATAGAGCAATAAACTGCACCACAGCTGCGAATCTTTCCTCTTCGTCGCCGTTTTCAAGCTCCAATCTTGCTTTGTGATTTGGCTGCGATTCTATTTCATTTGCTATCTCCGCAGCCTTCTGCTCTTGCTCCTTGTAATCTTTCGTATCCTTTCTCTGAAGTGGGAAAGTATAAGCAGCTAAGGTTGGCTCGTAGGTCGTTTGAACTCCATACTTTTGTTCGTTTTTACGAAACATGTCATTGGCGTCCCACCCATTCTGAAAGGAAATTCGGCATACAAGTTTCCGAGTGTTCTAATAAAATATTTACATGTATTTCTGCTTCCTTTTTGTACTGAATACTCACAGTAGTGCCATCCAATTCCAGATCGTCCCCGTTCATAGCAGCAGGCGGAGCGTCCCAAGGCTCTAATTCTTTTTCACCAATTACACCGTTGTATTTACTAATAGCAGTGTCCGTTTGGAATGTATCGCGTATAGCATAGTCTAGATCGACATCCTTGGCAGACATAGTAATGATATCTTGTGGCTTAAAAATTAATTTTTCTACTACGCTTTCTACGCTTATCTTCCCCGAACCTTCTACGCGATGCGCCATTTCTAAGACAACATCGAACTGGCTGGAGAACGTGCGAAAAATACCTTCGTATACCGAGCCATTCAGCGTTTGAATCTATCCGAAGAACAGAGAGAATAAAAAGTTATCGTAATATTTATTACAAGGTGAAGAAAAAGTAAGGGTCGACCAGATATTTGATATCAAACGTAGCCACGTCTGGCGCCGAGTAGATATATCGAGAAATAACATATTGCATACTATTATACCCGGACCTATCGTTATTTAGTAATATCTGAAAGTTTGAATCCTTCTGTTTGTGAAATAAGTTTGGATACCTGTACAATATTGCCAACGTGGCTGGTTATCGCATGCATGAAGTGGGCGTTGTTATATACACCTTCAGCGGCAACACATCTCTCTTGTGGACCTCGGGCACGTGGGGATCTAGAAATAAACTGCCACTTGTAAAGAGATTTGAACGGGATGTTTGATAAACATCACGAGTGGTAACGGTTCTATTAATTTCGATATCGTAGAGACAGGGGAAGCGAAGGAAATAAAAATGAGGCACCTGTTCGTATTGGAACGATTCTTTCTTTTGCTATTCATTTTGCCACCCGACGAGGATTCTTCGCCAGTGGTTGGTGGATTTCTGCCGCCGGTTTGTTGCGGGCCTTCTCGTTTCCTAGTGGGGACCGGAATTTTGACTAATTTCCAAGTAACTGCTTAACGTCAAAAAAATATTTCGCGATCCAACGTCCCGATACAGGGGCGATTGAGGGGAATATCGAGAGGTAATGAGTTTCGCGAGCTGCTCGTTAGATAGCGGAGCTTTCAATTCGAAATGTTGTTCGATCCGAAAAGGATTGACAGGAGGCCGTGTGCTGGCCGTAACAACTATCAACATTCACGATCGGTTTTCGAATCACGATCGTTTGTAGGTTATGCGCCAATGGTATGGTTACTTGGGCACACTCGTCCGCGAGAGTTAAGGTGTGCGTGACTTTCGAGTTTTGACAGGCACAGACGCGAAAGTGCGAGTAAACAGTAAAGGAAGCAGGAACACTTGGTATTCGTTGGTATTCGTGGAGACGAGACGAGACGTACGGGCACAGGGGGAACACGGTGTCTGCCCGACACACCGAGATATCTTGCTGCTGCGTGACGTAACTCCGTTCTCCTTGCGCAGGAAATCACCTTTCTGCAATTTCCCGCCGACAGAGTTCTGAAACGAACGATGATAGCCCCCAAGTGTGATTTTCCTCACGATAGCTATTATATTTCTATTTAATTAATGAACATGTGGTAAACGATAAAACTTAGCACAAGTCGCCCGATCAGCCTGATCCGGTGACTGTCGGATACAGTCGCTACCTAGCGAGAAATTCACCAACCTTTCGATAAAGATCATCCGCAATTCCCTCACGACTCACGAGCTTAGAGAAACCCATTTTCATAGCGCGTTACCGATGCTCGCGGCGGCCTTAGACCGGCCCACGGCCACTCACGGCTGATTTCCAAATGAAAATGCATCTTTAGTCCTCACTTTTCTTTTCTATTCTTCCCCTTTAATAACCAATCTCCGCCAATCTCCGCCAATCTCTGCAGCCCCGCAGCCCAGCAAGAATGCCTCAAAGCCAATTAATTCCAGAATTTCCGTTTTCTAACTTTCATCTCGTTCCACGGTATGTACTAGCAATTTATCAGCCAATTATTATGAAAGCTAACGTCGCGTCACATTAACGCACAAGCAACAAGCCGAGTAAAATATGGACAAACAGATATTCTGTTCGTTAATCGTAATTATTTTAATTTCTTAATGTCATGCGTGAAACGTCAGCATAGATATGCATATGCGTAATGATCATAATGAATTAATTCTTTAATAACATTATACTTAAACATCGATATTCTGACAGAGAGTCAGCGAAATAATCAGAGACGATTATACCGTATCAATGATATCATCGATCGGTTACGTTACGAGTAAAGGTTTTCGGGTGTAGTTATAGATAATTCCAAATAGAATATAGGCACCAAACAAGCACTTTATTTTCATTTAATCGTGTTCAATTGCTGGCAACACGTTTACGTTTATAGAAATTCCCATGCACGTCTCTATCGGCATCGTCTTCGTTGTACATGATGTGCAATCTTCGAATGATATTCCTTGTCCTGTCAGAGATGAAATTGTCCACTTGACCCAAGATGTTTACACATCGAATTATCCACTCGAACCCCCTGTTTATATTATCCGCTCGGCGAGTACGGCCATCCGATACTCTCGACACGCTGCTCGAAATCCTTTCCAGGATGTTTTTACGTTCCTTTCCGAGTACCTCCTCGGAACTCGTCAATACCGCCTGGCAAGAAAGTTCAGTCACGAAACAGCTTTTAGATGTGAAGGAAAAACAAGCGTTCCACTCACGGTAGATATGGTGAGAAGCAATAGCAGCGGCAACCGCAGCTCCGTTAATATTTTCATTTTCTCGACAACGAATGTTCGCGTTCGCAGTCGTGAGATTTTACATATACCTACTTAGTAAATATGTACGTATGTACACTCTGTTCGACGTAGGATGATTACGGATCACTGTCACCGTTCGATTAGCTGCTCGCCATTCCCTTAATCCCCTTTGGAACGGGAAGACGAATGTTACCGATCCTCGAGTAAAAGCAAAGTAGCAAAGGATTACTGTGCGAGTATATAAGCGTGGGCAACAGTCTGTAGGGAACTTGTTGCAATGCTTAAACGCGGTGGCTCCAGGGTTCCCGAAAATGCTTTGGGTGGAAACAATGTGCCATCAGCTTAGCGCTGACGCCAATAAAACCGTCTGATGAATACACCTTCCCTTCCACATATATTCTACATTCTGAAATATTTAGTAATCCGCTTTGCAAGCGCAAATGTTATTTCACAATGGATTTTCGCAAAGCCCAGTGACATGACCGTTCCGTTGCCACATCACCGTTCTCGTTAACGTTGCATTACCACTATCGTATGCATCATACATCGCAACGCACCTTATCGAGACTCTACGGACTCTATATTCTACAATTGTATATACATATGCATGCAGTATGGCTGATTTAAACGTTGATCGTTCGGAGAACAGAGCGATAAAACGGGGAAACGAAGAGTTTGTATTGGTTGTATTTAAGTTATATGATTACATTTGATGCATAAAGAAATAAGATAGCACAGTATAGGCTATAGATGATGAAACGTCTATTGATACGAATCGCAAGAGAATCCTTGTCATTCATAGATACCCATTACAACGCAGCGGTTTAATGTTTATCGCGTGGGTACGATAGTGGAGGATTGTTGGAGTATTTCGTTTAGCTTTTCGGAGCAGCAGCGGCTTGCTGGAGTTGGTTGTTAAGGTTCTGCGTCGCCTGTACAGCAATGTCGACCGCCTGTTTCGTGAATTTGGCCAAGTCTTCCTGGATCTTTCCGGAGTGCTGACCCAAAGATTTGGCGGCGTTGTCAGATTCCTTGAGCACCACCTGAACTCCTTGTTGGAATTTGGCTTGCAAATCGGCCACCTGTTCCTGAGCGTTCGGAATTCCGCTGTTGATATCGTCCACGGCCTTACTCAGTTTAACTTTAACGTCGTTCCACATCGATTCCAACTCGGGACTCTTCTTTTTCACCTGAAAAAAAAGGAAAAACCTTAGATACCTAGTATCTACAAATTTAAGATATCTTCGCTTATTTGTTTATAATAACTTTACCTCTTCGGTCATGTTCTGCATGTACGCTTGGACGTTGGTAACGAAGTCGGTGCTTTGCTCTTTCACGGTTCTAACGATGGTCTCCTGGTCGGGCAGGTTCAGTTGTTCCTGGATTTGTTTGGTCAAGCTATTGATGTTGGCTTGGGCCGCACCAATGAACTCGGTCAATTGAGATTCAAAAGTTGTTGGGGAATTGGCAGTGGTGGCCGGTGCCGCGACTTTGGCCTCCGACAGGACAGCAATGGCCAACACGATCGCTAATATCCTCTTCATATTTATCTCCAGCTAACCAACAACAACTCTGCCAAACAACTAGAAAGTAACTGACGCGTCAACCACGCAAGCTACCACTTTTATAGGCGATCCTTATCAAGGGTGCACGAGGGCACAATCCGCACAATGTCGTTTATCTTGCTGTATACATACATGTATACGTACGTGTGACCAGCGTGAGATGTGATTCTTGCATCCCTCTCGAGATTCTTCGTAAATAAACCGAAAAAGAGAATTATTTTTTAGAACTCCACGTCACAGTTTTCACGATTAGATCATACTATATACCTGCATGTAGGTATATGTACTTATCCTTAGGTAGTTACCTATATAGGTACACTCTGAGTAATTTAATCCGAGAAGGTTGCTGGAAACTACTTTCGTATTACCAGATATAAATTACTGGTTCCAAAAGCACGCTACTTGGCTGATACTCTAGAGTCTAGACTCTAGACTTTAGAGTTAAAGTTCAAGGCGTCCTGATCGAAATTATCTCGAATTTTGTGTCAACGTTCTCCTGTCTATCCAACATGTTACGTCGCCTTATTAACAGCCAAGCATTGGAATATGTAGATACATATTGTACATATGTCCATATTATGCACGACACGAAAGCCCGAAGGCTAGTTAGCCTTATTAGTTAATCATCCGGATTTCCCAGTAAGAAATATCGAATGATTTTACAAATCAGGTAGCGCGCTTGAATGACAAAAAAAAATTATGTGCATATATAACGAGATACCTAGATACAGTGACGGAGGAAAGAATGTTTACAATTTTTAAAATCGCATAACTTTTATAGACGTATTCTAAAACAGTTATGCGATTTGAAAAATTATAAGCTTTCCTTCGTCCGCCACTGCACGTAGTATTATACATGCGCAAGCGGGCCTGCGATCTTTGAAACTTGTTTGTAAATACGGTTTCTTGTAAGTGGCTGAGTCAAGGGGACAAGGTTCTATGGAAAAGTCTACAGAATTGATGAACTTGTTGATTCTATTAGTGTTGTGCAGCATTCGAGGACACACAGTCGTTTGTCGTTTCTTCCCAAGTGCACACGGTGCGGTTTCTTATCTACGCATGTGCTGACGATGGTTAAATAGAAAGAAGGGGTCTTGACCCATCACCATTTTAATCCTGCCATCCAACTGTGCACGTATCAACGCTTTCCCTCGATTTTCACTCTATACCTTTCTTCGGTGGATCGTTCGTACGCCAATTCACAATTAGAATACCTAATACATACACATGTATAACAGAGAAGTCTTTCTTCTCACCACTGTAAAGCGGCCTGTATAATACACGATGTGATTTGCTTCGAGGCATGTCTCGAGACAGGCCTCTCTCTCTCTCTCTCTCTCTGCTTCTCTCCACCCTGCCAACACGAGACATGGACCTCGTCTCGAGGCATGCCTCAAGAGTCAAGAGAAGTCTCATCGTGTACTTATGTGCGTGAAGGGGCCTGTTAACATTTCATCCAACTGAAAATCCGCATGCTGCGTGGCCCTTTCAATCTTTCATTCGTTGAAACGTTTGAAACGTTTAAGTGATAAAGATTAAAGATACATGAATTTTTGGGATAAATTCGGATATACGAAACTTTGTCTTTTATTTTATATATTTTTTAGCGTTGCAAATACATTATATAACAGTGATGATCGATTAGTCGCGACACAAATAACTAGCATTCTGATAAAGTAAAATGAAGTTTCTTTTTATCGTATCTCGATGTCCGTGTCAAAGTTGACGCTGCCTCCGAGAAACATACATACATACATACATATGTAAGTACACGTACACACACGCGCCTAACATTCTGATCGCGAGGAAAACAGAAACTCCAAAATGTGTTTGAGAATTAAAAGAACGAGTGAATTTTTTAAACAACTTATTTGTACTCGAGGTGTAGGCGTGTACTGTATCTAGACATAACTAATTAGAAAAAAAATTACATTAAACGCGCCGATTAGGCTTTTTCGCGCATTACTCGTACAAACGCACAGCCGCCCACAGACCGCACGATTAGTCATTAAACTTCTCTCCAATCTTCTCGGCTTCCTTGCGAATACTCTCGCCGCCTTGATTCAGAAGTGACTTGGCTCTCTCGAGGGCGTCGCTCACATTCGGATCGTTCATGAATTTTGTCACTCGCTCCTCGATCGCACCTTTTGCGTTATTCCATATTTCCTTGGTCCTCTCCGCGATCCGTTCGAAATCGCTGCCTGCGGGCCCTGCGGGCTGCTGCGTTGCATCTTGCGGCAAGGGGCTTGCCTGGAAGATAGCATAAGTAAATCATTGGTAATAAAATCCACCTTTGCTAGCTTCGATCAGATGTCACCGATTAAATCCCCAAGTGTCTAGTACACTTATGATAGGTACATATGTAAATAAATACCTGGAACGTGTAAAACAGGCAGGCGAGGAGAACAGCGAAGAGAAAGAATCGCGTCATATTGCGATCTTACGATTATTTATATCTGTTATATGTATTCGGACCAGAACGGATAGGTAGTTTCTGTCGGAGGAACGGCAGCAAACTGCTTTGCTAGGAGCCTCGCCCGAACAGTGTAGCTAGATAAAACGAATTAAGATCAAAGATCAGATAAATAACCACTTAAAGCTTTGAACCTATGTACATATGTACCATCGTAGTACATAGGTACATAGGTACATGGATACCTACATACTTGTACGTTATTCTTGATTCTTTACTGTCGCTAGCGGTTCATTGACAATGAGTTCTCTGCAATTCGCACTTGCCACTTGCAAAACTAAAATGAATTGCTCGCCAGCCGTACAGCTGCTTTTATTAGTCTGCGTCGAGTCATGAATTGCATTTTTTGCAATAGATTATCTTTGTTTCCCGGACATTATGTAATTCCTGCAACACCGTTCCCACAACTTTTTTTTACAATACATGAATCTGTTTGTCAGTATCGAATGGGGAATAGTGCAGGTTAAAATCAATCACGATCGCTTCATCGCCATTGAAACTATTTGTGGCAATTTTAAGTCATTACAGGCATATCTTTCAACAGTTTCGCTTTGATGCTTTCAGAGCAGAGCGTAAAATTCCGGAAAGCAATTTTAAAATTGATCTTTGCTCTTGTCTCCTTTCGATAATTCTTCGATTCTTCAAACTTAATGAATCCTCGATACAAACAAAATTCTGGAATACTAGTAAGAAAATTCAATAATATTAGTCTTGATCCTTGATTCGCTGGTGTAATAATATCGCAATGCTGTTGCTACGATTCCATTGTCATCGTACCGTACCGATGAAAACTTCATTTCTACCGTCAGCGAAATCTTCAATTCTCAATGCTCACGCGTTTACGTAACGACGCGTAACGAGATCCCTGTAAAATCGTTGGCAGTGTTTCCAAGAATTAAACAAGTTCTTTTTCCAGCAATAAATAACAGTTTTATTTCGATAGGTTCACAAATAAATTAATAATTCTAGAATATAAAAAGTTTATAAATACGGCGAATACACTGCGCGGTACAAAACAGCTGTTTCAATTCCTACAAGAACTAAACGTCCAGATTACGTAGCTCCGGAAAATGTTAGCTCTGCGAAAGTAATTGCAATTGTTGCTCGCATATCGGATTGCCCATATCACTGGATCGAAGATGCCAGATCTTCGCTGGGTCCTCAGAACTTGGAGACATCGATTTCAACTCGTACACATTGAAACTAATCGGGCTAACAGTGTCTACTATGCGTCCCATCAATACCAAACCGTTGGTTGGAATGATAATCACCGCATCACCGGGCGTTAAAACAACGTTGCCTAAGGCGGACGATATTTCGTTGCGAGGAAACTGCAAGGGAAACTGCAACCCTGCGACACTTCTCAGAACGTTACTGAGATTCGACACAGAGGACAGAGAAGCCACCGTACCACAGGGATTAGCAAGTTTCTCCTGGGCTATATTCGGGGACAAAGCTGATCCGCTATTATCGTATCGCAGTCGTTGCAGATGCGGATAGAGATGTTTGTAAATAGAAGCGATCTTATGAGGAAAATTAAGGAAAGTGTTGGCGACGCGATAACTTGGCTGCGAGGCTTCTGTCTCCAAAGGAGTTTCTTGAGCGTCAGCCGAGGGGTCTCTTTGAAAATTTGCCACTTGCGGAACTGGCAAAAGTGATCGCAAAATCGACTGACGAGTCTTCAGCTGAGCAATCGGGTTAGTATCGGAAGATTCCGATTGCGGGGTGTCGATATTCTCGATAGAGGAGCCGTTTTCAATACTTGGCCCCCCTGAAAACAACGGAAGCGGCGGGAAGATTGGGGTGGCATCCGAATTGCCCTCGTCTTGAGAATTTTCTATCGCCTTATTCGGAGGGGAATATGTAAATTCAGAAGGATCGTCGTAGGTCTCGGTTGCAGGAGCGTCTGGAAGCAGCTGATCGTATTTGTCAGCTGCCGAATTCCTATATGAGGGCAATGCGTTGGGTCCACTTAAATCCGACGGCGACGGTTCGCGATTGAACGGTGGAATATCAGTGGGAATCGGTAAAGAAGGTGGTACAGCTTGTTGCAGAGGTGCCGAGAATAATTTCAATGATTGGAACGGTTCATTAAACGCCGGATTATTTGTCAAAGATGAGCCAAGGCTAGGCGGCTCGGCATTATTCGCCGACCATTTTGGCTGAAACGGAAATGTATTTGATAAGCCGTTTCTAACATTTGATGCTAAATAATCAGGTGCCCTTTGATACTGCGAATTTTTCGCAGATGCCTCCAATCTGGCTATTACGGATTGAGGTATCGAACTTTGCATCCCAGCGTTTAACGAGCTAATATCTGGAGAAGGTAAATCAGGGAAGCTCGGGCACTGCCCATTCGTTTTCTGCCCTGTCCACGAATTCTCTGGAATATCTGGAACCAACGGCGAAGGTCCTTCCCCATTTTCCACAGCGGGAGTCTTACAAGTGTTTAGAATGAATTTTCCTATGAAAGTTGGAGCAAAGCCAATAGATTGCGGAAATCCAGAAGCATATAACCCGCAATAAAAACCGCGCACAGTTTCCGCGAATGTTTTTAAAAGAATCACGAATCGATAAAACGTGTCTGAATTGATAAAACCGGAGAGCTTTTCGAACAGAAGTTCCGCCACTGAAACCAGCTCCGATAATAAGTCCAACGGGTTAAACCCTCCCTCGAGAGAACTCGGCAAATGTTCGAAAAACAGTTTCAATAGGATTTCTTTTCCTACAACAAATATCTCACCGAGCTCTCTTAAGACATCCATATTCACATTTATACCGTAATGTGGTCCTAGGTCGATGGCAAATCCTCGGATGTGAGAGAAGAATTTTAGAAAGGCGACTCTCAATATCCTCAAAGTCTCTTGAATGTTAGATAGAGGGATGCAGTTTTTTAACGTATCGAATAAAACCACGAGCCTCTCCGAATCCTCTAGGAATATCTGCAGACTGCCCAGACTCTGCTCCATGATTTCGAACAGAGTTTTGCCGAGCAAAATGTTCCGCAACAAAAGCACACTCGTCACTTCGCCTTCTGCTGCGTTGAACGGCAACAACTGCGGTAGTAATTCAGACTTCAAATTTTTACCCGCGAGTACCAAGTAGTGAAACAGCTTATTTGCTTCGCAGAAGATCTCGTGGATTATCTCTCCAGATGGGTACTCGTGGCCAAAGCTTAAAGCTTCCTCGTTGCAAGAATAACTTTGCAGATGTTGTAGGTGAGGGAAACGTGTGCCGGGAAATTCGTCGGGCGACCAGTCTATTGTATGACGTTTCGGCAGCTTGATCGCTTCACTTGCATCATTCTAAAAGCAATTAAAATTCCTTAGCATGCTTGCGTAGTTACTTACAATAAGTGGTGCCAGTTCGCTAGTTTAGTTTATTATATTATATTATATTATGCTATTTTATATTTTGTTATATTATATTATGTTATATTATGTTTTTCATTTTTATATTCTGTTTTAACGTGTTGCCTAGGTTTAAGTTCTTAATTTTAAGTGTTAGTTCTAATCCACTTGTATTCCTTCTCTTTTTCTCTTCTAAGGTTAAGTCATTGTAAACTAAAGGGCGTTACGTCCCGTTAATTGTAATAATAATAATAATAATAATAATAATAATAATTCCACCAATTATTAACAATAATTTGTAGTACCTCTTTTATATTTTCCAATATTATATCATTTATATCTGACACGGTCAGGCCTTTAGCATCAAGCATCTAGAATGGATGGCGAGACAGAAAGTATTTGTATTTGTACGCAAAACCATAAAGAGGGAAGTAATCAGTGAGAAATAAATAATATAATTAATACCTTCTCACTCCACTCGAATTCATTGTTCGGAGTATATGTGTCGTCTAGAATAGTAACTGTAGTAGGTAGAATTGTCTCCTCCGTGGACGTCTGAAGAGACTGTAGGAATCCATCTACGGATTCCGGATCGTCGGTTGAATTTGCTCGTTCAAACGGGAACGATGAACCCCTTATAGTCTCAGTAACTGCTTCTGTTCCGATAGCTTGATCGTCATTTGCAGAAATGAAACTAGCGAATAGTAGCACGCAGGAGAGACAGATAGGTCTCGTCAAACGGTCGTTGCTCATTCTTCCTACAGGTAAAGACTGGTTGATTCCAATCGACGAGTACAGCCTCATATACTCGCAGAATTGATATCCCCTTTCAACAGAGAGCACGCAGATCGTGCGAAACTTTGACAACAATTGAGATTACTAATCGATACGATAGCAAAACTTCTGCTCTTCGGGCAGAAGCTCCTTCTTAAATTATCCATCTCGACTTAAGGGAATTCGTAAACGAGCACGTATTTCACTCTGCTTGATTATATTCGTACGCGTTCTGCGTCAAGTAATTAATTATTTTGTTTATTTTCAATTTAACTGCTTAATCCCTAGATTGTAATAAAAAAGTGAAAGGTTTAAACGGATCATACTTGGTCGAGGAGCACATTGATTTTATTCATCTCTCTCATATTCATAATAGCGAATAATTTATATGATTTATAATTTATATTTGTTAATTAACCGAACATGAACACGATGATGACTGCTTGCACGCAGGTACGAGTATTCTATCCACCCGAGATACAAGACCCTTCAGCCGGGGAAGGAATCTTTCTTCGGATCGTTCGCAAGTAATTCTAAAAAATAGAAATCAATTAGATTCGCAAGTAGAAGAAACGGAAAGTTGTGGGTTTGATAAAATAGTGATGATTTAAATTACTGTTTAGTCGTGACTGGAATATCCACTGCAAAGTCGTAATTTTTTGGAAGGGGTGGTGGGTTAGCCGCGGGAGGCACGTAGCTGTTGTAGGCGTAAGATTTTCCTCGCAAAGGGTCCTCTGTTGCGATCAGTTTCGATACCGATTCGGTAGCACACGGCACTTGAATGTCAATTGGGTATTCAACGTGACGTGAAGGCTGTACAAACATGTCCGAAACAACTCTCAAATCCAGCGATACAGGTACCTTGACTTCTTCCGTGGGCAGTTTCGGGCCCTGATGGTGTTTCATGAAAAAAATTATATTTACAATAAACATGTTTCGAGCAAATTCGAGCGGTTAAAAGTTGCGAAATTAATAGACGCTAATTTATATGTACCTCGATCTTGATCGGCAGTTGGCGTGGTTCAACGCAGGGCTCCCCATACGTCACTATCTTGGCTTTATCAAGAACATAACTGCGACAACTTTCCAAATTCGCGATTGCACAAAAAGCGACGAAAATCCAAATCCTTGCTCCCGAACTCATCTCGCTATATCTTGGAATTCCAACTACAATTCAACTGCTGGTTACAATCTTGGGTTCTTAATATACGCCCATTAAAAGCGACTCCTCTTCCTGTTTGTCGCCAGATTGTCCAGTCAGGTCAAGTCCAAGTTTCGCAATTTTTCCGTAGTTATAAAGGAAGTGAAATGGAGCGAAACGCATGATTCTTGTTTAAAAAAGAATTTCGCAATTCTCGTACGTGCTGAAGCAGGAGCTGAATGGTGGTAATAAGCTTCGAGAGTGTTTATGAAAAAGGAGATGAAACGCACGTACCTCTGGTTGCGAGTTTAAAATATAATCGCGTACGTTATACACATCCATCAGCACGGAAAGTCATAACGCGCTATTACCGAACCGTGTAGTTTATAGGTACCTAAATTAAATTGGCGTCGGGTTGGGAAACGCTCGGGCCCGATGCGGCATTTCAATGGATCGTTGGCAAAAATGGTTCGTTTATTAACCGGTATTTTTTGGATCAAGCGGTATCGACGTAAAACAGAAGGCCCAAGTTTAACGAGAAATTTTTATTCTTACCGAGAAAGAAGAAATAAGAGCGTGAAGTACATGACCGAAAGGTCAAAGTCACGCTTCCGGCTAACGAGGGAACATCTGGAACCCGAATATTCAAAAAATTCTGAAACTTTGTGGATATGTAGGAGATTCCCTTCTGATTACATCGCATTTTTTTTGCTGCCCAAAATCACTCAAAGGGAGTGAAATTAACCCCTCAAGATTCGGCTATTTTTCGATTTTGATATTTCAAAAAAGAAGTTTCTAGACAAAAGTTACATACTTCTTTCAATTAGATCTATCATTTGATATAAAAATATTTTACAATTCGCGATTTATAACACAAAATCGGAAAATAGCTGAATATTCAGGGGTTAATTTCACCCCCTTAGAGTGATTTTGGGCAGCAAAAAAATTGCGTTGTAATCAGAAGAAAATCCTCTATGTATTTACAAAGTTTCAGAATTTTTTGAATTTTCGGGGTCGGGATGTTCCTTTGTAAGTGACTACATGTGTAAGTAACAACGAACGGGAGATATGATTAGAAAAAAAAAGAAAGAGAGAGAGAGAGCAAAAGGAGAAGGAAGTATAACGGTGGTTCTTTAAATAGTGACGCGCGCGTTCTATCTACAGAATACAGATGCAGATACAGACATTATAGTTCTTTCAAGACAATCATCATGGTCTGCCATGTGGTGCTCGTATGAAAAGCTCCCCTTACCCCGCACTCTAGAAAGGGTGGTTCACGAGGTGCTGACAGGTTCGCTTAAACTACGGAAGTCGAAGCCGAAGGAACATCGTAAATCTCCATGTACCTAAAGTACAGCAAAGCCGTAACAAACACCGTTAAATATTATCCTCTTCTCTTCCAAATTATCAATCACAAGCGATTCGTAATTCCACAAATCTTTCGAATCTATTCCGACTCTTTTCGAAACGCAAACTAAAGGAGCTCCGCTCGTTTCAGCAATAAAACTCGCCGCTTTATTTAATTTAAAATACAATTTACGTGATTCTATCACTGTCATGCATATGTAAACGAATTGTCTAAACGGAAGGAAAGATCCTCGTCAGCGGAAGTCACCAGATCATTTAGAATAATGCGTTTCGATTATTATATACAGTGGGTACAGAAAGTATTTGTACACCCTTTAAAATCGCATAACTTTTTTCAAATTAATCCAAACAACTTGAGTTTTTTTTAGAAGCTAGAGGGATTAGTTTGCTAAATGATGTGATTCGTCGTCTTTAAAAAAAATGAACATGGTCGGAATAGCAAAAAAAGTAGTAAAAGTCGTTTTTGAAACTTTTTTTTGTGAGCCTGTAATGAAAATTCAAAAAACCCGTTTGTAGATTTCAGTAAGTTATCTGCGTGCCTAAAATTTCATCAAAATCGGTCAACGTTGCTCTGAGTTATGAACGCTTAAAGATCGCAGAATAAGGTCGAAAATCGCTGATTTCGGGAATTTCCGCGATTTTCGACCTTATTCTGCGATCTTTAAGCGTTCATAACTCAGAGCAACGTTGACCGATTTTGATGAAATTTTAGGCACGCAGATAACTTACTGAAATCTACAAACGGGTTTTTTGAATTTTCATTACAGGCTCACAAAAAAAAGTTTCAAAAACGACTTTTACTACTTTTTTTGCTATTCCGACCATGTTCATTATTTTTTAAAACCACGAATCACATCATTTAGCAAACTAATCCCTCTAGCTTCTAAAAAAAACTCAAGTTATTTGGATTAATTTGAAAAAAGTTATGCGATTTTAAAGGGTGTACAAATACTTTCTGTACCCACTGTAATATAATTCAATTCTTGCAAGTTGATGAACTTTCTTGTTAAAATTTAGAACGTATAAGTAGCCAAGAATGTAATATACAAATCAAGTAGTTAATAAATCTATTATTAACTAGACAACTTTATTTTATTGGGGTAAGATGTAGGTACGGGAGAAACTGCTAAGTAGTACATACTTATTTCTATTCTCTACTAAATTATGC
The DNA here is from genome assembly GCA_929113495.1 of Andrena minutula. Taxonomy (NCBI): domain Eukaryota; kingdom Metazoa; phylum Arthropoda; class Insecta; order Hymenoptera; family Andrenidae; genus Andrena; species Andrena minutula. The sequence goes on from OV815995.1 coordinate 37,098,425, forward strand.
TTATTTCAAATAAAGGCGTAACAAAGTAAGAGACACAAAATTAATATTCGAAGAATTTTTTATTATCATCATCATAGGTAGGGTATTTACATAAATCATATTCGATCCCTTTGCGTTTATATTGCGTCGCATAAGAAACGAGACATTATGCTTTCATAGAGAACATTCAATTTGTCACGATCGTTTCTCGAGAAGCGCAAACATATGTAGAATAACGCTTTCTAGCATGGCTTGGAATTGTTAAAACTAAAGGGATCGGATATTACATTATTCGTAGAATCTCTGTTTGTAAAATCCAAATCTTGGGGAAGGATTTGACTGGACAGTTTGAATCTCTGTGCTTTGATTGATGTCTCCAGTGGCAGCAATAGGACTTGCAGGCAAGTTGCCGATAAGCTCTCGTTGGACTACTACCGAGCCTGGAACATAATCTGGTATCGGTGGACCTAATGGACCGCATGGTTGTTCCGAGCTATCGTTTATTTCCCCGTTGATTATTCCGTTGTAGCTTCTTGATTTGGCAAACACCGAACCGACTGGTGCATAACCGAGGTCCCTAGAAATAATTCACATATATATATTAGTTAGCAGATGGTTGATTCATAATTCACAATTCGCATACCTATTTGTAACGATCGGACTCACCTGTACGTGAGGAGGCTCTCTGCCACTTGATCTGCACTTTCCTCCCGCGTTATGCTCTCGCGTTCGATCGCTTCAAGTTCCGCGAGCTTAGCTTCTTCTCGTTCGTCATAAGATCCCATAACGACAGCCCTTGGAGGCGCTATTTTCAGTTCCACGACAGGCTTCTCCACCGTCACGAGCCTTTCTTCTGCGATATCGGCAAGTTTCTTCTCATATCTCGCGTCGTTTGGCACGGTACGGTGACCGAAGGACAATTTATCTTCCGGTACAAATTGTTTTCCTTGCCTGTAAATTACATTCGGAGCGCGAAGGTTTTTGTACGCAAGAGTAAGAGAAACTGCGTCTGCTGGCACCTCTGGATACGAGTCCCCATTAATTTCGTCTGCAAAATATCAAATGGTGTGTATTACTTTCTATCAGTTAAGTAATAACGACAATGAAATTTTTTTTTATAGCATGAGATGTTACAGTTAGCATTCGAACCTGTGTCATCGTCGCAATCCGAGAAGCTGCCGCCTCTAGTTATTTCCGAGTACTGTGTCTGTCCCCTAGCAGCGTTTGACCCAGCCGCGGCATACAGCAAACGAGGTAAACTATATGCTCCAGAGCTTGGCCGACCAAATCCGACCGATCCAGAGTTTAAGTTTCCATAAGTTCCTGATCTGGATGAAGCAAAGACTCCCGAATTGAAATTTCCGAGCGATCCTAATCTGGATTCGCTAAATGTCGATCCACTTGTCGCTCCACTGGATGCGCCAAAAATTCCCGAATTCAAATTTCCGAGTGATCCCAATCTGGATTCGCTAAATGCCGATCCACTTGTGGCTCCACTGGATGCACCAATATTTCCTCTCCCAAAGATTATAGAAGAAGCGGATCCACTGGACGCAATCGGAGAGCTGGATACAAGTGCCCTGCTGGTTGTCTCTCCAGTTTGCGCATTCACGCATATTTCGTAAGGAGCCAAAGGATTGCAAGTGTTGCATACGATTTTGCCAGGATTAGCTGGGATCACTGTGGCTTTCTCTATCAATTTTCCACTCCGCGAATCAATATCAAGGGGATAACAGAGATCGCCGATTGGTGGAAATCTGCAAACAGCAATTTTAAACATTTTAGAATGAGAAAATTAATGATTCTCAAAATTCGCCAGAAGCAAAAGTCTTTAAATACCTTGGCACAATATTGCCATTGTTGCCATTGGAATTTGTAGGGACATCAATCTCTAGAGCCTCCACGTTTTGCTTTTGACAACCACAACCGGAATTGCTGCTGCTCGAAGCATCAACAACAGGTACGGCGGCGTCGTTATAAACAACAGACGAACCAGAAGAACTGGAGGAGCTGCCGTATGCATTCGAGTCGCTATTACTGTACACGGTAGATTCATCTGTATTGTATGCGTTTGAACTATCACCACTGGACGCACTGGACTCGGCTATACTGTATGCATTTGGGCTACTGCCGCTACATGCCGAAGATGCCGAAGATACCGAAGATGCCGAAGATGCCGAAGAATCGCTATTACTGTATGCATTTGCATTACTGCTGGCGTAAGAATTAGAGTTACTGTTGCTGTATACAACAGATTCAGAGTTGCTGGTGACTTGCGAGCTGGAGCAACCGGTCTGAGCCTGAGCAGCGACAGGTGCAAGGATTACATTGTTACGCGCAACAGCAGCATCGTTAATTTGTTGGGGTGATGCGTAGAACGTTGGTTTCGGTAATTTTGCGGCCTTTACAAGAGTCTCGCTGCAGGTGCAAGGATTCGTACCTAGAAACAATAAGGAGCGTTAGAGAGTCGTAGATTAAACTTACATTACGTTATTAAATTTAATTGATTTCGGTTGTATACCTGATCCCAAACCTCCGCATTTGCACCGTTGCTGTTGCGCCTGAACGATCAACGCGCAGCACACCGCCAACACGAGAACTCTGCTCAAACTCCAAGGCTTCATATCGACGAGGATCTTCTTACTTTTGCCATATCCTCCGTTCCGATTGCCTTATATACACGAAAATGGTTTGAATTCAGAAATGAATTGCGCCATCCGTAACAATAATATCCGCGTAGCCGTATTGTATTTCCTGTTGCATTCGTTTACCAAAACATACTTATCAAACTTCCTGTATTGGTGTTTCAGAATAATGAAGAGATGAAAATTCTTTTTACATAGTAAACGCGTGCCCGCGTTGCGAGCTGTATCGTTTACGTGGACGAGCGGTGAGATGAATTTCAAGTACCTACTACTTTGCTCGTGCAAGAGTATTTCGGTCTCATTAACGAATGTTGAATTTATTCAAGATCAACAGACTATTTCCTACCGCCAGACATCACTTTCTTTTGTGTTTTATTAGAAAATAGTAACTTCAGCATATAAACAGTCAGCAATTACATTATAAGTTAGTATTTCTCATTTAGAGGTAGGCTAATACATATATTTACAATATCATACAATGCATAGTACTGGATAGGTTTTAGTACTTGGTAAGTTTCCATGCGTTTTATTTATTAAAAAAATCCGCGGCCCGTTGTCTCTGGAGAGGTAAATTAAGTAGATTGTCGGTGAGAACAGGACCTTGACACCTTGTGCTACTGTTTTCAGATTCAACGCGATTCTCAGATTTCGAGGGTGTAATAATTCGTGGAGTGCCCGGTGTTCTGACACCTATGGACGGTGTTCTTGAAAACAGAGGTCTTCGTGGAGATGGTGTGCTCGCGATGCGTAGCTTTTGAGTGGCTAATCTTCTAGCCGCTGGAGACATGGTACTCAAACGGTCTATAGTTGATCTTGGTGAAGGCCTGTAACAAAACAGTCCATTTAGCATGCAAAGGTTGAGAGGAAATCTTAGATTATCATATAAAAAGAGAATAATTACGTCGCTAATGATCTTCGTGCCGCTTCCAACGCTTTAGTTTTCCTGTCCCTGTGCCTTTCACCAGCCTTTTCCGCCAACTGCAACGCAAGCTGTTCCCTTTTCGGAGGCTCTGCCATTCGAAACGATGGCCCTTGACTCGTTCTCAATAGAGGAGTGTCTCCACCGTCTAGCCTGAACGGCGTACCTTCGATCTGACCCCACGTCATCAAAGGGCTTTCACACTCCCCAGGTCTCGGACTCGGCGTTGCTACAAAACTAAATCCATTTATCCTGGGAGTTGGATTCCTGACAATTTCTTTGCCATCCACTCCGATCTTCCCATCGTTTGCCTTCGACTGACTCTTTGCCAACTCGTTAATGGTGTCCTTGTTCTGTTGTTCGTTGAACGGATTCGTTCGAAGCCTGGTATTCTCGTGTACCACCAGTTGCTTTCTCTTGGCTAGGTCTATCCTCTCGTCGGGAGTTAATTCCACTCCGTCGGGAACATACATAATGTAATTTTTATTCTTGTAATACCAGCTGTCCAAGCGATTAGGCTTCCCATCTCCATTCTCGATAGCTAAAGCATCCGAACTTTTGCTGTTCATCAATGCCAACGACTTCTCCTCGGCCTCGTAGAGCCAAGCGAATTTCAACTTTAGCCTTTTCTCTGCCTCGACCATCATCTCCTCGAAGCTCGCGTTATCCTCGCTCGTGTGCATACTTAAATATGCATCCAACCCAGTTTTAGCTTCTACCTTATTCTTATCTTTCGCGCTCGAGCCAGCAGGCGTATCTTTCGGCGTTTCCGACGACTTCAACTGTTCGTCCTCCGATTCCACCTCGTTCACGGGTGTCTCGAACGTCGCAGGACTGGCGGGTCTATTCGTTACCGGTCGTCCCGAACTATACTTCTCGTAAAGTTCTCTCATTCTTTTCACATCATTCTGCTCTAACGCGTCTAGATATTGATTCTGCGCTTGAAGCTTATCCAGATGTGGGAAAAAGTCTCTCTGTATAATCGCCCCCATTCCTTTTACGTACGTATCTTCGTCTAAAATTTTATGCTGCACCCTTCTATGCCTTTTAGCCACACCTATCGGCTTCTTAAATACTGCCAAATCTTTCATATTTTTCGCTGCCTCTAGGGCTTGAGATCCTGGGGAATTCATCGTCGAATCTATAAAAAAACAAAATGCGATGCGATGCGATGCGATGCTTACAAGTGAACCGTTATTTCTACTGTGTTTTAAACGTACACCGAAACTACAAGGAACAACAATCAATGTTTATAACTGGGATATAAAACAAATTATATTTACGTTTTAAAGGGAAGCTAGGTTATGCGCGGAAATGCTTCTTCGCTTCTCTTTCCGCGTACGTCGATGTTGTGCGTTTACATTTATTTCTACATTTATTTCTTCACTTAAACCGAGTATCGTTGAAAACTCTTGCGATTTTCACATAATCGTCTCGTGTAATCACAATCCAGTGCGATGCAGTGCATAGGTATATTGAGGTATGTCCATAGTGCTGAACGAAAACATTACTCACGCGCAAAGGTTAGATTTAAATTTATTCCAATTTAACCGACGGAAGGTAAAGTAAGTTTGCTAAAGCTGTCAGCGCATGTGGCGTCGTTAGGTGTCCGTTATAAGAACTTACTAAGGAAACCTGATTAAATTTTTAATCGCGTCGATACGTAGGTATCTACACTTATATATTTATAGATTATTTAGCAGTTATTAGCAGAACTGGAATTTCGACTTTGTGAAGAAACAGTGGATTTGATGCGCATTCATCAATGATGAACCGGAGTCGGTAAAGTTAGGTAAAAAAATATTTATATACATAATTTCAATTCTAACCGCTAGTAGAATTACAATCGATAACGTTGTACGCGATACGAAAATGGTACATGATCTGTGTGATAAAAATTTACATTGGTCGTCGTCTGTGGTGAATTCTACACCTTCTATACCTTCTATACATCGCCTGTGTAGGCCCGTACCAAGTTAAATAACCAACTATAGGTAGCTAATTGAGGAAATGATTTCGTGTTACAACGCGTACCCTATCGAGCGACACACGCGAAGTGGTGACAGAACGCAGTCAGAAAAGTAGAAGAATAATTGTGAAGGTATGCATTTAGTAGGGAGATTGGAAGTAGAGTAGAAGTGGTTGGGAGAATTAGGTAAAGGGGTGTTTGTGTACCGCGCAAACACGGCCCTGGTTTTGGCCACTCGGTAAGTAGTCGAAGCGATATTTTGGTCGAGCTGGGATAGTGGGATGGGATATGATTGCCTTCTCGTATTGCTGTGGCTCGAGACAGGGGCTCTCGGAAGAAAAGAGGAAGAGAGACCGAGCAAAATGATCCGAGAGGCTCCGAGGTGTTGGAAAGGCACGATGAAAGACATATGAGGATTCCAGCGGTGAGATAGGATATGCCTGCCGACTATGTTACAACGAAAATCTTTTGAGGTCCATCTTATGCGCGCGTTACTCCTCTTTCCTTTCGAACTTGTCACACAACCAGCAAATCAGCGGATAGTGATACTCTAATCGACGTAACGTGGATTGCTTGATATGAAGAATGCATACGAGTAAAGATACAATAAAATAGTGTTTGGAGGGAAGCACCAATCCGTCTAATTGGAAAGTAATATCTTGCTCGATGGTACTTCTTATTGCTAGCTATTCACTGGAAAGAATTGTGTGGAAAATAAGTAAGTACTAGAGTTGCGGGTACGAAATCTGAAGCTTATTGTTAGAAGGTAGATGGAAATTGTGGAAGGTTTGCAACCGTGGAGCACGTGGCGGTGTCAACCCAGCCATCTCCGAAGGAGCGAGTCAAGAAAGACGTCCCCTCTATTTACGACATAAGGTAAACTTCTTTTAGGCCTCGTGGTTCACGGTCAGTGTCTGTCTTCGGATACTTGGCTTGCTTGGACAGTTTTCGTGGCGTTAACAGACATGTCCGTTTTCCTCTCTGTCTTCTTTCCGCTATACGCTCTTTCGATCAAACAAATTGTCGAATACTTGGAATTCCATAATCACTATCTACACGCGCATAACGGAAGATTATTAATGGCCACGCCGCGGAGGTTAGGTATCGTCACGATCGCGGCGATCGACGAGTGGCAAAGGTGAATCATGGATTTGGCGCAGCAACTACATAATGCGCGCACCTGTAGAAGGGAGAGCGAAGGGAAAAACAGGAACATTTGCCATTTTGGCACCGACTTAAATTTACGATGAAATCCAATTTTAAATCATACTTGTTCCAAGTCAGCTGTCGTCGTGCAATTAAGGGGGATGAGTCGACAAACGGTAACTCGCGGTCATTTTGTTGTTGCTAATAAGCATGGAATACAAATAACGACTACACGATGCTCGTTACTTCTCGGCGTCAATTACATCAGTCACCTGCGATATCTCTCGGCTCGCTATCAATTTCTATTTTCGCGGTACACTTTCTACCGTTCATCCCAAAACTGAGCACACTTACGTTAAAGTAAATGAAGCTGTTAATTGTAAGTCCGAGGATTCAGTGTAATTGAATATTTAAATAAAATGCGATACTCGGGGAGGAAGGGGAGGGCAATAACGACGATGACGATGACGACGGCGAAGGCAACGGCAACGACAAGGACGAAAAAGAAAAAGTTTGGGAAGTAGAGAGAGAGCCGAAGGTTGGGGCAAAGTAAAGCATAAACAGTGGAGGTGCGATTTGACGCACACTCCGACCATCCAAGGCACATCCCGCTCTAAGTTGGACGTACGCTTTAAGAATCCCGAAGAAGCGAGCAGCCCGATGGCTGGAATCTGTAAATCTGTCATTGCAGCCATATTCGTGCGGCTGGTACCGCAGGATATGAACTTCTGCTCGTCGTATGCGCCTCCGACGCGACGCGACGTACGAGCTAGAGGGACACTAGATTTGCTCCCTCATCCAGATCTTTCCACCGAAACGCAAATCCTACTCTCGAAATAACAAATATACTATTCTTTTCAGAAATCCCGCATCGAGTCTGATAATGAGAAAATTCTGCCATCTAATATTACTCCGCCGAGTTGGACTTAGAGAACCCCAAGAAATTCCAACATCTCCGTTTCATTCCTTCTCGTAAGTGCATTGCTGGCGTCTCGTAATTCTTGGAATAAAACTAAATCACATATTTTTCGCGTTCCTCTTGTTTAGATACGCGCGTCGGCGTCGCGCGCTTTTGGATGTTTCGAAGTCGCGGATTTGGCTGCTAGAGGCTAGAGAGTGGATCGCAATTCGCGATTGGCGGTTCGCGTCCAAGCTTGAAAAACCGCACGGTCCTACGAAACTGCGTGGAAACTATAAAAGCTCCGGCAGTCGTCGCACCGTATACACGGTATTCCCTCTGGTAGCTAGCGATGACGGATTCATGGCCCGTGGGATAACTCAAGATCTCACCTCCCTCTCACCCTCACCCTGACATGTTTCGCTTTACGGATGCTGGCTCTTTCCTTCTTCCTCCTCCTCCGCCGCCCTCCATTTCTCGCCTTTTTTTTTCTTCCATCTACAGAGCGATTCATTTGTCGCTCTTTGATCCGAGACCAACGAGCTACTACCGGAAAATTAGTGAGATTTATTAACCGCTTCACTTCCCTAGAATCTTATCTATCATTTTATTTCGCCCTGCCTAGTCGCTTAATACCGCGCCGCAGTTCCCTCGAAGCGCAAAGGTTGGCCAGTGAAGCGATTGAGCAGCACGCGACGGGAAAGTGAAGCATTCCAGACACTTCTTTGGAGGTCCCTCAGAGTCCTCAGCCCTGCTATGTATACAAGTTTTGCCCCGACGGGACGTGCGGCCGTGCACAGATTACGTAGGTACTTAGCGAATGCTCTTGAGAAGCAACAGTTCCTTCCCCAGGCATACGTTATTTACCTATACGTACTCTCCGTATCTTTGTCTACACGCCTCGATAAGAGTAAACATTGGGGCATTCGAATCGAAATGATTCCGTGCCGTCACAGCTGTAACACCGTTGGTGTTCCACGTACAAGAGATTGGCCTTTGAGGGCAGCTGGTTCTCGCGAACGGGGGTGCCACCAGCGGCGTGCAGTCACCTAACCCTGTCGGGGGTCAACTTCCACAGGCTGGCACCTACGAACAAGATGAAAGAATAAGCGAGGATAAGCCGACGGTGGGTTTTTATTGCCGGCGCCGTCACGCGTCACCGATAAGCGTGCTCCTTCTGCACGCGAAAAGTCTCTTCCCTTCAACTTCAAACACCGCCAACATACTTCCACTGTCTTTGTACTCTCGTGTACCGCGATTGTTACAGCTTGGGCGTTGCAAAAGATCCGTGGCTAATTTAACCCGGAATATCTAGTAAAACTGAAATTGCTTTGATTCTTTATTTCTGTTGTTTGCAGCAATACCCACGTACGTTTCGTCGGCGAGGCGACGTTACGAGCACAAGGCCCACTGCGAAACGCTCCAACGATGCACGGGAAGAAAGATATTCCGCGAGAGTCATTAAGGATACGTTTATAATATGTTTACACAACGAGGTTCTTCGCGTCGCCATCAATCACGAGTCACGTCCGTCGGTCCATCCGTTTTTCTATGCGCAACAAGCGACAGACTCGCGTCAGACGCTCGAGTTCGCTTCGTTTCCTTTCCTTTTGTTTCGTTTCGTTGGCATTAGTTTGCCGTTTCTAAGAGTCCCCGACGTCAAAGCGTATACAACATAGCTACATATAGGTATAGCTAGTAAGGTAAACGCACTAGTAAATGAACACTTAAGGCTAGTGAATGGACACTTTTATTAAATTATGTTTGCAGCGCGATTGATTCCACGTGTTGCGAAAATTGTTTGGATATGAAGCGAGAAACTAGAAGAAGTCTATAATTAATTAGTTGCTTATTTTAGTAACTTATTTTACTCGTTTTAGTAACAAATGTCCATTCACTGGTAGTGTCCATTTACTGGTATATTTACCGTCACGTGATAATGCGTGTAAGTTGTAAGTTTGTGAGGGAAATTTCGGGTTTGAAGGTCGCAGTTTGGGAGAAGAGGGTATTCGAGAGGCGGGAGGGAAGCTTAGAGCAGAGGGGTAGGCCGTGGGAACTGTGGGAAGTAATAAAAGGCTGGTGTTTAAGTCGGCTACTTGACATCGGATTCACGTTTATTTCGTTAAGCTGTTGTTTCTCGGATACGTAGGTACAGAACATGTTGTGTAACGAAATCGTTGTTGAGCCAGGAACGTGAGTTTGAGAGGGAAAAAAAGTTTCGAGATACAATAGCACACGATACTTGGGGTATAATTTATTAAGGCACTTAGTAGCCAAGCCTCTCTCACGGGGTTGTCACGGTGCGTTTACTTTCCCGTCTTGGCTCGAGAGCGTTTTAGGCTCGTTTGGCATTTCAGACACCTTGTATAAATAGATGCACTTTGCTCCTACAAAAGGCACTTTCTTTTTCGGCCGTGCTGCTACAGACCTACGACACGCCAACCGATCTGTATCGCGCGACTCGATCTGCCCGATCATCCTAAAGGATGCACGGATACGCGACGGCCGCGTGCAACCGAGTCACTCAATCTTTTGCCACATTTGCATTTTGCAACATCCTCTGAAAGAAACGCCACTTATCAAAACTATCCTTAATCGATGCCGCGAGTCTCGCCAGAACTATCTTCAAGCTCCGCGATCATTCATTAGATTGATTAGGGTTACAAACGCTTTTCTTTTTCTTCTCGTTAAATAAATATGCGCGATTGAAAAGACTTCTCGTATCATCTCGATTGACAATCGCTTTTCTTAGTTTAATTATAAAGTTGCTTTAGATACGAATATAATTTAAATTACCCTATATTACACGCTTAAATTTAATTGGCACTACCTTTGGTATAGCATTCACGAACGTTCTCCGCATTTACATATTTGGTTGGTAAGGCACGACAGTCGCGACGCTCCTTCTCCGCGTACCTAATTACTAATTAGGTATAACAAATAATTACCACGTTACACTGCTCGAATTACTCTATTTGATCGGATAATCCTGCTAGGTATTTCTATACTTCACAGACAATATACACGATGTTTAGTGGCTATTCCCGCGATCCCGCGGAAATTAGTATACAGATGTTGGTGGGATTTCGAGCGACGGATCTATGAAAAGTTGGAATTACCGTGGCCCGTAGAGGGACGCTCCTGGGTGCGAGTGGTGCGGGTGTGCGTGCGGATGCGCGGGGTAATGAACGGAATTCACGTGGGCGGTTGATTGCCCATGGTGTCCGTGGTGTCCGTGGTGTCCGGAGTAAGGCCAGGGTGTCGGCGCGGCGGTGCCGTAGAATTGATGGTGTTCCTGGCTGGACATGCTGGGAATTTGCACGGCTGGTATGGTGTTCACGTAGCTCGAGGACAAAACGGTGGAGGCAGCGGTAGCAGGTCTCTTGGCGGGGTTCTGCATACTAGAGACGGCAACCGAGTCGCAGTCGTCGGACTCGCAGTCGCGGAACCCTTTGGCGAACGGATTGCTGGCGATCTTCAGCTGCGTTATGCGATGATTCTGGTAAGCGGTGACCGCGGTGAATCTGGTCTCCGGGAACGTGAAGGTTTTGAAGTTCTCCGTGCGAGGATCCGGGCCGGAGCCCGGCGGGGACGGTGCCACCACCACGTGACACCGCGGCTGGTACCGGTGCATCGAATTCAGGATTATCTGAAAGGCGAACAAACCAACGATCGATCGATTAAAAATCCATGCGCGATTAGCCGGAATTTGCACGTCGATTTTTAATGATTGTTCGGTGATGTCTAAGGAGGAATCGTCGCGGAGCCGAAGCTACCGAAAGTAAGGGGAAGAAAAGGAAAAGGCATACGCACGCGGGCAACTTTCTTTTCTTTTAAAGGAAGAGCCACCGCAGGGGGGCGGTCACAATGTTTGACAGCCACGAGAGACTCGGTGACTAATTAGTGTAAAAACTAAACCCCGACCCACTCTTGCTACCCGACACCCTCGTCCTTCCTCTCGCGCACCGCATATGCTGGGGCATGTGTCTCTTTGAATACACGGAAAGAAGAGGATCCGAGCCACTGAAACGGAGAAGGTAGGAAGAGGAGTGAAAACCTCTTCGTCGAAACACAGAAAGCGCGTGTGGCCCGATGCTGGCCCTCACACTGGCAACCAGAAATCTTTAAACCCGCGATTTTCCACCCTCTTTCTCCCCTCTTCCCTTATCTCTGTCGAAGCAACTGTCCCTGGCTCCTTCGCCACACGAAATTTACGAGACGAAACGTCGGGATTCCTAGAGTACTTCCCCAGCACCCACCCTACGCTCTAACCAGACGCAAAGCTGACCAATTACGAAACTAGAATCGTTCGCTCGAGCAAGAGCGTTCCAGCGGCGGCTTCTGAGTTTTTACAAAGCCCCGTGGGCAATTAAAGGAACAAACTGCTCTACGCTAAAGAATGCTGGCCCACCCTCCACTTGTCAAAATTCTTTCTCCGTCAAAGCCACCAAAGCTCTCTGTTCAGCAACTGGCTTTCATCAAAATAGTCGAGCGTGTATCTTTTATCTCATACCTATTAAAGAATCGAGGTGCCGCAACATTAAAATCTCTCGTTCTTCCAGCAATAGATTAAAGTATCGAACACGTTCGCCAAACGAGCTTGTCGGCGCAAGCGTCCAACTCGTGTGTGCAATAACCAAAGACGCGTTCAATAACCGTCGTGGATACAACGGAATCGTTCAAGTTTTGAAACATGTAGATGAGAACCAACAGAAGCCAGATGAATATCAATCCTGAGAAAAGGAACCGCGACATTGTCCTGAGCGGCTGCGACCGCGACGGCGACGGGTAGGTCGGAGGTCCGCGCCGTCCTCTTACTGATTCGCGACTGACCAATCGACCGGACTTCGGCCGAACGAAAGCTCGTCTATTAATCGGTATGCCGATACGTCTCAATGCTGGATCGCTTCACACGCAATGCTGGCTGACATGCTGAATTTGGCACGGATACATACGGAGGATTATTTTTGGCGCAACCGCAGGTGCATTAGGACACAATGAAGAAGAACGGATCAACGGAACCACGAGTCTCTCGGCTTCGACGCGCATAGTGCATGCTACTTAGAACCTAACCGACTGCTAATCCAATCTAATCAAGCTCCCACTCTCCTCACCCACTTATTCCCTGCCGCGTTCCTCAAATTTCCAATCATATCAGTGAACAGGATCCTTCCGCGCTGTTAATTCCATTTCACAGATATAAACAAGTCCTGGGTCTATTCCGTTTTTCTGTTTACTCTACGCGCGGTATAGTTTCTATCAGTGCTCCTCCTCGGTGGCGACAGGAGGGTGGAATTAATAAGGCGCAGACAGCGGAAGATTCAAAGAGCATGCTAGGCGGGAATGCTTCCTAAGAGTGCGATGAAAGCTAGCGATGGATTATCGATGCGGTGATAATCGTGGGATTGATTTTCAAGAGTAGTAAGTATCTATCGTATGGTAGAGTCTAAGTGGAGAAAGTAAAGTCACCGATTTTGCTACGGGATAAACTATCGTTCGCCAGCAGAGCATAAATCTGACGAACGTGTTAAAACAATTATTCCTACTAATTACTCGTAAGACGGTAATAACTTTTAACAGAACCATGCTTCATTCCCGAGCCTTGTAGCTGGTAGACCGCTTGTGGTCGTGAGTTTTTCGTCCGAGTGAGACGTGCATAATGGGAGGGAAGGTGATTGCGCAGGGAAAAGTACAAAATAAAGAACGGAAAGGGAGGGACAGGTCTTAAGGGAGGAAACGTTATGACGCGTTTCTCTCCCTCTCTGGCCGTCTATGTAGCTGTTATTATTTCTCGCGGAGGACAGGCTCGTATCTCAGGTCAATTAAGGCGAACTCGTCCGTAAACGACAAACACGTGGAACGCGATACCGCCGCGACATCCCTCCGTCTACTTTATTGCGTAGGTGTGTCTCTCTCGCGCCACTTTCGGGAACAACTACGCTGCCGAGATCCGATATAAGTTTTCCCTCGACTAGCATTCACGTGGAAAAAAGTTACGTGTCCTGCCGCGTCGTTGGAGCTATCGAGTACTGTCGCTTACGTGTCCGTTGTCGTCCAGTTGATTGTTGGTCAGCTTCAACTTGTCGAATGAGACCGGCTGCTTCATCCAATGGGCGCCGCTCGCTGGACTATCGGGGTGCACGTGTATCCTGGGGGGTGACACTGGATCCGCGCGACCGGCCACTACCCAAGCGCTGCTGTGGAAAGCGTATCGGTATCTCTTGTCGTCGCACGGCACAAAATCCATCACTAGCAGGTAATCCGTGCTTGGGTCCAAACCAAAAAACCGGCACTGCACAACAAATCGGAAATTCGGCCTTTCAACCCTTTGGATCTTTTGGTAAAACAGTAAAAATAGGATACATAGGTATGTGTAGCGACCTGGAAGGTGGGAAACATTCTTCTTCCGGCCTTGGTCACGATCATTTCTGTTCCCAATTGATGGAACTCTTCCCATAAAGGTTTCGCCTCGAGAGCAGCCCCGACGCCGACTAGAGCGGCATGAAGAGGCCTTTTCGAACCACCACCGGCTTCTTCCGTCGAGGTCCCGCTGTTCCCGCCGTTCTCGCCTGGATGGTGATCACCGTGATGGCGATTATTGTTGTTGCTGTCGTTGCGAGCTTCGATAGCAGTCGTCGAGGAAATGGACGAGTTTGCGGCGTGCTGCGTCAACGAGGTTTTCGGCAAGTTCGGACTGTGGGAGCGCTTCGCTCTTCCCGCGGTCTGCAAGCATGCTGAAACAATACCGAACCAACTTTATTGTATTTTCATCCTTTCGATTCAAACGCGTGTAATTGAAGATGTAATGGAAACTCCGTCGTTCTGGCTTTATTTTCTTTTAACAACCGTTAATTTATACCCGATCACGGTTCCGTCGAAAAGAAATTAGAAAAACGTAACAGTACCTTCCATTTGTTGCATGGGAGACGGCAGATTCGCGATAGGCTGGGCATGGTGATTCTGGTGATGCGAAGGAACCCACTGCTGATAACAGCAATCGGCTGTGGTGATGTCGTGCCGTGGATCGCGTTCTTGCTGTTGCATCCTTGTCGATGTTCCAACTGCATCAACAAGAACTTCTGGTCCTCTTACTAAATGCTGGATATATGCTTCCGACCGCAAACGATCAAACTTTCGCACTTGTTTCCATTCACTTTCGATCGCAACCTGTACCCGAAACTATACGTATCACGACTTTACTGACTTTCCTCGCTGAACCGCATCGATCTCTTCACCGGTTCGACGAAATCTCGATCTCCGGACCGTAAAATATCCACTTGACCGAATCATCGATGTACCTGCGTAACATCCGATTTTAAAGGGCGATAATAAAAACAGTTGATCGCGACAGAGTGACACGAACACCGAGTGTTTCCTCAGACAAAAGAAACAAACACGTTGCACAGTACTGCACTTGCACTTTTCCTTTTGTTTACAATCTCTCCTCAGCTGGCAGCGTAACCGTTCCACAACAATATAAAAGAAGAGTCGGACGGCAGGTGGAAACGGAGACTCCGCTGTTAACGACGAAGACTACGACGACGAAGACGACGATGATGACGACGACGACAACGATGGGGAAGCGGGAAGAAAAAAAAATGAGCCAGAGCGTGGTAGGACGGTAATGTTTCGTGGCCGGTCGTTAAACGTTTCGAGGCAATCAGCGAGATTGGAGATCCTGGGCGAATATCAGAGGATTGCTCGACATCGTGGACGGGCTCACACACATCTCGTCAACAGGAGTTGTCCTCACCTCGAGCTCCGGACGCTGACAAGGGCTTAAAGCCGCTGCGTGAAACGCACGGCATCGGATGAATCAGAAAGAACTCCCCCGAGCCGACTACACCTCGTGGCTTATCATCGAGACATCATTCTCCGATGCGTATACCCTACCCTCTCTCTTTTCGCGGCAGATCTCCTCCTCTGCCCGTTTCCGCCGCACCGCGCCACGCCGGTTTCCTCTCCCCGTCGCGAGCTGAGGTAAACCGATCGAGCAACATAGAGAGGAGATTCGGGAGGAAGGGAAAGCCTCCACGAGGAAGGAGGGGTTTCTCAAAGATCCTCCTACGCGGACACCCACGCTCGGCCAACTTGGCATCGCGACATGCTTCCTTTGGACCCCGTGCCAAAAGGCGGAGTCTTCTTCCACTCGGATGGGATATACCCGAGCCCCGGAGTATAGAGTCTGTACTTACGTGGGCTCAGGGGCGAGGCTTGTCTCTCCTGCACCTCGACGTCACTGCACCGCTACACTATCAACTATATACCACCGTTAGCTTAATTCATTCAAATTAGATGTCGATTCCGTGATCCTCTACGTTCTACGACGTTTCTACCAATTAATTCCCACAACGCGCCAAATCAAGTTGGCGAACCACGGTTCGGCCACTCTTCTCCACCGAGCACACTCGCTACAGGCAATCTTACCTTGATGAGTGTAGAAATTATTTATCCCTTTCATTTTCTTCATGTTTGCTTGGCATCTGAAAGTAACCTTCATGTATACTTAATTATTCCACGGTCTTTACTTTCTTCTTTTGTGACGAGCTTCTATAATCTATATACCTATGGAGATTCCATTTTCCTTTACGAGGTGCTTCCATTGTTGTCGATTAATGAACGATATTCATTATTTTATATTATTTATATACCTACGTGTTGCATTCTTTTCACTTATATACATTATACGTAACAACCTGCAATAGTCGTAAAAAAGGGAACGCAGTAATTTAGAGGAACGACTTTATTTGTTAATAAAAAGTGCTTCATCCCTTAGATACATTTAATCACCCTAGCTAAATAGAAGAACGTTATAAGTAAAAACATCTATCCTGAAGTTGTTACAGTTCCAATTCCTTTAATTATGTACAGTCGGTAATTACGCGAGTCTTATTTCTAATATTAAAAACCTACTTTCATTTAAGAGCCTACTAGTACGAATTATTAGCAGTTCCACTTCTTTTTCGTGGTAAACTGGCGCTAAAAACAGATCAACTTTTTATGCATATATGTGTGTATGTAGATATCTAAATGTTTGGTATGCATATGTATGTATATACGACTGTTTACAGTTTACACTGCTTACAGATATCCATTTGTAGTCGCAGCGCTGTCGAGTGACACCTAATCGACTGGTGGCTGTTTAACCAGCATGGGCATCGACCCAGACCTAACCCCTATTCAGCAAAGCTATTAAAATCTTGTTGAAAATAGCCAAAAACAGGCTTTTGTCCGGTGACAAAAAAACAAACGTGTTTGTACAATTACAAATTTATTGCCCGATACTGTTCGTAATAGTCTTATCGATAGTAGCAGTAACTTATCAGATAAATATGTACATGTATGTACATACACACGAGAATGCGAATGGAAAAGTTCCAATTAGCGATCGAATAGTTGAATCCGCGAAAGTCGATATTAAACGAATAATGCGGCTGAGTATCGTATCAAAGTTAAGACGATGCTTATTAAATGTAAACGGAAACGAAATATTAAAGCAAAAAAGAAAGAAAGAATGGGAGAATATTTTTCGTGAGTTTTATTTATAAAATAGAAATTAATGTACAAGTACAAGGGAGGCAAACATGATCGATCAGTGCTTGTTTTGTTTGTCGCGCTGATTTTTACAGAACGGTATGTATTTCACGATTTCTCTTCGCACGTAACTGAAAATGGATCCGTGAGCTACGTGGTGCATGAAAAAGTGCGCGTCAAGGAAATGAACGAAATCAATAATAGCGTGTAAATGGTTATGAGATTAATGAGTGGGGGGCCACTAACGTTTCTACGATAAAATCCTTAGAAATCGGGGTTTATTCGGGGTATATTCCTTTTCCTTTCTATCGTATGTACGTGTACGCGTTGCGTGCTCGCAACTTCGCATTATACACATTTACAGCTTGCCTTTGTATCAATTCTATTTTATGTATCTGTCTCCGAAAATTAGTGACCACAATGGCGTCAAGTAAAATCCAGAGAAGCTTCGCGGATACATAGTCGACGCTTTTCCTGCATAATTAAATCTGCCCAGCTGGAATACGCGAATCTTGTCCAGTTCGCTTCGTTTCACTCTTAAAAATCTTACCGAAAATCCAGCCGATTTTCACTCAACAGCTAACACGCCGCACCTTTTTTTTTTAATTTATAAAAATTTAATTACAAAAGCACATTCTACAAAAACGGTTCCTTTAAGAAAGTCGTATCTGTATGTCGTTTACAAATTTTGTGCAATTTACTGGAATACATACAATCAAGCCAAGACTACGTATCACATCGGAAATATTTGTCGCTGAAAATTCCTACGTATGCGATATTATGGATCTATACTGATAACCACGTTGATCAAGTACATAATTATGCCGACGAAGCGAAGAATGGCATAAGAAATTCTTTAATGGCATCGTATCGATCGTTGCCATCGCTCGCTCGCTCGCGTTCCGAATGCTCTCGGAATTAGCGCTCTTAGAAAACCGTCGAGAAAGATATCCAAGTGAAAAATGAACGAGCTTGCCACTAGCTTTTCTTTACGCTTATCACGATACACTCTCCTCGTAGCATCTCACTTAATAGCCGTAGAGAATTTCTATTCTAACCTTGGGTAATCGAACCTGGCGGTAACTTTCTTTTATAAACACACATCTGACAACATACTTTTTCCCCTATCAACTCCAGACAGTCCTATCGGCACAGAACTTCTCTTTCCTACTTTAACGAGCAATGCCTCTCCGGATTTCTGTTTTACTTCATGTGTCATTTGTAAACGGCTTAACTTAATACAGGATAAATTTCAAAGTAATATGATAGCTTCGATGATAATAGCGGTGATACTAGGTGAAATAATAACAATAACATCTTTTCTCTTACAAGAACTTAATGTCTTAATAGATGGTCGAGTCTCGAGGGATCTGTTTTAAAATTATAAGCGTTGCATTCACAAAGGAAAAAAATCAAAAAAAGAAGGGGGCAGGGGGCGGGGGAAAAATTATAAAAGATTGAGGGATTGAGAAACAAATCTAAGGATTTCACTTCTTCTTGTTTTTGTTATTTCCACCTCGCGGGGGTGTCACTGGTCTACCTGCGTTCAAACCACCGTACGTTAATTTCTTTTTGTCAGCTGGCTTTAGGATTTGGAAACTGCACATAAGAGTTTCATCGACGGACATCATAGCTCCGGCATTGTCGAATTCGCCGCAGTAGTTTGGTGCCGAGAACAGGGTAACTAGCTGCCTCTTCGCAAAGAATTCATAGCCATCTTCTACCACCTGAAATTTTCATACGGTTCATCTTAGATACTGGAATTACTCGATTCGGGGCAACGAAGCACACTGTGCCACAATCTACCGATTACACTGACTAAACTTTGAACTTATTAATCGTGTAATGCAATACTATATTTAACCATATTGCACGTGCTATGACACACATACCTGATGGGCACGACATATGAGGTCAAAGTCATGCTTATGTAAAAATTTGGCAACAACTTCGGCGCCAAATGTAAACGATACACCACGATCGTTTTCTCCCCAGCCCATTGTATCCTTGTCTGGATCCGACCAAAGTAAGTCGCATAATAATCCTTGATCGGGTACATCCGTCGGCCGCATTATACGTCTGATCTGTTCCATATTTTGGAGATCCGGACTGAGACCACCGTGGCAACAGAATATTTTCTCATCGACTATCGCCGCCACAGGCAAGCAATTGAAACAATCCGTGAACGTTTTCCATAATTTAATATTGTATCGGCGTTTACCTATATAACACAGAAGCAGTAATTTCGAGATTTAATCAATAGAAGGATAGGAACGAATGATGCGGGTATTTACTATTTCGTTACATTCTTAACGTAACTCCTTACATTCGTCATAAAATCCGTATATCCTGTTGATAGAGGCGCACTCATGATTTCCACGGAGCAAGAAAAAGTTCTCTGGATATTTGATCTTGTAGGCAAGAAGGAGACAAATTGTCTCCAACGATTGTTTCCCTCTATCAACGTAGTCCCCTAGGAACAGATAATTGCTTTCCGGCGGAAATCCGCCATATTCGAACAGTCGTAGTAAATCATAATACTGCCCGTGAATATCACCTTAAAAGAAGAATATATTGGTTGCTTTTCTAAACATATATAATTCCACAAGGGTTAATTATATAACTGTAAGAGAGAAAAGAAAAGCATAATAATTGTCGGTAACTTACCACATATTTTAAGCGGTGCTTCAAGCTCTAATAGGATAGGTTGCGATAAAAAAATTTCACGCGACTTCAGGCAGAGCCCTTTTATCTCACCTTCCGTTAATTGTACATTTTTTCCTGGCCTGGCTCCCCTTACTGAAATATTAAATTGATGCACGGTGAAGGTTAACTACAGAAATCTCGGTAATTAAGTAAAATCGAACGTTAAGGTGCACAAAGTGACGTATCGACAGAGTTACAGAAAACGGTAACCTTTCTCAAAACCAACACACATAAGGACATAGGATCGAACGTTGAACGCGCTAGGCCTATGTTTATGTGATCGTTTATCGCGGGAAACTATACTTTGGTTTACTAACGGTAGAGTAATTGATTGTTCTAATTGTAAGACAGATTATCGAATGAATCATCTTCATCTATTAATAAATTGAAACGAGTCTAAAGAACAGACGATACGAGAGAATGAAAGCGGCAGTAAAAGTTACGAACTACGTTCGGTACATACGCAGAGCGCGGCGATTGTTAGAGGCACGAACACGGGTCAACTGTTTCAGAAACGAAGATTTTTAGTAAGGCAGCGCGAGTCTCGGTCGTTAAATTTGGATAGCAAATGCTTAAAATCGGTTGCATTTGAAGAGAGAGATAGTTGCGTAATCGATGAAAAACAGAAAGAGGCAGGAAAGGAAGGAGTAGGCACTGTAGGCAGAGGAGGAGGAAAGAGTAAGAAGGCGCGATATCCTCCTCGGCAGGAGGTAGGAAGGTTGCAGTTGATTCGAGGTGGCCGGCAAGAAGGCAAGAAGGCACGAGTATAAAGGTAGCGTAGGAAAAGGTGAGGCGGACATGTAAGTGGTATCTCCCCCCTTTGAGGCGGGTAAGCAGGGAAGAGCAACTTTACCTTCCAAGAGCCGAGCTATGATGTTGTCAATATTCAGCTTGTCGGATTCTGCCATCGGGCCGGGGTTTCGTGCGCGTCCCGGGCTTCACACGGAGCACCTTTCTTCGGGGATGACCTTTGATTCTCCTGGATTTCACTCGCGTGGTACACAGCACTCAATTGCATTCGCGATTTCGGACAATGTACCCGCAATGGCCGCCCGGACAACCGCGCACTCCACTCCCTTTTACCCCCTCCCAGAGTATGCGAGCTCTTTCCTGCTCGATAGTGTTCGACTACGTTCGACCACGTTCGACTGCTCGATTTATCGAGCATGCTCCCTGCATACAACGTGAACGTAACAACAAGAAGGCAGATTAGTAAGTTCAGTATTGCCAATTACTTCGATTACTCGTTCGACAAGCGTGCTTATAGGGATGGAGTGCAAAATCACCAACAGTGATTTATCACAGTGATCGCAGAATTACGATCATGGTCGTGACCCAGATAGCACAACGTCTGGTAAAGTCTTAAAGACGTCCAAAAGGCGTTTTAAAGACGTCTTGTTACAAATCAAGACGTTCAGACCTAAAATGGACATAAACTAGACGTCTCTAAGACGAGGTGTGCTGTCTGGAAGATCTTGCGTATCACGGCTCTACCGCCGCCATTTTGTAAGAAAAAATACGAATTTTTCTGGAGAGAGTTGTATAATAACAGGCTTCATATTAAATTATCTGTTTATACCATTATCTTCCTAAAAAAATGCCGAAAATGACTGCAATGTTGCCCCATCTAAGGTGGCCTAATCCCCTAATCGATTCTCAGACCTCGAAACAAAAGAGAATCAAAATCAAAAAACGCGCTTCGTTGCGGGGAGTTCCTGGTCCCAGTCTGAGACACAAACCACGTCATTCACGTGACGCTGTGTTACGCCCGACTTCACGAAAGTGCGACACCAGCACCGCTCGCGATGCGGCTCAAAAGCTTATTTCTGACCACAGATTTTCTCTGCAATCTGCAAGATACCAGGGCTAACCAGGTTTACTCATATGGGTTTACTATCAGAGAGGCCGGAGTTGGCGGTATTTGATAAATTAATTGGAATATTTATTTTACGAAGCTCGTAAAAACATGCCAGAAAACGTGGTAAATATTATGATATTTTTCTCTTCATATCTTTGCATTAACGTTATTTGATGCGAAGAGGGAAGAATGGTTGTCTTTGTTTATTCAAAAAATTTAAACTGATGCTATAGGTTATATATCGCCGCGTTCGTCTTGAAATAAACCGCAACATATCAATCGTATATTTTCGTTTAGTTTAAAATGCCTACGTTTTATCCTTATCGAAGAAACAGTTTTAATGGCTTCAAATAACTTTTATTGTCGTCGATAGATCAATGTAATTATACAAGGATTTATTGAGACGAGATTAAGTATGAGAATTTGATTATTTGATTTTAATTTATGTCCACTCGTAGCTAAATGGTGACCATGTCGACGCGAAAAGCGTTAACTGTGAATCTCAAGAGAACGAAGAGGACACTAATGAAAATGATATACATTTCGAGCCAATTATTACCTTACCATTAATAGAAGTCTCCAACAACGAAGAGGATGAGGTTGAAATGATAAAAATGTAAATTCAGACTATCGACCATCATTCACACATTTTACACTTGAAACTAATAATGTTTCACTCGTAGGAGAGCAAAATTGTACCGTTACGATTCGTCCACTAACCCTGCGGAGTGGAAAGAACGTGGGACAGGAGAAGTAAAATTGTTAAGACACAACGTAAAAAATACAATTAGGGTTGTGATGCGCAGAGACAAGACATACAAAATCTGCGCTAATCATTTTGTAACACCCTGGATGGAATTAAAACCAAATTGTGGTAGCGACAGAGCATGGGTATGGAGCGTACTCGCCGATTATGCAGACGAACAGCTCAAACCAGAATTACTGGCTATACGATTCGCGAATGCCGAAAGTAAGCGTATCGATAGATCGGAGAAGTAGAAACATTAAGTAACAGAGTACGTCGGTATAATTTTTCCATGTGTTTGTTTGTTAAAGATGCGTCGGTTTGGAAGGAAGCATTCGAGAAGGCGAAGAAGATAGTAGGCTCAGAGTGCGAAATATACGCTGGGAAAAGTAGAGCGACAGACAAGCATTCAGAGAGCGATAGCGAATCTTCTAGCGACGTAAGTTACAGTGAAAGTACCGACAATGAAGAACAATCGAAGAAAGCGGCGGGAGACGAATGTTTGAAGGTTCAAAATAAGGAAGTGGAAAAATCAGACGACACCGCGAAACAAACGAAGACGGAAGAAAGCATGGACAAAGTATCGCACGAACTCGAGCAGTTACAGGTTAAGGAGTTGGGAGGGAAAAAGTAGATAACCATGTGCCGATTGGACGGACGTCTTAAACTACAAATACACATTCCGACGTAAACATAGGCGCATGCATATGCTTAACTATTTGAGCATCGAACGTAATGTAGGGAAAGTTTTTAGCAATAACGTTCACAGACAGGCGGAATATATATTCAGTTTACGAATAAGACAATATTTATACGAACGTTGCATGTTATCTGTGATTTTTTAACGGAAGATGTTTTAGCATTTATACTATACATACAAAAGTACGCTGTAACGGAAACAGACGTTAAATTTAACGGAAATGAGAAATTAATAAACATAAGAGCCGTCTAAATTTCAAAAGCAAAGGAATTTATTCGATTACAATTTCGCTAGATTTCCTTCAAATTCTTATATAGATAGGTAATAAATGTATCACATTCATACGCGGTCCTGTTTCCGAACAAAACCCATAATGATTGATATCAAAACCTCGTGTAGTCATTTATTTACGTTTTCAACTGACTACTTTTAAATGTTTTATTTCTTCTAATCGTATTTTCTCAATCTGTTACACGCTTACACAAATTACAGTGTAGAATATTGGAATGTTTGAAGTGAACGAGACTCGTCCACTGTCCCCTCGTATCGTCACGTCGCGTCGATCGTTTCGTCTGAATCTGCGAGAAACCAGCTGCTGAAAAAATATCGCGATTCAACTGTTCGTTGGACATGAAACATTAACGCGATGTTACTTCCGCAATGAGGCATACGGCGACATTGTTTTGTAATGTATCTCATAAAAGTTGTAGTTCCTTCACAGTTCGTCTCTGTGCAAGAACGAGTGGAGGATGTTCCGTTTCTCCTCCATCGTGCGTTTCTTTTCGTTCGATAGTTTTCCTTTCAAAATACCCTCTATCCTAGTTTGTTCCGATTGAACGAATACATCTCCCCTTTCCAATATCCTCTGCATAGTTTTAACGTAAACTTTAGCGGCAGCGCGCTGCGGCTCCGGTAATGTTTCCTCGAACACTTTAGCTTTGTTCAAGATTTCCTACGAAATACAATTTCATTGATTATGTACAATCGGTTTTAAGGTAATGTTATAAATTGCATCGCTTAATTCGCAAACGATCGTCACCTTCCTATACGTCTCTCCGCTGGATTTGAATTCCTCCGCGAGTCTGTCCAGTTGTTCCACGCAACCGGGTAGACCAAGATAAACGCCCGACTTTACTTTAATGAATCGTTTGATACTGTTCGCGGTAAAGTCGGTCCATTTGTCCGTGGCGAACGGGATCGGTTCCGTTTTTCCTTGCAGGAACAAAAGAACCGCCGGGAATTCTTCAGATTTAATCTTGTAGCGTGCAGCAAGATCAGAGTTGTCTTTGTTCCCATAATCTTTCACTCTAACTTCGGCTACCAGTAAATCGTGAGCATCCTTCGTGGCAGCGGCTATTTGTCCGTACTGCTCGTGTTTTTCTCCGTACGGAAACGCCACATCAAACTTCACAATCGCCGCTTTGAATTTAGGGATTACCTACAATATTTCATCTCTCACGACTGATCGTTTTTATCTGTGATGTCGCTCATCGACAGCGATTCAACCGGACGACTTTTTTTAACATAGTCTATTCTATTTTCTATGTACTAGAATCTATAATCAGA
The DNA here is from genome assembly GCA_929113495.1 of Andrena minutula. Taxonomy (NCBI): domain Eukaryota; kingdom Metazoa; phylum Arthropoda; class Insecta; order Hymenoptera; family Andrenidae; genus Andrena; species Andrena minutula. The sequence goes on from OV815995.1 coordinate 37,123,090, forward strand.
CGAACACGCATATGCTACGCGCTATCTGCAAATAGGTAGGCTGGAGATTTAAATTCCCGTTGATTTCGCGTGATGATGTGCAACCGAATCAATACTACTATCTCGAAAAATAAACGCCTTAACGTCTCTCGTTGGTCGAGCCATAAAACATTCTTTAATTCGTGTACTACGTTCTCTCATTTCTCTCAATTCATAATATATATATATATATATATACATTTTCGTATTCGTAGGTTATTTAACTTTATTCGTACAGAAAGTCAAGGATTTTAGGCTAAAAACGTAGTAACTCGATTGAGCGTCCTATACATATAACCATGACAACACAGAATATGTATGCATATATATGAATACATATGTATATATATATCCGTGGTGTGACTAGCGTAAGCAATCAAAGTACTTGAATCACCGGGTCGTTAGTGTCGTTACCCTATGCCACAATCGCAACAACTATAGTCAATACCTACTTGGTTTAGCAAACACAAAGAAAGGTACCTTGTCGAAGGAATAAGAATCCAGAGAGACGCATCCTTTGCAATCTTCGGCACCGGCAATTCCGATAGCAACGAGAATTACTGCGATCGATGGAAGCATGTTACGACTTACAAGCGACAAGATCCGTCCAATTCTTCAAATTGCTCGTATTCACTCGTAGAAAATAATGATTCTCAAATAAAGAATAAAATCGAAAGAGGAAAAATACGGAAATGTTCGGTCTGTCCGGCGTGGTGGCGCGCAAGGTGGTTTATATGTCAAGTTTGCCGATCGAATTAACGTACGTTCTGATAAAGTTGCGGATAAATCATACGGAAACGCAGCTGAAAAGCAAGGAACCGGTCTTTTGCCACGTTAAAGAAACTCCCTACTCGTCCTTCTAACTAACCTCGCGTTACGAATCACGAAGCAACCAGTCGGACAGATGAGAGAGACAGGCAGACAAGTAAAGTACACGCGGCGGCGGAGCTTACGCGCCTTTGTCGAATCAGAGAAGGACACGAAGCGCACGTTACAGGAGCGACCTCTCAATTTCAGCTAACTCAACGGCCGGCGCGGCGCAAGTGCAAAGGAGTAAGTTGTGACATAGATGGAACACGCGTATATACATGAACAAAATTAAATAAAATTAGCGCCTTTCAGCCCGTGTATGCACCCTGCCAGGTCATCAAAACAGGGTAAACATTTAGATATATGAAACCAGATATGTATCGATACCAACCGATACGCAAAGATACGTAAAATATATATATATATATGTAATACCGTTGTGATCGTTACCTTTTGCCACTTTCCTCTTCGATAAATCTTGGTTCTCCAATAACAAAGAAAAGTACAAGGGTATCTGTTTAATATACCTGGATGAAATTAATCACATACAAAACAAACAATTTATAGCTTTACTTTCACAACATTATGTATTACTTTTATAAATACAAAAGAATGGATTTTCTACGCGAAATCCCTCGCAGACCTAGAATAAATGAAATAAAGGAACATCCAGCACGCTCCATTCTATTCCCCGTTTCCAAAGGAAGAAAAAAAACTGTCTATCCGTGTCTCTAAACCTAAACCGTATTCAGGTTGTATGGATATGGAGCAGCATTAAAAAAGTATACTTTTCTCTAGCGAGATTCCATGGCAATTAGAATTCATGTGCTCGAATAGAAGTAAGTAAGCGCAACGCGTACATACCGTTCTATGAGAAAAGTAGAATACATCGGTGTTTGGTCAGACGTAGGATGGACGGGGAACGGAGACGAATGAAGAAATCGAAGAATAGAGCGTATGGGCGGTATGGTGTGTAGAGGGTAGGAAGCAAGGAATGCAGGAAAAGTGGGCAAGGGTGGGTGTCAGCCAGGCAGGCGGGCAGGCAGGCAGCTACTAGCTACGTATGTATGTACTAGAGAACAGGTATCCGCCGTAGGCGTTGTACGTTCATTGATGAGCGTATAACGCCCCGTGCCCGTGCCTTAGACTACTCGTGACGTCACTAAATCCCACGAACGCCTGCGCTCCGGTCAGGGCCGTACCCCTATCGCACGGTTCTTGCACCCACAGTTTCTCTGTGAAAAGACAGTTGTAAATCTAATTGTTATGTCGCCGCATCGTAGAATTTCTCTACGCTCCATATCTCCGCGAGTCTTTCGCGTTACGATCGGTTTTTCTAGCTCTCCTCCGCCCAATCCGGAGCATGTCTGTTCCGATGAAATGTGAGAACTGAAAGGGATGGGAACGTAAGAGTAAAGAAGAAAAATAGATTGTGTGTGAAAGACGAAGAAGGCGAGGAGGAAGGGAGGGACTGGGGAGCTCCGAGCGGGAGATGCGGAGCGGGGGCGGAGAAAGATAGGAGTAGAGTGGTAAAGCGTAGAAGGAGAAGGAACGATCGGTGTGGATCGTCTCGCTGGTATTGATTGGCTGTTGCGAAAGCTACACCAAGCTACACCACCGCGTAGCCACGAGGCGAACTATTCCGCTGGACGTCGAACGTTCCACAGGGTAATCGCGTGTTTCTCACGTTACCTAAGTAGTTTACTTGGCCGAGGGTTTTCGAAATATCGCTGCGCTCGATATCAGAGCTCGAGGGAGATACGGAGGAGAAAGAGCGGTAGGTTAGGATGCAACGCAAGCGTAGAAATGACGTAAGCGTAAGCGATCGCTAGCGATCCCTAGCGGGGAAGAGAGACTCTGTATCGGCATCGATCGTAGAATGACCCATATCCGGTGGTGACGAGAGTCCCTAACTCCCTACCCCTAGCTCGGTTTTCCACTACCGGCGCACCTCGCGTGTACGTTTAACGCCCTACACTTTACGCTTCACGCTCCGTCTCTCTCTCGCTCCCACCCCTGCCTTCCAACCCCTACGCTCGCGTATAACTACCTCCCGCCAGAACGCTATCTGCCCCCACTTCGCCGCTCCTTCCTCCGGTGGACGAGGAAACACCTCCTCCTCCCCCGTTTTCCAGCAGCCCTGCCGCCTGCCTTCCACGTCCGAACAGATCTTGGGGCTTGTACGGGATGATAGCCGAGTGAAAAAGCTCGCGAGTCCCGTGAAGTTCGCTTGTCAGCAGCAGCAGCCCTGGCCTGCCACAATCCCTTTGACTCGGTCATCGTAAGTGTCGTGCGCCCCGTGAACAAAAAGCCAAAAATGGTAGAGAGAGCAAGAGTGTGTGTGAACTCGAATGATAGTGTGGAGAGGTTTGTTCGTTCCAAGGAAAAGAGGAAGAATCAGAGAGCGAGAGAGAGAGAGAGAGATAGAGATATATGGGAAGGGAGAAAGAATGAGGGAATGATCGAAAGAGTACATGGTTGCGAGGAAAATTGACGGTAAACGAGGTTAAAACATAATACGTACGCTACGAAGTGTCAGAGTGCGTCGATAAAAGTGTCGAAGCGAACAGTTTCCTCGAGGTTGTCGAGTACATATCGCTGGAAATAAATCCAGACTCGGGGCTGTTAGAAATTGCCGGAAGGTGAATGCTAGAGCAATCGAACGGCCAAGGGAATGGATAAACGGCTAATGCTGTGAGTGTGAATAAGGAGACAGAGAGAGGTTGTGCATCGATACGTGATATTGTACGTGGAAGGGTACCGTAGCCAGTGTCGCCGCGCCACGCCGCGCTGTCGCTGCTACTCCCGCTGATAACTGTACTGTACGCTGTACAGTGTACGGGGTTGATAGTGATGCGTGACAGTTGACAGTGCGTTACGCTACGTTCCCTCGTTTTCGTCGTGCAGTGATGGTGTCCCCGGTGTTCCGTGCGCACCGGGTGTACATGTATACTACGTACCATTGGTAGTGAGATCAATAAGCAGTGCCGTACCACTCGACCCGTGCCCACACTGGCCACGGACGTAAACTCATTCTCAATGTCTTAGCTTCACGCCACCTCCTCTAACCACCTGCCCAACCAATCTTTTCTCTTCGAGTAACTCGACCATCGCCACCACCACGCGACCATTTCTTTTCTTTCTGAATATTTCATCGCGGCTCGGACGCCTTCAAACGGACGCCCTTTCTTTCCACTTTCAACGCGATCTCTCGCAATAGAAATTGCTCTATTCGGCGGATCCCTTTCCCTCCCCTATGCGTCACCCTATACACACACACACCTATCTATATACCGGTGACCAAGCGTTCGTCCTTTTTCCCTTGTCCTCGATTCCCATCGACCTCCACCGTTTCTTTATTATCGGGTCCTCCGACCGACATACATTTCCATCCTCCTTCCTTCTCCTTCTTCCTTGGTCCCTTTCCACTTAGCTCTTCTCTTTAACGTCGCGCTCCACGAGATTTCTTCTGCTTCAACATCCTAATCGATTGCCAACATCTTCCAGCGTGTCGTGCCCTTTCTTCAGCCTGAACGTCGTCTCGATTTATCTATCTGAACCTTTCGTCTGAAAGTTAAATTCTAGACGCGCGTGTAGTTAATTGCTTGTTGGTAGGAATATGTATGTCTCGCCTGGCCGAGATTGGGTCGCACGCGAGTCTCAGGGGTTAACCGGAAAAAAACCGGCGAAAACAAAGGGGAACTGTCGAAGGATCAGTATTCTCTGCCTTGAGGAATAAATCCGTTCAGGCACGCTTCGACACTTTTTCGATAATGAATTGCTGAAAACGGAATCGGACAAAGGTCGGACATAATGCGCGAGGTTCAAACGATACAAAGGCAAAGATTGCGCTGATCGAGGGTATCGTTTCAGTCTGCGCTCTGCACCGTTTTTCACTTTTCCATTTTTACCCTACCGTTGGATGTTTGCCAATAAAATTGTTCACTTGTGCAGAATCGTTTGTGGCGCGTTCCTTGCGATACCTATGTACATACGAGTAAGTACATACATTCTGTTTTCCTCTCGGGCGCCGCGCGGGCCGGGCGGCTAGAATGTAGGTTTCTATATATACATATAGTAGTGTCAGCAAAATTTAGGCTCCGAGCAACGTGCTCCGTGGCGTGATCGATTCGAAATTATCAATCAGCAAACACTCGCCCCAATGATTTCAGGCACAGAAAGTCCTGTCTCAATTTCTTCGAATAAAAGTAATATACCCGTCGATAGTCGTTGGTTTAACAATAAGATTCCGTACTTATTGTTAGATACTTTGCCTCGCAATTACCGACTCATCGGTAAACTCGATAAAGATATGTCGATGCGGCTGATGAGTAATCGGCTTCGCTATGTCGAGCAAGTTAACGCAATTAGAGAAATTAACGAAACACAGGCAAGGACTTTCGGTGACGCCGAAGTACGATCGAGACGTTTCTCGGGAACCAGGTTGCGCTTGCCTGTTGCCACTGATCTGGCCAATTGAATTTCTCATTCCAAAAAAAAAAAAGCGATCGGCAGCTGGGGATCGAGTCCCTGGCATGTGTGTGTTTTACAGTTCACACACGTTGAACAGAGATTTAATAGATAATAATACACGATCGATCGAACGAACGACGTGCCGATCGAGTAGTTAGTAGTACGTAACTCTCGCCTGTCAGTATCACGAAAATCGTCAGCGCAGAATTGTGCTTCACGGAGACCGCGTGTTAGATAAGTAGGTACATATAGGGCGCGCTGATGCTGATTCTAATTCTCGTTTCATCCTGTCTGCACGGGGCCGAATAGAAGAAAAGGAACAGAGAGTGCAGAGCTCATACCTAAGTTAAACTGTAGCGGAATTTGCAGTTGTATTAGTCACTATAATACCGGCCGTGTGTGGACGAGGTGTAAACGAGAGAGTATCAGTTTTCCACGGTGGTTCGTGGAAAGGTACGCGCTACCTTACCTTAGGACAGTAGCCGGGGCTATAGGGCCGTATGAAAAAAAAAAAGAATTTCTTTTCGCACTCAGAGAATCGCACGCCCGAGATCGTGCTGGCTCCGGAAAAGCCGCCAATTAATTAAGATAGCTCCTAGATACACGGTAGATCGATAGGGACTGGCCGTGATAAAGACGGGCGAGGGTTTTAGACTTGAGGGATGTTGCAGTGCTGTGGCGTTGGAGGTGGCGCTTCCACGGCACCTCAGGCTCCGCAGCTGCAGGATATCGGATCTGCTGTCGGGACTACCACCTCCACAAACACCACCATCATGCAGGACGCGGTTCTCGAATCCATCCTCGAGGTGAGCTTCAGAACCCTCCAAACTTTCGCCTTCCTTTCTCTTCCCCTTCCGTTTAAACCAGCCCCGTGTAAAGTTTTAACGAACGACTCGACTCTCAACCCTCATTGCTTGCGCGCAGCAACGAAATCGTTTGAAAACATTTGAAATAATGCAAAAGCAATGAAGCTTCTAGATCTGGAGGAAATTTCTCGGGAATGAAATCGGATCGAGCAAGTATTACGTACGATATTAATGTGCACGTAATAATCGTGATAATCGTATTACCTATTCGTGGGCTCCCGCTTCATGTTAATATTTTCGAACGTTAAGGTAAAAGACCCAATACGTGGACACGTCCCAGTAGCTGGACACTGGTGCAAAAATACTGATTAGTACATTTAATATCCGCTTTATCGAAAAAAGAACTATTTTATTAAATTATTCAAATATTTAGTAAAATATATTCATATATATATTTGACTAAATATTTGAATAATTTAATAAAATAGTTCTTTTGCACCAGTGTCCAGCTACTGGGACGTGTCCACGTATTGGGTCTTTTACCTTACACTACCGCGGAAAAAAAGGAACGCACGAGCTTGCGGCGCTCGTTGCGTCGAGCAAGTTGGACGTTGATGGAAATTCGATCGCATCTACTTACATACACACACACGTACATGCATAGCTCCGAGGCATTCCAAGTACATGCACACAGGTACAAAAGCTCCTGCCTGGCGTTATTAATCGTCGGTGCTCTCACCTGATCGTCTTTTCTGCGCTGAACGCGTTACTCGAGTCGCTTAGCCACCTTCATTCATAAATATTAAATAGAACTCGATGCCCGTGCAGGCAGTTTCGAAGGGCATTTCGACATCGGGATTGCAGTTGTACGTTTTCGCTCGCTTCACTTCCGACTCGTTCGTTGAATCTTTAAAAAGCATTTTTTATCTGGAAAACCGTGGCGTAATCGTGTAATTATGTAATTGTCGGTTGGTTGAAACTATGACGATGATCTTGCAGCAAATGCGTGAAACGAAAACCCGAAAGGCGGAACTGGAACGACAACATGCAGAAGCACAGAACCAATTGCGCGAGAAGATAGCAGGACGCTATCAGGGCCCGGAGTCGGTTGAAGCGCTGCAGTCCAAGATAAGGGAGCTCGAGAAGAAGACAGAGTTACAGATGGTCAGGCACGAAGAATTGACGCTGGAGATGACGAGTCTGAGACACGCTCGAAGCAGAGGGCCGATGATGAGCCACTCCACGGTCCCGACTACTTGGCCCCCGGCTGGTTCCGAAATCGACCGAATAATAGCAAAAATAGAACAAGATAATAGGTGCGTTTCTTAATATTCCAAACTCCCCAATTGCGTGGCAAGCGAGTATGCGTATTTATGTATAATATTTGCTGATGCAGCACTAGTAGGCTGATACACGAGTTGGATCATACCCGAGGAACAATCACCACGCAGCAACCCTCGCATCAGCAAGGTATCCTGCGATCCAGCTCGGAAAATCTCCCGAACCTCGGTCAGCATCAACATCCGCCCCATCCGCACGCTTTGAGCCTTGGAATGCCAACGCAGATGGGTCATGTACGTAAAGTAATTGACTTGTTAATTAGACAAATATATTAACGTAACTATGAAACCTGTAGAGCTAAATAAAACAGTAGAACCAAAACAGTACGCAGGTTCGCCTATGCCGCTGACACCTATGATGCCCGGATGCCCAGCGCTGACGCCGAACGGGCCGCCGTATCACTACAGCGAGCCAATACCACCGGCCCCCTCGCTCTCCAGCAGCCAATCGCAACCCGTTTTCCAACAAAAGATCCAACAGTATCAGCAACAGCAACCATCTCACACCGACCTGTCGACCTCTCATTCCCAAAGTGCTCTGCCGACGTCACAGCAGAAGCAACAACAAGCGCACACCCACTTCACCAGCAATCAGTACCAGGAGAGTTACCCTCACACGCAAACCTATCAGCAGCCGCTCCAGCCGCAGCAGCAACAGCAGCAACAGCAACCGCAACAGCAGCATCCAGCCTCTACATCGTACCTGACGCCGTCTAGTCAAAACGTAATATCACATTATACGCAGCCAACTCAGACCGCCCAAACGTATCAATTGAATGGAAGTCAACAGGTACCAGAAACTTCCTCCTTCCCTTTACCGCCTACGCAAAATGCTAATACATACATAGCCGTCCCTCTGTTTAAAACGCTCGCGGTAACGCTCAGGTTCGTTTAAATTTCCTTGGGATTCGTGGTGTGCGCAGGCAACGACGTATCCAAGTTTGTCAATAACGTCGCACCCGAATGGAACCTATAATACAGGAGCGGCTACCTTCACTGGCCAACTGTCGCATCACAATTACTCCGTTCCGCAAACCAGCATTCCGCAAACGACGCTCTCCTCGTTGCCGCCCTATTCGTCGAGCTCCTTCCATTCGACTCTGGGCGCGCTTACCAGTGTACCCCAAACCGTTCTTCCCTTCTCTAGTGTACAGAGCACCTACGCCACTAGTGGATCGACTTACTCAACCGTCGGGACCAATGCTTTTGGCGCGTCGGGCGTGAGCTCAGGTACGAATCCAATCGCCTCCCTTCGATCCCCGTCCTAAGTCCCTATTCCCCCACCTCTCAGCACTCTCAGCACTTCTCAGCAGCCAGAAACCCGATCGACACTCGCTTACTCGGTAGATTCGCTGGATTCGCTGGCAAGAATTTTGAGAAGGTGTTTTTCCCGTTGCAGGCACCACTTCGACGGGCTTGTTGCAAGCGATAAGCGACCCACTCCAAGCCATGCAACAACTTTCCGCACAGTCCCAGGCGAACCAGCTTCAACAGCAGGCCATCATCCAACAGATTCAGCAAAGTTTGCGCGCCAGTTCGCCAACCGCCACTGCTTCCGCGGGCCAGCTCTACCTTGGCCCAAGGCAAATGCCAAAGATACCCAGTAGCATACTATCGAATCCCTTGGATCGATTGACCAATGACAATATCGTGGCCGAGGGTCAAGTAGACATGCTGGACATACCCGGCAAGGGCAGGTGTTACGTTTATACCGCCCGTTTCACCTACGAGCCGTTTCAGCATTCGCCGAACGAGAATCCAGAAGCGGAGCTGCCCGTGCAGGGTGGCGATTACCTGCTGGTCTGGGGCCAGCCTGACGAGGACGGTTTCCTCGACGCGGAAACGCTGGACGGCAGACGCGGCCTGGTCCCAGCTAATTTCGTTCAAAAATTAGTTGGCGATGATCTACTGCAATTCCACCAAGCCGTTCTGGGCCTCCGGGACGTGGACGATTCAGCTTCTACTAATATTCCTCAAGTGAGCAATCTGCACCGCCATGTCAGCAACCGCCTTGTCTTCCTTCTACGGAAAAATCTGATTCTGCAGTTTTACGTAAAAGCTAGACTGAAACCTAACTCGCCATCGATCATCTGACATACGTATCTTAAATATGCTTACGCTATCGAGTTTCGATACCTACTCCGTCCCTCTCGGGAAGCCTGGTTGGACAAAATTCTGATTGCGACTCGCTTTTCTAGTGCTACCTGCAGGATATCGACCTCGAGCTGGCGGCCCTAGAGGAAGGCAATCGGAATCGACAGGCCGAACTGTCCGAGTACGCGGAGTTGGATAATATCGCGGAAGAAGACGAACAGGAACCACCAGGTTGGTATACTTTCGTATCATCTGCGCCGACCTATGGTTGTTCGGTAGTTTTAGATGAAACGCCTAGACACGCCATTACGTGCCTATGTAATTGCTGTATCTGTACATAATGTTCTAACTAAACTTAAACCGTAGAGTACGCTTAACGTCGCTTGTTAAATGTTCTGGGGTTCAAACTCAACACTTGCGTATCGTCATCCCTAATATGCCTACCATACACATACAAGTAGCTCACACCCATAATCGTAGACTGTTTAAAATCACATTAAATTTTTACAATTGGTTCAAAGGTTTTCAGTTTTTTCAGAAGCTAGAAGGATTAGTTTGCTAAGTGACGTGCTTCGTCGTTTTGAAAATAATTGGTCGGAATAGAAAAAAAATAGTAAAGGTCGTTTTTTCAACTTCTTTTTCTGAGCCTCTAATGAAAATTCAAAAAACACGTTTGTAGATTTAAGTAAGTTGTATACATGCTGAAAATTTCGTCAAAATCGGTTAACGTTGCTCTGAGCTACAAACGTTTAAAGATCGCAAAATAAGGTCGAAAATCGCGAAATTCACGAAATCAACGATTGGAAGAAATTCCAATTTTTTCAAATTGATGAAACACGGGATTTAGTGAACTAATTCAATCCTTCTAGCTTCTGGAAAAGAATTCATGTCGTTTGGAACAATTTTCAAAATGTTGTGCGATTTTAAAGTAAATTTTTTGCGAGATTTTTTCACGCCGCTCCCTCAAATTTTTCCACAGGGTAAGAAAATAATTCCTGTAAAAGACGAAGTTGATCGGGTAAGAGGAAGACGTGGCACATTGAACTTGAATGCTTTTTATTTTTCTAACTCCTTTTTATTCATGGTAGTATATCATTAATACATGTTTATAAATCGTTGGATTTGTCTTTTTACGCTCTGTAACAATATAGAATCAAAATATAAGATAACTTAAAAAACAAATTTATGACCTTCAAAATTCAAAAATTAATTTTCAGAAAAAACTTTTTGTTAGCATAATATTTACCTCGTCAAACAGTACAATTTTCGTCTAAGAGTTTGGCAAAAACTCCATGTCTTGACGTGGAGTTACTTTTATTTCAAAACTTCTCGTTCGATGTGCCACGTCTACCCAACGTCCAATCGATCTTAAATTTTGTACAAATTATTTTTTCATGAAATGGAACAACTTTAGGGGGCGGCTTGCTAAAACTGTTGTGATCGCAAAAAGGTCCACCTTAATGTAATATGTATATGTACCTACACTATACCTGCTAACAATAAGTAGCTACCTATTAGACGCGTGAGACCCTGGGCAACCCCATTATATATTACCTAAGCTTGTCAATTGAAGCGATTATCACTGAAGCGTCCGCATTTTTAGAAGAAGCGCATGCCACTACACGGTAAACTGTAAACTGTAAAGTGTTAAAGTGTAAAACAACAAAGTTGGAAAAGGGTGAAGTAAGTATGTTTGGTGGAAGTGGTGAAGAGCTAGAGCGGAATCTTGCATTTTGCTGAATGTTATTGGATGGATTTAGGCTGGCTTAGAGACTTAGATAGCGAAAGATTTTTAGCTACAGCTAGGCTTGTCTTGTGTTTTTTTCCCTGAAGAAGTCTACCTGTTTTCGGACCTAGTTCCGGCGCCGCAGCATCTTACTCTGGAGCGGCAGCTGAACAAGAGCGTGCTAATCGGCTGGACGCCACCGGAAAATACTCACCAGCTAGAGTCGTACCACGTCTACGTGGACGGAGTGCTGAAGGTTACCGTGAAAGCGACCGAAAGGACCAGAGCGTTGGTCGAAGGAGTCGATTCTACTCGGGTTCGTATAATAAAAGATATTTCTACCGTGTCCCTTCGAATTTTCATTCGACCAGCATATTTAAGGCGGTCAATATGGATTCGAAGGTACATAGCTATATAGCATAAGAGTATCTCGCAAGGAATCTCACGTTGGAGCGAGATGTACGCTCCTCGTGAGATCCTGCGTGCGAGCAAGCACGGGAATTGTTGCAACCAGTTGATCTAGTTCTATTCCCCCGTACAGCCGCACAGAATAAGCGTACGCTCGGTGACACACTCGAGAAGAACATCCCGGGATGCTGCTTGCACGATGGTGATTGGTAAGGATGTCGCGTTGGGTCCAACCGCTGTCAAGGCATCGAACGTGACCGCCACCAGCGCGGTGATATCCTGGCTACCGAGCAACAGCAATCACCAGCACGTGGTGTGCGTGAACAACGTGGAAGTTCGAACGGTGAAGCCTGGTGTCTACAGACACACCATCACCGGCTTGGCTCCATCCACGATCTACAGAGTGACCGTCAAGGCGAAGAACCTAAGAGCCACGCACTTCGAGGACCAAAACGCTCAAGCGGCCAACAACTTGGCGTGTCACGTCCATTTCAAAACGTTACCCAAGGGACTGCCGGATCCTCCGGTCGATATCCAGGTTAATAGCTGCGTTTTAATAGCGTCTGCGTTTCTAATCCTCCGAGTCGGGAGGAAGCTTTCGTAGTTGGCTAGAGAAATAATGACGATGCGTTGCGGTATTTCCCGACAAGGTGGAGGCTGGACCGCAGGACGGCACTTTGCTAGTGACCTGGCAGCCTGTTGCCCTAAACGGTTCGGCCGTCACCGGTTACGCGGTGTACGCCGACGGGAAAAAGGTCACCGACGTAGACAGCCCCACCGGTGACCACGCTCTGGTCGACATACACAAACTGATGGGTTTGAATCCGAAACATATCACGGTCAGGACTAAAAGCAGGGAAAGCCAGTCGGGCGATAGCTGTGCCACTGCCATTCCCTGCAGCGTTCTTCGCGGTGGCGCCACCACCCATTTGCAGCACGGATCCGCGCACATGCAAGACCAGGGTCAAGGGCAGAGCTCCATCACCGGGCAGCCGGACGACGCCAATAGGTTGCGAATGCCCGGAGCAAGCCAGCGATACCCGACAACCTCTGTACAACCCTCTCACATGAGGAGACACGCAACCACCAGGCTCGATGCTCACGGCCAAGTGATCATCGAGACCGACGAGAATTTGTCCGACAAAGAGATTTACCCTGGACAGAGCATGTCCCAGATGGGTAAGAGAGCCACTTTCGGAAGCCGCTGTCCGCCATCAGGCGAAACTAAGCATCTCCCTCTGTTCCCCAGGGGTACCAGATATCGCCAAGGACTCGGCCAGCGAAGCAAATTACAGCGAGGAGGACGACCCGTCGCGCAGAGGTAGAGGCATGCCGTTGCACCACGGTGGCCACCAACGGTATGGGCCGCAAATGGGCCAGCAAGGACTCGCCGGCACGCATAGATCCGGAAGAGTGGCGGGACCCGGTGGTAGACCCCAAGATCCATATTACGACCAACCAGGTACGCGCAAAACGGATTGGTCTTCTATAAGCTTCCTCCCTTCTTTTTCTCTTGAAAATTTTCTGCAGGAAACCAAAGAAGTCGAGCCCCTGGTTACCGCGGTAGCCGAGATATGCAAAGTCAAGGCGGCACGGCTTATCCGCCGAGCAGCGGCCAGCAACTCAACAAAAGAACACGTTTGTTCGTGGCTCTTTTCAAGTACGATCCCACCTCCATGTCCCCTAATCCGGATGCCTGTGAAGAATTAGCATTTTCCAATGGCGACACCATCAAGGTATCATCTTTCTCAAATCTCGATACATAATACATATGATAATACCTCTACCTTCTATTCCAAATACAATTGCCTGGCTAACGAAACGGTTCTCGGCAGGTGTACGGCGACAAAGACGCGGACGGATTTTACTGGGGCGAATGCTACGGTAGACAAGGATTTGTCCCTTGTAATATGGTGCAAGAGATCCAGGATCCGAGCCAACTGAGCCAGGCTCAACCTGGAAGGAGAAGCAGATGGGGAGACACTTACTCCAATATGCCTGTCAAGAAGATGATAGCTCTCTACGACTATGACCCGCACAAATTGTCCCCTAACGTCGATACTGTAAGACCCTTAGCAGTTTTATCTTTCCGAGTAACGAAAACCCATATATTGTAGAGTGGCATTTTTATTTACGCTGAGAGAGTGGTGCGCTTCTTCTGTTGTAGCAAGCGGAGCTGAGGTTTCGAACCGGAAACGAGATTTACGTGTACGGCGATCTGGACGACGATGGATTCTATATGGGTGAACTGAACGGGGTCCGAGGTTTAGTACCCAGTAACTATCTCGCGGAAGCGCCCGATCAGCCGCCCCAAGGGCAACTTCCACCGGATAGCAGGAGGCCTCCTGGTCAGAGCCAAGGTCCCGGAGCCAGAGGACCACCTCCTCCTCCGCGGGAACCTCCTCCTTCTGCTCATCGACGGGGCAAAGGTAACATCCTCCGATCGATCCGCCTTTCGATCTTTTTTTCCTATACCTTACGTGGCACGTATGTAAATAGCTCCTCAGGCCAACCGAATCGACGCGCGATCTCCTTAAAGCCCTAAACTTTACATAAAATCTTCATCCTCGTCAAAAGCTCGTCAGAGCAGACGAGCAGCGAGAAACAGGTGCAACGATAAGCAGGATCGAAGCAAATTGTAAGAAAAGGATACACTTTCTAGGATTCCTAGGAACACGCATTAGCACACTGAAAAGAAAAGAAAGAAAGCAGGAACGAATGAACGAAAAAAAACGGACGAACGAACGTACGAACGAACGAAAATGATTAACAAAAAAAAACTGGCTCGAGGGGTTAAGGTAAATAAATTCACACTGACGTTGTTTGTTCGGCCTGTAAGCGCCAATCGGTTACGTGAGAATAGAAAACGAAGAAGAAACGGAATGCTAATGAAGTCGGTTCTAAAGGAAAGGGAGCGGAGGGGGTGGATAGGAAAGGGCAGAAAAGGAGCAAGCGAAAGAACATGCCGACGTCGGTGTGAATGAAAAATAGAAACGGCAAGCAACACAAGACACGAAACTAGATGTGCCAGACGACAGGCAGAACGGTCACACAAGTACATATATGTAGTGTATATGATTGGTCGGCTTAACGAGGCCCGATCGGTATTAATCCAATCGAACCTTATATTTCTAGGTTTATACGATTCTTGCCAAATTACCGAAACTTTCTAAACCGACTATTTCGCTGAAATGTTTAAGTAAGTCACTTGATGCTTTTCGCTAGAAGGGAATCAGTTTTATTTAAGTAGCCCTTTGATCACGACTTTCTGGCGACTCATTCAAAATTGGCGGAACGTAGGATCAAGTGACGAATTTCTTACGAAACGTCCAGTAACATATTCGCGCAATGTGTGAATGCGATTTTATATTTGCAAAGTTTTTTAGGAACACGTACATTGCCATATGCAAAGCGATTTCTCTATCTATCCATCTATCTGCCTATCTATCTATCTATCTAACTTTCTATCTATCTAATCTATCTATCTCTCTATCTATCTACCTTTCTATCTATCTATCTATACATATATCTACCTATCTATCTGTTTATTTATTTATACATATGTATATAATAAGACACTATTATATATACATATACACATACATACGCATGTATGTATGCAAGTATATCTATACATAATAAGACAAAATAAAACACTAAGCTGCTTTCAGTGTCTCTATCAACTATCAAGCGTGCGTGTGTGCGTGTGCGTGTTCGTGAGTGCGCGCGTATGTATTGTATTTTGTACAATTTACTTTTGGAGCACTTTCCTGCTCTATACTGTTTTACATGCCTACCTTTTCTCTATCTACTATACATATATAGTATATGTGTGACATTTATGCTGTATACGTATGTATACGTGTATATGCGCGTGTATATGCATTTTACACATACCTGCAGATCTGCATATACACCGGTACATATATGCTTTTATATACATACATGTATATAAGTGAGAAATGTACACGTATACATATATTTGCGTGCATTCTATAACGACATAATCTGTTTCTGTGTGCCTGAACTGATCGATGGTCGTCGTGTCACATGATTGTCGTTCGTGTCGTGTTGTCATGCTGGCCATTTAAGCATTTTAAGCACTGAGAACTTAACAACTTGTATGTAGATCGTTTTCACGGCTCGTCCGAGACTATCGAGCCTATCGATACGATGTTCGGTCATAGTTCGTGTCTTGATGCGTAAAATCACGGGCAAGATTTACCTACGTGTACGCGAGTTGCCCAGGTTCTGCCGAGTGCCGAGTAATTCGAATCTGCCTCTTAAGCATTGGGCGAGAAGTACCTATGTACATAAACATATGTACCTACTGTTTTCCATTGGGGGAGAGTAAAGAGAGACGGCGCGGCAAAAAAAAAAGATAAAAAATGGATGGAACGCGAGGTGGCGAAAATTTGGCAAATAGGAGAAATGAT
Source organism: Andrena minutula (assembly GCA_929113495.1). Taxonomy (NCBI): domain Eukaryota; kingdom Metazoa; phylum Arthropoda; class Insecta; order Hymenoptera; family Andrenidae; genus Andrena; species Andrena minutula. The sequence goes on from OV815995.1 coordinate 37,139,201, forward strand.
AGATAACAAAGGACCATTACTCGGCACACTCGGTACACTCGGCAGATTCGGCCGCGTATTCAACCGTTCATTTAAAAGAGATAAATGCGCCATGAATGACAACACGGTTCTGTTCTCTTCTCTGTTGCTAGATGCCTGCATTGTGCCTGTGTCTGTCCCTGTCTGTCACTTAGACTCTAGACAACAACAACAACAACAACAACAACAACCATCACTAATGAACAACCAACAACATCAACTCCAACATCAACAAAACAATCCACCGCATCTAGCGTACCAACAAGCGAATCACCACAGCTACACGACTGTAACCACGTCCAATCAACATGGGCCCACACCCATGGGTGCCCATCAGCAAGGTCCCGTACCACCCCACCTTCAACAGCAGGTGAGTCCACTGCTCTATCCACAACTTTTCACTGGTGCTTGTCGACGTGCTTTCAATACTACTCTCGCTGCAAACTCTGTTGTACAATATTTCGACTATACATTACTCTTTTCTTCCTTTTTACTAAATAATTCACCTTAACGATCTTTCTCTCCTTCTTTCCTTCTCTCCTGCTCCCGCTCCTCACGCCTCACCGTCCGCTTCGCACTCCTTCACTTTGTCCCCGCCTCTGATTATGTTCTTCATGGTCTCCTTTCTTTTCTTTTCTTTTCCCTTCTTTTTCTGACGGTTATTCGTCGTTATCGGTCAAAAGTCTGGAAAACGAGAATTGTTCAGGTAATTAAATATAAATACAAACACGAACACAGTGTTTCCAGTATGTACTTGCAGTACAATACAAGATACCGATAACAGCACTGGCATTACTCAACATTTCATTACACTAGTTTACAAAATAAAAAAAAATTGTGCAGCAGATGTCTATATTTTTTTCTTATGTAATATGGCCCGGTGATTTCGATAATAAGGTCTAAAAAAGTTTCTATGGATATGTTTTCGAGATATCGACAGATGAAGATTTTACCTGTCTTTCAAAAAGGTGGTAATACATGTTTGCGAATATCTCGTGTTGCGAATGTCCGATATGGTAAAAAATTATCTCAAATTAAAGATAATTGAATCACCAATAAATGTCACTCACAAAATTCTCAAATCGATTCAGTAGATCGGGTGAAATCGATGGAAATATGTGAAAGAAGTCATTTTTTTCGATTGAAATTGACATCGACAATTTATTTTATCATCTGGGAAAAATCGAAATAGCAAAAATGGGCCCAGTTTCTCATTTCTTACGTTGAGTTTGCATTTTTACGAAGAAAACAAGGTGCTACTGAGAAAATCTATGGAGAAACACCGAAGATAGAGATAATTGTGTGAAAATACTAAACTTTCATTTTTTTCGGTTTTGTTTTTTTTTTCATTTTATTGTGTTATTGCAATTTTAATTAATTCTGTACATTTTTTGCAAGTCTTTTGTTTTAGAAATAGTTCTGGCTCTTTTTTGTCTTTTGTTCGTTTTGGGATTCGTTTCTCTTCTGAGGAACCAAATATAATCTCCCATTATTGCCTCATCCCAAAATCCACGATACCGCCGCTCAATACCCTTCATAACCTGATGAAATCTCTCTTTGTGTTCGTCATTTACGTCAGCAAGATTTTACGGGAAAAAATTCAAGTGAGAATACAAGAAATGGATCTTCAGAGACATATTTATGTTTGTTGAAAAAATAAAAAAAAATGAAAGCCACGCAATAGAAAATGAAGTACGGGCAGAAATATATATAAAAAAATTATGTTAAACGATTTTATTAAAAATGCACTAAAATATAAAAAAAAAAATATTTTTTGTACTACAATTTCGGTGGCGTTTTTTTACTTTAAATAAAATCGTAGCACAGGGTGTCTCACGACAAATTCATTTTGACGCTTGATGCCGTATTAAATTAATTCATATTCTGTTATGAAAAATCTTGCTCCACGATTTTATTTAAAGTGAGAAAACACCATCGAAATTGACCAAAATGAACAAAAGACAAAAAAGAGCCAGAACTATTTCTAACACACACATATTATAACAAAATACTTAAAAAAATCTGCAGAATGAATTAAAATTTGAAACAACACAATAAAATGGAGAAAACCTGAGAAAAAATAAAATTTTATTATCTTCACACAATTGTCTCTATCTTCGGTGTTTATCCATAGATTTTCTCAGTAGCACCTTGTTTTTTCTTTGTAAAAGTGCAGACTCAACATAAGAAATGAGAAACTGACCCTGTTTTTGCGATTTCGATTTTTCCCAGATGATTAAATGAATTGTCGATGTCAATTTCGATCGAAAAAAATGACTTTATTCGCATATTTTCATTGATTTCACCCGAACTACTGAACCGATTTAAAAATTTTATCAGGTACATTTGTTGGCGATTCAATTATCTTTAATTTGAGATAATTTTCGATAATTCACCTGTCGATATCTCGACGACATACCCATGGAATTTTTTTTAGACCTTATCTTCGGAATCAGCGGGCCATTTTACATAAGAAAAAAATTGTGGCATCTGCGTTACAAAATGGTTGTAAACTGGTGTTATTTAAATACTTGATTGACTTATAATCGAGTCGATGAATTATACTATCGATATCTTCAATTGAATGTATTACTATACAATATAGAAAATGCCATGTCGCGAAGCATGTCGTTAGACGACGGTCACGTAAAATTTCCATAACGTTTTGCACAACCACTGTGTAGTACCTAACTAAATATACATATGTACGCCTATGGGAATTCTTGCACTTTTCAACTGTTTTGAAAAAAGTCACTAAAGCTCTAGATTTTCGGTTAGAATATTTTAAGAGAATTCTTCCACGGCAAAGTTTACGTATACTTGCGTTTATGGTGCAAAGCTAATAGCTTTTCTTGAGAGCTTGCAAGCATGCTTATACGCCGATATTAGGGTGGCTCTTATTTACTCTTAGTAAAAAAAATTTCAACATTTTCTTCAGGGCATCCTTCAGAATTCTTCCAAATAATAAAAAAAATCAATCTGTCTAAAGTTTGAGCCCGATCGGACAACTGGAAAAGATGCCCCTGGGCCCTTAAACATTTAAATAATTATTTAACAGCTCGCAAAGTCGATTTTCTATAATATCCTCCAAGTTATTGATCGAATACAAAGATATGTCAAACAAAAGTTGTAGATCCATACAAGGAGCATCTTTTATGTTGTATTAGTTTTTCTCGGGCGACAAACCATTTACGAAAAAAGTCCGAAAAACTAAAAAAAAAGTTGAAAGTTTAAATGCTTCTCGAACACTCTTTTTGTGTTCAAACACAGTTTTTTTGGACTTTTTTCAAAAACCGTTTGTCGCATGAGAAAAAGTAATACGACATAGAGGAAGCTACTTGTCCGGATCTACAACTTTAGTTTGGTATAATTTTTTATATAATCAATAACTTGGAGGATATTATATAAAATCGACTTTTCCAACTGTTAAATAATTATTTAAATGTTCAAGGAGCACCTTTTCCCGTTATCCGATCGGGTTCAAAAGTTACACAGATTTTTTTAATTATTTTGAACTATTCTGGAGGGTACCCCGAAGAAAATCTTGAAAAAAAAATTTACCAAGAGTACATAAGTGCCACCCTAATAAACATACATACATACACACACACCTGTTCTGTACGGATGCGCCAGAAATCACGCTTTGTTGGTAAATTAAAACTCTTACGATTTCCTGGTTTCCATTCTTCTCCTTCACTTCCCCTACATTACTATACCATATTCCATCGTGCTTGCTTCCAGTACGATAAACGATCTAAATAAATAGAAACGAACGATCGTTACGTCGACCGAACATAGGCCGAACACTCCTTTTCCTTTGCTCAATTAATGATGCATCGGTAAAACGGCTGACTCCTCGTAGAGAAAATCACAGACAAGTACACGTACCTATAGCAATAACTAATAGCAACCCAATAGCAATACCATGCAACATAGAATATACTAGGGCTAGGGAAGTGTTAAACACTCTTCTAAACGTGTGAAACAGTGTCATACAGACAACTGACCGCGTAAATCTCACAGATACGAATGGTTGTCTTGTTCGCGGTCAGTTTTCACTTTAACGCCCATTAAAACCCGTATCCGTACTCGGACCACGTGCCCCTGTCAGCCAAGGTACAGGAACGAGACAGAAATGACGAAGAGCGAGGCAGAGCGAGAGAGATGGAGCTGACGTACAGAAACTTCGAAATCGCCGCGGTCGTTGCTTCGATTAACCGTAGTTGCTTTAATTTCTAGGGGAAGGGGAGGGGAGGCGCGATCAATCGTGTTAGTAACGTGCCGGGAGGTATGCAGGGCCCTGGACAACACATGCAGCAAGCGCAGCAACAGCAACAGCAACTACAACAGCAGCAGCAACAAGACTACCAGCAACAGAATCAATCGTATCAGCAGCAACAGGCGAAGCAGCAGAACCAGAGCTACTCGCAGCAGAATCAAGGGTATCAACAGCAAGGTTCGGTATTCGGTCCGCAAGGCCAGCAATTCCCGCAGCAGCAGCAGCAGCAGCCTCAGCAGCAGTCTCAGCAACAGCAGCAACAGAATCAGGGCCCGTCGATGCAGGCCGGGCAGGGGACGAGCAAACCCATGAGAGGGATACCGACAGTGCTGCCAACGGCCCAATCCAAGTCCCAGCCGCCCCCCGGCCAGGGCCAACAGCAGCAGCAACAGCCGCAACAGCAAAGTACAGGGCCGAATCTGATGCAAAAGTTCACGGAGATGGCCGGCGCCAGCGCTGGCGGCGATATCCTATCGAAAGGGAAAGAACTGATTTTCATGAAGTTTGGTCTGGGCAAGTGAGCCACTACCCTGCCCGTGTCGCTAGCTCGCTCCGTTTCCTTTATAACTCTATCACTCCTCTCTGATCGCTTCCGCGCGGGTCCTATGTACATCTCTCCACTATCCAGAGGAATCAGTATTAAGTGTTAATTTTATTAATCGATCGCGGAGAGCAAGCGAGCCGCGCAGGCAGGAACGGAACCGTTACCTACGGACGCATCTCGCGTCCGATCAGTTCTTCGCGAATAACCCTCGCACGATATCATACACATTATGCACACATACGTACGTATGTGAACGTGTGCCGCCATTGCTGCTGCTGCTGCTGGTGCTGTCAACTTTCAACCATTCCGATTGAATCGTTTGAACGGGAATACCTGGTACCTATGTATGTATTATATCCGATCGTACGCCCGAGAATCGCTATCTTCCTATCTTCCTTTCTCGTTGCTTCGAAGCCAATCTCTCCTCTCCGTAGGACCACCAACTAAAACAATCTTTGCTAGCTGTTTAGTATCTTTCGGTGACATATCTTGCGAAAATTGTCGAGAACTTAGACGGTTGCGACGTAGAGTTGAGCGGAAATTAACGACTCCCGCTTCCGAGCGACAACACTCCTATAACTTCTTTCCCCATTCTATTCTTCATCTTCTTTTCCCTCCTTCTCTCTTGCCCTAGCTACTTACTCTCCTGTTTGGCTGTTACGTAGCTCATTGAAATTGGTTAGCAAGAGAAGATTTTCAGAAGCGAAATCCAGATCGAGCAGGCGATACTGTAACTATGGGTCACATATGTAATAATAACTAGATTGGTAACAGCTGCGTATACATACAAGGAAACAGGGGTGTGCCCTTGCGACATCTCACTCAGATACGGCAATCGTGTATCGGGCTTCAACTAATCTCGAGGCAACCCAAGGTTTAAATACAAGAAACGTTGATATCTGTTTCATATTCTTGGGAGAGCGAAGTAATTTTGTTGGAGTTTCAAAAGGTCCCGGGATGACAGGATGACGAGAATCAAACAATCTATTCGTCCTCTTGTTCTCTATCGTGCCGTGTCGTGTCGCATCCTGCTGTTTCCTTCCTCCTTTCCCCTATTTCCATCCAATACTATATCATTTCTCCGTTCCGAGGCATGCAACCCGACTTTACGCTTACCCATTCTCAAGACTGCTCAAGACAGCGAGAGGATGGGCAAATAGTCTGTTGAAAGAAATTTAATTAAAGTAGATTAACACGATACGAGCTTCGACCATTCGAAGAATCTAAGACTATATGGAACGTAGCTCCTTGTCGTGCTCGAACACGTCTGCAAATACAACAAATATTTTACAAACGAAAAGTCAAACGATACTAAATAATACACGTGCTAACGCGTAACTGACCGGAAGGATTATAATCCAGCGAATCATGGATCAAGTTGAACTACGTCGTATATATATATATTTATATAAATATATAAATATATACATAACTAACTAATTAACTAAACAAATGAAATCATTGATTGATTGGTTGGTTGATTGATTGATTAATTCCTTAATATCGTCCCAATATGAAGGGGCTTACGCTCGATCGGCAAAAGAAGATATTGCGGTGGAACCGTGGGTATTAGACTGAGGATTGAGGGGAATATTCGGAAATAGCATACGTATGTTACAGTAATGAGATATACATATATACATATATACATATACGCGTATACAGATATACATACATATACATATGCATATAGGTACATATACATATTATATTTAACTATTGCAAAGTGTTGTTACATCGCTACTTATATCGTGTTTTGTACAAAGTATCCCTACCTTTGATTGTTCTTTTCCTTTCGCCGTGATAATACATATAATATACATATAAGTGTACATGTACAGAAAGAGAAGCGGGGAATCCTTAGGAAGGCAGATAAAGCGCGACGAATTTCAGATTCATTTAGCCAGAATCAGTTTGAGAATCACAACGGAACTCGTATTTGTTGTTAAATATCGCGGTTGTGTCTGTAACGTTTGTGTTAACCGAGCGCCGCCGACGCGACGCGACGGACGCAGCGACAAGCGACTAAAAGCGGTTCGGCAAATCATAGTTGATTAAATAGCTAGCAGGGTATCAAGCACGCGGCCCAGTTAACGTTCGTCCTGTACCAAGGCTCACCGTCCTGGCCTCACCCAACAACATCTATTGCGATTTCAATTACAAGCGCGAAAGCGAAGGTATAATTCGATGGGTGCACCATTTAATTGGCTGAAACACGCGATATTAGCGCGCAGAGGTTTGTATTGGGATAGAGAAACGGAGGTTGGACGCGGACGGTTCGCAAACACTACAGATGTACACGGCTCCATCTTTTTTCTTTCTCTTTTTGTCTCTACAAGAACAAGAATAGTAAAAGAAATAACTATTACTACATCTATCATAGGTACTACTCTACCACCACCTCGGCCTTCTACATGTATCTAGGCTCTAGGTCTAGGTTCTAGATTCTAGATTTTCTAGAATCACAAAGCATAAACTTAACTCTCTGGAAAAGTTTCTAGCGTTTACCAGGACCTTGTTAGCCCTTGTCACGAATAGCCCGTTACTGGACCACGAGTTTGACCTATATGTATACCTGTCCTAGTACCTACGACCTGCGACTTTGTTTGTCAGTTGGTCCGATTCGCGAGTCTTGCTGTTGGAGGATCGTGTCCGCGGTAAATCGCGCAGGAGTTACGCCGCGCGTCTATATGTACATACATGTGTAATACGATTATGGACCAAAGAGCGCATTCTCGGGAGACCATTTCTACGGAAAATCGTATCTTTTTTCGTCCTCTTCAGTTAACGTGAACGGAATAGGCGCATAATCCCGAAATTCGTAGTTAGGTATGCGGCGTCCTGCGGCGTCGGCGTTGCGACACGCAACCGCTGTTTCTTGCAATTCGAAGCGAAGGTGTTAGGTTTAAAATGAAATTCGGTTCTAGTGTTTGTCGGTAAAGCCGGTGAAGCGATACCCAAGTTTAACACATTACACATATGCGTGCAGTTTACTCGTGGTGCTCCTGCTCGCTTTAACGGGCAAAACGAACATGTTTAAATCGATGGATTTTTCTCGGCCTGTAATCGTGCGAGCGTCGAGAACGCAACGTCCGCCTCAATCAAAATTCCCTCGATATGCGTCTATCTACATAACCTCCTTTGCGTAGAATCTAACCCAGTTGGAGTACACGTAGGCCACACCATTAGATTACATATGTAGCTACCTGTCGCGTCCACGCGTCCGATTGGTAAAACCTTGATGCGATACAATAGGGTTTTCGATATCGTTACTCTTCCTTCGCGTCTCTAATCGTAAGAGATTAAGAATCTTGCGATTAAAGCGAAACGTCGATAGGAGGTTCGTAGTCTCCTGTAGCTGAAAGCCCCTTTCTTCGAAAATGTTATTTGTGAAAATGTTCCAACGACGATCGTACGAAGACAGTTTCGTTTCCCCGATGAAAAGCTCTTCGTCCGATGCAACTCGTCGCATCCATGTCCGGAACCACCGTGAATCTTTACTTTCTACATATCTCACTCGAAATCCTAAAAAAAAAAACGACAAAAGAGGAAAAAAAAGAAAAGAAGACTGACGCAACATGTAAGATTTACAAACACTTGACAGTTAACGCGTTTGCTACCATCGATCCACCGATCGACTCGCGTCTAAATGGAGAACAGAAAATATCTGAAATAACGAGAAATCACTCGTCGGAGTATTAAAGAGGAAAGAACCTTCGCTGCTAGCGAATGCGTTAACCGATGTCACTTGGCGAATCTCTAGAGTCTAGCCTCTATCATCTTCCATCTCTCTAACGCTTTCGTCTCGTCTTTTTTCTACTTGATCGAGAGTCGAGACCGTGGTGAGCGATTTTCAGAGCGTATACACTATAGTCTATAGTCTATGCTGTATAGTGTATACGAGAGAGAGAAGGGAAGGCGTATCGAGTGTGTTTGAGAGAAAATGATGAACAAGTCACGAACAACTTCTATCCATTATCGTTAGATGTTAGATATAGTAATTTACGCAAGTAGTATTAACGTTAACGACACACCAAAAAGTCAAAGAAGAAGGAGAAAAGATTTCAGTACCCCACGTATTGTATCGAGAGCAAATTTCTGTCTCTTCTCTTTGTGATCAGACCAAATCTTAGGAGATAATAGTTTTAACAACAACAGGAACAATAAGCTGACACAATGCAACGGTCGAACACGATTATCAACTAATGAATAATTCTTACGATTAGTCGAATTTGTTTCTTGAAATGTTTACCTAAAAGGGGAAGGTGATTTGAACACAAGCACAGACCCAACATAAGAAAGGAAAAAAAAAGAGAAATGTAGGAGGAGAAGAAGGAGACAAAAGTGTAAGAGAGCGGTAACGGGAAGGAGTGGAGGTGGTGGAGGGGAGGGGGCGGGGTGTAATAATAATGAGAGAAATTTGAATTCTCTTAGCTATATCGCGAAATCGTTTGTCAACCCTCATTTCTGTCTAGTATCTCACTTGTACATTGTCATTGTTATAAATTTAGTCGTTGAATGGATTCGTGTAAAAATCTTTTGATACCGCGACAGCTGATACCGCTACGTGAGCCGCAAGTGTAAGCCGCGCCGAGATTCATGCGTACGTGTACGCATATCCTATACTTAATTACGTTACGCGAGCCTGATCGGGGAATGATGGCCGATCGATCGTTGATCCTCCTTCGCCCGCAATACCGTCTAAACTCTAAAGTCTAAACCATGTAGATTCAAACTTTTCTTCATCTGGCAAGCAGTAACTAAAGAGCGTTAAATCGATAAGCGCATTTCGGGGAAACTCGAAATGCTTCCCTTCAGAAACCCTATGTTTTCCATTTCTCCCCCCAGAAATACATAGGCAAACGCGCGAACACGCGTTTCTTTTTTTTTTCTTTTATCAATTTAGCTCACGACTAGCGAAATAGTAGACGATACTCTGGCCTCTGGCAGTTGTTACTAACGAGTATTCATTCTCTATCAGAGGATTAAAGCCCCGTTTAGAATTTTCTTTTGCAAAGACCATTTACAGAGAGACAGAAGAAGGAAGGAAGGAAAGAGGAAGAATGTGCATGCGTGTGCGCGTGTAGAGGCAACAGAGAGTAATCGGCGACGCGGTGATCGCGCCTAAATCAGGACGTAGAAGAAGCTGAGAAACATATTTGGATGGTGTGTTAGTCAGGCGCAAATTATTGTCATTCTTTCTCTTACCCTAAGATATCCTAAGATTGTATAAACAGAACGTAGCGCAAAGAAGAAATCAATGATGTACACATATACAACTTTTAATATAACGAAGTATTGCATCGATCAAGTATGTATGTCGATTCGCCAGCTACGTACGTTTGTCATTGAGTAATCTTGCGCTTTGTTTTTTCTATGAATCGGTAAATAACGATCTATTCCTTGTTAGCCCAATTGAAATAACGAGAAAAAAAACTGCTACAAAAGAGAAAAATCAACAAAAACATAATGTTATTATAAACAATTAATTAATAAAAAACGAATCTTGTTTGTTGTTACTTTTGGTATCCTCGTCAAGTCCTTTTCACCGACCACGAGTTGTCCTTCATCGGACACGGAAGTGCGGGAATTGTGGAAATTACATTTCACGGGAGTTAGATGAACGAAGGTATTTTATTTCGCTGATTCCACACCGCTCTGATATAAATGTACAAGTACATGTAGTAGATATAATGTACTATACGGAATGTGTGTACTCATGCTGTGTACACGTATATATATAATCGAGCGATGTATGTATGTATGCACGATATATGCAGGTTCCAAATACGAAGGACTAACGGGATAGCGAAGCCAGCAAATTCATAATCTACGTGTCCTCTTCCCAGACAGTCTCAGTCAGGATAGCAATGTTATCCAATCCTCTCATTGGTGCATACTCCAAAGTCCACATCAAATTGGTAAAAACAACTGAAATCAATATTGTCAGTTTTGAGTCTGAACCCGAGATATAAATTAAAAAATAACTAAAATGCACTAAAAAAAACTTACGCATCTCGCCCTGATGCAAATCCGCTATCAGCTCCGGACATGAACTGTTACAAGGATTGATAGGGGTCAAACGAAGCTGCGTAGCTCCTCGCAACTGAGCGAGAGCAATCAGACCAGAGTCTAGTTCGACCTTTTTATAACTCGGGCTATTGTAATCCGAAGACATGAGGACCCAATTGAAATGCGCCGGCGAGACCGTACTCGAAAGGAAGTATGGCCGCTGGTAATATTTTCGTAGAACCTTTACCGCGTTGATGTCGCAGTTCTGCCAATGCACAAACCATTTAGCCACTTCCGGGGAATGTACTCGGCGCAAGAAAGCTGCCAAATCGGACGAACCAGTTCTTAAATTCGACGTCAGAGCACAAGGTACAGTTTCCATCAATCGTTCGTTTTCCAAGTAGAGCTGTTGTTTGTATGAAATAAATGCTATATCAGATATGCTGCTCAGCTCTTTTGTAGTAAGTACTTATTATTCTGAATAGAAAGTATTTATTCTCTCGACTTGCCAAATACCGTTCTTTCTACCTACATGAGTGATATTATCGAACCAGAAGTAATCTGTATTCATAACGGTCCATGAGTCCATTGCATCCACGATAATTGCAGGTGCGTCACGGCTCAAATAATTATCGACTAGATTCCGATATCTGACGTCTGACAACCGATCGATGGTCTCCAATGCTTCGCAGGTCTGAAAATTCATTTAACTTTAAATCATAACTGGTGAACAGTTTAAACTAACTTAATATCAGTAGAAACTTAATATCAATGATCGTACCACGCAATCCTCCTCTGTAATGGTATAATCATTGTAAAACGGGTTGTTGATCATACAATTCTCGTAATACAGTGGCTGCCAATTCCAAATCGGCAATACTTTGATGAGTAACAGGCGACTGATCGCTGTAAAGTGCGTCCCAACAAAGTCAAGCTGCGCAGCTAGACAAGCTAAAGTGCCAAACACTATCAGGACAAGTGTACCACGAAAAACAAGTTGTAACCAGGAACGCCGCATCGCAGCCACCAACGGCTGACAAATAATATCCATCTCTTCTTCTGTGAAACCTGCCTGTTGACAATACCTACGAGCAACAGTGTTATCATGAATTAAATAATCAATATTATTAACAGATATGTATTTCTTTAATTTACTTGTAAAAAGAATTCAGTTCGTCGTCTATTAATCGCAGTTTCTCCGAGTGAGACATTTCTTGTTCCTTCACGTAAGTGTAATTATTCTTCCGTGGTTGTTTAATGCATTTACTACTCGACATTTTCTCCTCCGTAATTCGATACAGATTAATTCACAGCCACTCGGGTCCGCAACTGAAAAAACAATCTTCTGACAATCTGTGTATTGTTGAACAGTGACAGCAAGTGACAGTAGTGACAGCGTCGCCGGTAAGTTTGGGTAAGTTTGTGCATGCGCACATGGATTGGCGGGCTTAAGCTACGCTGGATGGAGGGGGAAACACTTACAGGAGCGGTGGTAATGTGCGCATGAACTGCGCCTGCGTCAGTCACGCAGCTTTAACACTGCTTCTGTAGGTGTTTCCCCCTCCATCAATGTAGCTTAAGTCGCCGATCCTTACATGCGCACATCAGCGCACGTCGCCGCACATCTTCGGACGCACATCACGCGACGAAAATATTGATTCTTACTACTGCCACAGAGTACAGACCAGTGCAGAGTGGGTACTCGTGGGTATACTCCATCCTATACCTGGTCTGTACGGAGTTATTACAGACCAGGCATCGGATTTGCAGATCATTCCCGACTGTTCTCGACGGTCCTCACTCAGCACCGTTCCCAACGGTGCAGCCATCTTTCCATGTGCTTCTGTCACATGCAACGTTATCAATTCAGAGTGGAATTCGATCGCGATCCTACTAGCGGTTAGAATTGAAACTAAATATGTTTAAAATCGATCTCGATCGACACTGATCCACACCATCCACACCACACTATGAAGCTATGAACTATATCGATTATAGTCCAGTGAAATTAGACGGAAATGTGCCCAATTTACGGAATAAATCACAGCAAACTAAATTTTGGTATGGGCCTTTATTTGGTCGTTATAAACAATATGTCAAAAATCTCCATCGATCCGACCGCCGCTAAAAATTTCATAGACGGTTAAAAAAAGGAACGGCTTTTCGCGAATATTTCGTTAGCTAGCAGCTTGACGATAAAAATAGTTATTATGAAATTTATACCTTAGGAAATTCTCTACAAAAAAGATGTTATGAGTTTTTTTCGTAGGAGTAATCGTTTTCGTGTATGTCGGGTTACTAAGTTTCAACCCCCATAATTTTGATAAGAGAAGATCCCGAAATCCGGAAATTCAAAAAATTATGAAACTTTGTAAATATGTAGATGTTCTCCTGAGTATAACGCAATTTTGTTTGCTGCCCAAATTCATTCCAAGAAGGTGCAATTGACCCCTGAAAAATGTTCTATTTTGTATTGTTATTCGTGAACTGTAGGAAATATAAAAAAGGGTTCAGGAAAAAATGACTTCTTTTAATTAGAACTATCTTTTGGTAAATTAAAATAGCCAGAATTTAAGGGGTCAATTTTACCACCTATGAGCGAATTTGGACAGCAAATAAAAATTGCATTGTAATCAGGAGAAAATCCTCCAGATATTAATAAAATCCAGGAATTGTTTCATCTTCCGGGTTCGGGATCTTACCTTGTAAGCAGTGACGAATCTGCAGTTATGCATGTCTAATCAGATGTTTGCGAAAGTGACGTCAATCGATTCTTTATCTCTTCCCGACAAAGGAATCCCGAAAATGTCGTATAATTCAAAGACGCACGTGCAAGTTAAATTTGCAATTTTCAAATTTTTTGAATTTGCGATAGGGGATCTTCCCTAATAAAAAAAAAAGTTCTCAACGGTTGAGCTCAACGGTCAACGGTTGAGTCCGCTGAACGCACCCAATGAGAAAACGATAAGGAACTGTATATGTACATATATAAGTATGTACATACATACTAGAACACTTTGAGGGCAAAGTCGTTTACTTATCAATGTAAATTGTATGGCAATAATTATCATTACATATAGTTACAGTATGTAACTTACACACAAACATTCTTATTCGCGATTTGTATTTGGGACGATTGGCGACGATTTCGATCGGTAAGTTCCAGTTCATCTTAAACATGCGCACGAGTTCTTCTTTTGCATTTAATACCTACATACCTACCTATACATAAACCGAGCAATGGAATAATGGTGGGATTTTAAATCCAAATGTTGCAGGTTTATGATATTTCAGTTTTATCATTTTTCAATTTTTATTGTCGATCGAAGTACAAGTTAGGAAAATGTACAAAGCAAGGTTACTGGGTAAGTTGCGATAATTAGTGTGCAAATAGCGATTTACCGAAGAAAAATCTGATTATTGTAATTGAATATTTCCACTTTTCTCTTCACAAGTTGCTGGAAATGTGTCTTCAGCATTGCACACTATCACTCGAAATATTGCTGGTCTCTCAATGTTACCGGAGACACACCAAATGCTTCAGAAGACATGCAAGTACATACTTATATTTACAAACAATTATTCCTAACATATTTATTTATCAATTGCTAATCTCCCTGATCTATTTATTAAGATTCCATAAAATATTTTACATTATTCGTACGATGTAACATATAATATGTATTATCGTAGGGATTTCGTGGAAGGGGAGTTGAAACCAATAGCAGCAGAAATCGATAGGAAGCATATCTATCCGAAAGAGCAAATAAGAAAAATGGGGGAATTGGGTTTAATGAGCGTAGCTGTGCCTGAAAGTTTAGGTGGAACCGGGCTAGATTATCTGGCCTATGCCGTTGCGATGGAAGAAATATCCAGAGGTTGCGCCAGTACAGGTGTTATAATGAGCGTACACAATTCTCTTTATTTAGGGCCAATAGAAAAGTTTGGCAATCGAGATCAGGCAGAGAAATACATTACCCCTTTCTTAACTGGTTCGAAACTTGGATGTTTTGCTCTTAGCGAACCTGGTAATGGTAGCGACGCGGGTGCTGCTTCTACCACTGCCAAACTGGATGGATCTAAGTATAATATCAATGGCACAAAATCGTGGATAACAAATGGTTACGAATCGGATGCTATCGTTTTATTCGCCACAACGGATAAGTCTAAAATGCATAAAGGAATAAGCGCGTTCATAGTTGATAAGCCCACCGAGGGCCTCTCCGTTGGTAAGAAAGAGGACAAGCTGGGTATCCGAGGTAGCAGCACTTGTTCGTTAATATTGGAAGAATGCAAAGTGTCGGACGAAAACCTATTAGGGGAACCAGGAATGGGTTTTAAAATTGCAATGATGACTCTGGGTATGAAATAAATACGGATATTTACGCGAGTATACGATACATAAACACCAGCTCTACTTATTACTTTTAGATGCCGGTAGAATAGGCATTGCTGCGCAAGCTTTAGGCATAGCTCAGGCATCTCTTGACTGTGCAATCGCGTATGCAGCTAACCGCCAAGCATTTGGTAATCCAATAATCAAGTTACATGCGATTCAACAAAAGATCGCGGACATGGCATTGAGGCTGGAGAGTTCAAGATTATTAACGTGGCGCGCTGCTGTACTGAAAGACAGCGGCAAACCGTACACGAAGGTATATGTAAAAAGGAAGCTCGCAGAGACACGCTATTCATATAACTAATGCATTGATTCCGTAGGAGGCTGCTATGGCGAAATTGTCGGCATCCGAGGCATCTACTTTTTGCGCCCATCAATGTATACAAATTTTAGGCGGCATGGGTTACGTTAACGACATGCCAGCGGAACGTCATTATAGGGATGCACGTATTACCGAAATTTACGAGGGTACATCAGAAATACAAAGGCTCGTCATCGCCGGAAGCATTATAAAAGAATACAATTGACGGTTTTCAGTATTCTCAATGTAACACGCGAATATTTTTATCTACTTTTATATTATATCTCTACTATATACATACATATACATATATATATATTTTGTATACGGAAAAAGTTTTAATAAATTTCATATATCATGATTTATGCTTTTCATATGGAGAAAACATAAGATATAGACATCATGATTTCGAGAAAAATGCATTTGAATACCTCACTTCTAATGTCTATATCTTCGATATTTTTGCGAATTTTAGTTCCAAATTTTTAGGAAACATTCATGCTATATCGAACACTGAAAATATGGAATTTTTTTTTATATTTTTGGTATATTGCGGTATGTGCTCCTCCTTTAAAAGTTTAAAAAACATTCCTCGAAAATAAAAATTCCATTTCCGTTTCATAAATAAAAAGTGTTCGAGAAGCATTTAAACTTTCAAAATTGGAGTTTTTTCTAGTTTTTCGGACTTTTTTCGAAAACGGTTTGTCGCGCGAGAAAAAGTAATACAACATAAAAGATGCTCCTTGTCCGGATCTACAACTTTTGTTTGACACATTTATTGATTTAATCAATAACTTGGTGGATATTATAGAAAATCGACTTTGTGAGCTGTTAAATAATTATTTAAATGTTTAAGGGCCCAGGGGCATCTTTTCCAGTTATCCAATCGGGCTCAAACTTTACACAGATTGATTTTTTTTATTATCTGCAACTACTCTGGAGGGTGCCCCGAAGAAAATTGAAAAGTCGAAAATAATTGCCACCCTAGTATACATAAGTACTGCGCTCAATAGCGTAACGTTTTGGGCCGAAAAAGAACCTGGGCAGTGGGTACTCCCAGCCGAGGGTTAAATGAATACTAACGCACAGAGGAGGTGGACACTGCTCACAATAAGATTTTATTTTAAAACCCCCAATAATATCGAAATCTGGCAACTTAAATGCTAAAAGTCAACTGAGCAGCATAAATTCTCATACTCCATCCAGTGGGAGGTCTAAAAGTAAGTTAATCTTTAATTCACCTAGGTTGTATTTCTAAAGCTATCTTAAATACTATGCTGTAGAGCCCGGTATAACAGGTAACGGTATACATACAATTTGTGCAAATGGCAAATACAGTTCCATCTCAACTACCTATATAACTTTAAACGAATTACTCTTGTTGTGTAAGCGAACATGTCGGATATGAATGGTATGCGGCTAGATTTCGTTTCTTGTACAAAGGCCTATTGGAATGCAAAGAAATGTTTAAGTGTATATTTAAATTCCATTGTATGCCAATTTACACATACACACACACAGGCAGGCAGGCAGGCACGCACACAGTAACTCATCCTTCCAGCGTCCGCTTGCTCTCGCAGAGAAGTGAAAAGTAGTTCTCTTCTCGTTTCTCCTTTCTCGTTTCTTTTCTATAGAATTACACTTCATTTACTTAATTACTTCGATATTTCTCATAAACAATCCATCCTACTACCACGATCTCATTAAACATCCGTAAATTTGTAAATTTGGCCCTAATTGGTATGTATATTTCCATCCGTAAATTTTTCAATGGAAAAGAAAAGAAAAATGTAAAAGAAGCGTATGTAATCACTATCTGAGATAAGTAATCTACTGACCATTTTATCGAATCTGACGGTAACGTTCAACGTTAGTAGTACTTGTATACATTGCCATAAAATTAATGTTCGCTTGCAGAACTGCTAAAATACTTTTCTTTAATTTCCTGGTTATTGTACATCATTGTATAAGGCTTAAAGAATATCAGATTATGCCGCGTAAATTCAGTAGAATAGCAGAAATTACATCAAGCGCGACAATGTCTGTTTTTTTGTCCTTTTCAACTTTAACACGACAGGTCTACGTAATCTGTAAGACAAAGACATGTGTAAACCACAAGTGACTATCATCGAACTCGCGAACTTGGATTTGTATGTCGAGTGTTCTTCTGTCTCTACTGTCGCAAGCATTTTTAAGCTGCTTGCTTATTAATTCTGATACTGAACTACTATGGTGTTAAATAATTAATGCTTTTTTCCACCTATATTCAATTTTATCGAACTGTACTCTTTTTCTTGAATATTTTACACATCATATAGGTTGAACCGATTCATATCAGCTCTCTCCTTTCTTATTATTGGTTATATTATAATCTTTGACTGTAGATAAATGTATCTAAGACGCTTGTAAATGTAAATAAATTAAAATCATAAGTAGGTTTAATAGACACTGAATCTAGACACGTAAGTTCTGGAAATTGTCTCGATCCTGCAAGACCGCCTATGACAAAACATATACGAGTGTAGTTCCATAGGTATGCGCATGTATCGGAGACATATAAGGAAATTCATTTAACCATCCATAAAAGAACTCGTACACGGCTCAAATATCAGCTTGCATACCCCTTACTTCTCCTTGATGTCTTTGCTGAAACAGAAAACGTACAAATAGCTCTTGCTATTAGCTGTAAATGCACAATCGCGTCGATCTAATTCCCAAAAATTCTTTACCCTATCTAATTCTTCTTTTGTACGCTCTTCGATTGCTCTAATATCCTCCATGGTTAGACCATACCAACGGTCTATCCAGCAAAACACTTGTCTATGAAAATTAGTAAACAGACGCCTTTCCGCTTTCTGGATAAAGTTCTCCACACGATTCTGTAGACCAAACCATTTAAATTCACAAGTGACTAGCTTGTAGCAGGTCATAACAGGCTGAACGTTATTTTTCCAGTCTTTGCTGACCAGAGGGCCTCGATTTGTTTTCACAGATTTAAATTTCGTCGGATCTTCGTCCTCTTTGTAATCAGCATTCGCAACTGGATCGTTTGCGATATCTATATGCACCACCTCTCTAATCTTTAGTTTGTCAGGAGGCAGTTCATGCACCTAACAATTAACAATTAATCAGATATAACAGACAAAAGAAAGTTGCATTTAATTTCAGGTCTTTATACGTACGTTATGTTGATCTCCAACATCATCGATGTGAAATGACTCTATCATAATCACAAAATTTTCTTTCATGTACCCAGGATTCTGTAAAAAAAATAGCGACGCTTCAGCCAATGAGAATTCGCTAACATTTCAAGTGTTATCGTCAAGTTATACTTACGCTTATAACAGTTTTACAATAAGGGTAAGCATTCCAAGCTTCTTCGTGAATCTCCAAAGAATTCTTTGGCAACAATATGCGAATAAAAGCGGGCACTTTACTAGCTAAATGATAAATTTTATATGTATATTGACCCGATGAATACTTTCCACCAAGCAAAGGATAATCCGTGAACGGCTCATTTTTTAGCACCTCTATACCCTCTCCACCTCCTGTATTATTTTTGCTTGCCTCTGCTACGGAGTATAGTTGCGCCACTTGATACTGTCATAAAGCAAATCACATTTTACGATGCATTACATGCTCTATAAATTAGGGTAACGTAAAGTTTATTCCAACACGCAAAGGCTTATAAAACGCATGTTCGGTCGCAAAGAGACCTTTGACCAATTTTAACAGAAGATACAAAGATACTTTATTTCTTGTAATTTATTCAATAAACTAAACAATTTATTCCACCAGTGATACCTATTTCTTTCTATACAGAGTACAAAGAACATAAGTGAAACTGGAGAAATCTGATGTCCATTACGATGGTAGTAAAGAAACCTCAAGTGAAACGCGATCGCACGAAGAAGTGACATTTATTACAGAAGAATTAGTGACGGTACAAGAAGAAAATTAGCATGATACTGCAACAGTTACTAATTCATAGAATCAAAATCTCAAGACGTAAGATCGAAAGTGACTATACCCGCTTGGAAGCAGGGATTTATTAAATGAATTGCAACTTTCTTGGATTACACGATACCGATATATATATACACAGAAGCTAATTCGAGGTTGTTTTCCATTTTGTGATGGAATAACAGATTTCAAAGTGGGTCATTATAAAGAGACCTATGTAGCTGTTGATGAAATAAGTACATACCTCTGCCACTGTAAGAGGCAAAGTGACACGGCTGTAACAGAAAGAATAATTGTAGTTGTATTCTGTCGGCTGATAATAAGAAACTGATTATCTGCAAGGAATGGCCTTGAATACACTCAAGTGCAAAATTAAGTATATCGTGCATCACCGGGTATCGGGAACCGAACGTCAGATGTAACGTAAAATAAACGAACGTTTCAATAAAACTTCCTTATCTGCCCGAATGCGAGCGAAATCGAATCGTTCGCGTAGTATAAAATTTCGCTCGCACCGATGCTAAGGGATGAAGGTATATCCCTATCCCTCTTCGCCCCTCCAAGCCCACCCGCTGTTAAAGATTAGTAACCATATCCATCCCGAGAATTGCTTTCAAATATTCGACTATGTAGTAACCGCCTATCGGATTCTATTCGACTAACAGTGAAAATCGTCGCGACAACTTACAATTCTTTGATCAGCATTTTAACAAGCAGAGCACATGGGCCACAGTAATTTCTGTCTGACCACGCAGCACCACCCTTGCCTCGGTAAATTCACTCGCGTTATCTTTCAACCCGCAGTCATACGCATACAACGGCGCCGCCGACTTCCCACTTCCCAACCGACTGGCACACACTTGACCACTCAGCAGACACTACACTGCACTACACTGCCACGGCCACCGAAGCACCGAAAAGCACATATACACTTGCGCACACGTGTCCATCGAATTTCCCCCACTCTTTATCTCACGGATACTTTGCAAATGACGTCATGCCTCATGCATTCTAATTCGCATGCGCGCTAATCATCCAGCAACCCCAGCAACCTGACAATTATTAACCATTTTGGGGATTTTAGCTACGATAAACCATTGCCATTGCGAATCTTGCGAATCTTGCGAATGCACAAATCAGCAAAAATATTAGTATTGGCTTATTCTTTGTGTAATATCGACAATCTTATGCTCATTGTATATGTGTGTGTAGTATGTATGTACGTACGTACATACTTTTTGCTACTTGTGTAATGCACGATGAAGAGTGGACTAACTTCACGCAGTTAGCATCTGCTTCGCAACCATCCCTTCTACAACATTTCCTGAATATGGTCTAACCGTATCAATCCTATCATGGACCTATGGCGTGTTGCGGTTTTCGTTCCCACCATATTCACGAAATATTGTAGAAATTTTTCGCGAAATGGTCGCGAAGCAGATGCTAACCGTGTGAACATGGGCCAGTGTTTGTTGCGCTCTGGGTAGTGGACCGATATCGAACGATACCAAACGATATTTTCGTGCTGCGTGAGTGCGCACGCGACACGCATCAGCAAGTGCACGATGGCAAGTAGCAAGTAACTTCACATGGTTGGCATTTGTTCCGCGAAAGCGCGAATATTTCTACAATATTTCATGCATATGGTTTATTAGGCCTGTGGCATTGCTGTAACCCATTTTGACGAAATATTGTAAGTAATAGCGCATTCCGATGGTCGTACTGATCCGCACTGAGTGTGAACTTTTTTCGCTTCCAATTGGCTAAAATTCGCACTCAATGCGACTGTCCGAATACGCTATAAGTATGTAAGATTAGGTAAGACCCAGTAAGATTCCGCTTTACATGCATACGAAGGACTGTCTGCTTATTTCTTCAGGAAAAGTGGAATGATCTGATAAAAGTAACGTAAATAGTACGAAGGCTTTCGATTTCATTAGTACATTATACCTATATAGTGCAGTTGAAACGGAATATATTAAAATGTAAGATATATAATATTAGCATTCAATGTTAAAAGGCTGAATAAAATGTTGGATTTGGAGGAGAGAAGAGCATAGACGCATAGAACAGTCTTCTAACCTTTTCGAGGAGACGAAGGAGCAGTACGTAATTTGTTAGAAGAGAACAAAATCGTCCAACTTGCATCGTAAACAGACTCCCTTGTATAAAAAAACCTGCGAGTTACTTATCACACTTGAAACATGTATTTTTATTTAATGATCGCCGAAAACATACCAAGATCATAAATAAGACTTCTTGCTTCCCCATCCTTTTTCAAACATCCCCTTTTCATTGTCATTGTATCTTCGATGTAACGAAAATCAAATCACTCGAAGTCTCCGAGAGGTACTTAAGTATTGATATTATCTTGGACACCGCGTCAATATGCGGGCACGCTGGCTTTCGTCTATGGCACTGCATAATTGAGAATCAATTTTCTGATTACCTTGAATTGTTACGCGATATTCGGCGAATGAACAGGCTGCAATAAGTATCTGGATGAAAAAAATAGCTTTATATTTACGACAGATGCGTCGTTTGTAATAAATGCTTGAATCTCCATCTAAATGTTCGATAGAAATGATTTGCAAAGGAAAACTTTCACCACATGATAGGTACATGTACAAATATATTAGAAAGGTACGTTAGGAGCGTCATACAATTAAGGAATTATACATTATATGCTACAAACGATTTCTTACACGCATTATCCGAGTATAATGTTTAAGTTATCACTAAAACGGGATGCAACGATTTTATTGCATAAAAAGCACATCTCGCGTAAAAAGTCAAGTCAGATCAAGTCAGATCAAGTCTGATCAAATCAGATCAAATCAGATCTTAGTTTCAGTTCTTCTTCGATTCGAAAGAACGCTGTTCGTTCTGTCCTCGTACGCAAGCACAGAACGAAGAAATAACGTTACTCGATCGACAGATTCGAGCGCAGAACAAACTAGCGAACGTCGAGTAAACGGAAGAAGCTACTATCGAGTGCACTAAGCGAATCGAGCGACCAATACATAGTTGGTCGCTTGGATTGAAAATCTCGAGTATATCATTGCGAATGTCGTCTATCACTTACACTTACTCTTGCCGTCGAGTAATTTTTTCCAAAGGTCAAACTGTTCGCTATATTTGACCATATGTATACTGATACCTCGCTGAACATTACACGCACTGTAAGTGATCTTTTTGTTTAAAAATTCATTAGCATGCGTCCTCTTGATTCCTAGCTTACTCGCAACGATTCCAGTCACAAACACATCTTCGAGTTTCAGATATGTTTGGTCTAAAGCCGCATCATACAGCTTGTGTATGATGTCGGTAGAGAGCAAATATGCCGGACCGGTAGTGAAATCTGGAAAGACCGTATGCTTGAACTGCGCCCGCGAAACGTAGTACTTGCTTTTTTTATTTCTAATCGGTTTCCATTTCTTTGCCAGTCTACCAAATATCACATTCTTGTCCTTGGCATGCTTAATTGTGAACGCTTGTAGACGCGGAACATTGATAAACATATCGTCGTCGGTCTTCAAAAGAAATTTAACCTTAGAACAGTAATTATCCACCCATTCCAGAGTAGAGATCGTTTTCAGAGTCAAATTAGAATACGAGTCCAAGAATTTTCCACGTATCACGTCGTTGTAGGTTTTCTCTTCCTTTCTTAAAATCGTCTCCACTTTGGGATCCTGGGTTGCACCCAGCATAAACAAGATGCTAATGTCGCTTCTCTGACCAAAGTGTCCCCAGGTCTGTCGTATGGCCATCCGAGCCTCCAAATGAGTCGGAGCGGACATTATTATTATAATCAGATCCATTTCCTTTCCAAAATTTGGACACTTTTCTGGAATTGCTATTGCATGACCAGCTTCATAAATAGCACGCGCAGAATATTCGTTAGAGAGCGCCAAAGCTTCTTCCGTTTCGTTCGAAGCTTTATCCACACGAATCAACGGCTTCTCTCCGCTTCGCTTGGAATTCGAAAGTGATACACTCGCGGAAGACTGAGTTTGAGGACTCGAAGAGGTCGACAGCGTGGTAATCACAGGACTGGAAACATTGCCGACGTTCTGCAAATCGTAAGAACCTACGACTGCCGATAGCTCCGAGGAGGAGGCATTCTTCAGGGAAGCTGATGCTACATGCAGCTCTATAGACACGTTTGTAGGTAGCCTAAGAACCTCTCGGTACGTAGAACGACCTAGAAAAGATCAGAGTTTTCGTTACAAAGCCTACGAAAGAAGGATAGATACTCACTGATGTTTCGAGGTACGGTGTACTGAGCAACGTCGTAGTAAGTAGTACGATAATACGCGTAGAAAGTCAAAGCGATCAATCCCAGGATAAGAGTTTGCAAAGGACGACTGCGGAGATGGAGTATTAGATACATGGCGACTGTTTCGCTGACCGTTTAACCGGATTATTTCCTCTGAAATGAATTAATCTCGATTTCGATCTACATTGTTATAATATCATCACAGAATTTGCTCGCCGCGAATTCTCGCACACGCCATTACGAGACGATGATGAAGAGAACGTCCTGGTGGCGTGAAAGTTATTTCAACAAACAGGTTATTTCCATGTTGCTTCGTTTGCAGCCGTGACGGCCCAAGTCTTTTGGAGTGTTGTTCGTGATCATTTTAACTCGGAATCTGAACATGATTGGAACAGATGGTCGATTATCGTTGCCTAAATTTGCTCTACAGAAATTTCTAGCCCAGTGTCAGCTTATACGTGCCAGTCTTAAGGCACGTCATGATAATTCGAGACGCGCGCGTTCCTCATCTCTGTTCAAAACAGGTAAACTAATTGTAAGTATGTATCATTATGTATCCACGGAACGGGACCGGGACCGGGAGCGGGAACGGGAACGGGCGGCGACGGGACTGTACTGCCATAAACTTGTTTCCTCTCGGCAACGTGTAACGTTCGCCACCGTTCGCCACCGTTCGCCACCACTGCTACACCGCATCCGTTTCTTCGTTTCCTTGCCGCGATATCGATACATCTTGTATCGACGTCACCAGATTTTCGATCGCTACCAATCACCGTCGATTTCACTGAAAATCTCGACTCTCTCCTCGTCTCGTCGCATCAGTACGTCACGGTATTTCGACCCCACTCATTCTCAACGAACTCTCGATTCAATAACCGACTGTTACGTTTCTTTTTTCAGCCCCAAGATGTCGCTGGGTTAGTTGTGTTGGGTGTGTTGTATGATGTATTATGTATGCATCAGTGCCTATGCCAGCCTATGCGCCATGGACATAGCAATATTCTCATGTTCATGCTACCATGCTATAATTGTTTAAAATTAATAGTTTAATTTAATTAAAAAAAATTCTTTCCTTATTTA
This sequence comes from Andrena minutula, assembly GCA_929113495.1. Lineage (NCBI taxonomy): Eukaryota > Metazoa > Arthropoda > Insecta > Hymenoptera > Andrenidae > Andrena > Andrena minutula. Next base: position 37,164,076 of record OV815995.1, read on the forward strand.
TTTAGGCGAGTTTTTTGTACGGCTTCTTTAAGTATAAAGGCCCGGTAATAAGGACGGGGACCCTATACTGTATTCCACTTAAGAGTAGACGCGGTCCGCGCAACGATTACTCTAAGGAGGCTGTTGATTGGTAGGAAACCGGCAGAAAAAGCGCTACGACCAATCGCGTGCGCAGATCGGTTATAAATCGGTGGAGGCGTAGGTCTACTCTTATATGGAATGGTATAATAGTTGGACACAGTGATATGTGAAACACGGAGCAACTCATGTGAGAGAAGAACGACGAACCTTAAGACATATTAATTACATATTAAGTGAATAATAACTATATATAATAAGTGAATTTTTGTGGTGTACAACACAATGTCGAAAAGAAACCCACTTAATATAGAGAAAAGGTTAGAGATTATACAAGATTTAAAGTCCGGCTTATCTCTCAAAACTGTAGCAGCGAAACATAATGCGCCGCGCACCACCATTCGCCGTACACGGAACTGTGCCCCAAACATACTCAAATTTGTACAATACGGAAATGAAATGAAAAAAGGGAAAAGAATAAGGGGACCCATGTATGAAGAGATCGAATATCGTTTGTACGCGTGGTTTTTAGATCGAAAAAAACAAGGTGCTCCACTATCGAATCCGTTATTGATGATTAAAGCAATGAAAATAAGCAGAGAATGTGGAGTCTTTCCAAAATTCAAAGCCAGTGACGGCTGGTTGAGAAAATTTAAAAGTAGGCATAATATTATTCTGGTGAATAAGATTGCGCAACAGAGAATAAGTGAAAACAGGAACAGAATTATTCCATGGATATCTGCCAGTGACAAAAAGAAGGATGAAGATAAAGAAAAAGAGGATGATTGTGCAGGAGTACAAGTAGAATCAGAAATAGATGACAACAGAAACCAAATTATTTCCCAGGAAGATACCAGCGACCAAGAGATGGATGAAGATGAAGAAAAAGAGGATGATTCCGCAGGAGAAGTACAAATAGAATCAGAAATAGATGTAAAAGAGGAAAAAGTACAACATAACTGTTATAATTATCACGAGGAACAACTGGAACAGCAAAATGGAAATGAAGAAGAAATAGATGTAAAAGACGAAAAAATAGATTATAGCTGTTTTAATTATCACGAGGAACAACTGGAACAGCAAAGTGAAAACAACAAAAGAGAGTTGTCAGACTTATTCGCACGTTTAGAATCGCATTCTGCACGAGCCCCTCCTTACATACAGATGATGATGACAGGTTTAAAAATGTTTTTTCTGCCAGAGAAATAAAAATAGGAAGCAGAAACTTTGAGGGAAATTACAGGAAACAACTTTGATACACATAAATTATACTTAAAAAAGCGATAAGTTATCTTTTTTAAGCGTGTATCATGATCTATATCTAATAAGAATTATTTATATTAAGTCTAAGTCAGAATTCTTAGTTTTGCACAAAGACAGTTAAAATATTTGATGTGCTATGTAAGATCAGGTGCTGAATTTTGGACATGAATGTTAATTATATGTCTCGTCCTATTGGACTTTCAAAATATATTTCATATTAAAAAAAAAAAGACAAAACTTGAGTTAAATTACAAGTTGAGCAAACGAAATTTTATTTTTAACTCCGATTCACAAAAAGGAACCATTTAGCTCGAGGTGAGATATTATTTTCTTCATCGTATTCATAGACTAGGGGTGGGCACCCCGGATATTAATCTGTTGGCAAAATTTAGTGAGCAGCGCAATCCACCAGAGGCGCTGGGATCAATAAAGTTGAAAATATTTCATAACAGATGGCGCTCATGAGATTATTTTGTGGCGGGAATGGAACATAATCAGCGCAGGAAGGTAAGAAATAAACTATTAACAAAATAAGTAATTGAACCCTACATTTATTGACGCCGCGTTAATTATTGGTCATAGATACAAGATGAGTCGTCGTATCTGTTATTTATGTGCTGTGCCTGGAATGACAAGTCCTCGAACATATTCTTGGTATGGACAGCAATACCTACACAGAATTTACCACCTGCCACAGGTATTGTTTCTGCACAGTAAGAGTAGATACGAGACTATTTTTGGGAAGGATATAAAAACAAACAGTGGCTACATTTTTAATTGTTTTGTGCATAGGATCAAGAGCATCAACATCAGTGTCAACATCAACATTACAAGTTACTGGAGAGGAGTTGTTGAATCCCAAGAGAAATGAGAAATTGTCTTTGCCAGTGGAAGCTGGTCAATGTAAGTAAAAATCATGTACAAAGGTTTACATATTTCAGCTTCCATCGCCAAACATTTAATTATTGAAAACAGTAATAGACAAATTAAATGCAAGTGGTATGTAAAGCACAAAATTTCAAAATAAATTTTGTAATTACAGATATTCACTTTGACAAATGAACTATTACAATTTTTTTTCACAGGATTGAATGTTATTGCCACAATTTGTGACCAGGGCTTCACGAATACAGCAGCAATAAACAGCTTAATTCAAGATTCCCGACGCTACTATTTACTAAATAACATGGAACCACTACGACGTTTTGTAATTAATGAAAAACAAATAACACCATTATATGACGTGCCAAATTTAATAAAAGGAATACGAAATAACTTATTATCCAAAAATTTAATATGGGAGGACGGACAAAATGTACACACAGCGACGTGGAAAGATATTATTGCTGCGTATGAAATTGATTCTACAACAAATGAAATTAGATCCCTGCCCAAAATAACAGAATGTACTTTAATGTTTCATAGCGAGGTTGATGGTATACACCAAACATTGTTCCGTTTAATAATTCTTTTCCGATCATGGCACAAACTGAAATTATATAAAAAGATACTAGAGTATGATCATTGTGGTTTGTTATTGGAATCAGTGATTACTTTGGAAGTATAAACTAAAAGTAAAATAAGACAGCATAAACAGCATATAAATTCAAACATATTATGATAATGTTAAAAGGATGTATTGAAATGTACATTACACTTTGTACACAAAGAGCTTTGTTTCCCTCTTAATTCATCCACGTTTACCACATTATATAATCATAAAATTTAAAGTAACGTAAATTGTCAATGGAATTTATATATATCTTACTGTTCTCGCGAAATATAAACATTTCATTTTAAATAATGTTTCATTTTGTTGATACTAAGTAGTAGCAACATCTTGAAACAGTAATATACATATATTACAATTGGAAAGTATAATAATAATTTACATATTTCAATAGAAATCGTAAAGGCTATTAAATTACAAAAATTTCATCTTAAATATTTAGATTAATTTATCCTTATATTCTTGTATGTGTAAATAAGGAAAGTTTTATAGTCCATTGCTTCATAGTTTCCTTATATTCTCCTCAACTGAGCAATCTCATATATTCGCCGATGGCTGTACCACGTAGACAGCAGCAGCTCTCGTTAGATCACTGAAGTTAAGCTACATTGAGCACGGTCAGCCTTTAGACGTTTGGTCATCTATAAACTTCTGTGTATTGTTGGAGAATCAATGGTTGAAAGTTCGCAGTCTGCTGCAACTTTCTGGTTAATGATTACTAAATATCAAAGTTGATTTAAAGATAATACATACCCAAGCGAAATATGAAAATTCAATTAGTTACTTTAATTACAAGTTAATAACATATTCCAATTTGGGTGACAGAAACATAATTAGCATGACCATTTTAAGAAACAACAAGCAAATAAACTTTAGGAAATCTAGCAAATTAAGTGGTATGTTTTCTAGAAATCTAGTCAATGTTTGACTTTATTTAATTCTTCTGTAGTAAAACGTAATACTGTAGAAATAGCATTTAACATATGACGTTTACTGGAAACATCATTTGTCGTCAGGTAGTTTATGAAAACATTCTTCAAATACTCGAGATTGGCACCTTCTCTAGATTTGCAAGCTTCCAATCTGAAAAATTAATCACATGTATGCATAGAATCTCCATTTTACATACTCCAGGAATCATGAAGATATAATGGTTTAATTTTTTAATCTGTACACGAATTACGAATCCTACCTTGCAATCTGAGCCTGCAAAGCTTTCGTTTCTTCTTTTTGCTTCTCCCTTATATGAACAACCTCTCTTTGTTTCTCTCGTAATGTAGCTTCCAATTCTAAAGCTTTTCTCCTGGAAGCAGACACTTGAACCTCTTTCCTCGCTAATTCCTGACTGTAATGTAATATCGGAGGACTGTCGCTCGTCAATAACCCTGTTACTAAGTCATTGACTGATTCCCCTCTACTCTCGTACTTTGGTATATCCGCTTTCCTCTCTGTAACAGTATTTTCCTTCTTTGGTAACAGCGCATGGAAAGATGTCTTTAACGTTAAAATTTCTTTGTCCTTCTCCGCAATGAGAGCCATCGTTCGTTCTCGTTGGCGTAACAATTGCTGCTCTAGCGTAGATATCTTGCTGCGAAATTCGCTGTCTTTTTGTACCAACGTGTGCTCCAATTTTCCACATTCTTCTTGAAAGGCCTATAAAAACGACGCTTCTAATTATAATTAGATACTTTAAATATATAAGCAAAATGCGAGGTATGTGTTAAAGGTGCGAAAAAGAACTTACCTTTTGTTGATGTTCCAGTTTCAATTGTAGTTCTGTCTCCTTGTTCATAACTTCGTTATTCAAAATACGTATTCTCTCTTCCAAGTTACTGTTGTGGGCTTTTAGAAGATGTAATTGAGTCTTATTGTTCTTATCATGCGCCGTCATGTTCTGACTTTGAATACAATGCGACATATTCGCAGTACTATATTTACATATTTGCTGTTTGTGATCTTCAAATTCTTGCAACAAGCTTTCATACTTTTCCTTATAGTCGACAATTTGCTGTTTGTCGTACAAACCTAGACTATGTAGCAGTGCTAAAAATGGAACGCGTTAGCCTCGAGTTCTTTTCAAAACAAATTCATTCTCATTGTCGATTACTCACATTTAACATGCGCAGATTCGTTCTTTTTATTATCTAGATCCAACAGTTTAGTGTAAAGGCTCTTTATTTTGAAAAGAATTTCTTCCGGTTCGTTGTTCAAAGTGATGTAGTCGTTGTGCTCGGTGTCTTGTAAGCTTAATAATTGATCTTTGAGTTTTTGAATAGCTTGCTGGTCTTGTTGCCTGAGCCTATCGTATCCTCCAACAATCTCGGACAGTTCAGCCAGTCTTGCTTCCAAGCCTGCTACTCTCGCTTCGTGAGTCATCGCTAAAGCTCTAGCTTGCTGTTCCGCCGCAGCAGCTCTTTTCTGCTCCTAAATGCAAGCTAATGATTTTAGTTTCGACTATAAATAAGAGTCTCTCATAATCTAGTTCTGTTAACAATTACTTCGTGTATCGCGTTCAAGTGCTGCTTCTTCATAAGACCCATTTCGGATTGGAGAGACAGTAAAATTGGCGGCGTCTCTTTAGCTGCTTCCTCGGCTTGTTTAAGCTTGCTCCTAGTTATTTCCAATTCCGCTTCAAGTATTTTACATTGCGTCTTAGTAGCAAACTGAGATTTCGATTGCGCTTCCAATTGTTCTTTATTCCGCCGTTCGTCGTGTAATAATTTCTGCAGTTCTCTAAAATGCAATATGCAAAGAGAATAAAAAAAAAAGATAATATGAACCATATTATATTCGTTAATATTGGTGTTAATCTTTATTTACTTCTCATATTTTCCACTTACTTTATCACTTTAGCATGATCAGTTTGTTCTCTTTCCCTCTCATGACGTTCCATAATTAATTTACACTTTAGGTGTTCGATCTCCGAATAATTCGAAGTTTGTGCTTTTTTCAACTTCTCTTTCAAGTCTTTGATCACTTTCTCACACTGGAAACGTTACGTATTTTCAATATGTAGTTTATGATCGATAAACACAATGCAAACTTACTTCGTCCCGCTCGTTTCTCAATTGTTTTCTATCCATTTGGAAATTTGCTTCCATTTTAGACTTTTCTGCGGAAAGAGTAGCTAGAGAATTCATTACAGTGTCCAATTGATTTTTCAATTGCACTATCGTTTCCGTCTCTACGGCGTCTGTTTGAATTTCGCGTGACTGAAAATAATCGGAGTTAATATTTATTATACTTAAGCTTACTAAACTTTGCGACGTTATTATACATACTTGTAGATCGCGCGAGCCATTGTTTGTTGTATTCGTAGCTACCGATTTACATTGCTTTACATTTTCAGAATATTCTGCTTTATCTGTTTGTGGAGAATTATCTGACTTATCTGTAATAAAATTATTCCCTTACATTAGAAAATGAATAATAATCGGTAATTTAAAAATGAATATTATTGTATATAAGCAGCATACCTTGCAAATTTTGCTGTTCTACATTTATTTCCTCGGTTTCCTTTTGTTCGTTAACAGTTTCCATCGTATCTCAATGACGAAATATATTAACAAATTAAAAAGTACCGAAGAAAATTAAATTTCACAATGTCTTGTGCAATTCCTATCATTGATTTCAATATAATTTTTCAATGCTTTCCTTATTCCGTTGCAACGATATTTACAGCTGAAACAAAAGTGACATTCTCAGCACTAATTAATTACGAAATAACAATGAGCAACCAGCTGTCCCTGCGACTGGTAAAAATAACAGTAGAATTCTTTCTTTATACCTTAGAGTTCATTAGAGCAGGCTGTATAATACATAACTTCTATCTTTTTAATCAAACAATATATAAGCTTTAGCATTTTTAAATAATTCTATTAAAAGAAACTTTACTCGATCTGTTCCTTCGACGTAATTATATACGGATTTACTGATTTTTAAAGTTTTCGCAACAGCAAGTATCATTTATGTGGGAAAATGTTCGAAATAAAAACGACTTATTTTTAAGCTAAAAATATCCAAAGTACAAAGATTTGTTATTTCGTTACAAAAAACATTAGACGATCAAGCGATCGCCACTTCTCCCAACAAGGGCTGGTTTGGCAGCGGTACGACATATGTCACATGAATGAGCCCATTGTTTTCTAAAATACGAAAAAAGGAAAAAAGGATTTTAACGCTGTCGCTACTATCGAGAGCACAGTAGCCTAAATTGTGTTACTTTTGGTTATGACACAAACGACTTCCTTATAATAATTATCAAGATAGGATATAAAAGATTGTTATTTTGCGTCAGAGTCCTGTTTACGGTGTCGTTTTACGTGTTTAAATATGGGTAATAAAATGTACACATAAATAGTACAAAATGATGCTAATGAATATACATGTATATATGTGCGCGCGCGAGTACGGACGACGGCGCACTGTTTGTTTTATGCAATGGCATAATAACAACCGTGAACGAATGGATGTATCAGATATTTGTATGCGAATAATTTTATATAAAAATTAGTATACAAAGTATCTGTGTACAAAGTTGATTTGCATCAGACATATGTATGTAGCAATTTACTAGGAGCTCCGAACTAAAGAGACAGCACTGCGGCTAAATTTAGACCAACGAGACTAGACACTGTTTTAAGTTTAAACTTAGCTCAGAGTTAGCCCAGTTAGGGCTCTTAGTAGCTGAGCCCGAAATCTCACTCGAATGGAATCGATTAAATTCATTTAAAACATTAATAAAATCAAGTCAGAAATGCCTTTACCGAGTGGAAATAAAGAACCAGATGACAGTCAAACGTGGGAATTAGCAGAAAGATGTCTTCTTCCGATCGCATTCTCCCATGCGATTGCAGTCATTCTAGCAACTGTATTAAATACGCTGGGTATATCGCAAACATCTAGTTTTGTGCTCTTCCTCTTATTGTTGGTCATATCCATAGGGGCTACGCTATTTTATCACAACCTAAAGGTATGTTTATATAAAATTATATTAGATTGAATATTATATAATTTCTTTAAAGGAATCATAAATAATACTTCAGCATCGAAAATATTAACATTCTTACTAATTTCCTTAATCTTAAGCGATTAGAACCGACGATAACGTCGTCGCATACTATTATTCATCGAAGAATCGGAGCAGAGGAAAGATCTTCGACTCGCTTACTTCCTAGTCTTAACGTATACTAACACGCTAGTAGAAGTAAACACGTTCGACAATGTTAATATTCAGAGATATAAATGATGCAGGTAACTGCTGCAGGGAAAGCAGTGCTCGTCACAGGATGTGACTCAAGAGTCGGATACACTTTAAGCAAACAATTAGACGAATTGGTAGAACGCACTTTATACATGCTGTAACTACGTACGATCATTATCATCTATTTATACTTTACTTTCATATTCGTTTTTTAAGGGATTTACAGTTTTTGCTGGATTCACTAGCAAAGCAGAGAGCGAAGAGGCGATGCAGAAATTAAAACAAGAAGCTTCCGGCAGGTTACACGTATTACAGTTAGATGTTACTAGCGAGCACGATATCCACTCCACGTTTCTTTACGTAAACGAAAACTTGCCAGATGGAGCGCCAGGTTGAAAATTACACTTTCCATACAACAGTTACCGTTTAACGTTCTTAGACTCTCGAGCTTTATTACGCACATTCTGTATTAGGTTTATGGGCATTGATACACGCCGCCGCTTGGGTGACTTTAGGCGAATGCGAATGGGTACCTTCTTCTGTATTGAAACGCAGCATAGATATTAATGTAATTGGCGTTGCTCGATTATCTCAGGTGATCTTATCAGAAGACTATAATAATTATTATAAACCATATATACTAACTGTAAACTGATAATTTCATTGTTTAAAGGTTTTTCTACCTCTAATTAGAAGATCGAAAGGTCGCGTAGTATTAGTTAGCAGCCTTCTGGCACGTATACCGAGTCCAGTTCGGGGCATTTATTGCGCAGTTAAGGTACATCAGTCTATTATTAACGATAGCTTTCTTAATTAAATGCAACTGTGTAAAGTACTTTCTATATGTGAATTAGGCTGCAGTCGAAGCTTGGGGAGCCTGTCTTAGATTAGAAATGAGAAGATGGGGAGTAGACGTGGTCATCGTTGAAACCGGCGAATATGTATCTGGTAATGCGTGGCTAAAAAATAATAGCGCGTTATTGGAACAAGCCAGAGACATGTGGACGCAACTAGAACCTCAGACACGCAAAGAATACGGGCAAGAATTATTTCAGAAGGAGATGTTAGCTCTCGAGAAATACACGCAAGGTCTGCAAGCAGACTTAACGCCTGTAACTAGAGCGTTAACGGATGGTGTAACGAAAACTTTTCCAATGAGAAGGTATACGCCGGTCTCGCGTAACGAAAGAATACAGGCTTTTTGTAGCGATTACCTTCCAAAACCAGTCTACGACATATTATACACGAATTAATTGGAAATAAAAGTATAAATTGATACAATTAGACAGTAAAGTAATTGAAAATCCAAAATATCCAAAATATGATTGTGTTTATTTATTAACTAGTAATCAAAGTAATTGATATTTGCCAATATTTAAACTTTAAAGAATACCGCCTGTCCAAAGGTAATTTATGCATGCAATCATATTTATAGATACACTAGCTTTACTACTCGGCTTCGCCCGAAATTTAGATTCTGATTTTATAAAAAAAAAATTATTTGCTTAATTTTTTTTCTCCTGAAAATAGTCACATTCATCTGGATTAGCTCGGCATAATGAGCTGGGTGGTCACCTTTCGTGACCCCCGAGTTTACCGTTTTTAAAGTTTTTAGGAGACAGACAAACACAGAAACCAAACCAAACACTTTGTGCTTTATATATTAAGATTTCCACAAAGAATAAAATTGACAGAAAAAATACATCGTGTTGTATGATCACTGTATTTAAAATTTGCTTATTATTTCACATATTAAAACACATCTTGTAAGTTGTATGCACATACATGCTTAAATGCATCTTCAATGTTCAGGGCATACGTAATTTTGTCACGAAACCGAGTTCTACCAAAAAGTACCAGCCATTTTTTATCATCGTAATAAGGAAAGTTTCTAAGAACATTTATTAATTTGCATTAATTAAGGATCTAGAGTTCGTTGAGCTATATGTATAAGAAAGATGTCAATTCTTGAAATGCCACTTATCGGAAAGTGTACCAGTGTTGTAACTGTACCAAATAAAAAATAAACCTATCCTAACCTAAATTGCCGTGAGCATTTCATTAATATATAATGTACCACAGAATAATATTCAATCTCTTTACCCTTACTTTAAGTTTCTCTCAATTGTTCAACTTGCCGTTGTGTGCCTGGTCGAATAAAACTAAATGAAACTGCGAGAAAAATCCTACAAATTTCCGAATGCATTTACTTGATACATAGGTAGCGAATTCGGACGGTCGCACTGGTGCGCACTGAGTGCGACTTTTAGCCAATTGGAACTTGGAAGCGACTAAGCGAGAAAATGCGAGAAAACTCGCGCTCAGTGCGCATTACTTAGTGCAGGTTGCCGAATCTGCTATTATACTGCTCGTACAACCAGTGTGTTTCAGGAAAAAATTGCACATTTAGGCGGCATACAATGTACCATGTACGTACTTAACTACATATGTACTTGCTACACTACAGAGTACAGATGGTACAGAGTGTATGTACGGACCAAGTGATACCAAGGTTAACATAAGGATTCGCCACGTTTTTCTGTGACTCGAAATTAAATTGTAGTGATTATATTTAGATAACGAACGCGATACGTTGCTTTTATAATCGTAGTTGATCGTAGTTTAAAGAAAATAGGAGAAAGTGAAGGACTGGATGTGAAAGATTATTTTTCCAATTGATGGTATCTACATTTAGGATGTATAAAAGTGTAATCAATAATGTTGAGCGGTACCTAGGTATTTTGACATGTTTTGGCGATGCTGACCAATGCTAACCGATGCTAACCAATGCTAACGCTAACCTATACTTATAGATCGTTGACAGACGTAACGCAACGTATACGAACGTATATAAATGAATCTAGAAATCGAAATTAAGTCTAATAATGCACAGAGATGAAATCGGACAGATCTTTACCGCCGTTGGTTGAGGGCAAAATTCACGGTTATTTGAGATTTGTCGTGGACCAAGTTATTTGGCTGAAAAGAAATCTCGGTGAAATCAGAGTGTTTGCATCGTGGTGGGGTGAAACTGATAGCGCTCAATTTAGGTATTTTGCATTTCGAATATTTCGCATTTCCCAAGTAATAGCACTCAATCTACCATTATTTTTGTAGACCGACAGATATTACAAAGAGCGTCGCAAGATCTGAGCGGGAGACAACTGTAATTTATGCCATTTGCACGAGTATAAATCTGTTTGAAGAATATGTTAAGAATTGCGAGTGTGTAGAATTAGCGATTGTTACAGAAGAGGAGACGAACGCAGTTATAGGAACGGCTCGAATCACAGATTTATTAGAGCTGTTCGAGCTCAAGACACTTTTTAAGTATATTCCAATAATAAATGATTCTGGCAATAAACTGGGAGAAGTACATGTTTCTATGAAATTAGAGCGCGCGGCGAACCCTTCGAACTTCCAGTTGAAAGCACAGAAATATGATAAGAAGCAAGGTACTGATTATGGCATACTATCAGCTGGCGATAGCTTTAGAAGTCGGAAAGATACGATAAGTGATAGATACAACGCATGTAATAGATTAAAGTCCGATGAAAATGATGTTTATAAATCTATTTTGAAGTCGAAAAGAACAGAATTCCAAGAACCTTTGAGAACAGTTAATAACGAAGAAATGGATAGACTCGTTGCACAAGTTGTTGCAAGAGCGCAAAAACTCAGGAGAGCTATATTAAGAGAAACGTATAACGAAGATGTTTTGGCTTTCAGCGATAATATATTAAGCGATAGCACAGAATCTTGCGCTTCTGTCCGAGACCAAGTCAAATTATACGAATACTTTTTGGGCAAGGATATGAGACCTATCGACGAACGTAAAGCATTATGTACATTGAGATCGACATCGCCGCCTCCAGGTTTGATAGATCTTGCATCCGATAGTTTTAAATCTTATAGATACGGTAATAAGGAGATAACGCAAGCAAATTCCTCCTTAGAAGACACAATACCATCGGAGGACAAATCGTGTGCCAAGCCAAAAGGTTCGCGAGTCATTTAAGTAAGAATTTCCACTTCTCCGCTGTATTAAGGAAAGTTATAATCTTAGTTATATAATGTTTCAGAAACTCAACGCTCGAACCATGCAGGTGGAATTAGAATTTACGTGGAATCATTTACCCCGAGTCCTGCTGGCTATAGACGAGTTAAATCGTCTTCTTTGTCGCGTACGTAAATTTATAAAACTTATAGATAACATTTAAGAATGGGTATGCCAAGTACACGTTTGGTGCATCCACTGACATAACGTTGTATCGTTCTTCAGACAATGATAATAGCTTCTTGTCCGCAACGTATTTTCTTCAATACGATATACCGTTTGGTCGTACGGACGAGAAAGGACAGAAACTAACGAAAGAAAATAAACGTATAAGCGTATGTTCGAAGAAGCAAAGAAACCAAGGTATACCAACTAAGGATCTTCATAATAATATATCAACTATCGATAAGAGATTGGAGTTAATGGAAATATCTACCTTCGCAGTAATTTTCTTCAATCATGCTGGCATATATAGAATATCCAAACTAAAAGCATACACAGAGTACTCTGTAAAGTTTAAAATACTTGTCCGTCATCTTGATAGAAAATCGTTAACTGAATTAGGCACAGGTACTATGTGCATTAACGATATCATACAAAGTGAAAATTGCAGTACCGCACACCGTTTGATAATTCTTAATAAAGGACTAAAAATTGGCGAATTGAGCGTAATCGTAGAGTTAGCCTTAGATTCCGCTGATTTTGGGAGCGAGTACATCGGTCGGTATATTTCAACTAAGAAAGCAATGAATTTTAATCAGAATCTTCGTGCAATCATAGTATGTGTTATTACATTTCTGTCTAGATGGTATAGCGTCTTTGAAAGAAAATATTCCTGTTTCGGAAACGCAACGGCTGTCGAGCCAAGATAGAAATAAAAGAAGCAAAAGTGCTACAGAAGCTCAATCGAAAACAAGTAGTCAAGTATCATCAGTTTCGGCGAAAGAGACAGACTGTTTAACTACCGACCGAGATTTACTTGTTACAAAACACATATCCCGACACAGGACAGAGAATATAGACGACAAGAAAGTTGATGCTAAAGATCAAGAAAACAGTATTAACGATAAGGTACGAAGATATAATAAAGCGCATTATTAGTTAGCAATTCTCACTTTCTCAAATTTATTGTCTTCGTTAAGAGAATAATCGCTCCACAGGTTTTGCTTCAAGGCTTGATATATATAGCCGAAGGGAAAGAGTTGCCAGAATTAAATACGTATTTAATATGCAGAGCATTTTGGAAGCAGGATAAGAGTAGAAGTGAAATTTGTAACAACACAAGAAATCCGTGTTACCAGTTCTGTCAAGTAATTATTTCAGTTCTAAGTGTCTGCACGTGAACACGTATGTGTTGTCATCATACTATCTTTTTATATTACAGTTAGTACCTCTTATTCATGACACTGATTTGCTAGATCGTATTAAAGACAATTACATAATCATTGAAGTTTACTATAGAAATAACAATGTAGATGATCTACTGGGATTGGCGAGATTACCTGTACATCAATTATACGTTGCGTACAGAGATCCACGCGTACTGCCTCACTTGTTACTATCTAAGGTATA